>OX457001.1:4976889-6323556 GCA_949752705.1 Callimorpha dominula | reverse complement strand
GCCAGCACTTTAAGGAGAGCGGAGGTAGTACTGTAACCAGGCCTAAAACCGGATTGTAGAGGGCTTAACAGCTTATTTTTGTAAATAAAACTGGATAACTGTTTAAGCACTCAGGATTCTAGCACTTTAGAGAGGAAGGGAAGAATGGAAATGGGTCTAAAATGATTGGGAAGTGTGGGATTTGCAATTTTGGGTAGAGGAATGACATAGGCTTTGCGCCAAAGTGATGGGAAGATTCCGGAATCTAAAGAATAATTGATAATATGAGAGATAACAGGCAAGAGTGGATCAAGGATTGTTGTGACCATGCGCCTGCTAATTTGATCACAACCAACGGCATCAGATTTAATGGATAGAATGATTTAGTTGATGGCCATGATTAACATATAGGATACTCTACCATGGTAAACGATAAAACGCGGGCGAAGCCACGGGCAATAGCTAGTCGTGTATAAAACAGTGAGTTCGTTCTGATACATAGTATTACAATAAACAGACGCAGTTCAGAGACCATTATAGTTTTCCATAATTAACTAGAGTCGCAATACAAAAATTAAAAGTCGTACGATAACTCCACACACACACGGCCGTCTGATCCCAAACTAGGCAGAGCCTGTACTATGGTAACCAGACTGCTGATAAATATACTTATACATTTCTAAATACATACATATACATACGAGTATTATAGATAAATTACACCTAGACACAGAACAAATGATCGTGCTCATCACACAATTATTTCTCCTTTGTGGGAATCGAATCCACGACCTCTGGCTTAGCAGTCAGGGTCACTAAGAACTAGACCAACAGACCAATGGGACTGCATCCATGTCGCAATTGGTTACATGTATGAGTATGAGTATGACAAAATTCCCAAAAGATAACTCATACTGTTTGCTTATTCTTGTGACAAGCTCAAAAAATCAGGCGTAGAATTTAAAATTTTCGCATGGGATCATAACGAGTAAAATGTCATAAAACATTTATCTAAGATTAGATAGAAAACGTCGGAATGCCGTAGTAAACTGAACATATAAGTAAGGAATTGTCCACGAATTTCATTGTTTCAACTGGTAAGAGTACTTAAATTATTTGTAAGTGCTTCTTATTGGTGCAATTGTGTGTATGCGTAGTAGTACACAGTGTACTAGAGAGATTTTTAGAATACAATAAATAATAGTACTATCATCAATATATCAATACAAATTAATACAATTGAAGTGTCTGTTTATTATTTTAAATTAATAGTTTTTTTAAGCTCATACCCACATAAATATGTACACGCGAGTTAAGCTGCCCGGGAACTGCTAGTCATACATAAACTCATTTATTAAAAACTATGTAATGTTTAAACTGAAATAAAATTGCTCATACGAGTTACATTTTCGGTTTAAGGAAATATGATCATACTTCTGAATTCCGGAAACAACTGAAATGGCTACAACCTTTCTTTACTCTATTCGGTTCTTCACAATATTAATTTTCCTTCATATCTGCGTCAGCGTTTCGAGTACTTTGTTCCCAGGAGCAAACCTTGTCGCTCTTCATCTTCTCGTTTGCTTCTAATTCCTTCTCATAATTCTACTCGTTATGATAATTCTTTCACAGTTACTGCGATACGGCAGTCCCATTCCATCCGTGATAGCCCCCTCCTGTTTTTAAGACAATAATCATGGACTTTTTTCTGTCGCAGCAATAAATAATCATACTGTTAATTGGTTTATATGTAAGTATATATATGTTTAACATATTATTTAGTGTATATGTGGTAATATATGTATGTGGTATTATATTGCGAACATATAGGTACTTGATATTCTGTAGGTATACATTATGTATTTATAGTTTAGGTTTTTAATTTTATGTTATTTATTTCAATTTAACGTACACACTTTGCCTCTATTTTTTTCTTTACTATCCTCTCTTCACTCCCGAGGTTTGCTGGAAGAAAACTCAACTATGGGTTAAGCTCGCCTTTGTACATGCTATTTTCCTTCCTGTACTTATAAGATTGTTGTTTTTGTGTACAATAAAGAATATGAATATGAAAAAGCTTTGCGTATCGTTTGTTCAATTAAAGAATAAAATTGTATGCGGTGACAGGCTGACTGTGACCACGGCTAGTGCAATCTGGTCGAAACGTCGGGCAATTTAGAGGTATGTCGTGATCGCGTTAATTCTCGTGTAAATACATAACTTCACTCTGTGCTCCAAGTTTACACCCACGTAACTGTATAACATTCATACGCCACTCACACTGTCACACAGCCACGTTGACGTGACGTCCAGTGTTACATGTAAGCAATCGAGGTTTAGTTTCTATTTGGACGCTGAATTATAGGATAGAAGATTTATCTTAGTACTGTGCTTATAAATGGCTGATGTGTGTTGACTAAAACTTTGGTAATTTATAGATTTATAGTATCATACACATATTTGGCACAATATTCGAACCTGTATAGAGAATTAATCTCAAATCGGGTAATATTTAAATGTGTAGTTTAAGAAAAAGTTGACTTATGTTTCTTAAAGTAATCAAAATCATATTGAGTACAAAATAAGATTTTTAATTAAGACGAAAATTATTAAATTTAGTATTATATATTATAAGGTTATAACAGGTGAAAAGTGTGTGTGTAAAATTCACACACGGCAGAAGTGAAACTTCAGACAAACAGATCAAGATAAATAATAAAGGCCTTAAAATAAACAGTAAGTAAACCTGAAGTGCAGTTACAACTGTGCACAACTTTCAAAACAAACAAGACTTAGCTTTCAATATAGGTTAAGGTTGGATTTGAATGTAAATTTGTAAAGAATCAATTAAGTATAAGTGAGATACGGAGAAAAATGCACAAAAATTACACCATGTTGACATTGACATACAAAGATTGGTAGTACGCAGGCGCAAAGACCAACATTATAGGAACTTTATCGTAGGAGCTTTATCATGATGCTTTCGTTTCATCTAACTTTAAATCACAACGATTCGAAAGAAGTTTCACTTCAAAAAGACAATAGTATTTTTAAACTATCATATTAAAGTATTCCGGGGCTATGTCCGGCTATGAGATATACTTCTTGCTCTTAGAAAATAAAATCTAATAAACAAATTTACTGCTATCAAGCGCTCATGATATAACCTTCTTATATGTGGGTATGACAATCCACAAAGAGATCCCAGCCAATATTTTGTTTCAATAAAAACTATTTGCAAATTTGTCCGCTTTAAAATCTAGCAATTAAAAAAAAAGAAAACTTTTATACTGCGCACAGCTGTCACCATTGTACTTGGCATCAATTTCAACTGTTAGTGACTGGAATAGAACCGAATTACCGAATTACACGCCGGCAAAACTTGACTATAGCTATAAAGCAAAATATGTGATTATGCAGTTCTTACAGCACATGAATAAAATACACGGCTTAAATGTTGTTAGACAACGATAAACATCGACCTTTAGTTATGTGCATTCAGTTATGTATGCTTATTGGTCAGAGAGCTTGTGACGTAAACAATCAGAGGAATGTGGGGTAAATTGCACATTTTTTTTGGTTAAGCCAGGAAAGTAATAAATAAAATACATATACTCACTCGTGAAAAAGAAATTCTGTAAAATTTTTACAATAGAAATGCAGGTCCCCATGGGTATAGGTAGTCACTTACCATCAGGTGACAGGTCTGCTCGTTTGCCCCCTATAACATAAAAAAACAGCAATTGCATATAATTTATAAAAAATAATATTTGTTTAAACCTATATGTAGCTATCAAATTATTTATTTTTATTAACATTATATTAAATAAATACCCTGATCAAACTGGTAATGTTCTGAAGAAAGGGCCGGTCAGAAGCATCCAAAACCGGGGGACGTGTATGGAAGGTTGAACGACAGAGGAAGTCAGTAAGGTATGTAACGATAGAAGCAAGTGGGAGGCTGTTGTCCCTGCGTACCCCGAAGCGAGAAAGGCGTGAGTTTTTGTATGTGCTCGTATGTTTTAAATACACTGAAATAAACTTAATTTACTCCTTTTCTGTATTTTATAATTAACTTTAAACCTAAAATAGGTTACTAGCAACCCGCCCCGGTTTTGCACGGGTAGTAGAGACATCTTCAACCACCATCAACATATTTCAATCAATTTACACAAAATCTCAACAAAATATACACTTAAACCTTCCTCATGAATCACTCTGTCTATTATTGAAAACCGCATGAAAATCCGTTCAGTAGTTTTTCAGTTCATCGCAAACAGACAGACAGACGCCGTGGGGGACTTTGTTTTATAATATACTAGCAACCCGCCCCGGCTTTGCACGGGTAACAGAGACATCTTCAACAATCATCACCATATTTGAATCAATTTACACAAAATCTTAACAAAATATACACCTAAACCTTCCTCATTAATCACAGAAATAATTAGTGAAAACCGCATGAAAATCCGTTCAGTAGTATTTTAGTTAATCGTGAACAGACAGACGCTGTTTTATATAATGTAGTGATAAAGTGCAAGCGTGCAAACCCGGGGCGGGTTGCTAGTTATTTATAATTTGAATCACGTGATGTAACGTTTATGTGGCAATCTAAATATCAAGAATTTATACATAGTTTTGCATACTTTAACTGCTCTATTATCTAAATATTATATATTTTTCATAACTTTTGCAAAAGTTGATCTTCCACGTTTAAAACTTGATGAATATTGGCTCGGTTTTCTATTACCCCATATTCCTTTAATATGGTGCGAGTTGCCATTTTTAGGATTCCGTACCTCGAAAGGAAAAAACGAAACCCTTATAGGATCACTTTGATGTCCATCCGTCCGAAGGTCTGTCTGTCTGTCAATACCCTTTTTCTCAGAACCGCGTGGAGGTATTAAGCTGAAATTTATATCAAGTACTCAAGTCTATTGTCCCTTAGAGCTGTGAAAAAAATTCAAACTTCTAAGCCAACGCAATCAAAAGATACAGCCGTTTATGCCGCAAATTTCCGCAAATTTGCTACACTCGCAAGAGAATCAAAACCTACAGGGTACTTCCCGTGAACTCAAAATCTTGAAATTTGGTACAAAGCAACGTTTTATAGCACAGATAAAAGAAAAATTGCGAAAACTTTTAGTTACATCATATTACAAAAACATTTTACGGAACCCTTGTTGCGCGAGTCCGACTCGCACTTAGTCGGTTTTTTTATTTTTTGTTACCATGAATACGTCTAGCCGCGACACTGGTTCCACGTCACTAAGTGAAAGCTGGGTAATTCCCTTACTTTTTATATTGCCAATATTGAACGCATGTCACCTATAACATCTTAAGTTCGTTCCACGTTTAGTATAGTGAATTTTTTACGCGAATATTGTATTTTTAAATTTCAATTTCAGGAGAAATGGGTACTTGGGTGGTTGGTGGACCAGAATCCCCATTCTATAGAAGGCAATGAATGGGCATATTTATTAGTGCCCTCCTTTTGTGGGTGAGTAAGGTCATCAGAGCTTATAATATGGAGCGATATAAATGCATTTGTGGGGTTTTTCTTTTTCAACCACTAAAAAGGTCTTCGCATTATTATTGTTGGTTCCGTTTAGTATTATTCACCTTGAAACAATTGTCTTACGAAATAATCCGTTGCCATATATCACCAATCAAAACATCAGCTGTTTTTCCATCAGCTAAGCCAATACACATAATATCTGGGTCAAGCGATACATATTTTTGCATGCCCAAACATCGAGAGTTCACCTCAAAGGCAAGCCAATCGATCGGTGATCAATCAAAATCTCATTTGGACGCGTCACTTAGGCGGAACCGTGCTATCCATCTTATAAGTAATTTTGCCACACATTACATGTTGTTAAAATCGACGCGAGAAGGATGTTGGTAAATAAAATAATCAAATTCCGGTCCTTGTCACTCTGGCCTCCACTTTCAGAAATTTCTCTGAAGTATGTACCTAAAGTTTGACAAGTTTTTGATAAGGTGTATGTGGCATAATTTATGGCATGTTCATTTCAAGTTGTTAAAAGTTTCTTCCGCTGGCAAATACATAAATTTGTATGTAAAGATAAATTAGAGAAGCGGTGCTTGCTATGGAAATATCTTTACCGTATAAAAGATGGTAAATGAATATAATCTTCTGTTATATTCCTAAGAAGAGCCTTCATCCAGATCTTAGAAAATTATTTTATTTATAGTACAAGTATATCTTAGAGATAAAACACAAAAAATACTTAGCAGGTGATAGATTAATTGCTATAATTTTTTTTTTCATTTTATTCTTTTTTTTTTTAAAGAATACTAGTAGGTTACGTGGGTTTAACACATTACTAGTATTCTTGTTAACCCCTCCAGCTAAGCTAAATGCTTGTGGGTTTTGTGTGGGTTCACGTCGGTAGTGCACTGGGTGGGGTTCGAACCCGCGACCTCTTGATCAAAGGCAATATTAGCTTAACGTACAGTCAATGACGGCTTTTCGGTTAACACTACGATCCAAAGGCTTGTTTAATTTCTGAATATCTGAATTGCTATTCACGTCGACAGGCCGTGAAAAGGTCACTTTGATGAGGTCTGTGGTCGCCTGTAGCCGCCTTAACGAATAAGTAAAGATATAATCGAACGTATTTATGAACGTTAAATTGAAGCTAGAGTTAAAATCATAGATCGGCGCAAACTGACGCCACAGCATGTACTGCATTGTCGAGGCAAATTAGGTGAAAACACCATACACCATACCTAGATAGCTAAGCGTTAAATACCGTATAAATATACTTACATTTAATTTATATTTGCGTAAATACATATTTTACACCCAAACCAATGTAAGTAGACACATTCGTTAATGTGTCTACTTACATACAAATATTTATACTGAGCGGCCATCAAAACTGTGACTAACATTTCGTCACACATTATGTACATCATCGCAGTCTGGCTTATCTCTAAATTGCATTAATCCAATTCAATAAAAATGTGATCAAATCAGTCAGCAACGTAATGTTCGCAAGTATGTATTTTAAAACACTGTTGCCTACCACGCTTGGATTTGTTATTGAGTTATCTCGTAGCAGATGAAATATCATACTAGTATATTATAGCGATCACTTGGATGGTTGCCACAACATAAGTTATGAGAGAAGTACTGAACTCGACGGTGAATGTCTGAAATAATTTGTCACTAGTTTTTCACTTATCAAATGTCAGTTTGTTTTTTTTTGTTATACGTTCTCACAAAAATAATGTGTTTTGATGACACTGAAACTGAATTGCATATCATTTATTATTACCTATTTTTGATAATTTTTATCAGGCGTACATTATATCTTGTAAGATATAGAATACATAATTTAAAATAAAAATTACCAGATTGTAATTTAACTTTTATGCATAATGGAATAATGGAAATATCAAAGTTAGTTGGTGCATTTGTAAAATAAATGTACTTAAACCATTTTTTTGTACAGTGTGCAAACCCCTACGGGTGGTCACCTCAACGGAGCTAACGGTGAATATATAACGGTATGACGAGTTCGAACTGACTAAAATCACACGGTGTTCCGTCACAAGTGGTTCTATTGTAAAGGATCTGTGTGGCAACTCGAACTGTTGACTAAAACCACATTATGTGCGTACTGCGCCTGAAATAGGAGGAGCCCGGGCACAGGTTTTGTTAATACATCCGTATCCCCGTAGCGCCTGCCCGCAAAAGCGTGGGTCCAGCTCTGGTTAACCGATTAACCTCTCAATTATCTGCGAAGAGACGATGTCCGCATGGACCTGGATATCACGTTTTCGTGGCTGACCACTATAGAGGAAGACTCGTCCCGTTCAACCACTGCCACACTCAGGGCGGCGGCATGAGGCGCTGGATAGCGCGCCTACACCGCCCGGTACGCCGGCAGTGAATTAGGTCTGAGTAGAGATCTTCTTCCCAGTCCCCTCCCCCGCCTACTATGTCATCTCTACAGGACATACTGTAATGAGCAATATCCTTAAGTATCTGTGACTGTACATTACATACTAATTAATCATACAATAATGTGCACAAAAAACTACTCTGAAAATTTATTACAAGAGGGTATCAGATTTCTTCTTGAATTATATTAGTACCATCATAGTACTGTCCTATTCTGGTGGTAAGTACGGTCGTGCTGGTGGTGGTGGTTCATAGGAGGTGTCTCTCCCACAAAGAACATCTTAATAACACAATTTTCATATCACTTGCATCTTCCCTATTGTATTTTCACATAAGACTGAAAATATGTCATAATTATTATACTTAGTACTATTCGTAGCTTTCGTAGCAAAATATATTTGTAAGCCTTATCAAGAGTACTGGAAGTTCAATTAAAATGTTTTCTATATCCACGAACTACTTTGAAAAAATGTTTAGAATTCGAACCATTATTTTATTTATTTAAATAATATATCCAAATCTAAACTGAAAATATTAAACACCATAAATCTATAGTTAATGTTGAAATTGAAATGGTGTATGCATAAACGAAACTATACAGTATTTGCGTACAAAAGTATACCTGATTAAGAAACACTTAGATAATTATAATTAACATCAACTCTGGGGAATACATAATTAAATAGAAACTAGCTCGAAAATAATAAAATTTACGCAAGATATACAAAAACTTTTGCCCCTTGTTTACTCGCCTAAGCTATTATCATTCTTACACACATTCAATTACACGTCAGAGTTTCTTTTGTTCAGTTCGTAGCTTACTATATACAAAATATATGTAGGTATGTCATTTGTTGACTTCATGTGTTTGCCGTTATATGTAGTAGTATATATACACAGCAAACGTGCGAAACTGATTGAAGATTCTGTGTGAAGTTGTTGATGAGAATTGAACTGAGATTAGACAGGTGTGTGTAACCAATAAAATATTAAATGATAAATAATTTTGGGGATATATTAAAACGTTCAGGATAAATACCATAATGTGGATGTTGGAAGTACAGGGCTAGTAATAATAATAATAATAATTTATTATTATTATTATTAATATAAAAAATTATTTATATTAATAATTTTCAGGTACAAGTTGTACCAATATCAACAATCAATAATCCGAGTATGGAAACTATGTGGCAATATTGATAATATCTTTTTATGATACACTGATTCACAAACACGAAATGACACTGATTCTACAATGGTTATAGTAGACACCGACCCAAGGCCTGATCAACCGAGAGTTGTAAACAGTCATATATTCTAATCCTTTATATAAATTGTACTATTAAAATATATGGCAGTGGTAATCTGGGACTTGATCGTTTTATTTACCTAGTCTAAACACCTAACTGTACATGACGATCCTGCCGACGGCGACGGAGTCTGCCTGTGCGCCGCGAATTTGAGACTATCCCATATAAGGTCGCAGTTCATCAAGACGTAATATAGTTAAACGTTAAACGCATACACATAAAAAAAGTGCAATAAAAATGAATATTTGTAAAAAGTGATTGAAAAATTTGAAATAATAAAAATCTATATTAATAATTTTTAATAATTAAACATTTTATAACAATCTTTAATCTTAAATAATATATCTTGTATCTACTGCATTTACAAAATGCAGTGATACACAATATTGGGAGATGCATTGTGCGGAATGAACTTTGGACTGTAGTGCTAATTGCGTTACATCACTGTAAGAGTTATTTTATACTAATATCTTAATATGAATTACAGGTACACAACTGTTTTTGCTTTATTTCTACATTACAGTGGTAAGGTATGAATACTATTTTGTTTTTTATTTTCTATTTTTTTTCCAAAACTTTTTACTTATATTAATAAAAATCATAACCTACTCACAAAAACCTATCTAAAATTTATCAGTGGTAGGTAAGTCGCCGCTGGGCGTTAACAAAGTTAGACTACTCGTTTAGATTTACCCTCTCAATTAGAAACATCTTTAAGACAGTGCGGGATTTCTTTAAATTTTTAGCACATAACAATTCATCAATAATTTCTTGTTTATATATTATTTAAGGAGAATCAGAGCATATTTAATAAAATTAGGACCGAAAAGAAGGACCGAAAAAATGTTACAATATAAATTACTTAAATAAAATTAAACTTGTAAAATGGATTTTTTTATTTTATAATACCCAAGATATTTTATTAATAGAAAATAATAGCCGTTTATTTTTAGAATAACATGAATATATTTTAGCGTCTTGTCAAAGTGATAAAAGTAAGTAAAGTAAAGTAAGGAAGTCGAGTTAACTGTATTTTTTTTTTCTTTTTTAATATGAAAAACAACTCCCGCATTAGGAATTTCTCCTGTGTCGCGGGGGACTTTACAAACATACAAAAAACGGACACAAAGAACACCAAGACTCGGGTGGGAATCGAACCCACGACCTATGGCATAGCAGTCAGGGTCACTAACCACTAGACCAATAGGTCAGTCGAACAGTTCTCGTATACGCAGATATGTAACAAAAAAGAGAAAGATTACAAATGAAAATAAAATATTATGTTACATTAATGGTAAAAAAACGATATACGTTGTTTCTAAACTCTTAATCGGAAATGACCCGAAACGTATTTGTAAAAGTATACCTGATTAAAAACACTTAAATATATAATTATAATGAATATAAAATCTGTATATTTCTATTTGTTCGTCAGAAAATAAGTGAAGTCTAGCTACTCTGGAATCTTACTTCATTACGCATTGTGGTGGTGAAGAAAAATCTCTAATCTCTCTCTATCTCTCTCTCTCTGCTCCAGTGCTGGCAGGTTTTGAAATAGTTGTCCCTCTAAGTCTACAATGAACCTTCTCAAAACCTGTAAAATATTAAATAACGTTACCCCGAAACACGATCGATTGATCTTTTTGCGTTGAATTAAAAGTATGATTTCTAATTAGGTTAACTTTAATATTTGTTGTACATCTCGCTGCCACCATTTTATAACATAAGTAAAATAGTATTCACCCACCAAATCCCTTACAGGTTCCCCTCTAATCTACAAATTCCTAAATAGTTTATTCACCTGAAAAACTCCGGCACCAATTATTGTGACCTTAGTACAATCTACTTCTCTCCTTACCCACGTATTCAGGGTTCACTATTTTATATTTTAGGGTTTTACTATTTAATGTGATAGTAAAATAAGCGGTTGCGTTAGATCTTCAATGTTATACATTAGAAATTTATAAATAAAATAAAGGGTCATATACATAATAATATAAACCTATTTACATTATCGCTTTATTTCAGGACTACGTATTTCGAATGTACTGTTTCTATCCCGCTATAATTAGATTTACTTGAAGCAATCTTAGATTGAGGAGTGAGGCTATCGTATCCGAGGACATTTATTCAATAACCTACGTGCATATAACGTTACTTATATTACATATTGTGTCGTGTGTGATCTCATCACCAGATCGGACTACATATTCACATTCTTAATGGAACCCGGTATTTTTAAATTGTTAGATATTTTTCATCCCAGTAGCCGAGTCTGCCAGAATTTCGTGAGCGCATTAGAAATTTTACTTATGGCGAAGGGAAGACGCTTCCCCATTTCCAGGACTTTTATAAACAGAGATCATATCGATCGATTTAAAAGGGAGAGCGCTCTGTCGAACGCTTTATTTTACACACAAGATATAGGTTTTTAAAAATCAAGGCCAGAATATTTTACTTCGAAACGGAAACACAAGTTCATTGTCTACATGGCATATTCCACTTGTATTCTAATATCTTCATGATATCCATCGAAATAGCAATTTTGATCCAACGCAATAACATTTCAATCACACACAAATAGCATATCAAAAGCATTTTATCAGGAAATTGCTGAAGAGCTATTACGCAGACAGTAGCAGTTATACGTAAAACTAGGTTGCGCGGCACTCGTCTAGGGCGGCGGCCGTGGGGGGGTAGTAATGGGTGTCGTATCATAGCAACGGGCAGCATCCCTGTCAGTGTGGTCCCGCCGCCCGTGACGACCGCCCGCGCACACACGACACATTTTGCCTCGCTCAACTTGAGCGTACCATAGTCTCTTCGTTTTTAAACGTCGAACGATTCGTTTTTAAATTCAGTGCAACCAGTGGTCATCAACATGTTTATACTTTTTATTCTGCTGACTGTGTACCTCATAACGCTATGTCATGGTTAACCGTGATAATAGATTTGAGATTATGCGATAAGCGGCTTTTCTACGGAGTAGCCAATCTGTTGTAGATGTTATCAACTGCTTCTACAGTTGGTGAGTGTTTATATTGGAATTTTAACATTCCCTTTAACCTATAAAGATTTCACTAAATAATCTCGCTGCTACGTAAGTAAGGTGTACAATAATTTTTAACATTCACAATTACCTAAGTACCGGTGTTTAATGTCGTCATTTGTTACGCCCTGCGGAATTAACATTAATTGCTTGCAGAAAATTACTTTCTCTATAATATATGTGTTTCAATTTAAGCTTAGTGCCAGGTAGATGATTTTCATTTTAATTCTGTAAAGTACACATTTCAGAATTTGTTACTGGAGTTGGCTTTTAATACTCAGGGTGGAGTAATTGTTCTGTTTTACTCCGGAAAAAAGAAACGAGATGATGTGTATTTATTTATTTCAAATGTGGTTGTAGTTGTTTAGCAAATGTTTAATACTTACAGAATTTTCCAAAGTATTTCACTTTTATATTATGCTTTTTCTAACATTTGGGTCTACCGAGTTATCGACCGGTGTTCAGCGCAAATACTTTGATGGGTGTATTGTGTACGGGGATTCTTCAGCCGGTGAGCTCTTCGAGAGTATGTCAAAAGGTTATACCAATCAAATGTTTAACTACAAAAAGAACAACTAAATAACGTATATGTACAGTTTTACGTCTTCATAATTATTGTATAAAGGAACGAAAACATCGCCTACTATAGGTTGTCAGAGGTTGTAACTGCAGTGTGTTATTGATACATTAGTAACGTGTGTAGTGTATTCTATATTTTTAATAAAAATTAAAATGATTTACCACAGAATTTAGTAATACTAGTCTAAATATTTTCACAATGCTAAGAGACAATACTGCTGACAACCTAAAACTTAGAGGGTAGATAGATGGTGTTTGCATTTGTAGAGGACACTAATTAGAAGGAATACCGGAATGTTCAATTTAAATTTTTGTTGTATTTCATTACTTAAGTATGTTGTATTGACTTACAAAGATAAATCTAAGCATATCGAAATGACCTCATTACAAGGCACTACATATTAATATTTGCTCATCACAAATTAACAACATGAAGGTGCTTTCCGGTTTCCGGGGTACGTGTTAGTAATATTATATTATTGTCTATATATGAGCTGAAAAAATAACCCACGTGATTTCGTGATTAGTTTCTGAAAATGTATTTAGAGGTATGCCGTTTTTCATTAATGACAATAATTGTTCCTTATAAATGTTACAGCTATTAAGTTCCGATATATACCTAATATACATTCTATTTACATTCGTACACCCTCCGATATACCTCCATAAAGATTGTCTACTAGATGTTTCCATGTGCTACGTTTTCATAAAATAGGATCGTAACTTTTTGCAGACATAGATTACATAAGCATTTTCACAAGAAGTAATTACTCCTATTAAAGTGCAAATATATTACTTTGAAATATACAATTATGAATAGTCATTCATAAGTTGTCGTCCTCCGAGCTTTTTCTCAACTAAGTTGGGGTGAGCTTTCAGTCTAACTACGAAAAGGTCGAACTTCGATATTTTACCCGAAGCGACTGCCATCAGACCTCCACAATCCAAGGACTAGGCGATATAGAAGTTCTTTAGTTAGACTAGGTTATCGGACTTTTTTTAGGGCTCCAACTACAGGTAACGAATGCTACAGACGTTCGTATTGCAACCTGGACGGACGACTTAACGTGCTCTTCAAAGCACGGAGGGGTTTCAATATGTTAAGAATGGTCACACATCCTAATATTGTCCTGGCTAGTATTACTTAACTTTGCAATGTTCTAATCTACTCGGTTGCCACTTAGCGAAAATATGCAATGTTTTTTTCATCTTTACATATATTTCAGAATATGTAAAGTGAACTTTCAGGATGAGTGATCAATTTTGAGCTCTATGAAACACGGTTCCACCCGTTATATTGAAATTCCCATTTACATCTAACGATTTTAAAGAAGGATACGGTTTTTATCTTAAAACATACTAACAAGAGAGAGAGAAACCTACTAACATAATTTAATCAGATTTAAGTCCAGTAGATAAAATAACTGGAGGATCCTTGACAACTCATCGCCTGAAAAGTCAGTAAACAAGAAAACAAATAGTTGGTATTATAAAATTTCATGGATCGTAACACGATTTAACATTATGATATCTTATAAATACATTAAAAAATTTAACCTATCAAATTAATAATGGGGATGTGAAAATCCTTCTTAGTCATGAAAAGCACCCTAGCCGAACAGAAAGCTTAATGAAAATACTTACATTCTACAAAGTATAGCGCTTTTAGCAGAGGGTTGGGTCACCAGAACTCCTGAAGATCCGTAGAGAAATGAGTACTGACATGTGTGAATTGTAGAACTGCCGCATCACTGTAGCACTGATACGGACCTGTGCTACCACGTTGCCGAAACTGTGACTTCACTGAGATGTGTGAATCGGCCTTTATACTAGCTTTACCTTGAGAAGTATCAAAGGAACTTCTGCAGCTCAAGAGCTACAAAACCTGTGCAGTAACACGGACCCTTACCGAATACTGCCAACTGAACAAACACAATGTCCAACCTAAAGTTGGACGAAAACACAACATTCAGATTCTGACGGGAGGCAGTAGAAACTGAAATGCATGCTCTATCCTCTTGTGGCTCACTAAAAAGTAGAAAACTGTTTAAAAAAAATAAAGCGGTTGTGTTGTAAAAGCGTAGGTGCAATGTGTGTGCGATTACCATAAAGAGGGCCCGGATGCTTGTTTGACACCGACGTGATATAAAAAATAATAATGAAACGAATAGTTAAGTAATGAATTCGTGGTATTTATCTTTCATATTACATACCAACTAACTGGCTGACACACGTTACATCATATTTATGTATAATCGATATCATGATATCAATAATGAGTTAGTAAATCAATAACTAATATTGATGTCAGTGCTTCACTAATCATATTCATGATTTCTGTTTTAACGTCTAATCTTTAAAGGTGATATCTAACTACACAATCTTGATACTTAATTAATAAATATTAAAAAAACTATTATATATAAGGGGGCTTAAACTACTGGGATTCAACAGATTTCTGCTCAAATTAATATCGCCAGCCTAGAAAAATACTTCTACCCTATAAAAGGAAGCACTATAAGTGTAGCATGGTGTTGCTGTTGGTTAAAAGGGTCACTGGAGTTCCTCGGGGACGGGTTATAGGGTTAGCGAGAGTGATACCGCATGCATTTCGTATTTATAGACACCTGTAATTGCTCACTGATAAGCAGTATAAAAACACAAATTTTATCACTTCTTTAAAACACGAGACCCACGTCTTCTTAAAACCAACCTGACAATTAAATCATAAGGAAATACAAGTTAGGCAGGCAATTAAAACAACAAACTAAATATTTAAATAATATTATTAAGGTTTAGTTATCAAGATCTATTAATACTATAAACACTAGATACGTCAATCGTAACTAAATACCTCGCCCATGAATCTCATGACACAGTCAGCATTAGCAGAAACACAATATCTCTCTCTACTCTTTTATCATGGGAGAGCCATGCTTCGGCACGTATGGGCCGGCTCGACCGATGTGATACCACAGCCTCACAGAAAACCGCCAGTGAAGCAATCATTTCATTGCTTATCGCCGAGTGAGTGAGGTTACTGGAGGCCCTCCTCTCCCTTACCCTACCCTTAAAGGCCGGCAACGCACAAGTGACTCTTGAGTTGCAGGTGCCCATGGACGGCGGTAGTCATTTACCATCAGGTGACCCGTCTGCTCGTTTGCCCATATACTATAAAAAAAATACTAATAGTAGTAATGCTTCTTTTCTATAGGGTGAAGGTATATCCGTCCTTTTTTTAAGGTATATTGGCAACGGGCAGGCGGGAAATCTGAATTAGGTAACCCGTCTGACCATTGGCCCCTTTGATTGGCCACGTTGGTTAAATAATTACCACCAGATGGTAAGTGATAACCACCGCCCATAGACACCTGCAACTAATGAGTCACGTTGAGTGCGTTGCCAGCCTTTAGTTGGTTATACGCTCTTCTCTTAAAGATTTGAAGATCGTATCGGTCCGGAAATACTGTAAGCGAGAATTTGTTTCACAGGTCCACCACGTTCTACAAGTCTGTTAACTACAACTTTCGTACTCGCCCAATCATCCCAATCAGTTTGAGGTATAGTGTACGCAGCAATTCGTTTCAAGTAGATAATGAGAGCCTCTCACACAGTACGGCCCTCGAGTTCTACACAAAAGTTGCCATAATAACATGAAAGTTAATTTGTTCTTGGTTGAGTGCTAAAGTTGACGTCAAATTAAATTATTTTCTTCTTTTCTATAAATAAGCATAATGTATATTATATTCATAAACATAAACCTTTTACTTGAGTCTGAAGAACTAAAAGTTATGATGTTCTAAATTTGAACCAACTGCTTAGCAAAAGTTGTAGTTCCATTACATTTAATAACGAAAGTTAAAAGGAATTTGAGTTTTGCTGGTAGCTAAGGTCCTTTAAATATCCTTTAATTAATCAATACAAAATACGTGTATCTAATACAAATCTTTGCATATGCATATGACAATAAGTCATTATATAAATGCTAAGTTCTGACTTATGATGAGAATGTTATTAATAACCATTTGACAAACATTCCATGTTTATCAAACTGATTAATCATAATTATGACGATGTTTGTCAAAAGATTAATGACGTTTATATGTCTAAAGCAATTGATTTTTATAGGTTCTCGATTTTAGTATTATGATTCTGGCTTAGCTGTTGGAATGGGATTTAACACCGAAAACTGCTTACCATGATACAGCTGGTGCTTGTTTAAATATACTCGTAGAATGTATGTCGTCGCTATTTTTAATATTCAAACAAAGTTTGAAAAAAATATCCACTAGATAGGTTTTAGGTAGTCGAAGTGATAAAATTCATAATTTCCCTAAAATGAAACAGTGTGTCAATTTCTGCGTCTAAAATGGCAAGAAAGAAAATAATTATGCATACATGTATCAAATGTCAACTACCTTTTTTGAGTAAGTATCAAATGTCAACTACCTTTTTTGAGTAAGTCGGTTTGAATGCGTCAATACTCTATAATCGAATGAAAGCAGCCATGTACATTGTACATAGAAGTACTTAATCAGGAATATGAACAATACGACGAAAACCATTTAAAAAAACTCTAATACTGGCTACAGAAGCTAGTGGCAACAGAATTGATTCTTGTAAAAACCTAATTGATCTTTAATTAATGTTATTGTTTGTTCATTAATATTATGCCTGTGAATGTAAAAAACGTCTCTGCTTCAACTGAGCGTTAATTCAATTATTTTGAAATTGTTGAGATTTCTCTCAGCAACTTAAGTGCGTACCTTTAATTATTATTAGCTTTTATCGGTGAACGCAATAAATGGACATCTTTGTGTTACGAAATTATTTTTGCTCAATATTTTAACTTTTTTATGTGATTCATTCACATAAACTACTTGTTAAATAAATATATTTCTAAGTATATTTCGCGACACGTTATGATCTGCCTTTATAGTGGCCAATCTGTAACAGCAAAGCAAAAAAATAAATAATAACATCATGAAAACGGTTGTAATGCGATTTTTTTTTATAGTTTTAGATATATTACACTAATAATTTAAGTAATTAATAATAATAACAAGTAGATCGCGATAAAGTCCCGAGTTACACAATATCTCTAAAAGTCGCAAAAACTAAAAATAATTATATATTTAATTCGGTGTCAATAAGAATTCAATGTTTTACAAGACTAAGTTTCAACGTTTAAACAGCGGACAACTGCACAATATTGCAGCTGCAAAGTTTTTCTTTTTTCTTTTATTAGAAAAAAAACGGCAACATTTTTAAATAGGTAGTAAAGCATCCCCGAAATATTCACGTGAACAAAACCGTATATCCTTCAATCATAATCCTATCGCCGTCCACTGCTGGACGAAGGCCTCCCCTAAGGAGCGCCAAATATCACGGTCTTAGGCAGTCCGCATCCATCCGCTGCCAGCCACCTTCTTCAAGTCGTCTATCCATCGTGCCGCAGGTCATGTCTCCATGCTGACTGGTGGTCGCTGGAGCCGACTCGTGCTAGAGTGGAGACCGCGATTAGGCAAACGTAGTGTAGGGCGCCCTGCGGAAAGATGGGCTGTATGTCTTGTGTGTTATTTTTATTGGTTTTTTTTTGCAAGCGTTCTGTGTATTTTACAATAATTCCTTGCTTGCTACACAAAGTGCTGTGTAACAAGCAAGCGATTGTTACTGTTTTTTTTGATAATTAGATACTACCTAATATCAGACAATTAATATATGTGTACTAATATAAAATGCGATGAAATTATGGCGAACTATAACAGTAGCATACGTCGTCGGTTAGTCGAATGATATAAATTACTCAAGCGTATAAAATACTGTCCTAAATATTATTATTATTATATATATATATTATTAGCTATATATTTTCACAAAACGGCAGTGTGCTCTTTAGTGGAAAGTAGATGTATTTTGTTTAAATATAATGTGGGTAGGCCAACTAAACTAAACAATACATCATCGATGTATTACATTTTTAGATATTTGTTGATTTTTAAACAACCGCTCGACTGATTTCGATAAAATTTAAAT
Organism: Callimorpha dominula; assembly: GCA_949752705.1. Classification (NCBI taxonomy): domain Eukaryota; kingdom Metazoa; phylum Arthropoda; class Insecta; order Lepidoptera; family Erebidae; genus Callimorpha; species Callimorpha dominula. The sequence goes on along the minus strand of OX457001.1, from coordinate 6,304,664 downwards.
GGGACCACTTGGGAAGTATAACCCTTTGAAACAAAAAAAGAATTTTACAAATTGGTTCAGGCGTCTTCGAGTAATCGGTGAACATACATAAAAAAAGGATTCCGACGAATTGAGAACCTCCTCCTTTTTGAAGTCGGTTAAAAACACTTGAAGCTTACAGCTTGCTAAAGATGGTGAGCCCGCGGCCAGAGCAAATTTGATACTAGCAGATCTTGGTGCAACAGGAGTAGATGGTTATACATGGGCAACAGCAGCCCCCACAACTACCTACACAGCATCCACCGCAACAGATCTTTGATGAGGTCTAGAGTACTTAGAGTCGAGAATAACAAATGTTCACTGGAGAAGGTTGTGGAAAAATAAACTAGATAAACTGTCTTCACTTTTTATACAATTTTTTTGGGTATACTTCAATAATCGTCTCCTACCTTAATATTATACGTACTAAAAAAATATTTCTCTCCAAAAATATCTACAGCAAAATGTAAAAAACACGGGACATCATTAAAACTGAAAAAAAAAATGGTACACTATTGTTGAGACTGGAAAATGTATTTCAGACGAGGGCTTCAATAATTTGATATAGCCAACTGCTATTTTTGTCGAAGCTTGTATGTATAGTACTTTTTCTAAAAATAAAAGGGATTGTATTAAATTTTATAGAAAAATAAATATATTTAAATTGAATTGATTTAGCTTAGCCGTAAATATTTTCACGAGGTACTTCGTTTATACATTGTTTTATGTTGGCTCACACTTTACATATAAAAAGATTATATAACTCTTTATATTGACCCCGTTTTTTTATAAATTGTGTTTGTAACATATAATATTATTAACATAGTGTTTGTCTTTATTAATTTAACGAAAATACAAACGAAAAACTGTTTAGGATAATGTGTTTAAGTTTGTGCGGAAAGAGAACCGTCGTAGAATTTGAGGGCGCAGCAGTGCTAAATTACCTTTTTAGACTGTTACGTCTTTATTATTTACTGTACTGTACAGTATTTTTAATTGTCGAACTATGATGACGTTACAGTGTTTTCAACATAACAAAAAGGTATTTTAGCACTGCTGCGACCTCAAATCCTACGACGGTTCTCTTTCGGCACAAACTCTACAAGTTTTATTTTTCATTTGGTCAAGCCAAGACATTGTCGTAAACTTTTAGATAGGTATTTTTTTTCTTGACAGACTTGACAAATTTTAAATTGCAGTTGCCTTTTCTTCTTAAATTAGCCAGCGCAAAATCAATATTCTTGTCACTACCCTCACTGACACTCATTTTATTTCATTATCGTGTAACTGTTTACAATTTGTTGTTCTTTCTGCCAATCGTTTTTATTTTGGTCTGTCAAAGGTAACTTCATAGTCAAGCCAAGTGATGGTGTGTTAGTTTAAAATTAAAGAATGAATTTTGTTCATACCCAGGTAGGGTATGTGTGATACTTTACGTATTCCTTTTTTGTATATAATTGGAATATTTACAAGTGAAATGCATATTCATAATAGTACCCATCGTGTCAAACTTTTCAGACCTTTTTGTAATATCATTGTATTAATAAATAAATGTACACAAAAAATTTATAAGAAATAAACGTGCAAATAGTAACTTCATACTCTAAAACTGTTGACGACTACTTCCCTCATTTTTGCTACAAGTGCACATCCTACTAATATTATAAACGTGAAAGTTTGTGAGGATGTATGGGTGTATGGATGTTTGTTACTCTTTCACGCCAAAATTAGGTATGTAGATACCTGGAGATCTGGATTAACATATAGGCTACTTTTTATCCCGATATTTCTACGGGATCGAGACTTACGCGGGTGAAACTGCGGGGCGCTGCTAGTTCATCATCATCCTCCGCACCTTTTCGCAAATAAGTTGGGGTCGGCTTTCAGTCTAACTACTATACGGCCAAACTTTGATATTTTACGTGAAGCGACTGCTAGTTATTAATATATTACAAAAATAATTAAAAACGACATTGGTTCCATGGCATAACTTTGCGCTTATGTTTGCGTGGGATGTCGGCCCCGGGTTAATTTATACCCGGGTAAGTTGTTATTGAGTTTCTCTGTAATGATATTCTCAATTGTATTACACAGTAGAAACGTATTTTGTGGACGACTTTGGGCTCGTCCCTATTACGTCTGCCCAAAAAAATATAGCTAATACAATACTCTTTCTCTGCCTGTCTCTGTAGGATTATTATAGCGTGACTAAATTAAAGTCATATCAATAAAACCTCTATCAGTCAGTATTATCGAATTCCATATCTGATATTATCACTAGAAAATATTGATTAAAGTAATAACATTAATATAAAAGCATAGCAAAGGTCATAGTGACATTAATTCAACCTTACGTTGTCAGTTTAAGCCATTGTTATTAAAAGGCATCTCAAAACAAAAATTTACAGAAAAATAAAATATTAGATGTGTTAACTTCTTAGGCACGTTGGGCACTTTTGATATCAGGAAAAAGCACTGAACTCGCGTGACCGTCACGCTCAGGTACATATATAGATGTGTGTGTGCGTGTGTGTGTGTGTGTTTGTGTGTGTGTGTGTGTGTTTGTGTGTGTGTGTTTGTGTTATGTTTTCACTTCAGACGTGTCAGTTCCACGACTGATAGTTTTTTTTATTATTACTCTTTATTCCTTATATTGTTGGCTGTTCTCCTTTCTGTTAGGAATATCTGGTACATTAAAAATTAAAAGGATTATATGCAAAATAAGTTTCACATCTCAATTAAAAACGTAAGCCAAAACAAATAGGCGCTAAGGTCCTTAAGCGATTAATACTCACACACGTACTTGTTTCATAATCATAACCACCTATTGGATATGGATATCCAATAAGTGGTTATTAAGTATAAGAAAAAATTACACTGAATGTAGGCGATATCTATAAGGCTTAAGTTAATTAAGTAAAAGAAAAACCAATGTAAATAACATTGCCCAATGGCCATCTGAATCAGTTAGCAAAATAACGTGGCTTGTAAGATTGTAACGCGTAGGATTCATACTCGTTAAAAATAACAGGAACAACAAGATCAAATGAGCTGATAAATAGGCTGTTAAAATAAAAGGAAAACATTAAAATTTCCGTCATCACAAATATAGAACGAGACAGCTAATGATATCTACTAAACGTAACTACTCAAGGCTCAATCACACCTCACATAACGATAGCAAAACTAAATCTTTCCAGCACCAACAGACAATTACTCACCTTTCAAATAATAAATTTGTGTACTAACAGACAGAATACGTATTTAGTACACGTTACTTAGAGCCAATAACCTAAGTTTAATGAACGAACGAAAATCCGCTATCACATTTTACCAGCTGTTTCAGCCCTATGTATGTTCGCAATCTGCTTTTAGTGAATCTTATTGACTGTTTTGTAAGAGTAGTTGATTTTATAAACATAGTTTAACAAATAAATGCTGTCGTAATTTTACTCATTTTTTTCGACTGCCGTGCTGAGTGTGTTGCTGCAGGATATTACGGCATAAAGGTGAAAACAGCAACTCCATTCTTTGCTGCACCAATTCAATTTGTAATTCATTACTAGAACACGTGTTCCCTTCAACCCCGAGTCCTTCAAACGGGACGTGAAAACGCATCTCTCGGTGCCGTCAAACCAGAAACCAAGACCAGCATTAAAGTATTGTATCTATAATAGTGACCTTCAATCTTTGAATTTCGATATAGCTTACCGTCAGGCGGGTTGAGGTCATACTAACGAGCCAAACAAAAAAAAACAACACTAGTGTTTCGAGTGTTTACAGCAGGTGCCTAATAAGTCGATGTAACTGTTTTCTTATAAGTCAGCCATCTTTTTTAGCTAACTAAGTTGTAAACATAAAAAATATGATAATTTATTTCAAATTATTTCATCCAAATTTTATACCTGAACAGAACATCAAAAAGAGAAAATATACTTGTTAAAGGTCATGAAGGCTATTAAATTCAGATACTCTGAGAGTTTATTGAGACGGTAATAAAGGATTACTTAGACTGTATTAAAGTAAAATTGACAGTTATTTAGGCCTTCTTTAATATTGAGTAGTTAAATAACAAAAGAGTAATTTCTGCCTGAGAGATGAGTAATTGCTGAAAATTTGTTATATGTGTAATAAAATCAGGTGGTCTACTCTTTAAGAAGATGTTTTATTAAAAAAGATAATGATAGATGATAACTCCATCATCTGTCATTTCATTCATGAGTATCATTTTTCTTCTAGCTACGAGTCTAAAACTACCTACTAGTTTTAAACATTATAATAGCTCATAAGGTAAAACAATGCGGTGACTCTGTGTGTGTTGATCTATAATTTTTAATTATAATAATTATTTATTAAATCGACGATTTCGAATAATTGATGGTAAATTTTATGAAATAAAGATTTTTTTGAATTTGAATTGAATTTAAATTTTTAATGTCTTTATAGAGAATAGTGGACTAATGGTCAGAAAAGTCTGTAGATAAATAGCGACCACTGAACTATGAAACTTAGAAAAAACTAAGTTTATTAAAAAAAAATTTTTTTTAAGGAGAGAAGCGTTTGCCGATGTCAAGCGTCACACTGGATTTGTAACGTAACGTGCGGATGTAGACGGTTGCGTTTCCATTGCGTGGTGTGTTGCGGTATTGTTACTAACAGGCACCGTGGTGCACAGCTAACTGAGTCAATTTCTTAAACCGGATTTCTCTCGTGGAATGTAAGTTTTACCGCCGGCTGCAAGGCAGGAGGCAGTGCACAGCCACTGTGCGACTATCTTTGTTAAAATTCGGACGAAGGCTTATCTCGATCTCTTCACACTGTTACGAAATATTTTTCCCTTGCTACAGTCCCTACTTTACATACTGCATATAAATATGTTCCTGTAGCCTAGTTGTGATGCTACGACGAATCTCTCCTACATGGCTCACACCACAGTCACACGGGATCGAGTATACACCTGTGGGCTGGGGTATACCTAGTGGATCAACATGCTTTAGGGAGCACAGTCGTTCTTTTAGCTGTCCGGTAACATAGCGCACAATACATTTAAAAATCCGATGTAAATCAGGCCTTTATCCATCTGATAAAATCAAATGAATTAAGTGTCTGATTAGGTAACTCAACATTCAAGCATGTTCATATTGATTGAATTAACAAATCTGTCGTATGCAAACAAACTTTAACCACATTTACCACCAAGTCTATCCCAAGAAGGCAAGTGGATTTGTGGTGGGTTTGTTGCGGGTTCGAAGTTCAAATTCCACGGAGAGTCATCGTGTCATGTTCGATGTTGCTGTGGGTAACTTTTGTTGATGCCAATGTTCATGAATCACAACAGCTCAGGGTAGATGTGGGTGCGATCTAAACTTGCCAGATGGAAAGAATATCAGGGAAAATTTCAAAAAGTTAGGACTTTGGCATTACAGTCGGGGCAAATTAATAGATGTTACAATTTATAAATCAAGACGTTTCAGTCAACGCCAAAAGTCAATTTAAAAAATAACACTCTTTGGTACATTAAAGCACTATGATGCATGTTTAAAGTTACTTATAACTACGTAAAAAAGTTACCCAATTTCTACGTTGCCACTTGTACTTGGCATTTGATTGCACTGAATCCACCAATGTTGATCTTTGATAAGTACTCAGATTTGTTTCTAAATCAAATGATATTTAGACTGATTTTTTATGTACACTTCAAAGTTCAGGTGATTTTGTAGTTAGTCTTCAGTCTGGACATCGAATGAAATGTTGGGACAATCCAGACGAATCGCGACTATCTAGCATCCCATGCATATCTTAAGTGGCGATAGCATAATGGCTAAGGCGTTGGATTTGCAAACAAGTGGTTGTCGGTTCGAACCTCTCCAAGTATTCTGATCTGTTTATCTGGAGACTATTATCACAATAAAGCATGCTAGCTTTATTTACATCCAAACTTAGCATAGTTGTAAATGGGTTCTAGAACAGACAAACATATTGAAATATACATGCTTTTTACAAACATACACAGAATACAACTAAACATAGGCAGAAAACCCTCCCCCCTGAAACTGATATTAAATTTATATTTGGCTTGTAATTGTAAGCTTTAAAAAAAAAATTTTCAAATATCCCTTTAATCTTTATGATGCTCAATTGGCCGTCTTTTATAGTTGTTTATAATTTGATACATCTAAAGCGTTTAGTGTCTTGATAAAACGAAAGCAATATGCGTCAGAAAATAAATAGTGATTACGGGACATGCTGTCGCTATAATAGAAATTGTACACCGATTTATAAATATTACAAGATCGATTTGTCGCATGTCTGGCTTCGTAGTTAATAAGTCATCAATACCTACATTGTTGTTGATAGGTTACGGCCATTGTAACCGATGACGTCATTCTAATACACACAATAAGTACTTCATTATTGTACGTATATCAGTAAATATTAAGGGATAACCTCACTAACTTAGGTATACCTATGGTCATATCAAGAATTTATTTAATCAATACGATTGGGTTTTTTTTTCTTCTCTTTTTCATCTTTTTATCTCTCAATTGCTAAAATTAGAAAAAAATATAATAAATAATCTTTATTGTACACCAACAACATATTGCTTAAAATAAATACACAAAGTATATATATAATATTGTAATGTGAAAGTTTGGATGGATGGATGGATGAATGGATGGATGTTTGTTACTCTTTAACGCAAAAGCCACTGAACCGATTACGATGAATCTATACTTGGTATTTAGATAGCTGGAGACCTGAATTAAAGTATAGGCTACTTTTTATCTCGATATTTAAACGAGATCGGGACTTAAGTGTTAGATAAAGCAGGGAAATAAATATAAACCTATATTAATTTTTAATTTATACTAATACACTGTGAAACAATCATGACTACAACTGTCATCGTGCAATAACGGAAAAAGGAGAGGTGCCGCAGAGGTACCACGAACAACGGCCGACTTTTTACAAAGGCGTAATGACAATTTAATACATCTCAGACACTACAAAGTCCAAAAAATATATTAATAACGAGGTTTGAATTGAAAACCTTATTACAAAACACACGTTTTAGACAGAAGCAGTGACAAAATTGTAGTATGGAGATAACGAGGTAGATTATAATTCATAAGAAAACAATCTGAAAATAAATATTAGTATTACTAAAAAATATGAGTAAACAAAATATAACAGTAAACGAAATAAGGAAGACTTTTTCCTTTGTAACCTATATATTATGTATACTAATTAACATTCAACGTTTTTAACGAGAAATATCTGAATTCTATTTTTCAAATTATGGTTTACATAGAGGCCTTTGTCTACAGTATTCTATTATTGAACAGGCAGGTTGATTGAGGCCCATATCACAATTTGGGGCACGATTACGCAGTCAATGAAATTGACTAGGAGAATTCGATATACATAACTATTTTCAACACCGATATTTACTGTCGATATATCGAATAAAGTTTTACGATTTATCGATAAAATTGACAAGCTTCAAAAAGTGGACACTCGGAAGTTCTCTATCTTCGTCATCGTTACAGATACATTTTACATATATGGCCACCCTTTTCTTTAGAAGGGAGCATGGTATATATTAAAAGAAAAGTAAAACGATTTCAGTTTAAGCGTAATTTATACATTATTTTCGAAAGTCATTGAACGACCAGGTTTAATAACTTTTATGCTCCTGGACACGACGAATCCTAAAGAGGTTTAAGTAACAATCTAGAGACAAGAGTACAATCGGCGTTGTCCTGCGTCAACAAATTAAGAAAACACTGATTAAATTGAATGTTGAGCAATGCTACAGTCTGTTTAGTATATTAAACTTCTTAATTCCTAGTTAAATATGACCACTAAGTAGGTTTGAACACAGGAATAGACTATGAAATCTATCTAGTTGTAGAAAGTTGTGTCCGATGTTTATGACAGACAGAAAGATCAACATTTACAGAAACAAAGACTGATAATCAAAATGTTCAACCTGTAATTAATTGATTAGGTAGACTACATTTCATACTTTGAATATCCCTTTACAAATGATTTTTGAAGTGAAAACTTCTTTAAGCACGTCGGGCACTTGTAGTATGGGGAAAAAGCACTAAACTCGCGGGACCGTCACGCTCAGATACATATATACAGATGTATGTGTGTATATGTATATATGTAAGTTATGTTTTTACTTTTGACTGACAGTTTTTTTAAGAGTACGGTTTAAGATTACAGCATCGGAAAACCCATTAATGTTTTTGAGCATCGTTTACATTTATTTTACCTTCAAAGCCATTCCTGTTACCTCTAGAACAACGAAACGTTTATCCTAAACAGGAATATTTTATGCAAAAATATTTTGTAGTCTAGTTTCACCAGCATCATATCTTGGAAGTTTATTCATGTCGCACGTACAAGCCAGAGTTTCAAAGGCTTGAGAGTACTTATCCGGTAAACGCTAAGGATTCAATATTTTTTGTTCCCTTTATTATTTTTTGTAAAATTATTACGATTTGTTCTTTGTTAGCTCACGATATGTAAATTACTTATTGGTTATTTTTACATATTACTGAAGTTATGTTAGTGCTATATGAAGCTTCATAGTATAGCTATTTGTTTTGTTTTTTTTTGAATATTCATTTCCTTATTGGTTCGCCTACAATTGTTACACATTTCTTAAAAATACATGCATGACAAATAAGGTATAGGTGTACAATATCAACCGGTAAACAGTATTTATGGAAAACATTCGGATTTTAGTATTAATACAGTTTCGATAACAGGTATTGTTACCATATATTCGTGAAAATTGGTAATTTAGAGCGAAAAAAATTAAAATAAACACAAAGCTAACAAACAGTAAAATAGTCTACATTTTTTAAACATTAATAAATAATTTATACAGTTTAATTTAATTAGGTTACTAACAATAATTAGTTCTGTTGTGAACCTGGCTCTTAATATATAATAAGACGGCACACCGATTATTTTAGTTGGCAACATTATTAATAAAGTGTCAGAAGTTAGGACACTGACGCAAAACCGAGCGCTGGCGCGCGACGTATGGATAGGCCGCTGGAAAGGCAGAATCGATTTGCATCTCGTAGGCGAACCACGAATTCTGTGGAGTGTCGTGATTTAAAGCTTGATTGAAGATGTCTAATGATTATTCAGTATATTTTTGTGTTTTAATAAGTTTAGTAAAATTACTGTGTGAAAATCGCGTTTTTATTCTCCTCGCCCGCCAACTCGCGTCTACCCGCAACATTAAACATGAACACGCCCGATGTTTCCGATAGACAAGGAAGAGTTTCTACAAATATATTTATAGGCTGATACTAAGCATATCAATTTGTTTATCGAACTTATTATAAAGCCTACTTAGTCTTGGTATTGAAGAGTTGAAGCCGAGAACCATTTACGTGATGGTGGGTATAATAGATTGACAGTATTTCGAAAATAGGTACTTACGAGGGCTTTAAAATTTATTTTAGATAATAATTGAGGGCAGTCAAAAAAATTATTTACCAGTATATATAGAAAAATTAGGTCTAGTGATTCTCGGCGTTTTTCGATCAATTTTACATTAAAAGTTTGTAATCGCTCAGTGTAACTTCGCGTCCTTTTTGCGATACTAATGGAATAAGCTAAGCATGTGATAAGCTTTATCTATACATTTCAGTTTTCGGGTGAAAGTAATTTCGCTGCATTTATTGACGTTGAGTTGCATCTTATTTCCGTTCCACCAATTCAAAAGATTGTTTAAAACTTCCCGAAGCAATACTGTATCTAAATGCGATTCTGTTACTTTGACTATTTTTAGATCATCTGCGAACAACAAAGGTACTGAATTTTTCAAACAGCCTGACAGATAATTTATAAAAATAATGAACAATAATAGGCCTAGGTGCGAACCGAATAATAATAAATAACGAAGTCAGTAAGCTTAATAACCAAGGTCACGACTTTTCCAAAGTTAAATAGTTTTAAGTGCCTATAAACACTCACCAACAAGCTAAGAAGCTAGACAAAAATCACAACAAAACCACGGTGGCCTAGTGCGGTTTAGCATATACCCTTCGAAAGTATTATGGAAAATTCTCAAGCGTGCTGGTTTTCCCTCACCCTTTCACCATTAAAGCAAGCGATGATTCATTGTACCAGAAAATAATTTATGAAATTTATGAATTTGTTGAAACTGAAATCGTAATTCCAAATTTGCCCTAATACGCGTCGCTGAACGGTACACTTGCCCAATTTGCATATCATTCTCATTTTGGCAACAGTAATTTGAATAATTGTACAATACCAGCCCGTTGTGATAATGCATTCATTCAGCAATATTCTGATTTATTACTGACACTAAGTTTAAACGCAATTTTTAAACAACGCTCCATGAATTGTTGAAAAACTTAGTAGCGAAATTATGCTTTATTTTGCATTTATATTTAACGAAATGGAAGAATTGCGAATGTGTGATCTAGATTATGGATAACCGTTGAAACAGTATCTCTTTTATAGGCGTTATTTTGTGCTTTTCCTGAAATTTTGTAATATGAGTTTAACTTAATTTAAGTTTTTATTGATACATTCCATAGACTAAACACATTTTCGTGTGCCTATGCTCTAATTCACAAAACACATATATTCATAGGAAAGTTAAATCCCTCCTATATTCTATAATATAATTGAAAAGAGATTTAATTTAAATTTTTTGAAGCTTAAGCTTGAAGCTTATATTCTAATAAAATTATTATTAATTTCACAAACAATTTTATTGTAAACTGCACCGTTAGAACTTATAATACTCGATGCAGTAGCAGTTGCATAATACATTGCGCCATTCGCACATCGGTAAAAGAAGTAAAATTATTACAAAATGTATAAAATACAAAGTGCTTTTTAAATTCAGAGGATGACAGTGTACACTTATTATAGGTACTAATGGCCAGATGCAGAAGCCATGGGCCAAATCTAGTAACATTATATGTTGTGAATGTAATTGTGTACCATACAATGATTTTAAGCAAAAAATATATAGACGTACCCCGGGCTTTATTGCGTACAATAATAAAATAAGCAGCTAAAACTATTTCTGTGAGGTCAGGATAAGTTACGTTTATTCTTAGCTCTTAACATTTTTGCAGTAACTCAGACATTCAATTATTTTAGACAAAAAATGGCATTAATATCAACTCTAGACATGTACTAATTTCACAAGAACATTTAAGGCACTCTTCTATACTATATATATTAGTTTTATTATAATTAGTTTTAAATTAAGAAATATTTCAGATCGGCTTGACCCCTTGGCGTTGCGTAGAGATGTAGCTTCGCCATCGTTCAACGCGACAAAACTTTCACCCCATCACCTGGATAATTGGCAATTCAGACTGTGCGGTTTTCCAGAAATGTTTTGCTCGCACAACCAATCTTTGGAACAAATTAGCCCCTGTGGTATTTCCGGACCGATACGACCTTCAAACCTTCAAGAAAAGAGCATAATCCTATCTCAAAGGCCGGCAACGCACTTGTGACTCTTGAGTTGCAGGTTTCCATGGGCGACGGTAGTCGCTTACCATAACCCGTCTGCTCGTTTGCCCCTTATAATATAAAAAAGGCATAATTATACACACACCACTTTTGTACTATTAATTTCCTAAGTAAGTACTTTATTAAACCAGACATCGTACTACTGCAATATTTATTATTTTCATGTATTTTACATACATTTATCAGCTATTACTATTAGTACAAGCTTTGCTTATTATAAATGGACTATAAGAAGACGTACCGTACGTTTTTAAACTTTCGCGACTTTGATACACATTAAATGTGTAATTCGGGACTTAATCGCGATAATATTTAAAAAGTACAACAGGTATTGTACCTTTTAAATATTATCGCGATTAAGTCCCGAATTACACATTTAATATGTACCCTACGTCTTCATAGGGTGGCTTTGAAAACTCCTTACAACAAAGTAGTGAAGATAAGTACTTTTTACAATACATAATAAATCCTAGAGTTGTCTACAATTAATATCTAACTCATATCTACATAATGTATGTTTTACAAAAAGTACTGTCAGTAGTCAGTTCATGCCAATTTTGAAAATTTCCTTTATAAAAGCATTATAAAAACATTTTGTAATTTGTAAAGGTTTCATTAGACTCGGTGCTGTGGATACAAATAATATCTGACGTAATTAATTAAAACGTGAGCTACGGTGCATCAGTATATTATGTAGTATTACAGCTGTGTAACGGTGGTTTTCATTACATCGAAAATTAATAATTAATTTAACAACTAAAAATTTCAACTATGAAATTTCATTTTTTTTTCTTAAATTTTCTTAAAGACTAGACTAATAACGGGGACACATTAGTAATAAATATTCTTGTTTATGAGGATATAGGACTAGAAAATACTCATATTATACCGATGCGGAAGTTTAATATATATTGTTAGCAGTCTTTTTAAAATAAAATGCGCATACGAGTACTAAACCTGCAAAACAATGACATAATAAAGCAACGCATGTTCGTTTTTTTTTCAGTTTCGCAGTTTCCCCTTCAGTGCCATTTGGGTGCGAGTCATGCACACCCCATTTGCTTCGAATAGCTTATCATCAGTAGTGTTTTATACATGGTTGAATGTATGTGACACTACTAATGTAACAGAGTCCTTTCAACCGAAACAATGTTCTAGTTCTAGTAGGTAGGACGTTGGTGTGCATTGCTACAGAATTTGATACGATGTTAACTCTGCTGCCCTGTAAGGAGTTGGGCAGAATGTTGCATATGAAATCTGTGTATTATACCCTCAAACCTATACATAGGAGATATCTTTCAGGTCTATCAAAAGACATGATGTACACACATTGATCTAGACTGGCCTGTTGGTCTAGTGGTTAGTGACCCTGGCTGCTAAGCCAGAGGTCGTGGGTTCGATACCCACCCAGGACAAGTAATTGTGTGATGAGCACGATAATATGCAACATACTTATATATTTCTAAATACATATGTATTTGGAATTATATAAGTATGTTTATCAGCAGACTAGTTACCATAGTACAGGCTCTGCCTAGTTTGGGATCAGACGGCCATGTGTGAGATGTGTGGAGTTATTATTATTATTACATTTCTAATTAGTTTAAATATTTAGGAGTTTGAATATAGCACACGTGTATTTTAATTAACTTAAATTACAACTTAATAAATTAATTTTCACATTTACATTTCGGTCCTTACATTTTTCTAAAAATTCAGATCGAACTGACTACGGTCATGAATATTTTTGTCTCTGGTTTAATATACTAGGAAATCTTTGACGGGCAGTTGGTTTTTTAATAAAACTTTTAGGGTTCAGCCATATTTTCATTATAATATTTTCTCCAATATCTCTTGTAGGCACCACTGCAATGTTACATATTACCATCTTGAGAGACTGACGTCTTTCTATTGTGATATGTTTCTTTTTCTATATTTTTAAATTCTTTAAAAGTTAATTATTTCACTCTAATTTAATACAAACATTTTAATCTTCCTCAGCTTTAGTGGTTTCTAAGCAGCTACATTTGAGCAGATTACATTCTAAGTTCTAACGATTGTAACAAATAAGATCTAATAGATACTAAAATGTGGAAAGCTTCTTTGTGCAAACGACAAGTCTGATAACATTGTAAGGTTTAGACAATCGGTTGATTTTGATTCAGTTCCAAACACAAGTTTAAAGCGGACAAAAAACGTATTTAAAAAAGAATAAATAAATTAAAATTTCATGTAAATAACTTTGATCAACCATCTTTCGCTGGACTGAAGTGGCTATACTGCTTAAAGGTTATGTAATATACCGCATATAACCTTCAGTGTAGGTATGTACATACAGCGCGTAAGTTTGAGCTACGCGAAAATCTTACAAAAACGTCTTTCTGTGAATACTCATCACAATACAAAAGTCAGGTGATCATAGAAATGCGAGATTAAGGATTTATAGTCATTAGTTTCATTTGGCGCTACGTAATGCAAGCGTTACAAGCGTAGGTATTCTTTTTGTGCGGTACCGTGAAAGACCTTAAACCTTCGGCGCCGTCAAGATCAGCTGATTGCATAAAATGTTTAAATTGATTACATTGCAGGTTTTGGCCGTATGCCTATGACACACAGTTATTTATTTTGATATTACTTTTAACCAAAATATGTAAAATTATAAAAAAAAATGAATTTTCCGCCAGAAAGTTCCAATGATTTTCGACTCAGAATGATGATCTGAATACACTATTTCAGTATTTGGCACGGTGTTTCTTACACCCTGTATATGACATGTGTATAAATATCCTTTAGCGTCACCGCCCTATACTGAATTCGGTGACGTAACTATTAAAATTGAATGTTCAGTTTTTGCTCCGGATTACTGTTGAACAAAAAGACTTTTTTGTTGAACATAATGTATGAAAAACTATTGTTGCTTAAAGCTGGTCCTGGTCCGTTGAAAGCAACACAAAACAAAGACAACGCTCATACATGTATTTCACCTGTGCTTATGGTCACTGCTCCGCTCCTATTGGTTGTGGCGTGATTACATAGCCTTCCTCAATAAATGGGCTATTCAACAGTAAAATATTTTTTAATTCGAACCAGTAGTTCCTGAGATTAGAGCGTTCAACCAAACAAACAAACTCTTCAGCTTTATAATATTAGTATAAATATTCAATACGCTCTAAAAATACCAGTTTTATCATTGTGCTTTCATCTTACCATTTGCACCATACCCGACGTGTGCACAGAGTTACCGTGAGCAACTCTCCTAGTTTAATTAAACTCTACCCTGGCCAAGGTAATACAAGTGTAATTAAATTGAATTACTTAGCATTCAATTATACGTCTATTTTGATTTTATGCCAATACTAGGCTTTGTACGAAGCTATGCTAATGGAATTATAATAGCTTAGTTCGAAACTTGTGGAGACATGTCCTAAATGTGTATAGAATACTGACTACCAACCAAAGGCAGGTCTAATATAACACAAGCCTACTGCGACACTGTACTTTTTAGACCGCTTAAACATTGTAGACTCTCATATTAGAACTAAGTTGAAAGAAATCACTTTTACCTTAATAGTAATACCTATGTCATGTATAAAAATCTATGTTTAGTTTTTTAGAACTAAATATTGTTTCCAATGTATAAACAATCTTTAGAAATGTATAAATATATCTATAGATTGAAAAATAATGTCCATGTATGGTTGTTGTTTTAAATTGTTACGTTATTTACAAAATCATACCAATTTCGGTACGAACTTAATTTTATCTTACGTGGTTGCTTTATTGCTTTATCAGACGGGTAGCTGTAACAGAAATGTAACCCAAAACCAACCTAAATTGATCTCAAGACGATGAATACTTATTAGGTAAACAATTTAAAATACAATTAATGTGGCATGATGCCAACATATTAATGAACTGTATAATTTACCCGGATATTCGAGTTGATGCCAAGATTAGTTGGCTCGTTAGATAGCAGCCTATGTGTGCTAGTATTTTATCAAAATGTGTATATGGCCTCTAAACGGTTTTTGAGGTCTAATATGATTCTTGTAGGCAAGTATTAAAAATATTAAAAAACGTTATAAATTCGAATAAAAACTTTTGTTAGTGGTATTCATATTAGTAAAGATATACGGTTTTACTCACGTGTACGTGGCACCTGCAACCGGCGATGCAGGACGCCTCACCCCTTGATAAAGCGCCCCCGTCGGGTCCGAAACTAGTTTGGGCATCACCAAAATATACACGTGAGTAAAACCGTATATCTTTACTAATACGTTATAAATCATTTTAATTTTAAATTGACCAACATACATCACGGAAGATTAATATTCCATTAAAAGTAATGTTTCAATTTAACTAGTGTTGTACGAAAACTTAGTAGCAAAACAAGTTAATATACCACACACACACATAAACAGTAGTTGATATACCAAGTATTAATTAGGACAAATCTCGGAAATCATTTGCTTTTAAAGGACATAATTTTTATGCAATTTGGTCATACGTGAGTTGTACGTAAAATTTAATGTAACTATCAACATTTTCTTTTTATCTGACGACCTACTTTCATGGAAGGATTATTTCATTGTAGTGGAAGGAAAAAATCAAGGGAGCAGAAGTAGACCCAATAAATAAAAAAACTCATATCTTCGGTTTATGTAGTTCTGGTGACTCTGGAGTCACGTACAGTACGAGTATATTGTCGTGTACAGTTTATGACCTGAATTTCCCTCTGATTTTTTTATAATCTTATTTTTCTGCCTTGGTTGGTGCTTTTATTTTCTTTGTATTCTGTAATTTAATAGTAGATTCCTGGAAGTAACGTTTACAAGCAAAAAATATATATAATCAAGGGCCTGAGCGCTTCATAACATGAAAATCGTGACGCAGAAATTGAACATTTGACAATGAACAACGACCTAATTTGTTATGCTTTCACTCAAGTTTCTTTCTTCTTTGTCTTACGCGTTGTTAAACAATAAAGTGCATATTTTACCACAATTTTACTACAGTTTTCAAGACAGTACATCTTTTCATAGAACTAGACTGTATAATAATAATATTACTGATCGTAAGGAGATATGGTAAGGCAAAGAGCTGCATGGACGTTTTCATCATGTCTTAAATGAGCCCGATGTAGATTTATTAGCATCTGTAAGCTTTTGTTTGTGCAATTACAGATGTAGTTGTTATGACGAATAACTATCGGAGTTATATTTTGAAGGACTGCACAATTGACATTTGCCGGGCATATCATCGTCCCCGAGAAACCTTCAGGCATATATATACTTTGCATAGACTTAACTAAGTGGCCAGGATAGTCCATCAGCAACTACCTCTTAAATATAACATTAAGGCTGTCGAGTTACCGTAGATACTACAGGTATATGACCGACCCAGTACTTGAAAATGGTCGTGCAACATTGTACTGGGATTGATCTATCATCAAGCCTGTTATAGTGGTGATAGACCGATTAGAGCGCCGAACAATGATTGTTGACATCATCATTTCCCATGACGACAATCTCTTTAAGCCTGAAAAAGAGAAAGAAATAAAATATTTGGACTTACCCCACGAGATTGCCGACACATGGGACGAGGATTACGCAATTGCGTAATCCCCAAAATACAATATCACAAAATTGAATTAAATTTGTACCAAATAATGCCTGAGAAGGCGTATGAAATATTAAGTAGAAATAATTACAATGATAAAATTTCATAGAAAAAATAATATAGTAATGTCCATGTATAAAAATAAATTATATAAAAATAAAAAATATTAAACTATCAACAGACAAAAAAATATTTCATTGCTAAGAGCCTCGACCGACACACATTCAAAAGCTCACATTAGGCGGCTGGATTAAGAGCCTGATGCAGAAGGTAGTCCTCTGGAATACCCCACGCATAGTGAGGAGGTTTCTGTCACTGGAACCTTAACTACCGGTAGCTTAGCCCCTGTTCCCGATACCGGTGGAACACTATTTTTTATGTTTTTAAAAATATATATATTTTTATATCTAAATGTATTTCGATTGAAATTTAATTCATATGTATATATAAATCAATAAAAAGAAAAATAATAATAACTTGACACATATCAAACACGGCCGTCTGATTCCAAACTAGGCAGAACCTGTACTATGGAATCAGAGTGCTGCTGAACACACTTGTATATTACTAAATACACACATACCATATATAAAGTACAGAATAAATTAATTAGTATTGCTCATCACACAATTATTTGTCCTGGCTGGAAATCGAGCAAACGAAGCTCAGCAGTCAGGATCACTAACCACTAGACTAACAGGCCAATCCATGTATGTCCTTCAATGTCCAAGATTACCGTTTACTTAGATTAGTCATTTTCTACTTACGTACATTTTAGTACCATTCTCTATTAGGCACCTGTCTACACTGATGATGTTCTGTATGGACAAATGCTATTAATTATCCTAAGCAGCTTCATTAACTTTAAGTTAGTTCAAACAACAATTAATTTAACAGATAAGTTTGAACAGCGATAATGACACAAGGACTCAGTACACAAATTAAATTATTGGACAACTAAGGTAACGTAATGGCTAAGGCTGTACTAGTATTACAACTGCGAGGTTTCGTGTTCAAGGCATACATTCTTAAAAAAGAACTTTATTTAAAAGATACTTGTGACTTCAACACAGCACCTCGTTTTAAGGACTACTATCTCCTCAAAAAGGTTCAAATAGCAGCTGAATTCAATCCGATATGTTTCAATACGCTGACGTTTCGAATATACTTCTACTGGAGCGACAAACCCTCCTACCGCCATTCGGCTAGATCTATTGAAATACTTTTTTTTCATGAGTAATGAAAAAGATACATGTATACTGTATAGGTCTACGTTCTTTAAATTCTTTTTTTGGTATTATTGCTTTTGTAGTGGGGAACGTACTTCTAGTTACACGAATTTCGTAAAAAAACAACTAGCCAGTAACTTGGATTCTGAGAATACAACCCTGTGACTGACCGACGGACGACGTAAACATGATTACAGAGTTTGAAAAACAAAAATATTATACCTTAAACCTAACTTAAAAAAAAACTATACCTTTACGGTAGTGAAACCAAAAATTTTACTGAAAAAATCTTTAACATCAAATGAATAACATAAGTGGTTTTTATTTATTTTTTCTTTCATATCATTAAAATAAATTTAAAAAAATATTGTTGCGTTTCTTAATTTCAAAGGAGGCAACATTTCTAGGGGTATTTACAGGCATGTAAAAAATTTAGGAACACTTGTGTATTAAATTTTATTAATTTACCAAACAAACATCATCTATTTCCTTCCATAAAAAAGAATTAGACCATATACATCATAAAATAAGCTCAGATGTTTTAGAACCATGACCTGGAGATTTGCCAAGCACGCACAGGTCGCACAGTTAGATACTTTGTTATATAAATGAGCTTAAACGGACGTGACAGAAAAAGGCGATTCAGCCGCTGACCCTAGGGCGACATTGTAATTTTTTTTTTTCTTTTAATATATTCCAAAAGATTTACTTACTCAATATAATCTAGTTAGTTCTATCTTCGTAAAGTCACATTATTTAGGAAAAACATTTGTTAAATATTATATTTAATACAATTTTGTCTAAATACAAAACTTGATCTAAATTGTTAGAGCTGTTTCCATTAAATTTATATAGTAATAGTAATAGCTCCACACATGACACACGTGGCCGTCTGATCCCAAACTAGGCAAAGCCTGTACTATGGTAAAAAGACTGCTGATAAACATACTTATATATTTCTAAATACATACATATTATAGATAAATTACACCCAGACACAGAACAAATTATTGTGCTCCTCACACAATTAGTGGTTAGTAGTTAGTGACCCTGACTGCACAAGCTCGTTTTGCTTACGGACGGTACAATTCTCGTCGAAATTTTACCGACCGTAAGCAAAACGAATCGTTTCTTGATTAACCGGGCATAAGACAATTCGTGAACTACCCGTATATAGCAGGAAAGTGTACCAAAACTTACGAACGATCCCACTAATATATAGTTAATATCCATAATCGATAATAGCTGTCAAGACCGATGCCACAACTATTCGTGGATCACACAATTGAACCCACAACACTCGACGCGGCCGTAGTGGCGAGGCGAGCACTTTAACCATTACGCCACCCGTATAGTCAAGATTATACATGATGACTAACAAACGTGATACAACGTAAAGAATATTAATAACTGTGAGAAAGAGCACCACATTTTTTGCACCTGCAGCAGTTTAATCTTGTTTCAAGCACCACATCTAGCTCTAATATTCAAAGCATGCCGTTAGCCTACGTCGGTCACTTCACTAGTTGGGCATCCGCCACTTCGTGCGCATACTACTTCGACTGACTGCAATGACAATCGCTATGCAGCGGTGAATGCCTTGCTCACGAAGTGCCTGTTGTCTTAATGCGCTGAATGAACGGTAATGTGAGTTAAAACAAGTTAAGGTCTAAGGTTTATAAACTAGTGGTTAGTGCTCAAAATTGTTTCTACTTACTTTTTTGTTTGAAACTCTTTTGGAAAAAGCGCAGGATTTGGAAGTAGTAAAGTATTTATTTTCAGATATTTTAATCTGTTTATGTACAGGTATGAAAGTTTTCTTTTCTGTTCATACTTTAAAGACGGGAAACAATTTAGTGTTTATAGAATAAAGACTAGGTACGTATACTACGTAGAAAGTTATATATCGTAAAGTTTCCGCACCAAGTTTGTAAAGTAACTGTTTTGCTTCTAAACAACTGTTGTGGAGTGGAATATCGTGTTGTTTTGTTAGTGTATGCGTTGACAACACGTTAGACACTTTACACTGTAAATATCGTGACACACACTCGCATTTCTGTGTGTGTGTCACGATAGCTAAACAAAAGATCTGGTGCACAGGTTTTTTTTGGGTACCTAGTTTATGTGCTTATCCAATAAATATTCGTAAATGTTAGTACCATTGCTTTGTTTTTGTAAATATTCCTAGTACTGTGTAAAAAATAATTAATTATTAGTTATTCTATTGAGTATCTTGTTTCGATCTAAATACTAGGTTACTAGTTGTTCCTTAATTGGATAAAGTATTCTAATATTTACAGATATCCTACTAAAAATATAAAATGATTTCTGCACTGAAAGCGTCATAATTAAAATTATAATTACGTAGATCTAGGTGGATATTAATCTATTGATGTGTTTGTCTTACGTCAGAATGGTGACCCAGTTTTTGCTAGCCTAAATGCATCAAGTTGAACTTCGTGTACGGTTTACATGAACAACAACAAGAAACCATAAGAATTGTCTAAGTTGAACTTCAGTTTCGTTCGTTTAGTTGAGCTAAAACAAAAATATTTTGCTTTCTAGAATTATCCAAGCGTTAATAAAAAAGATTTTTATAATTTGAAATAAGATTTTTGTAAATTATGGGTAAAACCGGAGGCCCTAACCCTTCCCTCTCCCCTATTCCAGTCCTTCCCCTCTCCCCTCTTCCCACTCTTTCCCCTCTCCCCCTCTTTTCCTACTCCCACCTTAAAGGGCGGCATCGCACTTGTGACTCTTGAGTTACAGGTGCCCATGGGCGGCGGTAGTCATTTACCATCAGGTGACCCGTCTGCTCGTTTGCCCCTTATACCATAAAAAGAAATATATATATATATATATATATATATATATATATATATATATATAATGCAGCATTTTAATTACTATTACTTTAATGTTTTTAATTGAATGTAATTATTATGTATATATACGGGAAATAACGCAATCAAGAAATAGGTATTACATACCATTGAATTGCCTGACGTTTCGACCAGGTTGGCAACGGCCAGTGCATCCTATAATGGCAAGTAAAATCGGGATAAGTGATAAATACTTATACAAAGTTCATTATTTATCACATTTTGAATATCAACATGACTGTGACGAACATAAACATAATGTGAGTTTGGCGTCAGGAGAAAGAGGTCTAGAACTAGCACTAACTAGAATTAAAGAAAATCCAAAATACCATCATAGTAATAATGACGTGTCATCACCTCACTGGGCCTAAAGTTTTAACTTTAGGCATTTCAACATCGACACAACTAAAACCACACGATACAATACTCTGTCACAAGCCTTCCAGTTTACCTTGTAAAACTAAAACTTGTTTTTATTATTTTTTACATAAATAGTATTCTTTCTCAATTAATATATTGATTTTATAATAATAAAGTATGGTAACATTAAAACAATTAAAGAAAACACGTTTTTATTACTCTGTCTAATAGATGCGGGACATTACTCTTACAGCCCGGTCAATTTGTTTTTTACAATATTTTTTTTTTATATTGTCCACTCGTGTAATAAAAAAAAAAATTATGAATATTATAAATAATACCATATTTCTCACTTATTCTATGACATAACATTTATAAAAATAGAGCAGGTGACCATTATAAAACCATCTCTGTCAAGCTTTGCTATTTGTTCGAGCGATTTTAAGCTCCCTGGCTTGGCGCATATCCGGATCCTTTACATATTCATTCACTTTTTTAGTGCAAACATAGCTTCACTAGTTCGTAATTTAAAGTGATACAAGTAAAATCTGAATCTGCAAAAATACTGTCATAAAATACCATAATATAAGAAGCATATTAAATAATGTGCCTCTCCACTGGATGTGTATGACGAGAAGAAATTTAATAACAGTTACGTATACTATACAGGCTGTATCTAAAAATAAAACACTTATTTAAATCACTAAAAGGCCATGACTCTAGCATGCAGTTACAAAAATAATTAAAAGAAAAACTATCCGTTTATAAGTTATGACCTTCTTTCCAGGTATTTTTACCCCCGCTTCTCATAAAAGCAGGTGGAATATGTAGGTATTTTATGAATTTTCTCAATAACTAAGTTATCTATCTCATATCTAATAGTTGGAATATTAAAATATATATATATATGATTTGAAATATATAACTTTACACATTCCAGCTTCTTTTATAAGAAACTGAGGTAAAAGTACCTGGATATTAAAACGATCATAACTTGTGGTTTTGTCAGAGCTGCTGCTGCATAGTATTTATGTTTTTGAGCCGTTTGGGGATTTGAAGATATTTTGCAGGGCTGGCGCTGGGTGTAACATTGGAGGCATATGTCGCAGTACAGACGGTCCACTCCTTACAGGCGCTGTGAGGCACACCATGTGGTTTTTGTCGGTTAAAGTCTGATGAATTACGGCCTCACCAGTAGCCCAGTGAAGTAAAATTAAACACAAAAAATAGGTGCTTTTCCCACTTATGTCGTCATTTTGCGTATAAACAATCAAAACAATATGTTTTGTAAACTCCAAGTTGTTTCAACTCCTGTACATTGTAAAAAATCCTGTCTAGAGGAATCTTCTCTTTCAGGAAGAGGTGAACATATTGTTGTTTTCGGACACGCTAACGAAGTTCCGGGCACAGCTAGTTATTATATATCAAAATAACCATTAATTATGTGCTTAATCCCTTTTTATTAACTGTACACAGTATTGATTTTGTTCCACAATTATATGGAATCTGATGTCAATGAAAGCATATTAAAATGTCCTGGTTAATAATAATAATACTCTTTATTGTACACCAGGTATTGAAAAAAAAGAAAAAAACAAAAACTTACAACTATAGACAGGTTTGTACAATTGGCGGCCTTATAATATAATATAAATAGCCACCATCAGTGGATGAGGCACTAACTATATGGAAGATTAGCGGTGGCGTCTCGCCCTCAGGGAATGCTCCGGTTACATTGCAGCTTTAATTAGTCTCACTTGTGCCCAACATAAATATATCCAGCAGTGTATGCGAAAATTAGATAAAACCGCAATTTTCCTACAGCTGTTGCAGAGTTTATCTAAATAAAATGGTTTGGTGAGATAATTTTAGTGTCTTGTGTATTTGTATCGCTTAAAGTGAGAGTACCTACCGATCTTAAGGCAAGGGTTAAAAGTTTATACCTACTTACTCAAAACCACCTTTATTGTCATGCTTATGTTGTCATGAAAAGGGATGACGAACCATAACTGCTCGCTAAGTAAGCATTTATAAATGCGCCTCGCGGTTTCACCAGCGTAAGTCCCGATCCCGTTCGAATATCGGGATAAAAAGCCTATTCGTTGATCCAGGTCTCCAGCTATCTCATACCAAGTTTCATTTCAGTGGTTTTTACGTGAAAGAGTAACAAACATCCATCCATCCTTCAAAACTTTCACATTTATAATATTAGTTTGATATAGAGTAAGGTAAGGTAAGTAGAGTAAGGTAAACCTTGTTATCTAGAGAAATAAAAGTAATCCAATCAATCACTACATATTTTAAAACAAAGTCCCCCGCCGCGTGTCTGTCTGTCTGTCTGTTCGCGATAAACTGTAAAACTACTGAACGGATTTTCATACGTGTTAACTAATAGACAGAGTGACTCATAAGGAAGGTTTAAGTGTATAATTTGTACCCGTGCGAAACCGGGGCGGGTCGCTTAGTAGTGACTAAATCAGAAAAAGATTAGAGGTACGTTTAGCAAATAACAAAATGGAGAAGGATATCCATTTTGTGATTTGTTAGACTTTGTTTTCTTTTTTTTTTCTATCTTGTCTTTATTGTTTTCCTTTAAAAAATACTCTCGCATTCAGAATGATTCCTGTGTCGTGGGGGACAAATTTCGTTTGGTTATTTTGTCTTGTGTTGGAATCAAACGAGGTATATGTGCACTCATAAACTCCTAAACCAGCAGTCGATTTTTTATACCCATAACTAGAGAAAATAATTGGGTGCAGTTCTGAGACAGCCTACTCTTAATGGGTTGACGGTAACGCCGGTTAACTACACTCATTATAGCTTAGCGCAGTACGGTCAGCAGTGAAATTAAATTGCTACGGGCTAAAAGGTATAATGGAATATTGGCTGTTCGTAACAAAGCTTCTAATCGTAGCATTTAATCCAAATATATAATAAAGTAGCTGCTTACAGCTGTTTTTTTTTTCTTTATCTCTTGTATGGTTTTTGCAGTAATGATGGAACATTTTTCTTGTACCCAATCGCTTTGTAGAACACTTGGAGCCTTAGAATCCCAAACATTGGTTCTTATGTGTCCTCATAATGACATAAAATGAATCTCTAATTGTCAGTGTTTAGTATAAACAGTCAACATTCTCATTCATAATAATGAATTATATCAAGATTCTGTACATGCTTTGATTCATATATCATATCAAAATGTATTTCATCATATCAATCTTTCTTGGTCAAAAACGTTAATGTTTTAATATTATATAAAATATAAGCAGTAAGTCGAGTTCGGCGGTATCTAACACTCCATCAAAAATACCAGGTATATCAAGCTAGCACTACAAAGTTAAGTTTCCTGTTCCTAATTGGCACTATAATTTGTCGCTAATTTGTCGCTAATTTGTTACCAAATCTAAAAATTTGTCGCTCTAGCCATTTAATAATAAATCGACATGGTGCTAGCTTGATATCAAGCTAGCACTACATTTGCATATCTCCGCGTAGGAGCGGCGTAAAGCAATCATACAGGTACCAAAATTTGTCGCTAATTTGTCGCTGAACGATGGCACTATTTCCGATTTTGTCGCGAGCCCAGGGTCCAGCTGAACAGCGAAAAACGTCTCAGAAGATATCAAGCTAGCACTACATTAGCGTATCTCCGCGTAGGAGCGGCGTAAAGCATTCATACAGGCACCAAAATTTGTCGCTAATTTGTCGCTGAACGATGGCACTATCGCCGATTTTGTCGCTAGCCCAGGGTCCAGCTGATCAGCGAAAAACGTCTCAGAAGATATCAAGCTAGCACCACATTAGCGTATCTCCGCGTAGGAGCGGCGTAAAGCATTCATACAGGCACCAAAATTTGTCGCTAATTTGTCGCTGAACGATGGCACTATCGCCGATTTTGTCGCTAGCCCAGGGTCCAGCTGATCAGCGAAAAACGTCTCAGAAGATATCAAGCTAGCACCACATTAGCGTATCTCCGCGTAGGAGCGGCGTAAAGCATTCATACAGGCACCAAAATTTGTCGCTAATTTGTCGCTGAACGATGGCACTATCGCCGATTTTGTCGCTAGCCCAGGGTCCAGCTGATCAGCGAAAAACGTCTCAGAAGATATCAAGCTTGCACTATATAAGCGTATCTCCGCGTAGGAGCGGCGTAAAGCTATCATACAGGCACCAAAATTTGTCGCTATTATGCCGCTGTATGATGGCATTATTGCCGATTTTGTCGCTAGCCCAGGGTTCAGCTGATCAGCGAAAAACATCTCAGAAGATATCAAGCTAGCACTACATTAGCGTATCTCCGCGTAGGAGCGGCGTAAAGCAATCATACAGGCACCAAAATTTGTCGCGATTATGCCGCTGTACGATGGCGTCATCGCAGATTTTGTCGCTAGTCCAGGGTCCAGCTGATCAGCGAAAAACGTCTCAGAAGATATCAAGCTAGAACTACATTAACGTATCTCCACGTAGGAGCAGCGTAAAGCAATCACACAGGCACCAAAATTTGTCGCTAATTTGTCGCTGAACGATGGCACTATCGCCGATTTTGTCGCTAGCCCAGGGTCCAGCTGATCAGCGAAAAACGTCTCAGAAGATATGAAGCTAGCACTACATTAGCGTATCTCCGCGTAGGAGCGGTGTAAAGCATTCATACAGGCACCAAAATTTGTCGCTAATTTGTCGCTGAACGATGGCACTATCGCCGATTTTGTCGCTAGCCCAGCGTCCAGCTGACCAGCGAAAAACATCTCAGAAGATATCAAGCTAGCACTACATTAGCGTATCTCCGCGTAGGAGCGGCGTAAAGCATTCATACAGGCACCAAAATTTGTCGCTAATTTGTCGCTGAACGATGGCACTATCGCCGATTTTGTCGCTAGCCCAGGGTCCACCTGATCAGCGAAAAACGTCTCAGAAGATATGAAGCTAGCACTACATTAGCGTATCTCCGCGTAGGAGCGGCGTAAAGCATTCATACAGGCACCAAAATTTGTCGCTAATTTGTCGCTGAACGATGGCACTATCGCCGATTTTGTCGCTAGCCCAGGGTCGAGCTGATCAGCGAAAAACGTCTCAGAAGACATCAAGCTAGCACTACATTAGCGTATCACCGCGTAGGAGCGGCGTAAAGCATTCATACAAGTACCAAAATTTGTCGCTAATTTGTCGCTGAACGATGGCACTATCACTGATTTTGTCGCTAGCCCAGGATTCAGCTGATCAGCGAAAAACATCTCAGAAGATATAAGGCTAGCACTACATTAGCGTATCTCAGCGTAGGAGCGGCGTAAAGCATTCCTACAGGAACCAAAATTTGTCGCTAATTTGTTGCTGAACGATGGCACTATCGCCGATTTTGTCGCTAGCCCAGGGTCCAGCTTATCAACGAAAAACTTCTCAGGTGATATCAAGCTAGCACTACATTAGCGTATCTCTGCGTAGGAGCGGCGTAAAGCATTCCTACAGGAACCAAAATTTGTCGCTAATTTGTTGCTGAACGATGGCACTATCGCCGATTTTGTCGCTAGCCCAGGGTCCAGCTTATCAACGAAAAACTTCTCAGGTGATATCAAGCTAGCACTACATTATTGTATCTCCGCGTAGGAGCGGCGTAAAGCAATCACACAGGCACCAAAATTTGTCGCTAATTTGTCGCTGAACGATGGCACTATCGCCGATTTTGTCGCTAGCCCAGGGTCCAGCTGACCAGCGAAAAACGTCTCAGAAGATATCAAGCTAGCACTACATTAGCGTATCTCCGCGTAGGAGCGGCGTAAAACATTCATACAGGTACCAAAATTTGTCGCTAATTTGTCGCTGAACGATGGCACTATCACCGATTTTGTCGCTAGCCCAGGGTTCAGCTGATCAGCGAAAAACATCTCAGAAGATATCAAGCTAGCACTACATTAGCGTATCTCCGCGTAGGAGCGGCGTAAAGCAATCATACAGGCACCAAAATTTGTCGCTATTATGCCGCTGTACGATGGCGTTATCGCAGATTTTGTCGCTAGCCCAGGGTCCAGCTGATCAGCGAAAAACGTCTCAGAAGATATCAAGCTAGAACTACATTAGCGTATCTCCACGTAGGAGCGGCATAAAGTAATCACACAAGCACCAAAATTTGTCGCTAATTTGTCGCTGAACGATGGCACTATCGCCGATTTTGTCGCTAGCCCAGGGTCCAGCTGATCAGCGAATAACGTCTCAGAAGATATCAAGCTAGCACCACATTAGCGTATCTCCGCGTAGGAGCGGCGTAAAGCATTCATACAGGCACCAAAATTTGTCGCTAATTTGTCGCTGAACGATGGCACTATCGCCGATTTTGTCGCTAGCCCAGGGTCCAGCTGATCAGCGAAAAACGTCTCAGAAGATATCAAGCTAGCACCACATTAGCGTATCTCCGCGTAGGAGCGGCGTAAAGTAATCACACAAGCACCAAAATTTGTCGCTAATTTGTCGCTGAACGATGGCACTATCGCCGATTTTGTCGCTAGCCCAGGGTCCAGCTGATCAGCGAATAACGTCTCAGAAGATATCAAGCTAGCACCACATTAGCGTATCTCCGCGTAGGAGCGGCGTAAAGCATTCATACAGGCACCAAAATTTGTCGCTAATTTGTCGCTGAACGATGGCACTATCGCCGATTTTGTCGCTAGCCCAGTGTCCAGCTGATCAGCGAAAAACGTCTCAGAAGATATCAAGCTAGCACCACATTAGCGTATCTCCGCGTAGGAGCGGCGTAAAGCATTCATACAGGCACCAAAATTTGTCGCTAATTTGTCGCTGAACGATGGCACTATCGCCGATTTTGTCACTAGCCCAGGGTCCAGCTGATCAGCGAAAAACGTCTCAGAAGATATCAAGCTTGCACTACATAAGCGTATCTCCGCGTAGGAGCGGCGTAAAGCTATCATACAGGCA
Source organism: Callimorpha dominula (assembly GCA_949752705.1). Lineage (NCBI taxonomy): Eukaryota > Metazoa > Arthropoda > Insecta > Lepidoptera > Erebidae > Callimorpha > Callimorpha dominula. Next base: position 6,276,079 of record OX457001.1, on the reverse strand, counting down.
TCAAAATTTGTCGCTATTGTGCCGCTGTATGATGGCATTATTGCCGATTTTGTCGCTAGCCCAGGGTCCAGCTGATCAGCGAAAAACGTCTCAGAAGATATCAAGCTTGCACTACATAAGCGTATCTCCGCGTAGGAGCGGCGTAAAGCTATCATACAGGCACCAAAATTTGTCGCTATTATGCCGCTGTATGATGGCATTATTGCCGATTTTGTCGCTAGCCCAGGGTTCAGCTGATCAGCGAAAAACATCTCAGAAGATATCAAGCTAGCACTACATTAGCGTATCTCCGCGTAGGAGCGGCGTAAAGCAATCATACAGGCACCAAAATTTGTCGCGATTATGCCGCTGTACGATGGCGTCATCGCCGATTTTGTCGCTAGCCCAGGGTCCAGCTGATCAGCGAAAAACGTCTCAGAAGATATGAAGCTAGCACTACATTAGCGTATCTCCGCGTAGGAGCGGCGTAAAGCATTCATTCAGGCACCAAAATTTGTCGCTAATTTGTCGCTGAACGATGGCACTATCGCCGATTTTGTCGCTAGCCCAGGGTCCAGCGGATCAGCGAAAAACGTCTCAGAAGATATCAAGCTTGCACTACATAAGCGTATCTCCGCGTAGGAGCGGCGTAAAGCTATCATACAGGCACCAAAATTTGTCGCTATTATGCCGCTGTATGATGGCATTATTGCCGATTTTGTCGCTAGCCCAGGGTTCAGCTGATCAGCGAAAAACATCTCAGAAGATATCAAGCTAGCACTACATTAGCGTATCTCCGCGTAGGAGCGGCGTAAAGCAATCATACAGGCACCAAAATTTGTCGCGATTATGCCGCTGTACGTTGGCGTCATCGCCGATTTTGTCGCTAGCCCAGGGTCCAGCTGATCAGCGAAAAACGTCTCAGAAGATATGAAGCTAGCACTACATTAGCGTATCTCCGCGTAGGAGCGGCGTAAAGCATTCATTCAGGCACCAAAATTTGTCGCTAATTTGTCGCTGAACGATGGCACTATCGCCGATTTTGTCGCTAGCCCAGGGTCCAGCTGATCAGCGAAAAACGTCTCAGAAGATATCAAGCTTGCACTACATAAGCGTATCTCCGCGTAGGAGCGGCGTAAAGCTATCATACAGGCACCAAAATTTGTCGCTATTATGCCGCTGTATGATGGCATTATTGCCGATTTTGTCGCTAGCCCAGGGTTCAGCTGATCAGCGAAAAACATCTCAGAAGATATCAAGCTAGCACTACATTAGCGTATCTCCGCGTAGGAGCGGCGTAAAGCAATCATACAGGCACCAAAATTTGTCGCGATTATGCCGCTGTACGATGGCGTCATCGCAGATTTTGTCGCTAGTCCAGGGTCCAGCTGATCAGCGAAAAACCTCTCAGAAGATATCAAGCTTGCACTACATAAGCGTATCTCCGCGTAGGAGCGGCGTAAAGCTATCATACAGGCACCAAAATTTGTCGCTATTATGCCGCTGTATGATGGCATTATTGCCGATTTTGTCGCTAGCCCAGGGTTCAGCTGATCAGCGAAAAACATCTCAGAAGATATCAAGCTAGCACTACATTAGCGTATCTCCGCGTAGGAGCGGCGTAAAGCAATCATACAGGCACCAAAATTTGTCGCGATTATGCCGCTGTACGATGGCGTCATCGCCGATTTTGTCGCTAGCCCAGGGTCCAGCTGATCAGCGAAAAACGTCTCAGAAGATATGAAGCTAGCACTACATTAGCGTATCTCCGCGTAGGAGCGGCGTAAAGCATTCATTCAGGCACCAAAATTTGTCGCTAATTTGTCGCTGAACGATGGCACTATCGCCGATTTTGTCGCTAGCCCAGGGTCCAGCGGATCAGCGAAAAACGTCTCAGAAGATATCAAGCTTGCACTACATAAGCGTATCTCCGCGTAGGAGCGGCGTAAAGCTATCATACAGGCACCAAAATTTGTCGCTATTATGCCGCTGTATGATGGCATTATTGCCGATTTTGTCGCTAGCCCAGGGTTCAGCTGATCAGCGAAAAACATCTCAGAAGATATCAAGCTAGCACTACATTAGCGTATCTCCGCGTAGGAGCGGCGTAAAGCAATCATACAGGCACCAAAATTTGTCGCGATTATGCCGCTGTACGTTGGCGTCATCGCCGATTTTGTCGCTAGCCCAGGGTCCAGCTGATCAGCGAAAAACGTCTCAGAAGATATGAAGCTAGCACTACATTAGCGTATCTCCGCGTAGGAGCGGCGTAAAGCATTCATTCAGGCACCAAAATTTGTCGCTAATTTGTCGCTGAACGATGGCACTATCGCCGATTTTGTCGCTAGCCCAGGGTCCAGCTGATCAGCGAAAAACGTCTCAGAAGATATCAAGCTTGCACTACATAAGCGTATCTCCGCGTAGGAGCGGCGTAAAGCTATCATACAGGCACCAAAATTTGTCGCTATTATGCCGCTGTATGATGGCATTATTGCCGATTTTGTCGCTAGCCCAGGGTTCAGCTGATCAGCGAAAAACATCTCAGAAGATATCAAGCTAGCACTACATTAGCGTATCTCCGCGTAGGAGCGGCGTAAAGCAATCATACAGGCACCAAAATTTGTCGCGATTATGCCGCTGTACGATGGCGTCATCGCAGATTTTGTCGCTAGTCCAGGGTCCAGCTGATCAGCGAAAAACGTCTCAGAAGATATGAAGCTAGCACTACATTAGCGTATCTCCGCGTAGGAGCGGCGTAAAGCATTCATTCAGGCACCAAAATTTGTCGCTAATTTGTCGCTGAACGATGGCACTATCGCCGATTTTGTCGCTAGCCCAGGGTCCAGCTGATCAGCGAAAAACGTCTCAGAAGATATCAAGCTTGCACTACATAAGCGTATCTCCGCGTAGGAGCGGCGTAAAGCTATCATACAGGCACCAAAATTTGTCGCTATTATGCCGCTGTATGATGGCATTATTGCCGATTTTGTCGCTAGCCCAGGGTTCAGCTGATCAGCGAAAAACATCTCAGAAGATATCAAGCTAGCACTACATTAGCGTATCTCCGCGTAGGAGCGGCGTAAAGCAATCATACAGGCACCAAAATTTGTCGCGATTATGCCGCTGTACGATGGCGTCATCGCAGATTTTGTCGCTAGTCCAGGGTCCAGCTGATCAGCGAAAAACGTCTCAGAAGATATCAAGCTAGAACTACATTAACGTATCTCCACGTAGGAGCAGCGTAAAGCAATCACACGGGCACCAAAATTTGTCGCTAATTTGTCGCTGAACGATGGCACTATCGCCGATTTTGTCGCTAGCCCAGGGTCCAGCTGATCAGCGAAAATCGTCTCAGAAGATATGAAGCTAGCACTACATTAGCGTATCTCCGCGTAGGAGCGGCGTAAAGCATTCATACAAGCACCAAAATTTGTCGCTAATTTGTCGCTGAACGATGGCACTATCGCCGATTTTGTCGCTAGCCCAGGGTCCAGCTGATCAGCGAAAAACGTCTCAGAAGATATCAAGCTTGCACTACATAAGCGTATCTCCGCGTAGGAGCGGCGTAAAGCTATCATACAGGCACCAAAATTTGTCGCTATTATGCCGCTGTATGATGGCATTATTGCCGATTTTGTCGCTAGCCCAGGGTTCAGCTGATCAGCGAAAAACATCTCAGAAGATATCAAGCTAGCACTACATTAGCGTATCTCCGCGTAGGAGCGCCGTAAAGCAATCATACAGGCACCAAAATTTGTCGCTATTATGCCGCTGTACGATGGCGTCATCGCAGATTTTGTCGCTAGTCCAGGGTCCAGCTGATCAGCGAAAAACGTCTCAGAAGATATCAAGCTAGAACTACATTAACGTATCTCCACGTAGGAGCAGCGTAAAGCAATCACACAGGCACCAAAATTTGTCGCTAATTTGTCGCTGAACAATGGCACTATCGCCGATTTTGTCGCTAGCCCAGGGTCCAGCTGATCAGCGAAAAACGTCTCAGAAGATATGAAGCTAGCACTACATTAGCGTATCTCCGCGTAGGAGCGGCGTAAAGCATTCATACAGGCACCAAAATTTGTCGATAATTTGTCACTGAACGATGGCACTATCGCCGATTTTGTCGCTAGACCAGGGTCCAGCTGACCAGCGAAAAACATCTCAGAAGATATCAAGCTAGCACTACATTAGCGTATCTCCGCGTAGGAGCGGCGTAAAGCAATCATACAGGCACCAAAATTTGTCGCTATTATGCCGCTGTACGATGGCGTTATCGCAGATTTTGTCGCTAGCCCAGGGTCCAGCTGATCAGCGAAAAACGTCTCAGAAAATATCAAGCTAGAACTACATTAGCGTATCTAAATTAAATTTTGGTGCCTGTATGATTGCTTTACGCCGCTCCTACGCGGAGATACAATAATGTAGTGCTAGCTTGATATCACCTGAGAAGTTTTTCGTTGATAAGCTGGACCCTGGGCTAGCGACAAAATCGGCGATAGTGCCATCGTTCAGCAACAAATTAGCGACAAATTTTGGTTCCTGTAGGAATGCTTTACGCCGCTCCTACGCAGAGATACGCTAATGTAGTGCTAGCTTGATATCACCTGAGAAGTTTTTCGTTGATAAGCTGGATCCTGGGCTAGCGACAAAATCGGCGATAGTGCCATCGTTCAGCAACAAATTAGCGACAAATTTTGGTTCCTGTAGGAATGCTTTACGCCGCTCCTACGCAGAGATACGCTAATGTAGTGCTAGCTTGATATCTTCTGAGATGTTTTTCGCTGATCAGCTGGACCCTGGGCTAGCGACAAAATCTGCGATGACGCCGTCGTACAGCGGCATAATCGCGACAAATTTTGGTGCCTGTATGATTGCTTTACGCCGCTCCTACGCGGAGAAACGCTAATGTAGTTCTAGCTTGATATCTTCTGAGACGTTTTTCGCTGATCAGCTGGACCCTGGGCGAGCGACAAAATCTGCGATGACGCCATCGTACAGCGGCATAATCGCGACAAATTTTGGTGCCTGTATGATTGCTTTACGCCGCTCCTACGCGGAGATACGCTAATGTAGTGCTAGCTTGATATCTTCTGAGATGTTTTTCGCTGATCAGCTGAACCCTGGGCTAGCGACAAAATCGGTGATAGTGCTATCGTTCAGCGACAAATTAGCGACAAATTTTGGTACCTGTATGAATGCTTCACGCCGCTCCTACGCGGAGATACGCTAATGTAGTGCTAGCTTGATATCTTCTGAGACGTTTCTCGCTGGTCAGCTGGACCTTGGGCTAGTGACAAAATCGGCGATAGTGCCATCGTTCAGCGACAAATTAGCGACAAATTTTGGTGCCTGTGTGATTGCTTTACGCCGCTCCTACGTGGAGATACGCTAATGTAGTTCTAGCTTGATATCTTCTGAGACGTTTTTCGCTGATCAGCTGGACCCTGGGCTAGCGACAAAATCTGCGATAACTCCATCCTACAGCGGCATAATAGTGACAAATTTTGGTGCCTGTACGATTGCTTTACGCCGCTCCTACGCGGAGATACGCTAATGTAGTGCTAGCCTTATATCTTCTGAAATGTTTTTCGCTGATCAGCTGAACCCTGGGCTAGCGACAAAATCGGTGATAGTGCCATCGTTCAGCGACAAATTAGCGACAAATTTTGGTACCTGTATTAATGCTTTACGCCGCTCCTACGCGGAGATACGCTAATGTAGTTCTAGCTTGATATCTTCTGAGACGTTTTTCGCTGATCAGCTGGACCCTGGGCTAGCGACAAAATCTGCGATAACTCCATCGTACAGCGGCATAATAGCGACAAATTTTGGTGCCTGTACGATTGCTTTACGCCGCTCCTACGCGGAGATACGCTAATGTAGTGCTAGCCTTATATCTTCTGAGATGTTTCTCGCTGATCAGCTGAACCCTGGGCTAGCGACAAAATCGGTGATAGTGCCATCGTTCAGCTACAAATTAGCGACAAATTTTGGTACCTGTATGAATTCTTTACGCCGCTCCTACGCGGAGATACGCTTATGTAGTGCTAGCTTGATATCTTCTGAGACGTTTTTCGCTGGTCAGCTGGACCCTGGGCTAGCGACAAAATCGGCGATAGTGCCATCGTTCAGCGACAAATTATCGACAAATTTTGGTGCCTGTGTGATTGCTTTACGCCGCTCCTACGTGGAGATACGCTAATGTAGTTTTAGCTTGATATCTTCTGAGATGTTTTTTGCAGATCAGCTGGACCCTGGGCTAGCGACAAATTCTGCGATAACGCCATCGTACAACGGCATGATAGCGACAAATTTTGGTGCCTGTATGATAGCTTTACGCCGCTCCTACGCGGAGATACGCTAATGTAGTGCTAGCTTGATATCTTCTGAGACGTTTTTCGCTGATCAGCTGGACCCTGGGCTAGCGACAAAATCGGCGATAGTGCCATCGTTCAGCGACAAATTAGCGACAAATTTTTTTGCCTGTATGAATGCTTTACGCCGCTCCTACGCGGAGATACGCTAATGTAGTGCTAGCTTGATATCTTCTGAGACGTTTTTCGCTGATCAGCTGGACCCTGGGCTAGCGACAAAATCAGCGATAACGCCATCGTACAGCGGCATGATAGCGACAAATTTTAGTGCCTGTATGATTGCTTTACGCCGCTCCTACGCGGAGATACGCTAATGTAGTGCTAGCTTGATATCTTCCGAAATGTTTTTCGCTGATCAGCTGGACCCTGGGCTAGCGACAAAATCGGTGATAGTGCCATCGTTCAGCGACAAATTAGCGACAAATTTTGGTGCCTGTATGATTGCTTTACGCCGCTCCTACGCTGAGATACGCTAATGTAGTGCTAGCTTGATGTCTTCTGAGATGTTTTTCGCTGATCAGCTGAATCCTGGGCTAGCGACAAAATCAGTGATAGTGCCATCGTTCAGCGACAAATTAGCGACAAATTTTGGTACCTGTATGAATGCTTTACGCCGCTCCTACGCGGAGATACGCTAATGTAGTGCTAGCTTCATATCTTCTGAGACGTTTTTCGCTGATCAGCTCGACCCTGGGCTAGCGACAAAATCGGCGATAGTGCTATCGTTCAGCGACAAATTAGCGACAAATTTTGGTGCCTGTATGAATGCTTTACGCCGCTCCTACGCGGAGATACGCTAATGTAGTGCTAGCTTCATATCTTCTGAGACGTTTTTCGCTGATCAGGTGGACCCTGGGCTAGCGACAAAATCTGCGATAACGCCATCGTACAGCGGCATAATAGCGACAAATTTTGGTGCCTGTATGATTCCTTTACGCCGCTCCTACGTGGAGATACGCTATTGTAGTGCTAGCTTGATATCTTGTGAGATGTTTTTCGCTGATCAGCTGAACCCTGGGCTAGCGACAAAATCGGTGATAGTGCCATCGTTCAGCGACAAATTAGCGACAAATTTTGGTACCTGTATGAATGCTTTACGCCACTCCTACGCGGAGATACGCTAATGTAGTTCTAGCTTGATATTTTCTGAGACGTTTTTCGCTGATCAGCTGGACCCTGGGCTAGCGACAAAATCTGCGATAACTCCATCGTACAGCGGCATAATAGCGACAAATTTTGGTGCCTGTACGATTGCTTTACGCCGCTCCTGCGCGGAGATACGCTAATGTAGTGCTAGCCTTATATCTTCTGAGATGTTTTTCGCTGATCAGCTGAACCCTGGGCTAGCGACAAAATCGGTGATAGTGCCATCGTTCAGCGACAAATTAGCGACAAATTTTGGTACCTGTATGAATTCTTTACGCCGCTCCTACGCGGAGATACGCTTATGTAGTGCTAGCTTGATATCTTCTGAGACGTTTTTCGCTGGTCAGCTGGACCCTGGGCTAGCGACAAAATCGGCGATAGTGCCATCGTTCAGCGACAAATTATCGACAAATTTTGGTGCCTGTGTGATTGCTTTACGCCGCTCCTACGTGGAGATACGCTAATGTAGTTTTAGCTTGATATCTTCTGAGATGTTTTTCGCAGATCAGCTGGACCCTGGGCTAGCGACAAATTCTGCGATAACGCCATCGTACAACGGCATGATAGCGACAAATTTTGGTGCCTGTATGATAGCTTTACGCCGCTCCTACGCGGAGATACGCTAATGTAGTGCTAGCTTGATATCTTCTGAGACGTTTTTCGCTGATCAGCTGGACCCTGGGCTAGCGACAAAATCGGCGATAGTGCCATCGTTCAGCGACAAATTAGCGACAAATTTTTTTGCCTGTATGAATGCTTTACGCCGCTCCTACGCGGAGATACGCTAATGTAGTGCTAGCTTGATATCTTCTGAGACGTTTTTCGCTGATCAGCTGGACCCTGGACTAGCGACAAAATCAGCGATAACGCCATCGTACAGCGGCATGATAGCGACAAATTTTAGTGCCTGTATGATTGCTTTACGCCGCTCCTACGCGGAGATACGCTAATGTAGTGCTAGCTTGATATCTTCCGAAATGTTTTTCGCTGATCAGCTGGACCCTGGGCTAGCGACAAAATCGGTGATAGTGCCATCGTTCAGCGACAAATTAGCGACAAATTTTGGTGCCTGTATGATTGCTTTACGCCGCTCCTACGCTGAGATACGGTAATGTAGTGCTAGCTTGATGTCTTCTGAGATGTTTTTCGCTGATCAGCTGAATCCTGGGCTAGCGACAAAATCAGTGATAGTGCCATCGTTCAGCGACAAATTAGCGACAAATTTTGGTACCTGTATGAATGCTTTACGCCGCTCCTACGCGGAGATACGCTAATGTAGTGCTAGCTTCATATCTTCTGAGACGTTTTTCGCTGATCAGCTCGACCCTGGGCTAGCGACAAAATCGGCGATAGTGCTATCGTTCAGCGACAAATTAGCGACAAATTTTGGTGCCTGTATGAATGCTTTACGCCGCTCCTACGCGGAGATACGCTAATGTAGTGCTAGCTTCATATCTTCTGAGACGTTTTTCGCTGATCAGGTGGACCCTGGGCTAGCGACAAAATCTGCGATAACGCCATCGTACAGCGGCATAATAGCGACAAATTTTGGTGCCTGTATGATTCCTTTACGCCGCTCCTACGTGGAGATACGCTATTGTAGTGCTAGCTTGATATCTTGTGAGATGTTTTTCGCTGATCAGCTGAACCCTGGGCTAGCGACAAAATCGGTGATAGTGCCATCGTTCAGCGACAAATTAGCGACAAATTTTGGTACCTGTATGAATGCTTTACGCCACTCCTACGCGGAGATACGCTAATGTAGTTCTAGCTTGATATCTTCTGAGACGTTTTTCGCTGATCAGCTGGACCCTGGGCTAGCGACAAAATCTGCGATAACTCCATCGTACAGCGGCATAATAGCGACAAATTTTGGTGCCTGTACGATTGCTTTACGCCGCTCCTGCGCGGAGATACGCTAATGTAGTGCTAGCCTTATATCTTCTGAGATGTTTTTCGCTGATCAGCTGAACCCTGGGCTAGCGACAAAATCGGTGATAGTGCCATCGTTCAGCGACAAATTAGCGACAAATTTTGGTACCTGAATGAATTCTTTACGCCGCTCCTACGCGGAGATACGCTTATGTAGTGCTAGCTTGATATCTTCTGAGACGTTTTTCGCTGGTCAGCTGGACCCTGGGCTAGCGACAAAATCGGCGATAGTGCCATCGTTCAGCGACAAATTATCGACAAATTTTGGTGCCTGTGTGATTGCTTTACGCCGCTCCTACGTGGAGATACGCTAATGTAGTTTTAGCTTGATATCTTCTGAGATTTTTTTTCGCAGATCAGCTGGACCCTGGGCTAGCGACAAATTTTGCGATAACGCCATCGTACAACGGCATGATAGCGACAAATTTTGGTGCCTGTATGATAGCTTTACGCCGCTCCTACGCGGAGATACGCTAATGTAGTGCTAGCTTGATATCTTCTGAGACGTTTTTCGCTGATCAGCTGGACCCTGGGCTAGCGACAAAATCGGCGATAGTGCCATCGTTCAGCGACAAATTAGCGACAAATTTTGGTGCCTGTATGAATGCTTTACGCCGCTCCTACGCGGAGATACGCTAATGTAGTGCTAGCTTGATATCTTCTGAGACGTTTTTCGCTGATCAGCTGGACCCTGGGCTAGCGACAAAATCTGCGATAACGCCATCGTACAGCGACATGATAGCGACAAATTTTAGTGCCTGTATGATTGCTTTACGCCGCTCCTACGCGGAGATACGCTAATGTAGTGCTAGCTTGATATCTTCCGAGATGTTTTTCGCTGATCAGCTGGACCCTGGGCTAGCGACAAAATCGGTGATAGTGCCATCGTTCAGCGACAAATTAGCGACAAATTTTGGTGCCTGTATGATTGCTTTACGCCGCTCCTACGCTGAGATACGCTAATGTAGTGCTAGCTTGATGTCTTCTGAGATGTTTTTCGCTGATCAGCTGAATCCTGGGCTAGCGACAAAATCAGTGATAGTGCCATCGTTCAGCGACAAATTAGCGACAAATTTTGGTACCTGTATGAATGCTTTACGCCGCTCCTACGCGGAGATACGCTAATGTAGTGCTAGCTTCATATCTTCTGAGACGTTTTTCGCTGATCAGCTCGACCCTGGGCTAGCGACAAAATCGGCGATAGTGCCATCGTTTAGAGACAAATTAGCGACAAATTTTGGTGCCTGTATGAATGCTTTACGCCGCTCCTACGCGGAGATACGCTAATGTAGTGCTAGCTTCATATCTTCTGAGACGTTTTTCGCTGATCAGGTGGACCCTGGGCTAGCGACAAAATCTGCGATAACGCCATCGTACAGCGGCATAATAGCGACAAATTTTGGTGCCTGTATGATTGCTTTACGCCGCTCCTACGTGGAGATACGCTATTGTAGTGCTAGCTTGATATCTTCTGAGATGTTTTTCGCTGATCAGCTGAACCCTGGGCTAGCGACAAAATCGGTGATAGTGCCATCGTTCAGCGACAAATTAGCGACAAATTTTGGTGCCTGTATGAATGCTTTACGCCGCTCCTACGCGGAGATACGCTAATGTAGTGCTAGCTTCATATCTTCTGAGACGTTTTTCGCTGATCAGCTGGACCCTGGGCTAGCGACAAAATCGGCGATAGTGCCATCGTTCAGCGACAAATTAGCGACAAATTTTGGTGCCTGTGTGATTGCTTTACGCCGCTCCTACGTGGAGATACGCTAATGTAGTTCTAGCTTGATATCTTCTGAGACGTTTTTCGCTGATCAGCTACACTCTGGACTAGCGACAAAATCTGCGATGACGCCATCGTACAGCGGCATAATCGCGACAAATTTTGGTGCCTGTATGATTGCTTTACGCCGCTCCTACGCGGAGATACGCTAATGTAGTGCTAGCTTGATATCTTCTGAGATGTTTTTCGCTGATCAGCTGAACCCTGGGCTAGCGACAAAATCGGCAATAACGCCATCATACAGCGGCATAATAGCGACAAATTTTGGTGCCTGTATGATAGCTTTACGCCGCTCCTACGCGGAGATACGCTTATGTAGTGCTAGCTTGATATCTTCTGAGACGTTTTTCGCTGATCAGCTGGACCCTGGGCTAGCGACAAAATCGGCGATAGTGCCATCGTTCAGCGACAAATTAGCGACAAATTTTGGTGCCTGTATGAATGCTTTACGCCGCTCCTACGCGGAGATACGCTAATGTGGTGCTAGCTTGATGTCTTCTGAGACGTTTTTCGCTGATCAGCTGAACCCTGGGCTAGCGACAAAATCGGCGATAGTGCCATCGTTCAGCGACAAATTAGCGACAAATTTTGGTGCCTGTATGAATGCTTTACGCCGCTCCTACGCGGAGATACGCTAATGTGGTGCTAGCTTGATATCTTCTGAGACGTTTTTCGCTGATCAGCTGGACCCTGGGCTAGCGACAAAATCGGCGATAGTGCCATCGTTCAGCGACAAATTTTGGTGCCTGTATGAATGCTTTACGCCGCTCCTACGCGGAGATACGCTAATGTAGTGCTAGCTTGATATCTTCTGAGACGTTTTTCGCTGGTCAGCTGGACCCTGGGCTCGCGACAAAATCGGAAATAGTGCCATCGTTCAGCGACAAATTAGCGACCAATTTTGGTACCTGTATGATTGCTTTACGCCGCTCCTACGCGGAGATATGCAAATGTAGTGCTAGCTTGATATCAAGCTAGCACCATGTCGATTTATTATTAAATGGCTAGAGCGACAAATTTTTAGATTTGGTAACAAATTAGCGACAAATTAGCGACAAATTATAGTGCCAATTAGGAACAGGAAACTTAACTTTGTAGTGCTAGCTTGATATACCTAAAAATACCTCAGTTACAAAACAGTTTACCAATTAACCTTGGGTTTCTCGCACTAACTACTAAACTTTCAAAACCTTTATACAGAAGTAAGGTAATTTTTTTGTCGCTGCATATAGTTATGCAAGCGACAAAATTTTACCTACTCTTCTTCTACAAACAAAGGAGTTCCTTTGTTTTGTATATAATCCATAACTGAGACTGTCAGTTACGTATTATTTAATATATACAATACAAAAGCGTGGAATTACTTATATTCTAATTCACACATCATTTATAATCATTTTTAACTACCAGTAAAACTTTATAACTAAAACAAAGAAGTGCAAAATTATTTAAACCTACATTTAACGTTTTTGCTAACCGTATTAATTTTCGAGGCACCTTGAGGTATGTGTGTGTTGAACCTAGTTTCTCATTATTCAGTTTTATTATATGAGTTTAATCTATTTTTGTTAGCGTGATAGTTTAATGGTAGGATATGAAGTTTAGCTTACGTTAAGTAAACATTAAAAAAAATTAAAGGATAATGAAATTCATTCGGATCTCTTTTATATCAAGAAAATCGATGGTTAATCTATTTGACATGTTAGAAATAACTTAACTACAAAATATATATTTTTCGTTTCATTTATTAAGTGAACACCACTGTGCATTGGTTTAAAATTTATTGTAACGTACAAAAAAAAAGTAATTATTCTTACCGCTATATTTTTATAACGCACCTACTACATATAGCTAATGCATCACTTTCAAAGTAGATTGATAGAGATAGCGGATGGCATTTATTCTGTTAGTACACGTAAAATCAAAATTTATAGAACATTCATAATATATATATTGTCTACAATCCGATCTAGACTGAACGAAGTACGAGCTATCTACCTATGAACAGAGATCTCGCCTCAATAACGTTGAGATTAAAGGTGTGCCATTAAAGAAAGAAGAAAACCTATTTTCTATCATTGAAACTTTAAGTCGAAGGATTAAGTATACTTTCGCTAAAACTCAAATCAATTATATATCGCGAGTGCCTACGTACAATTCAAGAGAGAAGCTAATAATTGTAAGCTTTCTAAACAGATACGTCAAGGAAGATTTCATAGCGGCGGCTCACGTGGTAAGGGACCTCAACACCACTGGCATAGGTTTCATGGAACATCCCAGAGAGTTTATGTAAAAGCAAACTGAGCGCGGAGCACAAGAAGCTATTAAGTAAGGTGAAACTCCTTGCTAGGGACAAAAACTATCAGTACGTATAGATAAAACACGGAAAAATTAATGTACTTAAGGATAATAACGCTAAAGTTGTAATTAATGTAGTATATAACTCTTATGTTGTATTTATTATGTTGTATTTATGTATCTTATATGTATCTGTGACATGTTATTTTTATCATATTTTATCATTATGCACCAGACACTGCCCCATAACTCCCTTTGACGTATTCTCTCCATCCCATGGTTGCCTGGAAGAGATTGCCTTGTGCGATAAGGCCGCCAATTGTACAAACCTGTCTATAGTTGTAAGTTTTTTGTTTTTTTTTTGTTTCAATACCTGGTGTACAATAAAGAGTATTATTATTATTCTCTCTATTCATTTTTTACCCTATTAATTACATTTTTAAATATGTACATAAAAAAATATATATTTAAAAATATAAAAAATAGTAGACCACCGACATCGGGTACAGGGACCAAGATTCCAGTGGTTAGGGCTCTAAAGACAGGAACCTCCTCACTATCTCACTATACGGGCCGTGTCGAGAAGAACTGCCTTCTGCATCAGTCCCTTGATCCAACCGTCTAACGCGAGCCTCTGAAGGTTTTGATCGAGGCTCTTGGCTATTAATCCATGAGCAGATATGACAATCGGAACAATGATCGCCGATTCGACATTCCAGAAATCGACAATCTCGTGAGACAAATCCAAATATTTGATTTGTTTATCTTTTTCAACTTTCACGAGATTCTCGTCATGAGGAACAGCGATATCGATGATCATTGCACGGCGCTCTAATCGATCTATCACTTCTATATCAGGTTTATTCGCAACAATAGTTCTGTCAGTGATGATAGATCGATCCCAATACAAGGTGGCTCGACCATTTTCAAGAACTGGGTCGGGCACATACCTATAATATGGCACCTCTGAATTCACAAGGTTGTATTTAAGGGCTAGCTGTTGATGTACAATCCTGGCCACTTGGTTGTGTCTGTGCAAATATTCACCATTGGCAAGACAAGAACAACCAGAAATAATATGCCTGATAGATTCACCGGGGCGGCGGCACGCCCGACAGATGTCAACCGTACCATCTTTCAGGATATATTTCCGATAGTTATTTGTCATAACAACTTCGTCCATAATTGCAAAGACAAAACCTTCGGTTTCTCCGAAGAGATCACCGAACCGTAGCCAAGATGTGGACGCTTTTAAGTTTATATCAGGCCCATTTAGAGCCCGATAAAAACGACCATGAAGTGCTTTGCCCTTCCATACCTCCCTGCGCTCATTAATACTAAGAACTACAGGTTTGCGCCAGTTCTCTTTAGCCAGAGCGAGCGGAGTGAGTCCGTTGTCCACTGCAACCACATTACAATGCACACCCACATCAGTATGAAGAAAATACTCTCTAAGGTTGTGTAAGGTCTTAATGTTTAAAAGTCCACGACCCCCAAACTTTCGTGGGATATACAACCTCATTACCGATGAACGTGGGTGGTGCATTCGAAATGCAGTAAGCAGTGTACGGACTCTCCTGTCAAGGGCATCTAGTTTCGTCTGAGTCCATCTAAGTATACCAAAGGAATACATCAGAACCGGCATGACCCAACCGTTGCAGGCACGTACTTTGTTACCCCCTGATAAAAGACTTTTTAGCGCTTTTTTCAGGTGGCCAAAAAAGCGCTCCTGCAGCGCTTGTTTCATAGTAGGTTCAGCTATTCCCAATGACTGTGATATACCTAGATACTTGTAGGTTTCGGTGGCAGACAGAGATCTGAGTTTTGTTGAATCGGAAAGTTCGACTCCTTCAGATTCCACTATCACACCTTTCTTTACATACATGACTGCACACTTGTCCACACCAAATTCCATCCTGATAGAGTTACTAAAGTTTTCAGTTACCTTCAGTAACGCTATCAATTGCAAATTAGTGGGGGCTAGTAGTTTCAAATCATCCATATATAGAAGGTGAGATATAACTAGATCACCTTTCTGCAACCTATAGCTTAGCCCTGTACCCTCTAACAGAGTACTAAGAGGGTTCAAAGCCAGGCAGAACCACAAGGGACTAAGACTATCACCTTGAAATATGCCCCGCTCAATCTTTATTGGTACATTGCTTGCCTCAATCTGCCGACATCCTGGATAGCGAAGTACCGTCCTCCATTGCCTCATACATGACTTCAAGAAAGTGCAAAGAGTTGTATCAATTTTATACAACTCTAGCACCTTCAAAAGCCACGTATGTGGAACCGAGTCATAGGCCTTCTTATAGTCTATCCAACATGTCGACAGATTCTTACGGTTACGACGTACCTGTTGGCTAATGGCCATATCCATGATAAGGAGCTCTTTAGTACCACGGGTCCCGCTTCTACATCCATTCTGAGAAATAGAAATGATCGAATTTTTATTTAAATGTAAAGTAATTTTGAGTCTCAGAATGGAAGTTAGAAGCTTATACACGGTTGGTAGGCATGTGAAAATTAAAATTAAAAATTATAGACCTATAATTTTTGGGATCCGTGGCATTACCAGATTTGTAGAGTAAGTGGGTAATGCCAGTGGTCATGAAATGGGGTAATAACCCTGAATCTAAAGCTGATTGGAATTGAGATGCCAAACGAGCATGTGAGCTTCGAAACCACTTAAGCCAAAAGTTGTGCAGTCCGTCTGGTCCAGCTGATGTCCAATTTGGTAATGAACGGACTGCACTACTTACGTCCTCTGTGGTTATGGCAATAGGTTCCATTTTTTTTTTTTGCTCACATGACCGCTTAACATCTCGTATCCAATCACCTTCTGTATGAGTGACAGGCACCGACCAGATGTTACGCCAAAATGTATTTGTAACATCTTCATCCGGTAAGTGCCCATCACTCATACATGGATCAGCTTGTTCCCATTTTCGGTTCACCCACCTCTAATTTCTTTGGAATATACGATTCTGATTATACCTATCAATTCGTTTTTTGTAACGTCGTATCCTATTTGCCCACGCATAAACTTTTTGCTTTAGAAAGTCTATGCGCTCTGTGACACATGACATGTATTGTTGAGGACTGATGTCAGTCCCCAAAAATGCTTGTTTCACAAAGCGCATCACCTTTGGCCGCGTATTGCCCAATCGAAAGTTAATTAACTTACTGATGAGCGTCCTAGCCTCAGCTATACGACGCTCAATTCTACACTGCCAGGCTGGCACAGTAGACTTGGGTAGAGGTAGAGGGGAGTAGTAGTGGTATTTACGAAAAAATTAACTCCCGCTACTCGACATACTGCGACAGCCGCGCAGTAGAGAATAGAGTGTGTATCACTAAGATCTTCACTATTGTCTAAATAGTCAGACAATAGTGAATCCAGGGCACACACCAGCGCTATATTTCTTTTATGCATAGGCAAACGGGATAAACGTGGTCTAATTTGATAATTTACAGACCTGTATTCCAGAATCGCATCCTCCAAAGCACTCCTTAATCTTTTATTGTATTGGGTACTCACGGATATAGCCTCACTCTCCACAACTTCATCAAGAGGTAGTAACTGTGGCATCTCGTTAGTCACCAACCTCACAGTTTGCGATGAAGAAGGGACAATAAAGCTATCCCGTACGTCAGAGCGTATCCTGTCAAGTACGGCATTATTCAGCAGGTGGCAGCGCTGTGTAGCCCGTACCTGATCCGACAGTCGTTGTGCTGATACGTTGACGGCTGGTTCAAGCTCCTGAAACAGAGACACCAAACGAACACGGTACGCAGTAAGATTAGTTCCCAACTCTGTAGCCCGATAATATGCCCGCATGACGTTTTCATTAATTGAATTAGTCCATTTCATGCGGCGCACATCACCACCGGCAGCGGGGGCCCTATTCGAGGTCAGTGGTCCTCGGGGTCCCAAGCAGATCGGTGGCCGGGTTCTCCCCTGCCGACGCACAGGTGTTGGCGACGTCGGCGGGGAAAAATACTCGTCGCTAGAGCTTGAGCTCGACGCCTCATTGCTTGCTGCTGTCTTCGAAGGGTGTAGTGGCGGCTGTGAGGCGGAGCTGTGCGACGAGTCCGGGGTTATCCGTTGTGCATTTGTGTTTCTGGCTTGATTTCTTGTTAGCATTTCTATTGTGTTCCATGGTATTGTATTTTATGACATCTGTCAATGTCTTCTAAAATTTTTGGTTTATATTTTGTCATATTGTTGCCGTGGTTTTTCTTATATTTCTTAGTAAAAATCTGTTTCCAAAACATATATTTTATGTATTTATTCCGATTTTGATAGTTTAGAAAAGAACTTGATTTAAACAAGATAATTCAATCTACTATTTATTTACTCTTGTTGTACCATTTCTTTGTAAAAAAGTTTCTGCACATAATAATATGTTTAAAATCATTTCTTGTAGCTTAGTCATAAGGTTGAGCTTCATGCCGGCGACGCGAGCGCAACATGTCTCGCTTGCTCGTGCTATTGTATTCATCATCGCGCTGTTTGCTTGGAACATGTCGCTGTTGCTTCTACTTGCGTCTCGCTTCCTCACGCATGTACTGCAGTATTATATGTCTCGCTACATTGCAAACTTGTCTACACGCATTCATTTGGCCTTTGCCGTTCTACAAAATTATTTAAGCTTTACCCACTTTTACTCGACAATATTCGTAGCTCAGTAAAGTTTATTCGCCCTTGTGTTTTGAATTACCGTAAAACTATTCCTACATCACCGAGTTCATTATAGTTTATCCGTTTTTGTTTACTTATTTTTAAATGCTATTATACTCCTTTCTATTGGCAATTATATGAGTACTATACAAGTTTTGAACATTTTATAAAATGATCGATAGAAATAAACACAACTTATGTGTTTTTTATCAAATTGTTCGTGGACTAAGGACAAAATCAGATACTTTTTATCGTCAAATGCTAATAAATTGTTACGATATTGTTGTCTTAACAGAGACGTGGCTGACCGATGGCGTCCTCAGCTCAGAGTTATTTGACAGCCGGTATATCGTTTGGCGGCGGGATCGCGATTATTTATCGACTGGTCAATCAAGGGGGGGAGGCGTGTTAATAGCAACGCGTAAGGAATTGTCAGTAACCTCTCAACCTCTGTTTCATTCCACTGCCGAAGACCTTTGGGTGAACATACGATTTAAAAAATCAAACTCACGCGAATGGACTAATTTATATTTATGTGTTGTTTACTTATGTAAACAAAACCAAGGCCTATCTTTTTCGTCACAACTGAACAATTTCCTTAATAAACTGAGTCAATCTGTAATCAACAATTCGTCTAGCACTTTTTCGATAGTGGGCGACTTTAACATGAGCGGAATCGATTGGTTGCCCTCTGAATCATCGCATATCATGTCACTTATTCCGAGCAACCTCACTTCAAGTGATGAATACTCTTTTGCTGATGAGCTGTGCACTTTAGAATTAAGTTAGTATAATATAATAACTAATAAATATGGTAAGATGTTAGATTTAGTCATCTCAAATGACGTGGTTAAGGTTAGTGAATGTTTCGATCCCTTAGTTCCTATTGACCCTTATCATCCTGGGCCATTGGTTAATATAGACTTTGTTGTAATACCCATGTTGCACCAGGCACCCCGAATCCGGTATTTGTATGATAAGGGTGACTTCAACTCCATCAATAACGAAATCAATAAAATTGACTGGGAACGTGAGTTCACAAACCTTAGTATGGACGATTCAGTAGAGTTCTTTAATAAAACAGTTTCCAATTTACACAAAAGTCATATACCACAAAAAAACTCACGTAAGAAGTCCTTCCCGCTTTGGTATAGTTCATCCCTTATAAAATTAATTAAAGAAAAATATAGATATTTTACAAAAATGAAAACATATAATAATTTTGCAGATAAATTAACATATAATTTTCTTCGCGAAAAAGTTAAAACTATTGAAACTGAATGTTATCAAAAATATTTAAATTTAACTGAAAAATCTATAAAAAATAACCCTAAACACTTTTGGACTCATATTCTCTCTTCTCATATTTTCGCTCTACTTTTCATAACCCCCCGCATACTTCCTCTCTCTATACCCCCTGTACCAGTTCCGACACTGGTTCTGACATTTCTCATGTTGTAATCAGAATTTACGAAATCACCAATCTGCTGCGCAAATTAGACACAACTAAGGCTGCAGGCCCTGACCATATTTCAGCTAAATTCTTAGTGCGTTGTGCTACTTCCATATCTCGGCCAATTTCGATTCTTTTTTAAAAATCCATACATTCATGTATCGTGCCGAAAATATGGAAACAAGCTTTATCACTCCTATCCATGAAAAAGGAGCCCAAAACAGAAGTAATTAACTGTCGACCGATATCGAAACTGTGCATAATAGTGAAAGTGTTCGAAAGGATAATTTATAATCAAGTTTATGGTGCTCTTAAAAATTCTTTTAGTCCTAAAAATTCTTAGCATAATGGGAGTGCACGGGGACTTGCTCAGGTGGTTCTCCTCCTACATTGAGAACCAATCACAGGCTACCGTGCTCAGTAACTACATGTCTAGCTGGGTTACTGTACCCAGCGGTGTTCCACAAGGCTCTTTACTCGGTCCGTTACTCTTCATAGTGTATGTGAATGACATAGATTCATGCCTTAAATCATACAAACTATTATGCTTTGCAGATGATATGAAAATCTACACCATTATATCATCACATGCAGACGTATTAGCTTTTCAAACTGACCTATCCCAACTAGAAAAGTACTGTAAAGACAATAAACTCGATCTTAATCCTAGTAAATGCTCAATAATAACATACACCCGAAAGCACTCAGTCATTGACCCAAATTACACATTAGGAGGCCAAACATTATCTAGATCAAACTCTGTCCGAGATCTTGGCGTGATTCACGATTCCAAATTATTGTTTGATGCACAGATCGAAGCAATTGTTAAAAAAGCTTCCAAAGCCTTGGGGTTTGTCATGAGAATGTCTAAATGTTTTACTGAAGCGAAGACACTAAAAATTTTGTACTGTACGTATGTCCGCAGCCATCTCGAGTATGCATCGCAGGTGTGGAGCCCTTGCTATTTTAAATATATAGATCGTATCGAAATGATCCAGAGGCGTTTTATTAAATATCTTTGCCAACATTAAAAGATACCATACCACGCCGACAACTACCTTGAACTATGCAAAAAATTCCATATTCGGCCTTTAAAAAATCGACGCGAAATCGCTGACTGTGTTCTGTTAATGAAGTCGATGAATTACGAAATTGATTGTGCCCATTTATTATCAAAATTTTCCTTAAATGTGCCACTAAAAATCACAAAGTTCAATCCACCATTTAGTGTACCATCTGCCTCTACTAACTACAGACAAAACTCGTATATCGTGAAAGCGAGCCGCAATTTTAACAGGTTATGCAAGGAGCACGATTTTGACGTTTTAACCACTAAAGTGTCGTTGGCAAGGAAAATCTTGAGCCTTAACTTCTTCGGCTGCTAAACTCTAACATTGCCAAACCATTATTAAGTTACACAATAGAATAGACCGCAATATTGTTTTTGTTCTATCTTTGTGTATAGACCAATTAGTTATGTACTATTATTATTATTGATATTTCTTTCTACCGAGACTGTTCACATTTTTTTTCATTATGTAATCTAGAAGTGAAAACCTGTAATTGGCTGTCTGGAGACTAGAGTGATTACTGTTATGTTATATTAGCGGAGGCTGTCGCGAGGATACTGTACTCCACACTCTAGTGGAGTGCTCAGCGTGGACGCAACAGCGGTACAACCTCGTGACGGCTATTGGTGTGGGTAGCCTCTCGCTAGAGACCATGGTTCAGTCCATGGTCCAAAGTGAGAGTGCGTGGGATTCCGCCGCCTCGTTTTGCGAGGAGGTGATGTTGGCCAAAGAGGCGGCGGAACGGGAACGGGAGAGGACAAGCACTCTCCCATCCCGCAGAAGACGCACCAGGCGCCGGAGAGCGCTGAATGATCTCCGTCCTCCATGAGCGCTGGCCTGGGGGTAGCGGGTTGGGCTGACCGTCACCCCAGCAGTAGCAGGCCTAAGACGGTGGCGCGGCGGGTTCCGCACGCGCCTCTCGCATCTTCCCCCCTATCGCACGGTGTGGTCGCCTGCTGATCAGGAGGCCATAGTCTGCAGGGGTTCCCGGAAGCTTCCTTCCCAGGGTATCCCGGGTCCCCTGCAATAGACTCACTTGTGACGGAACACCGTGTGGTTTTAGTCGGTTCGAGTCCGACATACCACTTCACCCTCGGTGAGGTGATGACCCGTGGGGGTTTCCACACGATAAAAAAAAAAAAAAAAAAAGCTGTAGGTTTTCCATGAAGAAATCAATAAATAAATAAGGTTGTCTGGAAGACATTGCTTTGAGCGATAAGGCCGCCCTTTTTACACTATTGATAAGATACATCTTCTGTAATATATTCTTTGTAAAACCATGGTGTACAAATAAAGAGTAATCTATCTATCTAATTATTTCGTTTTCTATGAAATTGAATGACGTGTTAAATCTAACACAAGTATATTATAAGGGAAAAAAGGGCAAATGGTGACTGTGCGATGGCTAGTTGAGCTACTTATTATTGCACTTAAGAACGGATAAGGGACCTTTTAAGTAATTGACCGTAAAATACTCTTGGTACGGGTGTTAAAGGGTCTTAGGAAACTAAATGGTGGTTGCCACCATGCACAAAGTTATTAGTTTTATTTAAATATATTATTACTATTATATATGACTGATTCTTCATTCCTAGACTTTACCTACTAATTTTTAGGGTTCCGTACCCAAAGACTCCAGACTCGTAGCTAGACAGTTGAAATAATGACAGATTATGTATTTCTGTTGCCGCTGTAACAACAAATACTAAAAATAGAATAATATAAATATTTAAGTATAGTGTCTAATGTTGTTGTAGAGGGGCTCGTGGCTATGTGGTAACCGAGTAGGTTAGAACATATCAAAGTTAAGTAATGCTAGCCAGGTCAGTCTACGATGGGTCATTCTTAACACATTGAGACCCCTCCGTGCCTCGGAGAGCACGTTAAACCGTCGGTCCCGGGTGCCATACAAATATCTGTGGCATTCGTTACGGGTAGTTGTAGCCCTAAAAAGTCCGACAACCTGGTCTAACTACAGAACTTCGATATCGCCTAGTACTTGGGTTGTGGAGGTCTGATGGCAGTCGCTTCTTGTTAGACTGAAAGCCGAGTTAGCAGGTTTTTATTTTTAATATTTATTGTTGTTCAGACCTACTACCTCAAAGCTCAGCATAGAAATCCGTTTATTATGAAAGAGTTAGACCAGTGGTACGTAGAGAATCAAACTCAAACCTTACAGCTTATCATTATACCTATCACTACTACGTCTGCTCGTTTGCTCCTTATACCATAACAAAAAAATACGTACCGGCTAAGGGAATAATGTTCAATGACCCTTTAAGGTGGGTAAATCTTGGGTAATATTTTATACATGAAAATAAATATAGCACCTAATAACACCACAATGATATGGCAACTAAACAAGTTTTCCATAAACCACATTTTTGTGTTACTATCTTATATCTCGTAAGTGATAAAAGCAGTTCCGTCTACTCGCATATCTTTTTCGTCCTGTAGAGAAATAAAGAAAGAAAATTTGTTTCTATTGCAAACCATAGCGTACATAATTACATATTTTTAGTGACAGCTTTTTGGTTTAACAATTAAATAGTTATAATAACAAACGTTAACATCATCAACAACCCATAAAAAAGGAACAAAGATAGAAAAGAAAACTATAAATTACGTAATCTGTGAAGATGACGTGTCACGTGCCATAGCGTGTCATTTTTGACGTGGCAACAAGTGACGGTTATTTTTTTGTTTTTTTTTACATCAAAAATGGTCAAACTTAAGCACGATCATAGTACGCTGCTGCCTTGCAGTTATAGATGGACATGCAGCATACACTGAGATGGATCATCAATAATTATTTTTCGTTAGTTAAAATACTGATAATGTAACCATTTGTCACACGTACGTTTAAACGAAGAATTCTGCAATCATTGCCCATTAGGGCCCTATTTCAAAAATAATTTGATTTGACGGGATCCGTTTATTAACCGACTAAAAAAAAAGGAGGTTCTCAATTCGACCGTATATATATATATTTTTTTTTTTATGTATGTTCAGCCCTCACTCCGTTATTTATGAATTATGGTCCCATGTCAAGGAAGTCAGGATCATGATGGGATCCTGATAAAATTGAGAGAAACCCTCGAAAATTGTAGGAACGAAAAGTGTTTCTGTTTACTTTTCATTACTTTATCAGGTATTTGCGTTTAGAAATCATCACTTCATGTAGCTGAGCTGATGATGAAAAAAAATCATGAAATAAAAATCTTTTTAACAAAAAATTAAACCGACGAAAAGAACTAAAAAGCAAAAAATAAATAAACTTTAAGTCTTAAGTATTGACCTTATTTACATAAACTATCAAATTTTATATAAACTTATTTTGAGTCGGCGGCAAATAATAAAATGATTAATTACCGACGTAGAGCCTACGTAGGTACATATGAAATTTTGATAATAAGTCAGTTTGTTGTTTGGCGCCAACTCAAAATAAGTTTATATAAAATTTGATAGTTTATGTAAATAAGGGCAATACTTAAGTCTTAAAGTTTATTTATTTTTTGCTTTTTAGTTCTTTTCGTCAGTTTAATTTTTCGTTTAAAAAAATATTTTTATACCAGTTAGTTCCCTTCCAATTTTTTTTTTGATATATTTTATTTTTGTTCGTACTGTTGGTACTTCGACACCACCACACTTCGACGTCCATCGAGTGCTATCGAATTGTGTGTGTTCGCTTACAAGGTATTGAAAAGCAGTGCCCATCCCCTCGTTAAAATTTTCATATTTTTTTTTATTTCGTCGGCTTCTCGTACTATAATTCTGGAGCGAAACTGACGGCTTGGACCTGACTCCACCAAATGCACTGTGGTGCAAATCGATCGAAACGTCGGGTAACCAAGAATGGTATCGTACCTTGTAATTAGTATAGCGATTAAGTCCCGACTTACACATCTAATAAACATGTAGTTTCATAGTAATGAAACTTAACTCAAATCATCTTCTCTATCCCTTCTTTCTATCTCTTTATAAAATATTCCTCCATTTTGTTTTAGGTTAAAGAACAGATTCAATATGCAATATCCGTCGTCACAGAATGTGGCAATACGCGGCAAACCAGCCTTAAAACCAATGTTAAGAGGGATTTTGCGCATCCGAATAGTAGCAAGTTGATCCTTTGGCACCGTGCCGCTAGAGTGCGATTCGATTTTCACACGTTTGGTGTTACATTTTATATTACATTTCCTCGTACCACAGAGTTTTTGAAAATTTTATATCATGATACAGTTTTGTCTTTTGTTTTATTAAATAAATATAAATTTTAGTTAACATCTTTCAAACTATATTATCTACCGCTGCAAATGATTATTATGGTATCGTTTCTTAGTTCTAGTTTACTGTAATTTTTCTGTCTGAGATGAGAAACTAAAATTATATAACTTCCTTCTTATACATTATATCATACTGACTTGACAATGAGCATAACCAATACGCTCCAAAGCCACCGTCTGTCAGAACATTAATTTATACCTTTCTTTTTCGTTTGCATATGCATGTGAAAAAAATAAACGCCCAGAAAGATTAGCATACTAATGGGAGAGCCATGTTTCGGCACGTATGGGCCGGCTCGACCAGAGAGATATCACGGCCTCACAGAAAACCGGTAGTAAAGCGATGATTACATTGTTTTTCGCCATGGACGGTGGTAGTCACTTACGATCAGGTGACCCCTCTGCATATCCCCCTATAACAAAAAAAACTAAAAGTAATTTATGAACCAATAATGTTTATACACGTTATTTGAAGACGAGCATTCGTAATTAGATCATCGCCAAAGTTATCCACATGAGGCCACTTTGCTAGTATGCAAATTAAAATAATTATAGAATGTACCTCCTGCTTTGGGTTTTAGACATCTTTTTTTTTGTGTAATTTGTATAAATACATAATTTGTGTGTAATATCATATTATGATAAATGAAAAATTACACAACAAAATAGACGACTAAAACCCAAAGCAGCAGGTACCTACATCATGTTATTATATTCTACTAGCTGTGCCCCGCGGTTTCACCCGCGTAACTCAAATGCCAGGTGAATATCGGGATAAAAGTAACCTATGTGTTAATCAGGTCTCCAGCTATCTACATACAAAGTATCATCGCAATTGATTCAGTAGTTTTTGCGCGAAAGAGTAACAAACATCCTCACAAACTTTCAAATTTTTTACACATTCAATATCTTTACTACATATTATAAAACCAAGTCCTAAGCCGCGTCTGTCTGTCTGTTCGCGATAAACTGAAAAACTACTGAACGGATTTTCATGCGGTTTTCACTAATAGTAGTATAATATCTACCCGTGCGAAACAGGGGCGGGTTGCTAGTATATTATAGAAATGAAGTATGTATGTATACAGAGCCTTTTAACAAATCGCTAGTGTCTTGAAAATTCCCATTACCGACACATCCGTCAACAACGTCTGCCCTCACGCGTCTGACTGCATCCCAGCTGAGTGGCTCAGTGGCTCACGCCATACGCCACGCGGCGGTGATGTCCCCCCCCCCCCCTCACCCGCAGTTTTATATTATAGTCGTAACTTTAAAAATATTTGACCAAATAACGTAAAAAAGAACGTAAAAGACAAAGTTTTACTACTTTGAATATCGAAAGCGATAAAAGTATTTATTTTCATAAAAATTAATTTGTTACTACTAAATGTAAATTAGGAATAAAAAATCAAATTTTATTGTATTTATGGTTCACTATTTTGGTAATAATGGCTTACACATAAAAGATAGATATATAGTGTCGCGGACTTTTTTGTAGAACTATTTAGGAGAAACAATCCCACCGTACATTATATTCGTGTAACTCTTACAGTTTTTCCACCGCACGCCAAAATAGCTCGCAGACGACAGATTTTTTTCCGACTTACTTAACACTTATCGTTATATTTTGGCCAATATTCACAATATCTTCATAAATTATAGCCTATGTGTTATTCTGATATATAAGCTATATTATTGTCAAGTTTCATTAAAATCCATTCGGTAGTTTTTGCGTGAAAGAGTAACAAACATCCATACATCCATACATCCATACATCCATACATTCATACATCCATACATCCATACATCCACACATTCATACATCCATACATCTACACATCCATACATCCTCACAAACTTTCACGTTTATAATATTAGTAGGATTGAAACAGAAATAAAGAAGTATATTTTATGAAGAAGCTTCTTGCAGGAGCTTTAAGCTTACGAGGTCAAATATCAACTAAACAGAATTCAAAACAAAGATTTGTTAATATTTAAAATTGGAATCGTACTTTTTAGAATAAAAGAGCAGGGAACATTACTCTCATTCGGTCAAAACCATGTCACAAAACGTAACCTAATTCTGTTACACGCTCCATGACGTCACGTTAACATGATCATTGAAAACTACACTCGACGGTAATCACTAAGGGTATAATAACAGTTTCATTAACTAATAGCCTCTGACATCAACTAATGTGGATAATCTTCTGTTTACAGGTAATTTGTATTCACATAGGAATTTTGTCACATCAGGGCGATTCCTACCATGGTAAGTGTTATTACATTGTATTGCTATTTATATTTTAAATGTTTTTTTTGAATAACGTTATTGGATAATTATTTTAAAGTAACAAAAAAACCTATTGCAAGGATCTTGTCTCTAAGTATAAGTTTATGACCCGACGCAGAGATAAGGCATCCTACTTACGAGTCATTTTTGATTTTGTTAAGTCTTAATATCTTGAAAAGTTTTCTTCTTGACTGTACTACATTTAAAAAAAATATATGAATGCTGAAATTCGTCAACTCGTCCCAATAGGCCGATTTTATTTTGGAACGTGATGACAAACAATCCCTTCTAACAACTAACAGGTATCATCAGATAGGCTGTATCATTATTTGCTACCTTTGCCAAGATTAAAATAAAAACAAATTAATTTGAACCTCCTAAAAAAATTTGTTGGTGGTTATATATAAAAATAATGCCCTAAGACACAATTTGTATAACTTGAATATCACTGTGGCTTTATCAAATAATAGTATCCATATTCATAATATTCAAATGAAAAAGAATACAATATAATCTTCTATCTTTTCATATAAACCCTCATAAAAATAATGAAATTGGTTGTCAAGATTGTATGGAGTAAATTGCCCTGAACATAGTACAATTTAGATATTCTTGCTTCTGAACACGGGGCTTAAACAACAAACTGGTGGAGACTTAAAGAACGAACACGCTTGTTACCTCCCCACAAACCCTCACAAAGAGTACATGAGGCGTGTTCTTTTTCCCTCCTTTGCAACGTCACTATGTATTGTTAAAAGTCGAGAATAGAACCTCCGTGAAAAGAAAAGGCTTACGCGTTGTTCAAATTATTTAAATAAAATAGGAAGTCACTCAATTTAGATACAATGAAAGTCTATATTAATACTGGGAAAAGCATAATACCTTCAATTAACACAATCAAATAAAAACAGGCAGTAAGTAGTAGTTGAGGTTCTCACTGTCTAGTACAAAAATACATTCTCAAGTCATAATCTATGTTTTAGGATTCACTACGTGGCAAGTAGCAGACTGATGCTAAAATTGATTTCTTTTTTGTTTTACTAGCGGAACCTAGCAACTATGTTCTACGTGGATATTTTTGTGTTTCCAATGCCCTCAATGTTGAGCAAATTGATCTAATGGGTGTGTTAGGTAGAAGAGTTTTGATACTTTTTAGGGTTCCGTACCTCGAAAGGAAAAAACGGAACCCTTATAGGATCACTTTGCTGTCCGTCCGTCCGATGGTCTGTCTGTCTGTCAAGACCCTTTTTCTCAAGAATGCGTTAAGGTATCAATCTGAAATTTATATCAAATACTCAAGTCTACTGCCCCTTAAAGCTGTGAAAAAATCAAACTTCTAAACCAACGCAATCAAAAGATACAGCCGTTTATGACGCAAATTACCGCAAATTTTCGACACTCGCAAGGGAATCAAAACCTACAAGGTACTTTCCGTGAGCTCAGAATCTTGAAATTTGGTACGAAGCAACGTCTTATAGCACAGATAAAGGAAAAATTGCGAAAACCGTAAATTTTTAGTTACATCATATAATAAAAATATTTTACGGAATCCTCGGTGCGCGAGTCCGACTCGCGCTTTGGCCGGTTTTTTGTTTTTCAATTTAGGCAATTTATCTTGCCGTCTGTTTTGCAAAGTCTCCGCCCCTGTCTAAGTAGTGATGTTGGACGCTGTTGTTTTCCTTTCACGACAATTTCCTAGGTTCTTTTTCCTCACCCTAACTATCAAAGACATAGCTTGAAAATATATATAAAAGCCAGTGGATTTAAACTTCTAAGTCCCTTCTGACCAAGCTCCACTTGCGGAATAATTAAAGTGTAACCGGGAAATGTATTTCTCTAGGGACCTACATAGGTTGGTTTATTTTTTGCTTATAAAATAATGTAAATATAACATTCTAGAAGCTATTTTTATATCGCAAATGTGGAATATTATGTTAATGTGTGTTGTAGCATTACTTGCGGAATTAGGCATACAAACATAAATTGCTGAGAAAGAGGGAGATGGAAGAAATTTTCCTCCAACATTCTCCAAGATTTGAATGCCAACGGTCTCCTGCACTTTGCCGGATAAGTCTAAAACACTTAAACGTTTATATGGAAATCAATCCAGCAACAATCCAATCCAGTAACGAATACTTTTAGGATATTGCTTTACATAATTACGTAATCGACAATGGGTCTGTCTACCCTTGACCACGCAATTCGATTCACACATTTGGCAATCAAGACAAGTGACACCCTAATGTTAAATATAGTTCCTTCACTATTACTTTCAATTACTATCTAATAATAATAAAAAATTTTTTTTTTTTTTTTATGGTATTGGGGCAAACGAGCAGACGGGTCACCTGATGGCAAACGACCACCGGCGCCCATGGGCACCTGTAACTCAAGAGTCACAAGTGCGTTGCCGCCCTTTAAGGTGGGAAGAGAGGGATTGGATTAGAGGAGAGGGGGGAGAAGGGAACGATGAGAATAGGGGAGAGGGAAGGGTTAGGGCCTCCGGTAACCTCACTCACGCGGCGAAAAGCAGTGCAATCATTGCTTCACTGCCGGTTTTCTGTGAGGCCGTGGTATCGAGTGGAGTCGAGCCGGCCCATACGTGCCGAAGCAAGGCTCTGCCACGTTGAAAGTTATAATGTAATATAGTATAGTAAGAATAATATACTACATAGTCTACTTATCAGATTGTAATAGTAACGTTACAATATTGATAAAGATTTTTGGGTAGGAACATAATATAGCTAAACTCCAAGGTACAGTTTTCCAACGGAATGGTACCATGAATAGGTACGAAATGAAAAGTGAGGAAGTATTTCATAAATAAAACGGGGAAACAATTTGATCGTTATGAACTACAATACGAAAGGAACTCAGGTCAAATAGATAGTGAATAAAGTTTATTGGAGGCATTCGTCCATACAGTGAATTGCTGACCGCTTCTCACTACGTCTGCGTGGAATTCGCTAATGTAATTTATTAGGGTGCCAATAAAACTGTCGCCATTACAATTTATAACCATTGTCTCTAACGCGAAGTGTAACATTTACTTAGTTTATATCACTTTAGTTTGTCCGTGAAAGCGTCAATTAAATACTAGGATTTTAGACAATTACATTAACTCGAATTAACATGTTAGATTGTACATTGTACGTTAGAACTATCTGATGTTTGGCCAGTGTTACCTGTTCAATACCTTAATATAATTATATGTAGTGTTAAAAGATTCTTGAGTATCCAACAAAAAAGGTTTTGTTCGGTTAATTTCTGAACATATCAATTGTTAAATTTTTCTTATATGGCAACATGGTGATACGTGTGTTATGTGAAATGTGATTTGCAAACCCCTTCCGGCAGCTATTAAACACACTGTGAAGTACTTGTGAAATAAATTACTCAAATAATTATAATCCGTATTTTTCTCATACAGGTTTCAATAATATAAATACATCTATTCAATTCAGCTAACAAGAAATAAACAGAATATTGAATTTTATTTTTTTTTACAAATGAATTGGCAAAAAACATACGGCCTACCTAATTACTGCTTTCTGTGTATAAATAACCACAATGCCGTTATTGCACAGACCTACCCCTCCACCCTCCACTCAAAAAACAGTATTACGCTCTTTAACCACGGTCTTTTAGACTCGGAGTTACTAACTCACTTTAGTGACTCAATTGCAAACCAAAATCTGCTCTCATGCCGTTATTAGTACTGTTATATAAATAAAACTAAGTCTTTAAAAGCATCTTTAATATGAAAAGCATAGATTCCAAAAACTGGTCCAACAGAACAACAAAATAGCATCTACGCCAAATTTAGCAATTGTAATGCATAAAGTTCTGGCATGATATTTTAAGCCTCGTTGCCCAGGCTAATGGAAAATATATTTCTAGTAAATATTGCTGGAGAAATGTGACAAAGCTTAGCTACTTACGAAAGCTGAAGTTGGCTGATAAAAATATAACATCAAACATCAAGTTAATTCGACCTGACGATGACGTCAGAATAGCTCTTAATAAGCTTATCAACGTCTACAGCTGGAATTTCAACGCTTCAAATCAGTGAATTTATGATTCAGTTTTCCTTACTAAAATTGTATGGTAATTGTTGACAGTCAATTATAATTTTATGTTCTTGTCGTACTGGTCTTGGGTACTGTTTAATCAGTTATAATTACTATTTAAATGTTTTCAAAAGTAATGTTGTTTTCTGAATTTAATTAATTTTAAAATTCATACAAATTTACTTTACCTTGTAATCTACTGTTACTTGAGAATGTTTTTCAAGATTGGGTTTACGCACGCCGCCGCCGCTACATTACCTTGAATCTCTAATGCTTATTGCTCTTTCTTGTTCTTGTTCTAACCATTTCGTATCATGAGCAAACCGTTTACATATTTTCAAAGCTAAAAGAACATAGAGAAAAAAAAACAACCAGAACCCACAGTCAATAATCCAGTAGAAATTGATTTGAAAGTTACCTATCTGATACAGGAACAAGTAGAAAGACTCCTAGCAAAACTTTATACTATTTGGTATGCTACATTTAGCTTTTTAGTTCGCTATATATGCTGCACGGTCAGTTACATTTCCACTTTCCCTTGTCCAAATATTGCAATTCATCTTTCCATTCGTTTTGTCCTACCTACCGTAAAACGTATTATGAATGCTATTTTGAAATCCTTAAGGTTAAAATTCTCTTACTTAAAAGTAAGTACATATGTGACCACACTTTAGGTATAACCGACATAATAAAAACATAATTTATATGACAATACATAGTCAAATTCAGAGCCTCGTCCTTTTTTGAACGAAACAGTGTATTACTTATTATTGTGCAAATCCATGTGTTCAATAATTTCTAGAACCAAAAAATACTAAATAAATAGTGCTTATTTTCTTATATGGCAATATATAAAAACCTAAAACGGCTTTCTTAAATATGCAATATACTATTTTAAAACGAAAACGCATATATCCTATAGAGTATATGGTATACATAAACGCATGAAAGACGACAGTTAAGAAACCTTAGATCAATACGCTACTCACTGCAAATAAACAAACGACGTGCTAAATTTATAGGATGTAGGATGTAATCGATAAATTCTACTCAAAATGACACATAGGTACGTAAGTATTGGGAAATAATGTTTACCCTCGACAGACCCGCATATTCTATCTCTGAAATGAATGCCAGCATTCACCGAGTCGCACCCGAAAAAGCGCCCTTCATCAGACGTGGGTCTCCCGATAAGATTTGACTTTCGGTTCGAACTTTCAAATAAATCTTTCACGGTCGAGTGTCACACGATTGGGTGATATTAAATGATTCCAGAATAAATTATAAGACCTTCAGGTCTAAAATTATATTCATAGAATAAATGATTACGTCTGGACTGGCTGTTGGATAAGGAGTTATTGTTCCCAGAGGTAAACGGCCTTTTTTGGTAAAAGCATACTAGTAATAATATTACAAATGGTTTCTATATCGAGAAAATAATCTAAGTTTGTTACTATATACTTTTTCTTGAAACGAATTTATAGCTAGTTTTCTTTTATGCAATAAAGGAGTAGGCCTTTGTCTTCAAACTCACCCGATGGAAAGTAGCGTTGAAGATGCCTATGCAAGAGAAACCTATTCACTCTACTCTTGAAGGTATTTAGGTAGGAAATATATTTGAAACTAGCAGTTCTCGCGTGGCTTCGCTCGCGTGTACATATTTATATATTTTGCGAGGAATCCTAATTCTTTTTCCAAAAACAAAGTAGCCTAAGTTACTCCTTATAACACCAGCCATCTGCCAGTGAAAGTCCCGTGGGAATTGGTCCAGCCGTTCCGGAGATTAGCCGACACAAACAGACAGACAGACTTTAAAAAATGTTGTTTTGGTATATGTACCGTGTATACATTCAAATGCACTTATTAAAAAGCGGTTATATTAATATTACAAACAGGCACTCCAATTTTATTTATTTGTATAGATTTCGGTTTATAATTTGCAATTGGGTCCCCACCAGACAGACGTTGTCCTACTCAATAATAAATTTTATTGTGTTAGATGTCATTCCATAGAAAAAACCGTATTTCCCGAATTTAACAATTTTCTTAATACGAAGTATTCCGCCTATTTAAAAATTGTGCAAGCGATTATTGATGCGTTCACCAACGAGCAGCATTAAATATTATTTATGTTTTTGGTTTATCGGTCATTATCGGTATTAAATATTACCTATTTATAACCTTTTAAAAGATTTTTATTATGCATATACTGTCTTATCTAAAGTTATCTAAAATGAATATATGAACTACTTCAGCGTCATTGTTTTCTTTTTAAATAAGTTATCACGTTTCCGTGGTGTAGTGGTTATCACATCAGCCTAACACGCATAAGACCCCCGTTTGATCCCGGGTGGAAACATTTCTTTTTAGCAGTTGTCAGACATATGAGCATTACAATATTAAGACCAGATCTGCGAAAATAGCAGATTTAACTTATAAAAAATTATGTCAATTTTTTTTTTATGGTATAAGGGGCAAACGAGCAGACGGGTCACCTGATGGTAAATGACTACCGCCGCCCATGGGCACCTGTAACTCAAGTCACAAGTGCGATGCCTCCCTTTAAGGTGGGAGTAGGAGAAGAGGGGGTGGGGGGAGGGGAAGGACATAAATAGGGGAGAGGGAAAGGTTAGGGCCTCCGGTAATATCACTCATGCTTCGAAATGCAATTCAAGCATTGCTTCACTGCCGGTTTTCTGTGAGTGTAAATATTTATAGCATTTAGTATAATAGTCATAATATGTGTTTTGTATAAAACTGGGCTATAATTGAATCAAAATCACACAATGCATCGAGTGATTTTTGTCGAGTTTAGTTTTGGAATATCATGTTAATAACTAACCCGCAGGAACCATGTATTTCGCCGGGATACAAATTAGTATTAACTCTCGATCTCTATTGAATATTAATTGTTAACATGTTCGTGACGGTTACGTTAGCAGTTTTATTTATTTATTTTCCTTTGTCTTATTGGAAGATTGGAAGTTCTCTTAGGTTGATTTCAGCAATGCATTGACAAAGAAAAAGACAAAAGTATTATATAGAGTAAGCTGTACCATCTAGTGCAAGGTTCCACAGCGTGGCATTAACCTGAATCCATCATACGCTTATATATGGTTTCCTAGTTGTTTATTTTCAATAACGTAGGAAAACTAGATAGTTTTGATGCAACTATTGTTCAGTACTGTGAACTGTACTGCACATCGCATGATGTTATTGAAAACTTATTACTATATGAGCTTCTGCTTGTATGTAGATGAATATAGACTTTGCTAATTAGTTCAGGTGTTTTTCGTGGGATAGCCATCCTTCGGCATGTATGGGCTGGCTCGACCGAAGTGATACCACGGCCTCGCTGAAAACCGGCAGTGAAGCAAGGTTTCATTGCTTTTCGCCGAGTGAGTGAGGTTACCGAAGCCCTTACCCTTCTCTCTCCCCCCTCCCCCCTCTCCCCTCCTCTACCTCTCTCCCAACCTTACCCAACTCCCACCAATGCAACTGTGACTCTTGAGTTGCAGTTGCCCATGATCGGCGGTAGTCATTTATCGTCAGGTGACCCGTCTGCTCATTTGCCCCCTATCCCATAAAAAAAAAGTCATGTGTATCTTACACATCTATTTATTGTTTCATTTTTGTGAACAAAATTTATATCAGCATCATGCTGTATCATTTAGTTAACCTCAAGTGAGAAACCTCCGTAAGTGAAAAAGAGATTGTGGTTCCTTGAATAAAAAGTGACATAAACTTTATTTTAATATAATTAACTAATTTGTTATTTGGTTATCAATAACTTGACAGGATGTGTTAAGTTCTATTCAGAATAATTGTAGCAAATTATGTACTACATTTTATTGCAAATAAACAATTATCTTATCTTATCTTAAACTCTCACTTATCCATGTTCGACTGTACATATAAATTAATGAATAATTGACACGATGTGCTGCAAATGTATTCGTATATATACATAGATGAAATTAGTAACTAAATGTTATAGTTGAAGCGAGAACAACAGAATATATTCGATTATCTGATAAATCACAAAGTCGTGGCCACACATTCACAAGCTACGTAAACAAACCACAAGCGCGGTAAGGGATTACGTTTCAACAAATGTACATTTCACTCCGGATGAATGAGCGTTAGAAAAAAACCTTTTGAATGTATAATTGAAAGAGAAACACTGGTTTTTATGAGACTTGTGTTTTTGCCACCTCAAGTAATTCGGGTCTTGAAGTGGCGGTAATCCTGACAAATACCTGTCATAATCAACCTTATCGTAAATATTTTTTTTTTTTATGTTATAGGGGGCAAACGAGCAGACGGGTCACCTGATGGTAAATGACTACCGCCGCCCATGGGCACCTGTAACTCAAGAGTCACAAGAGCGTTGCCACCCTTTAAAGTGGAAGTAGCGTAAGAGGGGGAGGGGACGGAGAGTGGGAATAGGGGAGAATGGAATTACAGGGGAGGAAAGGACGAGAATAGGGGAGAGGGAAAGGTTAGGGCCTCCGGCAACCTCACTCATGCGGCGAAAAGCAATGTAAGCATTGTTTCACTGCCGGTTTTCTGTGAGGCCGTGGTATCGAGCGGTGTCGAGCCGGCCCATACGTACCGAAGCATGGCTCTCCCACGTAAATGTACTCAACGTAGATTTTGTTTTTTCTTGGTGTTTTTGTTGAGGATGTTAAAATTATTACTGCATTTTAGTGATAATCATTTGGCGCAATTTATGATATATTCTAAATACTTATTTAAAACAACTAAGTTTAATCTCTTAAAAGTTTTAAATGCATTAAATATATAATTTTAGAGTACTCGGACTTCCCGACCCTGCTCGAACTATTGGTTTATACTCCCCACTCTATCCCAATAAGAAATATTCCTTTCCCTCCATTACCTTCCCTTCTAACCTAATTTCCCTTTCAATATACATATTCCCAATTTTCCCATATTTTATTCCCAAAGTGCTCGGTTGAGACGGTCAGAACTGGCAAAATATAAGTGTTTAATACGGGGATACCTACAGGCATGAGTGTATATAATATTTTGATGTAGCTTATCACAGGAGCTCGTAGCTAAGTGGTAACCGAGTAGGTTAACACATTACAAAGTTAAGTAATACTAGCCAAGTCAGACTAAGATGGGTGACCATTCTTAACACATTGAGACCCCTCCGTGCCTCGGAGAGTACGTTAAACCGTTGGTCCCGGGTGCCATACAAACATCTTTTTTTTTTTTTTTTTTTTTTTGTGCGTGTGGAAACCCCCTCGGGCCGTCACCCCACCGGGGTTTACGATGGGGCGGTGTGTCGGAATCGAACCGACTAAAACCACACGGTGTGCCGTACTGCACCTTAAATAGGAGGGATCCGGGAACAGCTTTTATTAAGACATCCGGAACCCTCCTGGCGCCTGCCCGCAAAAGCGCGGGCACCACCTTCGGGTAAAAACCTCTCATTTAGGCGACGTCCAGGCACACGCGGACGCCGCCTCCTCGCGGGGGGCCACTATAGCGGGTGAAGGGGAAAACCCGTCCCGTCCACCCGCGGCCACACTCAGGGCGGCATGAGGCGCTGGTAAGCGCGCCTCCGCCGCCCGGTTCGCCGGCGGCGAATTAGGTCCGAGTGGAGGTCGTCCTCCCGGACCCTTTCCGCCGCCTCCTTCTGCGAGATGACTTCCTCACAGAAGGTTGCGACCGCGGTAAAATTCCTGTCGCTACTGGCCATGGAGCGAATGACAGCCGGTAGCGACAGATCCACTCCGATGACTGCAGTGAGGGGCCGACGCTGCGTCGCCCAACTGGGGCAAACCGCCAGCGTGTGCTGAGCCGAGTCCTCACTGCAGTCGCAGTGGTGACAGGCGGGACTCAATTCCCTCCTAGCGACCGAGTGCAGGTACTTCCCGAAGCAGCCGTGCCCGGAAAGAACCTGCGTCAGTCGGAAGGAAAGGGTCCCGTGCTGCCGCCCTGCCCACTCGACGATGACCGGCTGGAGCGCCTCCACGGCGGCAAAGCCAGCACGTGGAGCCTCCAGCCGGGACGACCAACGAGCCATGGTGGCTCGGCGAGCGGCCTCACGCCATTCGCGTACCTCTTCGGGCGCCATACAAACATCTGTGCCAGCCCTAAATGAAAAGTCGACAACCTGGTTCTACAGAACTTCGATATCGCCTAGTACTTTGGTTGTGGAGGTCTGATGGCAGTCGCTTCACTTAAAATATCAAAGTTCGGCCGTATCGTAGTTAGATTGAAAGCCGACCCCAACTTAGTTGGGAAAAGGCACGGAGCGGATGTAGCTAATCAGCGTGAAACTCAAAACACAACAGACACTGGATTTTGTGGATTAAATGTCACATAGGAAAAATGTTTCTAAGATTTACAGTCAGTTGTCTTGACGTACTTGGCCAGGCGTACTGTTGATCGTAAATTTGTGAAGTTTTCATTAAGAGTAAAATAGCTAAAATCCGAGTGAAAATAACTATGTTCTACCTCATCTCAAAACATTCAAAGATAGGCCACTTTAAATGGAATCCTCCTAACTATAATCTATTTTACACCGAAGCTGATATAAAAATACAAGAGATACATACCTACTTATTAGTAAATATAGTTACCAATTCTCACGAAAAATGTATCGATAGAACTAAGCCCAGTGGTGATGGGTGTGTCTAATACAAACTGTGAATCTAGTTCCAATAAATTGAACAAATATTTTTTCATTGCCTTAAGCTCCGCGGTACGGTAAAAAACAATATTTCAATGTTTACTATATATATCCTCTAGAAATGTTTTTGTAAACTTAATATGTTAGTATTTAGAAGCAAAGCGTAGAATAGTATAAAATATCAATTAATTTTATCTACAAGGTTTTAGTTAATTGATATTTTGGGCAAATAAAAAAAGGGAAAGCTCTCTAATTTATAGGTGTTCGGCACCATTACACAAAATAAACACTCAGACCATTAATTTTGTGTGAAAAATATACATAAATTTCAACAAAATTTAATTTGTCAGATACCTACTATGTAACGATGGCATTGAAAAGGTTTGGATTCGGTTGTAATGTACATTATACATAACAACAAGTCCGTTAACAAATCCATATATTTGGCTAGTCTAGATGTTTTGTAAAGTTTCTTCAGTATAATAGAGGTCATTGACTCATCTGCATAATGCCACATTTCAGACGTCACATTTTAGAATCGCAGATTATGGTCGTCTTTATCTACGACTGTAAAATTAAAACATTAAAATGATTTGGCTCTTCGTCTGCTAAGTGCTCCAGAAGCGTAAAAGCTGATAAAAGTTAGCAGCTGTAACTTTATTCATATGCATACTACATAAATATTCTACAGTGAAAACCGAGCTAATTAGGCTTTGTGTTATGTAACCGCGGTAACACCCGCTCGGTACAGGCCATATAGAAGCTGATTCTACAATTTGCATTACGAGGGTTATATAAAACCTTTCATGATTTTCGTAATGTATATAGTATACTGCCCTCCTTATTGCAAACGCAGTACTTGCAAAATGGCGGTTTCGAGATAAACTTAGTGAAAGTAACATTTAGGTGCAAGTACTGCGTTTCATGTTAAAGAAAAACCCGTTTTTAATAAGAAAAAACTTGTAAATATATTTTTTATGTATAGAATATATCCTTAGGATGTCATTTTTGAAAAAAAGTGAAAATCTCAAAAATGTCGATTACTGCAAGTACAATTAGCAGGGCAGTATAGCCATCGTAGAATGTTTTATGTATATCAAATTTACGTGCAAAATTTACTATTTAATACTTTTTTGCATAATCAGTTGAAAGTTCAACGAGGGGTACGGGAGTCTGATCTTAAACCACTCTTGTGGAAAAGAAGCCCTTCGCAGACTGGGCGTTACCTGTTACCCCGATGACACTCAATGCCTCAATCGAAGTCAACTCGTGCCGGTTCGGCAGGTGGCACTTCAACGAGCACTTTCAGCAGCTTGCTCCAAGGCTAGTCAGTATTGCGTCCATCCTGGGGCAACTTTGCCCAACCTGGGTGGGCCCCTCAAAGGGTCATGGTGGTTAGAGCCATAGCCGGATACTGCAACGTGTCCAATGAGACGGCGTGGCTGGAATTCCCTCGGTGGCTTTGGAGGCGGAAGTGCTCGCCGAAGTACATCGGACGGTAGTGGGTGTCTCAGCGCTGGCCCCTCTGTGCATACCGCCGGCTCCATGGCCGGTAGTCATACTCGTAGATATTTTATCACGGTCGCATTCTTCTCTGATCATCCACCCGTCTGGACGTAACCTATTTATGAATGTTGATTCAATGTTTGCTGGGTTGGTGCAGCAGGGCTGGTCTTTTGCAAGTTGTTGGGACTTCTCTAGTCAAGCTGCCCTAATACGATACGTAACCTGCACCCTAGCTTCTTCAATGACAGGCCTGTTGGTTTAGTGGTTAGTGACCCTGACTGCTGAGCCAGAGGTCGTGGGTTCGATTCCCACCCAGGATAAATATTTGTAATTTATCTATAATATGTATGTATTTAGAAATATATATATATGTTTATCAGCAGTCTGGTTACCATAGTACAGGCTCTGCCTAGTTTGGGATCAGACGGCCGTGTGTGAGATGTGTCCAGTTATTATTATTAATTACAATCTCACACTGAATAAATATTTCGCACGTACTAGTTAATAGTTTATTCACAACGATACGACCTATTCAAACTTTATCTATGTAATTCAGTTTAGTAGTTTACTACTCACAAAATGAATCAGAAGTTTTTTCTCCAAGCTCCTACAAGTTGTAGAATTAGTTTCTCAACTATTACACTCGAACTAGATAGCCTTCTTAATGGACCTGTAACTGAGCTCGGTTGTAAAAAGATAGGTATAATATTTTAAGCGGTTCTTAAGCGGATTACGAAGGAGCGACGTAATTTAAGAAAACTACTTTGTGAATGTCAGTGGATAGTCTCTTTTAATGCCGTAACGTTTTTGCTTTTATCTCAAAGAATAGAGTTAATTGGTTTTACGCCATATTTTTTGTACAAAAATATTTTTCACTTCAACTGACTTCAAACGAGGAACTGTCTACTAGATTTTTTATATCACACTAAATATAAATGCTTTAGTGGTTCCTACCAAAAGAACATGGCATACCTCCGTATGCCATGTTCTTTGGCATGGCTTTTTTTATCGATTAGGTGATTATTTCGTCTTGCATTCAATGCTACGGGTACTAACTTTTTGAAAAAAAAACCATGCTCCAATCTAAGTGATGAACGTTTTGCGGTAATCACTGCAAATGTCTTATATTTTGACTTCAATATATAGCTAAAGATACTGAGCGGTGTGCAAATTAACCAATGATAGGAGTCTGGAGTAAGCTGGTGTCAATATAAATTATCGTCGCCTAGTATGTGGTTCTAAATTGTATTGTAGATTTGAAGTAAAATATTTTCCAAAACTGTTTGCTCCTAGTACATTGCAACTATCAAGAAAAGAAAATGAAATGGCAAAGACAGCCTGACATACAAGGACTAATAGAATAAAGTGCTAGACTATAGTGGGAAGAGAACATATAAATAACAATAATAATAAGAGCACAGCTATCCGTCGTTTAACGGGTAAGTATATATTTTGTTCTAATTCTTTTCACGTCGTGAACTGAACAAATATATAGATTTCACTTATACAAACTGTACCTCAACTGAAAATAGCCTAATGGGGTATCTGATATGAAACACTTGCTTAAATCATTGAAAGGGCATAACTCTAGCATGCAGTTACAGTCTTTTTTTTTTAATTATTCATTCCGTTATTGAGAAAATCCATGAAAACTAAAGTAAAAAATTATACATGTCAGTGTTTATACCTACATAGAAGTATGGGTATCTTATATAAATGGATTCCACAATACTGACAATGCTGACCAATTTGCTTCTGCAAGCTAAAGGTTAGTGCTACGAATGCTACGACATTCTACGACTGTTCTACGAAACAATTTTTTCGTAGCTCATCTACGAGACCTTTTCATTGTTGACATTTAATACCGTCAACCTACGCCGTAAGCCAGTGTAAAGGTTATTCTTACTAATTCCGATTTCTTTGCTATCATCTTGACATATTAAAATCTACTTGGAAATTACTTTTTGATAGACACGACTCTTAGTTTTAAGTTACGTTAGACAATTTAAGTTTTAATAAGACGAGGTATTTTTGTCATAATACTAACAGGAGTAAAAGTTTTTTAACAGACTTTTATAATCACTCTACTTTTATAAATAGCTAACCAATGAACCAGATGGACCGACAAGCTGAGGAAGGTGGCTAGGATAGACTGGATACGGAAGGTGGAGGACCGGGTGCTATAGCACACATTAGGAGAGGCCTATGTCAAGCAATGTACTAGAATAGATTGATTGATAACCAATAAAGTATTATACTTCAAGTTCCTCACCGGAATAGGGGAAGAGGGGGAGAGGAGGGAAGAGCGGGAAGACGGGAGAGAGGGATTAGAGGGGAGGAAAGGGGGAGAGAGGAAGGACGGGAACAGGGGAGAGGGAAGGGTAAGGCCTCCCAAAAGCAATGCAACCTTTGTTTCACTGCTGGTTTTCTGTGAGGCCGTGGTATCACTCCGGTCGAACCGGCCCGTACGTGCCTCTGTAATCGTACATACATACATTCACGCCATTATCTCCGAAGGGGTAGTCAGAGCCGTATTAAAACACCTACATTTTGCCCACTATGATTTGGTACTAATCACGTAATAGGGGGCAAACCTATTGCCGATAACAGGGCACTTTTGGAATTAAATATAGCCAAATTGGGAGTATATTGACAAGGAAAGGTAGGCTAGAAGGAGAGGCTATAGGAGGAGATATTGTTTATTCGGAGGGATTGTGCGAAGGGTGAGCAAAAACTCGAAAAGGTCAGGGTCACACCTGTAGCTCGTACTGACCTATTGCATGGAAGTCTGAGCTCTCTAACAAAATAATCCATATATATACAAATGAATCTCTATTTCCTATAACCACGGCATCACGCGTCTACGGCTCGACCGATTTCGCTAATTCTTTATTTTTTGTGTATGTTATTGTCAGGAGAAGGTTCTTATGAAAGAAAAAATAAGAAAGCTGGGTGGAAAATTAGAAAATTTTACCATCCCGACCATATTAACTCTTCTCATGTAGCCTTAGCGCTTTTGACATAACTGTCAGTAGTTTGACAGTTGGTGCGTTCTATGTTCCACTGTAATTTTTTTTTATGTATGTTCACCGATTACTCAAAGACGCCTAGACCAACTTGGAAAATTCCTTCTTCTTCTTCTTTTGTTTGGAAGGGTATACTTCCCAAGTGGTCCCAGGATCTGGTGATGGGATCCTGGAGACATTGAGGGAATTCTTCAGATTTAATAAGCACACTTGAAACGATTTGGGTATTTTGAAGCGCATTGAAGTCGGTGATACTTTTTTTAAAAGATAATTATTTAGATACACGCTGGTGATTTTACGACAATGTAATCTCATCCCACGAATATTTAAAATCCCACTTATATTATAAATGTGAAAGTTTGGATGGATGGATGTTTGTTACTCTTTCACGCAAAAACCACTGAACCGATTGCGATGTAACTTGGTA
This sequence comes from Callimorpha dominula, assembly GCA_949752705.1. Lineage (NCBI taxonomy): Eukaryota > Metazoa > Arthropoda > Insecta > Lepidoptera > Erebidae > Callimorpha > Callimorpha dominula. The sequence continues at coordinate 6,233,088 of OX457001.1, read as the reverse complement.
TGTAGATAGCTGGAGACCTGAATTAACGCATAGGCTACTTTTCATACCGATATTCCCACGGGATCGGGACTGGTAAAACCGCGTGACGCTGCTAGTAATAAATAATTTTAGACAGCTCTTCCTTGAATGGTAGACGGTCAGCAAGCTAACTTGATAATTTAAAATAAAATTTAAGTAACCTTGAAAAACTTTTCAGATAACACTCACTTTTTCTTGCTTGCAACTTCATTTGCGTAAAATAAAACACATGATGAATTTTAATAATCCTAAACTTGAGAAATGGTTGGTCTCTTACACAAATTTCATCCTCTATTATATCAAAAAGTTTATTCTTCTTCATGGTCTATGTCAATACCAAAATTCATTAAGATTGGTTCAGCAGTTTAGGCATGAAAACGTAACAGACATACAGACACACAATTACTTTTGCATTTATAATACTACTAGCTGTTGCTGGCGACTTGGTTAGCGTGTATCTTCAAATTTATTTTCGACCAAGATTCTCATATAATGTAGAAAGTACAATATAATTGGCTATTTATTTATTGCAACAGTTTTGCAATTCATCGATTGATCCCGTAACTTTCATTACTATCTTGCATGATAAATGCTCCCAAAATTGTCATGACTGCAACGAGAAAGCATTTCATTTTATATAGGTATCAAATCAAATCAATCAAATCCACATATCAAACCAATAATAGGTATTTTTGAATTGTCAGGAGTAGCAGTCAGTCAGACTAAGCCAGTCGTGAAGCTAGTTGCCTGTTCCAATACGTAGACCCTATAGAGAAGAACAGGCAAGAAACTCCAAAGACACTCTTTTTCAAAATGTTTTTACAAACTTCTGGATACATTGTTTACAAGCGTAAAATAGGACAATGTGAGGACAATGTAACATACCTATTATTCTTAAATATAAATAGACACGCTAATTACTACTATACATATTTAAGTAATAGCATATAATAGCAGCGAGATGACCAGCCCCGACCAACAAAATTTGAAAGTAAATATATAACTCTTAGCAAAAACTGTAATTGTAATAATTACCATAACATTATAATACCCAAATATAAAACACGTGTATTCAATAAAGAACATTATTCGTAGTCTTTACTAATACTGCCATTTAAGTAACAAAGAAAAAAGTTCAAACAAATGTCACTAGCAAATCACACATCATATCAACATTCGTGTCAGTAAAACACTGAATGTATTTCCACGAAACTAACAATAGTTTATGAAAATGTTTGTCATGGTCTACAATAGCTACGAAAATGTAAAAATACCTATATAAACTCACACGCAACAGGCTTACTGCCTGTCATGCTGTCATACGAATATATAAGTGAGGTGAAGCAATTTACTTCCTTGCAGATACTGAACACTGTACATTATGAGACACCGTATAGAGAGACTTTTGTTACCGTGACTCAAACATAGGAGTGACCGTTGAACGATAGACGTGGACTGATAGACCCTGCTTTTAACACCGACGCCTAAAGGAGGGGTGTTATTAGTTTAACGTGTGTCGAAGCTCTTAAACGGGTGAACTAATTTTGATTTAGTTCTTTTTGTTTGAAAGGTAACTTCAACGTTCGTTTTTCTTCTTCTTCTTTCTCGTTGTCAGTTCTTGTATTTTTGAGTCAGGAGTATTTTAATATTTTTATTGATACCTTTTGATATTCTGTTGTTATATAATAAAATTAAAAGATGACGAGCCTACTGCCATACCAGGGCTACATCTAAAGTGAGTCTTCATGTGTATTTCTTGACCAAAGAAGAGTACAGCGCTAGTTCACCCGATATCAAACTCAGAATATCAGTATGGCAGTCGTGTATACTCCGATTAATGTTTCCAGTTACCCGACTGGGAAAAATCTCTTAATAAAAACTTTCGTAAGTTGTATTCATATTAGTTAAGATATACGGTTTTACTCACGTGTATATTTCGGGGATGCCCGACTAGCTCCGGACCCGACGGGGGCCCTTTATCAAGGTGTGAGTGAGTGGTTGCAGGTGCCAGACTCTCAGTGCAGTCCCCGAAATATACACGTTAGTAAAACCGTATATCTTAACTAATAAAATTCTCTTAATCCTACAACCAGCATATCACAAATATATAAAATAAAATATATGTGTACGCATTAATATGCTGTACCTGCGTATTGTACCTGTGTACCTGGGTGTTTACATTGACAGCACACTGAGTTGGCAGAAGCATATCGATGTGACAGTGTCGCGAGTTTGTAAATTAATGTTACCCATGAAGAAATTAAGAAGAGTAGTTAAAGGCAATCTATTAAAAACGATTTATTTTGCTTTAGCTCAGTCATTTCTTACTCGTTGCATATCTGCTTGGGGTAGTACTTTTAAAAACCTATTTACTACGGGTTGAGAGTTCACAAAGAGCTGCCTTAATGGTCATGCTTCACCAAACCTAAAAGTAAAATATAAACGTGTGGTTTACACAAATACAGGGGCGTACGTACATACACACACACACACACACACTCGCGCGTGCATGCGTGCACAAACACACACGCACACACACACACACACACATTCACACACATGACATTGAAGTATGTTTTATTCGCTGGATGTGATGTCGCCACACACTTGCAAACACTTAAATCTGTATATGTCATCTAGAATAGTGTTAAAACAGTTCGTACCAATTTCAACAAAATCAATGCAATAACTCCTCTAGTTTCATACTGCTCTAGTAAACTCAATACTGCCGTGAAGGGAAGTGTAGTCCTAAATTGATGTCCATTCGGGACAAAGTCATAATTCTACAACAATGTAGACTAGTCTGGCAGTTGACATCAGTGTTATTTACTCCAGCTATGCTCTTTGTTACTGCCCTACCTTTACAAGCGGGGTGTGGCGTTATTTAATACTGGCTTAAATGGAGGTCCCATCACTTAGCTGTCACCTATTGAATTTCAAAGGGACATAAAAGAAATTAGGGTGACCGGCAGATACGTACAGACAGTAACAAAAGTCGATGAACAATTTATCAATGCCCACACTCTAAAAGACATCAATCAATAATTTTACCATCACACCGCTAGCTTTCGGTAGCAAGCGGAGTGATGGTAAAATTAGTTTTAAAACCAAAAACACTTTTCGTAATTATCAAATGCACTTCGTTCCGCTGATCTAATTGTCATGTGTCTCTTTTCTATGATTTTCTCAAATGTATGGGATTTATTCGCTAAATGTTTTTCAAAAAAAACTTTTTGGTTGAAAAGTTTCATGACAGCTTATCATCAGGTGCTACTTCAGTGGTAAAAATATCTTCAAAGATTTTTCAAGTCCTAAGATTGCAATGTTGAATCCTTTTTTTATTATTTTGTTGGTTGCATGGAAGATTTAGTTATTGTGTGAGTGCTCTGTAAACCGGAATGTGTTTAGTGACTTTCGTTTATAACTGTACTTGTGATGAGTGAAAATTTGACAAGATACTTAAGTGAGATAAGTAAGTTAGCGTTGATCGAAGACAACTTTTTAAATTACGTAAGAAAAGCTATTAAAGAGATTTTTAAGTATTTCTGAGTTTCTACTCAGTATCATTATTTTCGTTACGATTCGTTCGCGCCACTACTTTTGTAGTATTGACCTGTGCCGAGTGTTGGATTATTTGATTTTTCTAGTACCTCCTTCACTATGCGTCCAAATAACTAAATTGTACGTAAGCAATTAATCAGTTTTTTCTTTGGCGCTGACTCTAAATAAGTTTAAATTAAATTTGATAGTATATAATATATATAGATATGTAAATAAGCTCAATACTTAAGACTTAAGGTTTTTTTTTTTTGCTTTTTATTTTTAAATGCTGTGATATGATCATAATTATTTGTTAATCAATTACTTGCCGAAAAAGAATTTGCTAATTAATTAATTGACAATTTTTTTTTGCCAAATGAAAATTTGCGTAAAATAGTTTGCGATGTGACATTTTGGGAAAAGCTTTTTTGCTCATACATTAGTAATTTCCAAATTTTCCTCTATGAATCTGTGAAGCACAACAAAGGAACGCAATGATAGCACCAACTGCTTGAGGCGAACTCAAGCGACGGATTTGTGTTTCTAGCGAACATGCAGTTTGTATGTTGTCAGCTCAGCGATGTGTTATACACAGTAAAGTTTTCACTTTGAAATTTGTACTTAATACATCAAAAGCCAACGTAAGATACTTTATTGTACGTTCTTGGACGTATTAACTTAATTAAAGTTTTGACAATGTGACTAAAAATAAATTCTAATATTCAGTAGGAATAGAATCTACTAAAACAACATGGTGTCTCTATCATCACACCTATTGCCGCGTTGAATAATTGCAATGCGAAAACTAAGCCACTAACCCCCAACAGCGTCTGCCCATCATTACTGGCTACGTAGATGAGAGCATATCTTCATTTCTCCAAAGAAACGCGCCTTCTTTATTCTTGACAATATTTTTATCCCTAAAGTCCCTAAAAAAATCATTCTTGTCCTTACTGCTCAAGGTTAGGTGGATTTGGCCGATTGGCGGTCTGTGTCAGACCATTCTCAATGCCTTCAAAATAATCTAGAGATTGTGAACCCTTTTGAAACCACTATCCGATGGGAGAACGTCTGTTCCTAAGAAATGACAAAAGAAAAGAAAGTGATCTTAAAAGGGTTCTTTTTTTCATTTTGTAAAGCGCACAGTAACTCTTCGTAAGTATGTTAAACATAGTAGTTTTATTAATGGTTGTTTAATATCAAATTATAAAAAAAATATTCATTAATCACTATATTTTTAATTATTAAAAAATATAATGTTTCTATGGTATATTTTAAGTTCAGATATCAAACCGTTGTTTAAATTGTCTCAGAGAAGCTACACTTTGCCTTTGCGTATAAAATAAGGTAGGTATTCCTGTTTTGTGCCTATATTATTGCACACGTAAGGACTACTCAAAATTAATGTGAAACAACAATTTACATTCCTGGCCAGATGATGAATTTACTTCAAACGTGTTTGGTGAAAAAGGCGAAATTGTCTAATGGGGCAGCCATGTGTTGCCTAGGTCCTGACATGAGTGAGTGTCGGGGGGCACCAAAGTTTAATAGTTACTGTACCGCGTTTATTAGAGATGTTAATAATAATTTTTGCACTCCAAAAGTATGATTTCAAATATTCATCAATTCGTCAAGGCGTGCGCTAACGTAATTGATGGCGATATGTAAATATGTACCATGTTTTACAAAAGTTTTGGTTCTTAATAAATCTAAAAAAGTTCGGAATACCATATAGTTAACTTTAAAACATAAACCACAATAAGGTATTTTGTGACAAGAAATTATAGAACATTATTATTATTAGGCATGGCATATTAATAAACATTTGATTTAATAAAACTTAACAAAGTAAAATGATGCCATATGATAACTGAACCAAGTGAATAAAATGCGAAATGGAAATTTCCTAAATATTCATTCGGTAAATGAAACTTGGGCGATAATTTTTTTTGGGAAGTAAAATTTGCCCAAAAATATTTTGCCCAAGGGCAGTACACCGGAAAATTTTATATGGCTATTTAAATTTTTCTAAGAATTATAGATCGCACTGCTATTACAAGAGTGTATCAACTCAAAATGAAGCTTTTTTCAGAATCGACAGAAAACTGATTACTCGCTTCCTGTTAAAGATTATAAAAAGTGAACACTGTATATAGATTATTGATAAAATTAAGGGATTTCTGTATTAATTAATTGTTTAAAAGATTGCAGGTTATCAAGTTATTTCAAATTTTTGAGTTAATACTTTATTGTCTGAACAAACAAAAAAAATATGAATTATTTTTAGTTGTTTTGTTGAAAAATTTGGCTTATTACAATGTATTATTATTATTTTATATTTATTGACGCGTAGGGAATTGATATTTACGTATGAAAAATGAATTATCTCAAATTTACCCTATTTTGAGTTGATACAGTCTCGTAATAGCATTGCGGAAGAATGCAATAGCGATTCTCGCTCCCCTGATCATAGGCAAATAGTGGAACACCGGGGTGGTTTTTAGTCGGTAAGAGTCCGACAGACCCCTTCGCCTACCCAAGGCGGAGGACATCCATGTAGGATCTTCCACCTCGTCAACAAAAAAAAAAAAAAAGTCTCGTAATAGCAGTGCGAGATATTCTTAGAAAAATTAAAATAGCCATATAACATTTTCCGGTGTACTGCCCTTGCACTGTGGTTGTTTTTGAATAAGTTTAAAAAATTTTATGTGATTTTGAATTAGTATAAATTATTCTACTCATTCTTTTTTTATTCTAAGCTGGTTAATTTATATTGAACTTCATAACAAGTTACATTGCAGAAAAAGGGGAAGAAAACAAATGAAACACATCACAGCACTCAGTACAAAACAAAGGATTGAAAGGAAGTTAGGCTCTCACATTATAATTTCTACTAGTAGTTGTAACACGCGAATAAACCTATTGAAAACAGTAAAAGCAATGTAGATAGCTCTATTAGTTGGATCATTCACTTAGCACTCAGAACTGTTATCTTTATAACCTCCTTGCAGTTTTTCGCTACGCTACGAAAAACCAAATCATTCTGTATTCCTTAGTAGACTAACTATACTGTTAATAGTTACCGCTACGAGTACTATACAATCGGATTTAAATAATTACATACATTTTCACGTGCAACATGCAAAACTGAAGCCTTACTAATGCGAGGACGAACCCTATTATACTAAGTCGAGGACGGCGCTTAAATAGAAATATTATTTTCTTGTATGTTTAGTATGAACTATATTTAGAACTTACTTGTGACGTCAGAACATAAAACGCGCGTTAAACTGACTTACGCTCTTAAGAAACCTGAGAGGCTTAAAACCTCTCAGATACATTAGGTGTGGAAGTAGACAGTATCTAAAGGATTGTTCACGAACACCTTTTAAGTGCGTGGTGTCAGATGTGGTGGTAAGTAATGTAAACAATGTTCGATGTTCGAAGTGTAGTTCGGCAGTATTTCTTTTTAATTTAATGTATATGTAGCCGTTACGAAACTAGGACACATAAATTATGTTATTTCATTTAAAATTTAAATTGCGATAATATTAAACTTATGTATACATTTGAAAGCAAAAATATGTTTAAAGATACAAAAAGTTCATATCAACTTCCTATTTAACTCTCAAAATTAATTCTGTCTCAATCGATTGGATGGTTACATAATTGAATTGAAAATAAAATGTTATTTGCGAAAAAATATTAGTATTTCAACTAGCACTGAACATTGCAATTTAAACTTTCGCGGCGTGTATGCATATTAGATGAATAATTGAGGACTTAATCGTGGCTATGTTCACACCCAGTCCACCCGTGACCAATATCAGTGCAATTCGATTGAACCGGCGGGCGCGACGGTATCATACCTTATAAATATTACCGCAATTAAGTCCCCATTTACATGTCTAATATGACCACTGAACACTTTAGAAATAAACCTTTTAATAAAAATACGTAGGTTTCAATAAACCCATTTCATTGACATTATATTAAACGTCTTCCTTACGACTGCTCTAGAGGCTCAGTTAGAACGAACGAATGAGATGAACCCTTACGTGACCCTTTTTATAAAACTAATATGCGTAGTTAAGTCACCATCGTGGTCACGATTGCCTTCATTTAACTTTTTTCATAGCTATCCTTTTTAATGTCAAATTTACGTTTAAACCCACTAAATTACGCTAATTACAGCAAGCAAGGGTTAAATGATAAATGTAGCCCTTTAGAAAATACGTCGTGCGAAAGGAATTAAAAGCCGTTAGTGACAGCCGTGAAGGAAAAAATGTCGCATCTACGCCATAGACCGTATAATCTCTTAGAACCAACGAGGATTAGAAATGAAATATGATTTTTTATGTAATGTAGCGTTAAAATTTAAAATAATATCGTTCTCTGAGATCATTTTCGAGTACAATGTTTTTTTTTTATTTAATTTGGGGCACCATCTGGTGACCCGTCTGCTCGTTGCTGTTACCGCCTGATGTTATTTTATTATAACATTACATCAGTGATTCAAGTCTTGAAAACCTGTTCACGTGTATCAAAAAAGCCTAAATATGCAAATAAATAGGTAATATTAAGAAGAAATGTGAACCAATGTTAATAAAATTTAAATATTGGAAATGAAGAAATTGGCTTACTGAGCTATGAAAGTTACTAATCTAAGTTGAACAGTGTAAATGTATCTTAGCTTATCTTACCTGTAAGTCGCTGCCTATTCCCTAAGGAGTTATTTTAATATTCACAAGATCTAGACTCGGATAATTATTTATTTAGGCGCCACCCATATTTCAATAACTTGAAGTAAATCAAGGCATTCAGCTTTGCCTACAGATAATGGCAAGGGGTAAGTAATTAGCCATTATCTGTTGGCAATCATGGCAAGTTAGCGAGATGGTAATCTTGAACCATTACCATTACTATCTTCCTATTCGAGTTTCTTAGATATCATCAATACACAATACAAACAGATTAAATTGAAGTGTCTGTTTGTAATTAGTAATTAGTCAAAATGATAGTTTTTTCAAGCTCATACCGTTATTTGCACGATACTTATGCCTAAAATTAAGTTTATAAAATTTTTCTCTCTTTGTCTGTTTGTTCCAGCTAATCTTCGCAACGGGTGGACCGATTTCCACGGGACTTTCACTAGCAAGTAGCTAGTGTTATAAGGAGTAACGCTACTTTTTTTTAAAGAATTAGTGTTCCGCGCATAATATATAAATATGTACATATTGTACATGCGAGCGAAGCTACGCGGGAACTGCTAGTAAACTATAAATTTGAAGCTCTGTGACGTCTCCTGCGCCAGGATGAAATATTGACGATGCGCGGTTTCCTAGAGTATTTCATTAGTGCTCGTTATATCTTGCCATATTAGAACGCGCATTTCCTCACAATTTGACAGCCAGACAGTTTCTCTACTTAGCTTATCTTGTACACGATAACAGCCTTGAAAAAATTGTTAGTCTTTTTTTCTTTACACTAACATTTACACATGCTTTTTTTCAATTAGGATTGTGTTAATGTTAGCAGTGAGTTCTCGTCAGAATTTACCTGAATAGGTAGCAATAATAATGTTAAAATGTTCTTAATATCTTACTGAATGCACAAAAATATAGTTATGAAAAAGATATATTATTATAAGAAGTGTATTAAAATTTCCTCTGCCAGCAAATGCCAAACCTGCCATGTTTTCATCCGAAGTTTGACTGTGAATAAAATACATTCTGGTTATTGTAGCTGTGTATTCATTTCGATTTAACAGTATATTGTATATACTGAACAGTATAGTGCAATGTATGTTGCAAGGGTCACTAACCTCTTCCTCTAAAGGCCGGGTCAGACAGCGAGCAGGGCAGGACGGCGCCGCGATGTGAGCAGGTTGTAATGTACTAGATAATATAAAGGACATCACACAGCGCCATCACAACACACTGGCAACATCAGTTACGTTGCGCTCTGGTGACCCAAGTCAATACCAGAAATACAACAATTACGGAAGTGCAGTTAAACGTGGAAAAATCATTGGAATTTTCTGCCATTCATTCCATTTTCTGGAATTCATATTTTTTTTTATAACTTTAATTTATTTTGTTAAAAGTGATATCATAATGCGTAAACAGAACATTTTTCTAGAAATTAATAAATACCCCATACGGCCAAAAACTGCAATATAATCAATTAAACAACATTTATGCAATCAGCTGCTTCGACGGCGCCGAACACTGAAGGTCATTCGCCGTACCGCATAAAAAGAATATCGCGTACATTGCGTAGCGCCAAATGAAACTAATGACTAGAAATCCTTATTCTCGCTTTTTTATGATGAACTGACTTTTGTATTGGGATAAGTATAAACAGAAAGAGGTTTTTGTAAGTTTTTCGTGTAGCTCAAAGTTACACGGTGTGTATAATCTAAATCAAATAGTGTCAATAAAATGTTTATAACTATTGACACTATGCATGCACCCCACGCTTTTTTTCAATAATATACATTTATTTCTTATGTACACTATTCTTAATCTAAATTTATTTTCTAATTTTTAGTTGGATTTTCTATAAAAGCTTGTTTTTTTAGTTTTTTTAAACTATTATTTATTTTTTTTAATCGAATATTGCATTGTCATCGGTATTTGACAGGTGTGCAAAATTTGAATGAAATCTGGCTGTCTAAAGTGGGTCAAAATCGCGCCCTAAGGAGTCGGTTACAAACAAACATACAAGTGAAGCTAATATAAAGCGCGTAAAAAGCTGACGGTACTCAAAACATAACAACTGGTCAGTAAAGAAATTCTATAAAAACAACATTTTTTTACAAAAAGTGCCATCTATTTGAAACGCAACAAGTAAAACCTTAGTCAGAATATTCTTAGAGCAAATAAACAATAATTTAAAGCGAAAATAAAATTAACAACCGAAGTCGGTGTGCCAACTTAAAGTCCAAATAATGCTGTCCAAACGATCTAACACGAGCACATTTAGCATTCGACCGACCACAAAAGAAACCATTAAATTTAAGACAGCCGTAAAAAGCGACTTTATAAGTACTTATTCACCCCTACCACAGTTCGATAAAACAAATTTTGGAGTAAAAGTAATAAAAACAAATAAAAGGGTACTAACGAATATATTGAAAAAGTTGGGTTGGTTTGTTCCGATCGAGATTCACGTCACGTCATTCCGCTGCGGCCGTAGATTCTCTTAGACGCCAAACGAAGGTACCTTAGTAATCTTCAGTCGATGGTGTGAAATTACGTCAAGCTGTCTCGATTGAAAATGAAATATTGGCAATGAAATTGAAAATTATTTAAACTGGTGATATTTTGGTATAAGTTCGTTTTTCGTAGAAACAACAAACAAGCACTCGTTCCATTTAAATGTAAGTGCATACTAGTGCCTACAAATACTCCCTAAGCGAAAAGTGAGCTTAATTTTTTAGGTAAATTTTTCGAAGAAAAGTCTACCTATTGGTTTTGTACCAGTTGTCAAGTTTTCCAAAAATTTCTTCACAGGTCTAGTTATGGTCCCAAATACCCAAAACAACCGCCGGTTAAAAAGTATATTTATATATAAATACATATAAATACATATATGTATATATATATATGTATGTATGTATGTATGTATGAAACTCAATTTTACCGGCCCGATAGAGGTCGCAATCATGCACCGTGTCTAGATAAACCACCAAATAATATTATAATAGAAAATTGTATAGAAGCCATAAATATAATATTAGTAAACTTAAGTATAATTTTAAAGATAAGTTGTTGTTTGTTTTTGTTTAATCGCGAACTCGATAGATGGCGTTGTTAGGTAGCGCTGAATCTAGATATGGTTTCGTTACCAGCGGTACTATAAATAGTTTTAAGAAGTTGTCATTGGAGAGAACCAGAACTGTTCTGAGAATATACACATATTGTTATTAATTAACAGTAGTATCATTTCTCACCTACGGACCTCAAATTACGTTCATGGTCCTTACGTGCCGGAAGACTGGACGTGTTTGGTAGTCATCGGTGGTGGTATTGGCTACTACCCCCTACGTCATTACTGGACAGTGGATCGCTGTCCAGAGCAGCCCCACAAATTGACGCCAGGAGAGGTGTCATTGAGTTGGAGGTACCGGATCGCAGCATCCGGAGGAAGGACGTACGGGAGGAGGATACTTTGGCAGAAGGTGCAGCACATCGCTAGAGGGCGCCATATGGAGTTGGCGTAACTTCGAAAAATTGTGACAGTGAGTGAGTACATTTTAAACCTTATATGTTGGAGTAGATATACTTACAAATGATTGGGAAGAATGTATTTAAATTTGGAACTTTAAAATCAAGACTAGTTTAACTTAGAAGCAAAATTTGGCAGTCGTGAAGATTTGGACTTAAAACAATTTTAAGTAGTTTGGACTTGTATTAGTTTAAGTAAAAAGTGGTTGAGATGGGGAACCTATGCCCGATTTTGACTAAACTTTTATGAATTGCAAACACTTGTAAAATTTTAAGGATTTTGTCTGTACTTAGAAATTTTTCAATTAGGTAAATTATACATTGGTTTCTTAAGTAGAATTTTTAGAGTATACTAGATAAACATTAGCAAGTATTTTGTGGTTTATTATTGTATTATACGAAATAATTGTTTTTAGTAGTGAAATATATAAATTGTAAATTAGAGCGTTGGTTAGATACAGTAATTAGAAGTAAAAATGGAATCACTTAACGACCTTCAGGAGGACATTAAGATTAAGACGTTAAAGGCTAAAACTAATTTTAAAAAGTCCCCAAAAGAACGCTTAACGGTTTCGTATATCGAAACCAGAACTCATAATTTAGACCAACAATGGACATTGTTTATCTCTCTCACTCATTCTCAAATTATAAGCACAGTAAAGAGATCGGAATATTGTAATTCTGAATATTATAAAAACAATGTTTACGATAGTGTTGAGGAGTTTTATATACAATTCAAGGCCGAATTGAAGGAGATGCTAAATCAGGATACTTCTAAGAATTTATCGTCGAGCCAGCAATCATGTTGCCATAGTGAAAAAGTAGCTCGTAGAGTCAAATTACCAAAAATAAAAATTCCGATGTTCTCTGGTAAATATTCAGAGTGGCAAACATTTAGAGATTTGTTTGTAGGATTGGTGCACGAAGATATATCTCTAGATGTTGCCCAAAAGTTATTTTATTTAAAAGGGCAATTGACTGGGGAAGCGGAACAACTGTTGCGAAACATTAAGGTTTATAAAAATGCTTGGGAGAAGCTGGATAAAATGTACAATAATAGGAAATTTCTGACAACTGGTATTCTCAAACGATTATTAAATCAAAGGTCATTAACATCCGAATCTGCATCTGATATTAAAGGATTAATCAATACATCTTCCGAATGTTTAGACTCTATTCAAGCCTTAGGGGTGGATATATCCTCCTGGGATATTATAATTATCCATATAATAAGCGCTAAACTAGATCCGGCCACTAAAAAAGCTTGGGAATTACAGGTCTCTTCAGACCAAAACGATGAATTGCCCACGTTTGGACAATTTTCTGATTTTCTAACAGGTCGCTTTAGAGGTTTAGAAAACTTAGTTACCAAAACACAGATCGAGAAAAAGCTTTACCATAAGTCATTTCATATTGTTAAATCACAAACTACTGGGTCTTGTGCATACTGTTCCGCTGATCATAAAATCACTGCTTGTAAAGCATTTAGTAAGGAATCAAATGAGAGTCGATGCGAATTTGCTATGGATAAAAAACTGTGTTTTGTATGTTTAAAAAGTAACCATTCTGCCAAATACTGTAAGAACACGTTCCGGTGTCAGGTGTGCAAACGCCGCCACCATTCATTATTACATCCTAGTGGAGTTTCTGGGTCTGTAGTTGAGATTTCGGTTCAGGAAAACGCCTCATCGACCAGTTCGATGAAGGAGAAAGCTGCTTCAGGCGGTCATAAGCATACCGCTCAAGCGGAGGGGTCTAGCGAGCCAGTAGTCTCTTGCCTTTCGACAGGGAACTGTAGTAAAACAGTTTTATTAACTACAGCAGTCGTGCAAGCTGAGTCGAAGGACGGAAGTTTTCGTACGGTTAGGGCTTTATTAGACCAAGGGTCGCAAGGATCTTTTATTACTGAGGCTATGGTTCAGTACCTGGGGTTAAGGAAGATCACGGTTAACCACACTGTAACAGGTGTAGGTGGAGACAAAACTGTGGTATCAAAGTCCACAGTCTACGTCAATATAAGGTCGAGATTTAATCCACGGTTTCAGATTAACGTTAATGCCTACGTCTTAAAATCGGTTACGTCCCTTCTCCCAGTTGCAAAAGTAACTAGGGTAGAATGGGTAAACCTAAATGTGGGTGATTTGGCTGATCCTGAGTACCACAGGCCTAATAAAATAGACATTTTATTAGGTGCTGAAGTATATAGCCAAATTATCAAAGAGGGCATTAACCGCAATCCGAGTGGATCGCTTTTAGCTCAAGATACCGCCTTCGGGTGGATACTATCGGGTATCTGTGAGGTGGAGAACTCGACAAAATTTATTCACACATCACTGTTATGCATTCCACTCAGAATAGTGATGAGTTGTTAAAGAAGTTTTGGGAGTTGAAAGCTGAACCATTGGAAATTAAAAAGAGGTTTACTGAAGAAGAAACCAAATGTGAGAAGTTTTACACAACCACCACAAAACGGAATGATTGTGGTCGGTACATCGTCAGATTACCATTCCGTGATGCTGACCCGGACTACCAGTATGGTGAGTGAAGGAAAATAGCGGAAAAAAGATTAAGGGGATTGGAATTCCGATTAAGTAAAAATATAACATTAAAAAACGAGTATACTAAAGTTATTAACGAATATTTAGACCTAAATCATATGCGAAAGGTCACTGGCTTAGATAAAAGAAATAAAGAAGCTGTATACTTACCTCACCATGCAGTTGTCCGGGAGGACAAGACCACAACGAAGGTCAGGGTCGTGTTTGATGCTTCCTGTAAAGGGACTAACGGAAGATCCCTAAATGATAATGGTTGGTCCAGGCTTGCAAGCTTAACTCCGCCATACTATAATATCTTGGCGTAAGTATAAAGTATGTCTAGTCGCAGATATAATAAAAATGTATAGGCAGGTTTTAGTTGACAGTAGAGACAGCCCATTTCAGCGAATACTTTGGAGCGAGAATCCTGTAGACGATATAGAAGAATACGAATTAGTAACAGTGACATTTGGAACTGCATCAGCGCCATATTTGGCTGTGCGGACACTGCATCAGGTTGCATATGACGAGTGTCAGAATAGTTCTGAAATATCAAAAATAGTTTTGAACAACTTCTATATGGATGATCTGATGACAGGAGCTAAAAATGTGGAAACCTGTTTTAATATTTATAGTGAGTTGACCAGAGTATTGCTTAAGGGAGGGTTTCAGTTACAGAAGTGGATTAGTAACAGCAGGGAGTTATTAGATAAGATAAGGAAGGAAAATAAGGTGCAGGATGAAGAGTTAAAGATAAAGGTTGATAATATTACAAAGATTCTGGGTCTTACCTGGAATCCTCGCGAAGACGTCTTCCAATACACAGTCGATCTAGCTCCACTAAGTGAACCTGCAACAAAAAGAAGAATTATTTCGGATATTTCACGGCTATTTGATCCTCTTGGATGAGTAGCACCGTGTATTATTTTAGCAAAAATATTAATTCAGAAGCTGTGGCTATCCGGAGTTGAATGGGATCAAGAACTTCCAAATAATTTATTAAATGAATGGATAACTTACCGTCAAAACTTACCATCCTTAGCCAACATAAAGATCCCTCTATGGATGCACACTTCCCATAATTCAGTCAAATCTGAATTACACGGGTTTGCAGATGCTTCAACCCTAGCTTACGCTGCCGTTGTGTATTTGAGAGTGATGGACGAAATGGGCAATATTCACATATCCTTAATAGCATCAAAAACAAAGGTAGCACCCCTTAAACAAGTGTCTATTCCTCGACTTGAACTTTGCGGGGCGGTGCTGTTAGCTAAGGTAATGGTAGAGGTAGCTGAAGTATTGGGAATCCATAAAGTCAATCTTCATGCTTATACCGATAGTGAGGTGGTTCTGGCCTGGCTAAACCAGCATCCGAGTCGCTGGAAAACATTTGTGGCTAACAGGGTCTCGGAGATTTTGACCACTTTGGAAACTCAGCACTGGCATCACGTAGCATCGAAACAAAACCCTGTAGACTGCGCATCTCGCGGTATTGCACCACAAGAGCTATCTGCCACGTCCATATGGGGTAATGGTCCGGATTTCCTTAACGATAGAGAAATTGACTATGAGAGACCAAAGCACATAGTCACAAGCATAGAACAAGGCAAATCACACAGCAATATTTGACATGGCCTGATGGCAGAGATTCTCTTCTTTACATAAGCTTGTTCGCGTAGTTGCATATTGTCGACGATTCTTGAACTTGAGGAAAAAATCAACGACCAAACATAATACTAGATATTTAACAAAACAAGAAATTGATGCTGCTAGTGAACTATGTATAAAGAAATGTCAAGAGGAAGGGTTGCAAGAAGAGTTAGAGGAGCTGAAGCATAAAGGATGTTTGGCTAAAGGAAAAAAGAAGATGAAGTCATTGAATCTATTTTTAGATGTAAACGGTATAGTAAGAGTCGGCGGGCGACTAGAAATGTCTCAATTAACTTACAGTGAGAAGCATCCGATTCTTATACCCAAGGAATCGTTTTTAACTGATCTCTTGATTGCGGATGCACATCAAAAGACCATGCACGGTGGTCCGCAACTCATGATCTCGTATTTGCGGTCGAGGTATTGGATTGTGGGTGTCAGGGGGTTGGTTAAGAAATATTTTCGAAGGTGTGTCACTTGTATTCGGTACTCAACCAGGGCTACAACTCAGCTTATGGGACAATTGCCTTCATCACGAGTGACCCCAAATAAGCCCTTTTTCATAAGTGGCGTAGATTATGCCGGCCCTATAAATATAAGGGTATCCAAAGGTAGGGGCAATAAATCATGTAAGGGATACATAGTGTTGTTTATATGTATGTCGACACGAGCAGTGCATCTCGAGGCCGTCAGTGATCTGACTACTCAGGGATTTTTAGCTGCCTTTAGGAGATCCGTCGCAAGGCGGGGGCGATGTTCTGAATTGTATAGCGATAATGCTACAAATTTTGTAGGTGCCTCACGCGAGCTACTTAGCCTATTCCATGAAGAAAAATCAGCCATGCGACAGGAACTGGCAGAGTATCTCGCTAAAAATGGTACGCAGTGACACTTTATTCCTCCTCGGGCGCCAAATTTTGGCGGGTTATGGGAGGCAGGAATAAGGTCAACTAAATTCCACCTTAAGAGAGTAGTCGGTAACTCTACTTTGACGTATGAGGAACTGGCCACAGTATTGGCCCAAATTGAAGCTTACCTCAATTCAAGACCCTTGTCGTACGTGGAGGAACAAAACGAGCTGGTTCCTTTAACACCTGGTCATTTTCTGGTAGGTGAACCACTCGTAGTAGTACCAGACGCCAATTATGAAACTGCCAATATGTACACTCTACGGCGATGGCAACTCCATTAAAGAATGATGCAGGACTTTTGGCGACGTTGGTCTCAGGATTATCTTCACCAATTCCTCCAACGACACAAGTGGGAATATCAGAACCCAGAACCTTCAGTAGGTAACGTAGTTTTGATAAAGGAGGATGACATGCCTCCGGGTAGATGGTTGCTAGGTAAAATTGAGCACAAGCATCCAGGTCCGGATAACATTCACACGTGTGGTTACAGTACGCACTAAAGGCTCTGTAATTAAAAAACCTACCTCTAAGTTGTGTTTGTTGCCTGTAACGACATAATAAAATTATCATTAGTTTGTTATATTCATTTAGTTAGTATAGTCGCATGGTGGGCGGGATGAAGGACATACTGCATAATGTCCTTGGTGGGCGGTATGTCTAGATAAACCACCAAATAATATTATAATAGAAAATTGTATGGAAGCCATAAATATAATATTAGTAAACTTAAGTATAATTTTAAAGATAAGTTGTTGTTTGTTTTTGTTTAATCGCGAACTCGATAGATGGCTTTGTTAGGTAGCGCTGAATCTAGATATGGTTTCGTTACCAGCGGTACTATAAATAGTTTTAAGAAGTTTAAGAAGTTTTAAGAAGAGAACCAGAACTGTTCTGAGAATATACACATATTGTTATTAATTAACAGTAGTATCATTTCTCACCTACGGACCTCAAATTACGTTCACACCGATTGCTTTCAAACTTGGACGACAAATCAACAGGGCAAAAATGAAAGTTAAGTTCGTGAATGGGGAATGTTCCCCCAAAGGGGAGGACTGGGGGGCAGATTTTCAAAAATCTGTTTTTTCAGCGTAACTTTCTTCCTATGGAAAATTTTTGGACCGTTTAACATAAATAGCATGCCCATAGTAAATACGAACATTTTTTAATATGAACCCTACATGATTCCATCCTTAACTTGGGGAGGGGGGGGCGAAAGCAAAATTTGTTGGAAAAAAATTCGTAGCTCCGAAACTTTATAACTTTTTAGAATCGGTAATATTTTTAAATGAAAGCTATTTTTTTATTTTACTCTACAATGTAGCTTTAATGCAACTTATATTTTTGGAGATAAAAATAAAAAAACACGAAATCTACCTCTGCGGACCTGCTGCGGGACCGGATTTTTTTTTTATGTTATAGGGTGCAAACGAGCAGACGGATCACCTGATGGTAAATGACTACCGCCGCCCATGGGCACCTGCAACTCAAGAGTCACAAGTGCATTGCCAGCCTATAAGGTGGGAGTAGGGGAAGGGTGGAAGAGGGGAAGAAGGGGGGGAGGGAAGGATTAGGGCCTCCGGCAACCGCACTCACTCGGCGAAAAGCATAGCAAGCATTGCTTCACTGCCGGTTTTCTGTGAGGCCGTGGTATCTTTCCGGTAGAGCCGGCCCATACGTGCCGAAGCATAGCTCTCCCAACTTGAAACCCGTGGTATTTTGGTGAGCAGCAGAAACAACATTATGGAAGTATTATTGTTGATTTTAAGCTTTTGTAGGGTGAAGGTATTTCCCTAGTCTAGCAACTCTGACTTGAGTAGCAATCTCATTAACCTACTGCTTAACCAATCAGTTTCAGCAATGCGTCGAAAAATATATACCTCACCTATCTTTTTTAGGTCGTCAGTCCACCGGGAAATTTAATATTCAGCATATCATTAAGATATCACGAATTCTGTTATATTCACGTTTTTCATAATACGAACACATTTATGCTATTAAAAACTTCGCATATATACGAATATCAAAATACCGTAGAAAGCAAGCTTGTTTTATATATCACTGAAACAAAGGACAGAATAAATCCGGTCGCAGCGTGTTTTGAAAACGGTTTCATGTAAATCGGTCTTAATTAAGTACAGAGATGGCTCCATACGTAAGCACAAAACATTATAAAAATACTGGTTTTAACGAGTGACAACTCTACAGTTAGGTTAAAAAAAATATAATAGGTCGTTACTGGATAGCGGCATACACTAATAATTAAATTTAATTAATATATAATACTAAATAATTTACAAAAAAAAAAACCGGATGAGTGCGAGTCTGACTCGCGCACTGATAGTTCTGTAAGCAAACAAACTTGTATGTAAATAGTACGTCCATCTCGGGAACAATTAACATTAAACACAACAATTAACAACATCTACGGGAATCAATTTTCGAAGATTTTGGCCCGTATTTTCCGAAAGACAAACTTAACTTTGCAGTACTAAAAATACTCTCCCATAGTTCGATTTACAACAAAGTCAACTTTTCAACCACGTAATATAAGTCTGTAAGCACAAAAACAATTTTTTTGGTGTGATATAAAAACAAATTAACGATTTTCGTAGGTAATTTTCATAGGTTTTGAGTTACCTGCAAAATATTCAAATTTGTGAAAATCTGAGGCTTAATGGCCGTATTTTTTGATTACGTTAAAAGTCCCTTCTAGCTGAAAAAAAATCAAGCTTCTAGCTTAAATTTTTTAAAGCTTCAAGTGACCGCTGACATATTTATTGATGTTAATTTCAACCTGACACCGCCACGGGTTCCTGAGAAAAAGGGTATTGACAGACAGACGGACAACAAAGTGATCATATCAGAGTTCCTTTTCTCCTTTTGACGAAAGGAACCCTAAAAATCGGTGAGATTCATTTGCTCACAGATATAACCGTTTTATGATGAAATTACACATAGTGATGTTTTACTACTACTAACATTACTAAAGTAAATAAGTCTTTTTCTTTCTTTTTCATGTTAAAATTCACTTTTTACTTTTTTTTTAATCGATTAATACTTCCTCTTGAATGAAATTGGTTATAACTAATTAACTACTTATAAAACTGTGAAAAATAAAATAAAAGAATCGACATAGTTGAGAGTATAGTCCCCCACTTTAAAATTTAACTTTTAGTCTTTAAAATCTAACTTTTAGTCTTTAAAATCTAACTTTTAGTCGAACTCGTTTAAAAATACTTTACCAACGTTTAATATATTTTATATACGAACTAATTATATGAATATTAAAGTTAGCAATCTAGTGTGTATCATTTTATGTGCGCCCACCCACCCTTGCACGTTTGAGTTCGGATTTTATGCAATTAAATAATGTTTAATTGTAATTACTTTTGATTTTATCGAAACTAATATTAACATATTAAGTGTTAGTAACGCTTGATTTAAACAAGCAATAAATATATTTCAAGTTAGGGTCCAATGAGGAGAAGTTTTAATAGAAAACATATCGGGTTTTCCATTTAAGTTTTATTACATACTTACACTGCTTTGGAAGGTGGCCAAAAATTTGAACCTAAGCGTCCGTCACTGTGACAAATGTACCTATAATGTGGCGACTGGCCCCCGGACTAGTTTCCTATACTCTATATATCAAATATGTAGGATAATATATCAGCGACCTTAGCATAGTATCCAATGTTATTTTGTACGTGTTTAGCTTAGCACATCTCTGACATAAATTTTTTTTTTTTAATGGTATAGGGGCAAACGAGCAAACGGATCACCAGCCGGTAACGCACCTGCAACTCAAGAGTCACAAGTGCGTTGCCGGCCTTTAAAGTAGGAGTAGAGGAAGGGGATTGAGAGGGGAAAATGGGGAATAGGGGGAGAGGGAAGGGCTAGGGCCTCCGGTTACCTCACTCACTCGGCGGAATACAACGCAACGCTTCACTACCGTTTTTCTGTGAGGATAAAACTAAACTGTTCACTGCAGGTCAGAAGTGAAAACACACACACATCCGTATATATATCAAATCTGTGTATATGTCACGCGAGTCATTGCTTTTTCCCCATACCAAAAGTGCCCTAAGTACTCAAAGAATAGCCTACATATTCGTCCATGTACATGACGATACTCCGGTTATATAATTAATAGAGAGTTTCTTTCCCCTAAGGTTACGATTGTCGATAGTTCGACTATACAAACTTTGGAAGTTGATTACCTAATGTTCACTCCTACCTATCTCTGTACCAAAATTAGTCAAAATTCGTTCATGAAATGCATTAAAAAGTGACAGATTAATGACAAACTTACTTTTCGTTTATAATATTAGTAATATTCTAGACAAAAAGTGGTCGTATGTCCTTCTCTTAGGTGGTCGTAAGTCCTTTTCTTCTCTCCTTTTCGTCCCGTCTATCTTGGTACCAAATATTCACCAAAATTTGTTTAGCAATTTATTGCTAACAGACAGATAGACAGACAGACAGACTGTGGCGACTTCCACATACAGTAAAAACATACTCCAACATCATCTAGC
This sequence comes from Callimorpha dominula, assembly GCA_949752705.1. NCBI lineage: Eukaryota > Metazoa > Arthropoda > Insecta > Lepidoptera > Erebidae > Callimorpha > Callimorpha dominula. The sequence continues at coordinate 6,211,663 of OX457001.1, read as the reverse complement.
GAAGACGAGCTGAACTACGAAGTAACTACTAATCCTGCATCACGCTATGAGATTTCTCGCGCCGATTTGTATATATACAACTTCCCAACATCAACCGTTGGGCCGCGGCCCGCCAGGCATGATCACCCCGCCTGGGCGGAGGATCCTCCCTTTGTGCTGGAGGGACATAACACCTGTTCCTCCCAGTGAGTCAGGGCTGAAGTCCACTGGTCTTTGGCATCCTAGCTCCTTAACGATTCGAATTTAGTTTTTTTTTTATGTTTGACAGGTGACTCAATCGAGAGTGTTCTTAGCTATAACTTAGCAGTTCGGAGATCAGGAACTCTTTTCTGGCCGTTAAAGGGATTTTTGAGTAAGGGATATTTTAAATTAATACTTTTATGAAAGAAAGAAAGAAAATGATTTTATTTTAAAGGGTTTAATTTGTGAGTAAAGTATTTTGTATTTATTACATCTATCAGGTTGAGCAAATATACGAATGTCTTTGTAACACAAAATACTGGCAAGAAATTCCTTCAGAATTACAAAATTAGGAAAGATTTACTTAGCTCACCGAAATGAATAGGCTGATTAATTTAAATTTTCTTGGTCTAATTAACTTTCGAAAGCGGCCTAATTGGCGCCCAAACCTGAAAGTATTTAGTATCTTTGAAGTACATTTTTCATCTTATAGGAATAATGTTCTTGATTTGAATAACTTATTAATGTCAGTTTCAGCTTCTTTGTTGAAGCTGAAAATAAAAAATGTATTAGTACCTACTTTCTAAATACAACAAACTTTTTTGTAAAGTTAATTTGTTTTTGCAAATTTCGGTCATATTATTCGTTAAATTCTGCAATATTTTGACAAAACAACTCTGACAACATAATCACCACATCACTACATATTATAAAACAAAGTCCCCCGCCGCGTCTGTCTGTCTGTTTGCAATAAACTGAAAAACTACTGAACAGATTTTCATGCTATTTTCACTAATAGACAAGAGTGATTCGTGAGGAAGGTTTAGATGTATAATTTGTTAAGATTTTGTGTAAATTGAAAATGTCTCTGCTAACCGTGCAAAGCCTTTAAATATATCGTATCACTTTGTTCGCGATGAACTCTTAAACTAATAAACCGATTTTAATAAAATTTTGCACACTGTTCAGTTTGGTCAAACTTGAAAGATACGATAGTTCTTATCTCAATTTATAGTCACAATGTTTTTTATTGCCAATTACTTAAACGCAGCAACGCGTGGCCGGGTCGCTAGTTTCTATATAGTTTTAAATCCCACACTTTTTTTGTGATATTTTTCATTACATCTAATTAAAAGTTGTGTAACTTTCACTTTTAATTTTACATTGTATCATAATTAAACAAGAGACACATTTAATATCTACCCTTTTGTTGCTTTTAAATATTGTTAGAAATTAAATTTAATGTAACTGTTATTTTTGTTGTATAATGTTTATAGTACCCTATTTTCTGCTATTTATATATATTTTATTGTTATCATAAAAGTTGTAAGTAATGGCAGTTGAAAAAGTTGAATTATTTTTTCAGTGGATCTACCTATTTCATTGCGAATCTTTCTATAAATATACAACAGGTAAACATCAAATTAAATGTTACTTATCTTATAAAGGCGAAAGGTGATGATGGCTGAACGGATCTAGATGAATTTGGCACAGAGATAGATTATAGTCTGGAATGGCAGATAGGCTTTTTAGCACAGAAAATAATTACGGTTTGTGTTAGATAGATTTCACAAAAACTTCCCCGCGAACGAAATCGCAGACAACAGTTAGTGCAGAATATTTTTAACGTAAATAGTTCACGTCGCAATAAAGCTATTTTCTTTCTAGTTTCGTTAAGTAAACAAAGAATGTATACCTGTACAAAAAGAACTTTCTTCGCTAAATCCTCGAAGACACAACATGCAGTCGTAAGTCAATCTTTGAAACTCTGCAAATCCTTTAATGCGTCTGATATTGGTTGATCCACGATGTCTACTGCTAAGTCCGGATAAACTTATTTGTTACCAAGATATATGTTACTACTTTATTAGTTGGAAATTATAGTTTAAGTCCAACGGCTAGCTTAGCTTTGCATGATTAAATTATTAGTTTAACTATGTTCCTGGTCAGTTTAGGCAACTTAACTATGTAGTGCAAAATACATGATTTTTATTTTAATACTTGTAACTAGTATTCTCATACATTACTAGTATTCTAACTGGCCTGTTGGTTTAGTGGTTAGTCATCCTGACTGCTGAGCCGGAGGTCGTGCTCTGCCTAGTTTGGCATCAGACGGGCGTGTGTGAGATATCTATAGTTATTTTTATTGTTCTTGTCTAGATTATGGAATGGGTTCACGTCGGCAGTGTACTGATAAACAAAGGAAAGCCCATGAATTATTTGCACACCTGAAAAATATATGATTAATGAAATTATTACTTAACAAAATCCGTATCACTTTTAGAACTACTACAACGAATGTCAGGTCACACTTACTCATGTAAAATGGTTCACATACACACACATGTGCATTCCATACACAAACATTGACAATGTTTACTAGCCACAGTTCCAAACGTAATAAACAAACGGAAGCGATATATTTCGATACGTCTCGATTTTTATTCCGATTCTTCACATCGGTTGCGCTCATCAGTTCGGACCGCATCGATCTTCTACTCAGTTTAATATTCAGGATATTTTGTTTGGGAATCGAATTGTGGTGCTTCGCGGTTTCATCGATTACGGTAAGCATGAATTTATTGATACTAAGTGCTTTGGAATGTCTTCAGTCGGAAATAGATTTCAGTGTTGAGTAGAGAACGTAAATAATCGGCCGCTTGGTACTCAACTTCGAAGACAGGAACATACTTCTTTAATGTGTTTCAGATTAAATCACGTATGGCGTATGTTACTCGTACATTGTCTGTTGTTTAAACAATATATATATATATATATATATATCTTTCATGTATATTACGCATCAAACCAATCAAATTCTTTATTGACATATTGACGTACATAATAATATAAATTCAGTGTTGCAGGAGTTATCGTCATCACCCAAAGTAATATCAATATGAAATAAAATAACACAAAAGACTTTTGATAAAAAGAAAAAGAAAAAAACTATAAAATAAATACTAGAAAAAAAAAACAAATTATAAAATAAAAGATAAAAAGAGACAAAGAAAGAAAAGAGAAAAGCCGAAACAAAATTGCCAAAAATTGCACAAAATGCAGTGTGTATGTAATATGTGTGTGCGTGTACGAGGTGCATAACTTGTGTGTGTACGAATTTATATGGTAAGTAACCTATTGTAAAGCTTGAGTATTATTTGCACCTAGCTAATGAAAAATAATGGAATTTCCTCAAGGGCAACGTGAGGAATAAACGTAAACCCGGCTAAGAAAGGTATATGGTCTTTCCATTTTTAACAAAAAAAAATTTTTCGAAAACTTACTTGTTTTGTTTAATAAAGGTGTTTGTATTCGTTAAAACCAGTATGTTACTTTTTAAGTATTTTCATTTTAATTTTTAACGCGCTCGACTTTAGTAGAAACGTGTATTGGATTAATGGTACGATAGCATATTAACCATTTTGACCGGATCCGGTAACAAAAACGTGACTTAATTTGAACGGGAGCGTGTGCTTTTGATGACCAACAAAATTATACTCGGTTTAAAAAAAAGAACGAACAAGTGCGAATCTGTTTCGCGCGCTAAGTGTCCCGAAAGCAAACAAATTTGTATGTCGATGGTTTGTCCATCTCGGGAATCGCTCCTCGAAGATTTTTGCCCTTTTTTTTTCAAAAGATAAACTTAACTTTGTAGTTCCAAAAATACTCTCCATTACATCGATGTACGTCACAGTCAATTTTCCAACCGTATAATATAAGTTTGTAGCGGCAAAAAAAAAATATGCGATTTAACGGGTTGTGCTATCAGACAGTGCTTTAGAAATACAAAGAAGGAATGAAATGTCCTACTTTCGATAAGTTTAATATTTTCATAATAATAACGATAAAAGAACGATAATTTAAAAAGTTTATTCTTTTTGAAATACGTAACTATTACGCTCCGTTATGGTAAGTAATAAACTTTACAGGAGAGCAATTTAAGGTTTTCAAATGATGTTTTACGTAAGTAATATTTAAAAAACGGCTGTTTTTGTTAATAATGTTTTTGAAAATGTTACTGTGTGTATGAATGAGCTTTGAAAAATGTTTTGTTTTATGATAAAGTATAATGTTATCAGTACGCTTACGTCAATAACAAAAACCGTCAAAAAATCAAATCCGCCGTTTTTCTAAAACTGCGACGATATATTCGCAGCAACATTCATTGTATGGTTCTGTTTATTATTCCGTCGGCATATGAAATGCATGTTTATTAAAGATGTATTATCCCCTTTTTTGCAACATTTTTCATTGATGCCCCGCTCCTATTGGTCGTATCGTGATATTATAGCCTATAGCCTTCCTCGATTAATGGGCTATCTAACACTAAAATATTTTTTTAATTTCAACCAGTAGTTGCTCAGATTAGCGCGTTCCACCAAACAAACAAATTCTTCAGCTTTATAATATTAGAATAGATATACGGTTTTACTCACGTTTGTCTTTCGGGGATGCCGACGGGGGCCCTTATTCAAGGAGTGAAGCGTCCTACCGCAACTGTGTCAGGCGTCACCATGAAATGCTTGCACGTAATGTGGAAATATCGAGTTCCACTATTTGACACAATTTTTTAGGAGATCGTGTATCTATAGGATATTATTTTGATCTAAGACGCTACTGATTCTTCTTTCCTTTAGCGCAGATTAGATATTGCAATCATGCAAGAATAAGATATACCTTTATACCTATTTGGATATTGCGATAGAAGAAACGATCCAACTATTTTTAAAAACAAAAACTTCATAGTTAGAAATGCAAGGGAAGGAGTTTGGACAACGTAGTTGCGTGTTGATATAAATTAATATAGATCCTACTGACAAGTACGTCGCACTAGGTTTAAACCCTGCATTAGATAATTGAACGAAACGCTTCGATCATGATCTAAGCCCCAACGCGAATCCATGGAATATGATAAGTATTTTAATATAATGAATATGTAGATATATATAACAATAACTTTTGCTTTACGATTCCAGATGATTTTGTACCACAAAGAAAATCAGTAAAATATAGATGAATGTAATTAATGCCTCAATCCAAACAAACGTGCCCGTATGTTCTTTCAATAGGTATGAAATAAATAAATTATTAGCTTTAGTACCTATTGTAAGTTATAGAGTTTTTGAATTGTGCACCTTTTATCCTTGCAAAAAGAAGCTAAAATTAAGTAAATGCACTATTTCCCACCGTACGTACGTAAACATAAATGAATAATAAATAGACGATAAAAAATAAATTTAAAATCTTTCACAAGTAAACTCCCAGTAAAAGCAAAAGTTCATATTTGTGTTATTAATGCAAATAAAAAATAATATAATGTTTACACATTATAATATGTATATTAAAATAATTTTATGGATATGTGGAACTTTTTTAACTTTTAGTTTAGTAAACTAACAATATTAAAACAAACAAAAAAATATTTGCTTGCCAATAGTCAAAAGCTCCATAAAAGTTGTACTGTTTACGTTCGATCTATTGAAAACAGTTTGCCAATCCATTTCTCAGACGCGAGAGTTCAAACTCGTAAAATACAGAATATCTTTGGAATACTGCAGTTTTATGGACTTCAAAATAATTCTTGCAGTGTATAAGAATGGAATTCCATGAATACATTATTACCCTACTGAAATGAGATATTTATAGTTCATCTAGACACACTGTATACCATGAGATTTTAAGTTATGGCAAAATATATACACGCCAACATCACCCAAAGGACCTACCTCAACGTTGTTTGAATTTCTTTACGCATTTTTTTTAAATTATATTTCAATATGTGTTGCTAGGTAGAACAAAATTAAAATAATATTAAAGTTTTAATAATATGCATGCTATTTGACTGTAAAATTAATGGGTTTATGAATTGAAACTTTCGCGTTTATGTTATATAATTACATCGACAGGAATTAACGCTATCGCCGATCATCCTTGCCTTTTTTTAAAGGTGTGGGAACCCCCACCAGTCGTTACCTTACTGGGGCTAGGGTGAGGAGGTATCTCTCAATCAAACCGACTAAAACTGCACGGTGTTCCGTCACAAGAGTCTATTGGCAAAGGACTCGGGTATGCAATAGGAAAGAAGTCCTTGAGAACCCTGGCAGACCTTGACCGCCTCTAAAACAATAGGCAGCCACACTCTTGCTTTCCTTCCCTTTTCACTAATAGACAGAAGTGATTCATGAGGAAGGTTTGGGTGTATAATTTGTACCCGTGCGAAGCCGGGGCGGGTTCAAAATCAAAATCAAAATCATTTATTTCAACTAAACCATTACGGGTATTTTTGAATTGTCAGGAGTAGTAGTCAGTCAGAGTAAGTCAGTCGGTTGCTAGTTAGATACAAATATCAGTTCCAAGTCCAATGATATAATTATTTTTACAAGGAGGTTCACTTCTTCACTACTAATATACTTCTTTTTTACCCATTTTTTTAAATTATGATAATTAGATTCAAATCTTTATTACCAACAACGAAACTTAGTTTAATGAAATATCTTTTAAGTTTTCTGAAAAAAACAGTACAGATTTTGGGTGTTAATAGCTTTTGAGGTAGAAGGAAACAAAACCGATTTGTGAATAATGTCATCTACTACCAATTGTATAGAGTTTGACTGGAAACTAATCCGATCGCTATTGGGGACGGCGACGATTCGATTGATTGAATCAGGAGTATTGTAGAGGGTAGCGATATAGCGAGGATAGAGACTCTATACATGATATTCATCTTCAAAACTTCTACTTGTTAAATGACCAGAGCTAATAAAAAGTACAAATGAAGATAAGTACACAAGAAATTTTCACTAGAAAATTAGTCTTAGGTTTTCTTAGCTAAACATAGACTAATTTTCCAATTAAGTTCAGGTCAATCTTTAGGTGGATTAAACGTAACACTTTTGTGAGATTTTATAATAGCGTCTTCTAAGAGTTCATTATTTAACCCGTTCTGAAGTGTTAACAAACAGTGTCGGATATATCCCAAATAATGATCGATAATTCTTTAATTTAGTTAACATAAGAGCGTTTTTTGTTTTGTAGTTTGTGCGGTTTGCGTCTATAATTTTGTTTAGATAGGATTAGGAAGCAAATTAAGTAACTAACAACGACTTTAATTTTAACTGCTAAGTTGCAAAATTAACAAACAAACAAAAAAACAAACTAATTTCATAAGAAGTATTTCGCTTTAACTTCCACTATGTGTGATATTTTCATCTCTTAGTATTACATATATATGGAATGTATATTACATAATACCTCCATATGGAATGGAATAGAGAAGTTCGAACAACCGTATACATAGTTAAAACACAGATAAGATAATGTTAAAGCAATTAGAAGTTGTTATATTTATGATAATTTAAATTTACAAATGACAAATAACTAATGTGGATCAATACAACTTCATTTCCATTTTGTCATTGACATGGAATAAATCATTATATAGAAAAATAGTTGAATCTTTTTAAAATTTCGTGTAATTACAGTATTTGCACAGTGGAAGCATAACGCACAATGTGATAGGTTCTTCGATTTTATACCATATTATTAAATAAATTACATCACATTTTACTGATATACAATATAAATAAATATATTAAATACATTCAGTGAGGTTTATTATTCCTTATAAGTACATTTTATAAACTCAAAATTCTATTCAATGTTTTTAATTTTTTTTTAAATAAAATAACATTAAAACGCCTTAAAAATTGTGTGAGCTCTTCATATCCATTTTTATTTACTTAAACATCAATCTAACCCTGTCAAAGCGAGTGTCCGTTATAACGAACCAGAATATTTTGTCTGTAAAATTATGACACACAAGTTTAGTTTTGAAAGCTTTTCATATTTTGTGTTACAAGTGACAGTTAATTTGTGTCCAAGGCCGTGCAGCGACATCAATCAACCGGTCGCACTGCCGGAGAGGCGCGATGCGGTCCGGATTACCGCTATGTACGTTCACGAAAATTACGCTTCAGTGGGACACTTAAATATCGTGTCTTACAGGGCAAGTTATGGGCGATTGCAATTAACAAAGTACCTATTATAGATAGGGGATACAATAAAATATGCAGCACATATAAACCTGCACACTAAAAAAACTGCTTTGCATCCTGAGAACACAAGACTATTATAAAGACATCAAAAAAGTCTAAGCGACATGTACCGTTTTGAACTTTCTAACGATTTTTACTATTATAATATATTTATATTTCTTTGCTGTAGATACTGTACATGACATGTAGCTAAGTTGAATCAATTTATTAAAAAAGCTAACCATGTTTATTTTATAAGCCTTCATTGAAATATCATTTTAATCAACCGGTACTCCAAGTCTACCTTCTTCGCAGGAAAATATTTATCCATCATCAGTAGGCCATCACGAAGCACTTAACATTATTATACAATCGATACGAGGTGGGTGTTGTATCGACAATGGGTATGCGGTCACATCTTGGGTTGACATTCCGGTCCATTGTACTGTCCCATATCAACTCCTGATAATAATTTACCCGCAATAATGACGAAGTAATCTAGGCCTCTTGATCGGATTTAATATGAACTGTATTGAGGTTCTGTAGCTAACTGGTTGCATTGAATTCAAATTAGCTATATTATATTGTTTTTCTTTTTAGGATTTTACTGAATTAAGGTACGACATACAATGTTTTCTTATTATACTCGTAATCCATACAGTAACAGGTCATACTTTCTTATTTCTAAGCAAGTTCACAAATCACTACACATCTTTAAAAAAGTAGTTATGTTTTTGTTTCATAAGTTTAAGCATCAAATAACATGTAGGTACATGTGGCATGTCATGTGAATTTAAGCATAGAACTCGGAACGGTTCATGGAAGTACGATCCGCACACAGTGAAACGAAGAATATTATTGTACAAAGTCAGAAAAACTCATTCTATAGCAGGGTGAGGCCCCCGTACTCTACGGCGTACTCGCCTGCTGATCAGGCGACCAAAGTCTACAGGGGTTCTCGGAGGCTTCCTTCTTACGGTATCCCGGGTCTCCTGCAAGAGGCTCACTTATGACGGAATACCGTGTGGTTTTAGTCTGTTCGAGTCCGACCTACCACTTCCTTGGCTTGGTATTATAGCCCGTAAGGGGTTCCACAAGATTGAAAAAAAGGCAATACATAATGTAGTGTTTGTATACTTGTCTCGGGTACAAGGGGAGTGGGGGAGAAAGTCGCGTGCGAGCCGTTGGCAAGAGCGGACGTGTTGACCCTAGCTGCTAGTGATGTAACGAACCAAAACCTACCTGTGTTAGTACGAGTATTACACGTAATAAATTGAGAATTGTTTAATTGTTAAAGTTTGCATTTAAGTAATACAGAGATTTAGTTTCTTCTATCATAAAATGTCATTGCTAAAAATTTTAAGGTTTAAAACACAATAGAAATAACTTAAATAGTGGAATTAAATGTTTACATTTTATCTCAAGTTTGCCTGGATAGAGTATAGACTTCCCCAAAAGTTCCGCCATCCGCAGGCCGCTTCCTAAGGTGGCCGGAGGTCATTAAACGCCCTCCGGCTCTCGGTGCGCATGCTGCGGGCAGAGAGAGTACGACTCTCTCTGCCCGCAGCATCCGCTCTCTCTCCCGTTCCGCCGCCTTCTTTGCGGACATCACCTCCTCACAGGAGGAGGTGACAGGGTTCTATGCGCTCTCGCTCCAAACCATGGCCAGAACCACGGTTGGGAGCGAGAGACTACCCGCAGCACCGACTGCCACGATGAGATCACGGCGCTGGTTAGCCCAGGCTGGGCATTCCGACAGTGTATGCAGCGCCGTATCGTCGGGGCAATTACCACAATGGTGGCACCGTGACGTCGGCTCCCGGCCGATCTGACACAGGTACCGTATCCGGAAAGCACCTGCGTCATCCGGAAGGTGAGGGCCTCGTGCCCTCTCTCCAGCCACTCTCGTAGGACGGGTCTTACCTCCGCTAGCAGCGTGCCCCAATGATACAATATCCTATAATACCATTTCAAAATGAAAAAAAAAAAAAAAAATTTGTCCAAAAATGAAATCGGCCATTGGTCAAATGTATAATAGTTTTTTACAGCTAGTAAAATATTTAAAAAATAATCCTCCACCTATTTTCGTACCACCAAATCTAGTTCTACAAGTTTCCTAAAATTTGGCTTGGCAACACTGCTCACTAATAACTTTTAACCTAAAAATAACCTTCAGACAAAGCCTTGGCAGTAAATTAATCGTCAACGCGGACATTCAAGGGTTAATAAACGATAAGTAATTACGGTCAGGTTATCATTAGAGCTCGCAATAAATTGCCAGTTGAGACTTGACCCACATAAAGTAGGTTGGGCAAGGTCACAAAAATATTACGGCTATCTTTTACAGACTATAGTTACGGCACCATACTAGGTACTTGATGAAGACGGTTTAATTAGTTGGTTCAGTTTGATGCTGGGTCAAAGGATGATGTAATTATCATATTTAACTCAATGGAATTAAAATACAGATCAAAACGAATAAATCAATGAAAAAAACTGTAAAGTCAATAAATTACTGAAAAATTAATTATTTCAGTTAAATTATTTTAACGCATAGCGATTGCGGTCTATCACTCGACTGTGACGTCTTTTTCCTAACCGAGATTAATATGTATGTATGTAATACCTATTACGTGATCGCGTTAATTCCCGTACATCACAATATTAATACGTGAAAAGGATTCTCTGTACCTCTTTTTAAGAAATTTTCTCGAACGTAGTAACGTAATTTTTTGGAATATTTACAATTTATATATAAAAGAAGTGCAGAAAACTAAAATTTTTAAGCAATATGTCTCGTAACTTTAAAAATAACGTGAAAACTGCTTAATGAAATTACACGCGTCCAGTATATGGGATTACCTGTCATGGTAAGTAAGTTTATACAATGACAGCTCAAGATATATTGGCCAATGAAAATACGCGATCTCTAGTATACATAATTATATCATGGAACGCGAAAGTTTTAAAGTTAGTATTTTACAATTGTAATCATGTACACAAGTAAGTTTAGAATAAGATAAAATCTTGTAATAATTATCTTTTAAATAAAGTAGCACCGCTTTCAATGCGCCTGAAAATATCCAAATCCCATCAAGTGTGCCTATAAAATTTGAAGAGTTCCATCGATTTCTCTAGGATACCATCATCAGATCCCGATGACCATGGGACTACCTGGGAAGTATAAAACAAAAGAAACTTACAAACAAAAGAAGAATTTTCCAAATCGGTCCAGACGTCTTTGAGTAATCGGTGAACATACATAAAAAAAAATATACAGTAGTATATAGTAACGTAGAACCTCCTCCTTTTTTGAAGTCGGTTAAAAATAATAGGAAGAACTTAAAATAACTATTTGAAATGACGATTTATTAGAACAAGAGCCACGTCGATTTTTCAGATAGCGTGACGTAACATTTATCCATATTGTAAAATATCCAGCACAAGCTATGCTTTGTTTGCATTTCGATAATGCTGTGTAACAAACAAGCAAGCACAGATTAAATCAAAATGGCGAACCAATGCGTTTAGTCTCTGCTAAATATACACATATTTTTAACATGTTCTTTTATTTGAGTGGTATATTGTAATTATCTAATATTGTTTATTGTGTGCATATTTTATTTTTATTTTATACTATTTATAAAATTATTTAAACAGTTTTAATTTTATTCATTTTATATTATAATATATATGTTTGTCAGGTTTTAGATTTTTTTTTCTTTTTCTCTTACGGTCATAGCCTGGCTGCTCTCCGTCCGTGTATATCACTAGGTGTTAGCAGAATACCAGCACTACTTCCCCGAGGTAGCATTAAGCTGAGCTAACGACCATTTTTGTCTCATGAAAATAAAAAATTGTAACTTTAATTGTTTAAACTCATATGAGAACAAAATAAATTTGTTTCTTTCTTTCTTTCTATATCCAATATTGAACATAAAATACAAAATGTCTATATTTCGATATTATGACAGAGGTGTTTGTTTTGTGAATCTAATAATTAAAATAAATATAATCCGTTCATTCAACCGTTGAGCGATTCCATTGAAAATGTAAAAAATATTGAATCTTAAGACAGCCAAATTCATTATTACATTAACGCTCAAAAAGAGTTACTCTATCTTTTTCTCTCCCTCTCTCTCTCTCTCTAGCTCTCTAAAGTAAAATAATGTTTCTAGTCGTAACACTTTTTAAAATAAGGTACTTTATCAGGCGTCAGTCAATGGTAGAGCTTGGCACTCTATACGAGTATATCCACGTCTGTGGTAAATGTTCGCATTTTAAGTCAACCTTGCTAGTGAAAAATTTACTAAGTTAAATATTTTCCACTCACAAAATCTAAAAAAACATTCGGATTAACATTTATAAGCCTTATTTTCCTTTTTTTATGGTATAGGGGGCAAACAAGCAGACGGGTCACCTGATGGTAAATGACTACGCCGCCCATGGGCACCTATAACTCAAGAATCACAGTTGTTGTAAGAGGGGGAGGGGAGAAGAGTGGGAAGAGGGGAGAGGGGAAGGACGGGAATAGAGGAAAGGGGAGAGGGAAGGGTTAGGTCCTCCTTTTTTTAATTTCAACAGATTCGATCCACTTGGATATGACTTTTATCAGGAAACTACTAACCCAAGAAACCCTTTAAGTCTCTCCATTCATAATTGTATTTTCACTTAGATTTAACATACTACATACCTAATAATTCAAGAAAAGCATCAACAACTGTGATGATCATATACGAAATACATTTTACGTATATGATCATCACAGTTAAATATTTTTACAGTAAATATTTAAAAAATATATATGCTACTAGGAAATATATGCCACTTTGAAAAGTAATTAGGTTATTTTAGGTCGTTGTGCCTTATTCTAAAGATTTCTTAAATACCTCAAATGTTATGATGGGACGTAATTGTATTTTAAATGCGTAGATAGAGATTTGAAGTCCTGATTGTAATTCTAGACATCGTCAAACCCTTTGAAATAAGCAGGCAAGAGTGCGTTTCAATCTTTATTTCCTTTATTAATTTTTTTATGTATATGATGATAAAGCTCAGTTTCGTGAATTTACAGGTGTAAGTGTATAAGAAACTAAAGTCTGATACCTATTTTAATGCATTGCAATGCATTTGAGCCCTATTGAAGCAATGCACTAAGTTGATATACAAATATTATACATATGTTGGTAAAATATTACATCAAATAAATAATAGAGGTTACTGTAAATAAGCTCTTTATTGATCTATGGTAATAATGCTACACAAGACTGGTCAATCAATCTAAATAAATCAAAACCGAGACCACGCCTATAAATTGCGGTGATGAATGAGGTAATTGCCTAGAAATAACTGGACTGCTACAGATTTATGAAATATTTTGGCATACAATTTACTTCGCAATAAAAATTCAGATACCATGTTATTATCACCTGTCAATTTTTGTGCCAAGTATCGTATTATGATCAAAAGTTACTTGCAAAGCATCAGTAACATACTGATTACAATCATTTCTATTTTACGTAATAAATTATTTCGTCCCGAAAAGTTCGCGTGGGATACTGTAAAGCATATAAATTATTTTTTTCTGACTTTTTACACAAAATCTGTTCATTAAAATTATCTCAACTGCAACTTACCTTATAAAAATAATAAAAACTTCAAAGGGGTTAATTAATAAATCAAATTTTATGACCCAACGTAAATTTTAAAAAGATTTTAGCAACTCACTTAATTAATTACTTAGTTAATTGCTTGTTTGTCGTTGACCGTTGTTGCGTGTTATCGTTATGTCCTTAAAATTAACCAACCTTTTTTTAAACATGGCTTGCAAAAATATCGTAATGAAATTGAATACTGAACTGTTCTAAGTGTGACTATTGGTGTTGAGCAAAAAGTCCAAAAAACTCCTGGATATTTTTAAATAATATAAATGTATTCAAACTTCGATATTGCACTGACGTTTCATCATTCTTCCTATCGTTAATCCTCTGAAAGCGCTGTAATTTTCGATAATACTCCGACCTTGAAACTCGAACACGAGTAATACGAATAAAACATAAATAAACATTTGCAGCAGTGACACAACTAGCCAGGCCAATTATTTACTTCCAGTTATTCACTTGACTAGGTATTGTAGCGTTCCAGGCTCTATCACAAGCCTTTGTGTGACTAGCGCGGTTCAAAGTCTGCTACCGCTGACCCTGTAATTACACGTTACCTGAAACTGTTATTGATGAGAAAGATTTTTTAAATGGAATAATTCTGTTTTAGGCTGTTTCTTCATGATGAAAATTGTATATAGTATGCTCAGTATATTTTACTATGCGTTCTCCCATGTTCAGATAATAACTAATCTCATTAACAAAAATTAAAAGCTCGCCAGGGGCAGAGATACTCTGTAACATACATAGCAAAAAAAGGAAAATTAAAAATGTCCTCCTTTCGAAGGTCATTACATAACTGGTTTTAATAATTATATTCATCTATTCTACTGTAAATTGTAGTTGTCACAAAATTATTTCTTCTGTCAGGTTGTTCGAATTCGTAAGGTTCATATTGCCTGCCTTCTTCACTTATACTGCTTTTTTCATTTCTAAGATTTACTTATTAAAATCATAACTAGTAATGATAATTATTATCACCTTACCACTTGCTGTTATCCTACTAATATTATAAACGCGAAAGTTTGTACGTATCGATGGATGGATGTTTGTTACTCTTTCACGTAAAAACTACTCAACCGATTGCAATGAAACTTGGTATGTAGATAGCTAGAGACCTGGATTAACATATAAGCTATCTTTTATCCCGATATTCATTCGGAATCGGGACTTACGCGGGTGAAACAAAAACTAGTCACGTTTTGATGATTGGTGTCGTGATAAACAATCTCGGCCAACATTTTTACAAAAACATTAGATTTGAAGTTAAAAATAGTCTTTAATAGCTAAGATGACTTATTGAGTAACTGATAATACGGCTTTTGCCGATATCTTACTCATATATCTTACGCTTTAACAGAAGCATTATAATTGTGGGACCCGTAGATGGCGCTCCGACTGCAAAGCTATTAATACTGGAGTCTTGCAACACTGTAGCTGACTGTCAAGTCAAATCAGTTACTCGTCATTAAATGTAAAAATTGTACGTCTTATAGAAATTTGTACGAAATAACAATTTTGACGTCATTCTTAGCTATCATCAAGTATTTAATGTTTGGGTTTACATTTAAAAATAATAACAAACGTGAAAAAAATTCTCAAATGAGACTTCATTTCGTGATAACTATAAAATTATTAATTTTAAACAAATGCAACCCAATTCTCCAAGCTGTTGTCAAAACCATTTCTGGTAATTGTCACTTAGAACTTTATTTAATGTTTTGAAGATCACAGAACCGGGTCCGTTAACTACTCGCTTTCCAACTTTTATGGTCCCTATGGAATTTGTATTCCTGAAAGCGATTGACTGAAATGTTCTACCGCTAGTATACAAGTTTGTGTTCTAGTGAGAGTCTAGTTTGTGAAAGAGCATTTTCTTGAATACTAAAAAACACGCTTTCATGGTGAAAGAACATTTTCTTGAATGCTGAAAAACACGCTTTAATGGTGAAAGAACATTTTCTTGAATACTAAAAAACACGCTTTAATGGTGAAAGAACATTTTCTTGAATGCTAAAAAACACGCTTTAATGGTTAACCAAATTGAATTTATTATGCTCATATTATGACGCTTCCATGCATCTTTTGTTCCGTATAAGATCTGTGTCAAAACTATGCATATTACCCCCCGTATAACGTCTTCTTTGTATTTAACATGTGAATTGCAAGGTGGTATATTGTGTCAATGCCTGTTATCGCCAGAGATAGCTGTGCCTATTGTTTAAAGGTCCATCTTGTATTACTAGGTGCCCGTTCCGTATACTGAGCTAATGAACGCCTGCAAATGTACAATGTCCTTTGAATTGGATATAACTAAGTTTGAGAAACTGTGTGTTTAAGACATTCAAGTCTCTAAAATACGTACGAAAAGATATTTCTTCTAAGGTAGCTTTAATTTTAGCGACGCACAGTATCACCACACATTGTCTGATAAATAAACATTGAAAATACTCACGTTGCAACCGGCATAGTGCCAACTTACATGGTTTTTTCCCCGTATAGTCTTAATGCTCAGGTATTCAATCTCGAATGAAAGTCATACAATTTAACTGGACCACTTTAACCATTATACAGTCACACGAAAGTAAAAAATCTAGCTCAGCACTGTATAGTAACGTATGTGTACTAATATGAGGCAATATTTCAAATAAGAAATGGAAAATGCTAAGCGGTAAGTGTGAAAAATATGTTTTGTAACTATGATTTTCTACGTAAATCTGTATTTAAGCAGACATCTTTGGGTTAAAGTGAGTGGTCAAATTTCTATATCAATGCGAAAAGACAAATCAAATTGACTTATGGTCGGAGGGAGGCGCATGATAAGACAGAAATCAATGTAACCTCTTATTTTTTCATTCTTCCCAGAAAATTGTTGATATTAATATTATTTGAGTAAAATATTTTGTTACATATTATTTATGATTTCATAGTAATGGATGGATGGTTAGTAATGGATATAAAGTTTTCTTCATACTTACAACGAGTCTATAAGAGACGAGACGCATAGTAAATTCCTACACTAGTGGAATCCACTAGATTACTTTTTAAACAGGACTACTATTAAAAATGGTAACTCATTACTACTAATTTTATTAACAATTTCAACTAAGCTTTGGTATTAAAATCCATAGAGGATCAAGTCATTGAGATTCGAACCCGTAAAAAACTTGATCGTAAATCCAACGCTTTAATCTCTGCTAGCTGTTGCCCGCGACTTCGTCCGCGTGGAAATTTTAATGCAATCCATCCCACCGGGAACCGTACATTTTTCTGGGGTAACAAGAAGCTGTGTGAAAGAAGATGTGCTATTCCAGACTATAATCTATCTCTTTGCTCTATAAAGGTCATCCAGATTCGTTCAGTCGTTTTTGCGTGAAAGAGTAGCAAACATCCATCCACCTATTCCATATCCATTCACCTTTATAATATTAATAAGATTTCAACCCTAAAGAAATCTAACTTTGTATCGTGAGTCTTTTAGTAAAATCTTTAAAGCCTCATTAGCACGCGCTATACAGTCACATGTATAGTAGCGTTGTTCTTTGCATTATCAGGAAAGTCATTTTTAGGTTTTTTATACACAGCAAAAACTAGTGGCTAACAGCCAGGTTGTCTGGTCCAGCACAAAAATAATGCAACATTTAATTTATATTTCAAAGAATCTTTTTTTCTTTTTTATGGTATAGGGGGCAAACGAGCAGACGGGTCACCTGATGGTAAATGACTACCGCCACCCATGGGCACCTGCAACTTAAGAGTCACAAGTGCGTTGCCGGCCTTTAAGGTAGGAGTAGGGGAAAGGTGGTAGAGGGTGAGAGAAGGAAGGAGAGGGGTGGAGGGAATGGTTAGGGCCTCCGGTAACCTCACTTACTCGGCGAATACCAATGCAAACATTGCTTCACTGCCAGTTTTCTGTGAGGTCGTGAGCAATGAAGTTTGATCTACATTCTTAAAACTTAAACAGTGTTTTAAAAAAAAAGCTTTTATTGGTAAATAAATGTAGCGAGTATTTAAACTACCATTGTTTTTTTCAAAAAATATTGTTGTAAGTAAATGACCAGGATACAATGCAAGTTGTGGTGTTTTTTTGATCACTGGTACCCAAGGTAAGATTTAACCTGTGTTGTTGGGTATCAGCAGTCTCCACGTTATTTTATGTCCATGATGCCATAACATATTAGAGTATATTGTAAAGGTCACTAATAAAGACGTATTATGGTGTACGGGTGTGGTCTGTGTGTGTGTGTGTGGTGAGTGTGCGTGCGTGCGTACAAGTGTGTGCGTGCAAATTTTTCTTAATATCAATATTTCTAACAGGTTTTCTACTTCCTGGTAAATTTACACACACATAATATAATGTACAATAGTTATTGCCCGCGACTTCGTTCACGTGGAAATTCAAATTTATTCAACAGGAACCGTACATTTTTCCGTTTATTTATCTCCTTGCCAAATTTCATTATGATCCGTTTTGCAGTTTAGTTCTGAAAAGGTAACAAACAAACAGAGCTACTTTTGCATTTGCACGTGGGAGAGCCATGCTTCGGCACGTATGGGCCGACTCGACTCCGCTCGATACCACGGCCTCATAGAAAACCGGTAGTGAAGCAAAACTTACATTGCATTTCGCCGCGCGAGTGAGGTTACCGGCGGCCCTAACCCTTCCCTCTCCCCTATTCCCGTCCTTCCCCTCTCCCCCTGTCCGGTTTTCCCACTCTTTCCCCCTACTCCCACCTTAAGGGTGGCAACGCACTTGTGACTCTTGAGTTACAGGTGCCCATGGGCGGCGGTAGTCATTTACCATCAGGTGACCCGTCTGCTCGTTTGCCCCTATACCATAAAAAAAAAAAATAATATTACTATGAATTCTTTAAAATTATTTACAAATAATGACGTTGTGCAAGGGCCGTTCTAATTCTCTGAGTATGACAAATTTTAATTAAATTCTAGCGTCTTTATTACTTCTCTTCACTTATATACGTAATGATAAAACATAATAATCGTATACATAAAAGTACTTCACTAATGTGAGTGTATTTCATCCGTTATGATTTCTGAAAACCATTTGCAAACTTTCTCAAAACTGGCGAAAGTTAAGTAATCAGCTGAAAAAGATTGCGAACAAGTCTAAAACAATTTCAAACAGACATGATACTGTAATTTAGGTACTACGCCCACCACATAAATATGTGCAAAAAGAATCTTAGTAAAATAAAAAAAAAAACAGGCAAGTGCTAGTCTGGCTCGCGCACCGAGGGTTCCGTAGAAACTTATATGTAGACAATTCGTTCATCACGGATATCGATTCTCGAAAATTTTTGCACGTATTTTCAGATGCAGTGTCTCTCCCCACAAAATTAGTCCCCAATACATATAACTACCACATTGGTATCTTCCAACTTGGTTTGAAAGACAAACTTAGTTTTGCAGTTCCAAAATACTCTCGCATACATTGATCTACGTCCCAAGCAGAAAATGTAAGTTTGTATTTAAAAAAATATATGTGATATAACAACAACATGGATTTGTTGTTAAATCACAAAATATTTTTTAATAATAATAATACTTAATAAATAATAACATAATACTTTCGGATTTTTTCTTTACTTGAGCTGTAAGACCTAGCTTCTTGCCAAATTTCATGATTTTAGGTCAATGGAAAGTACCCGATAGGTTTTGATTTACCTGCGTTTCAACGTTTTCTTTAAAAAGGGTATTGACACACAGTCGGACAGACAGGCAGACGGATAACGAAGTGATCCTGTAAGGGTTCCGTTTTTCATTTGAGGCCTAGAACCCTAAAAAAGAACGAACAAAGTTGCCAGAATAATAAAATTTATTGTTGTTTATACTGCTCAGAATTTTACATCAGCAACACCTGCCTTTTTATTCGTTCAATTATTATAATCATGACCCAAGTCATTCAGGGAAGTTTTTGTACCTTAGAGGTTTTATTACTTATTTTTAAATTTTATGCTACGAGTCCTTTCTCTGTATATATTTTTCAGCTGTTGATCTGTTTTGCTCTCTCACGCCTCTCTTTTCATAATTAATAGGCTTCAGTAAACAATTACGTGAAAGTGGAATTTACCATAGATTTAACTACGCTGATGATTCTAAGCCTTTCTTTACTTTGTTTTCAAAAGAAGAATGATATTCTTCTTTGGTCAACATCAATACTCCTAATTGGGAACAATAGTTTATAAATTCATGTAGCCTTATATTTTGTGTAATTCTTTTACAACAAAATAAGTAGGTACGTAGACTTTGGAGAAGACTTATAAAAATAACAAATTTGGTTCGATACAGTTGGATAAAAAATATTAATAGAAATACTTAATTTTCTGAGATCTAGTTACGGACTAGATATTTGACTACATTGAATATTTGTTTTTTTAACAATTATGTTTGAAATTAATTGTTGAGGCATCGTTATTCCAAAAAAAAAAATACAGCTATGGTTTCTTGTTAAAAAAAAACATGTTACAAAAATATCCACCAAAATTTTTAAATAATCTTGATATTCTAATGTGACCTACGACTCGTTTTATGCATCTCGGTGACCGTAAGAACCCAAAGGCCTTGTGGGTATAAAACTGAAAATATTTTATTCATGAACACCTGAAATTCTTCAAACAACGTCGGCAGAAGAAGGACTTAAGCGCTAATCTTGGTATGAGCGTTCGTTGTTAAAAAACTTTTATTCCTGAAGTGGAATAGAGTCAATCTTATACATACCTATGGTTTTTGTTAAGAAAAAAAATGTAGGGGAGTACTTACTTTATTATAGGTTTATAACTTCAAAAACTTGCCAACACAATTCACAGAAAAAAGTGTTACTTAATTTTTTTAAGTGATTGATTGTTAAGTGATTTTTGTATCTTTTTACCTTTATAAAAATAATATTTTTTTATTTTGATGTTCGATAAAAAAAAATTACTACTAAAAATTTTAGTTCCACATCCCATTGAAACTATTTGCGTTTTTTATCCGCAAACATAAATTTAAAACTTTATTCGTTTGCATTTATCGTTTGCATTTTACGTGTGCGGTTTAAATTTATTTTCAGTGACGTTTGTCCGTACAAAAGTTGTATCTAGTCATGTACTACAAACTGTTTTCATGGCTGTGTGTATTTTAAATTTTTTTTTTAGCTTTGTGGGTGTTTCCATTCCAAAATTTTGGTTATTTAATTATCATTGGTCTAAGGGGATGTTTTCACGTGCTGGTTGAAAGCTATCACGGTCTCTTCCGGCCCCGTAAATATACTTCTTAAACCAACCACCTTATGGTGCTCAAATGAAGTGCTTCTCTCCCAAAAGCATTTTGAAGACGAGCAGTGCAGTCTTGCGGAGTCAGAAAATAGTCGCAATTTTATTTGGGGTCGGTGCAATATGTTTTATTCTTCCATTCTACTCTATTATTCGACATTTCACTGCTTACTCCATTTCTAGTCATCAAAGTAGGTTATGTATCCATCAGGGTTGCAAAATGGATACTGAAGCTGATTGAACAATATAAATAAAGCAAAAAAAGGTTCTGATTTTTTTTTTATTATATAGATAAGTTTGGCAAATAGTTTTCTTTAAAAATGTATAAGTAAGAAGGTAAGAATAATATACGGATACAATTTATACCCGTAACCTTAATAAGAGTTCTTACAGTATTCATCTACGTTGCCTGACGTTTCGACCAGTTTACACTGGGCTACAATGATCACAGGCTGACTCCGCCAGCTTGGTCCAGACGTCAAGCCAATCAAGGGAATGGAATGCCTACCTACGCATAAATATATCTTAATGAACGCGAAAGTTTAAAAGTTAGTATTTAACAGCAATCTTCTGTTATACGTATGAATAGAAGTGTTCAGTGCCTTGCCTGTCTGTCTCCTTCCCTGAGGGTTAATGATAGATTGTATCCTCAGCTAAACTAATAATACGTATGTATAAAACACGTCACTTCTTAGAGACTGAGAATTCCATTGTTTTAGTTGCCACTTCGCCAAAAGTTCTTAGTAATCTTTAGTATTAAATATAATAAGCTTTCATGTTTCATTTTAGGTAACATTCAATTAAGAGATAAATATTGATTAATCTGTACTTTTTCCTCACTGAACGGTTCATTTATCATAGATAAGAGATGACCATTTATCAAGTTTCTGTCGTCAATTACTCGCTCACAATCGCTGTGTTGAGAGTTGCGTAAAAAGGTGAAATATGTAATCTATTAGTAGTTCATTTCCTCTTAATGGAGTCTAACTTTGGCTTGGTTCTGGCTGATTTATCAACACGAAAATTGGAACGGTACCAAATAGTGTTTCAGAAAGAAGCACACTCATGTCATATAGGAAGACCTTTTCTTTTCTCGAGCTAGACTTCGAGGTAAACTGACTTGAAACCGGATGGCGTATGTAACCATAAGGTAAACGATTCCAAAGTTATAATTTTTATTGTGATACCTATTTTTAGGGATGTAGCTTTAAGTTTTAAGGTATTTGTTCTATAAAACTTTGTTGTTGAAGGTAATATGTTTTTATGTTTATATTCAGCAAGTTTCTAGGAGGGACGAAACAGACCTTGGAAATATTATATCATAGGTTATTCACCTTACGTCATATTCACGTAACCACTGAAGCTTCAATACAGGGAGGGAGCGTGTTGTTCAAAGTGATTGAAGCAGAAGGGTATTCTGAAATTCCAAGTAGTGATGTGTAATAAATACATATTCGAATTTTAAATTATATTGTTATCGATTAAGTAATAATAAAGGGCTCATTGTACTAGACAGTGTAATGTCATTCATTTGATAAACTTTAATGGAAATTGTTATTATGCGGGTTATTTTATTATAACAGAGTGACAAAACTGATATTGATGATTTGTTATGTCACTTCAGATTCCATAAATGGCTGCAGCTTGCAAATACCTACTTGAAATCTCAGATAGAGATGTACACATATATGTATTGATTGATCTTTGGCACTGACAAGCTTTCAACACAAAATTTTAGATATATAAAAATTTGAAGCTGTTAAGCAAGGCACAGGATAGTAAAACCTGCTTTGTGATAAACAAAACACGGCTACCCGTCATGATGAATACAACCTATAAATTTCAATCAATATTCTGGGCAAGTTTTAATATATTCAGAAATAGACAAAAATGACCCTGCAAGAGGCTACTAGTAGACTAAACTGCAAGAGGCTACTAGTAGACTAAACTGCAAGAACACTCGTAGACACTTTAAATGCTTCGGTTTCCCTTTCTTCTCTTACAATTTCTTCTCTTCTAACATCTAACCTATTGAGGTTTTATATACTCATCATTTTTTCTATATTATAATCACAAACATAGTTTGCGATTTAACTTAACACAGAAAAAGCTGTTAAATAGCTAATGTATAACTAGCCAAAGTCTACTAGCTCATCAAACCAAGTAGTTGGTCAAAATTATAATGTTTACAAATAAAAAAAACACGTTAAGCTTTTCTTATGACACCTAAAGACAACTGCCCCTTTCATAAATTTCTTGTAAGTAATAAAATACATTACAATAATACAAACATTACATCTTTTTTTTTTTTTTATTCAATTAAAACTAGAGTTAAAATCATAGATCGGCACAAACAGACGCCATAGCATGTACTGGATTGTCAAGGTAAATTAGGTGAAAACACCAAAATCTACTGCCTGCTTGTGTCGATCTATAACTTCCAGTTTCCAAAATGCGTAGGGCCTTATGACAAGAATACTGCCAAAGAAACTCATCAACTGGTTATTATACAAAATCATCAGAAATAATTAAAACATTAGATAAAACAACTGATAAAACCGAACATAATTAACAACTCGCTACAGAACACTCGGTAATTTGTTTGAAAATCGAATAGAGTTAAATCGATATGTAATTACGAGTACCACACGCGAGACACCGTACAATCTACACTCGTTATTCCTGTCCATAGACGTGGAAATAAATCGTGGTAATGATTCGGCCACACCGCGTGGATTTTATTCAATACAACTTGTAAAGCTTTCTGTCTTTGTTTTATGGGTACATAAACCTTCTAGGTTGCGGATACTGCTTATCTAGCCAGATTTTGTTTATCCTGTGACAATGTTTTATTGTTTGTTTCGTTCGTTTCTTTTCGTTTGCTCTGGTGTTTATTTATGGAGTTTTTAAAAGTTAGTTTTATTGTTATATGTGATATAAGTTATAACTTATCGATGTAGTGAATTCTTTGCAATATTTTTTAAGCAAACGGTGCTTGATGGTAAGCTGTAACAAATTTGTACTGTTTTCCTATTCTATATTTTTATACCCTTCGACGACTGACATTTTTTACCACTTATATAACAAACAAGTATACTGTTCGTCTGATGAAAAGTAGTCAACCATATATTGTAGTTAAATGAGACAGTTATAGCAGAGAACTTATTCTACAATGTGAAACCGAAAAGTTCTTTAAAATCGTACAATGGTACGAATGCATTTGAAGACAGAAGTTTTTTTTTCAAGATTAATGTTAATGATTTCAATGTTAGTTTTTATTACAATGAATACGTAGGATATAGTAAAAGCATGTCCACACTTAAATATTTTTATCATTTTTGATTTGAGTTAATTGGTATCACTGAATGACGAAGAAGTGTATAGTAGTAAAAATTAGAAATGTAAGTGTGTAACTAGCTTCTTGATGTAAAATATAAAGTTTTTATTTTATTATAAACAATAAATTTGTCAATGCATATTAATTACGTCATTCGACACAATCACTACTACAATGAATATTGTTCCGCATATTCCATTCCTACTTTGGCAATAATACAGTCTTCTTCTATAAGTTTTCGGTTATTTTGTATGTGATTGTTCAAGCTTGAAAAATGACTTGGCTTAACGACTTTGTTGTCTTGTACCAACTGCGACCGAGGTTTTTGTTTGCCGTCTGAATGGCATTACATACAAAAGTGCATGTTAAAGTTGAAAATTCTTATTTTTTGGTTTGTTAAATTATAACATTTGTTTGTAACATATATTAGTTAAAAAGGCTAACATATGTTAGTAGTGTCAACAGCAGTGTTGTTTTTTTGTTCCTTTTTGTGACCAAGAGCGTAAACAAATTATAAATCAATCTTTGTTATGAAGATTCTCGTGAAATTGGTGCTGAAAATTGTAAACTTTTAGATTGTTAGATTTATTCGTTCAGGATTTAATAATTTTAAAAGATCTTACGCGTCCTCTATAATTATTATTTACAGCCAAAACGGTCTAGAATTATCTTGATACAACAGATATTTTAGGTTTATAACTTTTTGATAGTTTTTTGTCTTTCTTTTGTTGTTCTGTGGTTAGTGAACCTGACTGCTATGCCATAGGTCGTGGGTTCGATTCCCACCCGAGTCTGGGTGTTCTTTGTGTCCGTTGTTTGTATGTTTGTAAAGTCCCCCGCAACACAGGAGTAATTCCTAATGCGGGAGTTGTCTTTTAAAAAAAAAATAAAAAATTAAACATATACCTATTATTTTACTCGCGTGTATATTTCGGGGATGCCGCACTAACTTCGGACCCGACGGGGGCCCTTTTTAAGAAGTGAGGCGTCCTACCGCGTCACTTGCAGACTCTTTATCTTATCATATAAACCATTTTAAACTTTCGCTTTTCATTGTATAATTATGTATTTAAGTACCGAAGTTAAAGCTGTCACGTAATAGGTATACCATAACTTTGAATTTCCTGACGCTTCTACCAGATTGCACTGGCCGTGATCACAGGCTGACTGTGACCTATTACGTGATTGCGTTAATTCCCGTATATATACATAATCAGATCGATGTATGTATGCATGTTCCATTTGGATTAAAAACGACTAGACTGACATTGATGACATTTTCAAGCAATCTTCAGATTAGCCCAGCGGGTGATCCTGTAAAGTTTGGTAGCGATCGAAATTTTTATTTTGTAGCTTTAAGACTTATTAGTCTACCCTACGCAAAGAAACGTGCTATAAAAAAAAGTATACTTGTGAAATTCAACAATATACTTTTTCTTCTATTATACGCGTACATTCTATTTATCTCAATTTACAAGAAAATGTTTATTCATCAAAGCCATGAGGCTCACGGCGCGATCATAATAAGCTTAATCTCATGAATTTTCATTTGATATTAATCTGTGCATCTGGTCTATTACCTTTACCTCTTTACAAGATAATCTCATTAGTACCAAGTGAGCCTAATCGCTGAGTGTAACCTAATTACGGGGATCGAAACGTTAGTTTATTCGCATATAGAAGAAATATACAAATAGTTTCATTTTATAACTCAAATTAGAATAAAAAATAAGAAGATCTTTGACAAATGAATGGGTATTTACTGTGGTGTTTGTACACATCGTCTTATTTTGCCGTATTCCTTGTATCGAAATTCTTAATATGTGTTCATCATTATCGACTAGCTTACTTAGGACTTAGCCCTGATATTTTCGGATAGGTATGGATTTTGTCCTGTAATCAATATAATCGTATCCACTTCACAGATAACACATCATTTGTCGGGACAGTAGAAATATTGCCATCCTTCTGGGTTACAAGAGTTAATTTATTTAAAACGAAGTTCGTTATGAAGAGTCTGAATTTAAACACGTTGCCTATAAACGCCTGAAAAACCTATATATCACTCGCGCATTGTTAACCTACAGAGTTAACATGTGAGCAAAGCAAACCTCAGACTAAACTTCGCACTCAAACAAAATCTCTTACCGCTTATCTCACACTTGCTGCAGTTCTCGGATAACTCCGGTAATTGATATAAAATCTATCTAACACTGAAGTGCTAGGGTATCAATTATGAGAAATACAATGGTAGTTGCCTCTCGTCAAACACCGTTCAACTAAATATAATAATAATAATTACTGGCAAGACCATTGTTGCCAATATGCTTGATGGTGATAGACCGATTAGAGCGCCGAGCAATAGATGTCGACCACCATTCTTCAGGACAACAAGAGAAAGAATTACAATATTTTGAGTTAGCCCACGACCTTGTCGACATGTGGGATGTGGATTCCGTAATCGTTGTGCCGATAATCATTTTGACCCATGGGATAATTACTAAGAGCCTTGAAAAACACTTTCAGAGACTCACAGTGAGGTTTCTGACCTTGGAATCCTAACCACCGATAACTTGGTCCCTGTACCCTATACTGGAGGGACATTTTTTCTTAAATATATACTTAAGATATAAATTATATCACAATACACTTTAACATCAATTCACTTTCAACTCTTTATTCAAGACCCGCATAGCCACACCAGGCTGCAGACGAACTTCAACTAACTCATCTTCTTTGTTTTCTTCTCCTTTGCCTATCATTTTATACAATTAAAATAAAATGTCAACGACATTTGCCTTAGCTCACAAACCAGTAAGAAACGCAAGCAGACCGCAACACACCAACGAGGCCGGTATGCCATAGTACATTACGTTAGTCAGTAGTTCATGGAGCGGAAATCTTTCGATCCCAAGTCCGACTGCTTTTCGGCTCTGTTAATGTTTCAAGTTTTTCTTCAACGTAAATAAGTGTTTTGTCGCACTTATCAATGTTCCGCCTCAATGACTTAAGTTAAAAATCACCTAAACTTAGTTGAGCCCTTAAAAGAAATGCGAGAGAAAAGCAATAAAAACAATCTTTGTTTTAACAATTTCGCTATCGAGAATCCATTCTCTAACACCATTTAGAAAGAAAATACGAATAGGCCATTACGTCGTATATTAAATAAAACGTAAAAATACTCCGGTATTTGGTTTTGTATCGGCCTTATACCTTTTAGTATCAGCACATGATTGTATTTAAATATATTACTGGTAATGTCCTCCGCTCTTAGTACAAATATATATAAAAATAGCAAATCAATAAATGATCTCCAGTATCTAGCTACAAGCTACAACATCTCTAAAGAAAAGGTTCACCAATACCGCCAAAACCCGTAAGGGTAAAAACATTTTGGTTAAGTCGCTGATCTCAGATATTGTTAGTCTAATTGATAACATTAATTCACGAACTATACATCTAACAGGAACACTATTGCCAATAGATAAACAAGAAGTTATAAGCTGGCTTATAACTCTAGAATCTAGAGCACTTTTACGTAAATAACTACGTTTCGTTACCATTCATTATCTGTGTTGTAAATGTTCTTGTACTCGCTCGTGAACGTAATGAAGCCATTTCAAAACGGCGCAAGCAGGCTCATTTGTTAAATACGGGTGCGTCAGACCGCTCCTCCATCCTCTTTTCCATCAAAAGAACGTTCGCGACGTCAGTCGCGAAATCTACCCTGCATACCGTCGATATAGAACAGTGAACTACCTCAGCTGTCAGAACTGAAGGTGGAATCTCCAAGCGGGGTCGTGAAAGACTATAACCAGGTGAATCTGCATTGTTATTTGATTGCCCACAAGCCCACACCAAATCGCTATTTCGACCTAGAGGTGTCTGTTACAAACCATAATATCTATTCTTGTAAATTTATTGTTAATTAAACAATATTAAATTTAGTTTAATCGATACTGAAACTACATTAAGTGTTACTAAAGAGTATATAACTAACTAGCAAATCGGCCCGGCTTCGCACGGGTAGCAGGGACATCTTCAACAATCATCATCATATTTCAACCAATTTACACAAAACCTTAACAAATGATATACGTAAACCGTCCTCATGAATCGCTCTATCTATTGGTGAAAACCATATGAAAATCAGTTCAGTAGTTTTTCGTGAAAATACAGACAGACAAACGCGGCGGGGGACTTTGCTTTATAATATGTAATGATAAATGCACCATAAACAGTAATAAAATAAATAATTATTACAATTTACTATTTACGACTGTTGGTATGTGACGTGATGACGTACTTACTGAGAACGTTGAGGCCAGTTTTTTTTTTATTACTTGTGAATCACGGATCATCACCTCACCGGGGCCAAACGGCAAGGTGGTATGTCGGACTCGAACCGACTAAAACTACACAGTGTTCCATCACCGGGTCTTATGGTCGGGGCCTCGGTGTAACCTATAAAGGAAATCAATCTGAACCCCTGCTCGTAATGGCCGGCCTACTTTACCATTCCTCTCTGAAGACATTGCATTTTTAAATACAACTAAACAACAAGATAGTCATAGCTTATCTTGTTAATAAACTATAAAAAATGTATTAGCATTCCTTAAACAAAACAAAAAATCACATCCCACTAATATTATAAACGTGAAAGTTTGTGAGTATGGACGTTTGTTACTCTTTCACGCCAAAACTACTGAACCGATTGCGATGAAACTTGGTATGTAGATAGCTGGAGACCTGGATTAACGTGGAATACTTTTTATCCCGATATTCCAACGGGATCGGAACTTAGGCGGGTGAATACGGCGGTAATTAGTTAACAAACGGGAGTAAGATTTATAGCACTACTAGTTTTTGTGCACGACTTCGCTCGCGTAAATGTTATTTTTCTATTAGTGGAACATTAGTATTTTTTGAAATGAAAGGTACCCCTCATGTTCTTTTCTGTACCCCTCGCAACGTGTATGCAAAATAACTTTGACTTTTGAAAGTGTAACGAACAAACAAACTCACATCGCATTTATAATACTAACTGAAGCCCGCGACTTCGTTTGCGTGGAAATTTTACATACGTACATTTTTAAGGGATAAAATCATAGCCATTCTAGTCTATAATCTACCTCTATGCCAAATTTGATCCAGATTCGTTTAGCCGTTTTTGTGTGAAAGAGAAATAAATCCATCCATACTCACAAACTATTCCCTTTATAATATTAGTAAGATTAGTTGAGATACGCTTTGAAAACAAAAAGACGATTTCCCATTGCACCGATGTTGTTTAAAATTTATTTATTTATCAAAAACTCATTTCGATCCAAGTAATATAAACATGATTATTTCCATCGTGTAACGCATTCGTCATGCAAGTCTTGACAGTCAGCCAACCGGAATTGTTGGCAATGAGTTCTTTGTCGCATCTCGTTGTATTCAGAAAACATTTTTGACGAAAACGTCACGAAAGAACACGCACGGCTGCATTCATTTGTCAACAGTTTTATAGATGACGAAACAGAGGGGTCTATCATCTATCAGAGATTCAATTTCTCTTAGTTCGTGTTATATCTAGATCAAGGTAATCTAGATAATAATGTTGACAAGATATATAAAAATTCATAGTTCACCATCAGTTACAATGAATTTTGTTGTATAACTTAATATATTATGTTGCCACTTTCGAAGCTCCTATGAGCCCTCAGTTCTTTTAAACGAAAAAGAGATTTACGTTGTTTGAATATAAATCATACTCGTGTATATCTAATATACGCTTTTTGACACTCTATAACCTAAATGGCTATTTTTTTTTTAAATATAAGGAGGCCGTTAGAACGTCGTCTTATTGAAATGAATTAGAGTACATTAAATCATTATTGTAGCACGCAAGTCTAAAAAATATATGCAATCCTTATTGCTTGACCTGTCATAATACACTCGAGAGCAATGAAACCGGGTCACATAAACATACCTGATAATCCCAGAAACTAAGAATGCTTGCTAAGTGAAATATTTGTTTTGTTTACTATACAGTTAAATACTCCTTAAAATATTGCAAGTAATAAAACTTCTTCTAGTAATAAATCATATTATTGCAATCAGATGGAATGCATATCAATTTAAGGTTACTGACATACATTATTTAATTGTATGTGACTTTTTTCTTTCCGTATCGTATTTATAGTTGATATTTTGTTTTAAATTTTAAATTTAAGTAGATATTACAACATATCATATCAAATTCAAAACAATAACCATGTCGATTATTAATTTGAATTTGTAATGATATTTTATAACACTTAAATTTTTTCTCTATTTTATAATTAATAATAATTAATTCTTGAAAACAATGTAGTTAATGTAAATTCTATAATTATTTTGCACACCGGCAATGGTTGGATATGGTATTGCGCTACTGCTATATTGAGTCAACCATCAGTATTTGTACACCCATATTCTACAAAAATAAATATTAATTTCATTTTTTGGTTGTTGTAAAGTTATGCTATCAAAATAGAAGAATGGGAGAATATTGGATAACATCGTCAAAGACACTTGGTGTACAGCTTGCCAAACCGCATAACCGCAGCAATGGCACCCCGTGGAGGTAACATAAAGTACTATCATTTAGCAAATAATAAAATTGCAAAAAAACATAAACTTTTGTTTTAAGATGAGTTTTTTTTTATGATGTAGGGGGCAAACGAGCAGACGGGTCACCTGACAGTAAATTACTACCATCGCTCATCACACACACTACATCGATCATGGGTACCTGCAACGTAATCATTGCTTCACTGCCGGTGCACTCCAGTCGAGCCGGCCCATACGTGCCGAACCATGGCTCTCCCACAAACAATTACTTTCATTTAAGGAGTGTTTAATTGTCTATTAAACACAATTTATTTCACTAAGCTAGCATTATTCGTTTTTATATTTCCAGGTATCTTTATGTGACTTGAATTCATTACTCTCGAGTGTATTACACGATTAGAAAAAATGTTCGTACTTGTCCCGTAGTTTTTAGTTTCAAACATATAAACCCTACAGTAGTAATAAAAGCTTTTAAGAATATTAAGATAAAAATGACTGAAGATCTGTGGGAAATGTCCATCAAAACTTGTTGGTCTATTATTGTAACTTCTGCTCCCTACTTGGCCCTAACATTTAATTTGTGTGTAGATCAATGAATTTTTCCTGATCTCATGAAACACAGTAAAGTCATACCCCTTTTTAAATCCGGAAACACTAAAGATTCTAATAATTATAGGCCAGTTTCAATCCTGCCGGTATTTAGCAAGATTTTTGAAAGGATCATGCTTAATCAAATGCTTCTTCATTATAATAAAAACAACATCCTTCACGATCAACAATACGGTTTCACTAGGGGGCGCTGTACAACTTACAACGCTACACAACAAACTTGAGCATTATGGACTTTGTAAGCAGGCCCTCTGTTTGCTTAAATCTTACCTGAGTGATAGACAACAGCAGGTTCAGATAAATGGTGTCAATTCATTAGGATCAAAGTTGAAAATGGGCGTGCCACAGGGATCGGTATTAGGCCCGTTTCTTTTTCTCGTTTATATTAATGATCTCCCCCATTTACTAGATAACCAACCCAAAATAGTATTATTTGCTGACACATCATAAATTTTTAAAATAGATAGACGTGCCGAAAAAACTAAATGTATTAGATTCTCTTTGCCTAACGTAAGACATACGGAATGCGACATCTTATTAAATAACGAAAACATGGATTTTGTGAACGAAACTGTCTTTTTAGGGATAACGCTGGATTCTAGATTACAATGGGGCTCTCACTTAACATCTCTCTCTAAGCGGCTAAGCTCTGCAGCCCTATGCGGTAAGGAAAGTCCGCAAATTTACAAACATAGATACTACGCGACTAGTTTATTTTAGTTATTTCCACAGTGTCATGTCTTATGGCATTTTATTATGGGGGCGTGCCGTAGATATAGAATCTATATTCGTTTTGCAGAAAAGAGCTATCAGAGCCATTTATAAGCTACGTTGTCGCGATTCTCTCAGGGATCTATTTAAAGAAATCAACATCCTGACGGTGCCTAGTCAGTATATTTATAAAAACATCATGTATGTCAGAAAAAAAATTGCATCTCTTTACAAAACGGTGTGAAAGACATAATTATATTACTAGAGATGGAAATAAATTAGTTCAACCTAAATTTAGATTAACAAAAGTGCAAAAGTCTTTTATGGGGTACTGTGTTAAGTTCTATAATAAAATACCTCCTAATATTCTTGAACTAAGTGAGAAAAAATTTCAAACTTTTATAAAAGGTATATGTAAACAAGCATATTATAAACTTGATGATTATATGGCTGATAACATTGCTTGGCAAAATGCTGGTCCAGCTCCACAGCACTGTACATGAGTAGGTAGTTATGGTGGTCTTTAGATTCTGCTTTTTCTGAATTTTCACTGTTGAATTTTATTTTTTATTTGACATGTATCTTTTTATGGATATTTTCATTCTTATTAGTGACATTGTTAATTTTACACAACATTGATATTATCTATAGGTATACTGTGTTGACATTGAAGGTACTTCATTTTTTTAGTTATTTATTATTATGATTTTTTTAAGCTTAATTTAGAAAATTTTGAATTGTTCATGTGAGAACTGTGTAGTCACTTATTTAGTTAAAATTCCTATGTTGCTTGGCAGTTCTGAGTATGTCACGCTCGCCTAGAAGTCCTGCCGATGGTGGCGTATATCGGTCGGGTCGTTTGGTTCCCTTTAACATGGTTGATCTGTACGATGGCTGGCGTGTGCGACATGCTCGTGAACGGGTCCCGTTGGTCGGGGCTAGTCATCTCTGGACTGCTATTACTTAAATATATTATGTATAGTAGTAATTAGCGCGTCTTTTTATATTTTAGAATAATAGGTACGTTACATTGTCCTCACATTTCATTTACGCTTATAAGCAATGTAACCAGAAATTTGTAAAAAAACATTTTGAAAAAGAGTGTCCTTGGAGTTTCTTGCCTGTTCTTTTCCATAGGATCTACGCATTGGAACAGGCAACTAGCTTCACGACTGACTTAGTGTGACCGACTCCTACTCCTGACAATTCAAAAATACCTATTATTGGTTTAATTG
Organism: Callimorpha dominula; assembly: GCA_949752705.1. Classification (NCBI taxonomy): domain Eukaryota; kingdom Metazoa; phylum Arthropoda; class Insecta; order Lepidoptera; family Erebidae; genus Callimorpha; species Callimorpha dominula. Next base: position 6,178,030 of record OX457001.1, on the reverse strand, counting down.
AAATAAATGGTTATGGTTTTTATTTTGATTGATTGTGTATCTGATTTATTGGCCCTGAAGATTACTGGAATCCTATGTCTACTGGTACGGACTGGACTTCTGACGGTGAATAGTGTGGTCAGAGCTCCAGGGGGAACAAAAAACATGTCATAACACTGAGGTCAACATTGTTTATAGGTATCGGTAACTGCTTACCATCTGTCCGGAACTGAGTTTGTATGACTAATTAGTTATATAAAAAATATTATTATATTAAATAATAATGTAATTAATGACTTCCCGTCAAAAGCCAGTTCGAGTTACAGATATGCGAACACTCCATTCGTATAATCAATATCCCTTACCTTCTATTGCCTTCCCTTCTTACCTATCTGACTCTTTTCAATATACTTCCGATTTTCCCATTTTCCCAGTTGATGGCAATGGGCCCGAGATGTGTGTAATACGTGAGTGAGACCAAATTAAAATTGAAGTCGGAGCAATTTATTTCACACTAGCAGCGTTTTGCGGTTTCACCCGCGTAAGTCCCGATCCCGTCGAAATATCGGGATAAAAGTAGCCTTTGCGTTAAGCCAGGTCTCCAGCTATCTACATACCAAGTTTCATCGCAATCGGTTTAGTAGTTTTTGCGTGAAAGAGTAACAAACATCCATCTATCGATCCATAAAACTTTCACATTTATAATATTAGTGGGATAAGTGGGATAATTATGTTCGTCAACAGAAAATCTATATGCTCCTAAAACTAGACTTTAATACCAGTTTCTAAAGCAATATACAGGTATTCGTTATTAGTAACGCAACACTTATCACAGACATATTATATTCCTTTGATGAGCATTAAGCCTTTAGATCTGCGCTAACATATTTCGAAATAGCTTTAAAACCCAATGCAACAAATAAAATAAAAGCTTACGAAACAATCTTAATTGAACTCAACATAAATCATGCTTCAAATTTTTTGTGATTTCCTATATTATATACTTGCGTATCAAGGGAATCCAGCAACATACTGGTCACAGTAACTGGAAAAATACGCAGAAGCATTTAATAATTCTGGTTTAAACTTATATTGAATATTTCCATTCCATTAGTTGACTATAGACTAATAAGAGTAATAAGGCAGGTCAACCATATGATAAAAATATTTTATAACACTGGTCGATAAGATATTGACATATTTTATTTTATACATAGGCAGATCCTCATTTAGTAGACAATTAAATTAATTACCTACTTAAGTCGCCTAAAATATTTAACTTAAATGAGTCTACAGTTGTTGTGACTCTCGTTCTTCTAAGTAACTACAAATTTCTGTCTCAAAGGATCTGAAAAGTTTGTGACCTCAAAGTAAATTATATTTAACACAAAGCGAAGCTATATTTACTAGATGTAATAACATTTAGCTTCCAGCTACTGCTTTGCTGTTCCCATCAACTGAATGCAACTGTTCATAATGTAATCTATTTCTCATCTTAATGTGTAAGATTTAGAGTTCAATGTCCTTTAAAAATTGACATTCAGCTAGTCACAATAGATATATTTTAAGAGTATTTGACCAGCTTTTAGAGATAACTGCCTTGAAACGTTTCCTTTGTACTATTATTCATTGTTTTACTGAGTAAACTGTGAATAGGAACTGACACTTTTGTTTTTGTTTCGAAAAAATAGCGATCTTCTTTTGTCTCAGGTGTTGGTATTTCAATGGTAGTAAAATGGATGTGTTAGTCCTTACCCAACTGTCTGGAAACGTATATCAGAAGGACTATGAGGAATGAGCTTTTCGGCAAATATAAGTAGTTTAGAAAACTGGCAGAATTTCCTATAAGAAAAGCAATTTCTACGAGAAAAATATGTTTAGAATTTTTTATCTCTGTTGATACGAAAGTTCCTGTAAATAACTGATTAGGAGCGTATGACACCCTCTGCATTGACTGAGATTCCAATTCAAATCTTACGATCTGATGTATGTAGATTTAAGCTGTTTAATTTATAACTTGAACCAGTATAATGCCTCCGAGATCTCACTAGGTAAAAAAAAATGTCCACATGGATTCAATGTGGAAAGAATGTAACTTCTTACATAAGAAAAAACAAATCCACATAGAAATAAATAAAGAAAGCCACCGTAAATAAACCAGTTCAAATCATTTATTTGGAGGTAATTGATAAAGGTTTAAAAAACGGCTACTAGGAATTCCCATGACAGAGAATATTTTCAGGAAACAAGAGTTAAAACTACAGAAAAGGTTAGGTTTTTTTTAAAATAAATTCTCTTGAAATAAAATGCACGCAAAAACTTCAGTGGTGCTGTTTTTACATTTAAATGTACCAGTATTAATTGATTGCTATCAGGTGTTTTGGTATTTTTACGAAAGTTTAAAATTAGATAGAATAAATTGTTAAAAATGTCAATGCTACTTGCATTTTTACTTATTTTACCAATTGTCATAAAATATAATTTTTACTTTTGACATCCTAGTAATTTAATATTTTTGTCTGACTAAAATTCAAATTAGTTTATAATTTATATTGTTACTTATTTTATTATTATAATTTATTAATTATAATTATAAAGAATATAAAGATAATTGTATTTGAACACAATGTAAAATTGTTTACGTAATAAATAAATATACGCGAGTGTGGACGGGTTTGCGATCTCAACACGGTCAAATACAGACTTTTATACGATTGAGCTTTAACCCTGACTGAGAACGACAGGAACAATGGTTCTTCGAGGCTATAGGAAGTAAACGGTCGGTTCGGATATTTCACCACTTACACGTGCCCTACCACTTGTGTAATACTTGTAACGATGCCTAAGGCATCACACCGCTTTAATTCTATAACTGGTAAAAGTATAAATTTGTCTTATTTCAGGTTTAATTTCAAATGGATCAATTACAAAGTTGGCACATCACCTCGTCGTACCTACTCGTGACGGATTTAAAACAACATATTGCGTAAAAATGAAATTACACAATTCCATTACCAAATGCAAATGTTAGCAAGCAAATAAAGTCGGCGTGGTAAAATGTTATTGCTGGCTGACTTTTTTTGTGTGCGTTATTTCAAATATATTTTCTAAAGTCATATAAATCAAAAACACACTTCTATAAGGCTGAATGCCATGTTTGATGTTATCGCTTTTGCAACTGGGGGGACCTGACAAACCACAGGGCTGTAGAGTATTCCGTTTCGGATACTAAATAGGGTTTTTGTGTTACAAAGGTATACTTTAGCAGTAAAAAACCAGCACAGCATCTAAATTTTACTCACACCATGAGAAACATTATTGATTTTGAGAATATTGTAATATCGGTTTACAATATTCTTACAATCAATACAAAACATACATTTATAGTTAATATAGTCAAACCCCTCTGTAACACAACCAAATTCACTGATTTTCAGTCATTTTGATAGTATACGGACTTCAGGAAGATGGAACACTATCGTGACAAATAGTAATTAAAGTTCCAAATGACAGCGCACCTTGTTCCTCTCAAGATAAACTTTTAAACAGTAGTTTTGGGCTTATAGGTCAAGAAATACCTAATTGTACTCTCAGAATTAAAATAGTGCCCTTGTATTGGTATATTTGTTTCGTATTACAAGGATATAGTTGGTAAAATGCTGATGTTTAGGACATCACCTACGTTTCAGGTGTAGTTAAAGGTGTAATTTACCCTTCAAGAAAATTTACTTATACTAATAATATGTTAAACATTACAAAGAAAAATATTCGCTCATGTTCATTTCGACTACTGTCACTTACAAGTATATAACTAAATGTAACATTTATTACCGGGACAAGAACTTATTACCATGGAAAAGTTATTTGTTAATGTTGCAAGAGTAATGATGTCACCTTTGGTTTTTCAAATATTTATGAACCATGCATGTGCGGTAATTAAATACAAGGAAAAAGTAAAAGGTCTTTAAAAATTTAAATGTCTTGCCTTAATCACATTAGAATCGTGTAAACAAAAAAGTAATTTAATGCTAGCTATTTATAAGATCAATATTCGTCGGACGCATGTCAGACCACGCGGTCACTGGGTAACGGAAAAGGGTCTATATGAATTTGGAATTTAGGTTGGACGGGCGGGAATCTTTCCTGAATATCGTTGCTATATCGTCGTATCTTATATTGTACAAATATATTTTGAGCAGTTTAAAAAATTAAGTAAAAAACAAAGTACGTCTTTATTCACCAAAACAAATGCATTTTAGAAAAGTCCAACTAAACTAAAAAATCGTCAGTCACACAGAATACATTTGTGCAATAAATAGTATAAACGTTAAACTCACAAGACGTTCGTATCCGTTCTATAACTTAACTAGTACAGATCCACAGTCTCATACGTCTTATTAATATATTATAAAACCTACCAAAATACACCTATTCAATGTATCAAGCCACCTGTTCAAGCACGTTTAGCCGTCGCTCGCTCCCGATTGCCATACGAACATCTGTGGCATTCGTTACGGGTAGTTTAAGCCCTAAAAAGTCTGACAACCTGGTCTAACCACAAAATTTCAACATCGCTTAGTACTTGGGTTGTGGAGGTCTGATGGCAGTCGCTTCACGTAAAATATCGAAGTTCGGCCGTACTTATCTATTGTATCAGACTGAAAGCCGACCCCAACTTAGTTGGGAAAAAGCGCGGTGGATGTTGCTAGAGATACAGAAAAGGGCAGGGTACGTTTCGTCCAGAAAAAAGTACTGTTCCTGAGGGATGCAAATATAATATTCACGCGAAAAAAGCCACGTGTATAAACTAGTTTGAAATAGTAAAAGAAGAAAAATAAACAGTTTCATGAACTTTAAGAATTAAATAAATAACTTTGTTTTTCATTTCTTAAAATAAAACTGAAACATCCCTTCAAGGAAACTTATAGTGCGTTATCATGCTTACTTACCCCATAGAAAATATAAACACAAAGATGCTTATCACTCAATCATCACTCAAAGCAACATAAAATATGAGAAGAGTTTCATCACTTTCAGGGGGAACCGAGATATTTTATTTGCATACATTCGTCATACGAAGATGTGCGTTATAACCCCTGCGTACAATATAAGTAAGGATATTTTTTTTTACTTTATCAAATCACTAAAAGGGTCGTAACAACTGAGTTTAATTTTCTACGTATGTCTGCATCACGGTAATAATTTCCTAAAGTGAAATATATTCGAGAATAAATCTGGTTCCTACCGCATTACGCAAGCTTTGTTTATTCAGCTCGCGTAATTGGTCACTGTTCTGACCTAACCTGGGAGTAAGCTGTTGAATGCGTTACGAAAAGTGTGACCGGAAGAGGCGAACGGAGGTTGAGAGGGAGATATAAGTTAGTGAAGATAGAAAGAGAGGAGAGTTACGTTTCGTATATTACTGTAAGGGCAGAGAGAGAGGTGCGAGCACACATTTTCTTTCTCTCTTTCTCTCATTTTTCTTGTAATCTTTACACAAAAAAAATTACTTCAACTAAAAGAAAAGTTAGTATTTTCTTTTAGTCTTTTTACTAAAACCTTTTAATTAGACTAAAAGAAATTAAGTCTTTATTTGTAGTCTTTTTCTTTTACGTGGTGTAGGTTGCCAGAAATGGTGATCATGACAGTTACCAGAAGTTGATGGCTTTGTCATAGAATAAGCTTCCACTCTGAAAAAAAAGTTCTTCAAGCAAAAGCACCCAACAAACATAAATCTATAGCCCGGTAAGTGATGACACTGATGTTTGAGTTATATGCAGCGTTACCCGCTTTTCAGTAGGTTGGCCGCGAGCTTGTTTGCGAATTTTATTACATACAACACAAAAAACATAAATTTTTGACTTTTACCGTTCAAGACTAGAGAAAAATAATATTTCGTATGAAAATTCATTAGTATCTGCAACATATAACACATCCAACATTAAATAATAATCTCCACTGCATAATTATCTATATTCCAAGCACGTTCCCTCTGCATCTAGGCGCCAGGTTATTATTCCGACTGCATTTCTATGATATGATCAATGACATCGTAAGTACGACAATTGAGTACTTCTTACCTGCAAGTGAACTTTACCATCATTTTCAGCCAAATACGATCGTTTATTAAAAACTACACGGTTTTATTCACGTTTGTATTTCGGGGATGCCCGACTAGTTGCGGACCCGACGGGGGCCCTTTCTCAAGGAGTGAAACGTCCTGCCGCGAAGGTGTCAGCCAGAAACTAGTCGGGCAACCCCGAAATACCAACGTGAGTAAAACCGTATAGTTTTTAATAAATATGAATACCACTCACGAAAGTTTTTATTGTAAGATACGATGGTGTTAAGACGATTTTTGAAGTGAAAACTTCTTTAGGCACGTTTTTGGCGCTGGTCGTGGACTAGGACTTGATATGTTGTTTTAACAAAGTCAATATCCATTGACATACAAATCATATCATCAAAATATCCTACTTATCTACCACCCTAATGATTGTTAAGAAAGTTTAGTGTGCGTCCTGTACATCGGCGGTAGTCGACTTCCTAACTTTAGATATTGTTTATCCTGATCTCCAGCTTTTTGTCTTTGTGTAACTGAGTGGCTGATTCTATTTCCATTAAACCCCCCAATACATAATTTAGTTAACCAACTCACCGTAATGACGTTGAAAAATAATATTTGAAATAGAGAGGATCGTTAGCGAATTTTCCCAACATACATACATTCGAAATTTGAAAGAAATTGAAAATAAACTATTATTACAATATAATTTAAAGTCTAGACAGCAGCCAGACATTTAAAACAGCTGGCTGAACGTCTTTGAAAGAAAAATTAAACTTGTAAATCTAATTTATAAAAATTGCTTGAAATATTTTTGAATTTCTATTTACCAATCGTAAACTTGAAACGACTCTAGAAATTATGATTATTGATTACGCTTGTTTATTTTATACAAAGTTACACATTACATTACGTATGGTAAATGTTTACATGGTGTCTGTTAGAAGTGATGCCGTCGAACTCTTCAAATAACCTAAGTTCAAATATTATGCTAGGAAAATATGCTTCTATTGACGTTAACATAGATTACGTTAACGGCAATAGAATATAGAGTTTTAATTAAGCAAAATTATGAAACAAGTACACGGCTGCGTGATGGTAAGCGGTTACCAGTGCGCATAAACACTCGCAACACCAGCCAGTTGGTCTATCCCCGGAAGTATAAAACGCAAACTATCAGATTGGAATGATAAGGATAAATGGAGCCATATCTTCAGACAAAGATGAACTTTGCTGAAAGTTCAAATGAGAAACTTCATAGTAACCAGTAACCGTTGGCAGAGTATCTAACTCAATTCAAAATTATACATTCTAAAAAATCCAGCTTGAAAGAAGATACGTAAAATAAGCGATAAATCCGACAGAAGTGTTCAACTTTCAAATCAAACCAGCTCACAAAATTCAGTGTCGATAAACAAGAGCGCTTCCCTCTTAGCTTTCCCCTCACACGCTATTCAAATCTCCTCCTCGAACGAAACTCGTCAAAGTGAATTTGCGAAGTTAAATTGATAGTGAGAGTTCGGCCGGAGCGATTGATGAGTTGGCTATTCCAGTTTTCACTACTCACTTCCACACGTCCACTTTGCCTCTTTTGCTTAGTTACGACCCTATTGGCACATATATTTGGATGAGTATTTTTCTTGACTTTTTTACGCTGGAACGGAAATATGGTGCAAAGCTATGATGATAGTATAATATTGTGTGGGGCAGTTGGGTGGGGAATATTGCGAAATATATTTCCATTCTATTCAGAACTTATTGATTGATTAAACATGAAGTGCCAACTATTTGTGGGGTATTGTATTTTGGCGTAAATTCACCTAACTTTTAGTTTATTTATGACCTCAGGGAGACGTCTTTTATCTCATTGTAGTAACGGGGACGGGTCAGTACAGACAATGCAATTGATCGCAAAGTTGCAGCAATGAAAACAGGAAAGTAATAAATCTGTCTGCAATCATTTGTTTTTTTTCTGATAGTCTACTGAAATTTGTATGTAAAAGTGCAAGGTTACTTCATTGCCATGATTGATGGGTATGTGTTCCCTACATTTCTTTGCGAAAAGTAGTGATGAACAGTGGCGGTATGTGGGGATATTTATACGCAAAAAATAATATTAATAATGCACAAACCTTAGTTGGTCCTATATTTCCCACATCCACCAAACATGATAGTATTTTTTTGCAAATAGTCCTTATTTAGCAGTAAATGTCTCGTGGTGTAGCAAAAGTTACACACTTTGAAATACGACGAATATTAACGAAAATATATGCATTATGAAGACTCATTTTGCATTTAAATCACGTTTCTGGGGAACGTAAAATATGCAACTAAAGCAGGAAAACTAACATCAAAAACGGCGTCTCTTACACATATTTATTTATTCAGTTACAAAAATAAATTTTTCACGCTCACCTTCCTTGACGAAAGATTTTTATGAAACTTTTACAATGTTATTTATTTTTTAATGTTGTTTTTCAAAACTCAGTAAAATTAGTTTTCCAGTTTGAAGGTCTCTAATCTATTTAAATCTTAACTAAAGCTGTTGTTTTTACAAAGTTTGCAATGCGCTGTCAAATCGTCTTTGTTGTTAAGTTCATTGGCTCCCATAATCCCTTAGTATAGCCAGCTAAAATACCAACTTCATTGTATCACATTCCTAATAACATTTAATTAAATCTATCTCTGTTTTATAATATCTAAGATTATTTTAATAACAATATATTTTTCAGTCAAAATGTAGCTTAAAATACTGATATTATAAAGTTACCGGTATAATATTAGAGATAAAAGAATGTCTACGATATTAGCGATTTCGCCGATACGGTTATGGGAAATTCATTGCACTTATGTGGTCACGCGTCTAGATAAAACCTCACGTGAAATGAATATTGTATTTGACGATTACGATGGTTTAAGCTGAGTATTAACTAAACGACATTTCAAAATATCGATATTATTTAAAAGAAAAAATATAATATCGGTTATTAAATACAACGTAATATATATATATAAAAATCATCATAAAACTTTGAGAAAGTCGCCCCCAATTTAGGTATTACCAAAAAATACTTTAGCTCTAATGTTTTGTCCTTCACTCCTAGATGTATGTGAAAAAAGATAAAAGACAATACTAAAAGGATGTTAATATACCTTCCTGTAGGAGAGGCTTAGTTTTTCCTTCTTTCTGGCAACAATTTTTAAACAAAATAAATCGCGGTACCGGTTGTAGAATAAATCATTGTCTCCGACAGGGGCGCATTACATGACACGTGCTTAAACAAACGTGGGCTTGGAACACCTACTTATAGACTACACAAATATATTTTTATTTTATAACCAAGAACATCCTTCATAAAAAGTAAATGTTAGGTATATAATGTTATTCTTAGAGAATATACACGTTTCAAATGCAGTAATAAAATAGATTGCATAATAAAATAAATTGATGGCTTATTCCAAGAAGGCATACTCTTAACCATTTTTATAATAGATATACTAGCACTACTTAAAAAAATACATTGTAGTTCTATACGTAAATATTTGTTTGTATATTCTTTTCTTTTTTTGTTATAAAAATTAATATCTTACTAGTTATACATACATGTAGTGAAACATAAATGTATGGTACAAATTTCATTTTCTCGTTTCGCGAGGTTTCGCTGCTGAAGTCAATAAAATCAAAGGATGAACCCTTTTTTAGTGTAGTGCCCAGGCAGCGAAAAATGGAACTATTAACATACTACAAGACCCTTACAAGACTAACGTACAATGCTATACCTCTTTTCAAAAGCGCATTGGTGACTTTTATAAGACCACTTTTTGCTAGTTGGGGAGTTTTGAGGTTACTTCTCAAAATGAAAATGTGACGAAGGGTATCAAATCAAGTATTGTTTATTGTTCTTTTGTTTAATATGTGTAACGAAATAATGTGTTCTATTATATTTTGCTTAAATATATTTATTGGAATATATAAAAAAACTAGTTTTTAAGTTGGTTTTATTAAATATTATTCATATGACGTAAAAATGGCGAATTCTCAAAAACAATTTCTTTGACAAATGTTAAAACTGTTGACAAAGTAAAAAATGTAAAGAATGCGATATCGATTAATATTTTTTTATTTTTTAAGTTAAAAAAAACCGGCAGTGAAGCAATGGTCCCCTATACCATAAAAATTAAAAAAAAAGAAATCAGCAGTATCAAATCAAATCAATTTATTCACTGTTTGTTACAGGTAGGAATATATTAGATATTATAGTTTAGCAATAGTACAACCGTAATATGCCTGATGAGGCGTACAATAAGATTATACAATCAAGCACTTAACACTAAGCTAGAATTAAAATTACCGTTAATATTGTTTAAGGTAACAATTCCAGCTCTATTCTCATTAAAATAGAGCTGAAATTGAAACATTGTTCCATTGAATAACGTTTCTATTTCTATTTCCGTTTCTATTTATTTCCGGCAAATGGGTCAAATGGGTCGCATTAAGGTCTTAAAAATATAATATGTTAGTTCCACCATTTCTACCGCAAGGGCATGCAAATATTATAAAGTATTCATGCAAGTAAATTATATAATTTGATAGTAATCGTAAAAAGGAAACATAGCTGTTTTTATAGCGGTGTTGCCCTACATAAAGACAATATTTTAGAAAGAGAAAGAGAAAGAGGAATATTTATTCCGACATTCACAGGACTGCACACAATTATTACAATAAAAATAAAAAAGAAATATAACCGCAGGTAATTAAAGTGCCCTGTGCAATGCCAGAAAAGGCACCTATCTCAACATATTGCTACAGCCTGTAAGCCATCTGCGATAGAACAATGTCTTCCTATCCTATCTTCAATCTTAATGTATTTTATTTATTGTCCCTTAAGAGAAACAACAATCTTATGAACTGAAGACGAATTTTAATGAAGCTATCTGGTATTTCGGGTGGAGTGTTGTAAGCGAGACTCGCGTAGCTAACAAGGCGTCGAGTTGCACCGTCGCTCTTTAGTTTGAAGTTTCTTTGTGAGACAGATGTCTGGCTACGAGAACTTTATGAAGTCATTTATTTTATTTTGAATTTCATTCATAAATACCTTTTCTTATAAATCATCTCATAGCCAAAAGGCTGTGCAATTCTATTAGCTGCGACTTAAAGCTTTTAAATTTACCCAATAGCATTTTATTAATTCCATTGGCTTTGATGTAAACTTTAGACTTGCCAAGGGTTGACTGGCAGAGCGTTTAGTCCAGGCATTAAGTCCGCCTCTGTACTTTATGCGTAAAGTGCATAAAGTTTTAAATAAAAGTATACCTACGAAAAAAATATCTAATAAAATAGTATATTCTTTAATGTACACTACATAAAAATAACAATGGATATTTTTAGTACCAAAGTTAGGTACAAAAGGGCCGGTCTTATCGCTAAAAGCAATATCTACCAGACAGCCTTTGGATGGCTGACCGTGTACTATATATCTTTATATATATATTTCTTCTGTGCGTGTGTATGTTCCTGAACTCCTCCTAAACGGCTGGTTCGATTTTAATGACATTTTTTGTGTGTCTTCAGGTGGATTCGAGAATGGTTTAGATTTACAATTGGACCCGGTAGATGGTGCTGCAATAGGGTTACAGGAATAATATTTTTTACATTCCGGCAGGACAACGTCTGTCGGGTCCGCTATCTTTATATATATATTTCTTCTGTGCGTATGTCCCTGAACTGAACTCCTATTTTTTTTTTTGTATTTCGAAGTATTTCGCCGTATTTGCAACATTTTTCATTAACGTTCCTCTCCTATTGATCACATCGTGATGTTATAATAGCCTATAGCCTTCCTCGAGCTATCCAATACTAAAAGAATTTTTCAATTCAAACCGCTAGTTCCTGGGATTAGCGCGTTCAACCAAAGAAACAAACTCTTCAGCTTTATATAATATTAGTATAGATTTTCCATAATCCAATTTCTTGGTCATCGATTTCATGAGTTAATTGATAAATATTTTCGGTCCGAAGGAGTGTAAGTAAAAGCACTAGAGGAGTACCATCCTATTATATGTAGTTACCGGCTGTAACACTGAAATATGGTTTTTTATAGTGCTCAATAGTATCATGAAACCTTGTAGCAATAGACCATCTAATCTTGATAACGCATACAGAACCAATTTGCAATACTAACATGAAGGCATCGCTTAATTACAAACATGCATTTATGCAACAGCATACGTTATGACCTCAGTGACACACATACGTAGTGATTGCTTGTTTGTATTAGTTTAAATACATTCATTTAAATCTGACATGTTTCACTATTTCTACGACTTGCAAAATGAGGTATAGGTAAGGTATATTTTGTCTCTTTTTTTCAAGGTATCACAGAGGAGTGGTCAAATATATATCATTATATTAATACCTGAAGAGAATTCTTTGTACCCCTTTTTAAGAACATTTCTTGAACGTGGTAACGTGAATTTTGGAATATTTACAGTTCATATATAGAAGAAGTGCGAAAAGGTAAAAAAATTAAATAATATGTCTTACAACGTATATGTGATTACCTGTCATGGTAAGTAAGTCCATACAATGACAGCTCAAGTTATACTGACCAATGCAAAAACCATGGCCAAAATTCGACCACCACCCGATCTCTAGTATGTATAAATCTTTCTATAACACTTGTACAAACAATCCCACATGATATCTTTGCCGAACCAATGTAAATATTTAGTTTTTTTATATTTTATTTTGATATTTAGTGCTCAGAGCGAGTTGGAAATGAGATTCACTAGTTTTGTTGGAGTAATGATTAATTTCAACCCTAACAATAAACCAGACGTTTTACAATTATAGATACTCTGTAGTTATACTACGATCCAGAAACTTTTCGATTCCCTAGCCACTATGATTCTCACCTACAAAATTCAGGATTCAGGGTATGATGACTACTTTTAACTAATCATTAGTATTTTCACTAGTAAATTAGTTTTCTTATGATCAATTCCTTATTGCCATTTTACAATTTAGTTAAAATATTTACTATTCTTTAGGGAACGTGGTTGCAACAATTTACTTCCCGCTTCCTACATTTTGTTATGATAGACATTGTTATTTAAAACATGTTGTTATCATTAACATAGTTGCAAAAAGGGTCTACGAGCTTTTATTGACTGGGTATTTTCTCAGTGGCAGTTGAAGCAAAATTTTATAGTTCCTATATGTTTCCTTGTGATATAATTTCATAATGAGTTTAGTGAAGTCTAAACATAATTCCTTTCGAGCTCTTAAAATATAAACAGTCTGAGTATGTTAGAATTACAAATAAATGTAGCTGTTCACAGTTTAATAAGTTTGCTCAAATTGCCACAGCGTAAGGACTCGTTCGTTTTAAATGCATTTTACACAAAAGAAAAAGATATTTAATCATACTTTTAGTTGTACTTTATTGGTTTAGTTATAAGGGAAGCTGTTTAGGTTTATTGCCGTAGACCCTTATTAGAGTTAGGGTCATCGAAGGTATACTCTTAAATTAATAAAGATATTTTTTGTTTTCGGTATTACTAATTTTTTTCTTAGGAAAGCAAAATAAATACATTTTATTTAATTATTATTTCCTACAGTAATGATTACAAAATAGCCGAATTTCTCAAGCATAACTTATTCATATTGCCTCCATAGATAGAAAAGTTAATATTTGCCCCTATATGTTTCAGCGCATCGGACAAAACGTAAATATAGAACAGGCTGAGTATCAAAGCAGGTCTAATTTCACTCCGGGATGCCAATTAACCCTTAATAAATGGGCTCACGAGTGCTTTGACTAGAATTAGCTTCCATCGGACATTCTAATTATAATGTATGGAGTCTTGACCTGCCTTCGTTAGCTCGTAGGTATCTATTGTAAGGAAAATTGAGATTGCTAATTTAGTTAAATGCCCATGTTTAGTTTTTGAATAATAATAATAACTTTATTTCATAAGCACAGGTATACATTATTACATTTATTGTTGGAGACTCCTTTTAAGCATGTAGAATGCCTTTTTTTTTTAGGGACTACCTAAGTGATAGATCGCAGGTTGTTAAGATGGGAAACTTACTTAGTTCCAAACAAAGAGTCCATTTCGGGGTTCCTCAGGGCTCAGTGCTTGGACCTACCCTCTTTTTAATTTATGTAAACAATTTATGTAACTCTCAACTACCTAATGCAAAAATGATAACTTTCGCTGATGACACGGTTATATTGTTTCATGATGATACTTGGGCGAAGGTTAAACAGGCTGCTGAAGAGGGGCTAAGAACAGTAACTAATTGGCTGGACTATAGTTTACTGACTTTAAATCTATCAAAGACTAAATATTTAACTTTTAGTATTAAATACAATCTACATCCAAATTCTGACTTTGTCTTAAAAGCGCATAACAATCATTGCAACAGTGTCCATAATTGTAACTGCTATATTATTTCGCCGGCCAGTAGCGTTAAATATCTTGGTATTGAAATTGACAAAAACCTAAATTGGAAACATCACATTAATAACCTCAAAACACGTATACGAAAATTAATACATATCTTCAAGAAAGTAAGGAACCTGAAGGACAGCAAAACTAACAAAACAGTATACACAGCTTTATGTCAATCAATAGCTGCGTATGGCATCTCTACCTGGGGTGGAGCAGGAAAAAGTATTCTTATTAAAGCTGAGAGAGCCCAGAAATGTATTTTAAAAGTAATTAACTTTAAACATTTTAGATATCCTACGATTAAATTATATAAAGAATTTCAGGTCTTAAACATCAGGCAGCTATATATTAAAATAATTGTGCTTCGGCAACATTCCTGTTTAAAAGTCGGTAATTTATCAGCTAGAAGAAAGCACGAAGTGTATGAAATTCCTTCATGTAAAACTTCCTTCTCAAAAAAATTCTCCTTTTCCTTGTCTCCATTCCTGTATAATAAAATTAGTAAAATAAACCCAATGCGAGATATGACTGGTTTTGCTTGTGGAAGGGAACTGGAACGATTTCTGAGTAACTTGGACTATGAAGGGACTGAAGAGTTGTTGAGAATTCTTAAATAAATGTTTTTGTAGTGATGATGGTATGTATGTGTATGTGCATATAAAAATATATAAATATTTAGAGTATTTTGGCGGGTACAACCAAAAGGAGTACGTTACATTATGTGATTAAAAACGGTCATTAATTAAATATGTGTGCTCAAGAGGTGTCACCATATACGTATGGTATATGCTGGAACTTCTATATGATTTAAATAGAATATCTTACATTGTACATACACTCATACTATATCACAATACATACTATGTATCTAATTTTAGGAATGATTGCGGAGTATTCTGTTTTCTTTGCGTATACTACATGTTTACGATTAACTCGGCACTAGTTGCGATACCTTTTGTTTGTACATTACCTACAATATTTGCACGTTCCACAATTTTGCACTATAAAATATTACAAACTTTATATTTCCTATGTTAACTCAAATAAGTTATTCAGTAGTAAGAATCTTACCTTGTCGTAACACAGTTTCGACTAGTACGAAAGGTAAAGAATATTTTACGGAATACCGCCATCACTTTTATGTTGTACCATGTTAAATGTGTAATAAAGTGTGTAATAACTTGCTCAGGAGTGATTAGATTGCATTTCAAAGTATGTGTTGCACATTATATCTTGTTAAAATGAGTTTTGAGGTTCACAATTTGTGTAATAATGTGAAGCCAATATTTTTTTAAATGTAAGTATAAAATAGTAATGAATTAATAGTATAGTACTTTTTTCAAAAATATATTTTTAAAATGATTCTCCTCTACGGCATCGTCACATTAAATAAGTTGAATCACTATCTTCTGTATTTATAATTTTCTCTGTTGTGACAAAGTTTTTTTGTTAAGTTTTAACTAAAAGAGATGTGCTTTTCCAGATCTTAAGGTATTCCAACATGTACCAACTATTGTGTAAAGTACGTAATAATGTCAAAATTTTGTTATCCACAGAGTATGATGTTAGTTTTTACTAAAATTACTATAACTTGATAACATTATATAGATTCAAGACTATATATAGATAATTTTGACACAAACCACAATCTTAGACTAGTATGGGTCTGAATTTCAAAATGAATTAGTGTCCATTTTGTCATTTTGTTTAGATGTTGCTTATAATCTAATTCTCTCTCTCTGAACATTATAACTTCTGATTTGTTAATTCTCACCTTGACGCAAGTGGGCATCTGGAACGGGGGACGGGGGGGGGCAGGTGGCCGGGCAACCGGATTCGGCTGTTCAGGGGAATTCGCCTGTGCCCGAAATTGGGCGAACTGAGCGCTGAGCTCTGTGACCTGCCCCGTGAGTACATCGTTTGCGGCCTGGAGGCGCGCCACGTCCCCAATGAGGGTCTCGACGACCCCAGAGATGGCGGAAGAGGAGTCCTTAAGGGCCCTAACAAAGGAACCCTTAAGGTTCGTGGACTTGGTGGCCACTTTGTGGATAACGGCCACCGCCGCGTTTGCTCTCTCCTGCATAGTCGATGGTGTGTGGGGGACAGAACCCCCTACCACCGGCTCTTGGATTTTAAGCAGGAGATCTGCAATCTTCTCCTCCGCTACGCTTTCGCTCTCCGCTCTAGCTCGGACATAGGCTTCCCTTCCAGAAAAGGTGGAGCCCGACGGAGCCGAGACTGGCGTGCGCGACCTCCCTCTATGGCTACTGGCCACTTTGGGGGGAAGCATCTCCTGGGACGCGTCGCTATCTTGGTCTAAGGAGCGTCCGCGTTTTCGACTGTCAGAGTCGCGAACCTCCACCACTTCCATCAAATCTAGTGTGTCTGTCATCGTAACGGAATTTCTGTCCGATGACAGGACAAACTTGGAACGCAGACGTTCCGAATATCTTCTGCTCCCAGGAGTCGGATGGACTTCTGGGAGCTCCTCCGAGATAGGCGACTCGAGCAAGACCTCTTCGTCAGACGAGGTGTCCGCCTTCTTCACGTTCTTCGGCAAGTTGTTTTTTGCAACTTTCTCCTTCTTCTCATTTGTAGTTTTTGTTTTTAATAAAGTTCCAATATCCATAATTAAACCCACGAGATGGGGAGAAATAAAGGTCGACCCGGGCAGAGATCCCCAATACCCGGGCAAGCGAAGGTTTATGCCCAACCGAGGGGTCCGCAGGTGCCCCGGCTGGGAGTGCGCTTGCGACTGAACTACCCATCAGCCATGCATCCCCTGGTCACGCACCAGAACACGGGATTCGGAGTGATTTTTTAGAGAGGTTTTCTTCCTCGCAGTCCGGGCGGTTAAGCCAAGACCCTCGTCCCCGATCGGAGTCGCAAAACATGACCACGACTCCTTTCGGGATTACGATATGCCCACAGTGGCAAGGAAACTAAATCTTCCCATGCCTGCTCGGTGGCAGTGTGAGTGCGCGCCGAGCCCGTCCTCCTTCTCCACTGAGGACAGCAGAGAAGAAACGCCGACCCGTGGAAGGGTCCCTCCTTCGTGATTTTTTACCGAGGTTTTCATCCTCATAGCTCCGAAGAGCGAAGAGCCAACAGACAGATCTGCTCTGTTGGGCCAAGCCTCAACCAAGTGGCCGAAGAAAGATGGCCTCCTCTTCATAATAGAATATTAGCCATTGGCGATGACGCCGTCCTCAAAAACTGAGGAAGAAAAGGCAGCGTCATCGCCAACGTTTCCAGGGTGCACCACGTGGAGGTTTTCTAGACAGCACCCCAAGCATGTAGAATGCCTGTGTCAAGAGCCTACGCTCTTCCGTACCTACCTTATTATACCTAGGAATGGTATGAACATAAAATCCATGACGAGAAAAGTAACAAAAAAATATATAAAAAACAAAAGAATAATAATAAACATGCATTTACAAAAAAATAAATAAAAAACACGAATACACATCTACCCTACCCAAAATTTACAGTTTGTTCGTTGTAATGTAATATGTTAACTCAATCAATAAAAATAAATAAAATTGAAGTATGTTTGTAATGTTAAAATATTTTTTATTTTTTTATTTTGTCTCTCTGTCTGTTTGTTCCGGTCAATCCGACCACCACCAACCATACCTAGAACCACCAAAGGACCATGACTAGCAGGTAGTTGGTGTGGTGGTAGTAACTTAGGCTACTTTTATTTTGGAAAAAGAATTAGGGTTCCGCGCAAAATATATAAATATGTACACGCGAGCGAAATCGAGCGGGAACTGCTATAGAGAATACCTAACCATAGAAATTGAACACACAAGACAATACCTTTAATCTAATCCAAACAGTGGCCACTTAAAAAGATTCCGCGAATTAAAATGAAAACCAAGACTGTGGGTACTTACAAATAAATAAATACATGATTATACATTGGTCAAGCAATGCTTGCCTCAGCGTTTGTAGTTGTGTAAGTAAGTGCGCAAAAAAGTACGATTAACATGTTCGTATATAATTATCACAGAAATACGAATAATTATTGATATTTCTGTGGCAACTCCCAATGTGAATCTGTTGTGAACACTATTTTTAATGTATAAATAAATATTATATTATATCTATATAAATATTATTACATCTCGTGCTTGTACGATCTACTTATGTGTTTGTGAAAGAATGCTCAACGTGTGTTGTGCTTGTGGCAATTATGTGACTGTCAGTAAACTGATCGTAATACGAGTATGGGATGTGGTACAAGTGATAACATGGCGGTGTTTTTAAGTCTATTTTCAAGGTAACACACTGCAGAAAATTATTATACAAATAGTAATCGTAGTAGCGCACGATGTCACTACACATTATAAAACAATGTCTCCCGCCGTAACTGTCTGTCTGTCTGTCTGTCTGTTCGCGATAAACTGAAAAGCTACGGAACGGATTTTCATGCGGTTTACACCAATAGACAGAGTGATTCATGAGGAAGGTTTAGGTGTATAAATTGTTCACGCTTTGTGTAAATTGGTTGAAATATATTATGATGATGATTGTTGAAGATGTCTCTACTACCTTTGCGAAGCCGGAGCGGGTTGCTATTATATTATAATTACATAATAAATAGCACCATACACATAAACACTCATACACACACACACATACATACATACATAGGTACATACACACACACACACATACATACGTAGGTACATACACGAATGATGAATGTACATATATACAATAAATCAGCTTTTATTTTCAAAGAACATGTCTTTATACATTCAGTCATTATGCACGGATGGCGCAATGGTTTAAGTGGTCACCTCGCCACTACGCCGCGCCGAGTGTTGTGGGTTCAAATCTCACACGGGACAAACTTGAAACTTGAAAATTTTTGTGATCCACAAATAGTTGTCCCGAGTCTGGGTGTCCTTTGTGTTTATTGTTTGAATGTTTGTGAAGCGCCCCGCGACACAGGCATATTCCTAATGCGGGAGTTGTCTTTGAAAAAAAAACAAAAAAAAACAAAATCTTTGAGTTAAACAGTGCTCCTTTTGCCATTTTCTGGCTACATCATCAGACTCGTAAAAGCCTTTGCATCGTAAATAGATCTCTAGACCCTTTACACCAAACTACACAGATTCACTGGAATATTTTAGTTTTTAACTACAAATTTACTGAAATCGTCATAAATCTTTGGAAGTTTTTATATTACGCTATTTACAACGAGACGGTTTCAACAAGTGCAAAACTTAATACAATTATGACGTAAATGTATGAAGAGTGTTGTGTATTTGGGATTCGTTTAATCTCTGAGAAGTACTTAATGCGATCCCGGAGTAGGTACTTCCGAGCTGAAGGAACAGAAGATTATTTTGCCTTACATTGTCTTCCATACTTCTTTGTTTATGAGGAAGTTTAGTTTCACTTTAATTTACCGTTCAATAATAGCTCTAATATTAATCTACATAAGTGCGTTTGTAACACTTTGTACACACTGTACAGTTCACTGTGTTTGTAACACAGTCAACTGTAAAGCAAAAGTGCGCTACAAAAGACCAGAAATGGTCGAGGTAGCAGTAGGCACTTAAAATAATAATAATAATAAACACTTTGTATCGTAAGATTATAGCGTGTAATATACCGCAATTATATGTAACTAGCTGTTGTCCGCGACTTTGTTCGCGTGGAAATTTAGCTAAATTTTGCCCCAGGAACCATACAATTTTCCTGTATAAAAAGTAGTCTGTACTATTCCAGACTATAATGTATCTCTGTGCCAAATTTCATCCAGATCCGTTCAGCCGTTTTTGCGTGAAAGACTAACAAATCCATCTATCCATACTCACCAACTTTCGCCTTTATAATATCATACCTACCTAATATCAACTTTCTTTTATATTGTTTAAAATTTCACTTAGTCTAATAAAATGTCAACAATATCATACGTGTGATAAAATGAATTGCATTACTTTTCGAGACCGCTGTGTTATTACTTAATTTGAACAATGTAGCACATTTGTTTGCATTTGTTTTCATGCGGTCAACATCAACCATCTTATGGACGTTTACGAAATGATTTTAATAATAAGCATGATAAAAGAACTTCGACTGCGATGGTACCTACGCACATATTTTTATTATATCAACTCTCAATACACACAATGGTTACCTAATGGTAAGCTGTCACCGGTTCCTATAGACACTGCAGGGTTCTGGAGGGTGAAGTTCCTAAATTAATTTGAGCAGAAATTTGCTGTATCCTACTTTATTACAAATTATTAGAAAGTTTTCCTGGCGACCCTACTGTATCCGAGCCATATGCACAAGTTATTTTCAAGACTCATCAGTCATCAGAAATCTTCATAACATATTGGCTTAACTATTGTCAAAGATAAATAACGCCTATTAGTACCCTGAGATTGTGCCACTTATACGGGCACATTTTCACGATGTTAAAGTTCTCTCCCTAAACATAACATATTTAAACTTCCCACCTCCCTAACACATGCTGCAACTTGACTTGAACTTTGATACATATTGAAATAACTTCAGAGTGTCCTTTCGTATCATTACTTTAGACTTGAAATTTCATTAGGTATGTGTAAAAGTGTTGCGTCTTAATTTGTTCGTACTTTGCTGTTTGACTTACGATTATCTTAATATTTAAGCACCTTTTTAGAACTTCTTATTTTTGAATTTATAATTTGATTTATAATAAAAATGCCTGCTACACTTTATTTCGTCATCTTTATTTTTTACCATTGGTACACCCGTCACTAGAACAATGCAGTAGAATTGTATATATTATATCGCACTGCTATTACAAGAGTGTATCAACTCAAAATTAAGCTTATTTCAGAATCGACAGAAAACTGATTACTCGCTTCCTGTTAAAGATTATAAAAAGTGAACACTGTATATAGATTATTGATAAAATTAAGGGATTTCTGTATTAATGAATTATTTAAAAGATTGCAGGTTATCAAGTTATTTCCAATTATTGAGTTAATACTTTATTGTCTGAACAAATAAAAAAAATGAATAATTTTTAGTTGTTTTGTTGATAAATTTGGCTTATTACAATTTATTATTATTATTTTACATTTATTGACGCGTAGGGAATTGATATTTACGTATGAAAAATGAATTATCTCAAATTTACCCTATTTTGAGTTGATACAGTCTCGTAATAGCAGTGCGATATATCGATGTTGCCACACTTCAAACTTACAATATTTCTAACATTTATATGCTTTGGCATTGCTCGCCTTGGCCCCTGAAACTTCCGTGTTCTTGTCAATATTCAAAGTCATAAAGCTCTCGCATATGAACTGATACATGCCATGAAATAAAATGTTTATAGAAGAAAGGTAAGAGTAACACTAGACCTGAATCTTCTTATGATGTGGAAAGAAAAAATCAAATCTAAACCTTTAAGTTCTGTGGTATATTTAATTGGAGAATTGAGTATTTTTAATCAAATTTGCTACGGGTCTTGCAACACCTAAGATTTCATTTATGAATACATGTTTTTACACGTGGGAGAGCCATGCTTCGGCATGTATGGGCCGGCTCGACTTTCTATGCTTTTCGCCGAGTGAGTTAGGTTACCGGAGGCCCGAACCCTTCCCTCTCCCCTTCTCTCCCCTCTTCACCTCTCCCGTTCCTTACCGCTCTCCCTCTCTTCCCCCTTCCCCTGCTCCTACTACTCCTTGAAGGCCAGCAACAGGCTTGTGACTCGTGAGTGGCAGGTGCCCATGAGCGGCGGTAGTCATTTACCATCAGGTGACCTGTCTGCTCGTTTGCCCCCTATGCCATAAAAAAAAAATTGTTGACACTAGTCTTCTAATAAGTTCTTTAAGAACTGGATGGTTGTTATTTAGTTATCAGAAATCATCACCATAAATACTTCTAGCGTAGGAAGTACTGACCCAGCCAGGCGACTAGAATTCGGTCAGAAATTTTGTATCCAAGAAAACCTCCGCCACAAATATGATTCCGCTTTTAAGCAATACCTGAGAATATGATACATGCAGCTAATTCTAAATCCTTATTTGACACAGGTGGATACTCACAGAAAAGAAAGTTAGAACAAAAACAATTCAAAAGACAAACGCGTGTAAGAGTACATCCGTTGTATATGACACGCGATTTAAACTTCCTCCCCCGTACTATTCTTAAACAGGTTTCTACTTAGTCTTTCTGTCACGTTCAGAGTGCCGCAGGAGTTCAGCTGCAAAGCTCTTTATTATATGGCTGTCTTATTTAACATGAAGGACAATGTTGAAGACCTGGATTAACGCGTAGGCTACTTTTTATCTCGACATTCCCACGAGATCGGGACTTACGCGGGTGAAACCGCGAGGCGCTGTTAGTAATTAAATAAATAAATATGTATATTGTAATGAGGTTGAGTGTTACTTCGGGTTTTAAAGGGAGCCGCTACCTACTTACCATAATAAAAAAAACATTGCTAGCAGCTATGAAAAAACGAATTTTCAAATTAGAATAGTTTCAAGATAAAACAGCATAATTTAATCAATATTGCACACAACCTGTAAGTTCCAACGCGTGAAGAGAACATGTATATTTTATTTCAAAAAGCAAACAGCGTGTACAGTAAATACAAACATAGGTATATAACACGAATGCATTGATAAGACAATCTATGAATAATACATAACGTTGAAGGATTGATAGCTCATCGAACACAAACACTAGTGACCAACGGGTAACTTTAGTGAATAGAACTAAGAGGATTCTCTATGTTCAGAACATATACTATGCAATTTATATAGGGCACTGCACATTGCACATGAGAATTTCAAATAATCGCGCCAATTTCCTCCAAGGAATCCTAACTAATATTACAAATAATAACTTATATATAATAACTTCACACAACTCACATACGGGCCTCTGATCCCAAACTAGGCAGAGCCTGTACTATGGTAACCAGACTGCTGATAAACATACTTATATATTTCTAAATACATATTATAGATAAGTTACACCCAGACACAGAACAAATGATCGTGCTCATCACACAATTATATGTCCTGGGTGGGAATCGAACCCACACATGGCTTAGCAGTCAGGGTCACTAACCACTAGACCAACAGGCCAGTCGACAAATGCGAAAGAGAATTTATTTTTTACGTCACACCTTAGCTATGGTTGAGCTAGACGCTGGCAGACGCGTGCGTCATGCTCGTGAACGAGTGCCATTGGTCAGGGCTGTCAAAAACGAATTTGTATCTTGCCTGTTCTTCTCCATTGGATCTACGTATTGGAAAAGGCCACTACCTTCACAACCACCTTATACTGACTGGCTTCTACTCATGACAATTCAAAAATACTTAATGGATTAATTTAAATAAATGATTTGATTGATACGTTTACAGTTAATCATTTAAAAACTTCAAAAAAGGAGGAATTTAAAAATAAAAAAAAACTTAATGACCAATGTGGTCGTTAAGTTTTCTTAAATTTTCTATCTATAACAACTTTCCTAACACCTTAGCGCGATTTCCTCATTATAAAATAAAACAAAACTTTTCGCCATTATCTCATACGGTCCCGCTAAATGTAGCGCCAGATCTATGTCAAGCAACTCCGCGCTCTTGAGTGGTCGGCCAGCCAATTACCGAGAGAGAGTTTCCAAGAATTGAGGCAAAAATTCTCCAGTCTCTTTAAGAACTCAGAAATTTTAATAATAAATATGATAAGAAGAATATTACGAATATACGTTGTTACAATAAGTTTTAATTATAAAAAGAAGGAGGTCCTCAATTCTGTGTGTTCTGTTATATCTTGTGATTTTTTATTGAATACGATACTTCCCTAGATTAGTCCAAAAGAATTAGATTATTATTAAATCTAATAAAAGTTTTAGGTATCCTGATTAATATGTTTTAAAGCCGTTTAGTATTTGGTTGTTGCCATTTTATACAATAATTTTTATTATTTTTACCAAGTTCGTTAATGAGATTGATTGAAAGCGAAGCCTATCGTGTTTAAAAGCGATACTGTATCGTAATTGAATGATATCAGTGATATACACTATCACACGAATATCAAAATGTCATGAAAGCGTGACGTAAAGAGTAAAGTAGAAAATCTCATAAATACTACATTTGTAATTTACGTGTTCCATACGTAATTAAATCACAACGTTACTCTCACGGCACGTAACGGGCGAACATTAAAATGGCAGTTAAAGCGTATGTATGTTTACGTGCTGAACTTTTGTAATTATTTTGTAAATTTCGAACAATAATGAATTAGACTTTCTTATTTACGGCAAATTCTGAAGTTCTTGACTTTTGCCTTTACATTCTATCTATATATTCCATATGAGATACTCGTTTGGAATATAAAATCAGTATCAAGAGACCCCTAGCTATAAAACTAGTACTGTACATTCCACATAGGACCTAATAAATATATCCTTATCATTTTTGTTCTCCAAAACGTTGACGAGAACAAAAATTGATCGGTCGTCAGATTCTTGTCTATTTTCAGCTGGGTTATAAGGTTATAAGGTTGACCTTATAACCTTATAACCCAGCTGAAAATATACAATAATCTGACGACCGATCAGTAGCGAAATAATAACAATAACAACTTACCCACCTAAAACCGCAATCGGCCACCGATTGAGAAACCAATGACTGAAAGGTTTTGGCACTGCGGTTACCAATCCAGTTTCTAACCGTGACACCTATAAAAAAAAGCTCCTCGGGTTCATATACCTAATAAATGATCTCTCATCCATGGAAGCGGTACTGGCGTAAATATGTAAATACATATATTTAGGTGCACGTTCACAGTTTAACTCAATCCGCGGCCGTGAGATGCCATTGATTATACTGCTTGTTATACTGTATCACTATTATGGTATACATAATTGTAAATAATCCCGCATCTTTCAGAAATTACGTTTACTAAAAATAACTATAAGTTACTAAAAAAAGTCATTATCGAAGCCATTTTCTGTCAGTAAAAAAAGTGGTTTATTACAATAAAACTACACATGCGATAAAGACATTACAATTAGAATATTTCAAAGAACGGTGCAATAACGACTTCATTTTTATTAGTTTCACTATTGAACACACTATTAACGCTATAGCGTATTATCTTTAGTAGATAAACACTTTTAAAAGAGTTAAACCGACTTCAAAAAGCACTAAGAAAGGACACTGAAAAGTAAAAAATAATCGATATCAAACTCAATTGAAAAGCTACATACATGTGACACTTTTAATAGGTAACATTATAAAGGCACCAGGTACCGACTTCAACCAGACCAGTTTACCGCATTTTCCCTCAGATGCCATCATCAGATCTGCACTTAGTGACAATGGGACCACCTGGAGAGCATACCCTTTTAAACAAAAGTAAGGAATTTTTGAAATCGGTTCATAGACGACGAAAATATCGGTCAACATACATAAAAAAACCACATATAGCCGAACATAGAACGTCCACTTTTCGTTGAACTCGGTTAAAAATTTAAGTTAACATCCAATGGGCGAGACGCAACGGCGATTTGATTATATTATTTTTTTATGGAATAGGGGGCAAACGAGCAGACGGGTCACCTGATGGTAAATCACTACCGCCGCCCATAAGCACCTGCAACCCAAGAGTCACAAGTACGTTGCCGACCTTTCAGGTGGGAATAGGTAAAGAATGGAAGAGGGGGAAGGGGGGGAAGGGTTAGGGCCTCCGGTAACCACATTCACTCGGCGAAAAGCAATGCAAGCATTGCTTCACGGCGGGTTTTCTGTGAGGCCGTAGTTATCGCTCCGGTCGAGCCGGCCCATATGTGACGAAGCCATATGGCTCTCCCACGATTAACTATATTGTAATAGATAGTCATAGACATAAAGATACATATTAAAACTAGTAAGGTATAGTAAATTTTTACTAAAACCGGAACAGCCGGACTAGAGAATCTCCACTTGACATAAGTCTGCAGTCAACTGGCATAGTATTTGCATTTCTAGGAGAGTGATTTGTTTGCTTGGTTTTGACGAACTCGTACTATCTTTGGCTAAATGGAGTAAAAAAATGGTATAGTTTTCATAAAATGGTGATATACTCTTACAAAAATAACAACTAAAATTCTTAAGGGTATTCGATCTCCTTGAACAGTAACCTATCAAAAGATTCACTGATCCCAAAAGCTGAACATAAGTTCTGCGTAGTTGAATCGAGCTGAACAGAGAGCAATAAGGCAATAACCGCAAAGGTTATATGCAATAACGGGCGTCAGATCGACCGCCGAGAATTGCCGAAGTGTCCCGAATCCGATTGCATCCGATACTGGCTTGTACTGCTTTTGAAGTATAATTGTATTGTATTTTCGGAACCCTCTTTTCAAAAAGCGTTTTGTTTATATTTCGAATGCCTTGGATAAAACGGGTTAAGGTGTTCATATAAGAGTGAAGTGAAAAACACTCGTATTTTTTCTAACTGCTAAACTTCGTGCTGAGTTACAAATTTCGTCTAATTATCACGACCTGCGTATAGTCTATTACAAGCACCGGACATTCTTCAACTAAGGTTATAAAATAAAGAATAAAGCCGGCGCCAAAAATACAAACCTTTATGTTTTTTTTTTCTAAAATATAATAATTAATAGTTACTTACTTAAGACTCTTACTCACCTAACTTACTTAATATTTATTAAATTCTTTGTTATAAATATTTAAAGAACAATTCAAAGTTCTCATTAGGATTGTAAGAAATGAAAAAGCCGAAACACGAGGTAGTTGCTGTATATCGTTGAGGAGTTCCCTCGACTATAATATGTGTGATAAGTTTCAACAAAATCGGTTCACAGATGACAACTAAGTGGCTGATCAATCATTCATTACCTATTCTTCTACCCTTTGGGTATTTTTTTTTCTAATTTAAAAGAGACTAACTTCGAAGGTACATTTTTGTTTATCGAAATCGTACTACCAGTAAAAAGTTATGCGTGGTCATACGAACCATGGTCGTCCATAAAAAAAATAAAAAAAACGGGTTTTGAGAACCTTATCCGTTTCATCGTTGTTAAAAAAGAGAAAATGAAGATATGGCCCAGTTTAATTACGTTTAATGATAGTTTGCTAACTTATATATAAAACGCCTACACAGACTAAAGGCATGTCAATTACAAATCAAGGTATATATTAGGACTGTTGAAACAATATTCGCTTTTTATTTATAGCAACATCGAACACAATTTTTTAATATGTGTGAGATCCAAAAATATGATAAAGATTTTTAACATTTTTCTTTTTTTTTTCAAGAGTCCTTCGAAACCTTTGTTTATTCAAACCAAAACCACCCTTTAATTTTAACGTCTATTAGTCACTATTTTTACCAAGGAGCTATAGTTAATGGCTTTCCTTCCATGAGTTTGGTAAAGCTACATCACTTTTCTTCAATTGTAGTGTGTTATGTCTTGATAATTTATTTATTTATTTATTACTGATGACAATGAAACATGAAATCTTATTTATCTTTTATTTTTCTTCTATTTCAGGAATACTAAGCACTGCAAATGAGTGAAGAGTACCTAGATTGTAAGTAAAACTTTTGATTTTCTTTCTTATATCCTATTTACTTTACAATAGTTTCCTAGAATGGCAGCGTGGGGTTAGTTATCAAAATTGCTTACGGGTTTTCCTTGCAGTTTCCTATTTCTAATTTGTAATTTATTCTTAAATAAACCCATCTGTTTTTAATTTGACAAAATACTGATATTGACTTTTATTTCTAGACTATCAATTCATTTAATGTATTTTCTGTTGAGAGATTTTTTTTAGAGAGACAGATTATATGAGTACCATCTCCGTTAGGTGGGGGTCAAATGTGTTATACACGGGATAGATAGAACACTGTGACTATGAGCATAACCTATGGACCTAAGTTTTGTTTTTTTTTATACACGTCTGTGGCAAACAAGCATACAGCCCGCCTAATGGTAAGTGGGACTTGAGAAACCTATACATTCAATTCAAAGAAGAGAAAAATCAGTTATAAGCTTACTTCGTTGTCATCTGTTGTCAAATTAAAAAGTTAAGTACTTCGATATCTGAGATTCAAACTAAACCCTTGAATACTTACATATTGGAACGAACCAGTAGAGTAATTTACACTTCTATTCAAAAGAAGAGAAAATATTCAGACCGTTGTCTTGTCTTATACATTATTTATAATGAATATTTGAATAGTTCCTTTACACCTTTAAACACGAATTATAAAAAAGTGTTATTTTCATGCTTTTGATATCAGTTAGCCATTTGGATAACTAATATCAAAAGCATCACTTTTTCTGTTGATCAATTCCGGCCGTTTTTTCTTAATTTCTTGCTTGAGTCTCATTAGTTGTTGGCAGTAGAGATCCGAGTCGATGGTTTTGCCCGGCGGTAAAACCTCATATTTTACGTCTTAAGTTCATACCTACACCGGACACACTATACCGTCACGGTAACGGCACGGCTCCAACCCAGCAATTAAGTTGTCGTTCAAATCTGAGCATTAAAACCTGGTCGTATAACACATTTCATAATGTCAATATCATCAAAGAAGATACCTATACAACTTATGCCGCACTTTAAATTCGTATAACTGTAGGCTGAATCACTATAAAATGAATTCCTAAAGCGCACGTAGAAAATCTTTATATATAATGTTTCTGTTCAAACTAATAAATGGCTTTATTGATTCTCCTGAGCTGTTAGAAAAGGTAGGTTTTTGTATCCCACGCACTAACGCACTAGCAGTCGCCTATTGAACAGGAAAACATTTGCTATACCTCAAAGCCGCACCAATTTGGGTCAGTGTTCACCAATGTCTCGCATGCTTACTCTGGCCAACTCCATGCCGAGATTGATATCTTTGTGGGTTCCGTATCCTCAGTAAGGTCTAAACTCAGAGTCTTGATTAATTGGTTAATCTTTTAAACTAAACTTTCTTAAATAAATTAGGAATAGCGAAAGTTTTCTTTTTTCTATATGTTTTTTTTTTTTGTATTCCTTAGTAAATTTTAGTAAGTAGGTATGTCTTACTGTTATATTTATACAAGATAGATTCACATCTAGTAGATGTCAATCAAACATGATGTATTTTTTTGTTTATATACTGCTTTTGAGATTGTACATCAGTTTTGTGAATTAATAAAAAAAAATAATATGAAAAAGTCAACGGCGGGCAGTAAGCGCGCTTGCTGCAACCATACAACTCGACTCGCAGTCGGTGCGCTGAAAGTTCGCGGTCAGCTCGCGTACAGCGCGCGGTGCGGACCGCGCGCCGTTTGCGAGCCGCCAGCGAAAAAAACTTTGCGTCGTGTCGCACATGAAGAAGATGAAATCAGCTTGCACCTCGCGGGCGACGCGTGGTAAAGCACGCTGGTGGCTAGCGGTAGAAGGAGAGGGCACCTCAATGCCAGATTTAATAAAGCAACATGTTGAATGGAACTCATTATTTCTTAGGGATTTTTATAATCAATTTAGGCGGCACCGTGCTGCAGCTGTGCCGTTGTAGTGCCGTTACAGTGTGTGATGACCTTTAGCCGGGCGGCTAAGCGTAAAATTATATTTTACCACTTCTACATTTTTTTTTCAAAGGGATTTTTCTCAAATTAAACTTACCTAAAGCTAAGAAGTTGCACATTTTTTTATTGGAGTGTTTTTTGCAAGAAATTGTACTACCCGGAGATAAGTACATACAGACAGATTGACATACCTACAAATGGAGGATAGCCAAATAGGCTAGATATGAAATAAACACGCTTCGCTCGTCTGCTCGTGTGTCGAACGCTCAACTAACTGCTGGTGGTAACACCAACGGCACGGATGGCATTCATAAACTTGTAAACAGCCACTGTGTGGAGTGCTGTTCGACCCACCCACAGTTCTTAGTTCCATTTTGTTCCTGAAATGTGGATAATTTTCTACTCCGGAAGTTTTTAAAGACAAAAGACATGAGATACATGAGAGTATGTGTGTGTATACAGTTTATTTTAGTGTACTATAGATAAATCGTATATAAACTATGTAATTAAAGTAACCAAAGAAACCTTTAAACTGTCCAAGGAGGGTATTAAAACTCTGTTTTCTAAAGCACCTAAACCATAAATTCTATGGTAACAAGGGTTTAGTCTGTGCACAGAAACCATTGTGTAGCAGTTCGTAATTAAGCCAGTAACATTTGGTGCTCGTACCTTATATTAATTTTAATTAAAAGTCCTAAAACGTTTTGTCTTCAGATAAAGAATAAAATAGGATATTACATTCGGCGGTAAAGCTACGTGGGATTATATTTTTAGAATGTCAATTAGCAAGTATTTACCTCCTACTGAAAATAATTATGACAAAAAAGTTTTGGCCTTAAGAAGTTATGAATGAAATTTTGTAAACATACTTTTTTCAAATCATACAGTTCTAGCTTGTATTTGGCGATTATTGATTTTACATACAGTTGTTCATGGTTACCACTCGAGACCATTTCTATCCCAGTGGTCATCACTTCTCCATACTCCATACTCCCATTGTGATTATAATTCAATTTTGCTTATGGCAAGAGCTACACCAAAAGCCTTTAAAATTTGAAAGTTGAACATTGCTGAAATCTTTGTGTAAAGATTATGTTCAGAGGACGTCTTACAGCTGAGACCAATTTTAGTAATGACAACCAATAAAACAATTGCTAACTTTTCAACTTTCGCGTTCCATGATATAATATTATCTACGTATGAACGGGAATTAACGCGATCACGAAAAGGTATTACATACCTCTGAATTGCCTGACGTTTCGACCAGGTTGCACTGGCCGTGGTCACAGGCTGACTGGCTCAGCGGTGCACGCCCTCCGTCGCCGACATCGTGAGGTAGAAGGTTCTTCATCCACCTCCACTTTTTTGATATTTTTGATATTTTCGTTTCGCCATGTACCGTCACATACTATACTAACAGTGTCCCTATTCTGTAAGCAAACCGATGTGGCCCTATTCTGGTGTTCACCCGACTGCGCATAACAGCGAGGTGGCATAACATCTTGGCTAAAGGTATGAATTTCGCTCCAACACCTAAACAAATACCGTTCGAGAAAGTAATCAGTAGCGTTGAGGAATCTATTGCACGTAACAAGGTACCGCCCGGCGATGCCGATATCCTTAGACAGGACGTCGCGGTAATATTACGAAAATCAAAGCTTCCGGCTAGTAATATCACTATGGGAGAGCGTCAAGCATTGAAAAACATTAGGGATAACCGGGATATTTTAGTGCTTAAGGCCGACAAGGGAAACGCCACTGTAGTGATGAGTACAACTGATTACCAACGTAAAGTACTTGAACTTTTGGATGACGATAAGGTTTACAAACCGGTATCATATAACCCCACGGCCAGAGTAACGCGTAGAATACGATCTCTTATCCAGGATAACGAGGACCTATTTTCAGAAGACGAGTACAACAGACTTTATGCACCAAAGTCACATCAGCCACCGAAATTATATGGTCTGCCCAAAATACACAAGCCCAACGTGCCGCTGCGGCCTATTGTAGGTCAAATTGCCTCTCCTACTTACGATCTCGCGAAGCATGTTGCGTCAGTATTGCAACCACTTGTAGGCAAAACACCGTCTTTTGTGAAAGACTCGCGGCACTTCATACAAATTATAAAAGATCTCAAGTTGGAACCTGATGACGTCATGGTGAGCTTTGACGTGGAATCACTTTACACCAATGTTCCAATAAAAGAATGTATGGACGTCGTAAAAGACCTGCTTAGAGACCACGAGTTGCCGTTCAATTATATTGATCTACTTGAACATTGTCTAGAGGGCAACTATTTCCTTTTCCAAGGTCAACATTACCTTCAGATTGATGGTGTCGCAATGGGTAGTCCTGTAGCCCCTGTACTAGCCAACATCTGGATGGAGCATTTTGAAGAGAAGGCGTTGAGTCTCGGCCCGAAGACCGTTAGGCTTTGGAAGCGATTCGTGGATGACATCTTTAGTATCGTCAAGGGAAATAAACAGGAAGTAGATCAATATTTACAACACCTCAACTCCATTCACCCCAAGATAAGGTTCACATATGAGGTGGAGGCGGATAGGTCATTGTCATTTTTAGATGTCAAAGTAACCGCGAGGTCAGATGGGTCCTTGTCGCACTGTGTGTACCGCAAGCCTACTCATACGGATAGGTACCTACACGCCACGTCTCATCATCATCCCCGACACCTGCAGTCTGTTATGACTTCACTCAAGAACAGAGCATACGATCTTTGTGACCCTGAACATTTGGAGCGAGAGCTGGATCATGTTCAGGAGGTACTTAAAAGTAACGGATATCAGGTGAATGGAACACGGAAGCAACCGACAATGAGACGCAAGCATCCGGAGGTGAACAGACAACCAGCCTACATGCCATATGTGAAAGGAGTAACGGATAAGATCGGCTCCGTATTAAAGAAATACTCCATTCCGACAGTATACACACCAGGCATAAAGGTTCAAAACATCGTGGGTACACCGAAGGACGTCTTGCCGTTACAAACTCCAGGTGTCTACAAAATAAACTGCAGCTGTGGTAGTTCCTACATAGGCCAAACAAAGCGGACCATTGCTGAAAGGGTCAAAGAACACATCGCTGCTGTGAAGAACCGACAGATTAGCAAATCAGCGATTGCAGAACATGCACTCGAAGCGGGCACCAATCACTGGATTGAATTTCACCGTACGCAAGTCCTCTCCACGGAACGTCACTTTTACTCAAGAGTTGTACGTGAAGCGATTGAAATTAAAAAACACAAAACTTTCAATCGGGAAGATGGTTTCAAATTATCTACAGCGTGGAATCCAGTGATAAAAAACATGCCACCTCGCTGTTATGCGCAGTCGGGTGAACACCAGAATAGGGCCACATCGGTTTGCTTACAGAATAGGGACACTGTTAGTATAGTATGTGACGGTACATGGCGAAACGAAAATATCAAAAATATCAAAAAAGTGGAGGTGGATGAAGAACCTTCTACCTCACGATGTCGGCGACGGAGGGCGTGCACCGCTGAGCCAGTCAGCCTGTGACCACGGCCAGTGCAACCTGGTCAAAACGTCAGGCAATTCAGAGGTATGTAATACCTTTTCGTGATCGCGTTAGTTCCCGTTCATACGTAGATAATACAATAAAACAATTCATGGTGAATATATATTTGTGATTTCTAATGTACATAGATTAAGGTACACGTAGGGTAAATGGTTTATTCTTATCTAGGCAAGTTTACTTTCTCTCTCGAATTCATATTCTATTAGAACCCTTAACTGTATGATTTCGATAGTTATCTAAGTAAGTGGTTTTGTTCATATTGTTTTGAATAATCGTTCAGATCTCAATTTAGCAGTTTTATTTCTTCGTACGTTTCTAGTTAGAAGAAGACCTCTATTTATAGTTGATAAATGGAATAGGTGTTTGTCGTTCTACTCTTAAATTTTAGCATACTCACCAAAGTAACAATAAAAAAAATCAACTAGGAGGTGACTTTACGGCGATGCTGAAGAGTAAGTAATATCTGTTCGGGAGCACATAGTCATTTATAAGCTCTCAGACTTTCGGTCAATAAAGTCTAAAGTTTCAAGCTGGTATTTAGCTGAGCAATTACAAAGGTGCAGTACTCCGTACAAGATCAACTAGGGGTCTATAGAGACGGTTCTGGGTCTAGGTATTTAGGTCCTGTTCAGAACTAGAAGTGCCGGACCTTCGATACGTTTTCCAATTTCTTGGAATCTGTCTGTGCTATGGACTTGATTTTTTCACCAAAGTTAAGTTTGGATGTGACAGTGATGCCCAAAAGCTCTAGATGGTTAATAATGGGTATGGATAAGAATTTGGAAAGTGAAGTGTATGTTCAAGGATTTTCTTAATAACGTAGTGAATAATTTCAATGGATAGTTTGTTTCAAACAATCTTTTTGTAGCTGTATGCAAGAGTCATGCCCTTTCAGTGAGTTAAGTAAGTGTTATTGGTAGTATTTGAGCCTGTATATGCACACCCCCCATAGTAGTGACATTGGGTCTCAAAGATATATTGATGGTAATGGAGGTATACCAGACCAGATGTATTACAGATCTGCGTGTCCGTTAAAAAGGCCCCGTTGAGTAGTCGGGTGTTAAAATCCCCAAGCATAATGGTATAGTTTCAAAAGAAGAAAAATAATCAATGTGAACAGTAGGGACTATAATAGATTTCCACAAGAGGTTTTGCGTGGTGCAAGTCGACTTCGATAAAGAGATGTTCAGCAAAGCCAGAGTAATAACCACTCTAAAAGTAATGTCAGATCAGAGGTATATGGCAAGCCCACCGTACCCTTTACCTATTCAGTCATTACGTATCAGCTGGTAGCCTGGTAGTGCATATTGGAGGAAGGAAGAGTAGGTTTAAGAAAGGTTTCAGAGATAACCACAGCATGGATAAAATTAGGATTAAAAGAAGTTAAAGATCCGGATAGTGAGTGTAAACACTTTGAGCGTTAATATGCACCACATTTAAAAAAATATGAAGAGAACCGAAAATGTCAAAAAGTTGTTTGTTCAAGTGTTTTGAATCTCCGTCTTAATTGCTAAACGCACTATCATAGTCCCTATCGGACGAATAAGAAGAGCAAGAAATAAAACTTTTGTTGCAATTAGACATTAATAAAATAATTAAATGTATATAAAATAAATTAATAATAGATAAGTAAAATAATAAATAAATAGGTACTCGAAAAATTAAATTTCAATACAAACATCCTCAATGCACTGAAAGGGTTGTCAGTACAATAATCGGCATTATAATTAAAAAAACTAAACTAAACGCACTGACGAGGTAACCGAACAAACAGTTTTAACGCCAATACTGTCTAGTGTCTAATTGTCAATTGTCATTGAATTAAAACACGAGTTTTGTTATTTAACTTGTATAATTATAAAACACTTGACATTGGCGGAATTCCTGCGTTGATAGAGTCCATAATAAAATCTAATATATAAAACTCTCGAGTCGCGGTGTTTGTAGTTAAACTCCTCCGAAACGGCTTGACCGATTATCATGAAATTTTGTGTGCATATTGGGTAGGTCCGAGAATCGGACAACATCTATTTTTCATTCCCCTAAATATTAAGGGTAGTCCACCCCTAAATTTTGTTTTTTAACCTTTAGATAATTTTTTATTTTTTTAATATACAACATTAGAAAATACATACAACCCTGAATTTTCAACCTTCTACGATCAACCCCTGTTTTTTAATAGCGATATTAGTAATTTTACTTTCATTTGTACAACTTTTTTAAACTATTTAACCCAGAGAAAAGTGCGATTGTTATAATCGATTGTAATAATCGAATGCCGTCAAGTCGATGTTAAACTTTTTTTTTTATGGGATAGGGGGTTAACGAGCAGATGGATCACCTTATGGTAAATGACTACCGCCGCCCATGGGCACCTGCAACTCGCGAGAGTCACAAGTGCCTTGCCGGCCTTTAAGGTGGGAGTAGGAGAGGAGGGGAGATGGAGAGGTAGGGGGGAAGATAGAGAGAGGGAACGGTTAGAGCCACCGGTAACCTTACTCGCTTGGCGAAGTACAACGAATCATTGCTTCACTGCCGGTTTTCTGTGAGGCCATGATATCACTCCTTTCGAGCCGGCCCATACGTGCAGAAGCATGGCTCTCCCACTGTTAAACTTTAAGTATGTCAGTTAAGTTAATGAAGTACTTTGAATTAAGAAAATGAATGGTTGGTTGGTTGGTTTTGTTATTTTTATAGGCCGTCAATAGACCACAGCGCTCCATTCTTCTTTCAGTCATAGACCCCATCCCCACAATAAGTTAGTTATTTTTTATTTGACTACCAAATATTCATTGAAATAATTAATATGGTAAAACAACGTGTGCCGGGTCAGCTAGTAATATATAAAAAGTGACTGATGACATTAGCAGAATAGGGAATATGCATGTACTTTTTTTTATCTTTTATTGACTTGTTCCATAATTCTACCCTAATAAAAAATATAAATAACCTTGGCAATGTTCAAATTAATTTTTAAAATAACATTGAAAACATCGATAAAATTTGATCTGTTTGAACGCCGCCATATTTCGCGGGCCTTGGATGACGTCACGTTAAACGCTTAGTGTTTTTTTCATAAACTTACTTGAAGTGATACAGTAATTTTATACCGACTTCCCGTTGTAATTACTATTTATTGTAATTAATAGACGATGGATAAAGTTAAAAAACATTTTATAGGTATTACCTTGTCCCTAAGTGTAAAAACACTATAAGAAGTACAAATACAGTATTTTTTCCTGTACAAAATAATAATGTAAAATACGAAAACAATGGTGTACATTAATGAGAAGAGATGAAGTATCTTCAATATCGTGTTTATATTGTTGTGAAGATCACTTTAATGTAAGCATATTACAATTTAATTGCTAGTATAATGTGAATTAGTCACCAGTAATTTATGTTGGTTTTAAATATCAAGCAGAAGGCAACTTGCTTGTCTACTTAAACTAGGTAACAAAAGTCCAATAAAACTTCATGAATATAACTAACTATACATACCGTACCTATCCTTTAGATTATAATATAACAAGTATTATAATAATTACCTTGCGGCTTTCACTCCTTTAACCTCAGCGGACGTAAAATCTGGATTTTATGCAAAATATATAGTCATCATGAATGCACCTATTTTCGGTAGATTGTCCGATTGTGCTTTGACAAAACTACATTCAGTCACTGTCCTAGTAGTCCATTGAAATGTTACATTTTTTAGGCCTTACCTTGCGTTTTTTAGAGGACGCAATTTTATTTTTTTGATGTGTAGGGGGGGTAAGTGTAAAGCTAAAATCAAGTTTGTGGGGTCGCCACCCTTGTCCCACGGCCGCCATCTTGAAAATAGGGGTTGAAACGGTTTTTACGATATATCTCTTAAACTATTTATCTGATAAAAAAAATTTGGTAACGTTTTTTGTTGCAAATTAAATTCTCTATAACTTTGGTTCAGTAACTTTTTGTCGTAGAACTATAAATACAAAAGTTATAAGTGAAAATATTCAGAAATTCGAAAAAAAAATTTATATTTTTTGATATAACTTTTTTTTTTATCATTTTACGAAAAAACGATATCAGACCATTTTTGTAGATCGTTTTTTAAGGAACAACTTTTATTAGCAACATTTTTTCATTAAGTCAATAGCTAAGGTTTTACAGCGCTCCGAAGTGAGTACTATTTTTCAGTACTCTTTAACTATACATATTTTATACGTGGGTACTAATAATGTGTCATTTTCACTTATAACTTTTTTATTTATAGTTCTACGACAAAAAGATACTGGACCAAAGTTATAGAAAATTTAATTTGCAACAAATAACGTTAACAAATTTTTTTTATCAGATAAATAGTTTAAGAGATATATCGTAAAAACCGTTTCAACCCCTATTTTCAAGATGGCGGCCGTGGGACAAGGGTGGCGACCCCACAAACTTGATTTTAGCTTTACACTTACCCCCCCTACACATCAAAAAAATTAAATTGCGTCCTCTAAGAAACGCAACCCCAAATGTAACTTTTCAATGGACTATAGATGATTTCTAATATCACTAGAATGCTTAAATTGCACTAGCTAAGAGCAAAAACCACAGGAACACGTATCTTTCTCCGTAACACTACGAATATAGGCGCGGATAAATGACAGAACGTGGAATGTCACGTCATGTTTTGTTTCGACCAATGGTGAAGCGTTTTGCAAAGTTGAATTTCGCGCCCTTATTTTGCATATTTTAATTAATATTTTTTGCAAATAAACACGAACTAAATAAGAAAATAATTGTTTTTACATAATATCTGGACAATAAAGATTCAAGGTAAAATTAATTAAGTAAATTTAAACAACATGCATATTCAACTATTGTCAACATCGGCATAGTTTGCCATATATAAAAAAAAAATTGAATTGTATTGAAAAGTGTCTAGCAGATTTTTTGTAAATCAAAATAATTTTAAAATAAGAGAGGGATAGTGAGTACAAAATTACAACTGAACTTAATTTTGCTAATTTAAATAAGACAGTACGTATAATACGGTGAATTGTAGATGGACATTGATAATTGCTACATTTACATGACCGATCACTTCGCTGGCTTGCGGGGACGCTGTTCGTTGATAGAGGCGATTGCCTTAGCAGTTGTAAATCTTACGGATTCACCAGGTAGCATTTGCGGTGCAGGTAATTCCAAACACACTTTACGGAGTTCGGAGATGGACTCAATCTTACACTGAGAGTTGTTGGGAAGTTGGATGATTATTTTACTCATTGTCTTCCAAATAAGTGACTTAAAGTCAGAGAAATCACGTGAAAGGCTGGAAATGTTTTTATGTGCAACATCAGTGGCCGCCGCATTCTTCAGGTCTTCTTCATAGTGCGTCATCCGTGATTCAAAAGTTGAAGAGAGCTCGTCCATGCAAGTTGAGAGCTTGGTGTACAGATCCATTGTAGTGTTTTTGTTAGCGCTAGTGAAAGTGTGTAGAAGAACAGTAAGAACAGTGAGTCAATGCATTAGAGGATGTAGTCTACTTTTTACACTTGCGTAACACTTAAGAACTATATTAAATATATTTAAAATATAGAACTAAACTTTTTCTCACCTTCACCTTGACTACGGTCCTTATTTTGCATCGTCTTGGTTCGATGATGACGATAATAGCAGAGAACACTAATTAATTAATATCAATTAATAAAAGACTGTGAGTTCAATAAATGGTTCACACTAGCTTGACTGATGTAAATTTTATCGTAACTATGATTACTGAAAGAATTATAGTGTAAAATTTCCTATAAATGTTTTGAACGGACCTCCCACCTCCCACCTCTAATTTCATGAAAATCACTTCTAATACTTACATAAGTGAATGTAAAATCTCTTCGCTACCAGAAGCTCGACATAGGTAATGAAATTAAATAACTTTAGATGGATCTACGTCCCGAGAGAAACCTTTATCTTTAGCATAGAGAACTACTTTCCATAATTTTATACAATTCACTATCTTTTCAGAAGATTTATGGTATTCTACTTTTTCTGTGTTATCTTTTCTTTGCCTTTAAAAAGGTAAGATAGCGTTTGTTGTACGACTCCAAATGTATACTCCATATGTAATAAAAGCAGCTATCTGCTTCACTATTGCATAATGTAGAATAAATTTAGGAGTTTATTTTATTGGTAAACTAGGAATTCAAGAATATGGGATATGGCTATATGATTTTCGAGACTGTAATGAAAATTCAGCCTTATTGTTATGAAAAAGAGTTCAGGATTGTTTTGAAAGGGTCACATAATATACTGTATGTATTTTCCTATGAAGCGCCTTACTACTGATTACCCTAATGCTTGTTGTAGGTTATTAAGTCTTTGCAAGGAGATCAGGGTCCGCGTGTGCCTGGACGTCGCTTAACTGTTAGGTTTGTGTCCGAAGGTGATGCCCCCGTTTTTGGAGGCAGGCACTAAGAGTAACCCGGATGTCTTAATAAAAAAGCTGTTTCCTGATCCCTCCTAATTTAGGCGCAGTACGGTACACCGTGTGGTTTTACTTGGTTCGATTCCGACACACCGTCTAATACTACTCGTATTAGTATGAAGAACCCTTCAAATTGTGGATGACTTTTACGCCATTTTATTACCATGAACCCGACATCCATAAATGATCGACGGTAAGTGTTACGCATAGTAGACGACGGTGTAACTATTCTCATTTTATAACGAATCTTCTTTAAAAACTATACAAATAAGTAGTAGCCTTAGTTCCCAGTTAGATAGTGGGATTCAATAATAAATTTTAATAATCTAACGTTTTATTTATTTTTTTACACTTCCTACAAATACATTACATACGGTGGATTTAATGCCCTTTTAATTGTCATTCCTAATAAATGTATTTTGATCTATGGACCTTAACTAACACTTACTGTCTATCGTCAAGCCACGAATGAATAATACACATTATATTAATGAAAAACTCAGTTTTTGATACGAAATGAGATTTCATTATTTTATATTACACGTCCATATGTAAGAGCTGTTAGAAAAAAGTAATTGCTATATAAATTTATTATATTAAGCACATGTTACGAATGGATCTATTTTGTTCTGACTTGTTAAAAATATCACCACTTTATACAGTTACAGTATAGAGGACTTCTGCGAGAACGTGTGTGTATGTGTGTGCTTACCACTTAAAAACAAGAAAATATGTCATACGCATGGCATTAAATATAAACTGTCTAAAAAAAACTTGAAGTGAAATAAGTCGTTTGCTTTGACGTGTCTACATTAACATACAAATCAGAAAAGTTTGATACAACGCGATCCATCCTCTACTTCTATACACTCTTGAGAAGTGAGGTCGTACAACTGGCGTTGAGAGAGTTTATTGACACCGATAAAAGCTTGCTATCAAAGGGATTCTGTGCTTGTTTTGCCAATATAGTTGTAGTATAAATTCTTATTTTTGTCTCCGAGAAATCCTCAGTTACAATGAAGTAGGTATTCACATGCAATTTCTGTGCTTTCTTCTCTATTTTTTTATTTTATGGTATAGGGAGCAAAGAGCAGACGGGTCACCTGAGTGTAAATGACTACCGCCGCCTATGGGCACCAGTAGGAGGGAAGAGACGGAGGGGGGGAAGAGTAGGAAGAGGGGAGAGGGGAAGAACGGGAATAGGGGAAAAGGAAGGGTTAGGGCCTCCGGTAACCACACTCACGCGGCGAAATGCAATGCAAACATTGCTTCACTGCCGGTTATTTATGAGGCCGTGGTATTGAACGGAGTCGAGCCTGCCCATACGTGCCGAAGCATGGCTCTCCCACGTAAAAACTGGATAGAAACTTCTCTGCAAAAAACTTCACACTGTTGTTGTTAGCACCTACTAATGTACAGCTAACATAATCAACAAAACACAGCTATTCTGTTATTATGAGCCTCTAAGCCAAATAATGTTGTTAAATAAAATTATTACCGCTTTAAATGATTACCGAAACACGCAGTTGTCTTGCGAAACATTAATTTTATGGAAAAGTTTCACTTAATTTTATTATGGAACAAATCGAGAGCACTACCAGTAAATTGCTTATACATTGAGTTTATGCCTTTGAAACAAATATCTTATACTAACTTTTGCCCGCTGATTCATTCGCGTTAGTGTAGACTTTGTCAGCCGTGTAAAAATATATTTATATATATCCCTCCCCTATCCCTCGAGAACAGTACTTTCTGTGGATGACTCTTTTGATACACCCCTCACAACCTATGCAAAATTTCGGTTGAATGGTTGAATTATGAAAGTGTAACAAAGAAACGCATATACCTACGGATTTTTAATATTAGTTAGAATTAGTTATTAGTAGGATTTGTTTTGTTATTTGTTAGGTTAATTCCTATTAGTCTTAAACCAGGAAAATGATCTGATAGCTTACGTTTGTCTATACAGGTACAGCAAACTAAGGGTAACATTTGAAAAGACCAAAATAACAAACTAGCACTTGGTTTACTTATAGTAGTAATAATATAAAATCAATATTTTTTTTATAAATATGTATAAATATGTCTTTGATATATATTTTTTTAAGAGCCTATCAGAACTATTTTAAACGTTATACGTTAAAACGAACAATTCTTGTATGTATGTATTTATTTAAGTATATATTTATATTTCGGGTATCTCGGAAGCGACTCTAACAACAACAATAAGTTCAACTGCATAGTTTATTTCTTGTAAAAACGCGATTTTAGAAAATAAATAATATTGAAAAAAAAATTACGAAATTACAAAAGCTATAAGTAATAATACAAGCAATCTACACTGAAGTAACTAATGAAGGAGAGCTTACATAGGTTCCTTACAATCGAAACGTATAAAAAAAAAAATATTATGTTTATAGTTGAATTTTTGTTTTCTTCAAATTAATAACGATAGTAGTGTGGGTACTAGTTTTGGGCACATGGGCACACATGATTAGTTTTCTTGTTAAGTTGCATGGGCACTAAACCAAATGCTTGTGTTAAAAAGAGGTTCACGGTGGTAGCGTACTCGATGGGGTTCAAACCCGTAATCAATCCATCGCAGGTCTGACGCCTTCCCGCCTTTGATCGGATCATTGCGCTGCCGCTGCTTAAACGAGCACGGATTCCTTATTATTGGATATTATTAGGAGATATTTAGTATTTATTTATTGCTTGCCGAGTTTATATTTTAGTGACGTTATAAACATAAACAATAAATCTGAGAAGTTTATATTCTACAATAAAACAGTTTGAACATCGAATTCACAAAGAGCTCATTCATTAAGCAAGTAAGTTTAATTACAAGTGATTTACCAAAGCACGCAATTATTCGGGCGACTCAAAGGCTATAGTCTGCCAGCAAGTGGTCATCAAATGTTCATTTCACAGGTTATTACGAGCCATCCTTTCGTTTGTCGCCGCTCCTTGACAGTGACACATGGTCTAATTTATATACTAACAACATTTAGTTGGCACTTCAAAACAACCTTATCAGAACTAAATAGAGTTCAAAGTAGCGTCTTTGTAATGTACAAAGGTTGATACTAAATTTTGCATGGAGCTCTGGAAAGCCCATTGTCCCCGTAGATATAAAAGTGCGACACGCTGCTAGTCGAGTGAGTTCTTCACGCTGTGATTTATATTAAGCAACACGTGTGGATAACACCATTTTTTACTGTGTGTGAACGTAACACTCCGTTTTTACGAATAAATAAATTCTAGCAATAGTGGTGCAGTAAAAAAATACTGTGTACATTTGAAATAATGTCACAATTTTCTTAACTTTATTACTGTTTGTGTGTGTATAAATATTCAGAAGGATAAAAAATTTATTGATGATTACAAAGGTGTCTTCTATGCGTCCATTAAAATTGAATGAAACCGTACGTTGTTTTGTTTTCTTTTAACTGAACACTTCCTTGGCCGCGTTGAGCGATCTTTGGTAGGTGCAAAACTTAGGTATAACTTACCGACATCATCGTCGCATCATCGAGCATCAGCATCATTGAAAACAAACAGATTTTTTTTCTTGAACTTTAAGTTTTCACTTCTGTCAGCAGTCCCCATAACTGCCTATGTTTTTTTATATCCTTAATGTAGTAAAAAGCATACGGCCCGCATTGTAAAAAGCGGAAAAATTGTGGACGTTTGCTAACCATGGTTAACACAAATGTGTAACCATGTTGGAAGAACTCCATACTATATTCACTTTAGGAAACCGTATCAGAGAGGTCATTGGTCATTGCACCGTATCAGTGCATGGAAGCTAGTTCATTTTAAACCGTAGTCCAATAACATCTAACATCTTAGTACGACGCGTGAAGTGAAAGAGACTTTGTAGTAACGCGTAGTTACAAAATCAACCAATTACTTTCCAAAAGTGACAAGTTATTAAGGAACCTTAAGACGGCTTTGTGCAAGATTCTTGTAGAAAGGATAATGAGACTAATTGCAATTAAAATAAACTACACCTACACCTAATTTTAGAGTATTTTTTTTAAACTGCTAGTAACGTTACATCTAGTAGTACCAATTTAATTAATTCTGGTGTTGAATTGAGCTGAATTGCTTTTGTTAGGAGTTCCTGTTGGTAGTTCACTGGGTTTATTTAATCCCGCAAGCTTTTGACGTAGAAATCCGACGCATTCACAGCTTGTTAAGGTAGATTTTATTTTCATTTTTGTCACAAACTTTTAGAAAGCATAAATAAAGATGAGGGAATTGTAATACACCAGAGGAAGTAATTAAATTGCCTATTTTTTATTACTTTAATTTGTACGAAGGGCTTAGGCGAAATACAAAAGCCCTTTCAAAAGAAATTGAATACGAATACGAACACATATCACTACATATTATAAAATAAAGCCCTCCGCCGTCTCTGTGTGTCTGTTCGCGATAAACTCAATAACTACTGAACGGATTTTCATACAGT
Organism: Callimorpha dominula; assembly: GCA_949752705.1. Classification (NCBI taxonomy): domain Eukaryota; kingdom Metazoa; phylum Arthropoda; class Insecta; order Lepidoptera; family Erebidae; genus Callimorpha; species Callimorpha dominula. The sequence goes on along the minus strand of OX457001.1, from coordinate 6,133,497 downwards.
TTTCACCAATAAACGGAGTGATTCATGAGGAAGGTTTATATTTCATTAAGGTGTTGTGTTAAACGGCTGAAATAAGACGATGATTGTTGAAGAGGTCGGAAAAATGCTTTGCTACTACTAGCTTTATAATAAAAACAAGGAACCCGCCCCGGCTTCGCACGGGTGCAAATTATACACCTAAACCTTCCTCATGAATCACTCTGTCTATTAATGAAAACCGCATGAAAATCCGTTCAGTAGTTTTTCAGTTTATCGCGAACACACTGACAGAAGCGGCGGGGGACTTGGTTTTATAATATCTAGTGACTAGCGACTAGTGACTAGTGATTAGTGACTAGTGATAGTGACTAGTGATTAGTGAAAAGTGATAAACGCAAATTGACTCTCACCTTAATCCGTAGAAATTAACAAAACAGTTTATTTGTAAATTGGTTTTTAGTTTTAGAAACTAATTTGTCAAGATATTAAAGTTATGCGTAAAAGTAAACAAAACTGAACTATTCATTTGTTTGTCAATACGGGCAAAATTAAAGAAAAGGTCTACGACGTAGATGACCTGCGGAATGATTCTACGGCATAGTAGGCTCACAGTAAAATTTCATAGCACTCTCTACACCAGTCCAATTTTATGATTGGTTTATCTTCTTCGGAAGTGCTTATTTAAGTATATATCTATCAAAATATTATCAATTATATAATAGATCAATTTGGCTTTCTGCCCAACGATTGGGACGTCTCGTTATTTTCCCATTGTGTTCTTAACTTCTAACCTACAAACTGTTTTCCATACAAATAAAGTTTAAGATCAGACGGCTGTGTGTGAGGTGTCTCAAATTATTATTAATATTACATTTATGGTAGGTTTTTACTATATAATAGACATACTTTTAGCACTTCACCTTTAGCCTCTCGGCTACTCACTTTTATCTTATTTTAGGTAGATTTCAAAGAAAAGTCTACCTATTGGTACCAGTTGTCGAGTTTTCCAAAAATTTCTTCACAGGAGGTTTAGTTATGATCCCTAGACCCCAAAACAACTGCCAGTTAAAAAGTTTATATATATATATTTATATATGTTAATATGTATATACCTCAATTTTACCGGCACGATAGAGGTCGCAATTATGCACCGATTGCTTTCAAACTTAGACGACAAATAAACAGGGCGAAAATGAAGGTTTAGTTCATGAATGGGGGATATTCTCCCAAAGGGGGGCAGATTTTCAAAAAAATAAAAAACAAGAAATCTACCTCTGCGGGCCTGCTGCGGGCTCAATGTTTTTTTTTTATATTTAAATTAGTGTCAAATGTCAACCACGTAGATAGATTCCATACAGTTCAGAATCTAATCACACTAATATTATAAATGTGAAAGTTTGGATAGATGGATGGATGTTTGTTACTCTTTCACGTAAAAACTACTGAACCGATTGCGATGAAACTTGGTATGTAGATAGCTGGAGACCTGGATTAACATATAGACTGCTTTTTATTCCGATATTCCCACGCGATCGGGACTTACGCGGGTGAAACCGCGGGATGCTGCTAGTTATAGATATATCCCAAAATTGTAATCGATGACTTGACCAAAGCAAATAATGGCCATTTTCATTAACAATATATAATAAAAACAATATTATTAAGGACTGTAAAATTTGTATCAATGGCTCACAATCACATCGAGTGATCACTACATTGTATTCGTCACACGTCCATTACCCGTATCTCCCGATAGAGGTCACATCTTCATCCCGTATCTGTTCTAGAGTGGAAATTTGAAGCTAACGCATTAGTAATACTGTATAAAATATGTCTGTAGTTTAAATTTTATTAGATAGTTAGTTGGAACTATATATTAGTTATAGAGTCAAGAGTCAAATATCTGTTTTTTATAATATTCTTTAAAAATTGTTTGAAAACATATTTTCTTTAAACTAAAATTAATCATTTATATTATCACAATGTCAATCAACAATAGGTAGCTTTATCGACAATAAAACAAATAATATATGAAAATAAATCATATCGTTTTGCAAATAGGTATCATCTCACCAACACTGCTATAAACTATCAAAATCACTAACTAACAGTAACTGCCACGTAGTTCATACCTCGATCAGGGTAGGAATGTATTATAAGTGGATAACACTCACTTGAGTAGTGAGTGTTATCCACTTATAATACATTCCTACCCTTTCATACCCTCACTATTCATCAATATTTATCAACTGACCAATTGCATTGCGTTACCGGTATAACTAGTCATAATAATGACTATTAACTATTTTGTCTGCCCCTATGTTTAATAAAATAAATAATAGTTTTTAACGTGGCTTTTACGTGCCAGTGTCGATCGAGAACCGCACGTTTCCAAATAATTGAGCCTTGTACCAACTAACTCTAAAACTTAGTTATCGATTATCTAAAGTGAGAAATTAGGTTGAAAGCTTATTTAGCAGCTGTTTAAATATTTAATTCAGGTCATAACGTTACTATGCTCTAACAGAAATATACGGGTGCCTGCACAATTTTCATAATTGGTATACTTTCGATTCCAAATTTGCAGCGCTTTCCACGAAGTTTCGACGTTACCGCTGCCAGTCTTATAACATTTAAAGGAACTTTAGGTACAATTTTTATGTCAACATTTTCCCGTATGCTACAGTACTTTATTTTCTTCAGCATCACCAAATTGCCAGTAGGTGGGAGAAACTTGACTAAATAATAATTATATACTTGCTTACTTTACATACGAGTTGCATAACTTTCCTGCTACGACTCCTAACTTTCCGTGATATGACTTTATCAACGTAATCAACGTAATACAATTATTATCCGTCTGCGGCAAAGAGAAAAAGGAGATCATCAGTTTGACTTACAGAACGGAGAATATATGTGTTTTTAGAAATGCCATCAGCTCTATTCTATTCGAAATCATGTGTCGCCAGTTGCACACGCTCAGACGATAATCATTACTTTACACAGGATATAGAATTTAGTTACTTAGAGTGAGAGCTCACTTGGATCACATACATACCAAACTTTCGTCCCTATTCGGATCACTTCGAAACATAGTTAAATGCATTCCGAACAAATTACGCCACAATATATATAATGCCTTAGTTAAACCACACTTACAATACTTAATAGAAATCTGGGGCAATACAGCTAAGACTAAATTATGTGAGCTGCAAATTATGCAAAATAAACTCCTAAAATTGATTTTTAATTATCCACGCCTTTCACCAACACACAAAATTTACGAAGAAACCAAAATTATGAACCTCAAACAATTATTTACGTACAATATACGTAGTACACAATAATAAAAAAATACAATCCACTATATCATTCACCAAAGTGAAACACACAACACAACGTAGTACTCGCCGAGCTAGTTTCTTAGTTTTACCTAAAACTAGAACAAATTATGGTAAAAAAATGCTGACATATGAAGGAGCACAGCTATATAATAAACTACCATCGCACAATAAAAATGTACACTCATTTAATGTATTTAAAACCCGACTAGCTCAATATGTACGTACATCAGAAAGATAACTTGTCCTCGGGCAAATGAATACATTAAATTAGTACCTACCTACGATTATAAATTGTTGAGTGAAATGACGAACTTGTAACTATATTTTAAGTTATTATTGTTCTCAAGTAAGTGACTATGTTTTTATTGAGAATAAAGAATCTTTAACCATAGAATTAAAATAAGACTTAATTTTGTTGATAGTAATTTATAGGTTTTTACTATATAATAGACATACTTTTAGCACTTCACCTTTAGCCTCTCGGCTACTCACTTTTATCTTATTTTAGGTAGATTTCAAAGAAAAGTCTACCTATTGGTACCAGTTGTCGAGTTTTCCAAAAATTTCTTCACAGGAGGTCTAGTATGATCCCTAGACCCCAAAACAACTGCCAGTTATAAAGTTTATTTATATATATATTTATATATGTTAATATGTATATACCTCAATTTTACCGGCACGATAGAGGTCGCAATTATGCACCGATTGCTTTCAAACTTGGACGACAAATAAACAGGGCAAAAATGAAGGTTTAGTTCGTGAATGGGGGATATTCTCCCAAAGGGGGGGACTGGGGGACAGATTTTCAAAAAAATTAAAAACAAGAAATCTACCTCTGCGGGCCTGCTGCGGGCTCAATGTTTTTTTTTTATATTTAAATTAGTGTCAAATGTCAACCACGTAGATAGATTCCATACAGTTCAGAATCAATCAATAAGAGAAGGATAGTGCCTAAAATTGCTTGGCAGGTTGACGTTGTAATTTTTTAACCAACCAACCACCCGTGATAAGGGGCGTGTACTCTTTTTCGTCATAAAAAAACCTAAAGAAAATCCTACTATATCAATACATCACATGGTTTGAATAAATAATACGAATTTATGTTAATTCTGTATATTAAAAAATCACTCTCTCGCTTAGTTTCTCGTTCCCCATGCCTTTATTTATGTTGAAGTTACTGCAAGTTCGTACACAAGTTTCCACTTCAGTCTTTGTAAAGGATTAAGTTTGAAGTTGAAAGTCAAGCCTCTAATAAGGGCATCAGTAGGCATATCATCAAAAGAGCGAAATTGATTCAGGCCGTAAGCTCTTTGTTGACTCAGTCTTTCGTAGAACAGACGATTAAATAGCTAAGTACCAAGAACAGTTCGTAATTAACAATACTAAAGATCTGTTTGTAGAAGTCTCAAACAAGTTTTGTACTAACATTCTAAAATATATATATTTGTGAGTTTGTGTATATAGTTATTTGAAATTACATTATATAATAATAATAATAACGTACCACATCTCACACACGGCCTTTATCCTGACACCTGATAAACATACTTATAAATTTCTAAATACATACATATTATAGATAAATTACACCCAGACACAAAACAAATGCTCATTTTGATCACACAATTATCTGTCCTGGGTCGTAATCGAACCCACGACCTCTGGCTCAGCAGTCAGGATCACTAATCACTAACACTAACACCAACAGGCCCGTCAACATAACTGTTTAACCCATGTGAAATAATGTGCGGCGGCTAGAACACTATTCTTCAAAAGCTTTCCACTGAAATAGTTTAACCATGTCTTCTAATGATGTAGTAATGAGTTTTGTTTGGAATTCTAGAAGATAATCATAATGATTCTTATTATTATTTGAAAAATTACTTTGGAGACAAAGTAATTAGTCATATAATAATAAGAATAAAAAAAAATAAGATAAGGTGGTCAACACTTAAACCATTATGTTAAGTGACAAATATGGACATATTTAATTAGGTCTGTTACTGATGGTATATTTGTTAATCAAGTCAAACAATTAACTGATACAGACGTATATAATAACATAAAATGTCAACGTAAATAACTTGACAGCGGTGTCGATGTGTCGACCATTGAGCGGAATTTTGTGGTTCATAATAATCATAATGTATTAATCATAATGTATTAATCATAATGTATTAATCATAATGTATTAATCATAATGTATTAATCATAATGTATTAATCATAATGTATTAATCATAATGTATTAATCATAATGTATTAATCATAATGTATTAATCATAATGTATTAATCATAATGTATTAATCATAATGTATTAATTTACGCTGAACTTGTGGATAGACTGCAAAATAGATATTTCGAATATACTAAATTATGGTTATTATTAGAATACTGTATGACTAACATAACAGAGGTAGATAAATGTGTACATTTTTTAAATTAATCTTTATGATTTTTTTTAACTATTAGTTAATAAACAAGCTTACGCCATGTTGTGGTAAACAGTTACTACAATAGCCTGTAGATGTTTACAACCCCTGAAGTGCGGTCCAACCGAATTCGTTGACCACTTTAGCCACCAACGACAAAAGATTTTTTTCTTAGTTTCAGTAACAAGCAAGAATACTAATTTGGTTTCTTTAGAAATTACATATTGTATTAAAACCACGCATCAACCTCATTTACGTTTAGCTAGCGATATTTAGTGTTAAAAAAGTTCTTCTAACGAAGAACCGAATGAGTTTAATACAAAAGTTCTTATAAAATCGATACATAAGCTCTAGCTACACAAAAGGCCGACCTCAAAAATCGACATGATAAGAATAAACAGAAAAGGTCGGGTCCAAGATTTGCGATTTTTCTTCAATTTCCTTATTGGACCAAGACGGTACCAAAGCCTATAAATAATGAAACTGGCGGAAAAAGCGAGTTTTCCTAACAAGAACTAATTCAAATGTCACCGGCTACTAACAAGACTAACTATTTGTCGTTTCTTTGTTCACAGATGGAGCTTCCTAACGCTTCAAATTAAAAACCAACTAAACAAAGAAAAATAACAATTGCCAACTGTTACTAATTATCTGTAATTAACTTTGTTGAGTTCGTGAATTCATTGGTGAAATTCCGAAGCTTCCCTTCATCTGAAGATAAGTTTAATAGACTTTTAAAGTTGAACCGCTATTCAAAGTTCTCTCTAAATTATTAAATTATTATAAAAAAATTGCTAACTTTTTCGTATCAAACTAGTGTTATTCTCAATAGAGTTAAGTTGAATACTCTAATACAAAAAAATTGTGTACGTAATAGTGTAACAAGTGCTTGTGTGCTGTGAAATGCATTTGTGTGTCCGGATTTCGTGCGTGTTAAAAGTGCTGTTTCATTAGCGAATTGCACGCATTTCGTGTAAAACTGGGTGCGCAACGCCACGGCGTCGTCGGTGGAGGGTCGAGGGGGTGCGGGCGGGGTGGCAGAGCCCGCGCCCTCACCCGTGCCCGACGCGGAGGCGCCTGTACGCCGCCGCCGCCATCGCCCGCTGTACCGCCGATTGTTCCACTATGTACGCACTGCATGGACTGGAGTGAAGTTTGCACTAGGTAATTTTTTCCATTCCAACATTTTCGTGTATGTATGTATATTTCGTTCGTGTTGTCCATCGTTGTACTTTGTAACTGTAACTATAAATCACAAGTCCGCAATAGTCGTAGCACCGATATGGTGCTTTACTAATAATTTAGTTACCTAAGGCTCTTAGTGACCTTGAAAGACCTACATTCTTTTTAACCATAACCATTTACCATCTTCTTTAATTGAAGTGTACAGTTAGTTCAAAGATATGTAGGTAAATAATTATTTTTATGGTACAAACAACTTTGTTAATGAATCTATTGCATTAATTCCCGAAAACACGGTTTAAAGGTAATATTCTTAAAATCAAGTTTTGATTGCAATTTTATGTGAAAAAAACGTCATCAGATATTTATAATACTATAACATGCTGCGGCATTTCGTATCTAACATAATTGACATACTCGTAGCATCTAATAAGTATTGAAACTATCGTGATTATGAGTTAAATTAACTTCCAAATGAAAAATTATAAAACTTCAATAAAATGTGAAATGCATCACAATTTATCACTTAAACTATATTATTTATTATTTACTTTTATATCTATTTTCATATATTTATGCGCAAACTGAAATATCTGTTCTAGCCCTAATACACAATTAGAATATTCGTTGAAACCCCAAACTCTAATAAAAAGCATAAAAATACCGTAACAAACCGAACCACATCAAAATACAACCTATACCAATTATTACAAGAAAACTATTTATTTATTAACGTTTTCGTAAAATCGGCTCCGCACGTCACGTTTATAGGAATAAATGTTACACAGCTCGGCGCTCCTATAATTCAGGCACCGGGTTGTCGGCCCACAGTAACTGCTGTTGAAGACAAGTTAACATAGTTATTTTGTAATATTATTATTTATTTTAACATGTGAATTTATTAGAATGTTTAGTTTCATTTGTTGTCTTTTTTTGTAAATAGCATTTAACATTTAACAGTCAAAACATATTTTCAAGTTTTATTTTGTTTTTTTAAACACCATGAAATCTGGAATAACGAACTATGTTACAAACCCATGGCACGTTTCATAATGGTACCTTGGAGTTGACTTTTTTTATTTTTAATTACAAATTAGCCATAGCATTGCCATGACCTATAGTCAAGGCAATGCTACGCCTTATTTATTCAATAAAAATAATTAAAAAGTACTGGAATTTAGTAGAAATTGGGCAGTTGCCTAAGGTGGATTAATATGTATGTATTAGTGGCTTTAACCGCGTTGCGTACTAGCTTTAGGCCAGTCTAAAGTATGTACTTTTTTCCTATTCACATGATGTAGATATAAGACAAAAAAAAGTTACGTGAAATGTGGTCTTACCCATAACAATCTTCCAAATGACATGAAAATCCTGCCTGTAAATATGTTCCATCAAATTGTGGCTAATAGATAAATGCTAGGTATAACTCAGGTGCTGACTTTATAAGTCGGAGACAATAATAATAATTTGATGTAGTTTATCATGAGCCTAATCTATATTATGAAATTGTAATTTACCTGTTCGATAAATTAATTGTAAAGCAATATGTAAACATGAATAACTGTGACATATAAATATTTTAACATGTCATAAAACAATAACATTCTATATTAGTGTAATTAGTTTACAACGGATAATATTTGCATGTCAATTCAATTTTGTCTAAAGTTGTTTGCAGTAAAAAGCACGTAAGATCTCTTCCTACCATTGTATTATTGTACCTACCGGCTTTTTGCAAATACAAAAGCTAGAATTTCGATAAGGTGACCTCCAAATAAAATAAACTTATCATTGTCTCAAATATATAAGCAATTTTCGTAAAGTTGCGTATATGGATATCCCATTATCGCTCGTGAACAAAAGTTCGTCAAGTCTCTACAACTCAGAACCAAAGCTAAGCATTCACTTGACTTTCTTCAAATGAATTTTCAAGTTTACACTCGGTTGAATATTTGTAAGGTCGGGCCGTACATTAACGCAAGACGTCTCGTGCCTTTGATGTTCACTGCGAACAAATGTTTTCTTACTGACTGTACGTTAAAATACATTAAGGAAATAAGTTCTGGAAGAGTTCTAAGCTAACATTAAATCGAAACATTGTTTACGTGCTATGAGGCATTATTAAACTAGCTTGTTTATGGTGTGTCGAGGCAAAATGATTTAATAAGGCATAAGATAATTAGCTGATCATATTTAAACGGCCCGTATGGGCCGTGTTATTAAACCTACGAAGAACCGCTATTTAAAATTATTATTATTAGTAATTTGTTCTAAGGCGCTGATGAGTTTGTCATAGTTTAACACGAGAATGATACTCCTGTGTTACGAACAGTTATAAGTATCATCTTAAGTATCTTGCTGTATATTTTGAATACAATATAAACCGGGCAATTGCAAGTTAAAATCGCGGACGGAGGGTTTCGTACAATCGCATGAAATTTAGTAAATCTACTTTTTAAATCTCGTAAAATAATCAAGACAGGTATGACAAAAAATATTTGTATCTATACTAATATTATAAAGCTGAAGAGTTTGTTTGTTTGCTTGAACGTGCTAATCTCAGGAACTATTCGAATTAAAAAAATATTTTAGTGTTGGATAGCCCATTTATTGAGGAAGGCTATAGGCTATATAACATCACGCTACAACTAATAGGAGCGGAGCATCAGTGAAAAATGTTGCAAGAACGGGGAAAATTTACAAACAAAGTTGCGCGTGTCAGCTAGTATAAGATAAGCATTGAGCAAAAAAAGCCAAACTTGTTTTTATAGCAGCTACAGTAATACCCACTATTTGAAAATTTCGATTGTCTATATATTGTAGTTCAAGAGTTATTAAGGTCGAGCAAAAATGCCATAGAAAATAAGTTTCTTATATGGGGGATCTGAAAAGGGGATCCGTTCCTTTCAATTCAACAATGTGTGTACGCGTGCGTAGCCAAACCTATCCTTCGGGGGTAGGTTTGGCTACACGAGAGTACACAAATTGTGTTATGAAATAGTTATTCACTACACTGATTGTAAGCTGCAACCACAAAGGGGCTGTATGATTTTTCGCTAACTAAATAACATGAAAAAAAAATTATTTCACCTCTACAATCATAACTATTATTATTCAAAAGATTTAGAGAAAGCCTCTTCTACGCCTGAAGTAATGTCTTTAATGTTCTGAAAATAGTGATAACTCAACTTAAAAACTTCTTATTTTACCAATTCCTAATATATTATGTTGTGGCAACAAAACGGCATTCAAATATAAACAATTGCATGTCGATAAAACTTTGTACATCAATCAACATCAGTAGGTCATTCTTGAATGAATGATATCAGGCCAAAGCCCACCAGGAAGTCCTAAATAGGTTACAATATTTTACTTATATCTACTTACTAGCTAATGTTATGTACAATTGGCGACCTTATCGCAATTTCCGATCTCTTCCAGGCAACCATTGGATGGATAGAGAAAACATTGGTAAAAAGAGGGGCTGCAGGGTACAATATATTTAAGAAGCCTATGGAAAAAGAAAATAATTATATATAAGTGCTGTTTCGAGATACTAAGCATAAATTTTGCAAATAAATATTAGGATGGTAGGTGTATAGACATAGGTACACAAATACACATACTTACATAAACTCATATATACACATATATATATATAAACATACATACACATACATAAACGATACATAATTAATGCCTATGGAGATATATAATAGTACCTTTTTTTTTTTTTTTTTTTTTTTTTTTAACGCGGGTAATGCTTTTCGCACCATACCCTCCGTCGGGGATACGAAGGGCGTGTGTGGGACTCCCGGCGAACCGGTCTACCCACTAAACCACCGCGGCGGCCTACCTTGGCAGTCGGGAGGAGCTCCAGGAACGCATCGGCGGCTTCTGGAGTCCCCCCTGCCGTACCTCACCACTGAGGTACATCCCGGGGTGACCAGAGTCACCCCCGTGGCAGGTCGGTGTCACGCCCCTCACCGCTTTACACAGTAAGACGCGGAAAACCGACCCGCCTTGGACGACACCCCCCGGCCGCACCGGGGTGTCACCGTTCTCGGGTCGCCTACAGCGGTCACATCTTCCCCAGATGTGGCCACAAACGACCCTTAGGCGACGATTGGGGAGCTAGCGGCCTCTACCGCGTCCCCTTCGTCGCCTTCTTCGAGCGGGATCGGCCCTTTCCCGATTCCGCTCTGCGGACTCCTTCTGGAGCATAACGTCCTCACAGAAGGAGACCGCGGCTTCCCAACCCGCACTACTCGCCAGCATTGCCGCAATCAATGCTGGCGGTGAAAGGTTTCGTCCAATTTGTCCGACCAGAACTCGACGCTCGGACTCCCACGCAGGGCAGTCCTCCAGCGTGTGCTGGGCGGAGTCCCGGTCGGATCCACAGTGGTGGCATTGTGCCGTAGCCTCTCGTCCAATCCTGTTCAGGTACTCACCGAAGCAACCGTGCCCGGTGAGCACCTGAGTTAATCGGTAGGTGACACAGTCGGTCCTCCCTACCCAAGCTTCGAAGTTCGGCAGAACAGCTCCAACAGCGCGTTGGCTGGCACAGCCCTGGATTTCGAGCCGTGCCCGCCAAGCCTGCAGGGCTTGCGTGTGTGCGTTCCGCCGTAGCATTCCGGGCTCGTGATCCGGCGCTGCCCCTTCGTCACTCTGACCGACAGAACGAATTTGGTCGTAGACCATCGTGTCCATGTCGGCCAGAATGTCGAAGGGCGGAGACCGCGCCAGGACCAACGCTGCCTCGTACGAGATCGTGCGGTAGCCCCGTGCGACCCGTATGGCCATCAGCCGCTGCAGACTCCTGAGTTGAGCCTTACAGCGGGAGGAGCCCGCCAGGTCCTTTGACCAGACGGGTGCCCCATAGAGGGCCATGGATCGCACGACACCCATGTAGAGGCAGCGAACTTCTTCCCGTGGTCCCCCGAGATTGGGCAGCAGACGATGTAACGCCCCTGCTACCCCTCTTACTCGAGGGACTAGTTGCCCGAAATGCTCTTCGAAGCTCCACCGACTGTCCAGGATGAGGCCTAGGTACTTCATGTACTTGCCCACCTGGACTTCAGTGTCATCCACCCGGAGGCATGAGCTGGGTGGTTCTTGGCGCTTACGTAGGCCATGGAACCATATCGCCTCAGTTTTCTGAGGCGCTACCCTCAGGCCCAGCTCACGAATCTTTTCCACGACACAAGCCACCCCTTGCTCGGCGAGCCCAAGTACCTCCTCGAAGCGTGACCCTCTAGCCAGTATTAGGGTATCGTCCGCATAGCAGACGACACGTAGGCCAGAGGGCAGACTAATGCGAAGGACAGCGTCGTATGCGAGGTTCCATAACAGTGGGCCCAATACTGAGCCCTGAGGAACCCCGCAACACACCTCCCTTCGATTCTCCACCCCGTTCCGATCGACAAACTTCACCGTCCTGTCGCGCAGATAGGCCTCTATGACGGCACGCAGGTAAGGCGGCACCTCGTGATATTCAAGGGCCGCCCTAATTGTCCGCCAGGGGAGGGTGCCGAAAGCGTTGACGATATCAAGGCTAACTGCCAACGCCACCCCCCCCGATCGGACTGCCGACTCCGACAGGGAGCGAACACACCTAATAGCGTCTACTGTGGAGCGTCCCCGTCGGAATCCAAACTGGCAGTCCGATAGATCAGGGCCCACTCGCGACAAGTGCCCGCTGATACGGTCCGAGATAACTCTCTCAAAGAGTTTCCCCGACTCGTTCAGCAGGCATATCGGTCGGAACGCAGAAGGAGAATCTGCGGCCCTTCCTTCCTTTTTTAGGAGCACCAGTCTCGCTTCTTTCCAGCCGAGGGGGAAGACACCGAGGCCGAAACACTCAGTAAATATCTGCCTCAGTTTGTCTCCCAGCACCGACAGAGCTATCACCAGCGCCCGGCCTGGAACACCATCAGGTCCAGGGGCGGTGTTGCGGGAAGCCAGCCGCCGTACAGCTCGATCCAGCTCTCCCTCCGTCACCTCACAATCGTCGGACCGGCTATGCTGGTCCGATTGTGTCGGGGCGATCGGGGGACTATCCTGGACCCTTGGGAAGAGCGTGCCTAACACTCTTCCTAGAAACTCCGGGTCCAGGGTTTCCGTCAACGGAGGAACCCATGGTCTGAGCTTGCCCAACACCATTTTATATGGTCGCCCCCATGGGTCCCTATCCAGTCCCGCGATGAGCTCTCTCCAGGACCGAGCCTTGGCCTCGGCAATTGCATCGCTGAGAGCCTTTACGGCAGCTCCATATTCCCGCCGTGCTCCGTCGATCTCCTCGACTGTGGCTCGCCGTCTTCTCCGGGCTCGAAGGTAGGGGCGGCGCAATCTAGCGACTGTCATTCTCAGTCGCGAGATCTCTGCGCTCCACCAATACGCTGAGCCCTTTCTGACTGGCATGACCCGGGGCATAGAGGCGTCACATATGGACGCCATAATGCTCCCAAACCAGGCCGCCAGTTCCTCCGGATCGGACGAAACCCTTTCCTCCGACCAATCCGCGATGTGGGATGCGGCTACGACCATCTCTCTATTGAGCCGCTTAAGGGACCATCGTCGCGGAGGTTCTCTTTCCTGGCGTGAGCGGCCAGGGCGGCAGAGAGACACATCAAATAAGATGTGCCGGTGGTCAGAGAGATTAACCACTTCCTCCGCCACCCGCCATCCCGACACCATGTGTACTGCAGAAGGAGTCGCCCACGATAGGTCGACAATCGACTCCCCCTGCCACCGCACACAGGTACTGACTAAACCCCGATTTAGAAGTCGAAGGTCCAGTCCAGCCGCCCACTCCAGGATAGCTTCTCCCCTCGCGTCGTCCCGGGTGTCACCCCACTCCCTTGAGTGGGCGTTGAAGTCACCCAGGACGAATACCGGACGGGAAGCGTAAGTGCGGATACAGTTCCCCAACCCGTGCAGGTATGCCTCGTATTCGGCTAGGCCGCGATTAGGGGAGAAGTAACAGCTCACTACCATCATTACTCCCCACTCCACTGCCACAAACCCTACACCATTACTCAGGAAAGAGCAATGGAGGCCTTCCCCTCCCGACCAATAAATAGCCGCAGAGCCATCGACCGCTCCGAACCAACGCGGATGGTCCGGGACGAAATAGGGCTCTGCAATGGCTGCCAGGGCAACCGACTGCTCCGTGAGCGTCTGGATCAACAGATCCTGTGCTGCGCGGCAGTGGTTGAGATTGCCCTGGAGAATTTTCATGAGTGGTGGGAATTCTAGGCCTCCATTACCTCTCCCGTCGAGTTACCACTCGAAACGAACTGTCCCGATTGAGTAAGGGCGGAGCGAGGCTGAACCTCTCCGCCCTTTTTCTTCTTCGGTGGACAGCAACTCTTGCTGCCCATCCGATGGTTGGCAGGCCGGCCGTAATCGACGCACACCGGACACTTCGGCGCGTCCGCTGCACAGTCTCGGGCTTTATGGCCCAACTCCCCACAGCGGTAGCAAAGTCTACTTCTGTCGGCGTGACCCGAGCATTTCGCTTTAACGTGCCCCATTTCGAGGCACTGGAAGCATTGCAAGGGTCGTGGTGACAACGCTTCGACCCGGACGGATGCCCAGCCTACCTGCACGCGTTGGGTCGCCGCAACTTGGCGTACCGCTGCAAGTGGGCCCCGGACCCAAACTGTTCCCAACCGGGCTACAGTTCTGCGGATCTCCCCGACCTTGAAGTCGGACGGAGGACAGCTACTCGCTGCGGCTATTGCCTCCGCGACCTCGGTGGGGGTGATGGATTCGTCCAGATCCATCACCCGCAGTTCGGCCGTCTTACATGGACGCATGAACCGCGCGTCTGTATCACCCATGACTGCGCGCAAGCGATCGACCAAAGCGTCTGCTTTGGCAGCGCTATCAGGACCGGGGACCTCCAATATTAGGTCCCCGGTGACAGCTTTTCGCTGGCGAACCCCACCCGTGATCCCGAGTTCTGCTAACCTAATACGTGCCTTTGCCTTCTGCATGATATCTGCCAGTGAGGTATTAGATCCTGGAGGTACCGCAACCAGAACAGCGGCATTGGCGGGTGGACGCGGTAACTGTAACTTCTTACTTTTTGGAGTGACCACGGTACCCTGTCTCGCAGCGGCAACTTGGGTTTTTCTCCCAACAACTTGGACCCAGGTGCTCTTTTCCTGGCTTATCGCTGCTCCCGGCTGGATCCCTATACTGGTCGCCTGACTCGTTACCGGGGCCAATTGAGCAGCCGGCCCTTTTGCTTTCTTTTTATTTTTCCTTTTTTTTCTCTTCTTCTTCTTCTTCTCAGAAGAATTAGTAGCTGGGGCTGTTGCCGCCGGCTGCTGCTCCTTCGGAGTCTGCCCCTGGCCTAGAGGAGGTCTAGCACCTCTTTCGGGGAAAAACCTGTCCAATAGCCCGGACTGGAATCGAGCAAACTCTCTATTCATGGTGACCTCAATTTGCTCCCAGTCCGGGTGGTCCTGCCTTGCTGGGCGGGCTACTGAAAAAGTGCCCACGGGGCCACTTGTCGAACCTGATCCCGATGCCGACGAAGACAGTGGGATCCCTTCTGGCATCCCGGTGGCCGGTACAGCTAAAGATGGCGCCGTCACATTTGAAAAAGTGAGAGATTTGATCTCCTGTTGGAGATCCGTAATCTGGTTCGCCAGCTCACGTTCGCGCGACACCGCCTGGTTGCAGAGCTCCTTAATACCGGTCTGCAGAGTCTGCAGAACCCGGCGTATGGAGCTTATTATTTCCGCCTTTGTGTTTCGAGGTTTGTCCAGCATTTCTTCCATATCAGCTAGACTTCGTAGCATGTGGGCGCCATCCTCTTCTGAGCTGCTGTTGTTGGGTTTTCCCTTTGTATCCGCCTCATTGTGTGCCCGTTTTGCCATATGGCCAGACTCGTCCTCAGTATCGGGTCGCAAGTTCCCGCGCTTACGAGACTGCCGACGCGTTTCCCCCTCTGATCTCACCGAGCTATCGCTCTCCTCTGCTCGCTCTCTCCCATCTAGGCTAAGAGGAGTGGAAGGCCTGGTGATATTTTTAAACGATTGCGACCGCAATCGCCGCTCCTCCCCTTCACTCGCCTTCTCTCTTAAATTCAGAAGTCCTTTTTGTATGCCAGTTTCGTTATTTAATGTAGATCCGTCCGTTGTTTTATTTTGGTTTGTGTTCATTGTTTCCATTTGTAGTCCCACGAGTATGGGGGAAATGAAGTCCATCCGGGCGGTGCCCCCTGCACCCGGATAAGCCTATATACTGTGGAGGTCGGCTGGTATCCGCAGGTTTTAACGACTTTGCTGTCGGGTGTTATAGACTGTCCTTGTCATGAGCCGGCCAATCAAAGCAAGCCCTCCGGTCAACAGGTTTTCAGCGTACCCTCCTGTAGCCACCAGTTGGGTCGTTGTTGAGCCCCTGTTGGTTACGGAATGCGAGAGGGTGGCTAACCCTCTCTCACCGGCGGCAGCACTAATGCTTGTCAGCCCCTGCGCGAGCAGTAGGTTGACCCGCCCCGGGATTTCCTACGAATCCTACTTCGGCCTCTGCCTTCACTCATTCAGTCTCCTCTGATGAACAGAGGAGTACCGAGAGCGAGATACCCCCCCCCTCCCTTGTCGAGTTATTCGCCAACGGCCAATACCCACCTCAAGGGAAGCCATTGACCGTCGCCCAGGGTGCACCGGTTCCCTGCTTCTGTTCCCCACGGACCCTGTGGTCAAAAGGGACCAGAGGCACAAGAACGCGCGTGGAGGTTACCCGACTCGCACCCCATATAATAGTACCTAGTATGTCACCATTCACGAAGACAAATAGTGTTCTTTCACTAGTTTTTTAAAATTTGTCAACGTTTGTGTACGTCTGATGGCCAGTGGCAATTCATTCCATAGACGGACAGCCTTAACTGTAAAAGATTTGTCCATGAACTTCGTGATATGTGTCATCATTTTTAGCCTAAGATTCTCAGACGACCTTAGGAACCTTAAATGCGTGTTGTGCAAAAATTCAAAACGTTGTTTGAAATAGGGAGGAGTGTTAGGATTGAACAGAGTATTGTACAGTAGTGAAAGGATATGAGTATTGCGTTTGATCTATTGCGATGAGTATTTTAATGCGGAATTAACGAACTCTATTAAACAATTTTACTCACATGTTTACGTTCACCGTTAAAACAAGAGATAATTAATTTCTAAGACATTGCGATAAGCCTTAGCTAATATTAATACAGCGCTTCCAGATTTCTGTTTGAATTACATTTTAAAACTAAACCAAAGGTTACGCAAACGATTAAGGTACGACAACGTATTAAAAGTAAATGACTTATTACGATGCTTTGGCTCATGGAATATTAAAAGATCACACCCAATTCCATTATTTAATCTACTCTATCCACAGACCTTCAATACGGTGACCTCTGAACGTCAGGATTAACAATAAGTACGTCAGGTCGCTGCGCCACGTGTATACCACGTCCCTCGGCAATAAGTCTAATGTCATGTGGTTCTAGTCGGTTAGACTCTGACATCATCATGACGTAAACTAGTTCAATTAGCCCACTTGTAGCATACAACTCTGAACATGCAAATTGGTATTACCCATCCACCTACTCGATTTTACTCATAACTTAATTTTACCCTAAGCAGGAGATTGTATTAATATCCCAGCTTATCCCGTCTTTTGAATTTATGTTACTCTACTACTCTAATAAAATCCATTCAAGAGACAAAATCTGATTTTATTAAACGTGGTATATACCAGCTTACATAAAACATTAAAAAACCAAACAGAAATCCATACTCAGACTCCATACGTTCGATAAAGTAAGATATAGCCCTCTATTACTTAGGATTGGGTCCCTTGTTATCGGAAACGGTATCGCCTTTTATTATACACACAATACGGGTACAGATACATTTTTTGCAAGAAATAAAGCCGGCTAAAATATTGCTTCGAATAAAAATGTGAGACAACAAATAACGAATATAAACGTTTTTTCCCAGTTATGAAGTATGGTACGGTACATATATATTGCAAAGGTACGTGCGGTATTAGAAATAACGGTATCACCACCTGTTACATGGGACGTGAACTATTGGCGTCGGGCGCAGCCACAACGAACGCCAAGCGTTTAGCTCGATAACGATTATTACACCACGCAGCCGTAACGCGTTATTGCTGTACGTGGTTTCGGTACCTACCAAAGGATTAACTGAATTCATTTACTGTTCTGCGATTTAGTATGTGTTGGGATTTAAGGTTACGGGAATATTTGTATTTTATTCTACAAATAAAAATTTTGACAATAAAAATACAGATAAAAATTAAGATTCAGAATATAGATTCTTAACTCCAAAGAACATATCGAACTGTTTTGGGCTCTGTTTAAGTTTCATGTAGTCAATGAAATAATACTGGCATGGAACATGCTGATGCTGTAGGATTAAATGATAATGATGATGATGACGAGCAAAATTAGCAATTTGTGTATTGTGAGAAACCAGCTTTTTCCTGCGGCTTCACACCTATTCCTCGGTAACACTAAATGGTTGTAGATGAAATGTCCCTATGTCCTTTTCGGGGTACAGAAAAGGACATAGGGACAACATAAATGCAAAATATCATGATAAATGTTTGAGTAGTTCAGGCGTAAAAGCATATTTATAATATATGTTAGGATTCACTGCCTATCTTATGTTGAGACCGTATAAACACGATTGTTATCAATAAAATTAATATTTATTTTCACTGTTTTTCCGAGATATTTTTAATTAGCGTTATCATCCTAGACTAGAGGCATCAAAAGGTGTTCTTGTAAAAAGGCATCTAAATATTTTAGCTACAATTTTAATGTGTAGGTGATAATTCCAACTTAGACCTGATAATATAAATATATATAAGTGATAAAAACTAAAAACATCGCTATCACTTTTAGCTCACGAAACTAGTTTTACCAAAAAAATTGTTGCTGCCTAATATCGCAAAAAATTGTCAAAGCATAATACTGCCAAAATTGTTGCTGCCTAAGATTGAAAAAAAATTTTAAAACATAATACTGCAAAAATTGTTGCTGCCTAAGATTGCAAAAAATTGTTAAAACATAATACTGCAAAAATTGTTGCTGCAAAATTTTGCAAAAAATTGTTTCTGCTATATTGCACAAAAAATTGATGCTGTATAATATTGCCATTTAAAAGACAATGAGAATATAATTCTCAAAACATTTCAACTAGACAAAATGAGTGTAAAAAATGTATATATACACAAATTACAAGTCTATAAAATGCTCACCATACATTTACAACATTAATCTTAAAACAAGTTACATCTAATTATTGTTAATGAAATAATTATATTTTTTCGTAATAGTGCAGATCAGTCTTTAAATAAAAACTGGACGTTACTTTTAAAAAACATGAATTGATAATTTTTTTTTAGCTGCGGGTAATAATGTAAACCTAAGAGCACCAATAATTTTCACAGTGTCAGCTTTACATACAAACACACAAACGTCCTTACCTTTTGTATTCGATCTCCGTACAGTTTCTTTACGTATTATGTAACAAGTTCAAGGAGGTTTATCCCACTTACAAACATTATCCAGCTCTCTAGCTTGAAATATAAATATTTATATTTGTAATATTACAAGACGCGTACTTGATTTACTAGAGATGAAATCAAGGCCTGTTCAAAGTCATTCAGCTTCATGAAAAATATATAAACATTCTATCTCGCTTTTCTCTCTCTTTCTCTCTACAAAAGAAAAGTACTTTAAAGCTTTTTACCTTTTTTAAACCGTGAATAATGAAATGCATCACGCCCTCGATTGTACTTACGTACGTCTGTAAACAACATTCACTATCAGAGCCAGGATAATGTACGAGGATAACACTTTTTAAGACGCCCTCTTTAGCACCAATCAGTGAATTTGTAACCTAATATTATTCATTTATTCAATTGTAGGAGGAAATAGTAAAAAAAACAGATACTTTAATTAAAACATCGAAAACTTTATCTAACCGATTTATTTGGTTCACACTCACTAGTATTCGCATAAAGCGTATAGAGAGGTTCACTGAGTATCGACATAAAATGAAGTATTAAACTAACACTATATATTCAGGGTCCGTAGTCTATTTCCATCATTGTTACATTAGGCCGTCATAATCGTAAAAAAACGAGGTGCGGAGATATAGTAAATTGTGGCTTTGCTACTCATAATTTTCAATTTTATTACTACGGCGTTATTACTATGGCTGTTATATTAATAATCATATACTTGGTAATAGCCTGAAGTTAATCAGAGTAGGGTTTAGGGAAAAAATATTGATAGCTATATAAACAATACACAAGATCAGTCCAACTTACCTTGTATGTAGACATTTCAGAGACTTCATTCAAACATATTACAGTGATATTACATTAATCAAATCAAAATTATTTATTTAAATTAAACTAATTAAAGACATTTTGAAATGTCAGGAGTTGGAGTCAGTCAGTATAAGTCAGTCGTGAAGCTAGTTGCCTGTTCCAAGACATAGATCCTATGGAGACGAACAGGTAAGAAACTCCATCGACACTCTTTCTCCACGTGTTTTTTTTTTTATGGTTACGTTGCTTATATTATGTGCCGACAATGGACCTAACATAATATAAAAATCATAATTTAATTCAAACATATAAACAGTCCCGGCAACTAATTCATTTATTATTATTATTAATATCATTAATGAGTCTTCAGGTTATAATATGACATCATATACAAGGTAAACTTACTGAGCCTATTTTGAGAAATAAGTGTTGTCCGGGCTATAATATCGGTTCGTTATTATGGTCCGGATAACATGTAATGTTTATACGCTCTCAATAAATATGACAAAAAAAAAGATTCTATTTTTCTTTACTGTGTTGTGTGTTGTTGATAATTTAATTGTGTTATTAATTGTGAAAAAAGATTTTCAAAAACAAGGTTTTATTTTAAGGCACCAAAAATAAAAATTTGCATTAAGTCAAATCCAACATTTTGTTATATTATACAATTTTATATGATATAATATATTTGTTTATTTATTTTTACTTTTCTGTGGACATGTTTCTTAGTGAGATGTTACGTTTTCTTAATGTCTATAAAAAAAATTACTATAATAAAATACAGTAAAATCCCAAGCACGTGTAGCGTTGTCTTATTCTAGTTCTATTGAAGTTTACTGGCAGTTTCACATAAGTATGTAATTCAATCACCGTTGTGCGTATTTTTATCCTAGACTCACGGCATTTCAATCGGTTTTATTTGTGTCAAAATGGAATGTCTTTTTTTTGTACTCGACAACACAACTTATATATAGTATGTATATGCCAAGTGGTGATTGTATGACTCCAAAAAAAGTTAACTACATCTTAAGAGCTTCCGAGATAGATCACATATTGAACGGTGATATATACATTTCTTTGGTTTATATAAATTAAAATTAGACAATAAAGTCTAGAAAGTAGAATCTTAAATGTTCTGGGATTAATTCTACATTCCGACAGACGGTCCTCTATGCAGAGGAAACGGCCGCCCACGTTATCCTGGAGTGCGAGGGAGTGGCCACACAACGGGCAAGTATCCTCGCGGGTGCAAGATCGCTCCTAGAAGCCTGCGAACGCCCCAGGAGGCTTCTGTGTTTTTGTGAGGAGCTAGGCTGGCTCAACTAGTCAGCCTATCTGAACGCATAATGGACCGTCTAGGAGTCTAAATACGGAAACAGAGCCCTATACCAATCCACATCCCCAAATCATATTTTAGGAAATAAATAATTAAACCTAATTCATTTCAAAATACTAATTGGATACTACACTGTTCTTTCTTTTATGCCATGAATAGACTGAAATTGCATGCAGTTTAATAGTATACTATTGGAATTGAGCTTCCCGACCTTTAAATTTACTACGCCTCTTATGGTAATAAACGTAAACATTTCGTTAAATTTTAACTAAACTAGCTTGAGTTAACGAAACTTAAAATAGCTACATTGACTACAATGAGCGGTGCTATAATAATACGAAGCTGAAAATACTTCTCATCCTTATTGTAATACATATCTCTGATAAAAGTAAAGTATATCATACATCATTATCAATAAATTGAATTCATTCTTGCAAATAGCTGTACCGTGGCAATACGGTGATAAAATTTCGAGCATTGGTGCTCGATAAAATGTAGAGTAATAAATATCGCGGCGGCATATCGATGACAAATGTCGATGACTGTAACGAGTTTTATGAATGCACAATTGCTATCCGACACACTTTATCATTTCATGGCATACCTTGTTTTCTTTTTGGCAATACTAACCTTTTTTAAAGCGTCGGAAGATAAATAACATACTTGTCGTCGTATTCCTATTTATTATTGTTTTTTTTTACCTTTAAGGTTGTAAGGATAAGGTTTGTTAAAAATAATTCATAATTAACGAGTGGTTCTTGAATGACAAATACATTAAGAATACACCCAAAAGACTATTTATGAGTGAAAAGAGGCGGCGGATTCCTTACAGGTACAATTACCTTTACCTAATTTACGCTATTCGCGGCAACAGTTTTAAAATCGTTTTGGGTCACATTCTACTTCAACGAATAACATGGGATCTTTCTGGGGAAAGCTTTCAGTCACCCGCGTTTTCGAACAATTCCTACCAAATGAATCAGAGGTATCATAGCAAAGTACTCGATAACTACATAATTGAAAATAAATGGTTTTCTTCAGTGTACATCTTATCGTTCTGGTATTGTACATAGTTTTGTTGGTTTGATTCTTTTGCCATATAAAAATATATAATAGCTTTAAACGAGCAATTCTTGTATATATGTATATATATAACCTGAATCTAGGAGACGGCCCCAACGATTTTAATGAAATTTTGTATACAGATAGAGTTTTGCATTTTAAGTTCAATTGCAAAGTTGTATTTCACAAAAAGCTCGCTTTTTCTCGGTAGCTTTTTGTGAATATTATAATCCGATATTATCCGATATTGGTGCCGATTCTATTGTACACTCGACTAAACTAAAACCTGACTTAATTTCTTCATATGAAATCAACCTAGTGTTCTTCATAATAAGGTCTATTTGTTACTATCATCTATTTCTCAGCGCCTCTAAATTTCAACAAAACCTATCAACGTATACTCGCAACGAGAGTCTTCATTTATTCAAACGCTGTATAATTGCCGTATAAAAACTTGTTCAAAACGAACAAGGATGACGTGTTTTTAATCTACACCTACGAAGACGCTTACTAAAAACACAGAGCGAAGAGATGGCATTCAACGGATAGCGGCTCTCGCTACGTGGTATTAAAGTTTATTTAAGCGTATCAGACTTAAGTCGACAAATAAATTGCTTATTTCGATAGCGACATATGTTACCTACTTGTTTCAATTTGAAATAAGACCTTGTTTCTAAGTGTATAAGGTTTACTTCTTATATGAAGAAAATTTAGTGAATTTTAATTTAGCGAGTGAAGTAACAGAATTGGGGCCATTATCCGATATTATAATGACTGAACATTTAACTGACTGACTGATGGTCACTTTCACATTTTAATTCGATTTCCGTTATAGATGAACTTCTACTTAAAACTTTGGACAGTTTTAATAAGATCCTTGACAAGCTAAGGCATGGTTTAAAAAACCCAACCAATTTAAATTATAAAATCTCTAGAGAAGCTATCAAAGTTACGAAATCAGGTGAACATTATTTGCCATCTGTTCTTGATACTTGCAAAGTATAGTCTCAATTTGGCAACTTTATTACACGGAGCGACTTTGAGAACTTCGCGCAAGTTTCGGTCAGTGATAAATTACTTTCATATAGAAGCAATACTGTCATTGTCACGTAATTTACATTCAAAGTGTCTACGTAGGACCTGAATTGAATTAGGAATTTTGTTAAGATACTTAAAATGCTTTTAACTTCTCTAATAGATGATGTAAGTATAAACGCTACTTGACTTTAATTAGTCAAAAAAAAACTATATTTTCTGGAGTAACTAAAACTATGTCCTAATGCTTTAGGATTATCACAACATACGTTTGATATTTCATTAGCCATAGTAATTCTGGCGTATATTCTACGTCTGGAATAATTATGTCTTGATATATTATTCTAGATAGTTATGGCATTATGATGAATCTAGAAATGGTTAGCGGCAGTAAATTATTACCAAATACTCGTAGGTCATCCAAATTCTGGTCATCACCGGTCTGAGTTTTAAACTAAAACGTTAAGACTAATGATTCTTATTAGAAAGAGTGTGCACACCAAATCCTTTTATCATCCCATTAAAGGTTAGTTTTTTTGAAGTGAAAACTTCTTTAACGGCGTTGTGCACTTTTTGGGATGGGTAAAAAATGTTAAACTCGCGTCAGGACACGTGACCCTCGACCTCGATCCCCTCGAAGATCGGAAATTCGTAAGACGGAGCCGAGTTTCTTATATTTAACAAAAATATTCGAAATTCAAACATTTATGAGCGGCCAGGAGCGCAGAACTTCCAGTGTACTCTATGTATACATTTAGATATGTTATTACCTACTTTTTATTTTTTACTACTACTACTAATTATATATACAGATGTGTGTGTGTGTGTATATATATGCAAATACATTGTGAAGTTATGTTTTCACTTCGGACGTGCAGTCCTACGACTGACTGTTTTTTTTTTTCGAAAGAAGAGCCTCAGGTCCTTTAATAATTAAACGGCAAACTGAAAACTGACTTCAGTTCAAACGTATTAATGCTAAACAAATAACTAGATGCCAGATGTACTAGAAAATATCGATGTTCAATAAAGTAGAGATGCTTTCCTGCTCATGCTTCATGAATGGTAAGGACATTAAATAATGACTGGCCAGTTGATCTAGTGGTTAGTAACACTGACTACTGAGCCAGAGGTCGTGGGTTCGATACCTACCCAGGACAAATAATTGTCTGTAATTTATCTATAATATGTATATATTTAGTAATATATAAGTAGGTCTATCAGCAGTCTGGTTACCATAGGCTCTGCCTAGTTTGGGATCAGACGGCCGTGTGTGTGTGAGATGTGTGAAGTTATTATAATAATGTTTTTGTCGCTATGACTATGGGCAGCACGATTACATACATATTTTGCTCCTCTGTTAAAGTTGTGAAGTTATTATAATAATGTTTTTGTCGCTATGACTATGGGCAGCACGATTACACACATATTTTGCTCCTCTGTTAAAGTTGTGAAGTTATTATAATAATGTTTTTGTCGCTATGACTATGGGCAGCACGATTACACACATATTTTGCTCCTCTGTTAAAGTTGTGAAGTTATTATAATAATGTTTTTGTCGCTATGACTATGGGCAGCACGATTACACACATATTTTGCTCCTCTGTTAAAGTTTATATTTTAGTTCAAGCTTTAAAAGCTACAGCCTCATTAAGAAAGACGAAAAATGTTTCTCCTTTTCATATTTTAGCTACTGCAGCCCGAAATATTCTAGGAGCATTATTCCGTAAGGAAAAAGATTTTCCTTTATGTAATAATTTCAAAGCAATGAAAATACCTAAACATTTTATAGTCATGGAAGTAGATTTCAGAAGCGTCAATCTGCTCGTTAGGCTTTAGTTAATTTAAACGAAAAAAGCCCTCTGGAATGTTCACCGGTAGGTAAGGCAAATTGTTCATTTGCAAATTCCAAGTCGTCCCCTTTCAATTCGCAAAAGATTTCAATAAAATATACCTTTATCGCAACTACGAATCTTAAAAGAAACGTATTTTATTAACATTCGTTTTCGAATTTCTGTCAATTAAGCGAAATTCTTTTGTTCGAATTTCATTGTTTTTTTATTACGATAACTCATTAGGTTTTTTATTTGTTGGTACGACAGTCATAAAATTATGAATAGTCAATTGTCTGAAACGTGTTGAAAGCAATCGTAACAGTGAGTAATGTAAATCGTTCTCAACCATGACAATACCCTGTTTCAATTATTACACGCGGCGCACAATAATATCAGTCCTTGTTGCAAATATTCAAGTAACTATATCCCAAACATTGTATTACAATGTGTTTGGTATTGATTGCATGAATGGAACCTATTGTTATGGAAAACATAACTATTTTACAAAGAGTTCCAGCAGGGAATTTTAGTGATACTTCCGGTGTTGCCAGAATTTAAGGGTATGTAAGTAGGCGAAGTACCTGCTTATTTAAAAGTTGCATAATAAAAAGATAGTAAGATGGCCACACTGATTAAATTTTGAAGACGTTTTATTTAGTGAAAGTATTTTTTTTTAATTAGGTCCTGATGATGTCACTGCAGAATGCACACAAGAAACTATGCGGCATTCGACACTTACAATTGCCTCTTTTTCTCGGTAGGCATTAAAACGATTTGGTGATAACGGTGTGCTGAAATATGCATGCGTTATCTAGCGATGATAAGAAGAAGGCCGAAGTATGTAGAAAGTACTAATCATGCCTCACGTAATGAAAGTTTTAGCAATGATTAGTATATGGACAACTTCCCAGCATCAACCTACGTAGCTTCGTAGCCCATTAGGCATTTTCACCTTATTGGTTGAAGGATTGGTTCCTCCCTTTAGGTTAAAGGATCATCATAACCGTTATCCGTTCCTCCTCTATAGTACACGTTTATAAATGACTTTGACGACTTTTAAATTAAATTAAATTATTTAATGTCGGCCTAATAACATAAAGGTCAGTGGTTCAAAATAAGTAAGAATTTGAAAATGATTTTCTATCATGTAAATGATGTGATGTTTAGAAAATCCCAACCCTTTTGCAGGTAAATTAAAATTTTAAGGTTCCCATTTGAAATCGGAATTTTTTGGGATCGTACTGTATGTTCATATTCTCTTTATTCTACGTTACTTACTGGAATAGTAGGTACTTACTAAAAATATTTAAATAAAAATTAATATTATTACAAAGTAAATAAATTGCAGACACGGCCATATATAAATACATTGAGACCTTCATAAATGGCTTACAAATATGCTTCTGACTATCGATTTGTCAATGTATGTTATTATTAAAATTGTAAACTTCTGAAAAGTTGCAGATATTGTATAAACAAATCGTTATTTACTCCCACCATATGCTCCAACACGATGTTATAAATGCACATCTATTTTTGATCATACAATATTTATGCAGCATGACAATTACGTCTAGATCTAATTACATCACGAATTGTCCTTTAATAAAATCTGGCATTAAACCAAAACAAAATTAGTCCTACCTGAAATGTAACTTCCATTTAACAAATTGTCAAAGATTCGTGACAAATTAAAGGAACTGTAACCCGTTAAACTTGAAACTCATTAGTCATATTTTAGGGTGATATGCTTCAAACGTTTTGTGTGTACGGAATATTCTAATCGTTTCTTAGTCGCGAATTGAAACAAAGCCAAGTGTCGTGTAGAAGCATCGTTAGAATTATACGCGTCATATCTATAGGTATTCTCAGTTGCAAAGTGTGTCGCGTAAACAATACTCACATAGCATTAATAATATACTGTACAATACGGAATTGATAGAGGAGAATGTTGGGTGTGATGCGAGGTTGAGACCGTTAAATATTGTGAACCAGATGTTTAAAAATGTAGCCGGCAGAGGTAGTGATAACGAGGCCGGCGCGGGTGCCAGTGTTGTGGTAAATGAAGTGAAAATTAAATCGAGCTTAGTGAAAAATAAAAAAACGTGGAGAACGAAGGGGAAGCGGGTGAAGAAAAGGGTTCGGTTTTCTGACAGTGACCCATCTCCGGAGGAACGGGTCTCCTTCTGTGGACGGTTTGCGCAATTTTTTCATTGCCTTTGGAAGTGCACAAGGAGTTCGGTGAAAAATGTTTTAAGTAAGTTTCGCTTTGTTTTACGCCGCTCATTTTTTATTACATCCTGTTTTAGTGGTTCTTGCCAATGTTCACTGTTTTTGTTAACGACTGTTTGTTGGTTTCTTTTTCATACTTAGCCACAAGGGATAAGCGGTTAAATTGAACAAGGAAAAAGATTTCTGCAACCGTATCCTATTAAAGACCATTATAATAATGTTAGCGCAACGCATTATCTTTTCTATATTATATTAAATTTTTATTTACCGACGTAAAACTTTAATCAATTATCATCCCGGATATAAAAGTGCTAAAAAGTCTTTTATCAGGGGGTAACAAAATACGTGCCTGCAACGGTTGGGTCATGCCGGTTCTGATGTATTCCTTTGGTATACTTAGATGGACTCAGACGGAACTAGATGCCCTTGACAGGAGAGTCCGTTCACTGCTTACTGCA
Source organism: Callimorpha dominula (assembly GCA_949752705.1). Taxonomy (NCBI): domain Eukaryota; kingdom Metazoa; phylum Arthropoda; class Insecta; order Lepidoptera; family Erebidae; genus Callimorpha; species Callimorpha dominula. The sequence continues at coordinate 6,105,237 of OX457001.1, read as the reverse complement.
TTTCGAATGCACCACCCACGTTCATCGGTAATGAGGTTGTATATCCCACGAAAGTTTGGGGGTCGTGGACTTTTAAACATTAAGACCTTACACAATCGTGAGATATATAACCTTAGAGAATATTTTCTTCATACTGATGTGGGTGTGCATTGTAATGTGGTTGCAGTGGACAACGGACTCACTCCGCTCGCTCTGGCTAAAGAGAACTGGCGCAAACCTGTAGTTCTTAGTATTAATGAGCGCAGGGAGGTATGGAAGGGCAAAGCACTTCATGGTCGTTTTTATCGAGCCCTGAATGGGCCTGATATAGACTTAAAAGCGTCCACATCTTGGCTACGGTTCGGTGATCTCTTCTGAGAAACCGAAAGTTTTGTCTTTGCAATTATGGACGAAGTTGTTATGACAAACAACTATCGGAAATATATCCTGAAAGATGGTACGGTTGACATCTGTCGGGCGTGCCACCGCCCCGGTGAATCTATCAGGCATATTTTTTCTGGTTGTTCTTGTCTTGCCAATGGTGAATATTTGCACAGACACAACCAAGTGGCCAGGATTGTACATCAACAGCTAGCCCTTAAATACAACCTTGTGAATTCAGAGGTGCCATATTACAGGTATGTGCCTGACCCAGTTCTTGAAAATGGTCGAGCCACATTGTATTGGGATCGATCTATCATCACTGACAGAACTATTGTTGCGAATAAACCTGATATAGTGGTGATAGATCGATTAGAGCGCCGTGCAATGATCATCGATGTCGCTGTTCCTCATGACGAGAATCTCGTGAAAGTTGAAAAAGATAAACAAATCAAATATTTGGATTTGTCTCACGAGATTGTCGATATGTGGAATGTCGAATCGGCGATCATTGTTCCGATTGTCATATCTGCTCATGGATTAATAGCCAAGAGCCTCGATCAACACCTTCAGAGGCTCGCGTTAGACGGTTGGATCAAGGGACTGATGCAGAAGGCAGTTCTTCTCGACACGGCCCGTATAGTGAGGAGGTTCCTGTCTTTGGAGCCCTAACCACCGGTATCTTGGTCCCTGTACCCGATGTCGGTGGTCTACTATTTTTTATATTTTTAAATATATATTTTTTTTATGTACATATTTAAAAATGTAATTTATATGATAAAAAATGAATAAAGAGAATAATAACTCCACACATCTCACACACGGCCGTCTGATGCCAAACTAGGCTGAGCCTGTACTATTGTAACCAGACTGCTAATAAACATACTTATATATTTCTAAATACATATTTATTATAGATAAATTACACCGAGACACAGAACAAATTATATTGCTCAATATTGCTCATCACAGAATTATTTGTCCTGGGTTCGAATCGAACCCACGACCTCTGGCTTAGCAGATTATGCGAGCATACGAACGCCAGCTACGGAGTTAAAGCGGTCGCCATGGTCGAAATCGGCCGAGGATTATCATCATCATCATCAAGACAACCAGTAGTTGTTACATTATTATTCTAGATATACAACAAAGTATAAATAGTAAATAAATAATTATTTAAGGTTAATTTTAAGGTCTGGGACAACAACAGAAGGATCTTGTTAATAGACACTATACAGCTATATACTAAGCTCCGACTTAGCAACTCCGTTTAACAAAAATAATGAAAATAAGCTAGGTACTAATCTATTATTATGTCAACGCCACATCATACGGCAACGACACTTTATGCTACATTAAACAAAGAATTGTACCTGGTCTGTAATTAAGAAGTGTATTTCTTAATTAGAGATAATTAATAAATAGAACGGATAACTTAGTTTACCAAGACAATTGAAGTGAATTGCAAACCTGGCAACAAGTGAATAAAGTTCAATGTTGTTGCACGCTCCATCGAAGGTGTCTTATAACCACTCGCAGAAGCGGTTTTATAGTGACTGCCATCTATCGGTAGTTCTTGTGACGATGCTATGGATATTCCTGTGCAGTTACAATATAGTGTAAAGTGCGGCGCAACATCCTACTGAACTCGCGTGATTTCTCTACTTAGTGAGCCGCAAATCGCTAAGTGAGACAGGCTAGTGATGGAAAGAAAAGCTGAGTTTTTTTTTTTTTTAATTTGAATAAAAGAGTTAAAATGTTAGCTTAGGTAATACCTAAAAGTCTAAAAACCTGTACCAAGTACGAGTAAGAATATTTTCACGGAGATGTTGAACTACCTATATTTGTAATATTTGGTCTTGTAGTTGATCAACAATTTGCTTCTATATACTCATATCTCTGCATAAGCTTCGCGTACCAAGTTCCACTCTTTGCGGTATTAATGAAATTTCTGACGCTTAATTATGGATGGCGTCAATTATGAAATATTAAATATTTCAGTAATATTTGAGACTGACGTTAAAAATATTTACGGTGTACATAAAGAAATACTCAGTTTAGTATAAACAGTTGCAGCAGTACCTTAATCTACTCCATGAGAGAAATGAATGTCTTTAATCATCCTTTCCATCACATTACTTTCCTCTGTCATCATATTATTGTTTCGTATATAGTTAGTGCAATATTTTTTGTTAATTACATACAATATATTACAGAGACACGAGAACGAGTAGAAAAAGCAATTTTAGTATCTCACAATATACCGAGTTAATAATATAATGTGAATAGGAGTGTTTGTGTACACGTTGCGGCCGCTGAAGTTTTCAACGCATTCATGGATGAGAATAAATTGTATTTTCTAAAGTAAAACTCATCATTATCCACGTGGCAGGATTCGAGTTTAAATCTATGACGCGACTGTAATCAGCAAGAGAAAGAGCATTAAATAAATAAATTAACTTACAGGTAGTTTGTTTAAAAGTAGCTAACTCATTAAATCAAACTTTATTTTTAAAACACAAATAAAGAAAATGTATACTGATCATTAAGCCCGGTTGCCATGAAAATTATATACAGTTCTATAAAAACTTTACAACTATTACTATTGGCTTTTAATAGATAATTATTATTGTTCCTAGTATAGTCCATCTAAAGGTTGCCTGTAAGAGATTGTAGACTGCGATAAGGCCGCCCTACTACTGTTTTTAATATATTTCTTTTTCATTATTGTATCCTATTTATGATGTGCAATAAAGAGTATCTAACTATCTATCTATTATTGGTTAGTATAAAAGAAAAAAAGTAAGTATGAAGGTAGCACAATATTTTATATTAATAAAAATTCAAATAAACATTTGGCCCTCCCAATGTCAAGTGATCACCAAAGTGTATGGAGTTATGGACATCTGAACCATGGAGGATACCAATAAGATCAGTAGCGTAACCGAGGAATATACTTTTCAATGAACCCTTGCTTATTACCTTTGGGAAACGATTCGAAATTTTCTTAGAACCATACAATATACGTCCATATTGAAGCAAATGCGGCAATAACGTCTAGAGGTACATATTTATGATATGTAGCAACACATAGCAAAGACGAATACATACAAAATACATACGTATTATGTTAAATATTTGAGTTCCGATAAGCGAAGCATATGCTGATGAATACGCATAAGAAAAAATAAGATACGGTACTCGACCTTTTTCATTTTCACGCTCAAATTGACTCGTTTCAATTCCCCAAGCGCATTTCTTCCAAGTAAATTATCCCTCAACTCATGTATATAGTATATTTTATGTGGACGTCACAAAACTGGTGTCTCATGAAATTATGCTTAAGAGACTTGTCAATAAAACTGTTGGAACTGACGGCAGTTGTACGATCGTAATGGAAACGTCTCATACATAAGCTTATCGTAGTGAAAATATTCTTGGTGATAATAATAAGGTATGCGCGTGTACGTATGCTTATAATACGTAGTACGGTCCAATAGATTGATAGAAATAGTTGGACTACTAACTGTACCGTACTGCTTGTTATTCCGTAGAACAGTTCTGCCAACAGACTCAGTAAATAAAAATGTATATTTTAATTCTTTTCTCCTAAACCTGTCGAGTGGAGTTTCAAATTTATTAAGAAACTCTATTCGATACGTTTTTAAACGGAGACTACAAAAATTGCCATTTCATCAGATTAGATAATTGGACGTGGAAGAGCCATACACGTATGGGCCGACTCGACCGGAGTGATACCACGGCCTCACAGAAAACCGGCAGTTAATTACACACAATATATATAGCAATGTTGCATTGCTTTTCGCCGAGCGAGTAAGGTTACTGGAGGCCCTAACCCTTTCTTCTCCTCCCCTTCCCCTCTCCTTCCCTCACTCCCTCTCCCCCTCTTCCCCCTTCTCCTACTCCCACCTTAAAGGCCGGCAACGCACTTGTGACTCTTGAGTTGCAGGTGCCCATGGGCGACGTTAGTCTCTTACCATCCGGTGACCCGTCTGCTTGTTTGCCGCCTATTACAAAAAAAAAAAATAACTCCATAGAACGCAACCAATTTTGTAATTATTTAAATTCTTACCCATTCTACGTCAAAATAATCGTGATTGAACGCTCTACAAATGTTGAACAGTCAGCGAAAGTATCACAATTATAAATTACTCTCAATTACCCAAAACACCATAATTTCGTAATATTTGCTTTACAGACCTGACATCGCCGGCAAGGTGTTAATTTATTGTACAATACTTCTAAATTAGCTGAGCGTAATGTCCGTATTAAATCATTTTTACATCACGCAGCAAATTAAACATAATTTATTGTTACGAGTGTCTTCTAGCGGCGTTTTACTGAATTAAGGAAAATAAGCACTGCTGCCTAATTATTATTAAATGTATTGGAAAAGAAAAAGTAGGTACGTCCTGTTACGTAAGACTTGTTTCTCGAATTCTTTATTATTTAACTATACTTATAATAATGTAGGACAACTTTATCTCCGTATCCCGTTTTTCGATGTGGAAAACTCCGAATTGCACCATAATTCACCTCGCGACGATAAATGTCGGATGTGTCGATGTCGGAGTCGAATCGACTAAAACTACAAAGTCAAAATAAACCACTGGAAGTAGAAGAGGTGGCTGGAAATGGTAGGTATGAATACCTACCCTTGCCGGCCAGATCTTTTTTCTTTCTATGTTTGTATTGTTTTATTCCCCAAAAATCCAAAACAACTTTTCTGTTGAAAGAGTGCCCCTCTGCCACCACGAGGCCATCGGCATGTTGTTTACAGATTCGTCACAAAATTTTTTTGACCCTCATTAATAAATTAACAGTTGAATATTATAATTTAATTTCAAAACTTTCACAAATTTCAAAACAACAGGAAACAGATTGGGCTTAGATGCGTCAAGGGATGCGGGAAAATAATTACCAACGCAATTGCTTAACACGAGTACGGGCTTAATGAAATTATATGTAAAATACGAAATTCGTCACGCGAATGAAGTCTAAAGATGCGACGGTGACAAAGACAACATTGGTGTATTTATTTTCTGTTTGACTTATTTAAACACACTTTCTGTGTTAGTATTGTTTAACTATTCGTATTCATGAAAATCTTGCAACTAGAAATATTGTTACCAACGAAACGTTAGTAATAATTAACAGTATTGTTACCGGTAGCATTAACCTAGCGGTAAGTCCTAACGTTGCTAATAAAATTGACTTTATCACCCACATTGATGAAGAATGGCTGATCACAAGCAGCGATTACATCAGTGCGGTCTAATCAGAAATCATTCCAAGTCAATTTAAGTCCTTATCGCACGTTACACTTCAGACGCTTGGCGGATTCGGGCTAGACTGAAAAAAGTGTTAGTGCAAGGAAAAATGCTCACCGCGATTGATTTAATTTGTTTACGTCATCTGTGAATTTTGCGCGATACTAGTGTAATTTGATATTGGTTGTATGCTAATTATATTATATATTAGTTCGGGCAACTTTTACAGATGGCGCAATTTTCATTTCTAATTTTTACAATATTTACTAGGTACTTGAAATTTATTTAATCCATTAGAGATATTTATATATGTTGTCGCCACATTAAAAACTCTTATTTATTTTATTAAAAATAGGGACAAACTATAATAGATGATAACACAGTTCACTATTTAATAAAAATAAGTTAATAGATATTATTTTGACTGGTTATACCGGTAACGCAATACTATTGGTCGATGGATAAATATTAACAAATTGTGGGATTATAAAAGGGTAGGAATATGTTTAGAACGATTGACTTGAGTGCAAACAGAGGTACGAACAACTTGGCAGTTGCTTTTAGTTAGTGATTTTCATAGTTTATATCCAGTGGTTTTGAGACTGTTTCTAACATATATAGCGAAATAAACTTCGTTCCAAGCTTGTGTCCCAAAGACACTTTTATCACGTTTTTTTTACTGAGAAACTACAAGACAAACAACGTCTCTAATATCAGACTTATTGCCGGAATAGGCGGTATATACCATAATGCTATGTAATTAGCCGAATGTGCACCGGATACTTTCATTGTAAGTGTACGTGTGTGATCGAGTTGGATTACACCAATATATTACTTGGGTTTATTTATTGAAGGTGAATGTCAAATTAGGAGAAACATCTCCACCAAAAACATATGGGAAATTGTTACAAGAGGCGTTATAAGAGGGGTGAATTCTGTAAACAATGCTAATAGGTATTCTGTAATCTAAGTAAAACAACAATACATACTTAATAACAATATCTTGTTAGTCTCCTTACCATATTAAATTCTACCCTCATCACATATCAAGTTATATATTCCTATCCACACAGTATATACCTCATCTAACATCAACTTGCCCCGATATATCAGGATTACAAGTACATCGTCAGTATCAGGATTAATGTAAGCAGTAGGAGTAATTAGATCAGGCTTAATCACTGCACGATTGAACGATGACGTATTTCCTTCATGATATCATTAATAAAAGCCTATCCATATTAAATAATTCATCTTATACATATATAATAACATTGGAATCATTCATAATAATTTAGCTCTTAAAGATGTATTTAAACTTATATTAAAAGTTTGTCCTCCGGTTCTAAATAAGTCTTTGTTTTAGTTTCTGTTTTAATCTCGATTCTTCTATTGCGGAGATACTGCCATCGCTGGTCTACTCCGATCTGAGCAGTACTCTTTGGCGCATATTCTTTTAGCATATGGCATATAGAAATACATTAATAATTATAAAAAAAAAAGTGAAAGGTAAATTAGTAAAAAACTAAGTAAGTACACTTTATTACACTACAAATACAATAATAATAATACCTCACCGGAGACATCGATGTATTGAACCGGCTGAAACTACCACAGTTCTGCTGCCGTATGAGATTAATGATTAGCTTAGTGCCCATGCTAGTGGATGGCAACCAAAAAATGCAAAATTACTTCATATTTATATTTATGAAAATACTAGCAGCGCCCCGCGTTTTCACCCTCGTAAGTCTTGATCCCGTGGAAATGTCGTTATAGGAAAAGTAGCCTATATGTTAATCCAGGTCTAAAGCTATTTACATACCAAGCTTCATCGCAATCGGTTCAGTAGTTTTGGCGTGAAAGGGTTATAAACATACACACACACACACAAACTCACCCCCTTTCGCCTTTATAACATTAGTGTGAATGTGTTTTGATTCTAAAAATAAGTAGGGGCGTGCTTTGCAGCATTATCTCTCGTAACCAGCTAAACTGTTATTATCAGGTGGATTATTCAGTTTGCAGTGTTTATTTGTGAAGTTAGGAACATAAAATGGTCTGTACTAAGAAAAGCGTCAACATAACTCAATTTTTATTTATTTGATCGAAGGTTAAACCATCTGATACAAAGCCACTTGATTTTCCTGTATTAACCCGAAAATGTAAATACCTATTACAATCATATTAGGGAAGGGAAACCGAGACTCCCAATTTCCCCTCTTTCGTATCATAGGAAATCGGAATACCGACGACATTTTATGATTGTACCTCCATTTAGATTGCGTTTGTGCGAATATAATGAAGCTCGACAATGCTGATTGCAATGTTTTGCAAACACGGGATAAATGTTGAATATGTTGACATTCCCTTTTTGTAAATTTGATACTACATGTGTATTTATTTTAGTACCATTATTGCAATGAAATCATGTCCCATAATTTAAATCGCAGATATTGACCAAGAGAAATGTAACATTATGACAGTGAATTTTTTTATATGTTATATATATAAATACAAAAATATTTATTAATTAAAATTACATTAGTCTAAAAGAAGAAGAAGAAATACAAGTCTGTAAAACACACTGCGTAGGTACGTTATGCCCCGATATGTAAATGTTTTATAAAAGAGAATGAATTCATTACATAGACAGCTATTAGTAGAATAGATGTAGAATTATTCAAAATTCATAAGATTGAACTTTTTAATCTACATGGTATTCAGAACAATACTAAAAATAAGGGTGTGGATCTCTTTTTCATTGTTATTCACGATTTAAAAAGCACAAACCAAAATATCTCCTCGACCAGGAAACCTTTTGGCTTACCCATGAATTATTAATAAAAGCAAACAATGCCCTACTGGACTAAAAATAGAAACAAACCATTAAACCCTTGACCTGTCCATTATGCTTGCAATAGATTTCCATCGGAAATTTAGCTATAATTACCCGGCAGAGAGTATTTGACAATGTTAGGTCGGACAATGATGTCTGCTCAGTCAGTCAGGTCAGAAGAACAAGTCTGATCACGAGTAGCGAGTAAGGATTTACAATCGTAATTAGTAATAATAAAAACATAAGACACCTTACACACGACCGTCGGATCCCAAAGTAGGTAAAACCTGTACTATGGTATCCAGACTGCTGACAAACATACTTATATATAACCAAATACACACATATTATAGATAAATTACATCCAGACACAAAACAAAATAAATGATAGTGCTCATCACACAATTATTTGTCCTGAATGGGAATCTACGACCTGCGGCTTAGCAGTCAGGTCAGTCACTAACCACTAAACCAACAGGCCAGGAAATTAAAACCCATATATATATATGTTAAAGGAAGAGTTGACCAGATTTTCATGTGAATTCAAACGCCCGTTTGTAGAAGTAACGCGGTCATAGAAAAAGCACATTTTACAACACTACTTACATTGTGGAAATTTTTAGGTGTAAACTGTAAATCTTTTCGTGGTAAAAATAGCCAATGTTTTCTTATAAAATAATAGCCTATCTATCTCTGTGCCAATATTTATCCAGAACCGTTTAGCTGTTCTGGCGTGATTGAGTAACAAACATCTATACTGTAGATTGTATATTTGATGAGAAGAGTTGCCAAAACTCTTTAAGAGGAAATACTTGGCAACATCCAAATAATGCAGCTGCTGTATCAAGCATTTATAATAGCAAAGTCTGATCACATATACTAACTTTTAAACTTTCACGTTCGATGATATAGTGTTCCAAGATATAATGGTCACGGGCTGACTGAAGCCAGTGAAACCTGGTCGATCGCCTGGATTCCCGTGTGAATACATAATTAAATGCTGATCGCTTCCAGTCAATGAGGTATTGTGCTTCTTCGCCATATTGGTTGATTTAAGTTTTGTTATTCCAACCTTCTTAGAATTCTAAATTTGTTTAAATATGTATAAACATTACATTAGATTTTCGGTTAACTTAATACAAAAGTATATAGATAAAGAAAAAGCATGTCTTTGGACAACGTCTTACATTATGTGAAAAAAATATGGTTACAATTATTTTTTTATTATATAGGTTGCAAACCTGATGGTAAATTACTATCGCCGCCCATGGGCACCTGTAACTCAAGAGTCGCAAGTGCGTTACCGGCGTTTAAGGAGTAGGGGAAGGTGGGAGTAGGGGATGGAAGCGGGAGGGAGGGGTGGAGAAGGGGGATGGGGAGAGGGAAGTGTTAGGACCTTTTTTTTTTTTTTTTTTTTGTGCGTGTGGAAACCCCCTCGGGCCGTCACCCCGCCGGGGTTTTCGGTGGGGCGGTGTGTCGGAATCGAACCGACTAAAACCACACGGTGTGCCATACTGCGCCTTAAGTAGGAGGGATCCGGGAACAGCTTTCATTAAGACATCCGGACCCCCCTAGCGCCTACCCGCAAAAGCGCGGGCACCACCTTCGGGTAAAAAACCTCTCAATTAGGCGACGTCCAGGCACACGCGGACGCCGCCTCCTCGCGGGAGGCCACTATAGCGGGTAGAGGGGAAAACCCGTCCCGTCCACCCGCGGCCACACTCAGGGCGGCATGAGGCGCTGGTAAGCGCGCCTCCGCCGCCCGGTTCGCCGGCGGCGAATTAGGTCCGAGTGGAGGTCGTCCTCCCGGACCCTTTCCGCCGCCTCCTTCTGCGAGATGACTTCCTCACAGAAGGTTGCGACCGCGGTAAAATTCCTGTCGCTACCGGCCATGGAGCGTATGACAGCCGGTAGCGACAGATCCCCTCCGATGACTGCAGTGAGGGCCCGACGCTGCGCCGCCCAACTGGGGCAAACCGCCAGCGTGTGCTGAGCCGAGTCCTCACTGCAGTCGCAGTGGTGACAGGCGGGACTCAATTCCCTCCTAGCGACCGAGTGCAGGTACTTCCCGAAGCAGCCGTGCCCGGAAAGAACCTGCGTCAGTCGAAAGGAAAGGGTCCCGTGCTGCCGCCCTGCCCACTCGACGATGACCGGCTGGAGCGCCTCCACGGCGGCAAAGCCAGCACGTGGAGCCTCCAGCCGGGACGACCAACGAGCCATGGTGGCTCGGCGAGCGGCCTCTCGCCATTCGCGTACCTCTTCGGGCGGGGGCCGACTGCCGCCTCCCGCCCGGAACTCAGCCGTTCGCCGATATACTTCGGCGAGCACTTCCGCCTCCAAATCCCACGGGGGAGTCCCGGCCAACGCACACGCCGCCTCCGTCGACACGGTGCGGTATCCACGTATGGCTCTAACCGCCATAACCCTCTGAGGGCGCCAGAGGCGTGCCCTATTCTGGGCGGTCAGAGCCTCCGCCCACACCGGTGCACCGTAAAGTGCCATTGACCGGACAACCCCCGTGTACAGTAGCCTCGTAGCGACGCTGGGTCCGCCCAAATTGGGCAAGAGTCGCCCAAGGGCAGACGCAGCGCCGACCAGCCTGGGAGCAAGCTGTTGGAAGTGCTCGTCGAAGCGCCACCTACCGTCGAGGATCAGGCCCAGATATTTAATGTGGGCCTGAACCGGTACGAGGACCGAGTTGACCTCGATAGAGGCGCCAGGGGGTGGACCACGACGCGGCCCATGGAATAAAAGGGCCTCCGTCTTATCCAGGGCCACCCGCAAACCCAGCGCCTCGATGCGCCCGACCACCAGAGAGACTCCGCTGTTGGCCAGGCGCGCCGCCTCTTGAAAGTTTACCCCCCGGGCTGTGACCAACGTGTCATCGGCGTAACAGATTACGCCGAGCCCGGGAGGGAAGTCGCCTCGAAGGGCCCAGTCGTACCCCATGTTCCACAGGAGTGGTCCAAGGACAGACCCCTGCGGAACACCGCACGACATGGGCCGACGACTCAAAACTCCGTCTCGGTCCTCGTACATGACGGTACGCTCCTCTAAATAATCTGCCACTAGCCGCCTCAGGTACCCCGGCACCCCGTGATAGTGGAGTGCTTCCCTGATGCAGCTGAATGGCAGACTATTAAACGCGTTGGCGATGTCCAACGACACCGCCAACAGCACGCCGCCACCGCTCACTACCTCTTCGGTCACGGCCCTCAGGCGCAACACAGCACCGACCGTCGAACGCCCCGCCCGAAAACCGAATTGGGCGTCCGACAAATCGGGGCCGACCTCGCGAAGGTGCCGGACGATGCGGGCAGAGAGGACCCTCTCAAACAATTTACCCGCCTCGTCCAGCAACGCGATGGGCCTGTAGGCTGCGACCGAGTCGGTAGGCCGTCCCGGCTTCCTTAAAAGTACCAGCTTCCCGCTCTTCCAGCAGTCAGGGAAGCATCCGGACACCAAGCTAGCGTCGAACACCTCCCCGAGGCGGTCGGACATGTGGTCGAGGGCCAGGGCCAACACTCGGGCAGGGATCCCGTCTGGCCCGGGGGCGGTGTTCTTGGAACGGATCCGTAGAACAGCCGCCCCTAACTCCGCCTCCGTGACGGGCGGAACACCATCCTCCTCGTCCTCCCCGTCGTCTCCGGCCAAGGGGGCCATCGACGGGGGTACGTGCTCCACCCGTTGCGGGAAAAGGCCCTCAACCACTTTCTGCAGGAAGCTGGGCTGGAGAGTCTCCGTAAGGGGGGGGCCCGACGCGCGGAGCTTTTGTTGCGCCGCGCGATATGGGCGTCCCCAGGGGTCACCATTTAGACTCTCCAGCATCTCCTTTCTTTTCTCCTCTTTGGCGCGGCTAATGGCCAGCTTCAGAGTTTTCCGCGTCTCTCGGTACTCCTCATGAAGCTGGTCCTCCTCCCTCTCATCGCGGTGACGTCGCCGGCTGCGAGTGTAGGACCTCCGGGCATGAGTACAGGCCGCACGGAGGTCCGCCAGCTCCTGGGACCACCAGTAGACCTCCTTCCTTGGAGGCCGATGACCTCGGACGCGGGGCATGGCCGCATCGCAAATTTGCGTAATCGCATCGCGAAAGCGGCCCGCCCCCATGTCTGCCTCCTCAGTCAGAGGCCGCGGAGACAGCCAAGAGTAAATAATGGCTGCCTCCTCCAGTAGGTCCCTATCCAGCTTTGTAACAGCCCACCGCGGGAAGCGGGAAGAACGCCGCGCCGTGTGACCCCTTCTGGGGTCCTGGATCCGGGAGAGCTCGAATCGGATATAGAGGTGATCCGAGAGCGTCTCAACCTCTTCCAGGACGCGCCAGTTCCTTACTCGTGCGGCGAGAGCAGGGGTAGCGAACGAAAGGTCCACTATCGACCCCCCCTGCCGTCGCACGCACGTGTTGGTGGTGCCTCTGTTTAGAAGACAGAGGCCCACCGAAGCCGCCCACTCCTCTACGGCTTCGCCCCGTGCGTCCGTTCTGGGGGAACCCCACGCAACGGACTTGGCGTTGAAGTCCCCCAGCACTAGGACGTGCCCAGACGCTAGTCGCCGCATCGAGGTCTCTAGGTTGTTGAGAAAAACCTCGAAGTCACTCAGACTCCGATTGGGGGAGAAGTAGACACCATATATGGTGATCCCCCCCCATTCGGCAGCAACATATCCAGTACCCTTGTCTCTTAGCGACAAGGGCGGGGAATGAGCCGCCGTGGAGCTGACGACTGCCACGGAGCCGTCCCGGTCACCCAGCCAATTAGGACGGGGAGGAACGTAATAGGGCTCCGCGGCTACGGCCACACATATCGACCACTCCGCCATGGTTTGCAGGAAAAGATCCTGCGCGCCGGCAGAGTGGTTCAGGTTCGTCTGGACAAGGAGGTTGGAGACTTGGTCCATTACTGGACTGTCTCTACAACCTCCTCCATGGGCGACGACGACGACGCAGGATTGACGTCGGAGGCAGCCTGGGTCGATTGGCTAGCCCCCGAGGTTTTCTGGGAAGCGCGGGGAGGCTTGCAGCCCCCCTGCCCCATCTGATGATTGGCGGGCAGGTTGCCCGCCGCACATGCTGGGCAGTGTGGAGCGGCAGAACACTCCGCTGCCCTGTGCCCCGATCGACCGCAGCGGAAACAGAGTCCACTGCAGTCAAAACAACTCGAGCACTTGACGCGGGTGTGTCCCGACCCCAGGCATTTGAAGCACCTCATCGGTCTCGCCACCAGGACTGTGACTCTGGCGTTCACGAAACCGATGAGGACCTTGCCGGCGTCGCCAATAATTTTGGCTGACGCTACGGGACAGCTCACCCATACCGCGCCAAGGCCCCCTGGACCAGGGCGGATGGTGCCAACTCTGATGCTTTCCGCGTTGCATCCCGTCTTCTCCTGAACGGCAACGCGGACATCCTCTACCGTCACAGAGTCGTCCAGGCCTGAAATGCGCAGCTCCGCACACTTGGTGGGCCTGGCGATCTTGACACCATCCGATATGGGGAATATTCCCCGCAACTTTTCAGCGAAGGTGTCGGCTGCATTCACACCTTCGGCCCCAGGGAACTCGAGAATTCGAGCTCCCGTCTGGGCAAGGCGCATCCTCACACCGGAGGCCCCGAATTCACTGGCGAGGCTATCCCGGGCCTTCTTAAACACGGCCGCGTAGGATAGCCCGCTTTCTGCCGCCTCCGGTGAGACGGTGATCACCACAGCCGCTGTTTTCGGTGGCTGCAGTTTTCGTGGACCCTTCGTAGTGGCCGATGGCGATGGCGACTGCGGTGTAGAGGCTGCTTTTTTGGCAGCCTTCTTGTTCCGCTTTCGGGACTTCTTCTTCTTGCTTCCCTCAACTTTCTGCCACCCGTCACTAGAGGGGGCAGACGTCGAGGGGCCAGATCCGGAGGGGCCAGACACAGTTTTGGCACCAGAAGGAACTGTCGTCCCTTTAGGTGCCGGGGTGGGGAGTGGAGGGAACTCCGCCGCTGCTTTTGCGGAGGCCTTAGCGGGTTGCCCGACTTTTGATGCTGCCACTTTTGTTGCAGCCTTAGCCGGTCGCCCGGCTTTCGTCGGCGTTGATGCCGCCGCCGCGTAGGTGACCGCGATACGGCCACCCGAGACGGGAAGCGGCGTCGGGCCCGATGCTGCCTTGGCCTTATCACCGGCGAGTGGCGGTCGAATGATGGGGGCCGAAGGCAGCCTTGCCTCCAGACCCGCGAGGCGTCCGTCCATCATTCTCCACACTGCGTCAATAATTTGACGCAGGTGGGAATCCGGAACTTCGGGGATTGAGGAGGAGGGAGCAGGCTGCCGCTGTACCAGGTTCGGTCGCTCAGGACAGTTTGCCTCAGCTTGAAATTGGGCAAACTGAGCGCCAAGCTCGGCCACCTGCCCCGTCAATCGATCATTTGCTGCCTGGAGGCGCGCCACGTCATCGATCAGGGTCTTAACGACCCCAGAGACAGCGGAGGAGGAGTCCTTAAGGGCCTTTACCAAAGAACCCTTAAGGTTCGTGGACTTGGTGGCCACTTTGTTAATTATGGCCACCGCCGCGTCCGCTTTCTCCTGCATGGTTACCGGTGGTAAGGGGACAGAACCCTCCACCGGCTCCCGGATCTTCAGTAGGAGATCAGCAATCTCCTCCTCCGCTACAATTTCGCCTTCCGCTCTGGCCCGGGCGTAAGCGCCCGACCTGGAGAAGGTGGAACCTGCCGGCGCTGGGATCGGCGTGCGTGACCTTGACCTTCCTCTTAGGCTGGTTGCCACTTTCGGCGGCAACATCTCTTGTGACGTGTCGCCATCCTCGTCCCTGGAGCGTCCGCGCTTGCGACTTTCATCACGGAGCTCCACCTCCATTTCTTCGGCGGAGTCAGCCGTGGAACCGGCAGCTCTGGAACGCAATCGTGCCGATCTTCTTCTGCTCCCAGGAGCCTCATTGACTTCTGGGAGCTTCTCCGAGATAGGCGACCTTAACAAAATGTCCTCGTCGTTCGATGAGGTTTCGTCCGCCTTCTGGATGCTCTTCTCCTTCCTCTGCACTGTCTCCTTCTTTTTTTCTTCAGTTTTGTTTAATGTTAAATTTATTTCCATATTTAAACCCACGAGTGGGGGAGAACTAAATGTCGACCCGGGCAGAGATCCCCCAATACCCGGGCAAGCGTAGATTTATACCCAACCGAGGGGTCCGCAGGTGCCCCGGCTGGAAGTGCGCTTGCGACTGAACTACCCATCAGCCATGCATCCCCTGGTCACGCACCAGAACACGGGATTCGGGGTAATTTTTAGAGAGGTTTTCTTCCTCGCAGTCCGGGCGGCTAAGCCAAGACCCTCGTCCCCGATCGGAGTAGCGAGACATGACCACGACTCCTTTCGGGATTACGATATGCCGACGGTGGCAAAGAAACTAAATCTTCCCATGCCTGCTCGGTGGCAGTGTGAGTGCACGCCGAGCCCGTCCTTCTTCCTCCACTGCTGACAGCGGGGAAACACCGACCCGTAGAAGGGTCCCTCCTTCGTGATTTTTTACCGAGGTTTTCATCCTCATAGCTCCGAAGAGCGAAGAGCCAACAGATAGATCTGCTCTGTTGGGCCAAGCCTCAACCGAGTGGCCGAAGAAAAATGGCCTCCTCTTCGTACTAGAATATTAGCCGTTGGCGATGACGCGGTCCTCAAAAACTGAGGAAGAAAAGGCAGCGTCATCGCCAACGTTTCCAGGGTGCACCACGTGGAGGTTTTCTAGACAGCACCCCGAAGTGTTAGGACCTCCGGTAACCTCACCCACTCGGCGAAAATCAATGCAACCATTGCTTCACTGCCGACTTTCTGTGAGGCCGTGGTATCACTCACAAACAAAATAACTCATTACATAATATATCTTTACGAAAAATGTAATTAAAGTAAAAATGTTTTGTTATGTCAATAATTAGGTTAAATTGAATGATAGCCCAACCAATTATTGTTGATGCTAGATCGTAGATGCCCAATGATTTTGAAAAGTATGTTTAGAAAATTTTACCGCATTCTAATTAAAAAATAAGATCCAAATTAAAGTATTTAAAAAAGCAACACGGTGAATGGTGAAATTGGCTTTCATATTATTTAGTTTTATTAAAATTATTTACACTCCCTCTTACTTATAGAAGGTAATGAACTGAAACTGCAAAATGTGTCCCGTGAGTAAACGAGTCGAAAAGTTAAAACATAAATATATTTACCGTAAAGTATCTCTCATCAATCATTTTTACAATATAACATTGAAATTTGAACTTAAACATCTATCCTACAAAGCCGATTTTAAAACAGTTAAAGTATTTTACCTCCAAATAATATGCATTTTACACAAATTTCATATTAGCTCATTGTGATACAAAATAGTCATTATTCATGCTGATTTGTTTCCAAGGTAGACGTTTAAACCATTCTGTTATAATTTTATGACGTAAATAAAACAAATTTAGCTTTAGTCAAGCACTGAAATTCCATTGCAAATAAAATATTCTTTTGTATATTTCTTAAAAATGAGGTTCTCCATCGGGTTAAAAAATATTGTGTATGTATGCGGCGCGGTAGTTCGTTGACTCATTTTAATAATTGTTTTTTTAATGATGTGGAACTCACTTTAGTTAGTATATTTTTTCATGCGTACTCTATTAAGTCTACAAAAATTCATAAAACAACACTCGCTATATTTGACTATTTACGTAGACCTTTGTGCCTAAGTACTTATGGCCCAGAGCACTTTTTACGTTAGCAATTGGAGCACACAAACAGGGATACAGACAGACTGGGTTCGCGAGGGTTAAGTGCGAGCGATATTGGCTGGTGTTGTGAGTATTTATAGCACCGGTGGCTCTTGCCATGAGGGTGCCCTTGCAGTTGTTTCGTACCTAGAAGGTACGGCTTTACGTCAGAGTTTAAACTTAAAAGCCGTTTTCCATTAAATACAGCAATTAAAACGATACAAATCATTTTACATTAATAAATTGAACAAAGAGAAATAGACGACAATCAGAAGGGAAATACAACATTTGAAACAACAATCACAAGCTGAATCTTGATGAAATAAACGAAATAAAAACAAAATCTAAAATAAATGCAAACCGTTAGCAAGGGTAAAAAGAAACATCTTTACGGTATTATAAAACGGGCAATAAAAAATTTAAAACAATCTGAAAATATGACTTTTGTACATGTTGTCACATATGTGTATGTGAACTAGTGTGGCAATTTAGTCCAATGCGGGCCGTCCAGCGAACCCAACCTAACCAAATAATTTCGTAACGACTATCAACTAATCCTACATTTAAACATAATACATACTTTTAAAGTTTCGGGTTCCATGATATCATTATTTATTTACACGCCTCTGAATTGCCTGCCTGATATAATAGTGAAATGTGTAAAGTTAAATATTTGAAATCGAATATTTTTTTTTTGTATAGAATTATTCATTCCTTCATTGCGAAAATCCATAAAAACTGACATGCATAATTTTTGCAGTTACTTTTTATGGATTTGAGGCATAGGCAACCCTGTATGAGGCATAGGTATCATAATATAATATACACAACGGTTCTAAATATGACGTATGTAATACATTGTATAAAAAAGTATCTTGTGATTACACAATAAAATTTCATTTGCATTGTTCTCGTCAACATGGGGACTCATAAAGTCGTCGTTTGTTAATGAACATGATCACTACCAGCTGTCTGGTACAAGAATAGAAGTTGTTTACCTCATGACCGATTGTGTACGCAATCTGGACTACACTCATCCCGCGCGAAATTGGCCTTAGATTTATCAGGTGTTAATATGCTAAATGAATCAGGAAGGTCTAAAGCCGGGTTATTGTTTATTTGATTTATTAAAACGAAGAAAATTAGAACAGATTTAAATTTTTTAGAGTAGCATATTTATTATATTGATAAATTTTGTTGACTGGTAGATAATGCCACTTGGCATTAAGTATTAAACAATGTCAGTAATTTTATGAAAAAATATTTTTACTACTATTGTGGTAAAAAGCATATTACCAGTCTAATATTGAGCAGTTCCCATTGACTATACATATTGGTGACACCATATATATATCACTAGCAGGTAGGATATGTATATTCCAAAAGAAATGTCGCATTCCTACAGTTAAACAAAAACACAACACATTATCGCAGTAATACTGTTTAAATGGGCGGTTTGTTGTTCAGAAAAAGTCGGTTAGTTATACATACTTTTTCACTTTAAAACATGTTTGAGTTTTGTTACCGTGAACTACAATAGGAATAACAACTACATACAAACAAATACACGGCAGACTGTCAACTGGCCCTAGCGGGTAATAAGTCGTCTGAATTTTGAGTTATACCTTTACAATATGTCAGGTTACAAAAGTTCTGATACTAAGATTGTTGACGTGGGAAGCCATGCTATGGCACGTATGGGCCGGCTCGACTCCGCTCGATACCACGGCCTCACAGGAAACCGGCAGTGAAGCAATGCTTGCATTGCCTTTCGCCGCTTGAGTGAGGTTACCAGAGGCCCTAACTCTTCCCTCTCCCCTATTCTCGTCCTTCCCCTCTCCCTTCTTCCCCCTCATCCCCCCTTCCACTCTTCTCCCACCTTGAAGGGCCGCATCGCACTTGTGACTCTTGAGTTAAAGGTGCCCATGGGCGGCGGTAATCATTTACCATCAGGTGACCCGTCTGCTCGTTTGCCCTCTATACCATAAAAAAAAAGAAAATGCTCCTATCAAACCATGTAAGCCAAATATCCCAAAATCTAATTTGCTTATAATGTTTACCGTATACAGTGCATTACTTGCAAAATCTGACAGTCCTGAAAATGTGTGATTGGGGAGCAGTGACCGTTTTAACAATTCCATTAAAAAGTTCTTTAAAGGCTCTTCGCACTGTATTGCAAACTCTGCCATTCATTTATTGTCAGATTGTGATGTGCGTGATCAAACAATAGAATTGTCTTCATATTTATAAGAATATAATGTTAGTAATCTGTATAGTTAACTACATAGGTTTAATACTGAACTGAAACATGGCGTCATGAGTTCTAGGACAATAATCTAAATGGCACGTTTTTGGCATAAAAACGACATAATTGTAATAACAGTATCGCTTATTGCCTCAGCCGTAACAATTTCGTCTCCATACATTCCGTTGTTCGTTATAAAGATTTTAGAACTCGCGGCTGGACCGACTGTTACTGATATGCATTTACGCGCAGTATATTCCGGGCTTCCGAAACAAAAGGTGTTCAGTGCGATGTGGTGTACAAAAATATGATAAATTATTGCCTATTTGAAGTAAGA
The DNA here is from genome assembly GCA_949752705.1 of Callimorpha dominula. Classification (NCBI taxonomy): domain Eukaryota; kingdom Metazoa; phylum Arthropoda; class Insecta; order Lepidoptera; family Erebidae; genus Callimorpha; species Callimorpha dominula. The sequence goes on along the minus strand of OX457001.1, from coordinate 6,085,446 downwards.
TAAAGTAGAAAATAAAATGTCGGTGAATTTAGACATGGAAAACTTCTCCAGTAAGAAGAATCTCAGGCGACGTACTCTGAATACAATCAAATCAGCCGTGACAGCGCTAAAACAAATCGCTAGTAAGTGCTTCTAAATTGTATTATTTGTATCGAATAACTTTTATACGTCTTCAGTCTTTGAATCGGGACATATTTTACATCACGAGACAGATTCAAGCCACTTTTTAAATGTAAACATATATACATAAATGTGTATATATCTTTACTAGCTACAGAAAAGGACTTTTTCAAAAATCTTACCCTCAATGCTTTTTTTCAATGATGCTTATATTTTACAAGATGCCGTTAATAGCCCGGCAGCTCGCGACAGATATTATCAATCAATCGTATCACGTATTCAAATCGTAATCGTATCATCAATTCAAGTTGTTGATTATAACTATATATTCAACAAGTTTTTTTAGTTAAACCTACTAAGGTTTAACTAACAACGGATGTAAGCGAGAGCGGGACATGTAGCGTGCAATGTCATGTGAAATCGCAAAAAAAAATATAATTTTAATCAATTGAATCACATATGCCAAGTTTTCTAATCAACAATACGATTGATCGATAAAATCTGTTGCGAGCTGCCGGTCTATAAGCTACATTCTGTCATTACAATTCAACTTAAAGTAACAGCATTAGACTTGACGAGAGTAGACGTCTTATTATGACTTCAATATAACATTTAGCCCTTAGTATTTAATACTCAACAAATATTGTTCCCTTATTGTATTAAAGATACTTATTGAAACTCCGATATCTTGAGTCCAATATTTACATATTGATGATAACTTTCAACGCTGAAAACAAATTCGGGAGGCCATTAGAGTTTCGGGCATACTTTCAAAACACTTGAGAAGGGGGCGCGGTAACAATTCGTCGAGTATTTCCAAGACGTCAGGGTCTTTAATGAAGGTGTCATTCAGAGGCTTACAGAAGCCATTGTGTTTGTCAACTCGACTCAAAAATAAGCTCGTCATTCTTCCGAAAAACTCTGCAGTGTTGTTTATACTATTAGTAGCGGTTGTACTGAAGTCAGAGAGAACTTCACAAATTCGTTACGTTTTATCACTCAATCTTTTGTTATACCTGCGTTTCAGTAACTAGGGCAAATCTCGACGTTAATAAATGAACGCTGCCTGCTCACTTTTGTCTCTTCATAATGATTTGACGTTACAACAATCCATGGCCGGGTGAATTATTAAATGAATTTACATAAACAAACATTGTTTGCTAAAAGCTTCCAGCAAATTCTGTTGCATAATTTAATGTAAACCTTATTTATCCTTATTGATATTGGGATTTCTTCATGTCATTCAAAATTTTCGAACAGAATACTGAAAGTTTATTCCAAGAAAAATCAATAACAGGCTAACTGTTCTTGCGAATGAAGTTTTAAGTAATTACAACAATGTAAACAGACTTGTGATTAAGTTACCCACAAACTTTGTTCGACAAATACTGGCACCCACCGTGGGACTGCAAGCGATTAAATTATGAACGTACTTACGAGTTACAATGACATAAATATTCATGTATTTCATTTGCGCCATATGTTTCTACGCGAGACGAAATAAAAGTATTCATAATTTAGGTAAAATTTAAAGTGGCAGAAAGGATGATGTTGACCTTCAATGTACTAGAGTTATACACAATTATGTCAACATTGCTAGAGCAATATATGAAACCAATAAACACCTAACTAAGCTATCTAATTATAGCTTCATTAACATGTGTTGATTTCATTATTTATTGTCGCATATTTCAGACTCCCAAAATGCTTATTTCAAGTTATTGAAAATGTAATTTAACCTAATGTCGAATATTGGAATGAAATAAACATGAATATTGATATTGAAAACGGTTCTGGCATATACCGACCTGCGCTAAATTGGTTATAGATTTAGAAAAGTGTAAAACATTAGTTAATGTGGATTGGAACGCATGGCTTGTCCCTTACGACGCATCAAATCAGTCAGTGGCGCGCGATGGTCTCTGTTGGTTCGGTTATCATCCACTATACACTGATCTAAGGACATCAGTTCCCTGATTACCGACTTATCTAGTCTAATGGGTGTCATGACTGGTTTATTCAAACTGAAATGGTTCTTTCATATAAAGACACACCAAAGTCTATTATGGTCAAGATCCTTTGATTTCTTAACTTAGCAGTCCCAACCTAGTCTATCGCTTTTTCATTCTCAAACTTATTATGCTTTAATGACCTTAGAGTTTTCTTGGTTTGATCAGCTTCAAAACTAGCATTAATGACTTTTTAACTGATGGAAACTCATGATTTTGCGTTTACAGAGCCTCAAGTAACGCGTATTATTATTAGGCAGTTTAAATATTGGTTTGCGACAGTTGTCAGAAGTCAATCAATTTGTCATGGACGGATAAGTCTCACCGAGCGACCAAAAAGGGATAAAAATAATGCAGCATAATGTGTGTTAGGACTTTTGAAGTAGGTAAAGTCAAGTTTTCTGCACGAATCGGAGTCCCCTCGACTGTCAAAGAACCTCTAACAATAAGTAGGAATACCTAAGGGGGAGGGAAGGGTTGGAAACAACCAAGTAACATAACTACCTCTAATAACTTAGTTTTACGTTTTAGGTATTCACCCTCCATTGTGGATGATTCATGATAAAGTATAGCAATGATCAATGCGAAACAATGTAGCAAAAAAAAGTGTGGCACTTTTATTTTTAATTACTATATTTCTAAAGACGTATTCAACCTTTTTACATAATATAACTGTATTATGTAAAAAAAATATATGTATATATACGGTCGAATTGAGAACCTCCGTTTTTTTCGGTTAAAAAGGTTGAATACGTACATAATACAGTCGTAATATGTAAAAAAGTTGAAAACATCTTTAGAAATGGAGCCCAAGATCTATTCGCAACTTCATTATGAAACTTTAACAGGTTCACATCCAGCCAGTCAATAAAATAGTACAGATTAAAATCATATTAAAACAAACTTTTTTGTTCTGAACCCTAGCGAATATAATCCAAATCCAATCCATCCAATCAATATAATCATTAAAGCTTATAAATAGACAAAGTTTCCCCATTCCTGCCAATACGAGTCCGGGCTGCCCTTTATTTAGGCACGTTTCCTAACCGCGATATTTTCAATTTGGGGGTCAAAATCGGTCAAATACTTTGAGAGATCAGCATCATTTTATAGCATAGTCTAATAAAGATTGTGATTTACAAACTTATTTGAAAGATAACTGAAGAAATAACTTGCTATTCATATACTGAATGGGAGATTAAATGGGAGTTTTAAGTAATATTAATAGGTTGACTTTTGTAATGGAATTAAGCGGGCAAGACTGATAATGAAAATCATTTTGATTATCCTTCAATATCTTATATTTTTATCGTATTTGTATGTATTTTACAAAACTATGCCTACTATTTTTGACCCAACGGTTAATGAGAACTCTGCCCGATAGAATACAGAATTTTGTTCTGATACTGAAAATGTTAAAAGTGAAATTGATTTCAAGATAGCCCAGTCAACCTAGCTGTTTTATGATCAAAAATGGACATTTCGATTACCACGCATTTTATTTTTGGCTATATAGTAAAAAAAATCCGGTCCCGCAGCTGGCCCGCAGAGGTAGATTTCGTGTTTTTTTTAATTTTTATCTCCAAAAATATAAGTCGCATTAAAAACTTTTTAGTCTACATTGTAGAGTAAAATAAAAAAATTATCTTTCAGTTTACAGTTTCGGAGCTACGAATTTTTTTCCAATAAATTTTGGTTTTCCCCCCCTCCCCAAGTTAAGGATGGAATCATTTAGGGTTCATATTAAAAAATGTTCGTATTTACTATATGCATGCTATTAATGTTAAACGGTCCAAAAAAATTCCATAAGAAAAAAGTTATGCTGAAAAAACAGATTTTTGAAAATCTGCCCCCCAGTCCCCCCCTTTGGGGGAATATTCCCTATTCACGAACTCAACCTTTATTTTTGCCCTGTTGATTTGTAGTCCAAGTTTGAAAGCAATCGGTGCATAATTGCGACCTCTATCGTGCCGGTAAAATTGAGGTACATACATACATACATATATATACATCCTGTAAATAATTTTTTTTGAAAACTCGGCATTTTTTTTCAGTCCAAAATTTTGGTATTTTATTTCCTTGACTTGGCTACTAACGATATATATATACTTTTTAACTGGCTATTGTTTTGGGGTTTTGGGATCATAACTAGACATCCTGTAAAGAAATTTTTGGAAAACTTGGCATTTTTTTTTCAATCAAAAATTTCGGTATTTTATTTCCTTGACTGGGCTACTAACGATTTAATGCAAAACATAAGCCTAAACTTATACTACCTGACAAATTAATGACAATCCCTTGTATCGTTTAATTATATCCTTATCTACTCAACTAGTACATACACTAACTATAGCTTAAAAACTAAAAAAGATATAAATTAAGAAAATACTTTGCGTTCGTTTAAATCTTAAACTTAATTTACCTGTTCCATGAACCATTAATAAAAAGTGCCGGTGTAAAAATATATATCATTTGTAAGCAATGCTAAAATCCAGAAGAATACTGACGGAATTTAAATGACATGGGCTCACTTCGCGGATTCCAGTACCTACTACTCTATAAAAGGAATAACTTTAGTGCTACAAGCTCCGGCTTTGCGAAAAGTATCAGACGTTCACAACCCTTAATGCGATCCTAAAATATTTTCATTTACACTGAATACAATTTTATTATCATATTTACAAGTTTATTCCATTTGTTTTGTTTTGCTGTTATATTTTACAAGGTCTGATAGAGAAATATGTAGGTACAGATCTGATTAAGATGTAAAACTCTAACCATTTTTATAGTGGATCACCGCAGTGAATATTACTTTTTTGACCTGTGAAAACTCTTTTGGATCACCACCTCACAAGCTAACGCTAAAGTGTTATAAAACTTAAAGGTATGTCGTGATGAAGACTTGGGAGAACTTATTACCTTGGAAGAAAGTCTCCTGGAGTCCTACCAGACCATCGCTGCTTGTTCAATTACATATGCCACAACATGGAATGCAGGGAGCTTTACCATCGTTGAGGAGAGGCCTTCTTAGGCTTGCTTCTGTTGGGCAGCCCTACCCGACTGCCGAAAAAACCGCTCACTCAAGACAAAGATGGTCCTCCATTCTATTATGTTTTGTTGTATGGGAGAGAAATAGACTCTTTTTAACTTGAATAACCTTATGTGTGTTTATATTTACGTATTTAAGTATATTCAACAGAAAATAAACAGATTTAAACCATACTTTGTAGATGAAATTGTTTTTTCAACTAAAGATGTTTTAATAACATAAATTACTTGATGTTATTATACTTTTTTAATTAACGAAATCACTGTATTACCTATAAAGGTACAATAAAGTAGCCATAAAGTGAAGACAAGGCCACACAAAGGTCAAGCTTGTTGGCATAATTGAACCAGTTTATTGCTTTGTGTAAACGACTTTGTCACGGGTATCGTGGAACAGACTTGAACGCTGTACACAACTTGTAATGTTGTAGTAAAGGTTTATGACTTTTTTAAGACTTTGTGTACGTAATATTGAGTATATTTTATATGAATTCTATGAAGCAATAAGAATTAGACAAAGAGAAATCTATGTAAAAGTCAAGTCAACTTTAATTATCTAATAATTCCTAGTGAATCCGTCGATGATAATTTTGCTAACTAGTCATATTAAATTATAAACTCAATCGTTTACTTTATACCTATGATAACATTGCATTTAACTTATTTTTATTAACCTACGGAAAATAAATATATTAGCAAAAATAGAAACGAACACTTTACTGATGATAAATTTATATCAAAATTTAATAATCCAAACTTTCGCATTTATAATAGTACATAATTATATAAATGCAAAAGTTTGGATGGATGGATGTTTGTTACTCAATCATGCCAGAACGGCTCAATGGATCTGGATAAAATTTGGCACAGAGATAGATTATAGTCTGGAATAGCACAAAGGCTTTTAATCTATATCCGAGTCTGGGTGTTCTTTGTGTCCGTTGTTAAAATGTTTGTGAAGCCCCCCGCGACACAGGAATATTCCTAATGCGGGAGTTGTCTTTTATTTAAAAAAAAAAAAATTGTTTACAAAATTCGAAGGCAACAGCTAATCATGTATATTTTCAAGCCATTGGCTAGGCATTCGCAAAAGATTCGAAGCCCGAGGTTTTGTATTTAGTCCCTTGGACGATGTACAGCAATTTAGTGCAAGACACGGTGTGGCAACACTTTTGAAAATATAATAATTTACTTAGAAATATATATTTTTAGTCATAAGTTTGTCCCAAACAATAGTTCATATCTTAAGGAAATTTTGAAGCGATTGATCGACTCTTTCCGCGATTCAAGGGCTGGTTCTTCTTACACACAGAATTTGTATTGCCATTCTATACACCTGCATACTACCAAATATCGACGTAGAGAAATTCATTAACAGTTGGACCTGCAGCATTTTGGTTTTTAATTTACTACATCCATTTTTGTTCTTTTTTCTGTAGTTTTAAACTAGTGTTTCTGCGCAAAAAATTATCAAATGTGATCAAAATCTGTCAGTTACTAAAGCCGAAGCAATCTATTCCATTATTGCCAACGACCAAAACAATGAATAAATTTAAAGAGCCAGAGTACCGAATTTTGCTACGAATTGTTTAGAAATACAACCTTACACCATTCATACCAACAGACGAAAGTCGAATCAGCCAGACTCGGTCAATTTTATGTATGTTATGAATTAGCGGTTCTGCTAATAGTCATTTTTAAGTTACTTTTTATTTAAAACATGAATTGCCCACGATAATTAGAAAATTGCATAGAATTAAAAGATCATAACCAAACATTACAATAAAAACTTTCGTCACACTGCTAGGCGTGACACCGTCGCGGCAGGACGCTTCACTCCTTGAGAAAGGGCCCCCGTCGGGTCCGAAACTAGTCGGGCATCCCCGAAATACAATCGTGAGTAAAACCGTATAGTTTTAATAAATAACCAAACATGTAAAAGTATAAAGACAATTTGGCTCTCATCGCACTAACGAGCGGCTACAGTTGTCTCTTTTACCGAGTTGCATCATGTAAACCTCTTTTTGGTAAAAACATATCATTAAAACTGTAACTTTGGCCGCGTACGAGAAGAATTAAAATTCACAAAAGCTCGTTTACATTCTCGCTTATGTCTTCTCTTTTGTCCAGTTTTTAATCTAACATCGAGTCCAAGGCACGAGTAAAAAAATCCCAAAAACTCGTCATCGACTTACAGCGGGGAACTCGCATGAAACCAATTTAAAAAACCAGACGATCCTCTGCGAAGGACGCGCTGGCCAATTTTCGGACGCCTCACACTTATTTTTCGCTTAATGCCCCTGCACGGGCCACCATTTCAATTACGGATGAGTGAAGCTTGACGATAGGTATTTTAAGCTATTTTTAGCTACACCATTTAAAAAAAAACTTTTTAACGAACCACTGACTCGGTATAATTATCTTTGGTGCGCCGTAGACAGATTGATTCAGATATAAAACATATTTTTAGGAGTACCAAACATTTTTTTGTATCTATTAAAGTTCAAATTTTAAAGCTTATAGGTCAAGTACAGCTGACATATAATTAATTGTTTGACCTATCTTTACTTTGAAGAAGGCTTTATCGCATGTTTAGAAACCACAAATCAGACGCCCCTTTACACCGCCTATCTCATGGATAACCAGAGGGAAGAGGCGCCTCCATTAATTTTCATCCGCTTTACTTAAATCACTCTGAATTAGGGATTATTTAGCTGTGTATTGCTTACGACGTACCAACTCCCTAGTGAGAAAATTCGATCCTTGTTTCTCGTTTGGCGGATTACAAAATTTTCTCGACTTTGTATGTATAAATAGATTTTGCTCACAATAGCTTCGGCTAAATTTACTTTCGACATGACCAGCACATATAGCCTATTACGTCTACTCTGTAAGAATTTAAGGGAATAAAGGATTATGTTTACGTTGCTCGACTGAAAAAACTTTGTTTGATCTGAACTTGAATGTTGTATTTAACATGGAACGCTAGAGCAAGATCGTCAAAATTTTCCATTTGTTGTTTGCCTTCTGAGGCAAATGTTCCCTGTTTATTTTAATTATCTGTGTGGAATGGTACTTTGGATTTTGTTTGACGTAATTCGGTTGTAAACGTAATGAGTATTAAATATTTGACGCTTATTATTTGAAGAATTTGTTTTTTGGTTGAACGCGCTAATCTCAGGAACTACTGGTACGAATTGATTTTTTTTTTTTAAAGACAACTCCCGCATTAGGAAATAGTCCTGTGTCGCGGGGGACTTTACAAACATATAAACAACGGACCCAAAGAACACCCAGACTAGGGATCGAACCCACGACCTCTGGCTCAGCAGTCAGGGTCACTAACCACTAGACAACAGTATAGTGGTGGATAGCCCATTTATCGAGGAAGGCTATATAACATCACGCTACGACCAATAAAAGCGGAGCAGTGATCATATACGCAGGAGAAACTGCGGGTATGGCTAGTTGTATATTAAATAAAGCTTACTATAGGTACAAAAAAAAGGTACAAATTGTTGGTTCGTCCTTACATACAAAAAACTTTATGTAATCTTTGCATAAGTACCTACTGAGAAGATGAACTCTGAGGGTAAGCTTTTTATACCTCAATAAAGAATCAGATTATCTAGATACAGTACTTTTTATTCTATGGGGACTAGGTTATCATATTTAGCCTATTCTTATAGTCCTATATTCATTCTGCAGAAAAGAGATATCAAAGCCATTCATAATCTACGTAGTCGTGAATCCCTTAGGGATCTAGGGATCCTAACGGTGCCTTGTCAATTTATTTACGAAAACATCATGTAATAATATTAATAAATGCTCTGTATTGTACACCAAAAACAAACAAATATACAGAAACAAATTATACTTAAAATGCGCAATGGCCAGGCAAGTGGCCTTATCGCAGGAAGCAATTAATATCTTTCCATGCAACCTTTGGATGGACAGGAGTGTAACGATTTACGTCTGTGGCTTTACTGTCGAAAGGTCAAAGAAAAGCTTTATAAGGGTTTATGCAATCTGTGAATGGATTGCATAAACATTCTACAACTATTAATACATTCGTATATTAAATGTATAATATGTTATATTAGTATTTTTATCTATACACATGCTGTCGCCACATCAAAAAATCTTATTTATTTTATCAAAAATAGGGCCAAACTATATTAGATGATAACACAGTTTACTATTTAATAAAAATAAGTTAATAGACATTATTTTGATTGGTTATACCGGTAACGCAATACTATTGGTTGATTGATAAATATTAACGAATAGTGGGATTATAAAAGGGTAGAAATAAGTGAAGATCTATTGACTTGAGTGCGAATAGAGGTACGAATAACTTGGCAGTTACTGTTAGTTAGTGATTTTCATAGTTTATATCAGTGGTTGTGAGACTGTTTCTAACACACACATACAAATAAATTTATTATAAATAAGTGCATACATACATATTAGTACATACACATACATTATAATTTTGTAAAAATGTCAGAAATCTTTGCATCTCTTCACAAAATAGTATGAAAGACATAAATACAATAACTAGAGATGGAAATATATTAGTTCAACCAAACCAAAATTTAGAAAGAATGTAATGTTCTAATGCCATCGAAACACAGATCATCGGTTCACTTGCTTTCTGTTCTAGGAAGTACTCCGCAGGGCTTTTTGTCATCTGAATTTATTTGTTTCGGACTAAAATAACACTACATGCTATTCCCCGAAATTCACATTCCACAAAATATATGCGGATACATTATCCTGGTATAATCGTAACGGCATTGATGAATTCACCTCATCAGTACCGTTTTAACAAACACTGTCTGTGTTCGTATATCATATAACACATTAAGAATGAAAACGAATATAACAATACATTTTCTGTAAGACCGCTACAATAACTTACGGTAATAAATTATTTTAGATGTGTAGGAGATATCTCAGGCTGATGAGAAAAGATCATCGACATTTGTAGGTTTAATTAATTCCTGGTTACAATCATGTCAAAATAGTCTTTATGACTTACGTTTACACTATCATCATTCTCCGCGCCTTTTTTCAACTAAGTTGGGGTCAGCTTTCAATCTACTATAACTACGATACGGCCGAACTTTGATATTTTACGTGAAGCGACTGCCATCAGACCTCCACAACCCAAGTACTAGGCGATATCGAAGTTCTGTAGTTAGACCAAGTTGTCGGACTTTTTAGGGCTCCAACTACCCGTAACGAATGCCACAGATGTTTGTATGGCACCCGGGACCGACGGTTTAACGTGCTATCTTTTTTACAATTAACTTAGTACTGTTTTTAGTAGGTTAGAGGCGACATCTGGAGCGGTATATTATGCGAATCTTGTGTCAGCAAGCAATAATTTCTCTGTTTTGGGCGGTTTTTGTTCCACGGCACTGTGGTTCTCTAAAGTGTAATGAACTTGGTGCTTCTCTTTTTTGTAAGTCTGTTACCTATTTTTCTTCAGGTTTTCTAAGGAGTTATATTTATTCATATTTTTTCTTACTTCTCAATTTACTGCTGATAAGATGCGACTTTCAAGACTGTTTTACTTTTTCTGAGACTCAGCAAATGTGATGCTCAATGTTTCTGTAGGTCATTGCTGTTGATCCTGAGTCACGGCAGAGGAAATGTAGCAGGTGTACAGGAATACGGGACTTAGAAAAAAACAACTGTGTCAACTAAGTTGATTCCGGGAGCTTTTATAATGAAGTTAAGGATGACACGCAAAAATATAAAATTGAGACAGTTAACTTAAACAACTAGTTTTAATTGCAAAGGACGTAACTTATTGCTAACGCTAATGACTTAGGCGCTCCATCATGCCCCTGGACGTTGAAAGTATCACTTTCAACCAGACTTCGAAGATACGGCAAAGGGCAAATACTGTTAAACGTATGCGACACGGACGACTCCGTCAGTTCCCGGGTGAATAGCCACAATTCTTCCCAATCTCCACTTCAGAGGAGGAAATTGTCTCTCTTTATTACCATTAAGGTATCCAGCTTGAAGCTATCCTTAGACGCGTTGCTGCAACTCTGCAACAAATTCCTTGCTCCATCTCGTCCAGAAACGCTGTCGGAGCTGCTCAGTACGTTGGTACCGACTGAGATGGTTAGTGGAATGCTCCTCAAAATTTGGTTGAGGCAAGGACGTGAGCGGGTGCCCGACGAGCAAATGAGCTGGTGTCAGTGAAGTGCAATCGGCAGGGTCTGAAGACAGTGGCGTTAGTGGACGTGAATTTAATATTGCTTTAATTTGGTGTAATATTAGTTTAATTTGTTTTAATTTGGTGTTAATTACTTCGAAGGTCATGTTAGAATTACCCGACACTCTTTGTAAATTATATTTTGCAAATTTGACACCCGCTTCCCAAAGACAGCCGAAATGAGGAGTATCTATACGCAGGTATGAAATCTTGATTCCCTCATTGGCCAAACTCTCACCCAAAAAACCGCTACTAGTTTTTAAAAACTTAGAAAGTTCGGTAAACGCTCCAACAAATGAGGTACCGTTATGTTTTCATGTTCTTTTATTTTATCTGAATAGATATTTACTGGTTTTTTCTCTTCTCGCAATAAATCTATGTAAAAATAATAAATAACTACTGCTAGTCAAGTCACCTACAAGCTCTAAATGAATTGCTTTGGTGGTGAAACAAACAAAAATAGCGATATACACCTTACAACAACAAACCTACAACCGCGACCTTGATGAATAGCACTCCTAATAGGGCCGGCATAATCGACACCTGTGCTTTTGAAGGGAAAGACACCTGGAAGAAGGCGCTACCGTGGCTAATTACCTATCAATGGAGTTACAGCCTCACTCTTCATTCACACACCTATGGTAACAAGTTTCAGCTAAATTTCGACTCCTATGGGCCAATAGGATTCTCTTATTGGCGCTAATATTAATTGCGGGCTTGCATGCATCAATATTTAACGCTCGAAATCAAATAATAATTTAGGGTGCCGTTTCCTATAATTAAAATATGCATTATCAAGACGTCCTCCGACACACATTATCTTCTGTTCATCTAAATAAACATTAAACTTTAATAGGCCGCTCTTTTTGGGTACATTTTGTTTAGATAAAAGTAATTTATATTCGGGAAATGATTTACGTTGACTTTGTATAACAAAAACGTCTAAAGCCTTTTTTAATTCGTTGCTTGATAAAAAACAAAAAGTTAACGATTGTTTTCTACACAATTTAATGAATCGCAACACATAATATGGAACGTACTATGCGTGAGTAATTAGAAAAACGAGTAAAATCTGTCAACCGCTCGATATTATTGTGGTTAATACTAACAGTTACTAACACATCAGGCCGAGTTTCAGGAAGTATGTCTGACTCTAAACTTTTAACCATAGAAGGCCCATCGCGTGAGTCTTGTATGAGAAAGTCGGGACCAAACGACTACAAGTCTAAACCCTGCAGATTACCAACATCCACACCGCGAGATATTAGGTCTGCTGGGACCTGCCTGCTCTAAAACTTTAGCCATCTGTACGCGGTTACGTACAAATTGCTGAAGTTTTTAAGATTGGAGTTTGTTTTCAACGTGCAAATCAAGCTAAAAAAGGCTTTTGCAACTGCTGACCCCAATAGTTAAACTATAATAATAATATTAACCAGCAATAATGCAGACTGCTTTAAATAGGTACCTCCTCCGTGGAGCGACATCAAAGCTTTGATAGGCTCTTCAAGAGACGATCGAATGCGGTGGAATGATGAATAAATTATTCAATCTCTCGAATCTTGCTCCATTAATGTTCACTGTAAATGCTGAGAGAATGTATAAAATGTCATTGTTATAATGAGTTTGAGTATTTTTAACTTAGCAAACAAGCACACGGCAGGACTGATGATGAATAGTAACCTGTGCGTATAAACCCTTGCAACGACCGTCGTGTCAATTCCGCGTTTCCGATCTTCCTAGAGCTCTAATACTTACCAGCAGCATAAACGGTACGCAGTTACGAAGCTCATTAGTTTATCTCTACGAAGGAGCTTCTGCCTCTGTTGAGTGACTCCAGTTCGAAAAGACTTCTGCTCTTCTGAGTACATACGCGCGTCCTTAATGAGTATATTTATTTTTAGTTACTTAAGAAAAAAGAAACCTCAATTTTTGGATTGTACGACGATTATTGCAGTAGAGAGACTTAATTTGTTTACACATAGAATAATAGCATTTAATCTACTATTACGAGTATTTTATTTTATCTTTGTGTTGGAAACTGAATCGGTATAATGAGAATTGTATACAACGGATTGAAACCACAATATTGGTCGCAATCCCACTTGACAAGGTGACAAAAGTTAAACCACAGCGAAACCAACAGTGCAATTATATATAGGTAGGTACATGTAATATTTTACATTTCTTATTTTACACATTTTTGGTACACAAACAGGCCTGTAAAACACCGTCTGCCGGAGAGCTATTGGGAATATCAAACTTTTAAAAATCAATTATCTAACTCCATTATTCTTTTTATGGTCTAACACTGACAAGTAAATAAGTCATAAATTAATATGATTATAGTCAGCCATCTAGCGAACTACACAGGAACTACTGATTCTGAATCGCACTCGCATAAAAGTTCTCGCACTGATTAGCATACATATATACCGCATACCGACATCAACCATTGAGCCGTGGTCCGCCAGGCAGAATTACGTAGCCTGCTAGCAGGATCTTCTCTATCTAACTCTACGTGTTACATAGCAGTTCAACGTTTTAATATTCTATGGGGAAACAAAACTCAGCATTTTTTCAAGACTCACGTCTTTTTCAAGAGTTTTGTTTGTCTGAGCCTTAAAGGCATAATTTCAATTAATTAAGTTCTTTTTTCGTCCATCTAAAATTTAAGTGAAAAACCAAGTTGTACAAGTTTACTAGCTTCCTAAATGACATCGCACTTCACTGTCTTTTTTTGTAGTCGTAAAAGGACATTTGCAATTATGTTGCTAAATTCAAAATGACGTGCTTACGTCATTTTAGAATCGGGCCATGTGAATAATTCAACCGTTATCCACAAGACAGGTTAGCACACGGAAGCATGCATCAATGCATAGGAAGTGTGATACAGAATAATATTTAACAGTATCTCAACCTGCCCACTCGTACCTACATAACTCATAATTACACTGGTTCAGTTCTTAAGTTAATTTAGCTGAATAGATAAATAATTTTATTAGTCGCTCAGTTGAAGGAAAAACAGCGACTTAATTTCCATAACTATGCTGAGTTTTGGGTTTAGTAGCTCAAGTGAAGTTATAGGTGTACAGACAATCAGGCAGCTTTTTTTTTTCTTGTGGAATCCCCCTCGTGTCATCACCTCACCACGGCTGCCAGTGAAGTGGTATGTCGGAATCGAACTGACTAAAACCACACGTGTTCCGTCGTGAACGAGTCTATTGCCAGGGACTCGTTTATACCCTAGGAAGGAAGTCCCCGAGAAAAACAGACAGACTTACTTAAACACTTATAATCTTAGTTCAAATATTATTAATTCTTAAAAATGAAACACTAAACAACATTTTATATAAATAAAATTTTGACGGGCCTGTTGGTTAGGGTTAAGTAGTAGTGGTTAAGGTTCAATCCCCACCCAGGACAAATAACAGTATCATGAACACGATTGTTAATTTGTTCTAAGTCTGGATGTAATTTATCTTTCTAAATAATATTCTTTATAAGCAGTCTGGTATAGAAGAGGTTCTCTGCCTAGTTTCGGATCAGACGGCCGGAGGTGTCTCAAGTTATGATAATTATTATTAAAAGCAATAAAATAATTAAATAATAAGCCCTTAATCTTTTACTTATTATAAACAGAAATCCTCTACATGAATTAAACTTCAATTGGCCACATTCTGAAATTACAATTAAATTAGTCGTCCAACGCTAAAATTTACTCTATATTCTAACCGAAACTTATGGATTGTATGTTTTAGGTGATACTTAATTATACATGCAAATATATTACCGACTTTAAGCAAATATCTACATTCCATACTGGAGCAATGACGTAATGGATTCAAAATGCCGAATGTTGTATTTGTAAGTTCATGAAAACATACATCTGAATGTAACTTGTACTGCGAGCACTGTGCAGGAAAATATATATACAGAAATTAACGCAATGATTTGAGAGTCGAGAACTATATATGTACAAACATATGTTTGGAATTAATTGTGTTTATCAGCACCACCATCTGATATATAACTGAATAGTCTCAATACGTCAATAATATATTTATTTGTCGTGGCCAGATCTTACAATTTACCACTTCATGTGTCGGACCATATCGTGAAATATTCGTATTTCATGAAATGGTCGACCACATTATGATATGGCCTTGTCAGATCAATCAATGAATAATAAATCAGCGTTTGACGATATGAACAGCTAAACGCACGACTACATTATGATAGGCTCAATCATGTCATTAGCTTCTTATAGAAGTGCAGAAAGCTGAAAATTTTAAAGAATATTTGTAACAAATTTTAAGAAAGTCGTGAAGGCGGCTACTTCAAGCTATACCCATCCAGTATATATGTTGACCTGTAATGGTACGGAAAGCTTTACAAAACTTTATGAAATACGGTCGAAATTTTATCGCAAGGCTATAGTAATACAAAATAAACCAAAAGTGCCCGATAACATTTGTTGTCATTTAAAGGATCCAAGTTTAATAAAAG
The DNA here is from genome assembly GCA_949752705.1 of Callimorpha dominula. Classification (NCBI taxonomy): domain Eukaryota; kingdom Metazoa; phylum Arthropoda; class Insecta; order Lepidoptera; family Erebidae; genus Callimorpha; species Callimorpha dominula. Next base: position 6,069,525 of record OX457001.1, on the reverse strand, counting down.
AATTGGTACTGGGTTATATATTTAGAAATATCTTCGTATTACTCTTTCCAAGCTCCTTTAAGCCAAGCTCGGTGCATCGATGCATTAACTTGAGAATATACTGGGCTATCAATAACAAAGATTTGCGGTTATCGAAGAGCATTGTCTATATAAAGATAAAGTTACGAGTATTTTGTAATCGCAGACAAATCTAATGTTCAGAAACAGAGGGAACTAATATATCTTAATTAGTACGTAGTTCAGCTTATCATCACTAGATGACTCTGAGATCCAAACAGAATATGCACAAACAGTAAATCACCTCTTTCCCCACAAACATTGTATCACCGATGATACACGCTTAATATTAGAATTGGGAAACGAACACTCATTTTTCATCGAAATTTGTATTAGCCCATAGGTAAATCTTAAGTTTAAAAAACCCGCTTTCACGTAAACAATAAAAAAATTGTAATTGATTTTCATCTTCTTTTGGCTTCTTATTACTTTATATTTTCTTAATACCCTTGAAAGTGAAATAAAAAGAATAAATCTAAGCGGTGTCGGGTACAGCAAAGTAGGAAAAACGACAATATTCTTTTCATTTTTTATAGTGCAATGAATATTTAATGTTTAGTGTAAAACAAACAATAGGTAAATATTATGTGCTTAATGCAAATATTAAGTGCTTAGTGCACGTGTAATTCAATTATTCGTTTATTGGTTAGAATTGATTGAGAATTGGAGAAATTGACTTCTAGATTATGGTTATTCACATATAGGTAAAGATAATATATAGCCCGACCAGGGTGTGATTGCTCAACAGTTAGCGTACGAGGTGTAGGGAAGTAAACCACTTCTATCGATCAAAACAATCATGCCAGCACTAACCTGCAACACCGACCAAGTCCCGATCCTCCAGAAGGCAGCGAGCAGCGGCGAGGTTTCTACGGTCTCTTGCAAGGTATTGACCGGCCGGTCACGATCGTAGACTGGAGCACTCCACATACACCTTGTAAAGGTTACAAGCGAGTCCAAACACTACACGGCTATAGGACTAACGGAAAATCAGCTTCTTTTCACGAGAAATATAACTGATGTCCGTGGCGGAACAAAATTTTTATATTAAAAAGGATCTTCTTAGCGAAAAGCGATGAGAGCAGGGTATGTCCGTTTTTTCTTGCACCAATCAGGTGCAGCGCGTTTACATTATTTGAAGACTGCTAACGCCATCTCTTGAGATCGTCGAGTACATTGGCAATATTACAGCAGTACCAGCACTAATTGCATTCGACAAACAGAATGTGGTTTACTATAAAGACTATGAAATTTATAATATAACGAAAGATATTATGGTGCGATTATGTATGCATTTTATAAATATATTGGCGCTCCACCATGCACCCCGCCTTGGAACATCACAAGATGTTTCAAAACACGCGAATTTTCTAACTGACCGAGAGTAACATATGCATTATGCGATTAAATAATAAATATGATAAATATAGCGGCCTAAACTAAAAAATAAGGTTGAAACTAAGTTGAATTTATTGTGTAGGAATAGGATATAATTTAGTTACAGCGCGTTTGTAAATTCCAGTCCGATTTCTACCGGTTTGTCGGGAGTAGCCCATTTTTGCCTAACTTGCAACGTGTGCAAATACTCTAAGTGCCATTTCTTCCAAAAGGATTGGACCATACTATCTAACAACTTTTTACGTTCTAACAGACTCAATCGTTGATCTGACAAATCAGCAGCGGGTAAATATTGCAACGGAGTAGACATCAAAAAATGCGCGGGAGTTAACACCTCAGGATAAGGGTCTGACGATAATACGCTCAATGGACGAGAGTTAAGAATACACTCTATCTGAGTAAGAACAGTTTGCAGTTCTTCGTATGTAAGTAACTGACTTCCTATTACTCTATATAAATGCGTTTTCATGCTCTTTATATTCCCTTCCCACATCCCACCAAAATTTGGTGATCTTGGGGGAATCATCTTCCACTCGATGCGTCGAGAGAGAAACTCATTCGACAGCGCGTTTCTGAAGCTAGAGTTCAATAAAAAACTATACAGCTCATCTAAATGTGCCTTCGCACCGATGAAAGTAGATCCATTATCGGAATAGAGACATGAAACTGGTCCCCGACGGGAAATAAAGCGTTTAAAAGCGGCTAGAAAGTTTTCAGTAGTTAAATCACTGGTCACTTCAATATGTAGACTACGTGTGACCATGCAAACAAAAAGAACGATGTACGCCTTTTGCGCATGTTGACCTCTGCGGCGAGAAAGGATTGTCCTTATCGGACCAGCGTAATCTACACCAGTGTGACAAAATGCCTTGGCCTCTGAAACACGGTAATCAGGAAGATCAGCCATTATAGGCGTTGGATGCGTTGGGTTGCATTTAAAGCAAGTGTTGCACTTTCGCAACTTGGACCTGATAACAGTCCTGGCATCCAAGATCCAGTAGCGTTGTCGTATAATAGACATAAGAAGTCCAGGTCCGGTGTGACAATTAACAACATGAAAATGCTGTATTATTAAGTCAACGACATGATCGCGTTTAGGGAGAAGAACCGGATGTTTAGCTTCGAAAGGAAGCATTGATCCAGAAAGTCTTCCTCCAATGCGTAAAATCCCTTGTTTGTCTAAGAAGACGAAGAGGCTTTGCAGCTTTTTTGAAGGTAATTTATCAGCCTTGATCAATTTGATATCTTCACAGAAGTGCACAGATTGAACGGCGAGAATTAACGCATTCTCAGCACTTGTCAACCCTGCTATAGAACGAGGTTCGACCTTAACTTTAGGTCTTGCGAATTTTAATACATATGCGGTGATACGTAGCAACTTTTTCCAAGAAGAAACACGTTGTGCTAACGTACACAGCAACGGCGGCTCTGTGTGAGTAATGGCAGCCAACACATTTGCCTTGAGTTCAGGCAAGACAGAGCAATTATTAAGCGAGAATGGCTTAATCGGCCACTTTTCAGATGAGCTGCGAATCCACGGAGGACCTTTCCACCACAAATCGTGGGTCAAAAGTTGCGATGGAAGCATACCACGCGAAAGACAATCACTTGGATTACTAGCTCCGGCAATATGATAAAAATGTTTAGAGTCCAAGTTTTCTTGGCACTGAGCGACGCGATTACCGACGAAAACTGACCAACGATGTGGTGAAGAATGAACCCATGATAAAGCAATAGTGGAATCAGAAAATGCGTATATCCCGGCAATGGTCATACGTGTTGCATATGTGTCTCGCACAGTTTTTATTAATTTTGACATAAGTAAAATAGCGCATAATTCTAAGCGAGCGAGCGTAGTGATTTTTGTTGGCGAAACCTTTGATTTAGCGCAAAGAATGCGAGTTTGAATGCCAGACGGGTAGATACAATGGGCATAAATGACACATCCCAGACCATTCATGCTAGCATCACAAAAAGCAACAAGACGTAATTCACAACCAACTTCGACGCCTACATGACGTGGAATCCTTAAAGTGTCAAGCATTTGAAGTTCTTGCGCAAGAGCGAAAAAACGGGTGCGTATGTGCTCCGGTGCAGGATCGTCCCAATCACACTTGCTGAGCCACAGTTCCTTAATTAACAACTTGGCATAGAGAATCACAGGCGCGACCAATCCGAGCACGTCAAATAGTCGTGCAACCATCGAGAGTATGTTTCTCTTGGTGCACCTTCATTAATTGCGGCGCATGTGAAATGAAAATTATCTTCACATGGTTCCCATGAGAGACCTAAGACCTTAGAGACATTATTGTCAACATCAAAATCAAGCGACTTGCGGTGCGTGTCGGGAAGCGAGTCAAGTAACACTGGTGAATTGCTAGACCACTTCACTAAGTCAAAGTCACCCGATTTGAAAAACTTAATCAAGTTGTGAGCTAATTGCGTGGCAGTATCCTCATTTGCAATAGAAAGAACCAAATCGTCCATATACAGACAGGTCTCTGCCACTTTCGCGGCATCAGGATAGAGCGGACTCATGTCAGTAGCCAGCTGTCGCACAGTGCGCATAGCTATGTAAGGGCTTGACTTGAGACCGAAAGGTTGCCTATTAAAGGCATAAGTGCGAATTTTTTCCGATTCGTTGAATCTAAATAAAATGCGTAGGTATTTATGTTGGTCTACTGGTACACCAATCCGTAAATAATATTGTTTTATATCAGCGTTCATTGCAATAGGAAATAATCTAAAACCTAACAATAATAAAAACAGATCGGCCTGTAAATTGGGTCCAATATGTAATATATCGTTAAGCGAAAGTCCTGTATGCGTTTTAGCACTCGCGTCCAATACGATGCGCGGCATCGGTTTATCAGGTCGGACTACTGCGTGATGCGGTATATAATAACCATCAGAGGACAGCTCAGATTCTTTAACAGGACTGAGGTAATTGTTATCAATATAATCCTGAATAACCTTGTTATAATTTTCGCGCACTATCGGTGCCTGACGGAGCTTACGCTCGAGTGAAACGAAACGGCGATAAGCGGTAGCGTGCGAATTACCTAATTCCGAAGGGTCCCTACAGAACGGTAATGCAACTGTATAACGACCTACGTCGTCACGGGTCACGGTAGCCGTGAAAATATTTTCGCAATCTGTCTCCTCTGGTGACAACAAGCGTTTCATGGGTACTTCTTCAAGTTCCCAGAACTTTTGCACTATATCATTAAGCGCTAACGCAGAAAAAGACGCGGCAGTAGGTAAAATATGTTTACGCGGGTAATCTCCCATAAGTACGTAACCAAATGTTGTAGATAAAGCACACGGTGCGCGCGGCCCACACTCGACCATATTTCCTAAGTATATAAATGGGAATAGCTGGGCACCTAACAATAAATCAATCTTGCCCGGAATATTCCAGCTTAAGTCAGCGAGCGGAAGGTTACGAAAATCTAGGTCGCGATCACAATCGATAAATTTCGAAGGCAATTGATCCGTAATGCATTCTACAACAAGCGCATGTATAGTGTATTTCTGATCCGGTTAAACCGGGATTCAATGTCTAAATGAACATAACCGATTATCGGACTTGAAGCGGAACCAACACCTTTAACATAGGAATTATTCAACGGTATTATCGGTAAATTTAATAAACTAGAACAAGCAGATGTTATTAGATTATTCTGCGAGCCATTATCTATCAAACACCTAACTACAGATTTGATACCAGCGCTACCCTTAGAGCGCGCGTATACCTGAGCGGTTGACAAAAGTATATCACCCTTATGACAAGAAGTGTAAGACTGTGTATGTGTAACTGGTTCTGTAGCAAGCGTGGGCGCTCGAATGCATGACGAAGTCGTGTGAGCGCGATGAGAAGGCGCGGGCGAAGTAACGGTCGCTCGATGAGCGGGCGGCGGCGAGTACGCGACGGCGGTATTTACCATAGCCGCATGCGATTGCGAATTATTACTATCAAAATGCAATAACCTATGGTGTCTTTTATTACAGAAACAGACTGACGTACTCTCACAATCCGGAAGTTTATGTAAAGTGCTTAAACAATTAACGCAACCGTACTTCGATTTAATAAACTCATATCTAGCCCTTGCGTCTCGCATATTTTTAAACTGAGCGCAATCATATAAATGTCGATGGTTACCACTACACAAACAACAATTCGCGGTAACTGCTGCGGGCGCCGAATATGTGAGAGTATTTGCATTATTAGCGGACTCACTGGCGACAAAAGATTTGGAGGTGTGATGAACGCGCCGGTCGCGTGAGGGCGACGTAACAACAGCAGCGGGTTTCGTATATGACGAATTTCGCGGGTTTGAGCGCTCCAAAATCTTAGCCTGATCTTGTGTAAAAGCGATAAGCTGTTGTGTCGTAGGCACTTCCACATCCCGAATCGAAAGTTCAAAGGCTTGGATGGTTTGAGGATCCATCCTTCTCAAAGCGCATTGAAGAAAAATAAAATCAGTTAGATCTGTTATGCCTAATTCTTTTAGAGCTGAAATCGAAGCGGAGTATTTACTAACAAAGGTATCAAGAGCGTTCGCAGTGTGCGAGCAAGTTTTTAAGTCCAGTATATTATTGAGATAATATGTACCTAATGAGCGTTTGTCGTGGTATTTCTTAACCAAACTATCCCACAGTATTTTATATGTTTCACCTGACGGAATAATACCGGAAGTGAATTTTAGTGCGTCGTGGGTGAGTTTAGAAATTAGATACTGTACACGTTGCGAGTCAGAAAGCTGTTGATTCAAATGAATATTAGCTTTAAAAGACTGATAAAAGGTATTCCAGTTTTCAGGGCGTCCGTCAAAACTCGGAATTACTAAAGGTTCTAATTTCACTACGGACTTGATCGAGCTACTGGTCTCGAGTGAACGCACCTTAGAAGTGGTTAATATTTTATTTCTAACGCGTTTAACTCTCGAGTATAAATCATCAAATGAATCGAGGCAAGAATACTCGGGATTGACCGTAATCTTTGATAACAAATTTATATTATTTATTTTATCAACAATGGACTCAAATTTATCGCGTAACTCATCTATCATCTCCGTTTCAGCCAGAAAATTCTCGTTAGCTCGCGTTGATGAATCGAAAGAAATTATACCTTTCGACGATGTGTACATACGATTAATACGTTGAAATAATAATTCTTTCTTTTGATTCAACATAACCAACATGACTTCGCGGCTTGATTCGCTTTCCGTCATGTTTATAAAATAATATCACAATACAACTACAAAGTGATAGGTATATCTACCTAGTTAGTGTAAAAACACAAGTTAAATTTAAATCCTAAAATGACTTAGCGTAAAGTACAGTGGTGGAGCGGTTAATAAGTGGGTAGGTATAAATAAGTTCAACTAAATTGAGTATAATGGATATTATTACCAATTAATACGTAATTCACCAAATCTAACAATTAATTATATTTAAATACGAGTCTACCAATAATTACGTAGTTCTCGTGCGTTTTAAACACAGAATTTACCAATTTTACGTAAATCTGTGAGCGAGGAAAAATGGCGGCAAGAATTCACTAAAATTACGTGAATCTTTTTTATGATATGAATAGAAAAGTAAATTCACCAATATTTACGTGAATCACTGGCCTATCCGTACTCGTAAGGACCAAATTATATGGTCAGGCGTGTAAATAGCCCGACCAGGGTGTGATTGCTCAACAGTTAGCGTACGAGGTGTAGGGAAGTAAACCACTTCTATCGATCAAAACAATCATGCCAGCACTAACCTGCAACACCGACCAAGTCCCGATCCTCCAGAAGGCAGCGAGCAGCGGCGAGGTTTCTACGGTCTCTTGCAAGGTATTGACCGGCCGGTCACGATCGTAGACTGGAGCACTCCACATACACCTTGTAAAGGTTACAAGCGAGTCCAAACACTACACGGCTATAGGACTAACGGAAAATCAGCTTCTTTTCACGAGAAATATAACTGATGTCCGTGGCGGAACAAAATTTTTATATTAAAAAGGATCTTCTTAGCGAAAAGCGATGAGAGCAGGGTATGTCCGTTTTTTCTTGCACCAATCAGGTGCAGCGCGTTTACATTATTTGAAGACTGCTAACGCCATCTCTTGAGATCGTCGAGTACATTGGCAATATTACAGCAGTACCAGCACTAATTGCATTCGACAAACAGAATGTGGTTTACTATAAAGACTATGAAATTTATAATATAACGAAAGATATTATGGTGCGATTATGTATGCATTTTATAAATATATTGGCGCTCCACCAGCCTGCAAACAACGCACATGGCCCGTCAATATTTTTGGCAAAGTCATTTATATAGGCTAGGGACGACAAACAACCTACAGTGCTACCCTGATGTATTGAAGCGTTTATAAGTTTCTGATCACAGCGTATTGTTTGTATTTCGTTTTTGCTATTATTGAAAATATCACAATGTGTAAAAGGATCTACAAATTTAGTGTAGACTTTGGAATTCACAGGAGATCGTATGCAAAATATCTTGACTAGATGACAACAGCTTTCTCTAATCAATACAACATTTTTTTTTACGCCTTGGATGTTGGGGTGCTGAATATGCTTTAAACCTGAATTTTCATTCGATTCGATCGAAATTATATCGCGTTTAACGAACTTTGGAAGATACACATTCAAATGAGTCAATTGCTAGATGATGTAAATCTATAGAGTTTGTATGAAATGATTGATATAGCAATGATGCTTGATACATAATTACATACAAAAACTATCGATGTCGACATTATTACTTCACTTAGAAATCTCACATTGAACTCGTGAAAATCTCTACGAAAGATACAATCATGTATAGACTGTCTTGAGCCACTAACATTGTACAAAAGCTTGAGAGATTCTCATCCCATTCGCGACATTTAAATGAACCCCCGATGGCTCTATCAGCTTTTTACACGTCATCAATTTTAGAGTGGAGCACCCTTCATATTCTCTTGAATGGAGTTTTTTCCAAAGCTCACATTGGCCCCGCCCGCCATCTATATTTGTCGACAAAGCGTTTCGTTTCACCTAAATTTATGCGGCTATTTAAAATGAGGCGTAGACGTTTTGTTAATTAATTAATTATCATCGTGTTCAGTGATTTGGGAAGTTTAAATATTTTAGTAATATACAATGAAGTATAGAGCAAGTAAATAAAGTATCAGACGGTAATCCTAATAATTAGGTAAAACATGTTTATAAAATTAATGTGCAAGCTGTATTAGCAAGTAATAAGTCGCTGCCATGTTTGTAATACTGTTAACAAAATGTACTCCTCGATAATACTAAGATAGCAACCACAACATGCATATGTTTGTAAACCGAACACTCATAAAACCATCGTATTAGCCAAAACTCAGCCTTTTTTTTGTTCTTTTTATTTTTTATTTGCGTTAGAATACCAACATAAGAATTTTACATAGTAATAATACTCATAACATCATAAGAACTGCTTTAATCCACAGACAAAGATCAGATGTTAGTTATTTAATTTTGTTTAATATTGTTCGTAATTATCGATTTCTTAATATTATCTTACACACAACTTCATGCTTAACATAGGAAGTACAACTTCTGTGAACAATTCCATACAAAGTTATTAAATTAATTCCAAGTTTCTTTAAATTCTATTTTTCTCCTTTAAACCTTATTAGCAAATAAGAGAATATACATATATGTGTACCGTTTTGCTCCGGCGGTTTAATTAAAAGACTGTAACAACAAATATCAGTGTGTTTTGGTACGTAAACAAGGTAACTGTGAGGCTTCAAACAATTTATTTCTTTTTCAATAAAATAAATTCGATAGGTACTTTTCGCACAGTTGCTTTAATCAAAGTGTCGAGCAAAACAAATTACTTGTTCAAAGGTTTACAGTTTCTTAGTCGAATAATATGATTTAGGGCAATTTTAAAATTAAAAGCATAACTTTTTTTAATTTCAACAACAGTTGGATTAACCAAAGTCAGGCAAAAAGGATGCCTTTTTCAAAGGTTTCATTACAGAATTTCAGTAGAATATATAGTTGAAAAAAGTGGAAACCATCACTGTATTCTTAGGGCATGACAGAAGACCGCTCACGCTTAAGAGAACTCAAGTGTGGTTTCAGGGACGAATAGTTTCGAGTCTGACAGGGGCCAATTTTTACACTGACATAGATGTCAGCCGACTTATGTATCCGTCATTTTGTTTATTTCATAGTTTGATTTTGTTTAAACACTAGATCATGATTCAATCTATTACATGCACACTTAAGAGGCCGTATATGAAATTTTGCCAATTTCGCTAATTTACGTGCTTTTTACAAACGTGATTTTACAGTTAAAATACTATATTTCTATAAGTTTTTATGAACAACATAAAATATCACTTCAATTTAGATCTAATTAATAAACCACTTTTTTACTTTTATTATAAATTATAATGCGAGATTTAGGTTGTTTTAAAACCTTTTTTACTAACATATTGTTTTATTTTTTAAATTTTTTTTGGCTACTAGTAAACCCATCGAGATTGGTCTCAAATGATTCGTATTGACAAGTAGTAACAATAGTTTGATAGGCCAGAAGTTGGATAATGGAAGTCTTTTTTTATCGGTTTAATTGAAGCGTGTTTTTTTTTTATTTTACTTAACTATAAATTATTATTCAATTTTAATAACTTTAATTATTTGTAAAGCGAGGGTTTCTAGCGACAATCATTTTACAAAGCAAAGGAGATTTGACCTGACTTGACTTAAACGCTTAATCGTCCATGTTTAAGCTGCACTGCTGGCGTTGCAATCTTCCACACCCAAAATTATTATACAACACACAATAAGATGTCATAACTCTTTCATTCATTGTTATCTTCTAAGAATCCTAAACCTTTTAAAAGGTTATATTGAATTCGCCAAATAAAATACACCCTTATTATATAAACGAGCCATTTTTGTCCTGCAGCATTTACTCAGAGGCAATAACAGTAATTGTATGGAGTAACCAACCGTTATTCTAGAATATTGTACGAAGTATTTCTACCTTCTAATTAAACAAAGCGAGACCAGGGCGTAGTATCAACCCAATCCTCTTTGTTTTTACTTCTTTGGATATTTTTTGATAAAGTAAATGGTTTGTAGTTTTCCGTTTGTCTGTGGAGTTATATAATCTAATTAAGTAATGAAAGGACGATTCTTAAGAAGTCCCGCTTTGATTACTGTACATTCATACAATGAGGAGAGTCGAAGGATGATTTAGATAAGCGGTCGATTGGGCGGAGCTCCTGTGGACGTCATTTCTTAGACTCAACGGTTTCAGTCGGATCGATTAGATCGTAATCTTGCATCGTAAAGTGTTAGAATTAGAGATGAAACTGATATCCGGTATTCGGCTCATCTAGCCTTTCACTACCCGGCCAGATACCGGATTTAGTATCAAACCGGATACTGGATACTAAAATAAGATACTAAAGTACCTTAAATATCTATATTTTTATTTACAACAAAATTAATACTTGTAGAGTAATAGGGCAAATTATGGTGTATACCAATTTCACAAACGATTTCACTTTTATACTGTATACAATGCTGCAGGGTGTATGCAAACTTGATTATGTCCAGGTATTTCAAATTTTATTAGCTAATGAGATTGATTGACACACATAGGAATATAGAATCGAGAGATAATTGAAAATATTATGCTGAGGTGGTTTGACAACACTAGTATATAAGGCAAACATTAGTAGGTAGAAGCAAGTGGCGGACTGTTGTCTGTGCCTACCCCAAAGGGAGAAAAGCATGAGTTTATGTATGTAGTTAAAACTAATTTATTACGGAAGATTAGAATTTGTCGTAAGTTTTGCGAGATACATCTGACTGTCGTCGTCGCATCTACAGGTTTTTAGCCGGTGTTAAAGATTAACTGCTACTGGAGGACTAGCCGCAAGACATTTTTATAAATTCTAATAGAATCGTTTGTCACACTCTTTCAGCTTCAATAACCTCCCATAATTTGTCTTAAATTTGCAACGAGTAGTTAGACTGAGTTAAGGAGTTAAAACGACTTTCTAATTCAGCTTTCAGCTTTCCAGGAAACCCTGATGTGAGGTAAACCAGGAATTCTTTGTTCAGTTTCATCTTTATATAAAAAAAATAAGCAGTAACGTTTGGCTATGGACGTTGGTCGGAGCGACCGGATATCCCCATTAATAGAGTAGTAGACAGAGTAAAGTATAGTAGAAAGTAATAACAAATACATAAATAGCTTTTTGAAGTGTATATAATAAAAATGTTCCATGTCGAGAGCCATGCTTCGGCACGTATGGGCCGGTTCGACCGGAGTGATACCACGGCGTCACAGAAAACCGGTTTGTCCGGAGGTCCTAACCCTTTCCTCTCTCATTAGTAGTAGGTAGGTAGTCACCATTTATTAGTTTACCATCAGGCGACCCGTCTGCTCGTTTGCCCCCTATACCTACCATAAAAAAAATGAAAACAACATAATATATATAATATTGATATTTTATGGTTACAATTTAAGTATTAATTATAAGACTTTCATTATTGCCATTTACAATAGGTAGTCTACACAGTACACAAAGATTACCTAAAGATGATTAGTAACCGGAGTCCCACATTATTAGTTCGATTGTTATCCTCATTATTAAGCTTTAAACCCGCAACAAGATCTACACCTTGCGGTTACACCGGTGGATCTCAAATGTACACTGTGTAGTTTTATTTGATTCAGTCCGACATAATCGCTTCATCATGCAATACTCTAATAATGATTCAATACTGAGTGTTACTTCTAGAGATTAGCGCATTTAAACAAACAATCAAACATAAACTCTTCAGCTTTATTATATTAGTACAGACATCAGCAACTATTCCCCACGAAGTATCGTGAAAGCAAAAGACTATAAAAAGCTAACATAAAAAAGTCAATTGCCTTTTTCATGTTATATTGCATTCTTCTTAGCAATTTTATCTTGTATCAAAGAGAAGCAACTTACACTTAATTGTAGCCTTTTTGGCCCGCGCCCGTGTTTCTTCCATCTTATTCATGTTGTTGGTTTAATTATAATAATTCCTTTGAATGTATTATCTGGATATATAATAATAATAATAATAACACCTTCAGAGGCTCACGTTAGGCAGCTGGATTAAGAGCCTGATGCAGAAGGCAGTCCTCCTTGATACGGCACGCATAGTGAGGAGGTTTCTATCTCTGGAACCCTAACCACCGGTAGCTTGGTCCCTGTACCCGATACCGGTGGGACACTATTTTTTATATTTTTAAATATATTTGTTTTTATTTTTTATAGTGAATGTATTTAAAAATGTAATTTATATGTATATTAAGTAAATAAAGAGAATAATAATAAAAACTCCACACATCTCACACACGGCCGTCTGATCCCAAACTAGGCAGAGCCTGTACTATGGTAACCAGACTGCTGATAAACATACTTATATATATCTAAATACATACATATTATAGATAAATTACACCCACACACAGGACAAATAATCGTGCTCATCACACAAATATTTGTCCTGGGTGGGAATCGAACCCACGACCTCTGGCTCAGCAGTCAGGATCACTAACCGCTAGAACAACAGGCCAGTCGAGTATTTTACCCTTCTTTGTAAATTATATAAAAGTATCGATGCCTTATTGTTTTTCTTTTTTGTATTTATCAATGGGTGTAATATTTTATATAAATTTTATTTTATGACTTCAATGTGAATCAATCACTTGAAGATCACAATCACATTTTTTGATCCTGTTTTACGTTTGTGGTGACAATAAATTTGACGTATTAATACAACTTTTAGAAAAACTATATACTGCTTTGCTCACCAGACACGTTAACATAGTAATTGGAAAGGCACCTCCCCAATCCTTGAATTGCAAACCATAACAGTGGCAACAACCAAGCTTAAACCTCAACGAATTCCTATAAAAATATGTTACTTCCAAAACCGTAACGCACAACATTTTACTAAGACACGGTGACACTTCGACAAGTGCTTTTTCCTTTACACGAGGCATCTCACAAATGATTTGCAGAGACTGAGTGTCTGTTATGAGTACTCTCCATTTTCATGCTATCCCATCCCCACTCTCTCCACCATTACATAGTTAACCGTCTGAACAAATGATTTTAACCCAATTTGTATGTTGTGAAGAATGAAAATTATTCATTTAAATTATGCTTTGCGTATAATAAATGACATCATTTATGTGCATGTGACGTCTTTTAATTCAGAACGCTGCTATGAGGTTTCTATATCCAATGTCAATATAACGGGCCATTTGGCCTATATAAATACTATTAGGGCTGTCACATGTTAACTTATAGACAATTTTATCTTTGGATGTTGCCGTAGTCGGAGATGATAAACCGAGGGTGGATGGTTTGTTTTCTCTTCTCAATTACTATTTAGCGATGAGTTGCCGCCATTCCAATCCGACTAACAATAAACAAAGAATAGAATACTCTATCTTGTACATGGGTAACACGGAACCGTAAATGGTACATACATTCTTAATTGTTTTTTTTACAATGAACTACGTGTATTTTACAGGTACATGGCGCCGGGTAATATAAAAGACTCTTGTAATTTAAACCCATCAGGGTTCAAAGTTAACTGGAGTATTACGTTGTAACGATAATAATTGTATGTATGGAAATTCATTTACTGTTAATTAAACACTACCACAACTACAACTACTGCCAATAATAGGTATTTTTTATTGTTTGGAGGAAGAGAGCTGGTTTGACGGGAGTCATTCAGTTGTAATTTAGTTGCCTGTTCCAATAGGTAAATCCTATGAAGAACATCTAGTAAGAAAAGCCAAGGATACTCTACTTAGATATATTTTTTTTTACAAAATGTCAATATATTTTTTTTTCACTCTGTATAATTGTTCAGTTATAAACATGACTGTTTATGTTAGCAAATGGCTCATATTTTTCAAGCTTAAAGGAGTAGCTGTCAGGCTTCTCAGAATATTATTACAGCTCTTAAAAGAAAACCAACTTTTCCCTGCATCATGATTTAGTTAGTTCATCATGATTTTCCTGATTTCAAACTACGGTAAATCTTAAGATTAACCAGTACAACCTATACGTAGTTCGGGCTTTTACAGTAATATATATATATTGAATTTATATTGTAATCTATTTTTATTTAGACAATCTAATGATCAGAATAGTGTTGCTATTGTCATAGACGTAAAAAAAAATAACACAGTTCTTCTGCATCGTAGCTTGTAAGTCATATGTTTGTAAGTCTGTGAACATTGTCAACACGTTGTAGTCGTTGTACTTACAGCGCAATGTTCCGTAACGTATTTGAGTACTAGTGTATACGAGGTTCTTCAATAAAATGCATAGTTGCATGAATTCCAGTCTTCCACTTTGTTGTAACTATTGACAGCTCGTAGTTTGCGACTCGTATAGTTTAACGATCTGTTTTAAAATATCTTTGGAGTTACGAGGGTTACACAGATATTAAAGTTTTGATTTAATATCTTGTGCAAACTTTGTACTGTTGATTAGTTGTAGTTGTGTTAGGTCATTATTTGGATGTAGATATTGAAATTAATTAAGTTTTCAATATTTAAAATAAAATATTTCACTCATATTAACTAATGGGCAAATTAGTTTATATTAGTAAAACATTTATTTATATTCAAAAACAACTAAAATTACAAAATGAACAAAACAAAATCCAATTTCAAGTAAATAGATTGGCTACGAATTTAACAAACACAAACATACAGTAGCTATTTTTATATAAATATTAACGCTTATAATCATATCCTGATTTCACAAAATGATCTTCTACTTCATATTTTTAACAATCCGAATTTTTTTTTGTGAAATATGAAACTATTCATTGACAATAAAATGAGAAGACTTGACGAAATCAAGGGATAGAGGTCTCTTGATAATAAAAACAACTCGAACACAAGTCTATTTAACGACATGGTCAAAACATTTTATGATCATTGCTAAACAATACTTTTAAAGTATGATGCGATTATCGAGGTAAATTTTGTAGTAATAGTCCAACTGGAGCGGGCAGGTCTCTGAATGCATTCCAAGGCAGTGGACACGGTCTGGCTGACATCTCAGATCTGATTACTGTATGCTCTTTCCTAAAAGGACGGGTTGTCCTGATATAGCGGCCAGGGTCGGATTTAACTGCGACATGCCTGTTCTGTTCATCCTGCCCTCATCCGAATGGTACGCGGAAAAAATTGCAAAAAGTTATTAATTTACCTACATTTATTTGGTTAAAATCAAACTTCTAACTTTGAAAATCTAAACCTAGATTATTGCAATATTTTATTATAATAACTATAAATAACTTCCTAATAGTTTAATTAAAAATTTTCACCTTATATTAAAAATATGGCCTTAGGTCTATAAACAAATCCACAAACGTTAATAATTGAATGTAACATTCACTATATAATGAAATACAATCATGTCGCGAAATGGTTGACAGCTTCATGATATGATCAAATCTACGATCTGGCTTCAAAATATGTTCCTACATATAAAAAAAATCAACTGCATTCCAGAGCTCTGATAGCTCTCATGATAATTAAAACAAGATAAACAAAGGTAATAGTTATTAACGATACATGATATAAAGGTTCACTCCTCCGGAGGTCCCTATCAAAACAATTATTTGAATTAAATTGAGGAAATTGTAAAATTATTGTACGGTTCCGGACATCCCTATTTTCCATACCCACCGGCAACTCCTTCCTTTGATTATATCTTTTATAATTTGTATTTAAAAAAGGGATCTAACCAAAGACAAGTAAAACACCGCCAAGTTCATTTAACTTTTGTAGTTATTTGTATGTTTTAGAAAAGCGTTTAAACTATAACGGTCAAACTTCTTAAAAATTAAGGAACTACAATCGAATTTAAACAATTGGTTGACCACTTTTTTATAAATTTATATATGTCACCGTAAGATTGTTTGACCGGAACATCGTTAGTATAAACACTCTCGCGATATTATAAACTGACGAAAAATTATAAATTACAATTTAACATATTATTTCTCGATAGTTTACAATCTATCGAGATATAATATATAAATATAATATTGTTTATAAACTAACGATGTTCACGATGTTACGGTGACATAATATATCCTACTAATATTATAAACGTGAAAGTTTGGATGTATGGATGTATGGATGTTTGTTACTCTTTCACGCCAAAACTACTGAACCGATTGAGATGAAACTTGGTATGTAGATAGCTGCAGACCTGGATTAAATATAGGTTACTTTTTGTCCCGATATTCCCACGGGATCGGGACTTACGTAGGTGAAACCGCAGGGCGCTGCTAATAGATATATAAAGTATAGCGTTAACATAGAGGTCTATAACTACATTTCTTATATAAATTGCATTTTCCTGGTATTTATGAACCCTAAGTTTCAAGATACTTTTTTGTATGTATGTCACAATTCATATTTCACAAACTGTCAAATATCAAGTAAACAAACAATACTAAAGCAATAGTACCTACCAAGTTTTTCGAAACTTGGCGAATCTTCTTAAGCGTAGATACTATTTTTTAGCATATTATATATATACCTATTATTAGGCTTTCGTATCCTTGAATTTCGAACATTTAATTGCTTAATTCGAATTTTGTGGATTTAACTGAACAAGCGGGACCATCCAATTATCAGTTAATAATAGCTAGAAATTATGTTAATCTACCATTGTTTCCTTGGTAGACAACTGGAAACTTTGCTATTTAGGAGATGGTGTACCATCTCTATTCATTGTCTGCCTCCCTCCCCCTCCTCTCTCTCTCTCTCACGCTGTACAGTACATATACATACACATATCTTCACATGTGTCGACGATAAGGAGTAAACTCCAATAAAACACAAGCGTTAAAGCGTTACACTACCCTCCGTTCACAAAATTTTACTATTCATATTTTTCATACAGGGGCGCCTTATATGAAACTCGATTCTTAAGGAGTAACCTCCTAAAAAAAAATTGTTACAAAGAATAATAGCATACCTGTCGTGTCTCATTTTTATGTCAGTGACTGAAATATAATGCACGTTATTTTAAAAAAAAAATGCTAAGCTAAAAAAAAAAACGAATACTTTTAACACATTTAAATATATTTAAAATGTCTTTATTTAATATTACATAAAAAAAATAGTAATATTCTGTTTAATAAAAAAGTTCCTAAATTTTGGGGTAACCTCTATGCACTGGTAGTTAAACCGTCATGCACACAAGCACAAATATTGTACGTAGACACTCGCGTTGGGCGGGGTTCACTCACACAGCTCCAATAAGTGGCTTCAAAGTAAACGGTGACTTTTGTACTTGTCACGGTATCTGGACCTATATATAATCCCCTATAGCTTTTTATAGCCGTTTTTATATATTTTTTAACTTTATGGCACATATTCCACTTCTTCTACATATAAACTTTTTCCAAACTGCACACTCCTCTCTGCGCGGATTTGCCTAAAAAATGCATATATATATATATAAGTATTTCCCCTCACGTATTTATATATAAATTATTATGCGGTTAATGCTCTGGAAATACGATTTCTTATAAATCTTTAGAGAACAAAATAAAAGTTAAAAGTAATAAATCAAAGCGCAATCAATTGCAATTCTTTACAAAAGAATCTTCAAGTTTTTTTAAATGATCGATAAGTTGTAAGATAAAACGACCTGAAGAATAACTTAATGGGTAGATTATGAAACAAAGATAACATTTTTTTTTGATCTATTATTCACAGTGGTTCTTACATTAGATTATCTTTCTTAAAAACCCGACGGCGTTAAAAATAGAAACTAAAACATAACATAATGATGATTACAAAAACATATAATTTGTATGTATTTTGTATGGATCTTTATAACCCTTAATTTTTATACGTCACTCGGTGAGTTTGAAAGAAAAATAAAATTGAAACCCCACAAAATGGCGCCCAAAATCAGAAATTTAATTTTTTTTAGTGAAAACTTCTTTAGCGGCGTTGTGCACTTTTTGGGATGGGTAAAAATGTTAAACTCGCGTCAGGACACGTGACCTTGGTCGAAAATTCGTAAGACAGAGCCGAGTTTCATATATTTAAAAAAATATGAATGCGAAATTCAAACATTTATGAGCGGCCAGGCGCCAGTGTACCCTATGTATGCCCCAGCCTGCTATGCGCATCCACGGATGGTAACTGCTGATAGCTCGACCGTCTGTATACTTGTAAAATTCGTGTATTTAAAGTGTTTAAAATATGGAAATTGAACAAAGTGCATCTATTAATGAAATAAGTGACGAAGAAATAGTAAAGGAAAATGAGTGAGTACTTTATAAAAATATACATATGTACTTAGATATTATAGATGTAATATTTGTAATATGTTTCTACTTTATAGCATTAACATATATTTTTAAAGTGAAAACTTCTTTAGCGGCGTTGTGCACTTTTTGGGATAAAGCAATTCGTGCGAAATTATTCCCTAACCATTCCAAAATATTCAAAAGTGCACAACGTTAATGTTCAAATTTTCACTTCTGTCGGCACTCCCGGAGTGCAACCCGTTTTTTTTGTGCCACATATCCCAAGGGACTTGGGGGGGCAAGACGAATCTAACGGTATCTTAATTATCAAAATCCATCCAGTCGGTTAAGTGATACGAAATACGATAATAAAGAATACTAAATACATAGGTACAAAATACACGCAAAAAACATTACCCTTCCTTGGCAGTAGGGTAATAAACATTGTAGTATGGGTCACAATTGGTAAAAATATAGCGCAAATCATATTTTACCGATTAACGAAAAACAATAATTTCGTCATCACCACCATATCAGCCGTGGGCCATATACCTACTGCTAATCACAGACGTTTTCTATAGATTCCAGACAAAGGGTCCGATTCAAAATAACTGATATAGCTCTAGCAAGATGAAAGGGAAATAAGAAAAAAATAATGTATTTGTTAAAACTAAATTATAATAAAATATTTTGCGGTGATAAAACGTTAAAATTACGCAAACTCGTCTTGTCTCGAATTCTTCTAACACTTTTTTGAATAGAAAATGATTACCGTAATTATGAATTTAGCAATACTTTTAAATTTGTTTGGCTTCGATGCTTAAACTTCAAAGTGAAGAAAAACAACTAAACTGTTTTTATCGTTTTCTTGACAAAAAATTCTTCATAGAGATACCTACTTATAATCGTGCAGCCAAATATAGACAGTGTTTACGTAGAAAACACGCTTTAATCAAACATCTCGTATTTTATAATCGGATATAATAAAATGACTTTCAGCACTGTCGTATTATCATATAACTGACAGCCCTAAGTCTTAAATTCAAGCGCCGAGTACTATCCCTCCCTTCCTTCCTCAAGCAGTTATCACCCAATCTTGAACTTTATCATATTGCCAACGTCTTAGACACGGCACGAAGCCTCTCTTTTATTATGATGGCAATTCTATTCAGTGACGCCATATTTGGATTGTTTCAAAGTTCCCACATAAATTATTCTTAGGGCTGTCCTTTGTAACAGAATTAATTGCGTTTACTATTCTGTAACTGTCAAATTTTCCAGTAGGTTTATTATTGGAATATATATTTTGATTCACCTTTTATACCACCAATAATATAATATAATAACTTGACACATGTCACACACGGCTGTCTGCATACATGCAAACATACTCATATATTTCTAAATATATACAAGGTTCCATTAAAGTATAGCATTGCTGATGTTAAGTGTGTGTTGTACTTAAATACCAAGGGTATCCCAGGGGTGTACCTATTAGACTAACAAATATGAAATCCCAGTACTTTATCGAGATAAAAATATTTCATCAGAAAATCTATAAAATATATCCCTACAAAATTTAATAAAATATTTTGGGTCTGAAATCTTCCTAGAAAACGACGATCTAAATTTCCAGTCTTAATTGTTTGCCCTAAATACCCATTATACCCTCCAGAACTTGTTGAGAAAGTTTCATAATTACTAAACTGAACGAAATACTCTCAGTCGTGAAATGTACCTACCCAAAACAATAAGATATATATTGCTGACTAGCAGCGCCCCGTGGTTTCACCCGCGTAAGTCCCGATCCCGTGAGAATATCGGGATAAAAAGTATCCTATATGTCAATCCAGGTTTCCAGCTATCTACGTACCAAGTTTCATCGCAGTCGGTTCAGTAGTTTTGGCGTGAAAGAGTAACAAACATCCATCCTTCCATCCATTCAAACTTTCACGTTTATAATATTAGTGGGATTATATTCAACTTAATTCATTTATTTCATAACAATATACAATTGTATTGAAATGTACATAAAATTATAGCTATCACAGAACATTAATTAATAAGAATAGAAATATAAAACATTTTCATCATCATTAAATTAAATTAAAGTCACCTTAACATATAAATATATACTAAATACTCGTACTAAATACTAATTGCAAACACGTGATTACGATAAGTTTTGTCGAGTTCTGGTAAATTTAAAAGCTTAAGAACAACGTCCTGATCTCAAAACTCTGGTTTTAAATATCGTAAAGTCTACGTTTGTGTTATATTATAAATATATCCCTGAAAATTAGTTATGACGACATGAGGTAAGGAAACATGATACAACGTAAATTCTAAAGGATTGAATTTCAACAGAACCGGACATGTGCAAGTCTGATTCGAGCACCGAGGGTTCCGTACATACTTGTGTGTAGATAGTTCGTACATCTCGTAGATCGATATTATCGATTCCTTACACGATTTCAAACTTGGAAAATATAAGTTTGAAATCGCAAAACAAAAAAATTTTTATGTATCGTGCTAAAACAACAATTTTTTTCCGTTATTTGTGCTGTGAGACCTTACTTCTTACCAATTTTCATGATTCTACGTCAATGGGAAGTAGCCTATAAGTTTTGATGTACTTAATTTTAACTTGATACGTTCCTGAGAAAAAAGATAGGCGGACAACGAAGTAATCCTATTAGGGTTCCTTTTTTTCATTTTTTGAGGAACGAAACTATAAAAATTATTTGTAAGTTAATATTATTAAATTTGAACGCTGCACAGTGTGGTATTTAGTATCAAAACCTGGCCAAAAATCGTTTTTCTTTTTATTAGTTACTGGTATTGTATTGTCATTCCTTAATAAGTTAAGTTCTTGCTGCAACAAAAGCCGCAAAGTGCACAGAGCTCGTCCGTCACAGCGCGCTACATAATCATTCGGAAGTAACCGTTCGCTCTAAGTGGTCGTGTGATTAGTCGAAACTCTCGCATTTTATTGTTTTAAAAACTCTTGTGATTTTATGAAAATTCAATTTAGTGGTTATGTTTGTGATGGATACTTCTATGGCAGGTATGTTCTTTACATATTACTAAATATTTTTAATAAAATTCAAGGCAATAAATATATATAGATCGAAACACTTAGGTGTAAATATTTGTTACCAAAATAATAAAAAAATATGTTTATAAAGGGTTTTGTTATATTTCTAAACATTTCTAAGTTACGAAAACTATTGTGTAGTGTAATATACTTAGCATAGAATTAAAATCTTAAAAGAATTGCCGCCCCAAACCGCCCCTCTTTTTTTAGTATTTTTTTTTTGTTTAATACCATATTCTTACAAATTATTTACTCTTATTCAGTTGTTGTTTATTTTATTATTAGGACCTTCTGGAACCAGATTGATGACTCGAAATGAGCTATATAACATCATACAGCCCTCAAATAAGTTAACATTTGATGGAAAGCTTGAATATTTGGAACAAGAATTGATGAGCTATTATTCTGAAGATGACACAAGGATAGCTGATATGAAGCAAAAGCTCTCTGTTATCAAATACCAATTTAAACAGAAATGGTTAGCTGCTCATAAAACAAAATCAAGATTCGAGAAAGACAATGCTGAGTGGCTTAACGGCACTATATCGATTCCCAGTGCAGGTACGTGAGACACAATAGATGCAAACCCTTTATTCTTATTTTTATTTTTGCGTGTCGGTGTCGTACAAAGACTCTTTAGAAATCTAAGGAGTCTTTGAACAACACCGCACGACCGAGTATTTAAAAAAAAATTACTTGTTGTTGTTACAGGAGTCAGCCCTGGTCGTCTTCAGAAATCTTTCTTAGAATCAAGTGAAAGAAGCAAAAGACGGAAAACCACAGACTTGCGATCAAAAAATGAGGAAGAATTGACGTATGCTACACAAATGAAACTGCGTAAGTCAGGCAAAGTTCATGCTTCAAAAGTTGTAAAAGACCTTACAAAAAGTCCACGAAGAGCAAAAAAATATGTAACAGTAATGAAGAATATAATTTAAAAAAGTGAGCAACCTCAAAAATTATCGCCTGTACAGGCTTTGTCAATGTACACCGAAGCAGGGCTTACTAAAGCCCAATACGAAAGAATTCGAGAAACGAATAAAACCTTTTCCCCGTGTTATTCTATTCTTCAAAATTTTAAAAAAGGAATGCTATCCTGAAATTCACCGCGTAACCGAGACCTGTGCTGAAGTGCAAGTGCAAAAGCTGGGCATCATACGGCAACACGACTGATTTTACATCTTGGAGAAGCTGTAAACCATTTGAGTGATAACGAAAAACGATCTTTAGTTTTAGTAAGTAAGTGGGGTTGTGATGGATCTCAGCAGATGCAGTTTAAAATGAAGTTTGAAAATGAAGCTGATTCTGATGCCAATATTTTTCAAAGTTCTATAATTCCGCTTCTATTAGTTTACGGGAACGAACAAAAAATTCTCTGGCAAAACCCAACACCATCATCACCTCGCTACTGCCGCCCAATAAGAATAAGATTCATCAAGGAGACAAATGACGTAACAACTGAGGAAATTGATTATATAAAATCGCAAATTATTGCACTTTCCAACACAGAATTTGACAATAATATATCGATAAAACATAAATTAAAACATAAAATATGCAATGCGACGATGAGGTGTTACATATGTGATGCTACTTCAACAGAATTTAACGATTTATCTAAGAAAAGAGTGAGTAAGAAAGAAAATTTAAGTTTCGGTCTTACTTTATTGCATGCTCGCATAAAATTTTTTGAGAGTATTTTACATGTAGCGTATAAACTGCCTGTGAAAATATGGAATGTAAGGCTTACTGCTGAGGAGAAACAAGTAACAGATACTAAAAAAAAAGAAATTCAGGATAAATTCAAACAAAAACTCGGACTTTTAGTGGACATACCTAAAGCCAATTTTGGAAATACAAATGATGGAATTACTAGTAGAAGATTGTTCGAAGAATATGAAACATCAGCGGCGATAACAGGAGTAGATAAACATTTAAAGTACAGATTAAAAATAATTTTAGATGCATTGTGTTGCGGTTTTAAAATCAACATAAAAGAATTTGAAAAATATTGCCAAGAAACGGCTGAGTTATACGTCTCGCTCTATAGTTTCTACCCCATGTCTCCTACAATGCACAAGGTGCTACAACATGGAGCCGATGTCATAAGTGAAGCTATTCTTCCAATAGGTCAACTATCTGAAGAAGCAGCAGACGCACGAAATAAACACATTAGGTTATTTAGATTAAATTATACCAGAAAGTTTTCGCGCGTGGCTTGCAACATGGATGTACTCAACAGGCTTCTTTTAACTTCTGACCCTTTAATAACGGGTATAAGATGCATCTCCTACAAGAAAAGAAAGCCCTTGTCTTCAGATGTTTTAAATTTATTGTTAGAAAGTGATATAACAAATGTTAGTAATTTTGCAGATAGCGAAAGTGATGATTAAATGTTTTAAAATATAAAAAAGTCTTTGTTTTACCATTCTGTAATATACAATGGATAAAGAACGTAGTTTTATAGCCTTAATATGTATAAAACATTTTTGACCAGCTTTTGAGACTAAATACCACACTGTTCGCTGTGGCGCGCATTGGGAGAGGTCTATACCAGCAGTGATAGGCTGATTGATTGATTGATAATTAAAGTATTACGTTACACATAATTTTTGTAGCTAAATTGTTACAATCTTAAATTGATCAATTATTAAATTTCAAGTAAATGTAGCAAAGTCGAGGCGCCATATGAAAACGTTTAGTTTTGGACGTATAAAAAGAAATATTTTATATTTGCCTTTAGTAAATATTTATTTTTCGAACATAAAATCTAAATGCGCACTTTAGATTCTAATGTCCATTTACACATCACCGCAAGTCAGACAATGATAGGTACACGTGAAATATTCGCGCGTTAGTACAAACCGATGCGTCAATTGTGGCTCCCCACACAATGCATGCTCTCACATTTATTTCTGTCAGTAGCAGGTTACCGCGCTGCGATGAAATGTGGCTCGGCCTCTAGATGAGCAGCTCACGTTTATTATGTACTTAGAGACTATTCTGTTTCAATTTAGGATTTTTTATCTGTTGAAAAATCGATGATACTCGTAGCGTAATTTCGTTTTTGAGTTACTGCAATTTTATTACTGATAAGATTAAAAGATTACTATGGAATGAGGTCAATTGCCTTTGCTGGCCTGATTATTATCGATTCACCATGAAAATAAATAAGTAATCAATCTGACATTAAAAAGATATGACGCTTTGACTTTATTTTTTTTATTTATGTGTTAAATTTGTGTAAAGATTTCAAGGAAGCAATTAAAAAATAAGCATGCCAACGATGATAAGTAACAGATGCAAAATCACCAAAGCCTTGAATGCAAAGTTCGTGTCTATTAGTTTTTTATCGGAAGCACTTTGCAGAATCCACTGCACGGCACTGAATAATTTGCTACCTTTCTCTCCTTAACACCGTCCACAATACACTTAATTAGTATTCAGCACAATACACATGAAGCTTTGTTTCCTCCATCTTCATGGGAACTGGGAACCGCTAAGGAATGGATTACCTTGCCGGAGTCTGTGTTTTCGCAAACATGGCATGTAGGAGTTCAAGTCACGAACGAATAGGTTGTAAATATATACACGTATACTCGTATATGCCTATATGAGAAGTGGTGGAACAAAACATAATATTTCCACTTTTCAAAAAGTCATCAATGACAGTCGACAGAATACTATAAATTGCATCACATTTGGAACGGTGTGGTTAAATTCATATTTATTCTTGTAGAAATTGCTCTAAAAGTTGGCAGTTAGACTCGAATCATCATCATAAGCACAACATCAATAAAAGAGAAAAGGTCTATTAAATTTTACTATTTACTAGCAGCGCCCCGCGGTTTCACCCGCGTAAGTAAAAGTAGCCTATATGTTAATCCAGGACTCCAGCTATTTACGTACCAAGTTTCATAAGAATCGGTTCAGTAGTTTTGGCGTGAAAGAGTAACAAACATTCATCCATCCATCCAAACTTTCATATTTATAATATTCGTGGGATAACAAATGTAATATTTAAATTATTTAACGTTTTTGAATTAGTTACACTAATAAATTAAGGGTTATAGTTTGTATGATCTATTCGTCCGTAACACCTTCGAACGTCTGTTAGTAAAGAAATAAGTACAGAAAAACGATCAATTTTCGTTTTTCCAATATTTTTGTAAATAGCTTTGTAGGAAAACTATAAATATTCTATTATAGGTTTACTCATAAATTGTATACAAAAAGGAAACACGTTCAAAGGGAGGGCAAAATGTGATAAGTCACGTTGGTCCACAAAGGGCTGATCTACACGTACCGATGGGTTTTTTGACGTATAAATATAACCGGATTTTAGATTTGAGGTCAGTTCACGTGAAGCAATGTTATAAAGTTTTTTTTTAATATGGAAACAAAACTCAAATTTTGAAAATCGAAAAAAAAAACGGTTCTGATTTCAAATTTTCTTCGAATTCAGATCAACATTTTTACTGTAATTATACAGCATACTGTAATCGAGAGAACTAAAAGGAAATCAAACACAAAACAAACTCAAAGTAGACATAAGACATACATTGCTTTTAACAGAAAAAGGATATTTTCACTCTATATTTATTCAGTTCAAGTTTCATATATTGAAATAGGTACAAAGTTAGAAATAAAATATTATAATATTATTTAACAACCATTAATAAGCATCATTACTGACGTGAGTCGTCCCCACTCACGTTTACATGTAGTCATACTGATTTTTTCTAAAGTGAACATGTTAAAGACATCTCGATCCTCTTGTTTGCTACTTCAGGAGTAGAAAATAAAAATATATTAAACAGAAAAAAAAAATATAACATTTCAAAAGCTAGTTCATAAACGTATATATATATACTCGTATATTGTACGAAAAATCCTTTCTCACCAATAAATATCTCAGAATTACTAATAGTGTTCTCACAAGCCATAAATGAAAATGAAATCTAAAATTCAATCTATCAGGGTGCCAATCATTTCGTAGGAATTTCAATAAGCAAATTGCAGTGTTTGCTTCGAATACATTTCATTTATTGCTAGAATTTCTATTGCGTTGGTAACTAGGAAACTACTAGGAACTACGACTATTAGTCTAAGGGCAGCATTCATACGAATGGAAAAGTCAGTTATAGAAATGAAAGCCGGAGTTTTTGCAAATAGTAAATAAATTGTTTCGTAGACGTCTAGAAAGTCGTTTGAAGTAGTTTAGTTATTTTTATTTTTAAAAATCAGTGTGGTTATATTGTACTTTGTTTGATCTCTTTTAGATAATTGTGTTTTTTTATTAAAATGTAAAGGAATCATTCTGTAAGTTTAGGTTTAGTTAAAATTAAGTACTTTGATAAAAAAAAAAATCTTAGATGAAACTGTCCCTAACCATGCCGTGGCAACTTGTAAGTAAAACAACACTCAGCACATTATTGTAAACTCTGTATTAGTGTGTTTTGTAAGTTGTCCTAAATAAATAAATACTTATATGTATAAATTCCGTTTAAAAATAAATTAACAACAACGCTAATGTGTAGTTTCCACTGTTTTACTAAAAACTATAACAGTTCGTCACTTAAGAGTATTAAGTATAACATAAAATTTTAAGAGTTATATAAAATCTTGAGCAGTGACACCATGAGGAAACCTCATTGAACTTTAGCAGCGCCCCGCGGTTTTACCCGCGTTAATCCAGGTCTCCAGCTATTTATATACCAAGTTTCATCGCAATCGGTTCAGTGGTTTTTGCGTAAAAGAGTAACAAACATCCATCCATCCATTCAAACTTTCACATTTATAATATTAGTGGGATTAGTGGGATTTCATTTATTTCGAACAAAAAATAGTTGCATGTTATAGTAGTACAGTCAATTAAAATTCCTAAATTCTTAAAAATATCACCCTCACCATTGTTCGCGGATTAAAATTGTAAAACTAAGAAGAATGCCAGGTTATGAATAGCTTGCAACTCAGGCACTAGTTAAACAGTAGACAAAAGTTCGATAACGCGTTTTTTAAATAAAGAACAGAGAATGTCGATTTCAATAAAATATGTGTTAAAACTGTTATAAGTCTCCACGAGGCAACGGAAGGGGTGCGCGGATCCTTGCGTTTGTTTTGCAATTACCTGTGTGAAACAGCCGACACACGCGCGCCTTCCGTCTATGCAATCAAATCTGTTACACAAACTATCGAATAGAAATCAAACTTTGACATATATGGAGTTCAGATGACAATAGTATTATTTCGCATCTTGGAGCTGATCTGATGATTAGGCCAGGAGGTGGTTAGGGGAACTTTTCAACGCCTCGAGTTTGGCCTCGAGTGTTTCGTTTTGACGATTCCAACAAATTAGGCTTGGTAACAGTGGTCTGATGATTAAGCCAGGAGGCAGATAGGCAAAGTCTTTTTGAAGTGAAAACTGCTTTAGGCACGTTTGGCACTTTTAGAATGGGGAAAAAGCACTGAACTGACGTCACCGTCACGTTCTGATGACATATATATAGATGTGTATGCGTACAGATGTGTATGTATTTTCACTTCTGACGTGCAGTCCTAGACTGTTTGTTGTTACAGCGTTCTTTATTAAGCTATTAATTAGTGTTCATAAGGAACTCTTGACAATAACACTTATAATTTATGACACGTAAAGGGTGACACAGTTTATAAAATAGAATTTGATATCTATTGTCGATGAGGAGGTAATTTATTTTGAATTCACAATACTTTAGCAGTCATCGAAACCCGAAACCATATATCTATTGAATGTGAATGAAAGGCTCCACTTATATTCTCAGATTAGAGGCGCAGCTAATCCAAATCATGACATCACCATCAATCAGCCTGTTGCGGTCCACTACTACACACAATGATACTTATGCTATTTACGACTTATATTTTTATCGACAAGGCCTACAGCTTTTGTGGAACGTACGAACCTGTCGGGTTGGAATACTCTCACGTGCGGTTATACATTTATGCCACGTTCCAATAAACAAGAAACGATTCGTTTTGCTTACGGACGGTAAAATTTCGTTAAATTTTCAAAGATAATGTTACCGTACGTAAGCAAAACGAATCGTTTTTTGTTTATTGGAACGTGGCAATAACGGACTTGTTTATCTAGTGGTTAGTGACCCTGACTGCTGAGCCAGAGGTCGATGATTTGATTTCCACCCAGGATAAGTAATTGTGTAATGAGCATCATCATTTCTTCTGTGTCTGGGTGTAATTTATCTATAACTAGCTACCCGTCCCGGCTTCCCGCGGGTAGTAGAGACATCTTTAACAATCATCATCATATTTCAACCAATTTACACAAACCGTTAACAAATTATACACCTAAACCTTCCTTATGAATCACTCTGTCTATTGGTGAAAACCGCATGAAAATGCGTTCAGTAGATTTTTAGTTTACGAGTCAGACAAGGCGGAGGACTTTGTATTATAATATGTAGTGATATGTATGTATTTAATGATATATAAGTGTGTTTATCAGCCGTCTGGTTACCATAGTACCTGCTCTGACTAGTTTGGGATCATACGGCCGTGTGTGAGATGTGTCAAGTTATTATTATTATATGCTATCTATAATCTAACCTACCTAGAAACCCACTTTCTCAACACTATGACTCATGACATGCCCGGGTTTATCATTGACTACATGAATGGAGCAGTGTTGTATAACTATCAGCAGCATGTTCGAATCACTATCACCACCATACAACTATATACTGTAAATCTAGCTCTATTTTAAGGTACTGTAATACTTAATTTTGTGTGTACAGATAGTTTTGAGTTACGGCCCATAAACCATTAAAAAATTTGAAACATCATCCTAAAATTAAATTAAATTTTATTAATATTCCAAGAGTTTTGGGTTTAAATTTAAAAACGTAGTATTAAAAGGAAAACAATTAGGTTATTGCATAATTTAATATTTTGTGGATAAAACAGTGGCCATTTTAATTATCTACTCTTTAACAACCTAGGTATAATCTGCGGTTCCGTAAACGCTATTAAAACTTTTTAATTGCGTTTTAAAGGCACAGCGAATGTACAATTTTTAATCCAATGTTTATGTGTCAGGATTCGATTTTCTTCGTCTGTTTTTTTAACTATGATGTATGAAATATTATTAGAACTGCAAAATATTCACATATGACCTATTGATTGTCGATTATTGCGAATATATTCAGACATCCGGCTTAGTCTTTCAACCATTTACATTTTAGTCTCAGCGGCCCAAGCTTGGCATTGGCTTTCGCGTTCTTCACCAAGACTGTTTTTGCGAATAATTATAGGTTATTTTCACAGCAGCACTCCAAATTCAGAAACTGCTATTGTGGCGGAAACCTTTCACTAGAGACCATAGTTCTGTCCATGGTCCAACACCTTTTGATTTTAGTCGGTTCGATTCCGACATCCCATTTCACCGTTAACTTCCTTAAAGTGGTGACCCGCTGGTAGAGGTTTCCACGTGATAAAAGACTACCTTTAGATGGAGATACAACATACAAGTTGATGGCGTACTATTGAGAATACAGACAATATCAAGCATTTAGGTAGATAGAAGTAGTTCTGATCTTAGTTATATAAACGAATAAAAACAATTACAGTCATAGAAAAAAATACTGTAATAGTGTCAGACCACCCAGAAACTATTACCGTTTTTACTAATTACTTTATTTGAAACCTTTCATGCATTTTATACTCATTAATGGCAAGAGTTGATTACTTTAGTTATTCGGACGGATTTTTGAAGTGAAAACATCTTTAGGCACGTTTGTGCACTTTTGCTATGGGGAAAAACACTGAACTCGTGACCATCACGCTACTAATATATAGATCCACTAGAGGGCGCTAATCTAAACATTGAGTGCTGTCAGCTCCTTATTAATTAACGTCACCAACTTGCTAATGTGACGTTTTCAGTCCGTCGTTTCGTTTAAGTTTTCGCTTCTGTCGGCAGTCCCACGACTACCTATTTTTTTTTTCATTGTTTTGTTTTAGTTTTTTTGTTTGTTTTTTTTTTATTGTTTCGGCTATATTCATTTAAGATACCTATATGGTTTTACTTACGTGTATATTTCCGCGATGACCGACTAGTTTCAGCCCCAACGAAGATTTTATATCGAGGCATGAAACGACTTGGCGATTCCGTCTCACGACCGACGCAGTTGAGTAGGTAGGTACAACATTCTGCCAATCGTGGCGTGCAAATATTTATGTCGATTTATAAAAAGACACACATGCAGTATCTTTACACTATTAAAATGTCGAATGGAACAATTTATATGTCAATTCTAATTCGTCAAATACGCAATTGTATCATATGAGGGTGATATAAGGTGTACGTCAAGGAATTGTCATATAAAATCAATGTTAAAGTAGGTTTTATTGGTAAGTACTTATTATATTAAGTATTAATTTATTTGCAAAATATTCATAAATGCTTTAATAATTTTTGTCATTTTGTAGTAGTCTTACTTCTCTACGCTACGCTCATTATGTCATACGAAGAAATTTTATAAGCTAGCCATTAATATAGCACTCGTTAAATGGGTTGATATAAAAGGAATCTTGTCATCTACACTTTACCTGGGTTACCTATCCAGATTTTATCTTACTTAACTTTTTAGGTTTCATCCTGTGCAAAGCCAGATTAATGGGCAAAGTAAGAAATTTGTTCTTAATGTTGATCTTTGGCTGCTCAGACGAGTTTGTATCTTTCCTTTTTCTTTATAGATACGTTAAGATTAGAGACTTTCTACACAGTATCGGTCTTCTTGATCATTGTTGCGCTTATGTCTGTAGCACAGATTTTGTTTTTTCGACGTCATTATTTTTTTATCCAACTAATATTATAAATGTGAAAGTTTGGATGGATGAATAGAACGATAGATGGATGTTTACTCTTTCATGCCAAAACTACTGAACCCATTGCGATGAAACTAGGTATGTAGATAGCTGGAGACCTGGATTGACATATAGGCTACTTTTTATCCCGAAATTCTCACGGGATCGGGACTTACGCGGGTGAAACCGCGGGGCGCTGCTAGTTTATAATATCGGGAGCTCAGTCTTAATACGACTAGTCACACAGTAAGCTAAAAGTTTCTGGTAAAAAATAATCTCAATTTTAACTCTAACTTTCCCCCTTCTAGAGCCGGCCGGCACTCGGTATCATATTAAAACGTGTGCACACTAATTTGTACGGAGCAAAACATTATATTTATATGAGGCCGTTCTTGAACCCCGTCCGCCTTCAAATTACGCCATTTTCCTTCTTTATTTAGTTTTTACAGTGGTAGATAACATATTCAAAGTTTTGCTTTCAATTAACATTGACACATTTAGTACACAAATAACACAGTATTTTAACTACGCTAGATAAGAGGAAACACTAATTTTCGAAATTTTTTTTTAGTTGCCATGTGTTTCAAAGCGTGCAAATTAAGGATATAGAAAAATATATAAACACGCTTAAATCGGTACTGTAAAGTACACACTGATTACTTAAACCCAAAGGTACAAACGTCTTTCTACGTTTGTACCTTAAGGTTGTACTTTAAATAATCAGTGTGGATTAAACCGCGACGTCTCGAATGAAAATACAGTATCCATGGGTATGACTGTACCACGCCAGAAAACGTTAATTCACACACTATTAAGCCGCGTTCCAATAAACAAGAAACGATTCGTTTTGCTTACGGACGGTAAAATTTCGTTGAATTTTCAACGAAATTTTTACCGTTTGCTTACGCAAAACGAATCGTTTCTTGTTTATTGGAACGCGGCATTAGTGATCGAACATCAATTGATTTGGTTTCAGTTCAGTTACTTCAGTTGCAATTTTTTATTGCAATAACAACATCTGTCAGACAGACATCACCTTTACAACTACATCGACTATATTCTATACCTCGTTCTCCTGACGCCATTCTAACACACTGTCATTATGTTTCTAGGCAATTTATACATCTTCTCATCTTCTCTTCATAAACACATCAATTATCTGCCTCTCATACATACTATCTTGCTTGTATAATAATCCTATATCTTCTTATAGCTATATTTAAAATCAAAAATTCTATCTGTAATTGCTCAATCTAAATTTCAAATGCCTAACACTTTTACACTCGCTTGTACACGCTAGCTAAAAAGATCATGCGCTGCCTGCGTGCGAGCGGCCGGCGGCTCGCCGGTACACACTAGTCTCGCACCACCAAAGCCCACACAATAATTGCTTTGAGTTTGTTTACGCGTGCTAGCTACCCCTAGATAACTGTGTTGTGCTCTCTAATATTGCAATAATATAAATAGTAAACTACAAGAAAAGTGTTAATATAAAAACTTTGTACTGTGTACCTACATAAGAACCAAAAATATATTGTGTATGAACAGTGACCAAATTTACGGATTTTTATTTAAACATTTCCTGTAAGTACTATATGTTCATTCATATACAAATCAATAACATTTGGTTTAGTTTTCAATTCAAAACGTAAACCTTCGCCTTTATTAGCACACGACTTCCATGTTTTATTGATTGTGTAGTGAAACGGATAATCAACAACAATTTTACTTAACGTTACTACACTGTTTGATACCGTAAGTCCAAAGTCGTTATATCAATATAAAAAAGTCTAGTAAAAAGACACATAAAAGTTTATTGTAAAGTTATAATTCTACAGAGATCCGTATTTTAAATTAACTTTAATAATAATCTAATAATAAATCAGATAATAAGAAAATTTAGCCAACATTACTAAAAAGAAGTCACCATTCCCACCCGTGCACTGGCCATGGCGATAATTTTCCAAAGAATCATAAACATCGAACTCATCAACCCCTGCTGTTACTCTATTTACTAATCAGAGGCATCTAAGAAAAACAGAACTGCTCAAAATCACTGTTCTTGCGACGTAATGTTAACCGGGGGCAACTACACCCTCCCAAAGAAGAGTCTTTGCCTCTTTCATTGTCCAAAGTGCACCGCGGGATGCTTTTTCAGTCAAGCACCCAAACACAACATACATGGTCAACTAGCGCGCTCTTGTGTTAAAAACTATTATTTTTTAGAGAAAATAACTGAATATCGTTTCTGAATTTCCACGTAGCATCAGAACCATTTAAAGACAAATCTACCAGATGAGAACTAACTCTAAAAATAAATATTTTCTTATTTTCATGTTATTATAAATCAGAATTAGTACAATGTTCGTTTGCTGAGGGGTTACAACCCAGGCATTTGACAAACATATTTTTCACATGTTTGGGCAATTAATTCTGTTCACCAGCCTCTCTGCTATCATTTGTGTTGATTAATGGGGTTTGTTCCTGACTGTACATGGATATCCCCGCATTCACTGTTATGCTCGTCATATTTTATTGTTATGATACTTTGACCCAACGCGTGACCGTGATATATATTATCTAATATTGTATATATAAATTAAACAAATATGTATTATGTTTAGCAATTTCAGCTTCTAGGATATTTTACCTTTGTATACACAGATGTAATTCAAATGCTTAAAAGCATATGTAAGAAACAGTCTCAAAACCACTGATATAAACTATGAAAATCACTAACTAACAACAACTACCAAGTTGTTCGTACCTTTGTTTGCACTCTAGTGAAGTTCTCATCTTATTTCTCCTTTTATAAACCCACTATTCGTTAATATTTATCAATCGACCAACAGTATTGCATTGCCGGCATAACCAGTCAAAATAATGTCTATTAACTTGTTTTTATTTCATATACTGTGTTATCATCTATTATAGTTTGTTCCTATTTTTAATAAAATAAATAAGAGTTTTTAATGTGGCGACAATACATATGATCTAATGCGATCCAAACTAGGCAGAGCCTGTACTATGGTAACCAGACTGCTGATAAACATACTTATATATTTCTAAATATACCCAATTACAGAGCAAATGATGATGCTCATCACACAATTATTTTTCCTGAATGGGAATCGAACCCACGACCTCTGCCGCAGCAGTTAGGACCACTAACCACTAGACCGACAGGCCACTCCAGGCCAGTTATTATTGCTTCGATGTTAAGAGATTTGATTTATTGTATTTTTTTTTATAAAAATCTACTTATTTCTTTAGTAGGATTTTTTACATGACTACACAAGAAGCGGCGGTGGCATCACAGCTAAGGCGTCAACAACTTGCGATGGACTGCTTACGGATTTCTCTCTTACCCAGTGCACTACAGACATGAACATACTTCTAACAAAGACATAGACATTTAGATTAGTTAGAGGGAGAATACTGGTATAACAATGGGTCACACAATATGTAGTAATATTTAGACAGCTCAATACAAATATTCACAAACAATAAAGTAAAGTTATAGCATGTTTGTATTACAATATTAATATAAAGTCAAAGATTTAAGATCTAGATACGCCTTAACTGTACTTAGACCGTTCAAAAATTGTGAAATTCTTAAGATTATGAGGGTGGGCTTAACAAACCTTATTAAACGATCCTAAAAACCAGTAGGTACATGATACCAGGTTATGGTATAGGGGGGAAAACGCGCAGACTGGTCACCTGATGTTAAATGACTACCGCCGCCCATGGGCACCCGCGAATCAAGAGTCACAAGTTTGTTGCTGGCCCTAAAGGTGGGAGTAGGGGAAGGGTGGTAGGGGGGAGGAGTAGAGGGAAGGGTGGAAGAGGTAAAGTGAAGGAAAGTTGCCAAATTCATCACTTCTAGGGCCTTCGGTGAGTGTACCAACAACTATAAAAAAATAAAGCTAAACATTTAGTTATCGTGCATACTTCCATTTTGCAACGAGGCCATATTCTGATCACGCAGGGTACATGTACAGATTTAAATCTTAGGTAACAAACAATAAGGTTCGGTGTTAAAATGACACCTATGATTCAATTAGGTACTACTACCATGTCTAGGCCTAGGACATACAAATTTTAATACAGAAAACACAAAAGCCAAGACTCACCCAATTGTTGTTAGTTTATTATATTAGTACATTTGGTATTTATTGTTATGTATACAACAGCAAACAGTTGGAAAAAATAATATACTTATAATCTAATATGTCGCCTTTCCCCCCAATACTAACACATTGCTATATTTCCCAGGTCTCACAGCGCAGTCTGAAAGTAAGCCCCACATTCCAAACTAAGCATGTACTCGTAGAGTTTGAGCCATTAACACAACATACTATGTCATTTTTTATCTTGTATACGGGTGCTTTATCCGCCATTTTGTTCTGTAGTCTAAGCATGCCAAGTATATTCACGTTATACTCAAAACATCCATACATCTATCTTCATATTAATACGGTAGTCATCCGTTTTCATCTAGTTATTAGTCTATAAAATTAGCTTCTTTTAAATTTCATTATTTAAGAAACTATACTATACCATACTTATATAACTTCTTAAAATTCCATAATGTAAAATATAGTACAGATAATAATGGAAAGATAAGTAAAAGAAAAACTAGAGCAAATTACAAACAAAATGGCGCCCAACCCTTTGCAAAGATAAATTTATTTCATAGTAACTACTTCACACCAAACATTTTGACTTCATTATTTAGTAATATTTCACAGTCACACCTATCTGAAAATTAGTAGCTATAGAACAGACAGTAGAAAACATTACCTGAACCTACTTATTATATTACACTTACTTGCAAATCGATTCAGATGCGAAAACATGGTATGGCGTTGTATGTACCATGTTTTGAACTGTATTAAATTAAATGACCAACGATATGCATTTAAGTGTCCGTTCCAGACGACGTATCTTGTTATTTTGAGCAATTTGAATCCTACTACCACTTACTCGCATGACCTCTTACCTAAATATACTCGATAAGACATTTCATTCCACATTATTTTTTTTAATTAGTATCACTGGTATTTACTAGTGTCAATGCCTATACCATATTGACCTAGTTGTAATTTAATTACCTCTCTTTCTAACGCAAATTGTAGACAAAGGGTAGAAAGTTTTTTCGATAATGATCACTTAATAGTAAGGCGTTATCTTCAGAATGGCACGTGAAGCGGTCGAGATCAAGAAATATAAAAGTTTCAATCGAGAAGATGGGTAGGTACCACTTGTCAACATCTTTGAACCCCGTCTTCAGCAAATGCAATCGTCATCGATTACACTCAACTCGACAGCATTCCAAGGATAGCGTAAGTTTTGTGTTTCGTAGTACCGACAGTGCGAACAAATATAAAAATAATGAAGACTAAGTGCGGATAGTTGAAGAAACTCGTTACTAACGGAGGTGTCGCTGAGCTCTCACTGCTCCACTCGTGACTACGGTCGGTGCAATGCGGTCAAAACGTCGGGTAATCAAAACGTATCGTACCTTACAAATATTATCGCGATTAAGTCCTACGGGACTTAATGGCGAGAGGTGTAATACGTTACACCTCTAATAGATAAATATATATACTCAATCTTTCCATAAATATGTTACAATGAAAACATTGTTTTTCTTCTATGACATAAAACATTCATTATTGCAGTGTGCGGAGATTCTACATTAAAATAATAATATTTTAAAAATATGAAGCTTATTTAAAATGATCTGCATAAATTTCTTTAAATGTTGTGGCCCTTATCCCAGGCGTGGTCTGTTGTCTTCTTGGTAAGTCGGAATGTTTAACAGATTTTTGTTGAATTCGGTCTAAAAGTCATAAGAAATGATAATTTCACTATTCATTGGCTTGAAACCATGGGATCATTTATTATAAAACAAAATGTGAAAATTTTGAAAAACAACCCCGTTTTCTTACTATTTTATACCATCTCACTTAATATGAATTATAGATAAAAGTTCACCCGAATAAAAAGTGGCATAATGAAATTTTACATAAGATACTACTATTATATAGGTATACTATACTTTTACTATTACGAAAATATCACACTATTTTCAAATCCCACTCGATACGGTTTGGAGTTTTTTTTTATGTATATTTTGGTGCCAAAAGCCTGCCATTTTGATTTTATGTAACTTAAATATATACAGTAACGCTCGCGTAATAAAAACCAATCTAATGACACAATGTTTAGGTTTCGGTTGAGGCGTCTAGTCGAGAATGACAGATTTAAAAATCAAAATTATATAATATTACTGTTTTATATTTATTGTAACAGTATTTTTGGCCAGTATAAGTACTGTAAAGTTGTTACTTTTCTTAACTTAACTTTTCCCTTTAGATACAAATTTCCGATTACGTGCGGGTTACCAGCTGACAACACTTTCCGTTCCGTTTCAAGTTTGCGTTTAATTTAATGGTTTAATAACACTCGTACTACTTCTACATACGATTTCGGCTTGCTGACTGGCCACTCGTAACTGCCACAGTCAGTTACGTGTAATCAATATATTCAGTCTTTCCTATGAATTATTAAGGGGTGGAAAAAAATAGAAATAGTTTGTGAAATAATGCCAGATTTCTCAAATAAAAAAACAAGGCAAAACAGACACTTTTTTGTAAGCGTTACTCAATGCCGAATTCAAATGCACGCAAAGTACGCACGATATGAAGTCTAAATAGGATAACAAAATACATCCTAAATCTTAGGCCATGTTCAGAGGTCAGGCGTTGAGTGCGCGTTTTGATAACGTGCGTTAATAAGTATACAAATATTGTTCAGGTCGTCCATACGCTTTGAGATCATTGGTTGCCGTATTTCTGTTTAGATGAGGTGACAACGGCACGATTGATAAGATTTAGCCATTTAATAGTCGGGCAAGAATGCGAAAGATTTTAATACAGATCTATTCATAGGTGAAATTAAAAAAAGTCCTGCAATATGGGATAGGACAAGTAGTGACTAGTAAGCGGTTTCCACCGGTTTGCGTATAAACACTTGACATCAACCGTGTCACTTTTGTCAACTCTATGGGGTTTTCCAGTCTAATATGCTACCTTTCTTCTAAAGTGGCGAGGAAAGCGATAGTTGATCCTCACATCACCTTCGGGTTCATGAATCGTATTATGGCGACTGGATAGTCTTATTTCTTAGAGGTTTCATATAGGTATATCCTAAACTCTTCCACACAGTGCATTTATAATCTAAAATATCTGCTTTCATTCTTAAACTGAAATGCGTAGGAGAATAAAGTAACATAAGGTAAGAAAATAGATTTGTAAAAATAACATTTTTTCAGTCGCGAATCCCACGTGAAGCCCCTATTCCTAGACGTTTTAGCCGAGTCGTCCATCTCCCTAGAAAATTAAATCAATTTGCCTAGGAAACATGGTACCTTCCTAATTAAATTATAAAATTCAAATCTTCATCTCATTCCCCTTTAAGGTCAAAAAGTTCTTAAGTACAGTTTCAAAGAACGATCTCGAATTCTGGCGTGGACAAATTAAACTTTGGTAAGTTCCATTGAATTACATTGTCTAGAAATGGTCGGCCGTTTCCTCAAATGATGGCACGATTTGCTCAAATTTTATGACTGAAACCAATGGCCGAATTAAATTAACCGTCCTTTATGTACGGGTACAAACATCCTTCAAGTTCCTTTTACTGATCTCTGAACAAAACAAATAAAATGAAACCTTAAATCAAAAACTCCATAGCAATGTTTGAAGTTGTGAAATTCAATTTAATGGCACGTCAATGCTATCCATTTTATTAAAAAGTTTATAATGCTGAACCACTCAAACTTGTCGAACTCGAATAAAGAACGTTGGATTTGTAAGGTTGATGTTGGAAATGGAAATAAAGAATTTAAAACTCAAAGATCTTGTATTTTTGAGACAATTTTGCTATCTCTCGCTTTATACATCGCTATTTGTGAAGGAGCGAATTGTTGCCGCCCTTTGTTGTCGAAGAAAAAAAATATCAAATAAAGTGGTTTGGACATCTTCATTAGATTTTCTGGGTACCGAAGCATTGACGAAAATGTACGTAGTTGCAACAGTTTATTAAGTAAATTTTCTTCGCTTCCTTCGATGGGTAGCAAAAGTAACATAATCCCGAGGAGTTTATGAAATTTTCACATTTTTCTTCAGGAGTTTGTTTTGGCGGTGTTCTCGTTTATTACTTGCTCTTTGTTTAAACAATTTTAAACTTTGCCATACTTTTCAGTTATTTAATTGCAATAAATAAAAAAAAATAGAGAGTAAAAAACTAAAGGTTTTGAGACTCAAAATTATTTACTTGTCAGTTTTCTACGTTGATAAAAAATAAAGACTGGCCAGACACACTATCTTAATGTGTGTCTGAGTGTGTAAGTTAAAGCAGAAAATATTTTAAATCGAGGTAAAGGTATACTTTATACTCACCTTAAATCTTTTTTGCATTAACTTACACGATTTACACAAAAAATGTGTTAATTACAAAATCTGATACTTTTCATAAAAAATCCTTTGTAATAAACACTTTTTAAATGTACACCTGTATCTCAAAATCGCAGCCATCATACATTTTCCAGCTATGTTCTTGTTCCCGCCTAGAGTTGGGCG
Organism: Callimorpha dominula; assembly: GCA_949752705.1. Lineage (NCBI taxonomy): Eukaryota > Metazoa > Arthropoda > Insecta > Lepidoptera > Erebidae > Callimorpha > Callimorpha dominula. Next base: position 6,029,089 of record OX457001.1, on the reverse strand, counting down.
CCATACCGGTAAAATACCGGTATGGCAATAATCTTCCATTTCTTCCCATTTACTCATGGGCAAAAATATTTCATACCGGAAAGAAATTAAGTTTGACAAAAAGGTATATTTACATGATTTTAATAAGTGTTTTGATTAGAATTAAGTATATACATACACCAACGCATCCAGGCATTTGAGTTTACAAGTTTAAATAAAACAAATAATACTAAAAAGGAAATATTATAAACCAATTACATGTTCATTGTCGTATTATAATATTGCCAATCAACTGGACGGGATTTATAATTGGTTTTTATCATAATTAATATAAAATTTGAACCGAATATAACAAAAATAACTTTTTACTGTATATAATAACCGTCGGGGGTTGCCATCTCATTTTCAAATTTCAATTAAAATGAAGATATCCTGTATTACATTATGTCGTCGTAAAACATCTTCAATAATAATATTCATTATTATAAAAACCAATTGTAAATCTCGTCCAGTTGATTGGCAATATTATAATACGACAATGAACATGTCATTGATTTATAATATTTCCTTTTTAGCATTATTATTATTATTTTTTATTTAAACCTGTAAACTCAAACGCCTGGATGCGTTGGTGTATGTATATACTTAATTCTAATCAAAAAGACTTATTAAAATCATGTAAATATACATTTTTGTCGAAGTTAATTTCTTTCCGGTATGAAATATTTTTGCCCGGGAGTGAATGGGAAGATATGGAAGTTTAGAAATATTTCCATTTATTCCCATTCTTGGCCATTTATTTCCTTCCCAATTTTTTCCCGTCGCCCAACTCCTATCCCGCCTAATATGGGGCAAGGTTTTTGCCGTTTACTATCGTGCTGCTTCTGCCAAGTTCTCAACCAATAATCGAAAAGCAATTGGCCTGACCCTGGAATTGAAACCCAGGATCCGCAAACATGAAGGCAAACTGATGCCACCTTCCAGGGTGTGAGTCAATAAACTTTCGAAATATTTATCCTTAACTTCAAACATTTTCATTCGTATAACTTATAATAAAATAGAAATCACGTATCACATAAGTCTGGCTACACAGTCTCCAGATAATAAAATAGAAGGCACTCAAGGAAGCAAAGAGAAAATGTCAGAGGTATGAGCGGGGATTAAGGTTTTACATAGGCCAGTGTTTACAGTGCACAGACAGTTGTGATTAGGGATATATTCGAGTGCCTACTAAGGTTGACGAGGCTCAAGCTTTGCTGTTTGCAATGGATATAGAACTCTTAGAGAATTGTGTATAAGTACAAAATGTTATGTTGCTCTGTGGCCCTGAATTAATCGCTTTCCTAAGTTCGGCACAATTTATACACGTAGAGGATATTCATAAAGACTGCCTTGTAGGTGATTAGTGTTTATTGCAAACATAAGTGCGACTTCGGTTCGGTAATTTATAATTAGGTTTCTCTGTTTCTTTTTTGCGGTGTTTCCGTTTCATAGTATACTCAAAGAGTGTAAGATTAGAAATACTCAGTTTTCCGGACTTTTTAATTGTGCTACATATTGTGATTTTGCCATCTTTTAAATTGGATGCCACCTGAAATAGTCTTGGTACTGGAGTGTCGTACACTTTTATATACCTGACATATATGTCAAGAAATATTATCATAAAATGTAGGCATACTATTTCTATTTCTCGTGTAAGTAAATCGTCTTAAAATTTAGGCTATAAAATACCTTCTCATATTTTATAGCCTAAATTTACCCATAAGTTACCTGATATAAAATATAAGCTGAACATTTATATTGAAAACAATAAAAGCTGTATAGCACACGCCCTTGAATATTTTTTTATTCATGAAATGATAAGAGGGGTATCGTCCGATTCCAATTATTGTTTTATTGATTTTGTTTTTTTTTTGGTTATCATGAATGTTAACACGAATGAAGTTGTATAAACTTACTGACAAATGAAGGCTCCTTTTGCGTTTACATGGCTCGGCCTTCGTAGTATTTTGTTTTATAGTTCACTGCTCAGATAAGTCTGACTAAACAAGAGGCCTCGAAAAACCCTCCAGATCTTATAAGCAGTAACGGTTTGTATTTGGGGTTGCATGATATTCAATTGTTCAACCCTAGGTTTGTACTTCAGTACCGCATCAATGGGATACAAGAGCATAGAATATGCACTGCAGTTGCTTCTGCCTCTCGACAGAATCTGCATGTTATGCCGTCGCCCAAGTTTGGGTTGAACATGTGTTTATTCAGTTTGCAGTCACCGGTAAAGATCCGGGTTACTGGACAGGTTTTGTATCTTTTGAGTTCTTTTGATACTTTAGTGTTCGTGATTGTCCCTTTGGTTTCCTTGGTGTACATATCCTGTATATGCTTTTGTTCTTTTCACACATGGATGCTGAGCGGAGTCAGGCATTTGAGCGTCCTTTGGTGTAGAAGATAGTGCACTAGTGGCTAATAAACAAGCCATGCTTTGTAGGCTGATTAATTTATTTGAGGTTGTCGTTTAGCTGACTTTACTGTACTAGATGGTAGCTCCGTACGTTATGATTAGCCTTGCAATCGTCGTGTACAGACCTAATGCAATCTTGGGCTGGAGTTCCCACCTTACATGAGCCATGCGACAGATCATCCATAGTGCCATTTTTTGCTTTATGGACCAACTAAGTTGAACATGAAAAGTTTGACGGACGGAGGTGACTCGAATGCTGGATATGACATCGTCATAGGTGGTGAAAGCTGGATATATTGTAACGAATCCAAAACCAAAACACAATCTGCGCAATGGATGTTTCCATTCAAAGATTTGCCCACAAAAATAAAAAAGGGCAGAAGTCAAGGGAAAAGATGATTGCCTCATTCTTTGGACGGACGGGTTATTTCGCAACAAGAATTCTAGAAGATAAAGGACAAAGGACTGTTACACCAGGTTGGTATATCAGTCATTGTCTACCAGTTGTCCTGCAAAATGTTTGACAGAAGCGCCCGAAAAGCAGGATCTTCCTCCATCACGACAACGCTCCAGCTCACTCTCTTACAGTCCCGACCTGGCACCTTGTGACTTTTATTTATTTGTAAAAATAAAAGATAAACTTAAAGAAATTGGTTTTATGAACCCTGAATATGTCGTGGCTTCGTTTGAAAACGGGGTGGAAGAGATCCCTAAAGAAGAGTGGGCTCACTGCTTCAGTCAATGGATCCATCTCATGCGATGGTGCTTAGAAAGGAACGGAGACTACTTCAAAAAGCAATAAAAATATTAACAAAAAAATAATATAATTTCGTTTTTAATTTTTTTTAACTTTCAGTATGTACCCCTCAGACATAGTTTTTTTTTTTTACAGTGGACTTCAATTTCTTTAATGACATACATTGACCCCCAAACGAATTGTTAATTTTATGGAGCTTTAAGGCAGGTACAACAAGTTTATGACGTGTGTTAAAACTTTTATTGAACTGATCTTTATTATTACAAACATAAATATTTATTAAATATACTAAATATTCATTAGCTTTTATCACATGATATTATTAATATTTCTTAGATTAGACGTAAAAATAAAATGATATCTTTTATTCCATTTCACGGACACATCAAAGAGTATTTGATTTTAGTTCCCAAAATAAGTCTTAATAGACCCGCATAGAATGTTTTATTTATGGAATACATTTTTATGTATTTAAGGTTTTATTATTATGATTTAGGACTATTTCGGGATCACTTTAGCTCTATTTTTTTTTTTATTTAGGGTTTTTATATTCCGATTTTTTATATTCTTGAAAAATTACAAATATTTTGGATAATACTAAGCGGTAAAATATTACTTCAATTTTGATTATATTACGTTCATACATATATAAAGATTTCTATCTTCTTATAATTTCCTATGATTTACGAAAAAGTGCTGCAAAAGATTTCTAGCCGGTGGGTTAGGCAATTCTAAATTGCCAAGTTACTCGAAATCGAAACCGAAAGGGAACACCTGCAACATACATATACTAACGCCTGGGGGTACTCCCTTTGGGGGTATCCCTAGAGGGGTAGGCAAAGGTGTATTAATACCCACATCTTGCCGACTATAGTTTGGTTACACTCTACGTGATTGTGAGAGTGAGCAAGGCAAGCTTTCGTCAACCAGGTACAGAGAAAATTAGAAAGTTTTTTTTTTTTATTACATTTAAAGGGAATGGCAGTTAAGATAACATACCCATACTACGCGACCCATTCTGAGGGTGGAGGGGGGTCTTTAAAATACCACGCTTGGTCACAGGGGCAGGGGGGCTTAGGTTTTCGTCACGTAGTCAGTATCAAAGGTTACATTAGAAAAGTTAATGCCGTGACCAAGGGAAATATGGATTAATTTTTATATATATAGATACACTAAGAGAGAGTGGGCAACGCACGGATGGCGCTGATCTTGGTGGTGCAGTAATACTAATAAGATAAATATTTGCACCTTGCTGTAAACCGAACAACGAACTGTAACCGAAGTACACTAGAAAAAACTTATTTCGCAAACATTGTCAACTTCAAGGCAAAATTATGAAATCGTTGTCGTATAATTTCTTAAAGTTTTAAGTAAAAAAAATTTTTTTTTTCTCAAAAAGTTGAAATACTTCTGAAATTAGGAAAACTTGAGGCTAATCTGGTAAAATTTGGAACGAAGACCAGACCGATAATGTATGGGCACAGAACTTTTAATTTTTTTTCTCGACGAATCATAGGGTTGCTCTAAAATTAGGGACACCAGAAAGTAGATTCAAGTGAATTAACTTTTGTAAAAAAATTATATTATATCCTAATAGTACTGTTTTAAAACAAATGGACGGCCACTGTTTTGGAAACTTTTTAATCAAACCCAAATCTTCGTTAAGGTTGACATCAGTCCCAATGTCGTATAAACTATAATTACATATAAACCATTACTATCAATTATACATAATGAATATATTTATTTGCCAAATGTTGGGATAATAATGCTCAATATTGAAAGTTACCAGTAAAAAGGTGTATTTTTGTAATTCCAAAAGTCCGACTTTAATCCGGGTGGATGGCTTTTGAAGCTTTTGTATTACATTTGCGTACAAATATAAAAATATTTTAAATCATCAAACATATTTTTAAACAGAAATTTCAATTTTACACTTTGAACCATAAAAACCAGTATATATTCATATAAAGATTTACTTTCAGAGAATAAAGCCTCATATTTCAATTTCAATATACGTTTCTAATTGGACACTGCTTTTGGTAAACAAAAAAACACACTGAAACGTCCGAGCTCATGATTCTACGATAAAGTTTAATCATGACACTATTTTAAAAATGAAACGAGGGTTCAATACCCTATGTTTGAAATAATTGAAAGTTCAAGAGCATTGTTCAAAGCCCTGGTACGGTTTAGTAATGTGGTTCACTCATTACTAGTATTCTAGCTGACCTCATAAAGAAAAGATAGTGTTATCTTTTAAGTTTCGGGTCAATAGTATTCAGGGTAGGATTCAACAACCACAAAATTTTCCGATGCCATTAGAATGACACTACAGCGGCATCGCTGCTGCATTTCAAGTTAAATTCATTTCATTCCCTAAATTCACGTTATCAATGGATAAAAAAGGACGACGTAACGTGACGTGCAGTCAGTCAGGTCAGTCAGGGTCTGACCAGATAAACCACTCTGACAACATTTATCGGAACAAAGTTTATTTAAGCTCGTGATCAACGTACTTCATTTCCACCCTTTTTTTTGTATTGGGGAATATTTCATTAGTTCCCTTATTTTTTTTATGCTTAAAAACAGACAAAACGCTAACATTTTAATCAAAGTACATCAGTCTGTCCAAAATTCAGGCTCGTTCCACATCACCTGCAGATTACGTGTCTGGGTTTGTGACATGAGATTGTAGGTTTAAACAATTATATACTTAAGATTAATGTATGTACCAATTTTAAATTTACAATAACGTTTGGTTGTCGTGGCAACAGAATATCCTGTGTGAGGGAAAACCAGTCTAGTTCCCTAAAATTGAAATTCGAAAAAAAACCAAAATCATTCTGTTTATAGACATCACAGACATCATATAGGTGTCACGTATAACTCAATATCAAATTGTGTAATATACATTTCAAGGAATAGAGAAGTTAAAATGAAATATAGTTTTAAGGAATGAATCTCTTTCTATTCACGCCTAATTGAACCTAGTTTTCAAAAAGGAAAATAAAAGGTTGGTCAAGAAATCAAATGAAACAGAAATTTTAATTATCTAGACGAAAACAATAGTAGCGAGAGTTTATCTCTCAGTAGGAACTAGATTGAAGCGTGATTAGAAAACTTATAAAATAATTTGTATTATTTCATTTAAATATGTATAAAGTCTTACTATTGAAAATACCTTATCATTAAAATAGATTACCAAATAGCTACTTTGTAACAGATAAATCAGTTTATATAAATTCATAAAGTAGTAAGTAAAACTCATATTAAATTATTCGTTAGCTATTTTAAGGACTCTAAGATTTGTCTTCAGTCATTCTCAAAGTTGCTAGTTTCATTTGAATCACATACTATTATCATACTTCTTCTTTTGTTTATAGTCTCTAATTGGTTTAGGTCGAATGTCTCTCCCAGCTTTACCTTTCCAACTTCGCAATTTTATTTCGTTTTAAATTAATTATCGATGATCTAAGACATTTTAGCTTTCACTCTCCGAGATTCACCGAATGTACCATTTTTAATTGATTCTCATTAAAAGAATTAATCAATGGATTGCATGTACACCACTATTTTTACACATGTAACGTGGCGCCTACTATGGAGAATTGATTAAAATTAACATTAATAAGTAAAATGTTTATTTGACAACAAGTCCCACACTTAAATAATGAATTTGTTTGTCCATCATAAAAAATTAGAATGTGAAATATTACCCAATTCAGACCTATTTACTACAAAACCGAGAATAACATTGGGCACTCCCAATATGATGCAAATATTGAATATACGAAACCATTCCGAAATAATATGGAATTATAGAACAGTCGTTTGGCATGATGACAACACAGATTTTATAGTTCCCGAAAATTTAACTCAACGAATGTAGGTAATTCCAGATTAATATTTTTTACTTTTTAAAATGTCGGAACAATATATGTTTTTTAAATAGACTTTTTACTAACCGACTTTAAAAAAAGAGCAGGTTCTATCTTCAGCTGTATATATTTTTTCATAGTTATTTGTGTTCACTGATATTTCCGTCATCTGTGGACCGATTTCAAAAGTTCTTTTTTGTTTGAAAGGGCATGCTTCCCAGGTGGTCCCATTGTCACCAAGTCCAAGGGTAACAATCAGAAATTAAGGGCAGATGTAATGTGTTTGTTGATTTTTCTTAAAATTAACATGGCACCTGGTATATTCAGATATTTCATTACAATTAAATTCCATTCATTAAGCTGTTTATATTCCTAAATGATTTTTGTAGTGATCACAATGAACGCATTTGGGTAGTAATAATACGATGAGCTGTAGGTGCAATACCAGGGATATATGATTGAACGATCTGGACACTATTTTTTATATATAAGTATTTAATATTTATCAAAAAGTAGTGTATGAATATGACGATGGATTGTCATTGATTTTGATTCTTACATACCATTTCATACACATACATTGATTTTGTTTCTTACTTTCATATAAAATAAAATAAATCAAATTTTAGGTATCAAAACACAGTCGTTGCCTTAGAGGAAATTGAAACCATGGTTTCCATTTCTTCTAGGTTTCATGGGAACCATTAAGCGTGGAAACGCTCAATTGTTCCCATGAAACCTTCTTGCCAAGATTACGGAAACAGTAACAGTATGGGATTCTTAAAAATTATGTGACGCTATCGGTGGTATTCTATGGCACAATAGACACAGAAGTTAAGATTTCAAAGGGTTTTTTAAAAAAGTGTCACTGACTTTATCTGGGGGCAGAATACTACATAGAAAGTTTGAGAAGCACTGAACATAGAGCAAACATTATTCATTACGTGGAAAAAGGGTACAAAGTTAATACAAGTTTAATGAGTGTAATATGAACGGTAGGTTATTTATGAGAAAACAACTCCTACAGTTACAGTACATTTATTTAAAGTTTTTATACTTTACAAGTGTGTGACAAGTGTTATTACTTTCTATGTCTTGCAAAGTAATAACACTTGTCTATTATGTAGACACAACACCATTGCTCTTATAATTTAATAACATGATTTCTATTACTTCATTGTGAATTATTGTATATTGCATTTATAATTTTAGTGAGGACTAGCAACCCGCCCCGGCATTGCACGTGTACAAATTATACACCTAAACCTTCCTCATGAAACACTCTGTCTAGTAGTGAAAACCGCGTGAAAATCCGTTCAGTAGTTTCTCAGTTTATCGCGAACAGACAGACAGACGCAGCAGGGGACTTTGTTTTATAATATGTAGTAATGGTGTGAATTATTTGACTACTTAGTGAAGAATTCACATCATCCTATTGTTAGTATTATTGTTTTGAGGGCCTAGTGCTACCTCGACCATTTCTGGTCTTTTGTAGCGCACTTCTGGTTTACAGTTCACTGCTCAGACTTATGGCTTCGAGAAACCTCCAGATCCTATCAGCAGTGATTGTTTGTATTTCCTGCGGTTGCATGATGTGCAACCCTAGGTAAATACTTCGGTGCCGCATTAGTGGGCCACAAGAGCATAAAATATGCATTGCAGTCTCTTCTGTTTCTTGACAGAATCTGCAAATTGTGTTCTCACCCAATTTTAGGTTAAACATATGCTTGTTCAGTTTGCAGTGTCCGGTGAGGACTCTTGTTACTGCACAGATTTTGTATCTTTTGAACTTCAGAAGTTCTTTAGATATTTTATTATCATAGCCCTTTATTATGCTTTCGAGTGTCTTAGACCAGTCGTGGTCTTCCATCTCTTAATAGCCAATGATGTATATTTGGCGTTTATGATAGAATACGCTCGCTGTTTGCTGATGCCGCAGAATGGTCCTGGGCCATGCTGTCGCACATCATCAACTAAAACTATAAATGTGGAAGTGAATTTATTTGTTTATTTATTATCTGTATACCTTAACTACTAAACCGATCATAAATAAATTTTGTATACAAAAAGGACATAAGGTACCTTTCATCACGAAAAAGGTAAAGTTCCCTAGGGATGCCCAAAATGAATGACAAAATCTCCTAATTGCGAGCAAAGCCATGGGCAATAGCTAGTGAAGAATAGATTGAAAATGACCACTATCAACTGTGCAAACTGGGCCGAGTCTGTATGTAAGAATTCCATGCCACTATCTTCTAATCGCACAGTAATTCATTTTACATTATGATGTGTGTAGGTGTGAGTTCAAAGTAATAATATTTTCTCTTGTTTCTTGTGTGTATCTCCTTTTTTTTTTGAGATACGGGGCAAACGCCAACGAGTGACTACTGCCCATGGACACCTGTAGCTCAAGGTTCACAAGTACATTACCGGCCTTTAACATGGGAGTAAGGAAAGGGGACAAGGGGATAGGACCTCCGGTAACCTCACTCAATCGGCGAAACACAACACAATCATTGCTTCCACGCCGATTTTCTATGACTACGGTCTAGCCGGCACATATGTGCTGAAGCACGACTCTCCCACGATTTATTTTTCTGTATCTACTACACAAATAACCTCACTGCAAGTAAAAAGTATTATACGTTTCTAATTAGGTGACAATTACCTAAGTAAGTATAAACTGAAAAGCTATTTAATATGTTAGAAATTATGACTACCTCAAATAATCATACTCGTGATATTATCTACGAGTCCATATTACATTCTTGGGCTCACAAATACCAAGTATAAGAAACTGTGGTGGTGCACTATTTTGGACTACAAATCCGGGATCGTTATTAGTTGCATCAATGACAATTCTTGTGAGAATTTCCAAGCATAATTGTATCATTGTAAATCTATGAGCGAAACAGTTTATAACACCGGTGAAATTATTTGGATTGCCTGAATCTAGACTTGGCTCTCTGTAAGACCTGAACACGACTTATGCGGTGCTACAAGCGTCCAGGTCACGTATTTTCGGGAGCGTCAGCGTTGAACGCTAATGGCAAAAGTTTAGGGTTTCAGTTATTTCAGCTATGTTTAAACTGTAGCATTTGATACATAACTAACTACTACATATAACTCACTAAGACAACTACAACAAAGTAACTACACTATTCTACTACAAATAATCAAATTACTACATCTTGAATCGTGAGTCTTTAATGATTTTAGCTGTATATATATTTCTTGTCTATAGACGTAAAAAACGTAATATGTGAACAAAAACTTGTACAGTAAATTGCCATTTCTCTTTATTTTGACAAAAACAGAACAAGAGACAACCCGATTCACACTCTGAATATTCCGTAAATACAATAACAAACGTGTAGGTACGTTTATTTTTGAAAAACATCCAAACCATCCCAGTCGTTGAGAGCCCAATTATAAATGTAAGCATAAACATATTAAAATTCAGAAATTTTATGTAAGGTAATATCATCATTATATATCGGATAAAGGACTAACTTAACCGTGGAAGAAAAACAAAATTGGCAAACGAGCATACTCGTAACACTAATGGCATTACTTATGAGTGAACCATCCTGTTGTCTTGTATTCAGACTATTTAAAAAAAAAGTTGACAAAGGTCTTCCGTAGTGTGAAGGTAAGCCCTCCAGATTTCAGACCTTTGCTAGAATGCCTAAAGATGAATGTCGTCTTTACTAATTAACTTAGAAAACCCTAAAAGAATGCACTCACATATATAACGGCACAACAATCTACTTACCAATTAATTACCATTAAAGTATGTAAAAATAAATAAAAAAAAGCCAAAACACATACTTTTTGTATCGCTCGAATGGTCATTAAAATCTTTTGTTTGGACGAATTGGTCAAGTCATCTACATACATATATTTTAAAACGAACCACGAGAACATAATTTATATCTCTTAACTGCACTTAGCTTAGAAACAGCCCGACTTCTCGAACTTTCGACCATTCGTCTTCCATGAACTTCTGAGTAATTGTCGCCTAATGAGCTGAACCGCAGACGGCGACGTTGCATTTAGTTTTTGCTAATAAAGATAGATTATTTTTAAACTCTTTCAATGTGTCTCTAATTAAATAAATACAAATGTTTCGGTAAGGAAAGTAATATCACAAACGTGCCTACGATTCATGATATTGTTAGTGATATAATTATAGCTGGAAAACACACGCAAGCTGTAGCGCAGTGTTTATATAGAAGATACTTTGATAATTTTCCATAAATGAAATAATGTAATAACAACGCATTCTGTATTCGTAGCTACAGTTAGGCAATAATATTGTTGATGCGAATCAGGGCATATATAAATTAATATAATTCTTGCAAAAAGTACAAATGAGCATATCCCGTTCTGAATCCATAGAAAAGTCTAGAAACTATTTTGACTCTGCTGGCTAATAAACAAAATGTCGACAATTATAAGCTCACAAATAAAATAATAAAGTTGTCTTACGTTAATATTTTTCTTAAAATGAAATTAGTTTTTAAATTTGAGCACTAAATTTGTCATTGAAAACCGAGAATAAAACAGCTTTATTTTAGAAGTTATTTCAGATGACTGTTCTCAAAGTTATCAATACTGAAAGGTCCAAAGGTGACGTAAATAGCAATAATACTAGTTTGATATTATTCATTGGAATCAGTTCGTCTAACTATCGAAAGTGCGGGGACATTCCGTTTTGCAGATTTACGATCTATTTTCCCGTCCCCATAGTTTCTTATCATAACGGGAAGTGGTGTAGATTTATTGATAGTAAACTTGCAACAGCATTTGTGTTCCACACATAAATCTTTATCAGTATCAGTACTTATATTGTATATTTTACGACACCGTTCTTCATGTTCGATTGATGATTTTAAAAACAATTTATGAACATTGCACTGAATGAATAAAGTGAATGTTTTTTTTTTTTATGGTATAGGGGGCAAAAGAGCAGACGGGTCACCTGATGGTAAATGACTACCGCCGCCCATCTGCACATGTAACTCAAGAGTCACAAGTGCGTTGCCGCCCTTTAAGGTGGGAGTAGGGGAAGAGGCGGGAAGAGCGGGAAGACGAGAGAAAGGGATTAGAGGGGAGGAGAGGGGAAGGACGGGAATAGGGGAGAGGGAAGGGTTAGGGCCTCCGGTAACCTCACTCACGTGGCGAAAAGCAATGAAACCATTGTTTCACTGCCGGTTTTCTGTGAGGCCGTGGTATCGAGCAGAGTCGAGCCGGCCCATACCTGCCGAAGCATGGCTCTCCCACGTAATATACTTCTTTATACCAATACACCATTACCATACCTATTGCAAGCTGTATTTTGAGCATAAGAAAATAAATTTACAGCTGTGAACATATTCCTACTAGTTAGTAACTTAAAATTGGTGCCCTTATCAGTCACAAAAGTTACCTAAAATTATGGGTGATATCGACATAAAAACTAATAATACTATAAAAACGCGTGAGGTGTCTTTGTACACCCGGTTGGAACGAATTTCCTATTGCTATATATAAATATTGTAAAAACTCGAAATTAACATTGAAAATCTGTGAAAGTTAATATATGGATAAATATACAACCATCATCAAAGTAACAGTAGTATCGCGCAGAATCCACAGATGGCGTAAATAAAAAAAAAGTGTGTGCAATTCACACACGGCAGAAGTGAAACTTCTAAATTAATTAACCTACGAATTTTAATACGCAAATGCACAAAAAATGATCCACGTGAATGACACAAGAAGGCTTCGTAGTACGCAGGTGCAAAGACACGTGCTAGCTAGCATACGAAGATTATAGAAAACACTGTATACTTATATTCTATCTTAGTCTCTCGCAGCCTAAATCCTATTTATGAATGTTTGTTTTTTTTTAGTGTGAGGTTTTCGTTTCATCGAATTTCAAATCACAACGATTCTAAAGAAATTTCACTTCAAAAATCAATTCGTGGTCAGTATTGTTCGTTGCGCTAACACTTTTTGCTTGCTAGCCTTCATCCGCCAAGCGTCTGAAGTGTAACGTGCGATAAAGAACTTTGTTCCAAAAATCTATTAAGTTCTTAGCACTAATGATAGTTTTATTAGTTCCCCATAAAAATATCGATGTAGTTGATATCGATTCCCAAGGGATTCTTGCACATTTCACTGAATAATTTCGACTGTAAGAATATTTATGTTACTCATAGTATTTTCTAGTCATGGTTTAAGCCTTGTCTCCTCTTAACTTCACATTATTTTCCTTTGCTTATTAGAAATAATAGTTTGGCAGGTTACGGTGGTCTGGATCTATCACTTCTTACAGTCGCACGATTATGAAAAATACTTTATCATCTGTTTGAAAAGCTCGAAATCACTGCAAAACTCTATCTTCAGCGACAAAACTGCGATCTGACAAAAGTCTGGAAACTCCTGAAAACTTTGGTAATAGGAAACCGCAACAAAGTACCATTCCAGTGAACTTGAACACTGTTTTGTTTAATTAATATTTCACTATCTCATCCTTTTTTTATAGGAATGCAATGTCACAGACAATAAATAATTATTTCACCCCTTCTAACACCAGACTCCAAAATATCATTCTTTTGTCTTTTAAGTTCGTTCCCGCGCAGATTGTGAGAAGGTTTTAAAAAAAAATTACTTATAGAATAACAGCGATTATATGGTCAAAATACAGAGATATAGTATATATATGTATTGGCACACGCAAAATATACTGAGATGACTACACGCGACGGACGATGGTTGCGGACTGACGAGTACGGAGATATGACTGGTACATTGCAAAAAGCGCTGACAATGCACCTTTGTGAAATAGAGGGGTGCTCCATCCATTCGGCAGGGATAGGGGTGGGCTATGCACTTTTAGGAACATTGGGCATTCGTAACAGTTCTTTAAGAATAGTATTGTGGTTATTATGTACTTGCAATTAAGTGATTGTCAGCTATAATGGTTTTTCCAATCTTTGACATTATACTTCCTTTAATTTCCTTAATTTACTATAACCAGTGTTGCATTTTATCTTTGTAGAAACATTGTTTATAGGTAGCATAACACAAAACTGCTTATTAGATAAAACACAGTCACGAGAAACCGCATTTAAAAATAAACTCAACAATATAAAAGAAACATAATAATATAAAATCCAGGGAAATATTATACATCAGTATCTAGACCCAAACTACATACTTAAATAACTCTTCTTTTTGTAAATACGTACACCAATATATATAATAACTAGAAACCCGCCCCAGATTCGCACGGGTTATAGAGATATCTTCAACATCATCATCATATTTCAACCAATTTACACAAAACGTTAACAAATTATGCACATAAACCTTCCTCATGAATCACTCTGTCTATTGGTGAAAACCGCATGAAAATCCGTTCAGTAGTTTTCAGTTTATCAAACAGACAGACAGACAGACAGACGTGGCGGGGGATTTTGTTTTATAATAAGTAGTGATATACAAATAACACAATGTTACAACATTATTGTGCTAATTTTATTTATTTATTTAATACTTCCAACATTTTAAATTGCATGGGGCGCACTTAATGCCATTTTAATCAAGAGCATTAATTTATCATTTTGTTCATTTGATAAGGACTAGGATCGATGAACTGTAATGAAAATTCATAGAAATCATTTGAAAAATTCACAATAAAGGTAAAAACCTGGTCAATATTTCCCGTATTTATTGGACAAAATATTGTGACATTCGCAAGATTCCAGCTGATATCTAAAACATACCGTAAGATCTCTGACGAGGATCGCACGGGTCCAAGGCGTTTTCATTTATTTTTATTCTCCTCGCAATATTTACGATTGTGGAAACACAATGTCTCTTTGACATTCTGACATTTTTTCTGAGTTTTGGCTTAGAAAAGACATTAATTACTTGTTTAAAACTTCATTTGTTTTATCAAACTTCTATAAAAAATAAACAGTGAAAACTACATTAAATAATCTCATTTGTAATCTATTAATGAAACGGAATTAATTATTTAAGTGTAAAATTTATATGATAAGTGAATGAGTATACACAGAATTCTCATTTGGGTGAGTGGTTAAATAAATTATAGCAGTGTTTCGTATTTATCCAGTTCATACATAAAATTCAGTGCGTAGAAGGAAAGTCAGAAAATTTGTGGTTTTATCGGTTTTGTTATCATCACCAATCCACCATCAAGCTTCATTCATCAATTCATTTTGTTTTATCTACATTAGTTTAATTCATTTTGTATTATACCTATGTAGAGTAATAATAATAATATTTGTTGAATTAAAGAACCTTTCTTTACAAAGCATTTTACAATAAAGAAAATGACAGAATCACTACAAAGGCGTACATATGATGAACTCTGGCTCCTAAACTAGGGTATCCTGTGATTTAGGAGTCAGTTTTTCGCTGCCGCTTAATTTCACTACATATTTTCCTTATGTGTACATGTATGGTTTTCTGTGTGCCTGTGTATGCGTGCGCATGTGGGTGTGAGTGTTGGGTGAGTGGCGAGTTTGTATGTTTGTCTGTGTGTACTTGTGATAATCCCAACAGTGAATGATCATTGAAGGGGGTTTAATGGGCTTTCAGTCGTGAGCAGTCCAAGCTATACGTGCACGTTCTACCTCTTACTTCCTCCATTAAGTTTTTGTACTACGCACTCTATTAGGGCAGCGACAGCATCTACAGTGGATACTCCTTTTCTGAATTCGTATTGATTTTTTTCTATGAAGCTAACAACTGTTTATTAATTAATTTTTAATTATTTTTGACATCACTGGGAGGTACTGCGATAGGCCTATAGGTTTTTTTTGTTTTTTAAGTTGTAGATACAGTCTCTGTTCTGGCTCTTATATGTCGGGTGAGTGACTGGTTTTTAAGGGATCTGGAAATATTCCTTGTCTAATTGAGTAGTTTATTACGTGGTACTTATTAGTGGTACCAGAGCTTGTTGAGCATTTCTGTAGGAGTTTTACGGGGATTCCGTCCCAACCAATAGCGCAATTTTGTCTTAAGTAGATCTTTTTTTAGAATTTTTGTATTTATAATTCTGTTTTCCTACAGTCACCTCAAGTTTTTAAAAATATTTTATCTCATTTGAAAATAGCGAAATCTGTTTAGTGTTGATGGAATATATTGAATATTTTATCAAAATTAAACAGACTCTGCAGGTGCTTAACACAATAGCCATAAATTATATTATCTTTATAGCAAAACAAATAATATCAAAATCTCAAAACATACTGTAGCGTTATCTCAATGAGCCAAGAAATGCAAAGAACACGATTTATTACAGTGCTTTTAAAAGAAAGACGAAATAAATAACGTAAATATCCGTTGGTTGGTGCTTTATTAATTAAATGGTATTGGTACTGGATAAAAACGAACCTTTTGAAAATATTTACATTTTTAAATTGATGCAGAACTATACATATATAGCTTTTCTTTTCATGGCATAGGGGGCAAACGAGCAGACGGGTCATCTGAGGGTAAATGACTACCGCCGCCCATGGGCGCCTGCAACTCAAGAATCTGTTGCCGCCCTTTGAGGTCACTCACGAGGCGAAAAGCAATGCATTGCTTCACTGCTAGTTTTCTTTGAGGCCGTGGTATCACTCCGGTCGAGCCGGCCCATACGTGTCGAAACATGGCTCACCCACGAACATAGATCGGCTAGATCGGAACTGCGGCTGCCATATTGTAAAATGACACTTCAGCAATGTCAGGTACAAGATCTCTTTGCTTTTTACTCCTCTTTTTTACACACATTCCAGTAGAAAACATTTCAAAAGCAAAATCTTTTAAGCGGACTCCTAACAATTAGAAAAAAATTATATGATATTAATTTAGCATTTGAAAAGCATACGCTTTTGGGCTGTTCACAAGCCATTTCAAAATTATGCGATTCTGATTCATAAGCGATCTGGGATTATTTCCTGAAATTTAACGAGTATTAATAGTTACTAGGCATAAAATGTAAATATACCCATCTTGCGAATCCTACTAATATTATAAACGTGAAAGTTTGTGAGTATGGATGTTGGTTACTCTTTCACGCCAAAACTACTGAACCGATTGCGATGAAACTTGGTATGTAGATAGCTGGAGACCTGGATTAACATATAAGCTACTTTTTATCCCGTTGTTCCAACGGGATCGGGACTTACGCGGGTGAAACCGCGAGGCGCAGCTAATGTGTCTATACATTTCTGACTAAAATTACTAAAGTTAGACGTTCGAATAAATACGCGCGATAGTATAATGGAATTAAATATTCTTTGTTGTACGTCAAAAATAAACAATAATACAGGAATAGATATTTTTGATATGAAATGCACAATATACCGTAGAAAGTCTGTGAGACTATTGTACTGTTGTGAACTATGGTTATATTGTAAAATGTCACTTCTTATAAGTGACATTTTGCAATATAGCCATCGTTCTAATTTTAGCTACAAGCCAAGACATTTTTGTCGCACATTCCTCCTGAAAAACGCTAAAGACGAAGACAAAGGAAATCAGTCGCCTTTTTTGAAGTCACTTTGCAATTTCTCTATATAATCAACATGGAAAAATCAGTGAAACTATTTCAAATTATGTAGCGACACTCAAATTGTATGCTAGTCGGAACGCTACGTCTAAATTATAACGCTGTAGTTGTCGACTCACAAAAGCCTTGCCGTATTGTTCAACTTCCTCGCTCCGTACCGCTTCCGATCAACTCGTCCGCACTTCAATACAGCCTGTCCTTTTCACATTCGCTACCGTCGTATCTACCTCTCTCTGTTATACCTCAGTGGTTTTGATCGTTATTACTGCACACGTTACGTTGTGCGGTTGCCGTGTTAAATTTCAACATAATCGAAATGTTTTTAATTATGCTACGGTTATATAATGAACAAGAGTTAAAGGGAATGGTGAAAATATATACGCTAAAGCGAATCAATGTGTATAAACAATAAATGTATAATTAAAATTTGCTTTGCCAAGCAATTCTAAATTAACTAACACAAGGGAATATTTGTTTCTTTTTACAAACGTTTAAATTATGAACACATTAAATAAATAAAAACAATTATCTCTAAGTCAAAAGCCTATTCGATAACAATCATATTAATATGATCATATTTAAATCCGATAAAAGGTTTTCAATTCCCGTATTACCAATATAAATTCATTTTTAAAGAAAACTGCAATTGAAAACAGATTTAAAATAAAAGCCTACAAACAAAACGACGGCTTGACTTTAACATTTCCGTCGTATAATGTTGAAAACACTCAACCTTGTAGCATGTTTTATTCAGCAGTTGAGGACTTTAAGCCGTTGCACCAAAGCCGACAAGTCGAGGGTTTATTCCCCGGGCAAATGTAGGAGAAAAGGGACACCGCCGTAGTAATTGGTATACGTCGCACTCAAGAACTGATGTACGTGTTCTAAATTTGAAATTATTTTTACTAATGGATAAAAGCCTTTTTCCTTCTTGATATCATCGCGCTGGTCACTCATATTCCTAACAAGTTCAGAGTCTTAACAATCAGCCTGCTGTTTTCCAAATTTAAAAAAAATTAATATGACGTATGGTCTGCATAGATAAACAAGAGAGTAATAGAATATATTTATTTTTTATTTTAATTTTTTTTTTATCCAGATAACGTTAAAAATATTTTTTTTAGTACAATGGATGTGGTTAATGTTGGGCTAGTATTTTGTACGAAAGACAAATGTTAGG
Organism: Callimorpha dominula; assembly: GCA_949752705.1. NCBI lineage: Eukaryota > Metazoa > Arthropoda > Insecta > Lepidoptera > Erebidae > Callimorpha > Callimorpha dominula. Next base: position 6,010,255 of record OX457001.1, on the reverse strand, counting down.
TACACATATTATAGTTTAGAGGGCAATATAGATATTATTTATTATTAAAATTATGAGTTCTATTTCATAAAAACAATAAAAAAATCAAACAATATTTTTTAATAATAAATTACTGTACACGTAGAAATTCCTTAGACTCTTTACATTACTTTTCCCACAAAGTGTCATTAGTTTTTATAATATATTATGTCAACGTGAAAACTTTTTAAACTTAGCTCATTCCAAGTTCTATAAAAAAGCAGCGTTTACGTACGTAGCCGGTTTTTAATTTTTATGATAGTCGCTAAGATTACATTTGGTTTAATGTACAATTTTGAATAGATAGCATTAGTACGGAGAGCCGTTCTATTTTTATTCTGTTGGAGAGTAATTTATTCCGTTTCATGTTCATGCAAAACATCAGAAATTTTATATTTAAAAAAAAAATTAAGTTGCGATCTTTTTAATGCTCTTAATAGTTGAATCTCTCAGATTTTAAAGTGCTTTTATGTGCATATTAAAACTTCCAAATGCTATGACATCTATGTGCGATAATATAACAAAATATTACACAACACTACTTTTATTACTACGTTTATTGTGCACCGAATATATACGAGTATATACATATAAAAAAAACAAGTTGAACTTAAAATGCACAATGGGCGCGTTTTCACAACAAGCAATATTTTCCAGGCAACCTTTAGACGTTTAGTTATACTTGATTCACTTCCAATTTAAAGTTAGGTACTAGGTCCACAAGCAATTATCTTTTAAATATTATTTTAAATAATTATCCGTTGATTAAGATACACACAAGCTCAACATTTTCTGACACACAGCTTTTAAGCATCTGAGCGGTTACTTACAATACAGTGATTCAGTGTCTCCTGGGTGGGTTCTATTTAAAGGCGGTTTCTCAGTCACGTACATGAATATTTGTAACCGATTTTTCTTATGTTTCTTTAGTATGGTAAACTATTGCATGCTTGGTATTCTGACATACGAGTACTTTCCAAAAATAATTAAGGATAGTTTATTTTATACTCTACGCTACGATGTACAGCAACTTATAAATAACTTTCAAGTATATTGATTGAGTCTTGATTCGTATCGGAATATGTGCTCTAGTTAGAAAAGTTTAAAAACAAACCAGTACAGTAGCAAACAAAACGACTGCAATAACAATACTTATCATGGCTTTACTCACATGGATTTCGGTGCCTATAGTCTTATATCTTAATTTAGGGTGCCTGCACATATTCATCGGTTAAGGAATGATTGAATAGCAACCATTTTCATTTGCAAACTATAGTATTATACGAAACCGACTGTCTGTCTGATTTTAAGCTAGTATTATATGTGACAAAATGGAACTGTGCAAAAACTGTTAAATCAAAGCGGCACGTATGGGCAGGCTCGACCGGAGAGAGATACCACGGCCTCACAGAAAACCGGCAGTGAAGCAATGCTTGCATTGCTTTTCGCCGAGTGAGTTAGGTTACTGGAGGCCCTAACCCTTCCCTCTCCCCTCTGCCCTCTACCACCTTTCCCCTACTCCGGCCGGTAACGCACTTGTGACTCATGAGTTGCAGATGCCCATGGGCGGCGGTAGTCATTTGTCCCCAATACCATAAAAAAAAAACAAAAAGAAATGAATAACAACATTTAAATATGACAAAACTTTAAAATATTTATGAAGCGCTAATCGCTTATATTAATTTCACCCACGTAATCTACATCCGATATCCATACATAAAACCAACCCGAAATGTAGGCATACGAAAAAACCTGGACAAAAGGTCCCAAAGGAAATAAAGTCCTTACAGCAAATTACGAACATCGTATCGCCCGTCATCAGATGGGTTAAATGTTTTATTCAGCCCGCTAAAGGGGGATAGGAGGGTGGTTAGGCTGAGCAACAGGCCAGATAAGAAAGGATTTGCCGACTACATCTGCACCAGGTTATTAAATAGAAATTCTCTTAAGACTTGGAAAATCTATTTTCTTTTCAGTTTTTATTTTTTAATTAAGACTAACGTAAAATATAGTTTTCAAGTACGGTCCAGGTATTGAAAAAATACATTAGGGTTGGTACTCTGCCAGTACTTTGCTTTATGTAGTGAATGCTGTGAATGGTAATAAGTGGTAGCTAGTTGAACATATACCCAATTGTGTTTATGACGTGAAGGATATAACGTCTAACCCGGTGAAGCATAATTCTGACATGGAGTAGCTTACCACCAAATTTACGAAACACAAACCAAATTTCTTTGCAAATAGATTTGAGAAAACACAACACTGATCTATGTAATAATTGTGTAATCGTCATCATCATTAATACAAATAAATAAAATTGAAGTGTCTGTTTGTAATGTCAAAATAATAGTTTTTTTTAGGCTTATATAGTTATTTGCAAATAAGTTTTAAAATGTTTGTCTGTCTGTTTGTTTTGGCTAATCTCCGGAACGGGTGGACCGATTTCCACGGGACTTTAACTGGCAGACAGCTGGTGTTAAAAGGAATAACTTATACTACTTTTATTTTGGAAAAGAATTAGCGTCCCGCGCAAAACATGTACACGCGAGCGAAGCCGCACGGGAACTGCTAGTGTTTTATAAATTTCATCATGTTATATGATGTTAGATACAATTATACTTATATTGTTAAGTAGTATATAATTATACATATTGGGCATTGTACTGTCTTGTTAATATCAAAAATTTTATTAAAAAGAATTTAACAGTAACAGTCGGTAACATTCGATTGAGAGGTGGACCAAAACGGAATAATTTGCCGTTTAAATTTGTGGCTATCTTCTAATCCCGTTGTAAAAATAGATGACTTTTCATGGGAGAAAACCTTTTGTAATATATTACTTCGCTCTCCCTCAGATGCCTCGGTACCCTTCCAAGTATTTATTTCGTATACAACATGAATTTTGTTGAACCGTTTTTCTATACATACCTATAATAAATCTATACCAAGGTTCGCGTCGTAACAGTGATTTATTTTTAAGAAACTAGTTCCAGAAGGCCATGGAACAAATAAAGATGGTAAAATTATTTACGTTGTCATTTGGAAAAATATTCGTTACAAAGACCGTTCTGTATTTTTGTTTTATTTCAATTAAATAAGCTTTGATGTATTTGCCAGGATTTTGATAAACCCTACGACGTATGTGATTTATTATTTATTTATATATAGTTACTGCTTGCAAAATAAATCTTAGTTTGTAATTGTAATCGACTGTTTATTTAATTAAAAAAATATATTTATAATTTAGTGACCAGATTTTGTCAACTCCTTTTGTGTAAATGTTTATCCTTCTGGGTGTAATTTATCGATAATATGTATGTATTTAGAAATATAAAAGTATGTTTATCAGCAGTCTGGTTACCATATTACAGGCTCTGCATAGTTTGGGATCAGACAGCCGTGTGTGAGATGTGTGAAGTTATTATTATTTTAAATGTAAAAAAAATGAAAGCTATTACCATAGAAATATCTTTTTTCTTTTATATTCATAATAAAAAGCCAACGTCCTTCTTCATTTTCTAAGGTACTATTTCGCTACAGCTCACTTTTTCACAGTCAACACGGCTACTGCTATTTATTCGTAATACAAGACAATTTCAACTTATCAGAGCTTGCAACACCAGTTTGCTGAAGACTCTCTAAAACCCTCTTTGAAATGTTTCTGTCATTTGAACCGCAGAAGGAATTTATTGACTATTCCGTGAAGAAACAACTCGATCTGCACAGAATGCAAACCTTACCGATGGTGCCTGTAACACACAGGTCTTCAAACACACATAGGGAGGTTATATGATTCCTTTTGCCGTTCTATGTTACCCTCGAACGTTTTCTAAGCCACATTACTGTACATGCAACATCCCACATCAAATAAGGGAAGTGAATAAAATCTATGAATGGGCATCAAATGAAAAAAGATTCTGTAAAAAGCTCGCTCTTTCACATGAACGCTGCCGATGCAATCCGATGCACAGACCGTTCGATTCTCTGCATCCGTTCGACTTGTGAAATAAATTGGTCATCATTTTCATTCTATGAAAGTAATTAAATGTAAATGTTTTTGTTAATTTTACTTTGAATAACTTGAGATTATATGATTATAATTATTGTAATGCAAATATATAATAAATTAATTATAAATGTTATGTTGTATCTTTGCATTGGAATACATTTACAACTGCACATATTTATTGTAGTGTAGTGTTATCCCGTGCCAGCAATTGAAAATCAGCAATTTTAATCATATTACTTATCATCTACTATTACTATAAAAAAAAACGTCAAGTATTTTTAAAACTGTCCTTTAATGTTATGCAAAAGAATTACTCAACAATATAAAAATTACATAAGTTTTATTTATATTTCCAAAAAAAATCTCTACTGTTAATTGAGACGCAAACCACGTGTAAATAAGCTCAAATAAGACCCTTCCATTTCACATTTAAATTGTTGTTTATCTTCCAAGGCACAGAAAATGATGTCCCGGCCTAATTGACGCTTTAGGCAATTTTACATGATTCATTTGTTTTTCTATAAAGCGTTTTATTATAATAAAGAATCTGTATTCCAAGATACTGGCTGTAAAACCAAAGGTCGAATGATATGATAAAAGGAGCCTATTTACTTGATACAAAATAATTACAGGACACTTGATTTTATAAAGATTTTTTGTAGTTTCAAAACAGTGCAAAACATTTTTTTAAAACTTATTATACAACTATTATCGACGTAATACGGTAGAGTGTTTGAGAGATTGACTCTGTTTCTATTTCTATCTTGAAATCTTTCGGTTATTGACGAAATTATCAGGAAGAAAAAGGAGAGAGATTTTTTTAAATTATTTGACATCATACACAACATTTTGCACCTTTTATATAGTACTAACTGACCCACGCAAATTCGTCCGCGTTTGTAAATTTTCAGCGTTTTTCAAAATTTTTCATTGATGCTCCGCTCCTATTGGTTGTAGCGTGATGTTGTATAGCCTATAGCCTTCCTCGATAAATGGGCTATCCAACACTAAAAAAAAAAATCAATTCGAACCTTTAGTTCCAGAGATTAGCGGATTCCTTCCTTCCTCCTTACTAATATTATAAATGCGAAAGTAACTCTGTCTGTCTGTCGCCCTTTCACGCCAAAACTATTGAACCGATTTAAATGAAATTTGGTACACAGATAGTCTAGAGCCTGAGAAAGGACTTAAGATAGATAGATAGATAGATAAACTCTTTATTGTACAAAACATACAAAACTGTTTAAAGACATTCTTACAAACTAAAAGTAGTGACCTTGTACAATTGGCGGCCTTATCGCGCTCTGCGATCTCTTCCAGGCAACCATTAGATGGAACGAGAGTTTATGTATGGCAAGAGGCGTTGCAGTGTATAATTAAGAATATTATCTAAGTCATAATAATAACATATATTTTCAAATACATACAAATAACAACATAGGTACATATATATAAATATATAGGTATATATATACATACACAAATAAATAAGTATAGGTGCACACATATAAATGAACGGGCATCATGAGTCAACCACTCAACAACTCAAGTAATGATCCTTTGTTAATTTTTTAAAATTGGGTAGTGTTTTTGCGAGCCTGATGGTCAGTGGCAATGCATTCCACAGACGGATGGCCTGGACTGAAAAGGACTTAAGCTACTTTTTTACGCGAAAAAACCTAAATAAACAAAAATTCTACCCAAAGACACTATTCCACGCGAACGAGGTCGCGGGCACACAGCTAGTAAACTATAAAACATTTGACAACCTTAGTAAAAAAAACAGAGGATTAACCGTACACTTGATCACATATTCTATACCCTCAGGCTATCAGAGAACTCGTCCTACCTTAGAGAGCTGTTAAAAACGAAAATGATTTAACAAAGTCACCATTTATGACAAAGAAAACTGCTTTAGATATGTTAGAAAGGAAAAACAAGCGATAAAGAATAGCGCCCATAATCTTTAACGCTAATATCGTTGTGCGCGCTTGTACGCAATGTGTACGCCATTACCGTAAACGATATAAACGCGATGGAAATAAGTACGCTGGGAATTATTTTATAACTAAATGGAAATAAGATACGAGTATATGTATGTGTTAATATTTAAATGATGATAAAAGCGTACTTAGAAGTGTATTTTTTTATGTAAAATGATAATAATGTTAAGATCTTTACTGGAACTAAATATGTATATGGATGAGGCCATAAATTGCAGTTATGTAAAATAGAAGTAATTTACAGTAAAACGTAAAAGAACTATTCACAAACAAAAACAACTTTAATTTTGTAAAACTGTAAAATTGTATTTCAATCTTTATTTTAGCGTTAGCCTTTACTGTCATTTTTTTTAAATCGTTATTGCATTATTCTTCACAGTTAAAAATGTAAAAAAAAATCATGTTAACATTCAGTCGTATCATGTTAACTCAAAAAAAAAATATTTGAACTTCCAATGAAACAAAATCGATCTTACGATACTGCAACAATTAGCTTTTATTCGAACAGAAATCATTGTTCTAGAGTTCTATTAAAACTGATGCCAAAAACCTTCACTTTTTCAACAAAGGTTACAACAAACACATTTACGAGCACTTCAGAATTTGATTTAATAATTATTATTTCATTTGTGGCACTCAAAGTCTATTGATATTTTTCTTTATTTAACATTTACCTTCCTTAGCCTGAAAACTTAAAATAGAACCTGTGTTTGACTAACGAGATCTTTAAATACTTATTGAATGCCTAACTCAAAGTTGTACTACAAAACGTTATGAGAATGCGTTTTCTACAGCACGACTTAAAAAATTAATCGTTAACAATCCCTAGATACTTATCATTATGCCCGCCATAGGACTTCCACTTCTGGAAATAGGCTTCCCGCAATAACTTCCAAGAAGACCTGTTCAAAGCGGCTTGTATCCGACGGCTCTTTGTAAGCTCACCAGGAATATCGGAGCTGCCGGCGACTCCGCCCGATACCGAGAGGTTGTCTAAGTATTGCCTAATCATGACTTAGCTATGCAATACTTAACAGTGTTATGGGGAAACCACAGAGTTACACGCCTACACTTTTTACAGTGGGCGATTTCAGGCCTTACAGCTGTCTGTTTGTTTTAGTCTTTGTTTACTTCCTATTTCTATTCAGAAAATGAGCAATTTTGTGAAGAAATTCTTTTTTTTTAATGGGTGCACACAAACACAATAACTGTGCTTCTCGTATTGTTCTACATGTAAAAAGTAAATATGGAATGACTAAAATAATTAGGAAATTACTGGACTCAATAAAAAATGTAAATAGTGGTATAAAGTTAATACCGTAACTTAAAGACATACTCTTGGAAACATTAAACACAACCCCAATATACTATAAATACCCAATTCAAATGTTAACATATTATAAATGGCAAATAAATGAACAACAATTTTTTTTTTTTTATTTGTTCAGAATGTTGGTAAAAAGAAATAAAATGGTATGCAACAAATATAAGAGCCTGGTACATACTATCATTCATAAGGCATACAATTTTAAAGTTCATAGTGTATTTATTATTAATTTTATTAATAACGATTAATCAAAAATAAATAAATAATAATGTTTTATCAGTATTACCTATACTACCTATGATTACTACTCATCACAAAACACTTTGTAATATTATTCATTTATTTGAAATAATCCCTTTTTTAAATATTTATTGATAATATCAGATGGCGAGATGAAAATATTTTAATTTTACTATACTCTACTGAATACAAAGAAGCTTTTAGCTATCAAATTTTAATATGTTTATTTGAGTGCCTACCCTTGGTCCCCCTCGGTGGCTCCTTATTGAATACGTTTCTAAAAGGAATCGTATTCTTTATTCTCTGTGCTACTGCAGGTTATTCTAGATAGAAGCTGAAATGTCGATGTATATTTCTATACCATCTATGAAATATATTACATATTCTACGTTTTACGTAACAAAGCGTTGTCAAAACACAAACATTTACCAATTTAACACAACGGTTCCATTCCAATTTTCATTCACAGTCCACTGCTCCATCACAATAAAATTCGGAATAAAACCGTCATCGTAAACACGGAGTGTACCAGAGACAAAATTGTAGAGCAGAGAGGACAGGGATGTTCTGAACGAACATTGAAGCAAAACGTGCAGCTGCATTCAAATTATCAAACGAACAGAGTGTCATATGTAAGACGGACTGTTGTTTCAAGAGATATGTTAAACGCAAATATGCGGACCCTACCTCTGACCTGTAAGCTGCAATTTACTAGACTACTGATGTTATATTTTTGTTCGTTTACCTGATTGGGCCCATATTAAATACGAAATATTTTGGTTTTTTGCAGTACCTACATGTTGTTAGACGGCATCCGTTTAATTACTATAATTAAAACTCCGTTTTCATTAACTCCCGCGTTGCCAGACACATTTTTTTTAACAATCTGTAGATGCAATACTATTTAAATATTAAAAGTGAAGAGAACGTGAAGAGAATTCTGTGTACGCATTTTTAAGAAAATCTCGCGGGGGTTTGTAAAATTTGGAATTCTTAATTTTATATATTTAGAAGAAGTGCAGAAAGCTAAAATTACGAGCCATACCAAGCTACACGCGTCCAGTATGTATATTGATCTGTCAAAGTCTAACATTCAGTTTAACTATATTGGAAATGAATAAGTAAAAAAATATGAATTATGGTCAAATTTCTGCGATCTCTAGTAATTATAATCTCTAATATCTAACTTTTGACGGCTGTCTTATACAGTCGTCAAAAGTTAAATAAATTTAAAGAATGAAAATAATATGAATAATTTCAATAAAAATTAAATTATTTAATGTTAATCTTATGTTGTCAAAGACGTAATATACTTTGGATATACTAACTGAACACAATGTTTATAGAACGTGACACCACTTAATCCTTTGGAGGCTGAAGAATGTGGCACAGTATTATAAACAATATAAATAATTGTTATTAGTGAGTAAATATTGTTAAATAAATAAATAAATTTTCTCAAATAAATAGAGATTGAATTGTTGAAATGTCATGAAATAATTGACTTTCGTTTAACCGTGCGTCGCCGCGTTGCGTCGCCGCCCGTGGCGTACTTGTACAGCGTGGACAATAGTCACAATACTCGTGGGCTTGAAAGCACTACAAATGATAACTTCAAATATTTTCAAAGGAGTTATTTGTCAACACCTATTGTTCCGGAACGAACAACAAAATTTCCGATATCCTATGATTCTTACAATACACCCCTTCAACTTTAATACAAGTCACTTCATTGTACCGAATATAAACACATTGTATTGTCAACTTAGGTTTAAATCATGAATGTGGTTTCTTACTTAAAGTACCTGAACCGAAGGCTGAGGAGGCCCGCATTGTGAAACTTACATAAAGAGTTATCAAAGTTACTCCACTTTATGCTAACTGCTATATACGTAGTAGGTAAGCGGAATAAATTTGTGGCTGTACAATAGTATACTATCATGGTGACGTTAGGGTATTTAATAAAAAATGTTGAAATCAATGGTAGGAATCACAATCTGATAGATCTGACGTAGACAGACACCGTGTTTTAGTTGATTGAAATAGGACTTAAGCGCTTCGTCGTACAATCAGTAATGTGACATGAGCAGCCTAATAAACACACATTGTAAAAATAATTTAAATATCGCATCCATAATTATTTTTATATCCTTTACATGATTAAACCTCTGCAAATTGACACCCACGGAGGTGAGTCCATTCAATATGTCTTTCATCACGAGTATGGCACATCTTTGGATTGTAAATATCCATAGCTTACTGTGTTGATTCCATGACGGCGATAAAGGATCAATGAATTCCCGATATATATATGCGTCGAAGAAAAAAAAAACCGTACGTAAGAGAAAGTAACAATCGTATTTTATCGTCGTATCATAAGCATATGTTTATCTCTCTTTGTAATACTTTCTATATCGGGAGATTAATTTGAAACGCATAAATAATTTACATATACATGGTGTGTTTGAAAATAGAACAGTTACTTAAATCACTAAAAGGGTTATGAGTACTTATTGAGTCTCTAGCATGCAGTTACAATAAAAAAGACTATCCATTTACGGTATGGCCCTTTGAATTTCTGGGTATTTTTACCTCGAGTTCTCATAAAGCAGGTGAACGTGTAAAATTAAAGAGATGATGGCTGGTCCATGCGTCATACTCGTGAACGGGTGCTGCTTGGGGTGACTGGTCGGCCTAGTCAGCGATGCTTTAGCCTATACTATTATTTTGGTTCGTTCAACTGCAACTCTTAATCCAGTCACGAATTATTTTTAACTCTAGATTTTGTAACTGAATGAAGGTAGATGTGCACCTTGAATGATTTCTATGTTTAATAAGTTCAAACCTTCAACGGTATCACTGAGTGGTTTTTTTTTTTTGGTACGTTTGCTTTTGGAGGATTTCAATAAAATGAAATGCAGGTGGCATCAGCTTGCATCCTGTTTACCTTTCGTGTAACACTAACACTATTGTACCTGAAGATCTGACTTTTAAAAAGAGTGGCCATGAGTTTCTTTGCCAGTATTCTTCTCATAAGGCTCTACGCATTTTGGAAACTGGAAGTTATAGATCGACACAAGCAGGCAGTAGATTTTGGTGTTTTCACCTAATTTACCTCGACAATCCAGCACATGCTGTGGCGTCTGTTTACGCCGATCTATGATTTTAACTCTAGCTTCAATTTAACGTTCATAAATGTCACTTAGTGTCTTAAATGAATGAATAATTTTGAATTTGAAAGATTTTAAATCGAACGTATTTTTTTATTTTGGAGCTATGCATGCAGTTTTTGAGAAAATCCATAAAACTAACTTAAAAAAAGTTAGTTTTTATGGATTGTCTTAGTTACGGAATGAAAAAATGCAAAATAAAAAAATATGTACCATTTAAAATCTTTAACTTTAACCCTTTGAAAAACGGAGGCACAAATACCTAGTAATTATTCATAACTTGTAAACGGATAGTTTATTTTCAAAAATTCTTATTGTGACTGCATGCTAGTCATGCTCTTTCAGTGATTTAAGTAAGTGTTCAGTTTCAAATTCATCCTGTATAAAGACATCTGACACCCTAAATAACTACAACTTTAAAATACAAAATAATTACAGGACACTTGATTTTATAAAGATTTTTTGTAGTTTCAAAACAGTGCAAAACATTTTTTTAAAACTTATTATACAACTATTATCGACGTAATACGGTAGAGTGTTTGAGAGATTGACTCTGTTTCTATTTCTATCTTGAAATCTTTCGGTTATTGACGAAATTATCAGGAAGAAAAAGGAGAGAGATTTTTTTAAATTATTTGACATCATACACAACATTTTGCACCTTTTATATAGTACTAACTGACCCACGCAAATTCGTCCGCGTTTGTAAATTTTCAGCGTTTTTCAAAATTTTTCATTGATGCTCCGCTCCTATTGGTTGTAGCGTGATGTTGTATAGCCTATAGCCTTCCTCGATAAATGGGCTATCCAACACTAAAAAAAAAAATCAATTCGAACCTTTAGTTCCAGAGATTAGCGGATTCCTTCCTTCCTCCTTACTAATATTATAAATGCGAAAGTAACTCTGTCTGTCTGTCGCCCTTTCACGCCAAAACTATTGAACCGATTTAAATGAAATTTGGTACACAGATAGTCTAGAGCCTGAGAAAGGACTTAAGATAGATAGATAGATAGATAAACTCTTTATTGTACAAAACATACAAAACTGTTTAAAGACATTCTTACAAACTAAAAGTAGTGACCTTGTACAATTGGCGGCCTTATCGCGCTCTGCGATCTCTTCCAGGCAACCATTAGATGGAACGAGAGTTTATGTATGGCAAGAGGCGTTGCAGTGTATAATTAAGAATATTATCTAAGTCATAATAATAACATATATTTTCAAATACATACAAATAACAACATAGGTACATATATATAAATATATAGGTATATATATACATACACAAATAAATAAGTATAGGTGCACACATATAAATGAACGGGCATCATGAGTCAACCACTCAACAACTCAAGTAATGATCCTTTGTTAATTTTTTAAAATTGGGTAGTGTTTTTGCGAGCCTGATGGTCAGTGGCAATGCATTCCACAGACGGATGGCCTGGACTGAAAAGGACTTAAGCTACTTTTTTACGCGAAAAAACCTAAATAAACAAAAATTCTACCCAAAGACACTATTCCACGCGAACGAGGTCGCGGGCACACAGCTAGTAAACTATAAAACATTTGACAACCTTAGTAAAAAAAACAGAGGATTAACCGTACACTTGATCACATATTCTATACCCTCAGGCTATCAGAGAACTCGTCCTACCTTAGAGAGCTGTTAAAAACGAAAATGATTTAACAAAGTCACCATTTATGACAAAGAAAACTGCTTTAGATATGTTAGAAAGGAAAAACAAGCGATAAAGAATAGCGCCCATAATCTTTAACGCTAATATCGTTGTGCGCGCTTGTACGCAATGTGTACGCCATTACCGTAAACGATATAAACGCGATGGAAATAAGTACGCTGGGAATTATTTTATAACTAAATGGAAATAAGATACGAGTATATGTATGTGTTAATATTTAAATGATGATAAAAGCGTACTTAGAAGTGTATTTTTTTATGTAAAATGATAATAATGTTAAGATCTTTACTGGAACTAAATATGTATATGGATGAGGCCATAAATTGCAGTTATGTAAAATAGAAGTAATTTACAGTAAAACGTAAAAGAACTATTCACAAACAAAAACAACTTTAATTTTGTAAAACTGTAAAATTGTATTTCAATCTTTATTTTAGCGTTAGCCTTTACTGTCATTTTTTTTAAATCGTTATTGCATTATTCTTCACAGTTAAAAATGTAAAAAAAAATCATGTTAACATTCAGTCGTATCATGTTAACTCAAAAAAAAAATATTTGAACTTCCAATGAAACAAAATCGATCTTACGATACTGCAACAATTAGCTTTTATTCGAACAGAAATCATTGTTCTAGAGTTCTATTAAAACTGATGCCAAAAACCTTCACTTTTTCAACAAAGGTTACAACAAACACATTTACGAGCACTTCAGAATTTGATTTAATAATTATTATTTCATTTGTGGCACTCAAAGTCTATTGATATTTTTCTTTATTTAACATTTACCTTCCTTAGCCTGAAAACTTAAAATAGAACCTGTGTTTGACTAACGAGATCTTTAAATACTTATTGAATGCCTAACTCAAAGTTGTACTACAAAACGTTATGAGAATGCGTTTTCTACAGCACGACTTAAAAAATTAATCGTTAACAATCCCTAGATACTTATCATTATGCCCGCCATAGGACTTCCACTTCTGGAAATAGGCTTCCCGCAATAACTTCCAAGAAGACCTGTTCAAAGCGGCTTGTATCCGACGGCTCTTTGTAAGCTCACCAGGAATATCGGAGCTGCCGGCGACTCCGCCCGATACCGAGAGGTTGTCTAAGTATTGCCTAATCATGACTTAGCTATGCAATACTTAACAGTGTTATGGGGAAACCACAGAGTTACACGCCTACACTTTTTACAGTGGGCGATTTCAGGCCTTACAGCTGTCTGTTTGTTTTAGTCTTTGTTTACTTCCTATTTCTATTCAGAAAATGAGCAATTTTGTGAAGAAATTCTTTTTTTTTAATGGGTGCACACAAACACAATAACTGTGCTTCTCGTATTGTTCTACATGTAAAAAGTAAATATGGAATGACTAAAATAATTAGGAAATTACTGGACTCAATAAAAAATGTAAATAGTGGTATAAAGTTAATACCGTAACTTAAAGACATACTCTTGGAAACATTAAACACAACCCCAATATACTATAAATACCCAATTCAAATGTTAACATATTATAAATGGCAAATAAATGAACAACAATTTTTTTTTTTTTATTTGTTCAGAATGTTGGTAAAAAGAAATAAAATGGTATGCAACAAATATAAGAGCCTGGTACATACTATCATTCATAAGGCATACAATTTTAAAGTTCATAGTGTATTTATTATTAATTTTATTAATAACGATTAATCAAAAATAAATAAATAATAATGTTTTATCAGTATTACCTATACTACCTATGATTACTACTCATCACAAAACACTTTGTAATATTATTCATTTATTTGAAATAATCCCTTTTTTAAATATTTATTGATAATATCAGATGGCGAGATGAAAATATTTTAATTTTACTATACTCTACTGAATACAAAGAAGCTTTTAGCTATCAAATTTTAATATGTTTATTTGAGTGCCTACCCTTGGTCCCCCTCGGTGGCTCCTTATTGAATACGTTTCTAAAAGGAATCGTATTCTTTATTCTCTGTGCTACTGCAGGTTATTCTAGATAGAAGCTGAAATGTCGATGTATATTTCTATACCATCTATGAAATATATTACATATTCTACGTTTTACGTAACAAAGCGTTGTCAAAACACAAACATTTACCAATTTAACACAACGGTTCCATTCCAATTTTCATTCACAGTCCACTGCTCCATCACAATAAAATTCGGAATAAAACCGTCATCGTAAACACGGAGTGTACCAGAGACAAAATTGTAGAGCAGAGAGGACAGGGATGTTCTGAACGAACATTGAAGCAAAACGTGCAGCTGCATTCAAATTATCAAACGAACAGAGTGTCATATGTAAGACGGACTGTTGTTTCAAGAGATATGTTAAACGCAAATATGCGGACCCTACCTCTGACCTGTAAGCTGCAATTTACTAGACTACTGATGTTATATTTTTGTTCGTTTACCTGATTGGGCCCATATTAAATACGAAATATTTTGGTTTTTTGCAGTACCTACATGTTGTTAGACGGCATCCGTTTAATTACTATAATTAAAACTCCGTTTTCATTAACTCCCGCGTTGCCAGACACATTTTTTTTAACAATCTGTAGATGCAATACTATTTAAATATTAAAAGTGAAGAGAACGTGAAGAGAATTCTGTGTACGCATTTTTAAGAAAATCTCGCGGGGGTTTGTAAAATTTGGAATTCTTAATTTTATATATTTAGAAGAAGTGCAGAAAGCTAAAATTACGAGCCATACCAAGCTACACGCGTCCAGTATGTATATTGATCTGTCAAAGTCTAACATTCAGTTTAACTATATTGGAAATGAATAAGTAAAAAAATATGAATTATGGTCAAATTTCTGCGATCTCTAGTAATTATAATCTCTAATATCTAACTTTTGACGGCTGTCTTATACAGTCGTCAAAAGTTAAATAAATTTAAAGAATGAAAATAATATGAATAATTTCAATAAAAATTAAATTATTTAATGTTAATCTTATGTTGTCAAAGACGTAATATACTTTGGATATACTAACTGAACACAATGTTTATAGAACGTGACACCACTTAATCCTTTGGAGGCTGAAGAATGTGGCACAGTATTATAAACAATATAAATAATTGTTATTAGTGAGTAAATATTGTTAAATAAATAAATAAATTTTCTCAAATAAATAGAGATTGAATTGTTGAAATGTCATGAAATAATTGACTTTCGTTTAACCGTGCGTCGCCGCGTTGCGTCGCCGCCCGTGGCGTACTTGTACAGCGTGGACAATAGTCACAATACTCGTGGGCTTGAAAGCACTACAAATGATAACTTCAAATATTTTCAAAGGAGTTATTTGTCAACACCTATTGTTCCGGAACGAACAACAAAATTTCCGATATCCTATGATTCTTACAATACACCCCTTCAACTTTAATACAAGTCACTTCATTGTACCGAATATAAACACATTGTATTGTCAACTTAGGTTTAAATCATGAATGTGGTTTCTTACTTAAAGTACCTGAACCGAAGGCTGAGGAGGCCCGCATTGTGAAACTTACATAAAGAGTTATCAAAGTTACTCCACTTTATGCTAACTGCTATATACGTAGTAGGTAAGCGGAATAAATTTGTGGCTGTACAATAGTATACTATCATGGTGACGTTAGGGTATTTAATAAAAAATGTTGAAATCAATGGTAGGAATCACAATCTGATAGATCTGACGTAGACAGACACCGTGTTTTAGTTGATTGAAATAGGACTTAAGCGCTTCGTCGTACAATCAGTAATGTGACATGAGCAGCCTAATAAACACACATTGTAAAAATAATTTAAATATCGCATCCATAATTATTTTTATATCCTTTACATGATTAAACCTCTGCAAATTGACACCCACGGAGGTGAGTCCATTCAATATGTCTTTCATCACGAGTATGGCACATCTTTGGATTGTAAATATCCATAGCTTACTGTGTTGATTCCATGACGGCGATAAAGGATCAATGAATTCCCGATATATATATGCGTCGAAGAAAAAAAAAACCGTACGTAAGAGAAAGTAACAATCGTATTTTATCGTCGTATCATAAGCATATGTTTATCTCTCTTTGTAATACTTTCTATATCGGGAGATTAATTTGAAACGCATAAATAATTTACATATACATGGTGTATTTGAAAATAGAACAGTTACTTAAATCACTAAAAGGGTTATGAGTACTTATTGAGTCTCTAGCATGCAGTTACAATAAAAAAGACTATCCATTTACGGTATGGCCCTTTGAATTTCTGGGTATTTTTACCTCGAGTTCTCATAAAGCAGGTGAACGTGTAAAATTAAAGAGATGATGGCTGGTCCATGCGTCATACTCGTGAACGGGTGCTGCTTGGGGTGACTGGTCGGCCTAGTCAGCGATGCTTTAGCCTATACTATTATTTTGGTTCGTTCAACTGCAACTCTTAATCCAGTCACGAATTATTTTTAACTCTAGATTTTGTAACTGAATGAAGGTAGATGTGCACCTTGAATGATTTCTATGTTTAATAAGTTCAAACCTTCAACGGTATCACTGAGTGGTTTTTTTTTTTTGGTACGTTTGCTTTTGGAGGATTTCAATAAAATGAAATGCAGGTGGCATCAGCTTGCATCCTGTTTACCTTTCGTGTAACACTAACACTATTGTACCTGAAGATCTGACTTTTAAAAAGAGTGGCCATGAGTTTCTTTGCCAGTATTCTTCTCATAAGGCTCTACGCATTTTGGAAACTGGAAGTTATAGATCGACACAAGCAGGCAGTAGATTTTGGTGTTTTCACCTAATTTACCTCGACAATCCAGCACATGCTGTGGCGTCTGTTTACGCCGATCTATGATTTTAACTCTAGCTTCAATTTAACGTTCATAAATGTCACTTAGTGTCTTAAATGAATGAATAATTTTGAATTTGAAAGATTTTAAATCGAACGTATTTTTTTATTTTGGAGCTATGCATGCAGTTTTTGAGAAAATCCATAAAACTAACTTAAAAAAAGTTAGTTTTTATGGATTGTCTTAGTTACGGAATGAAAAAATGCAAAATAAAAAAATATGTACCATTTAAAATCTTTAACTTTAACCCTTTGAAAAACGGAGGCACAAATACCTAGTAATTCAAATATTCATAACTTGTAAACGGATAGTTTATTTTCAAAAATTCTTATTGTGACTGCATGCTAGTCATGCTCTTTCAGTGATTTAAGTAAGTGTTCAGTTTCAAATTCATCCTGTATAAAGACATCTGACACCCTAAATAACTACAACTTTAAAATACAAGACAAATATTTACAACTTAAACACCAAATATTAAGAGAACCAACACTTGTTGTACAAGTATGTCTACCTACAAGAATGATAATTAAAATCCCAGCTCAAATAAAGTCAGCGAGCAATGTGTTGAGACGAAGGCAGCACATTGCAAAATAATTAGCTTTGTATTAAGAACGATGTTAGAATTACTTCAAAACTTAGTGTTATTAAAGGTATATATGCAGATTAACAGTACCACATAGGATCAAAAATGGATGCTCATCTAAAAAACTTCTCGCGGTATACCCTGGAGGAAGGTAGTGCCCGGGAAACGTTGCGAGCTTCCATTAGCCGGTTCTATCGGGGCGAGAGTGGCCCAAATTATAGACCATTAAAGAAAATCCCTGAAAATAATACCCAGCGAGTTCGCTGTCTCTGGGCTCGTTCGGAAATAGAGGACGAAATCTGCAACAGACTTCCATCCGACCAAGTTATAATCTGACTTATCAGAATATCCACCTATTTTGCAAGTAGCCGACTTAACTGATTATCACAGCTAAAGGAACTTTATGAGTTGATGAACTGTCAATCACACAGTTATAGTTAATGGTAATAGTTAAGCAATCCATTATTTAGGTTTTTAACCTTTTTCAAGATTTTTTATACAGGAGGTAATTTTTTACACTGACACAAATAAATATAGATAATTTATTTATTTATTTACTTTAATTAAAACGGTTTTACGAATTACAATAATTAAAGACATGTATACATCAATACAAAAAAAAAACACAATTATACCAAATTAAGTAAAAAATAAATATATATTACTAGTAGCGCCACGTGGTTTCACCCGCGTAAGTTCCTATCCCGTGAGAATATCGGTATAAAAAGTATGTTAATCCAGATCAATACATACCAAGTTTATTCGCAATTGGTTCAGTAGTTTTGGCGTGAAAGAGTAATAAACATCCATATATACATACATCTATACATCCTCACAAACTTTCACGTTTATAATATTAGTAGGATGAGTAATATATACATTTCATATACATAAACCGACGCCTTTCGCTTTCTTTACTGCACTTTACGAGTTCAGGCGCCATAAGAATATTTACGCTTCATGCCAATTAGGTGTGTATTGCAGCATAATGCTGAGACGGAGACTGGTCAGGCTTACAGACCTTTATTATATTTTTTTATTATATACTTGATATTCATTTTATATTGTGAAATGTAGCTTTATTTTGTATGTGCTTCTTCGTCACTAAATAAAAACTGTTATAGATAACACGTGCGACATAAAAAATATCTTTCTCTTTTGATTAAAAAAATTTAGATTTTATATTGATGATGAGTTTTGTTGATTTCTCAAAAAACGAGACACAAGTCAAATCGTAAACAATTGTAAATGAAAATAATGCTTGAAGACAGTCACAGTCGACAACCTTAATCCTATATAACTCATACCAGCGGTACTGATGCAGCCCAATCTGTCCTTCTTAAACACATTAAATAGAACTCATTGGGTGTGTTTTCTAAGACAAATACAGCATTATTTCTTAATCCAAAACCATATATTTCTTAGTGTATTATAACATGTATTTCAAATTGTTCATAAGTTAACAACTACTGTGTTCGTAATTTCTTAGTAACAGTAGATAGATAGATAGATAGAGTATGCTTTATTGTACACCAAAAATAGGATACATACAACATTCAATATTAAGTAGCATACAATGGGCGGTCTTATCGCAGTCTGCGATCTCTTACAGACAACCTTTGATGGACTATACTGTATAGTAATAGGTAACTTGTGGTGCACATTAGTCTTACTTACTAAAACAATAACATGTATACATACACACATACATACATATATACATACATACATACCCATATAAATATATATATACACATAAATACAGATGAACATATACATAGGTATAGGTTATTACAAAGATAGGTAGTGATCCTTGACGAGTTTTTGGAAAATAGTTAGTGACTTTGCCCGTCTGATAACTTCTGGCAATGCATTCCATAGACGTGCAGCTTGCACTGAAAAAACATTTGTCAAAAAAAGCTGTGGAGTGGGTTGGAATTTCCAACGTCAGGTTTTCCGATGATATTAAGTATCTGATATGTGTGTCGTGAATGAATGCGAAACGTTTCTTAAGGTAAACAGGAGTAGTAGGGTTAAATAAGTATTACAGTATTACATTGAACATGTGTAAACACAAGTTATAATGATAGTTCGCCGTTCATACTTCTTGCTTTAAAATTTTGTCAGTGTATTTATTAAATTGCACTGACAAAATTCTTTGGTACCAAACGTACCAAAAAATTTTACCAACAAAAAATTAATCAACACACAAAAACACACACAGATTTGGCCATAAAAAAGTTGGTCCGGGTTTGACTAGTGTGTTAAAATACAAACAAATCTACAAATGTTACAAAAGGTACAAATGGATTCTAAATGAAACAAACAAATCTTACCGAAGTCATGTATCATGGCACTTATCCTACACCTTATAAACTCTGTATTAATAAACTTTCATAAACCGTTAATTCTAAATGTCAGCAGAATATTGTAATAATATAAGCTTTCGGTTCATAAACGTTTAATTAAAGAATAGGTTTACGGCTCACGGCTCGTTTCGTTTTAAGTCTTTGATATTTAATATAATGTGTAATTATAACAACTAAAGCCTTGTTGTCTCTCATTATTATGGCTGCTATTATCATAATAAAATAATCTCTGTTATCCGCTTCATAAATCTTTGTGTATTACTTTGGAAGGGTATATTTAGGGAACGCTTTATCATATTTTTTAATATTTGAGTTAGGAAATTTCATCCAGATTTTGTATTGCATCACTTACAGTGTGTCCTTAGTAATTCATAGGTCCAATCATTGAAATAAGTACTAAATGTTCTGGCCTAAATGCAAAACATAACAAGTACACATTTTTTATACTTAAACTATAGTATTTACACTTCCTGCAAATACATTCCATAAGGCGGACTTAATGCCCTAGGCATTTTTTTACAGTCAACCTTTGGGTGATGCAGAGACGTGCATGGCAGGTGTATAATTAAAATTTTAGACTTACATAGTCGCTAAGTATATCGATCGTAGAACAACTTTACAGATTCTTCAACGAGGTAATTTAAATAAAAAGTTTATTGTGTTTTGTTGTACTTGATTATAATCACAATTGACTGGCCTGTTGGTCTTGACTGGCCTGTTGGTCTAGTGGTTAGTGACCCTGACTGCTAAGCCAGAGGTCGTGGGTTCGATTCCCACCCAGGACAAATAATTGTATGATGAGCACGATAATTTGTTCTGCGTCTGGGTGTAATTTATCTATAATATGTATATATTTAGAAATATATAAGTATGTTTATCAGCAGTCTGGTTACCATAGTACAGGCTCTGCCTAGTTTGGGACCAGACAGCCGTGTGTGAGATGTGTGGAGTTATTATTATTATTATTAATTAAAACTGTTTATTGACATGCACCTCTTTTTGCTAAATACTCGTCATTCTTCTCGTTCAATGCCAGTTTCTGTCCCGGTAAAAAGGTCTATGGGATTCACCCTATACCTGTATATAATACATGTATGGGTTTTGACTGCTGAGCCAGAGATCGTGGGTTCGATTTGGGAATCGTATGCTGAAGTCCTGGGTGGGCCCAGGACTAATAATTGTGTGATGAGTACGATTATTTGTTCTGTGTCTGGGTGCAATTTATCTGTATGTCTATCAGTAGTCTGGTTACTATCCCATCTATATAGTTTGGGATCAGACGGCCGTGTGGAAGGTGTCACAAGTGATCATTATTTTAATATTCAGGGTGCAAACGAAGTGAAACACCGTATCGTATACTGAAATAGTATATTCAAGTCGAAAATCATTGGAATTTTCTGTCGAAAAAATCATTATTTTTTTATAATTTTACATTCTCATAATTAAAAGTGATATCAAAATGAGTAAACAGAACATTTTGCGGCCAAAGACTGCAATGTAATCAATCAAACAACATTCGAACATTTTATGCAATCAGCTGGTCTTGACGGCGCCGAACGTTTAAGGTTATTCGCCGTACCACACAAACAAAGCCTAGCTCAAACTTACTTGTATATGTGTATATTATGAAACCGATAAACAACTTACACATATACAGAGAGAGGTTATGTTCGGTGTGGATTCCTCCCAAATATCCATTGAAAATGAATAAAAAACCAAAACCGTTCAAATAACTACCTCGACTTGAAGTATTGTAACTTTAAATCAAAACAAGAAGGTCCTATCTACCATTATATCTGTAAAGACTTTGACAATGGCCTAAACTTACTCTTAGGACTTAACAAAGAGAACTCGTACTCATTTCAGACGTTAAGACAATCTAACAGACTAATGATATGTTGAACTGTTAATTGTTAAGTTAGCGCTCTTTGTGAAGTTAGGAAACACCACGTCTGCCGAAAGTAGTTTTATAAAACATGCGGTGCATCAAATATATATTGTACCGTTTTCTGAGCCTGTAAAATACGTAAATTTAAATTAGCATTTTATTAAAACCTCATATCTAAACTAATATTATAAAGAGGAAACATTTGTGTGTATGTTTGTAATGTTTTCACACAAAAACTACTGGACCGATTGCGATTGTAGATAGCTGGAGACCTGGATTAACGCATAGGCTACTTTTCGGGATCGGGACATACGCAGGTGAAACCGCGAGGCGCTGCTAGTCCTTTATAAAAACACTACGAGTAGGAAGTGTGAATTGTTATTACTCTTGTTAAACCCTTCAAGGAAGCGTAAGTTAGGAGTACGTTCAAGTGAATTATTTACAAAAGGAAGTTCAATACCAATAGGGTAGAAATCAATACATCACAAGTCCGACTTAGTTATGCTATCAACGTTAACACACAGTCCACCCAATGTTTTATGTGGTCAGGTTAGTGTTTGCTATTTCAATCATACTATCTGTGAGCGAAGAAGAAATCGCATTCTTCTTCTTATACAACACTTTGCAGCACAGCGTAGACTAGAGTTAATTTGTTATTGCATAAATAGCGATGTCGTACATTATGAAACAAATGAAATACGTCTATTAAATAAATTTATATTACCGAAACCACCTAGCAAAGCACACTATCTTTCTATAGAATAGTAGCGATCCTACCCACTGGGTACCGTATTTCCCCAGTCTATAATTAAGCAGAAACTTGATGTGCCCAACATCCTTAGAAAATGACTCCTTGTTTAGTAATAAAACTTTTAAAAAGTTTACTAAAGATGCCAACAAAATGTGATATATTAGTTTTTATTCACTGGCATTTATTTCGTTCACTTTGCTATCATGTTGGAATATCAGACAGAATACAAACAGCTTTCCATTCGAAGAGGGATGAAACGCTTGTAGCAACACAATATAACGTATTTGTAAGAAGCTATTCAGATTTATGCTTTAGCTTTGCAATCTTCTAAAGCTATCTAAAATAGCTTCAAGGATTTATTTATCTAAAGGCTACAAAGAATAGTTCATCATTTCTATAAATGTTATTCAGCTTAGGAAATCATTGTTTTTTAGACACTGACTAAAGCGTTAACCAGATCTTATTAAGTTATATCTCTCATGCCAGATGACTGGATAGGTCCCCAAAAGAATCATCTAAATTAAATCATTTGCATTTGTATATTTATTTATATATTAATACTTCATGCACAGATTGTACAAAGGCGAACTTAATGCCTAAGGCATTCTCTGCCAGTCAACCTTTGGGTGATGCAGAAATAAAAGTGGTAGTTGCAAACACATGTTAAAGAGAGAAAACAGAGAAAAGAGAGAGAGAGAGAGATAAAATTCCAACGATACGAATTTAAAAGTCTTATAATAATTTTGATTGATAAATCAAACATGAATAAAATACACACTGTTACATAGGTGCAAAGTTTACAATGCGTCATTGATAGATACTATACTACATAATAAATATACATATTATAAACATACATACACTATACATATTAAGTCAGAGAGTTATGTGCTAGCGCTGTGTCAATTCTACCAACTCATTGTGGAGGAGATCATGTACTCTCCTCTTAAATATAAAGCGGTTTGTAGACATCCTGATTTCGAGTGGGACTACTATGACAGATCAAGAAATGAGAAACGACGTATTTGAAATATTACCTTTAGTAATGTTTTAGAACCTACATTATTTTTCATAACTCAAGCGTTATTGACTGTCCTCGCCGTCTAATCATCTACCCGCCAAAATACTGCGATTGCTGTTGTGGCGGATTACTTTGTATCATAACTCGAACGCTCTGACACCACTAAAATAATGAAGCCACTAATGCCAACTCTAGATAATCTGACATTTTAATACAGCTGCTATTTTAGAAATAGGCCTACCCACCAACGGCAGCTATGGCTTAGCGCTAACAATAAAATGTAGTTTCAAAGACTAACTACAATGTCTTTAAGCTCTCATAACCCATCCTTTACTAGAGGCTTTACACTTGAAAACGGTACGTTTAGCCGCTTCATTTATTATCCACAATGTAACACGTCCGAAACCTCCATTTAAATATTTACCACATAGTCGCTTTGTGTATCTTTACTTATGTACACTTAATAGTAGTTTCAGGCGATCAACAGTCTATTAAACCAAGTAGCCAGTCCTTAAAGTCTTGTTTTTTTCTGCCACAAGGGTTTTACGCGAGACAATGAACCATTTTGCGTAATAAACATACATAGTCATGTCTGTACCCTCGAAGAGGTAAACAGAGACATATTAAAGTACATCCACATTTTACCAATTATGATTTGTTCCCACTAACGGGATAGGGGCCAAACTTATTGCCGGCAACCGAGCAGTTTGGGAATTAGAGATAATAAAATTGGGAGTACATTGAAAGGGAAGGGTAGGTAAGGGATTGTCCATTAATCACGTGAGGCTCGAAAGGGGGGAGGGGTTCGGAAAAAATCACGACAAGGGGGAAGAAGGGTGTAGTAAGATATTACGTGTATTTATATTTTCGTAGAACGCAATGGAAGGGGAGGGATATTGCTTATACCGATGGATTGGGGAGTGCAACTGTAACTCGAATTGGCTGTTGCCAGGAAGTCCGAGCTATGTAAGTCATTTTGCGCAAGACCCGGGATATCCTGTTTCTAGAGTCTCAGATAATTCGTCCCGAAAGATAAGTACAGGGTGTAATTTATCTATAACATGTATGTATTTAGAAATATATAAGTATGTTTATCAGCAGTCTGGTTACCATAGTACAGGCTCAGCCTAGTTTGGGATCACACGGCCGTGTGTGAGATGTGTCATGTTACTTATTATTATTACATATATAATATACAATTATCCTGGTTTCTAGAATGAACTTTCAATCAGAAATAAAGCAAATGTACTTTTTTTTACATGTTAGGCTAGTATTTAACTGTATATCAAAAAATCTTCCTTTTTATAAAAAAAATCCCAATCATAGTCAAAAATACTGATTGCACAGCAAAATTGTTACCTCAAAATATTATTATTTTAGCAACAATTTGAGTTCGTAACGCATCGCTATTAATTCAAAAGCGGAACTTTTTTATGAACGCATATCTGAAAATAACTAGTGCACAATAAACTTTGTATTAACAAAATTCATTTTTGTTAATACAAAGCTAACTCAATACATCGAGTGGTCAAAATATCGAATGTTCGTTAGAAAAAAAAAATATTTTACAATAGAATTTAGTTCTGGCTGGTTCTTCGTTGTTGTCGCAGTTCTAACCTAAACCTAGCTTATATGTGTGAGTATTGTGAGAGTTTGTAAGCTCTGGTTAATTTGATGTGCAATCAGTATATTCGATATGACATTCGTAATTGATGTAAATAAATTGACGGGTGATATGTTTTTTGATGTGCATTTAGAAATAAGTCAAAAATCATTCTACTGCCCGCTCGTTCAACCCGGCCTAATTCTTGTGTATGTTAAGCTAGCGTAGCCAAGTCATAGGGCCGTAATGAAACTTACACTATATGTTTTTTTCTAATTATTTGCTATTTTTTTACTACAGATTTTTTTTTGCCAAGAAAAAATGGTCTGACTGACTGAACTACACCTGCTATATTGCGAAACGCCTCTTCAGCGTTATCATACCCACTGTCTGGTGTCATCCACTTTGCGAGGTTTAAAAAAATGGCTAACAACAGACAATACATGACTTCCTTGCCGTTAAAAAAACAGTCGATCAATAAAATTAAGGCTGGTCCGCATATGAACATAGTTTTGGTAAAAAAACATGTACCTACTTCTACCGTTCAGTAATTAATTAAAATTTCCAAAATTTGGTGTATGTGTGACTTCTTATATTGCTATAAACGAGAAAGGGTCCTCTGAGAGTTGATAGAGAAATGGCTCAGATGAAAAAAAATTATATTACCTATGCGTTTAGTCTCACTGCAAACTCTACAAAAAACGAAGTCCACAAATCGTTATTTGTATTTGCTTCCTGATATTTTCATCTAAAATTTTCCTCAGATTTTGTCACAAAGGGTTTTGAATATATTATGAAGTACAGGCGAAAGTGTACTTAACCCATCGTCGGCTCTTAATCACGTTTATGCTACACCGTCATAATATCCTAAGTGAAAGCACTGTAAACAAAAGAATTGCTTTATCATAGTGGATAGCATAATCAGCAATATTTAAGTTTTGAAGCCGTTTTTAATTTAAACAGATTTTGCAAGCTTGAAGTTTGAGTCTATTTAATTCTGAGCCTTGTATTGATTTAAACTACTTGGCATGCACAAAATACTTAGATTTCTTAGGTAATTTATATGCTCACATCTTAGAGATTTCTGCGATTATACTAAGTATTAAGTTTTTAGGCATTCTTAAAGAAAATGCATAAAAAATAGAAAGATGTTGTCTATACTAAAACTGAAGAGCTGTTTGATTGTTTGTTATTGTAAAGGGGCTAATCTCTGAAACTATCAGTCAGGTTTAAATATTTTTTCTGTATTGGATAGAGTATATACGAGTAAGATTATAAACTACTAGCTGCGCCCCGTGGTTTCACCCGCGTAAGTCCCGGTTCCGTAGGAAGATCGGGATAAAAAGTATCCTCTGTGTTAATCCAGGTCTTCAGCTATCTACACACCAAGTTTCATTGCAATCGGTTCAGTAGTTTTTGCGTAAAAGCGTAACAAACATCCATACCTCCTCAAAAACTTTCACGTTTATAATATTAGTAGGATATAATACCACGCTACAACTCTTAGAAGCTGAACAGTGACCATAGACAGCTAGTTAGTTAAAATCGTAATAAATAAAAAATCTTCTTTCGCAAGGTTCAATATCGTGAACAAATCTGCAGCACTAGAACTAAAAAACTAAAATTAACAAAATTTAATAGGCTTTTCCATGTAATAGGCTTTTCCATGTAATAGGCTCTTTTGTGTCTGCGCTATTTTTTATTATTATATGTCTAGTTACATAAGTAGGCAAGATAAAACAGTTTTTTGTTTAGTAGCTATTCATGAGCTCCTAGTGTAATCAATAAAAATAATATTGATTGATTGGCCTGTTGGCCTAGTGGTTAGTGATCCTGACTGCTATGCCATAGGTCGTGGGTTCGATTCCCACCCTTGTCTGGGTGTTCTTTGTGTCGGTTATTTGTAAGTTTGTAATGTTTTGTAATGTAATTCCTAATGTAGGAGTTGTCATTCTTAAAAAGAAGAACAGAGGCTTTTAAAAAAAAAGTAATGATTATAGTCGAATTTTGACCAGTGGGCGAACACTAGTAATTTTAAAATTGCTGTAGGGTTTTTCGTTAGACAATACGCAGCAATTGTTAAAGATTCTGCGCACTCTGTCGGTGATACAAAGGCATGAATGTTTATCTAATGTTTTTATTTGAGTAGGAAGCGGCCTATCATCAGATCATAAACATATTCTAATGCAGATTCAAATAAACAAAGTATCATCTACCCAGAAAACTCGGAATAACAGATATACAGAAAAGTTCTCCTCTTTTAAGTTATTTTAAAATTATAATATCACTTCTAAAATGAAAAATAATGCTCAAAAATCGGTTAAAGGATATTCCAATCAGGTTCGCTCATTACCTCAATCCGATCGTCGATATCCCTAAGCTCCAGCGTTTTTCTGCCAATCGATAATATCAATACCAATACGATTACAACGTAGATAAAAGACTTAATTTACGTTTTTGTTAGCGCGTACTTTTTTATAGCTATCCAATATCCTGTCTATAAATAGATATAGGTAGTATATTTATTTTTATAGACTACCAATAACATGGATCATACACATGCTTGGAATTCTTGTTAACCCCTCACTGATGCCTGATCTTCAATGCGTAGGGTAGGGGTAAGGTGTACACCGGGTACGGATGTCTTTATAAAAGCTGTTCCTGGATTCCATATATTTCAGGTCCAGTTATTGTATACCGTGTGGTTTATTCAATGGTTCGATTCCGACACACCGTCCCACCAAAATTTCTGGTGAGGTGACGGCCCGACGGGGTTTCCACACGAACATAAAAAGGGGTGTACACCTAGTACTGTTATTTAGTGGTTCAAACCCACCACCACTTGATCGAGCGACACTTAAATCCACGCTATAACCATTACGCATCCGCCTATTAAATTTTATGTTGCATTTGTTATTGTATCCCAAAATTGACTCAACAAATCTACGTATCATACGAATACGTAAGGTATATTCGAATGATACATGTATGGATGTCATGGTCGAATCGCATCTATATAGATTTAAGCATTGCAATTCTTCACATTTCTATTGTGTATGTTCTACGTTAATACATGAAAAAAATAATCTAGCCTCGTATTACAAATATCAAAAATTATTTAGTAACGCATATTTTCTCTTCAGCTATATACCTATATATTGGACTGATTTCGAATATAATTTAAATCAAAATGTACAAACTGAAATAATATTTTTTTACAAGAATGAATCCAAAATCTATTCACTTGTTTTTGCGGCATTCAGACAGACTTAGAGAACAAAAAACATTTTTTTTTTTTTTTTAAATGAATACTAGTAACATGGGTGACATATTACTAGTATTCTTGTTAACCCCTCCAGCTAAGCTAAATGCTTGTGTTGGGAGTGGGTTCACGTCGGTAGCGCTCTGGGTGGGGTTCGAACCGGCAACCATTTGATCGCAAGTCCGCCGCCTTAGCCATTACGCTACCGCCGCTTTACATTGATTATGTATTGTATTTTTTATATTATCAGTTTATTGACACAAACTCTTCATTTTACTCCATCTATGTTCAGTAATTGTAAATAAAGACGCACTATGAAGTAAACGACTTAAAAGCTTCATAAGAACTTTTAAAAGATAAAAATAATTTACTAAAAAAGTTCAAGGATACGTTAGAATATTTTAATCCTGTAATATTGGGTAATCAATCTCGAATAGCTTTCATTGTCCCATTAACTATTAGAGGGTTAATAAAAAAGCGGTGTGTAATAACCGAGAGTGATTGAATAGTGTTAGATGTAGGAAGTGTTACCCTCGTCAAAATGGCATCGCGAAAATTCGGCGTGCCGGCGGCGGTTGCCCACTATTTCATTTAAGTAGCGATCGATTAATTATCGTCAGTTGGCGGAGAACAATTTAAAATAAAGTTAACTTTAATTACGAAGGGTTCAAGCTGCAAGGTGAAAACACTGATGAGATCAAAGGTGAGTTTAGTCTTTGGTGAAACATAACACTAAAATTACAATTACGTCAATAATAGGTCAATAAGTAACTAGTTTTTCGTTACGTTCCACAATATAGGTGGGTATTTGATGTTATAAATTAACAATCAAAAATATTAATTAAGGATATACGATTGTTATCACGTGTGTATTTCGGGGATGCTCGACTAGTTTTTGACCGATGATTTATCAAGGGGTGAAGCATCTTGTCTCGTCGGTATCAGACGACACACTCGTAATACATACCTGAGTAAAACCGTATTATCTTTAATTAATATAAATACAGCTCAAGGGCATTCTTATTCTAATAATTAAAAATATTGTTTTACAGGACAGTCAACAAACTATGTTTCGGAACTTTTTAAACGCAAACTTTACATATTTCAACACTCATTTAGAGCCCGGACGACGGAATTTAGGCTTGCACGGACATCATTAGAAAAGTTAAAAATTCTGAACTTTATAGTTTCATTAGTTAATAACTCACATTCAGTTACTCATATTACTTATTATTTCATTAATACACACCTTATATAGTTTTTTTAATCATTGCACACCCAAAAACCACTATGGTTTTTAGCGCCCTAATTTTTTTTTCATCCTGTTCTTAAGGTTAGGTTCATATATTGTTTTTTTTATGTTTCTCGTTTGTTTTTTTATGTTTTTGTTTCTCGTCTTTCATAAAGTAAATTTCGATAAAATAGCAAGCATTTTTGCACGCTCACTGGCCAAAATGACTTCTTGGCATATGCATTCTTAACAAAATTATGATGACTGAGCCCCAATAGATTAAAGTAAAAATAGTCACTACGCAACACAGGTTTATCTTTATTGCTGATGCTACCCACACGTAAGCCAAAAAGTAACTGCGACTTTATCATTCAATATGCTTGTAAAAATATCGTGAAAAGTATTTTACCGGCCCTATTACTAGCACTTTGTTTTATCCGCTACCAACACGGCCTTAAGTATACAATAAGGTACGTTATAAAACTACAAAACAGAAATATATAACCTCTTTTATTTATTTGTTTATCATAAATTTTAGATTTTATTTTGTCGCGTCCAAGGTAGAAATGGCTGAATAGCCATCTAGTCTAGCGTGTCCTTTGACGTATCGATCAGTTCTCTTTCAAATTATAGCTGGTCTTAGTCAGAGTAGCAAAATATCATATTATTTGCTCGATGATAACTTGATAGCCCATATTTTAGTTACGCTTAATTTTCTTCTTTCTTATATTAAATGCTGTGTTAAAAACTTTGTTTTTGTTTTATAAAAAGACAACTCAGGCATTAGGAATATTCCTGTGTCGCGGGGGGCTTCACAAACATTCATACAACGGACACAAAAACAGCCAGACTCGGGACAACTATTTGTGGTTTTAATTTTGTAAATCAGTAACTTGTTTAAAGTTTTTTTTCTTTACACGACTAAGTTGGCACACAAGTCACGGATCAACTGCAACTACGATAATAGGAATACTATAGCATAACTTTAGCACCATATTTTCAATAAATAACGTGCGACACTAGCAAACTGGTTATTGAAAAATTGCCTGGTGGACGAAATTCGACCACAATTCATAAATTTTGAATGTTTGTTTTATAATATGTATGTGATAAACTAGAACGACTTTAAAACTTGTATTAGATTCATATTTACTGCGGACGGCGTAAATATGATCATGTTTCTGAATTCCGAAAAAGTGGTTACCTATTCGTCTTTGCCGGAATGCTCATATTCTCTCTTTGCTATACAGCATACTGTTTAACCCTCATGCACCTTCCTATTTAAAAGGACGATTTGAGTTCCTTCTTGGTACCCATACGAAATGCTTAAGATCATCGAAAAAATCTGATATTAAAAGTGCCGGTGCATTCAAGAACTTTTTTTGACCGATCTTTTATGGTTCTATCTGTTCGTTTGTGGAATGCATTACCAGTACTAATACGGCAAGCTGAAACCCTTAAAGCCTTCAAAAATATGGTCAAGCAACACTATCTATCACTGTAATATCTTTATTTTATTTTTTATTTTTATTCTATTTCACAACTAAGATCAAAATTACTATAGAATATACTATGTAATCTCTAATAAAAATCTACTATTTGCAACTTCACGAAAATGGGGTAGATAAGGCTTAAGCCTTAAGAAATTATAAAACGAAATATATAATCACTCTCACTTTTCTTGTAAATTCACTTAAATTTGAATAAGTCTTTTTATTTTATCACGTTCAAATTAATATATTGTTATTCTTATTTCAAACCAAACTTCAAAACTAATATATTGTTGTTATTATTATAATATATTACATTATATTCTTTACGTCACTATACTAAAGTTTGATAAAAAAAGCAACATGGCGCGTAACCGAAAAACGTGACGAGTGCTACAAAAATTTCTCCCATACGTCGATAAAGAAGTTTCACTTCAAAAATGATATGTCGTAAAGAAGTTTCACTTCTTACCTGTGTACTCTGGTACACACACACATTCTTTTCAAATATATTTTGTTCCATTTTGATGTTTTGGTTTCTGTTACAAATAAATAAGAGTTAATGCGGTTTTTACTGTCACATAGAGTTGTTTTTTAGATAAGGATTTTTATGCAATTTCTTTAATATACAAATATCTACTTAATTCGAATGTAAACCATTCGAATTATACAATTTATTTCATTAATCAAGTGTTTGTTTCGAATAGAAATAGTTAATTATGTAATAAAAGTAATTAATAATGGTTTCTTATCAAATATTTACTTATAATAGTAAAGAAAGTACGTAATTTTAAAATGGTTTTAAGATTCTATTTATGGGAAAAATATATACTTAGGTAAGTACCTACTAAATACCTTATCTTTATAATTTTTAAGTAAATGATACTTTATTAGTTTATATTTATAAGAATGCCATAACTACAAGAAATAAAATCTTTAGTACGTAGGTACCTCATATTTTTATCCATAAGCAAAACGCCACCGCGCTCTGTGCGTCCAGCCGACCAAAACTTTTCATTTTTAGATTTTGTCGGCACTATTATTGTCGTCAAGGACAACGACGCATCTGCTCGTGTAGTGAATTCCACGCGTTTGATTAGGAAAAGATTTGGATGTAGGTACTCAACTTTAATTATGTTAATTAATTATGCAACATTGTTCTTGAGATTTATCACTACATCACATCTAAGTATACTAATATTATAAAGCTGCAGAGTTCGTTTGTTTGGTTGAAGCGCTAATCTCAGGAACTGCTGGTTCGAATTGAAAAATTTTGTGTTGGATGGATTATCCATTTATAGAGGAAGACTACAGGCTATATAACATCACGCTACGACAAATTCTTTAAGTTTCTTTTCTCGAATAGTTTATTGATGTTTCTCGTTAGAGGTTTGGTTAAGCAAGGTCGCGTGGCTTCGGCAATAAGTTTTTCGGAGAAGCGATTTGTTGTTAAGTGTTTCGTATTAGTAAAATTACGGGGACGTGGTATTAAGTGTTACACTTTTCTAAGTCAGGTAACATACCCGATTTTTTGTGTAATAAAACTTTGCTTAATTAACATAGCCTTTTTTATATAAACATAGATATTTAATATTACATAAAAAGAGGTAACCCTAAGCTCACTTACGGCAACGCAACCATGCGTTATTGCGAGGCAATAATAATCGTGTTTTAAGAACATTAAAGATCATTTTCGCATGCAGGGGTCGGCGCTCGGAAAGACTAGGTAATTAAAACGGTAGATATGGACGTTTTTGTAGGGAGTGATTTATCTGTCACGTAGTAACTACTTAGTAATCTGTGACGGAGGTAATAATATCTGAAAATACAAACGGTCATAACTTTTAAACGGATAGTTCCTTTTCAAAAATTATTGTATTAGTAACTAGAGTCATGACCTTTTAGTGATGTAAAGAAGTGTTCCATTATATTACATACACCCACATATAATATACATATATTTATTCATTTATTTATTTATTTGGTTTGCTGACAGTTGTTACATTTATTATTTTCATGGACTTAAACTATTATACACATACTTATTCTAAATGTACAACCATTTATGAGCAAACACCGCATACTCTAATATTTCCTTTTTTTTTACATATAGCTAGTTAGCTGTTTAAATAAAATAAAATATATAGCAGAAGGTAGCCTATACTCGCTCGGTGTAAATTATCCTTGAAGTCTTGGAACAACTTGCCAGTGTTTGTGATACACGATAACCTAGAATCATTAAATTTAACGAACGTGAAGTCTTAGTACATTTAAAATACGGAACTCGTTTATTACATCATATATAAAGATTTTAACTTCCTAAATGTAAGTTTGAATTTCAAGGTATGTTGGCTCTGATCGATATCGAAGTATGAGAGAAGAGCTTTTTCCCTGCAAAGTTAAGTTGTTTTCTTTTGCAACCCTTATCTATAACTTATGCATTTACAAGGTAATTTGACTTATGATTCGCAGAATGTAGGATATCTTAAGTAATCGACATATTAATACCTGAAGACATTTCTTTGGAATACTTTTTAATAATATAATAGTTTGTATGCAGAATAAGTGTGGAACAAACTAAACAATCACAATTCAAGTTATTAAAGAGCATAATATAAAACAAAATAGTTATCCGTATTTTTTAATTCGTTTTTATATCCTATGTATATATGTTGTGGCGACTTCCACATATAGCAAAAAACATACTCCAGCATCATCTAGCGAAGACGAGCTGAACTACGAAGTAACTACTAATCCTGCATCGTGCTATGAGAGTTCTCGCGCCGACTACTATATATACAACTTCTGAACATCAACCGTCGGGCCGCGGCCCACCAGGCATGATCACCTAGCCTGGCCGGAGAATCTGTAATTTGCGCTGGAGGGACCTAACACTCGTCCCTAAACAATTTCCTACTTAGTACATAGCAGAAGCAGTGAAGTGATCAGTAAATTAACTCCCAACATTTTCTCGTTAACCTAATAAATTTGAATGTTTGTAAAACTGTTTATTAATCAATCACGCCTGCTGAACGCATTTGAATAAAATTTACCAAAGAGGTAGATTGTATCTTGGATCGGCGAACGCTAATTTAAGGATAATTAGCTTGCAATAATGATTTAATTATTTCTTACACGACATACGAAATAAGGATACCTACTTGTTATAAAGAAAGAAATATTTTCGTCCACGGAATACTTTCACCATTCAATTTAATTCGTTATTCACCTCAGAAACATGGCAACACGAATCATATAAAATGCGAAAGTATCAAATAATTCATTCATAAGCACCGCGTACGAAGATCATTCCTTCTGCGGTGTGTCATATAACGTTAATCGTATTAGCTAAAGGGGAATATTTCTCTCACGTATCATACATTTTGGTAAAACGTGACCCCCAAACGAGACCTTTATGCAACGCTGGTCGGATTGTAATTGATATTGGCGTTCAGATCTCATGGCAACGTTTGAACAAATACATTGTATCCATGTTACAAACAAACGGTGCCCGCATTATATTTAAATAAGCACTATAGGCTATTTCACTAATATATTAATTTTGTTGATTAAATCAACGTCGGCGATGGTTACCTGGCATAAAAGTATAATAGTAAATAGCCAATATGCGAATGTTGCCACTGTGCCACACAGTCAAGCCGTAGACTTATATGCAACGTAAGTTAAAACAACAACACCTTTGATAAATGAGTGCTTCATTTTAATTTTATACCATCAAGGTAATTTTAACATAGATTCTTAGATTAGTAGACTCTTGCTAATTAATTGAATTTGTGAGGGTAGCTACCCTCACAAACTCAATTAATTAGCAAGAATCTCCTTATGTATCAAATTTCGCTTTGTATCGAAAATCAAACGTAAATGAAATTTAATTTACTAACATAAACTTACAAGCAAGGGAAAAATATGGCGGATTACTTTATTTTGTACTCAATTAAAAAAATACAAATACATCTGAATACTAAGAACACGGACTTTGTTGTTGTACAACAAAGTCCAATACTACATAGCTTGATACTCTCTCTAATCTGGAGTCATTGGGGAAATCATATTATTGTTTCTGCAGATAGCCTTATTACCTGCAGCATTGCTGGTCACAAAAGAATAAAAACTAAAATGTATCTCCTTCCATGCTCCGATAATAAACCACAAAACAAAACACTTAACTAATTATGTTTGTATCTCTGTTTATCCACAAAACTATAAATATTTGCGAAAATACAGAAGTAAATGAGAAAGGAGAATGGTACTAATCCCCGACGACAAAATGAGATGTTTCTTATGGTGTATCTTTTTGATATTTTATAAATTAGTACTCACATTCCTGTTCTCTTTATCTAAGAGGAAAACAGACAAAAAATTACTTTTACAACAGTCACTAGCTAACAGACGCAATAGTCCAAAACAGAGGACATCGCCAGAGTGGAGCCAATTAGACGCATGATTCAGTACTACCTTTACACTATACGTAATATTATACCAACATGCGTGGGGCGTGCTTCCTTCTTCCCCGAGTAAAAGGCCTTTGGTAAAGTCTAGTTCATAGTTTCCTGGTAGTTAATGTTTCGATGTCTTAAAGGCGGAAATAAAAAGGTATGGATCATGATAATATATCTTCACTACATATTGTTATACAAGATCCCCCGGTGCGTCTGTCTGTCTGTCTGTACGCAATAAACTCAATAAACTAATTAACGGATTTTCCTGCGGTACCCATAGATAAAGCGATTCATGAGGAAGGTTTAGGTATATAATTTGTTAAGATTTTGTGTAAATAGATTGAAATATGTTAATGATAAGCTGCAAATCAGTAGCATTCATTGCTATGCCGATGATAGCACGAGTGATGCCTTGTATACCAGCTGCACCAACATTTCTCGGGAAAACGTCACTGAAAGTCGATCCAAACTTGTGTCTGAAATTGAAGCCTCCTTAGAAGGAGTTACTGATTGGGGTCGACTTAATCTAGTACAATTTAACCCAACAAAGACACATCCGTTTGTCGTATCACCTTGCTTTGATAGCAGTTTCCTAACTGCCACAGCCAGCATCAGAATCCTTGGCATCGATATATCGAGCGAAGTCCAGTTTCGCGGTCACTTGAAGAGTAAGGCCAAACTAGCCTCAAAGAAGCTGGTGAACACATTGAGACAGTAGTTCACCCCGGCCCACCTCTTACAACTTTATAAGGCGCAGGTTCGGCCGCATATGGAATACTGTTCTCATATCTACGCAGGAGCACCCCAGTACCAGCTTCTCCCTCTTGACCGCATTCAACGGAGAGCAACTCGAATCATCGATTGCCAGGATATTTCAGATCGGCTTGACCCTTTGGCATTGCGTGGAGATGCATAGCTACACTCTACATTCTCTATCGCATGTATCATGAGGAGTGCTCCGAGGAATTGTTCGGACTTATACCAGCCGCAACGTTTTGCCATCGTTCAACACGACAAAACTTTCATCCCCATTACCTGGATAATAAGCAATCCATCACTGTGCGGTTCTCCAGAATTTTTTTGCCTCGCACAACCAATCTCTGGAAAAAATTGTCGCCTGCGGTATTTCCGGACCGATACGACCTTCAAAATTTCAAGAAAAGAGTGTACTCCCATCTCAAAGGTCGGCAACGCATTAGTGACTTTTGAGTTGCAGGTGTTCATAGGCGAAGGTAGTTTTTCGGGTAGGTGTTGAAAAGTTGACACACTTATTTCAGAGCTCAAAGTTAATTTTAATTATATATTTCTTAATTTTGAAGAAATAAAGTTAAGGAAGGCTTATATTTATAGTACTTACGGTTATTGTACTGTACATATGAATTAAGCAAAGTATTTGAACCACCTGCCAGCACATTTACATATTATCATCATAACTTCACAACAACAATCTTGAATTTGCACTTCAATCCACAAGAACAATGTCCCAACTCGCAGAGATCCAAATGGCTCAGAACAATCTGGAGGAGAGCTTTTCAAAGAGAATGGCTGAATTGGAATCTCAGTTGCACAGTGGAGGAAACACTAAGGACACAGTGGCCCGGGTTTCGAAAGAATTCAGGACATTTCGGGAACTAATGTTCAGTATGTTGGGTCTTCTTCGGAAGTAAATTATAGAGTGTACCAATATGATTGATGTAATGGAGACTCGGCACAGGCAAAAGGCACTGATCTTCCTGGGAGTACCTGAGGCTATCAAGGAGGACTGTAATGGAACCCTGCTTGATATTATCAACAAGAAGATGGGCCTCAATGATGTCACACCACTACACATTAAGCTTTGTCACCGCATTGGGGCCCCTTCCAAGGAACATCGTCGCCCCATACTCGTAAGATTCTCAACGGTCGAGGTTAGGCTTGCCGTCTGGAAAGCGAAGACTTCTTTGAAGGGTTCCGGCTTCTCGGTAAGGGAATTTTTGACTAAAATTCGACAATCGGCTTTCAGCATGGCTAGACAACATTTTGGCATGTCAGCGTGCTGGACACAGGATGGCACTATAGTCATTAAAGTCCCCGATAACAGCCGCCATAAAATAACATCCCCGGACGAGTTCAAACCCTTAATAGCCAAGTATCCAAAGGTAACATGCACCAACAGAAGCGACTCCGGTAACGCGAGTTCAAGCATAACTACGAAAAGTTCAAGAAGACTGTAATAAACATAGGTATTTCGTGACACTGCTGCTCGTTGCATTTTATCATTATTAGATAACCTGCTCATCCACTTTTAATACAGTTATGCATCTACTCATTATTGGCTTAGATATTATTATCTTCATGATGTAATCACAAATACTTCTTTGTTTACCTTCAATTCAATCATTATCATATCAATATTTTTTACATCAATGTTATAAACCACAGTGACATCTATGTCATCTGTCAAGTTAATAACATTTCTTTCGTTCTACATCCAATTTGCGTTCGAATACTTTTAGTTGGTTGAGAGTTCCCACAGACTGTATTGAATATTTTTTTTTTTTTTGCTCTTCTAAATGATTACACCATAAACTTAATATACTAACTAAGTTTATGGATTACACTGTGCTTCAGTAGCATGAATACGATTTATGTTGTAGTCGTTTTGTTTCAATTTTTTGTTTAATATATATTAGATGGTAATATGTATCTGTACCAACTGGCGGGTGGTGTAGAAACACGCTCTACAAACTCAGGCCTGTTAATTATAAAGGCGTATGCATATATTTATGATATATTCTTACATAATTTTAGTAGAATATATTTCCTTATAATATATTGTATGTTTTATATGTTTATATTATTATTTTAATGATTAGTGATGATGATGAAGTGTATTATTCTGCTAACGACTCTTCTGATGAGAATAGTTTCTGTTCTCTGACCGACACACTGGGCGACCGATTACGGCAAACTTTTGACAATCAAACTCGTTCTCATCTACACGTATGTCATATAAACGCTCAGAGTGTCCCCAGTCATTATAGTGAATTGACTGCGACTTTCACCGACAGTGACGTTCATGCCATCCTGATTTCGGAGACTTGGCTCAAACCTCACTTGCCTTCGACCTCATATCCACTTACAGGCTTTGTTCTTATTCGTAATGACCGACTAGATAAAAGAGGTGGTGGTGTCGCCATCTTCGAAGCTTTTTACCCTATAAAATTCTTGCCTATTCTTTTTCCAACCCAACCACCACTGTGGAATATCTTTTCCTTGAGGTTTGTGTCAAGGGAGTTAATGTTGTTCTAGGTGCAGTGTATTGCCCTCCTGTTGTCAACTACTTCTCCAGTCTGGAAACAGTTCTGGAATCGTTAGGGTCGGAATACTCACACCACATCATCATGGGAGATTTCAACACGGACCTCCTCGCACTCAGCTCTCCTCGAACACGTAATCTTCTTCAGATCGTCCAATCTACCAGTCTCCATGTCCTGCCCCTTCAAGCAACTCATCACAACATTGAACACCAGGATACCTGGCTTGACCTAATGCTTACCTCTGCTCCAAACCTTGTCTCCTCCTATGGTCAATATCCTGCTCCTGGAT
Source organism: Callimorpha dominula (assembly GCA_949752705.1). NCBI lineage: Eukaryota > Metazoa > Arthropoda > Insecta > Lepidoptera > Erebidae > Callimorpha > Callimorpha dominula. The sequence goes on along the minus strand of OX457001.1, from coordinate 5,970,708 downwards.
TTTCCCATCACGACTTGCTCTTCCTTTCCTATATCCTGAAACCACCTAAATCCCCTCCAAAAATTATTCATGTTCGCAGCTATAAATGTATGGATGTCAAAAAATTATGTGCTGATGCCTCCGAAATAGACTGGAGCAGTGTGGCAGCTGTTACCGACGTGAATGATAAGGTCAGCATCTTTAATGACACCTTACTTAGTTTATACGACACCCACGCTCCTGTTAGGAAAGTGAAATTAAAGCGTCCGCCGGCACCTTGGATGACGGAGGAAGTGAAAATTGCAATGAGACGGAGGGACCGAACTTTCCATAGGTTTAGGAATCATCGTTCTGAAGACACGTGGAACCTTTTCAAGGTGGCTAGAAATCGGTGTAATCAGGTGGTACGTAACGCAAAACGCCGATACATTCTGGAAAATATAGAGGCTTCATCTCCTACAAGTATCTGGAAGTTTCTCAGTACACTGGGTATTGGAAAACAACAACGTCCCGAGTTTCAGAAGACAATTGGTTTGAATGATATCAACCTACATTTCACATCTGCAACTCAGCTGGATCATCAAACCAAATGTCAGACCTTGGGCTATATACAAAGTCTAACTAGTCCAGTTATTGACTTCTTTCGATTTTCTCCAGTGCCTCCTGAGGATATCAAAAATATTATCCTATCTATTCGTTCCAATGCCGTGGGCTACGATGGCATTAGTCGTCGCATGATTGTCACTGTTCTGGATCATGTTCTTCAAGTGATAGCCCATATTATTAACTTTTCCCTTGACTCTGGAACCTTTCCCTCTCTCTGGCGTAAGGCTTACATCATACCCTTACCCAAGACAAATAACCCTTCTCTACCACACCACTTTCGACCTATCTCTATTCTTCCTTTTCTATCTAAGGTGCTCGAGGCTTGTGTACATAAGCAGCTTTCGCAGTTTGTATACCGAAACAATCTCCTAAGTCCACTGCAATCTGGCTTCAGGCCCGGCCACAGCACTATTTCCGCTCTCCTCAAAGTGACTGGCGATATTAGGGAGGCCATGGAAAACACTAAAGTTAATGTGTTAGTCCTGGTTGACTTTTCGAATGCCTTCAATACCGTCAGTCACGAGGTCCTACTATCTATCCTTTCATATCTTATGATCTCCTCAGAAGCACTGGAATGGTTCTCCACTTATCTTCAGGGACGTCAGCAGTGCGTTCGTGTTGATGACTTGTCATCGAGTTGGAGTGATCTCTGCACCGGCGTCCCTCAAGGCGGTATATTATCTCCTTTATTATTTTCATTATTTATTAATCTGATAACCCACGACCTTCAGTGTACGTATCACCTATATGCCGATGACTTGCAGCTTTATACACAGGCCAGGGTTGAAGATATATCGCAAGCCATTAATAAGGTCAATAAGGATTTAGAATTCATAAGATCCTGGTCGACAAGATTCGGCTTATCAGTAAATCCTAATAAATGTCAGGCGATTGTCATAGGGAGCAAACAAATGATGAGCAGGTTAGACACTACTTCTTCTACACCGATTGTCTTTGACGGATCAAATATACCTATAAGTTCAGTAGTTAAAGACCAGGGTTTATACATTGACTCCACACTTGATTGGCGGGCCCAAGTTACTCACGTGAGTCAGCGAGTCACTGGAGCTCTCCGAACTTTATACCGCCTGAAGAATTTCCTCCCCACTAAGACAAAAACTTCCTTAATGCAGTCCCTAATCGTTCCTATAATTGACTATGGTGATGTGTGTTATTTCGACCTGAATGCAGACCTCCTCAACAAACTAGATCGCCTTCTCAATAACTGCATTCGATTCATTTTCAATCTTCGCAAATATGACCATGTGTCTGCTTTACGTTCACAATTAAAATGGCTTCCAATTCGCCAACGTCGCAATTTGCGGGCTCTAACTTGTCTGTTCTCCTTTTTAAACTCCCCATCGCCACCTTCTTACTTAGTTCCCCACTTCCAATACTTGTACTCTACTCATGACAGGAATCTTCGTTCCACCAATAATTTACTTCTTTTATGTCCCTCTCACAGCTCTGACTTCATCAACTTTTCCTCTTATGTACAATCAGTCCTTCTCTGGAATGCGCTCCCTCTCGAAGTCAGGATGTCCACAAACCGCTTCACGTTTAAAAAGAAAGTACGAGAGCTCCTCCACAATGAGTTAGCAGAATAGCCTCAACGATAGTACACGACTTTATAGTGGTATTTGTAGTGTATTTACTTATATATATGATATGTATATGTATGATATGTGTGAATATATATGTACTCTGTATAGGCATAATATAAATACTTATGTATGTTTATGTATAAGTAAATGAAACTGTGTATATTATGTAGTAATGATATTTAGAAAATTGTACATGTAGATAATATAAATGTTAGTTTGTTTTATAAATAATTTCAAATGTATCTTTGCACCTACCTTATAGCAGTTCTATACCACCCTAAGGTTGACTGGTAGAGAATGCCCTAGGCATTAAGTCCGCCTTTGTACAAATGTGCATGAAGTTTTAAATAAATAAATATATAAATAAATAGTCACTTATCATCAGGTGACCCGTCTGCTCGTTTGCCCCTATAATATAAAAAAAAGATATCACTGGTACCCGTGCTAAGCCGGGGCGGGTTGCTTGTTATATAAAAAAATTGCAGTTCACGTTGTTTGTCCGCGATGAATTTCTGTTGTCGCCACATCAAAAACTCTTTTTTATTTTATTAAAAATAGCGGCAAACTATAATCGATTATAAAACAATTCACTATTTAATAAAAAGCACAGAGAAGCACACCTGTGTATGCATGCTTTCTTGATCTGTCTAAAGCTTTTGACCTGGTGTCGTGTGATTTATTGTGGCTTGAGAAAACTGGCGTGCATACACAGGTGCAGCGGCTGTTTCATTACTGGTATGCCAACCAGACAAACAGCGTCAGGTGGGCTAAAAGTCTCTCGGACACATACAGGCTGGACTGTGGGGTGAGACAAGGAGGGTTGAGTTCTCCCAGGCTGTTTAATTTGTATATTAACGATCTAATAGTTTAACTCAGCAGAACCGGAATCGGGTGTTCCATTGACAACGTTTGCATGAACAATCTCAGCTACGCTGATGATATGGTTTTGCTGAGTCCAACTATTGGCGCCTTGAGGAAATTGTTAAAAACGTGTGAAAAATATGCCTGTGAGCAGGGTCTTGTATATAATGGCTCAAAAAGCGAGTACATGGTTTTCAAGGCTTTCGGTAAATGTCCCTCTCATGTACCACAAATAATGATAATTGGAGTTGAGCTGAAGAGGATAAATCAGTTTAAATATCTGGGACACTATGTTACCGACAGCCTTAATGACCAGGTGGATATAGAGAGAGAACGCAGGGCAGTAGCTATCAGGGGGAACATGTTGGCCCGTAGGTTTGCTCGTTGCAGTAGAGAAGTCAAAATAACTCTGTTTAAAGCATACTATCAAACTTTCTACACGAGCAGCCTATGGATCAATTGTTCCCAGAGGTCACGTGAAGTGCTGCGTGTTCAATACAATAATGCCTTTAGAATGCTATTAGGGTAGCCCCATTTTTGTAGTGCTTCTGGCATGTTTACGGAGGCAAGAGTTGATGGTTTCCATGCTATCATTCGAAAGAGAGTTGCTTCTCTGCTAAGAAGAGTGCGAGACAGCACTAATAGCATTCTAAAGATTATTGCAGACAAATATGACTCCAAAATTATAAAGGGGTTCATACGAGTCTTATTAAATTAAATTAGAATTGTTTACTTATATTTTAAATAAAAACTAATGTAATAAATAATGTATGCAAAAGTATGGACTTAGTCTGAAAATAAAAATTATTATTATTATAAAAAATAGTTAATAGACATTATTATGACTAATTAGACAGCTAAAGCAATTCTTTTGCTCGGTTGATAAATATTGTTGAATAGTGGGGTTATAAGTTGATAACAATCACTTGAGTGCTGATCGTGGTACGAACAACATGGCAGTTACTGTTAGTTAGTGATTTTGATAGTTTATATCAGTGGTGGTGAGATGATTTAAAAAAAATTTTGGTCACTGTGTGCAGTCCAACTTGAGAAATAGGATAGTTTTTCTCTCAATTTATAGACGGCGCTATAGAAACATACAATTATAAAATATACTATAATATATATAAAAAAGATGAACAGTTTTTTATTGTTTGTTTAAACGCTCTAATCTCTGGAGCTGTTAGTCGGATTTGAATAATTATTTTTGTATTGAATAGAGTTTTCATTGAGGAATATTATAGGCTATGTAACATCACGCCACGACCCTTAGGAGTGGAGCAGTGACCATAAACGCAAGTGAAATTTATAGTCTATAAAGTAATGCTATACCGTTTCTTTAGTCAATCGAAGTTTGCATATTTTTTGGATTTCAAAAATAAACAAAACATTTTTCACAAAATACTAAATAACAATTTTATGTGAGTGTATAAGATACCGGAAAGTTAAATCCTTTTTTAGGAGAAATACTTTTTTCGACGTTATTTACAGAAATGGTAAATCAAAATGCTAGAATGTATTAAGCTGAAGTATCAGAATTGTTGCCAAGCGCCACCGTAACGTGACTAAAGGCCTCACGCCTACTTTCGCCTATTTGTTCATTCAACACGAATCTGCACTCATCATTTCATGCTAGCGCTTCTAGTAGTCTTACTCCTAGTTTTCGTAGCAAACTGCATTTAAAAAGTGAATAGATTTATCATAAACCTTTAAAAATAACTTACCGATTAGAATTTTGATTTCAATAGCGTTACCCGCATAAATTTCATGGCTCATCCTAAAGTCCTGGATATATTGGTTGGTTATTGGTTTTTGAAATGGTTGAACATACTGATTTAAAATCTTTAACCTTACACATTCCACCTGTTTTAATCAGAACCGGAAGTGATAATACCTGGAAATTCTAACTGTCATACAAACTTTTAACAGCTCATAACTGTTGATAGATAGGATAGGTTACTTAAGATAGTTTCTGTTTCAAAAATTATTTTTTGTAACTCTGTCATAGTAAATTCCATAAATCCTGAATAACTGAACAAGAATCGAGAACGTGTAGTTATTCACGGCATATGTCTGCAGAGCATCATGACTTAGCTTCAATATTCATTTGCATTCAACATTCGAGCTCTTTCCGTGACGTGAGACAACGGAGCGTGCCACCTAGAACACTGCCTGTGTCTAGGCACTATCTATGCTACCTGTCTCTGGAAAAGTCTGTTCAAATATAAGGTATCATATGTGGCTCAACATAAATTATATTAAGGTTTTTGTGAATTACTGTTTCATTCCAATACGCATACGACAGGACCGAAATTAGAACCGAAACGAGTATGATTTGAAATAGGGTCAATTCCTACTCTTGAATTTTACACAACTGCACCTTTGAACTGGGTTTTAAATAGGGGTTGTGTGTTTCATATTAAAAATATAAAGAGTTCGTATTGGATTCGAGTTCGAATCAGAAACAAAACTTTTGCACATTGCCCGCGTAATAGGCTTACGGTTACGTGGGTTGGTTAAGTTAGTTTCGGGAAAATGTCTACAGATGTTTTATACGTGACAGAAGTCTATGTTTTGAGTTGAACATTCTCACACGTGTCACTGAAGTAGTTATAATAATGAACAATATTATTTATGGTTTTAGCATAACTGGAATAAGCCCACAGCCAGCCACACATCTGACTTCTACTCTGACTGATGAAACCTCTTATGAGTGTCAATATATCCAGTGTACCTTCTTAAATTTAACATAAAAGGCCGTAGCGTTGTGTTTCAAGGAGAAAAGATAAAGATGGGCTTAATTTTATACCCTATCCATTTACTTGTACATCAAGCTAAAACTCCCACACATTTGAGTTTTCTCTCAAATTACTTAAGGCTGAATCAATCCAAGCAATCACTTTCTGAACAAAATCCCAAAGGAGTGACCGAGGAACAATCTTTCAAGTCCCAGTGCGTCTATTGTATTTATTACCTTTGAACCTGATATGTTCACACTACACCGATTTAAATTGTAATATAGTACTAGTACTAGAACGACTTTATTTTATGCCATATGGCTTTGTTAAGTTTAAGTTAGATATCGTACCTCTTACAGAACTAGTTTCATACTAATTTATTTTTCTTATTTGTACTGATTTACTACATTTAAGTGGTGAATAGTCAATAGAAGCAACAGGTTACTTGCACTTCCCAAAGTGTACAATGTACATAGAGTTCTACAGAGGCAGAAAGGCATAGCTTTTGTACATAATGATGTACAAAAGCTATGCCTTTCTGCGTCTGTGTGAACAAAGTTCCAAATTTTATCAATCATTGCCTGTATTTCCATAACTTTAAGTTTCATTACGTAATAACAACTCCAATTATCCTAAAAGATGTTTCTCAGGTTTTCTCTCGTTTTTCTGGACGTAATTCCACACCTCAATGTTACTTCCTGTGCAAAAGATCGACTTGATTTAAGTTATATTAGGACTCACAATGAATCAGAGTACCAAGAGATTAGAAATATCACACATCTTTTCTCTCTCGGTCTGAAACTAAGAAGTAAAACCATGCAATTAATAGCGTACAAAATTTATCTTACTTGGCTAACTTAAAACTAAATTATGTACTAGCACAAATCACGCCCCGAAAAAGACATCCAGACTTCCAAACATTTTTTCTCAGATCACACAAGATATTCTTGAACAGTGTAATAGGCCTTTTTTATTAATAACGATATAAGTTATTTTTTAAATGAGTCAATACTTTTATTTTGTAACATAGATATGGGTAATTTATTATATAACTTTGGTGCCATGCCTAAATAACTTTTATTACAAACTGTTTTATATGAGGTTTTATAGAAATTTTGTAATTTTGGCGAGTGCTATGTAATGTTTCAAATAAATGAAAATTAACATATATTAACGTATTCAACAAATGTCTGAGTGCAAGTGCACTTGATCTTGATGACATTCGCCCTTGATCTAAAATATACTTTTATATTGTTACGGTTACGATAAGATTGTGAATATCGTCAGTTTATAATATCGCGATATTGTTTATAAACTAACGATGTTTACAGTCTTACGGTGACATATATATACATAGATATGTTGGCTCAATGATTCTCAACTTGGTGTTAGTGAAAAAGGAGACCCCTTAGGAGTCGTATTTCTTTTACACATTTTTATATTTGTAGTATGCAGTCACTGATTCCACAATTGTTACATTAATAAAAAAGAAACAACAAGGATTGAGCCACACTTGTTGCTTACAAAAAATTATTATCCCTACGTTATATCTCATTTACGTATCGTTGCTCGCTATTAAGTCGAATCGTTATTATAATAACCGGTTTAGCATATTAACTGATCGTAGATGATTGAACATAATTAATGTATTTCTGATTATATTGTGAACAATACGATCTTAACAGGTATAATTTATTTGATTATTGTTTTATATTGTGAACTTACTGTTTATTTTATTATTTATTAGCAGTGCGGGTAAATTAAAGAAAGACACAATCTCAGCGAGATTCGGTGGTACAGGGTTGATGACGTAACAAGCAATGTAAGTAATTCGTGAACAACTCGTGTTTTTTTTATTAAATATACTCTACCTACTAAGAACTCTCCTAGTTCTGAGTTGTGCTGCATATTTTAGTTTCACCATTTACTCAACGTTAGACAGCCAACCTCCAGCGCCATATTCACTGTTTACAATAAACCTTAAGTAGCCAGTAGTACAGCAGTGTACTGCTGTATTTTTGACTGTGAGCAAGACCGATAGGATTCCGTGTGCAAGGGGTTAGCAAAAGGACTAGTGTTGCAAATGTTTATAATGATAAATCGATTACAATGAAGTAAGCCGTGTGCTTGTTTGCTAACTTAGTTAATGGCATAACAAGATGGATACAAAACCAAAATAGGAATATACCGATTTTACTGGATTCGGTCAGCGTTTATCACACAAGCGTAAAAACTGATATTTGTTATTTAGTAAAACCAGCAAAACAGAAATAGGCTTTTATTAAAAAAATATTGTAGAATTGTATATTTAGGATATAGTATGAGGAAATAATAAAACATATATGAATACTCTAAATACGACAGGGATATTTACTTCAATTTATTACCTGGTGTGATATTATTCTATGGTTTATTAAAACACTAGCAACCCGCCCCGGCTTCCTCATGAATCACTCGGTCTGAAAACCGCATGAAAATTCGTTCAGTAGTTTTTCAGTTTATCGCGAACAGACAGACAGACAGACATACTATATAATATAATGTGTAGTAATGGATCAATATTGGATTTTTTTTAATTGTATTGCAATTTATTTTTGGATATTGGTATTAAAAGATAACGGTAGCAAATTTGAATTCTCTATTTTGCATCTTCAGTAAATATAAATCCTTATAAATCTCTCTGGAATCAAAACAAAGGAGGTTGGTACATCAAGGTAGTTACCCAACATTGGTCCCAAAAGAGGGACCTTGTTGAGCCGTCGCCGTCGTTGCGCGAACTTCCGGACTATGAGCCAAGTGCCATTCGCACAGTACAGCCTGTTTTAATAAAACCTTTTGTAATCCATTTTTATTTTAACTTTTAAAACAAAAGATTTAAAAACAGATTTAGTATATGTTGTACGAACGTTACCAGTTTTAAGTTGGTAGTTATTTTCTTGTTATGCTACCTATTTAATTAGGACCTCTGTCTAAAACAACCACTAATGATGATGGAAAATTACCACCATAGAAAACTAAACGAAGCCATATAAACAAATTTTTGTAATCCACTTCATAAACTTTAAATAAAGAATGAACAATAATGAATACAGGTGTTTTGTCATCAAAACGTGGTTAGGTTGGTGGCGAAATTGGTTTGCAAAATGCCAACTACTAAAAGTAGATATCATAAATCACAATCAATGTACAGGAATTGTTTCTATCTCAGCCTGATCTGATTGCTGATTTATTAATTTTAGAAAATGTCAACCATCAGCGGGCAAAATCTTCGGTCCCAGTCAGCGTACTATCCTTCGTTGGGGAGATCTGTTGTTTACTTTTGTTTGAGTTGTTGTTGTTGTTGTTGTTTTTGTAACTATATTATAAGATCAGTACCGTATTCATATTTACCTCGTTAGAAAATTTTAACAAAAAACAATCACATAAACCGACTTAAAAACAAACCTAGAAGTAATCGGTGTTCTGATTCACTTACATACTTGTAAAAAACGTACGTAGTGACGTAGCAGCACGGTGTCTGGCTTTAACCGGACACCTACTACTACGTTCTTTTCGTTTTTCCTTTAAAAACCCCAAACATTTAAAAAGTCAAGTTCGTTCAAAACCAAAGATAACACAATACGTGTGAGAATTTAAAAATGAAAATAAGGAAACACAGTAAGTTAGGTGGCAGCAAGGGATATAAACAAGAATGTAAATCCACAGCGCGTGGCTATGAATATTTCAGCCATTTTGAACCAGAGAGCCTGAGGCATATTTTATTAGAAGCGCAGATAGCAGACAAATCTGCTGAGATAGATTCCGTGACTTGTGATAATGAACTATATCTTGACAGAGCGAAAAATGCAAGCGCGCGCCGGTGTAGTTATTATGTATTCAAAACCTTTTACCTTCCTTTTTTAAATTTAGACAAAAAGTTATAATCATAAAATTAATATTTATAAAAAAAATGCAATACTACCTATGGTTAAAATAAAAGGCAATTATTGATGCCCAAAGACGTTGCCGATTTGATTAAAAATAATAATCAGTTTTATTTATGACTAGCAGCGCCCCGCGGTTTCACCTGCGTAAGTCCCGATCCCGTGGGAATATCAGGATAAAAAGTAGAATATATGTTAATCCAGGTCTCTAGCTATCTACATACCAAGTTTCATCGCAATCGGTTCAGTAGTTTTGGCGTGAAAGAGTAACAAACATCCATACATCCATACATCCATACATCCATACATCCACACATCCATACATCCATACATCCATACATCCTCACAAACTTTCACGTTTATAATATTAGTAGGATTTTTATCGATCTAAAAAGTTAACTTTAGATAAAAAATACTTCATGTTTATGGTGTAAATTATATATCGTAAATTATGTTACCCACGTGAAACACACGTACATAAGAACTGATTATATTATTAATGTTACTGACGACTGAAATAAGGAATTTAGTGTGCACCATCTTTAATTTGTTCATTACTCTATAATGGGTATTAACTTGAATCAGCATTTTGATGTTATTTATTACAAATAAAATGATTCAATCCTATAGACGATAGATTTTATACCAATTAAGAAATAAATAATATCGTTTCGCATTACACACTACTACAATAGAACATACCTGATAAAAAAATACAAATTGTAAGTGGGAGAGCTATGCTTTGGCACGAATGGGCTAGCTCGACAGTGATACCACGCCCTCACAGAAAATAGGCCTCATAGCAACGCTTGTATTGTGTTTCGCCGAGTGAGTGAGGTTACCGGAGGCCCTTACCCTTCCATCTCCCCTCTTCCTTCCTCTCCCCTTCCCCCCTCTCCTCTCCCTTTCCCCCTTTTTCCTCCCTTTACCTATCTTAAAGGTCGGCAACGCACTTGTGTCCCAACATGCAGAAGTTTCCACTTCAAAAATACTATCCATTTTCTAGAAACTACTAGAAGTTAAAATTTTGTGTAAAACATTACTATAATATTACGTGTATACAATAGGTATAATTTAACTCTATTCAACGGTCTAAATAAGACATCCACAAACCAGTACATGGATCAAAATGCTATCCCGTTATTCATTCCTTACAGCTGTGGGACGTTGAGCCGTAAAATCCGGGTACGATTTCTTGGAAAACATTTTGAACCAAGTGGAAGATAAGTACATATATACCTAGTTTAGGGTGTCACTACACTGGCCAGGTTATACGACGAGGATATATACATATATACAGCTTACTTACATCGGTACCCTAATGTCTGTTGCGATTGTCATGTATTTACACGTTTTGTAGCTACTAGCTGTGTTCGTGACCTCGTATGTCGTGTAAAAGGAATTTTGTTGAATTAATGTATTATATTTTTATACACACATCAAAATAAGCAACACGCTACAGAAACTGCATGTTATTTTTTTCTTAAAGTAGATTCTATACAATCTTTTTTGTTTTCTGAAACATATACTTTTCGATTGTGGTTTGTTTTCTTTAAATAAAAGCTAACTATTTTTTCCTGATTTCATGTATTTGCGTAGCTGGATATATTTACCATTTATTTCAATTAAACCAATAAGATATTTTTGAATTGTCAGGAGTAGGAGTCAGTCATACGACAGTAAATCAGTCGTGAAGCTAGTTGCCTGTTCCAATACTTAGATCCTATGGAGAAGAACAGACAAGAAACTCCAAGGACACTCTTTTTCAAAATGTTTTTTACAAATTTTTGGTTACATTGCTTATAAGCCTAAATAAAAAGTGAGGATATCGTAAAATATTATTCTAAAATATAAATAGACGCGCTAATTACTACTATACATATTTAAGTAATAGCAGTCCACAGATGACCAGCCCCGAAAATACAGAATGTAAACAACTTTGTTCAATAACTGTAGTCTGGTTCCGTGTCTGATTTTTCTATTTAAATATATCAGAAAATAGCTTATCCGATTAAAAACCACTTCAAGCACTGCTTAACTTATTTTTATGTTTATTTGGCAATCTTACTTAATATATTTAATAACACTTAATATTAATTAAGTATCCCCTGCGGATGAGTTTTATACTCATATATATTTATTTATTTTAATTTATTTATTAGGTTAGCCAACAATTATTACATTAAACATTACCATTATTAATATAATATAAAGTAAGCATGTGTAAAAATATTTATAGTCGTTATGAATAATATGACAACATATCCTAAAATCATTACATCAATTTATTACCAACACATCGTATAGAAAAAATCTAAATGCGGAACGCTAGTCACGAAGCCAATGGTCAAGAAAGATGGGCTCGTAAAATGGTTTATAGCTTTTGCTAACATCCCTCCAATGTTAGCTAGTTCATAAAATATATGGCGATAGCAGACGGTAACCTTAAATTTACATTTGACATATGCAAATTGACGACATTGCAAGTGTGGAATCACAACACTATTGTAATCCACGTTTAGTTTCTTCATTTTTACATAGACCTTTTAAAATATGCAACGGATTTTAATTCGGTTTACACCACTACATAGAGCGATTCAAGAGGAAGGTTTTAGGTATAGTTTAATAATTTTTTTTCTTTCTTTCTTTTGAAAAAGACAACTCCCGCATTAAGAATTACTCCTGTGTCGCAGGGGACTTTACAAACATACAAACAACGGACACAAAGAACACCCAGACTGGTGGACAGGTGGGAATCGAACCCACGACCTATGGCATAGCAGTCAGGGTCACTAACCACTAGGCCAACAGGCCAGTCATTGTCATATTGTTTTGTATTAATTTGTATACTCATATGACGACATTTCACCACATTAGTATCTACATTACACCCGCGCGAAGCTGGGGCGGGTCACTTGTTCAGGTGCCTGACGCTTTAAATACTGCAATGCAAACGATACGTTGAATGTTGCATGTCTTCATCGTCATCGGTATATCGTCGGTAGCTTTAAGTTTTATTTTATAATTGTCACAGTGTATGGACTTTGAGCTTTGCTAGAACATTACAAGTTCAGTTCACATCTCTGCCGTTTTATTTGCTAAAATCCGAGTTAATCCCCCACATGGTCCACACGAGTCGGATACCTTAGAATATCCAGCAAAAGTAGTAAAATTCAAGAATTTACTAATTATATCAAAAATTAAGCAAGCAGGTTCGACCGCTAACGCCATAACGCCATTGAGAAGATCAAGTGCCCTGGACATTAGGCTGACACAAATAATTTAAAAACAGTGTTTAGCAAAATATATATTTATTGTAAAAGACCCAACATTCTAGAGGTACCTATATTCAGGTAATATTACATTTAGCGTAGCTTTTGATTTTATAAGGTCAGTAACATTTATTTTATTTTATAATATTAAAAGTTTTAATATACATAGTTATTTACATAAATTTATTCTTACATAGCACTAGGTTGTAACTTAATTTGTAAAATATAGTTAGCAGGTACTTAATGATACAGTACAGTAGCATTAGTGTAATTTTACATTAGTTAACTATTTAATTTTACATTACAAATGTAAATAATATTACAAACCATTAATAGCTGCACCGTAAGTCCTTTATTAGATTATTATCTAATCTTATTGTAAATAATTTAGTAATCAGTTACATTATTTTAAACCTTATACCTACTACCTTACTTATCATAATTAATTAAGACAGTAATTTTATTACAATTTATTTGCTGTTTAATCATTAAATAAACCCATATCAGTATTACAAGGAATAACATTAATAAGTATTTATAATTTTTTTATTATATAGTTTCAGGTCTACGACACTCCCCTTCCATAATGAGCGATATTAAGGAACTAAAAAAGAAGCGCGGTAGTTATAAGGGCAGATTAACCTCATTTGTGAATTATTTAGCATCTTTAAAGAAAATAGAACTAACACCCTGTCAGGTAATGGAACTACAATTGCGCGTAGATAAACTAGAAAAACTTTATGACGAATTTAGCGAGGTCCTATTAAATTTAGAATGTTTATGTGACAACATTGAATCTGAGTCCCTCGAAAGATCTGCGTTTGAAAGCCAGTATTATAGTTTGATGGCCGAGGCTAAGATTGCGATCAAAAATTATTCACAAACGGACAATGATTCTAAATCTGGTCATGGTGCCTCAAGGCGCCAGCTTGTTAAATTACCCACAATTAAGTTACCTAAGTTTGTAGGTAATTATGATAATTGGCTCGATTTCCGAGATATATTCTCCAGTCTTATTCATGTCAATGACGACATTGACGAAGTCAATAAATTTCACTACCTTAGGTCATCATTGGAAGGGTCAGCAGCTGTCGTGATACAGGCGATTGAGTTTTCGGCACAAAACTACACCATGGCATGGGAACTTCTTTGTGAACGATTTGACAATAAACGTTTACTCATACAGAACCACATCACGGCATTGTTCAATGTCGAAGTCGTCACAAGGGAGTACTCAAGTGCTTTAAAACGGGTAATAGATAATAAAAATATTAGAGCACTAAGTACGCTAGGCGAACCTGTTGAACACTAGGACACGTTACTTATATATATACTTAGTCAAAAGTTAGACTTAAAAACGTTCCGAGAATGGGAGGAGTACAAAGGGCATTATGACAAAACAAAAACAATTACATTTGAACAGTCCATACAATTTATGCGAAATCGTGCAGACTCAATCGTGCAGATTCAAGTGTTTCTATTAGAAACACTTGAATTATCGCGTCATTCAATAGACACAAAAAATACAAATAGTAAAATAAAAGCTATGGTGTCCACCGAAAACACTAGTCCGACGTCATCACACTGTAATTGTCTCAAATGTAGCGGCGATCATAACCTCAATTCCTGTCCGCAATTTCTATCGTTGAGTGTCGATGACAGAATGTCCTTCTTAAAAGGTAATAAAGTTTGTTACAATTGCTTTCGTCACGGTCACATTCCGAGTAATTGTAAACAATCAGGATGCAAAATATGCAAGCGAAAGCACCACACGCTTCTTCATAACGCGAATAGGGAATATGCATGTATGTTTTTTATCTTTTATTGACTTGTTCCATCATTCTACCCTAATAAAAAATATAAATAACCTTGGCAATGTTCAAATTAATTTTTTAAATAACATTGAAAACATCGATAAAATTTAATCTGTTTGAACGCCGCCATATTTCGCGGGCCTTGGCCATACGTCACGTTCCACGCTCAGTGTTTGTTTCATAAACTTACTTGAAGTGTTACTGTAATTTTATACCGATTTCTAGTTGTAATTACTATTTACTGTAATTAATAGACGATGGATAAAGTTAAAAAACCATTTTATAGGTATTGCCTTGTCCCTAAGTGTCAAAACACTATAAGAAGTACACCCAATACAGATTTTTTTCCTGTACAAAATAATAATGTAAAATACGATAACAATGGTGTATATTAATAAGAAGAGATGAAGTATCTTCAATATCGTGTTTATATTGTTGTGAGGATCACTTTAATGTAAGCATATTACAATTTAATTGCTAGTATAGTGTGAATTAGTCAGCAGTATTTATGTTTGTTTTAAATATGAAACAGAAGGCAACTTGCTTGTCTACTTAAATTAGGTAACAAAAGTCCAATAAAACTTCATGAATATAACTAACTATACATATCCTACCTATCCTTTAGATTATAATATAACAAGTATTATAATAATTACCTTGCGGCTTTCACTCCTTTAACCGTACAGCGGACGTAAAATCTGGATTTGATGCAAAATATATAGTCATCATGAATGCACCTATTTTCGGTCGATTGTCCGATTGTGCTTTGACAAAAATACATTCAGTCATTGTCCTAGATGATTTCTAATATCACTAGAATGCTTAAATTGCACTAGCTAAGAGCAAAAACCACAGGAACACCTATCTTTCTCCGTAACACTACGAATATAGGCACCGATAAATGACAAAACGTGGAATATCACGTCATGTTTTGTTTCGACCAATGGTGAACCGTTTTGCAAAGTTGAATTTCGCGCCCTTATTTTGCATATTTTAATTAATATTTTTTGCAATTAAACACGAACTAAATAAGAAAATAATTGTTTAGGCATAATATCTGGACAATAAAGATTCAAGGGAAAATTAATCAAGTAAATTTAAACAACATGCATATTCCCTATTATAAACAAAAACCGGTTTCGAGTGAGTTAGCGAACGACAAATCTGTAATCGAGTCTTCCAGCGATGCTAATAACAGTTACGTAACACTTTCTGCTAATATATCATCGCACACGGTTAGGTCAGACGTCGGTGACGTATTGCTATCGACTGCTTTGATTAAATGTTACGATACAAACAATAAGCCACACATCGCACGCGCCCTCCTCGATCCGGGAGTTCCTCATGTTTAATAACTGAGAAATTATTTAATAAACTTAATTTACCCTATTTAAATACCAATTCAAGGTCAGTCAGTCAGTCAGTCAATTCAAGGTATCAATAATTCTCAGTCGCACGTCAAAAAAATGTGTCGTGTACATATACAAGCCCTGCATGAATCGTACAATAGCGATTTATTATGATTTCTTTTACCTACTATAAGTAATAGTGTGCCCGCTAGACGGCTGCAAGTAAATAATATACTTACTAATGTGGCGTTGGCCGACCCATATTATCATACACCGGCACCAATAGATATCATTATAGGTGCCGACATGTTCTGGAGATTATTGAAATGTAATCAAATTTTATTGGGTGATGGAAAACCTATATTGCATGAAACAAGACTTGGTTGGCTAGTTTGTGGCCCAATTAACGGCGGCTATAGCAATGCATTTCCATTCCCACAATTAAATTGTAATTTTTCTAATATTAAAAGTGTCATTAAACGCTCTTCAGTTTCTTATAATTCCGATAACAATCAAAACAAATTTGCGCGTTTTTGGCAACCAAAATGTCATGCATGAGTCATCAACTTATTCGAGTAAAAAAGGCTTTGCGAAGAACATTACATTAAAAATGTAGCACTATTACGAGACGATCGTTATTGCCAAAAATTTCCATTTAAGGAATATGTTAATTAGCTTAGGTATTTATCCAATAATACTACGCTATAATTTATTAATGAACCCTTTAAAGTATAAGATACTTATTCTATGTAGTTTTTTTTTATTTATTTAAAGTAATTATCTAAGGGGTTGACCGAAATTTCATTATTTTTCTTTCTAATATGATTTAATTAAATTAAGACGTCATTTCATTATTAATTCGGTAAGGACGTTTATAAAACCCAAATAGTGTGCAGCCACTAGTTTTTGTTCTTAAAAAGGAAGCAAAATTCACCACATAAAAATATATTTCTTAATTAAATACTTTTGCTTAATGAGAACCAAATCAATCGTCATTAAACATACAATAATAATACAGTCCACTGATCATTCTGTTAATCTTTTATTCATATTTGAGCATAGTCGATAGACGAACGCAGGTCCTCACTTAATTTATTATGTACAATTACAACAGAAACCGATACCTACCTACATATCGGCCGTAGGCAGTTGCTACTCAGTTAAAGCTTGCTTTCGTCAGTGCATTTGATTTAAGTGTCTACGGGACAATCAGTTTGCCATAAGTGGGATTTCTCCCTCTGAACAGTTTGTGCTAGTTTTTACCCTTTTAATATTGTAAAGCTTCCAGCACGTGTAAAACTTGGGGCTTTAGGGTATCCGGTTACGATAGGTATTAGCTACAGGAGGAAAATTAAAATAGCAGGCAAACGCACTATGCGATATAATCAGGATCAGATTATTCATAAAACAATTATAACTTCACACAAATTAATTATAAATAATACTTCTTGAATTATTCCGGGCACCTTTGGCATGATAGTCGTCAAGACCGTCCTCTGTCTGCCGGGCGACTCTCTTGTCTTCAACATTTATTCTTCATAAAATATTTCGAACGCGTTCTAAATTCGTGTTTGGTGCCACCAGTATGTGCCTCTCGCGTAGTAAAGAGTTATTCTTCCAATCGAAGGAGTATGTAAGCTGTGCGAGAGGTCCCGTCACTACAATATGTAGACATTGATTAAGCGCGGATCCTTTTACCTCAGCTAGTCGTCAGGGTCATGAATATAGACTGGTGAAAGTCTATATGGTAGTTCTGTGTGTTTCACCACTACAGTTTATCTGAAGCTAGTGGGTGACCTAACCAGCTTTTATTAGACTAGCTTTACGGCGGTTTATAGTAAAGAGAAGAAACCTCTGAACTTTTCCGACAACGGAATATTATTTATAAAGTTTCAAATTGTTAGTCAATTAATTAATTGTAATTCCTTGTCTGAGAGTGTGGCCCATTTCTTTTCCGTGGTTTTTCGAAGGCGAGTGTCAAATCGACCAACTTTTATTTAATCAGAGTGTTGGGACATTGTCGCTTACATATATACAGCTATCTAAAGCTAAACTTGGTTTACGTTTAAATTGAAAGGTTTTAAATTCCCTGCCACGCCTGTATGTTGATGAATGACGTTTCTTCAAACACAGAACATTTACTGCCGCTCACTCCAGGCCCTTTTCTAATTGGATGGCAACTGACATCGCTCCCAGTGAAGCATATGCGGGATTCCTCAGTACATCACCTTATTCGTCATCAACATATTGACATTTGAAAACATTTTTGACAAAACGGAGCAAAGAGTACATGATCTGAACTCTAGTAGTGAGTCAATTGGCAGAGAAGCAAGAACTCCTTGAACTCGATGAGCTTGTTATTATCAAGGATGACCACCTGCAGCCGCTTCCCTTGAGAATGGATTGTATCGTTGCTCCTAATCCTGGTACCGATGGAATCAGCAGGTTGCCGACATCAAGACTACGTAAATATGGCGTCATAAGAAGAGTGGTTCCGAAGATTTGTCCATTAATAGAGGTTAATACTATGGTTGAAAGGCAAGCTCTCAACGGCCGGGGGCATGTTGCGGCGTCTCATAGGTTTAAGCACAGATTCAATTAATATTACTTATAAGTTATTCATAAGCAGTTTATTAAAGTACCTATTAAAATACGCACATACCAGTGTACGTTATGATTGCTGGTAAAATATGTAAAGGCGTTTACTATATATTTCAAATTGTAATGTAGGTCACTTTTTCATTAAACAGCAAGACTGCGTGAGGAGTAGACCATCTTTTATTTGCCTAAGTTACCTAGCCTTACCTGAGTTTTATACATCACTAGTAATACATAAACTAAATATTGTGTTTCTCTTAAGTAAATTCTCAATAGGACCACGGAGTCATAAAACACAATATACAAACACAACAAATTGTAAATGCCTACAGCTCTGCCTACCTCTACAGAATATACAGGCTAGCAAGAAAGTACATGATTGATTGCAAAAGGAACAAGTAGGGACATACACCAAAGTAAAGAAGAAGAAAAAAAGCTGTGGACTTTGCTTCATTGTTAAGTGCCTAAAACTTAAATAAAGTAAGAGCCTAATTTAACTAAAAACTAATAATTTTAAATAAAAGTTGAGAAAAGGGTCAAGAAATAAAATAACCGACAGATGGAAGCCAAAACGGCCAGATCTAAAATGAAAACCCTTCGCTCGTTCGGTAAATTAAAACGTTATGTAAGTACTTACTTAATACTTTTAATATATATGCAGGTACTTGTAACTATTGAGTTTCCCTACTAAAAGACGGCTTTAATTCCTCTACAAATAATAGGCTAAAAGTTGTGTAAAGAATTTGAAATGACAAAGTTCTACAAAACTCAGAAAAATGGCAAAAAGCTTCTTAACACATTTCCTAAACGTTAAGTAAATTTATCAAGGAAAGAGTCGTAAACTTCTTTGAAAAACTTGGAAAATTTTAATTAATTTTTTTTCGTTGTTCTTCACAATTTGTTTAATGGCTGTTTTCTATAATTTAGCTTAAATTTATTAGACTTGTAGCGAGTTTGTCTATCCTGACAAATAAAACATAGCTTTAGAGTTTAAATGTTTATGTCAAATTCCACAAAGGTTAATAATTACTGTTAATAATACACTATGCCATGGAGCTCGTTTGGTTGAATCCCGGAAAGGTTGAACGCGGACTGGTTAAAGTGCGACTAAAACGGCCGCGCTACATACGATTTTGCTGATGCTAGACATTATATATTTTATGGTACGGGTGGACTGTACAAGCTCCCGGTCCAGAAGATAATACAAAAAAAATCGGGCCCGCAGCAGGCCCGCAGAGGTAGATCTGCCTCCAAATCCCCCCCTTTGGAGGTATATCCCCCTTTCACGAACTTTACCTTCATTTTTGCCCTGTTGATTTGTTGTCCAAGTTTGAAAGCAATCAGAGCATAATTGCGACCACTATCGTGCCGCTAAAATTGAAGAACATACATCTGTACATATACTTATATATATATATATAAACTTTTAAACTGGCGGTTGTTTTGGGGTCTAGGGATCATAACTAGACCTCCTGCGAAGAAATTTTTGGAAAACTCGACAACTGGTACAAAACCCATAGGTAGATTTTTCATCGAAATCTACTTAATAAAACATCAAAATAGCATAAAATAAAAATAGATTAGATTAAAAGACAAAACATGGACATTGCAAAAGTCTATAATTCGTTACTGTCTGATACACTGAACATTCTCTGCGGTAAGGCCGAACAAGCCTTGTCAGCACTGACGCTGCTGCGTACCTAGATGGCGTGGTTAGACCGCGTCTTCCCCCCCCCCCCCGGCGCCTCCGCCAGCGCTGCCACTGAAACACTGCAACTGCTACCTGCAACCCCTAGTAACAACAGCGTTTAGATGTTTGATTCTTTCTCCAAGCTTTAGTAACTCTGAACTAAATTCAAGTCAGCGGTTTCATTTCAATACGAGTTTAATAATATATTAATCACATGATTAATTTGTGCAATCTGTGGGCTATATACATCTGCATGGAAACTTAAAGTATTCGATAGTTGGGTGTTTTGAGCGTAAGCAGTAAAATGTTTTTCTCGCACAATACAATTCGGTGCAAGCTTAATTATGTGCGCTCCCTGCAGTTGTTCCACAGTAAATTGATCTCCGCACATAAAGCGCAGGGCACGTTTCGTACAACAGAAAAACAAATATGTATTCATATTACTTAATTGCATCCATTTGTTACTGCATGTGGTTTTAATTGTTTGACAATTCTGCAAGGATGAATCATAGAAACACAAATTTTTATCAGTTTTTAAATGTGTGCAGCTTACATATGTAGGTAATTAACTTGTGTGCACACACTCCTGTATCTCTGCTTCTTTCAAAGGCATGTAAATATCCTTATGCAAATTAATAGCTTTGTATTCAAATAACGGTATTATCGAGAAAGTGTTCTTCTCTGGTTGAAGAGGAATAGGTATAAGGTGGTATACCTCATAAATATCTCGGGTAATGAGAGGTATTCTTATTTCAATATAATATATAATGTAATAGTATAAAATAATTGCTAGTCAATCAACTTTCAATAACTGATAGATTTTGCCGATTTCTAAGTGAATATGCTCAATTTACAAAAAAATTAAATGTATAAATACAATGAAAAAGATAAAACTTTTTTAACTAATTTGTGAAACAGATTTGTTTATTTGAAAAAAAAGTGTATCCTTTTCAAACTTAAATATCCAAATGTTTTATGATAAACTATAAAATGAGAAGGGATATCCTTAGTTTTTGATACTTTTCTATAAACTATTATCTCATTAACAGCCATTTTTATTACCTAATTATTAGTATAGTATTCCACAAAATTCCAATTTCATAACAATCCCACCAATTCACATAATATACAAACAAATAAATACTATTCATTCACCGTTATCTAACCTTCTCGGTATTAGAATTCCAGACTCCAAGGCCTAAACTATTCAGTCTCAAACAACTGAATTTCGAGCTTTTGTTTTATGTAAGCATAGAGTCCATCAAAGGGGGTTTTAATTTCCCTAGCTCTCGTCGCCGGGGCAAGCGACGAATGGACAGGTGGTGACGGGTTGACATTTGGATGAAGCCGCACGAGAATACAGCACAAGGTGACATGAGATATTAACGGGAAAGCTAAAAGACACAGTAAGTATACGAATATAACCTATACCAGCTTATGTGATAAATACGTAATATAATTATTACATTATATTTTTATTAACGTACTAGTAGTTAGTTGGCTTGAATTTAAGCGATGGATATGGTTCAATCATTCAATTAGCCTATTGCAGTTTCCTGCTGCTGTTCGCATCAGAAACTTACTTCATGGTAAACGTGTTCATGTTGATGTAACTTGATAATGTTGTTTGAACACAGGGCCTAAATAGGGCAGCAGGCGTTACGAATGCACTTCAGAGATTTTAGATGCTTATCATTTTTTCAGAAATATGTCTCCCGCACCAAGTGAATAACCCAGTATCAATACATGTAGTTACAATCCTATAAGGAAGGCGTTTTTAATAATTATTCTGTGGATATCGATGCCTCAGAAGCGCGCATCGACAGTTTGAGCGGTTTAGGTCATTGTGACGTCTGTGCAATCAAGTTCTGGCCGGGCATTAAAAATATTAAAATGTTTGATATGCTCTACTGACAAAATACAGAATTGTCATTGTATAAGGAAAAATTTATATCATTTATTATTATTTCTGAGGACCTAAAGAATGGAATTAAAAATATTAATCGTACCGTACTCTAGTATCTTTTCGAACAGCCAACCGTACACTGATTTCCTTTGTCCTACTAATATTATAAACGTGAAAGTTTGTGAGGATGTATGGATGTATGGTTGGATGTTTGTTACTATTTCACGCCAAAACTACTAAACCGATTGCGATGAAACTTGGTATGTACATAGCTGGAGACCTGGATTAACATATAGGCTACTTTTTACTTTGATGCCCACGAGATCGGGATTTACGCGGGTGAAACCACGGGGCGCTGCTAGTTACTTAATATGTTTGTTTCATGTTATAAATTATGTTCGCGATATTTTGAATTTTACTGCCACCAAATGAAATTGTCAACCTGGTTCCTTTCGTCATTACATACGGACAGCTTGAATAGTAATTACACTTGTTATTACACAATAATGGTTAGTAACATAACAATATATTAACAAAACTGTAGAGGACTTAGGGCAAAACTAAACTCACTTTATATAATGAATGATCTGAATATTCTCTCTTATTGTTATGACGTAATTATTCTTAATGAAACTTGGCTCGTACTGAAATATCCGATAATGAACGACGAGACGTCAAAAGCCTCACCTGAATACGTTTTTGTTGAGATTATGGCTAGAAATAACAATACTCCTATAAGCAATGTCATCAATGTTACATATCTAAAGGTGTCTCAATAAGAGTGCACGATTTAAATTTCACGACATTTTTTTTCTTTGGAGGTTGCAGCTCTGATATTCGACAGCTGGCATCAACGATTGATCCGATTATTAAAAAATGAGCGCTACACAACTGAACAACGCTTTATCATTGTGAAAACCCATTACAAAAATGCAGTGACTGTAAATGGCATTCGTTACAGGAACATGCTAACGGAGTTCTTGTGGCCTCAATTGGTTGGTATGGATCTGAACGACATGTGGTTTCAGCAGGATGGTGCCACCTGCCACACCGCGCACGGAACAATCGATTTATTGAAGCAACGGCTTCCAGACCGAATCATTTTCCGAAGTTCCGATGTCAATTGGCCACCAAAATCGTGCGATTTAACGCCGTGCGATTTCTTTCTTTGGGGTTTTTTGAAATCTCAGGTCAACGTGAATAAACCACAAACAATTCCTGAGCTCAAAACCGAGATCCAACGCGTCATCGGTGAGATAGAGTCACATCTTTGTCAAAATCTCATCTAAAATTTCATGAAAAGAGCAAGAGCCTGTGTTCAGAGCCGAGGGGGGCCGGGGGCATATGCCGGTTATTTCATTCCATACATAATTGGAATAAGTCTACTTTACAATCCAGTAAAAATATCATCACTAACTCAAAAAAACATGCGTTTTATTTTTAAATTAAATCGTGCACTCTTATTGGGTCACCCTTTACCTCCGAAAACGAGTCCAACTGGTTATACTACTTCAATCTATGTAATTCAAATATAGAGAACTTTTTGATTGCTGGCGACTTTAACTTGCCTGAGTTAAGATGGTCTGAGAATAGTTTATTCCATTAGAATTTCAACAAAAAAAGAATCATTAAAATCCATTCACTATAGCTGGGTTCCGTCATTTTACAAATGCCGGAAAAAAATATATATTATTAGAATACATTTTAAAAAGGAGAATATAGAGAAACCTAACTTTTGTACGTACATTTGGTGTTAGGTTATGTACACTAATTAGGTTGCTTCGAAAATTTGGAGCAGGTTTTCACTTGTTTTCTGTCCCCTGCAATTTGCGTTCACTGTATGCGTTAGGAGTACACCTACTCCATTTTCACAGCATATTTGGAGCGGAATGCTGTTGAGTTTAAGCATGTTTATTTCCTAGTGACTTCTTTGAGATATTTTGGCAGAATATTCTTTTCTGCTATTATTTAAAAAGTTACTAAAATGGTAATGAGTTTTAATGCGAGCATTTTACTCTTTTTATTTTTATTTAAAATAATTTCACAAATCATTAAGGTCGTTATTAGTGACATCTGTTGCGTAGTTTTATTTGTTCGTGTGGGTTTGCGTCGTGGAAGTCTTACTACGTGATGTGGAGAACTTACTATTATTACCCAAGAAGGTACAATAGGAGCTGCAATCGGTTAGACATTCTGCCGATGGTGGCGTATCGTTCGGCTCCCTTTGATATGGTTGAAGTGGACGATGGCTGGCGCGTGCGTCATGCTCGTGAACGAGTGCCGTCGGTTGGGGCTGGTCATCTCCGAACTGCTATTACTTACATGTAGTAGTAGTTTGCGCGACTGTTTTTATTTTAGAACAATATGTTACATTGTCCTTACATTTAATTTGCGCTTATAAGCAATGTAAGCAAAAAATTGTAAAGAAACATGTTGAAAAAGAGTGTCCTTGGAGTTTCTTGCCTGTTCTTCTCCACAGGATCTACGTATTGGAACAGGCAACCAACTTCACGACTGACTTAGTCTGACTGACTACTACTCCTGACAATTCAAAAACACCTATAATGGTTTAATTGAAATAAATGATTTTGATTTTGAATCATCACACTTACAATCCTAAAACCCTTTTTTTTTTAATTTACTATGTCTATTACTAGTAAAAGAATGCTGTGAGCGCATATCTCTCCCTTCTTTTTTTAGGTCGGTGAAAAAGTAATAATAATTTCTGCTTATTCTGTGAGTTGACTATGTTTAGATTAAGATTAATAAAGTCAGAATAACAGTTAAATCAAGGCTTAAGGCTATCCTATATTCCGCAGTAAGATGAGATGAATCAGCAATCTTATTTAATAGTGAACATTAAAAACTTTATAGGGCCATTTGTTCTATCGCCTTTTTATTTAATCATAATTTTTATGCTGATCTACAGGCAAAGTAGAGAATTGATTACCTGTTTTATTAAGTTCGTTGCCAGAGTAACGTTTATACCCTCTTTCACCCCTTTTCGTGTTCATTTCCCAATAATCCATTTCTACTTACAAAAGTAATTAGCAATAACACCGTCAGAGCCATGAACTTACTCCTAACTCTGGCCACTGGTCGAAAATGTTACTAAACACAAAAAACGTTTTTACAAAAAAATTTAACCACAATTTTTTTTTTCCAAAATAACCTACTAATATTATAAATGTGAAAGTTTAGATAGATGGATGGATGGATGGATGTTTGTTACTCT
Source organism: Callimorpha dominula (assembly GCA_949752705.1). NCBI lineage: Eukaryota > Metazoa > Arthropoda > Insecta > Lepidoptera > Erebidae > Callimorpha > Callimorpha dominula. Next base: position 5,945,133 of record OX457001.1, on the reverse strand, counting down.
TTCACGCAAAAACCACTGAACTTGGTACATATATGCTTGGAATAGAAAGCTGGAGACCTGGATTAACGCATAGGCTACTTTTTATTCCGATATTCCCACGGGATCGGGACTTACGCGGTTGAAACCGCGGGGCACTGCTAGTAATACATATTTGTAAAATGACATCCTTTTTGTACTAATTGTAGAAAATAATTGGCTTTTATAAAACATAATATTTTAAGCGAGCTAAGGAAGGGAGGGAGCGAAATGGGTATTAAGTTTTGTTTTTCGATTTAGTTTGCACTAAATTAAATCTTCAAGTAGGATAAGCATTCTACCGTATACGATACGGTAATACTAGAAACGGTAGTGTATACTGTAGGTACCAGTACATTATATATTATATATTATATATTATATCTAATTACATTACAAGGCTTCGCTTGGCTTGAGAGGACTTCTGGGGCGTGGTGTTAGTGTGTAAGGCGAGTGATTGATAGTCGACAAGAAAACTGAAGTATAATATATTAAAACTAGTCTAGCTACATTCACAAGATACCTTTACAATGGCTTCATAGAAGTGGCTCCGCAACTTGACAGCCGTCCACTCTGCCTGATGGCTGCGGCGATTCTGTCTTCTGTTCCTTTTCTAAAGAGTTTATACAATTCACAGTTTATAAAAGGAAAGATTCCAATATTATATTATCAGCCAGTCTTGCGCTACACCAGAAAGAAGTTCAGGCGTCACAATATATAATATACCTAAACATATTTCTTAAATATATAATATTATAGCGATAATAGCTCTAACAATGATAATGCATACCTACTCCGTGCACATCATCACAATTCACAACAGGATTTCCGTAACAGACACGTAAGCTTGAATGCCAAGTTTCATCGTTTCGGGCCCACATTCAGCAAGCCCACTAATATGCTCCTTTTATTGTCCCCTTGACGACCGACCTTTGAAACCTTTTATTGATACCTATAACCTATAGCATTAAAATAAAATGCATTTTCTCGCCATTGCTAACAGGGCCCAGTTTTTTACCTTAAACCAAAATCAAAACCATTTTTTTTTTCAATTAAACCAATTCTAGGGATTTTTGAAGTTATACTTCTTTTGGCGCGTTAGGGAAAAATGATGAGAGTAAATTTTTAACGATGCGCGCGCACACCGTCACAAAAAACCGACACCCTGAAGTAGTTAGTCAACATTTTAGTTTTTCAGAAAAAGCTACCAACTTCACGATTTTATTTTAAATTATATATCGTGGTGACTGATATTTATTAACAATTTATTGATTCAAAGATAACTTACCGTGATTATAAGTGATAAAAATGGTTTATACATATTTCTTTGAGTACGTTTGTAGAATTTGAGGTTAGTTGACGGTAAGTATTATTTATTATGATATTTAAATAACCTTTATTTAACTAGAAAACACACAACACATAAGTACACACACACTTTTTTTAATTGTCAGGAGTAGGAGGCAGTCAGACTAAGTCAGTCGTAAAGCTAGTTGCCTGTTCCAATACGTAGATCCTATGGACAAGAACAAGAACAATCTCCAAGGACACTCTTTTTCAATAATATGATTTTTACAATTTTCTGGTTACATTGCTTATAAGCAAATCAATGTAAGGAAAATATAACATGTTCTAAAATATAAACAGACACGCAAATTACTACTATATTTAAGTAATAGCAGTCCGGAGATGGCCAGCTCCGACCAACGGCACCCGTTCACGAGCATGACGCAAACGCCAGTCGTCGTACAGATCGCCATAATGACACTGACAGATTGTTTACCTTTATCAAATACTTATAATATTAGTAAATGAATAGTTAGAGTTAGATATCTTAAGAACTATAGCTGTACATAAAGGTCCTGATTATAAAGGGCTACCTTGATTGATGTAATTACAATAACATCCTGGGACATGTAATACATAGTTATCTAGACGCTAACTAAGCAGAGCTTGTGCTATGCGTTCTAATGTAAAATAAACATTCATAAATATATATTTTTTTTGTACATTCGTATTATTTATACATAGAAACGGTTTTTAAAACCTATTGAAAACCAACAGCAATATACTTAATACGAGTATGTACAATGTATAAAATATTAGTTGAATTATAAATATTTTAATTAAACTACATGAATAACTTATTAAAACTATATTTACTTAAGGATTCTTATTTTGAATTCTAAATTCGTTTTAGTATAAAAATCAGTTTTTTATCAAATCACAAATCTACAGTAACATAGTTAATATGTCATTGTCATGGGTAAAATCTGACATTTTGTCGTAGACGGTTAAAGCCTTCCTAAAAATTTACCAAGATCATTTTATTTTTAAACATATACACATGTCTACAGTTTATTATGCAAGGTCATTATCATTTTATTAAAGGAATATAATAAATAAGAAGCAAAAACTAAAAATCTACTACTTGAATTATATCATACGAAATTGTTACATCTTTATTAGATAAAAAGCTTCCATTTAGTATTTCAAAGCAATTTTCAATACAATTCGTAACTTCTCGAAATGATGGAGGTTGAAAGAACTTTTCTTTTTAAGAAAAATGAGGCTAGTGTTTTAACCATTACCAGATAATTGACAGTTCGGTCCCGGACGCTGCCGGGGAGTGACAATATTCAAGGAAATTCTGGAAACTGCCTACGAAAGCAATTACGCTCTTTGTGATTAAACGCTTGGCCAGTTTAATTTCTCTCTTATTTAGAATGGAACGTCCGCGTCATTACTGAAGTCAAATGTTTTATTTCCAATAATTCCTATTAGGTTTACCATATCACTACAAAATTAAAATAATACTTCGCCATTCAAATTACGAACTGTTTTCTACTTCAGATCTAAAGCTTATGATACTATTCTGAATAAAAAGTAGGCGAATTTTTATATGAAAAGAAAACTGGTTAATTATTATTATTGTAAAAGTATTAATTTTATTCCCTTCAAAGTAATCTCTATTGCAAGCAATACACATATTTCAAATTCCATTCAAAACACTTTTCATAGCCCGATTTAGGGATCGCCTTCAGCTCCTTCGGCGAATTCTCTTTTATCGCCTCAATCGTCTCAAAACGGTTCCCGCGAAGAAGTAACTTGAGTCAAGAGAACGAGATCAATAGAAAAAGTTACAAGGAGCCATGTCGGGTGAATATAGAGCTTGTGGAACGGAAAAAAAAAATAGAAAAAAAAAAGAAATAAACATATACTATTGCTTAGATTTGACATTGTATCGTTTAGTAAAAGTTATGGTTTACAAAATGCTTTAAATTTCAGTTAACCTTTATATATATTTTTGATTAATAACTTTTATGAATTTTAAAACAATAAAATGTTACTATAATAGAGTAGATATGCTTGCCGAAACAAAAGGAACACTGTAGGTTTGTTTAGTCTAAATAGAGTGAAAACTATGTGCGGACACATCGGAAGTTTAATAGTAGTCATGAAACGACCCGGTCTCAAAAGTTGTCGTAAATTCAAACGTTTACGATCGTACCGAATGACGAATTAGATATATGAACGATGTTTCGCATTTAAACCTGGCACAGAAATGTTGGCAACAAGAATTATGATGACAAGAAAAATAAATAGCTTCGCTTACATTGTTGACAATATAGTACAACACAACTGTTCGGAAATATAGGAGCCGATAAAAAGTTTCGAAAAAGAATATTATCTTCAAAATAAATGCCGGCCATCAAATGGCGGTTAGAATGCATTTTATTATTGATAATCTGGATTCCAATATTAGCAATTAAAATAAACTAACATTTTGAATAAACTCGAATTTGGAATTTTGTTAAGTGCATTCCAATTTATAAACAGTTTTTTTTTTATTGAAAACTGTACAGGCAGTACAGGTATGTCGTCAGTTGTTTTTGTTTTTTACCTACCTTTGATACTAATGTACAGAAAACCCGAAACTTTAAAGAATGCTTTACATCATTACATTTATATGTTGTTCTGTGTTGGTCTACATAAATTAATTTTAAAATAAATCGACTTTCACTTATTCTATCCATACAAAATGTAATACTAATTTTTAACTTGAACACAAGTCTCATTGTATAAATTTTCTGCTAAAGTTTCTGTGCTTGTATCCAAGTCACGAAATTATCACAAAAATTAGTCGTACCGAATAGATTTTACTACACATACATCAAGATCCTCAAATAACATATACACCCCAATAAAACAACTCAAGTACACGGAACTAGTCACATTGCAAACTCTGTGTAATTTTGCCAACACAGTAAACTTTCTCTATCGTCTATGAAAGCTACCCGTGGCCGTACGCGATAAATGCCTTTGCCTTTTCAACTCATGACCCGCTACTATTACACTTTTTATTTATGATATTTCGCGCGAAATGAAGCGAAATAGAGATATAAAATTGTCGGAGTTATATTGAGTGAAAGAATTTAAGTTTTTGGTAGCAGTACTAAGTGCTTGGTGTTATTTATATGTATATTTTTACATTTTCAAAATATTCGTCTAAACGATTTACAAAACAGTTATTAAATGAAATTTGTCTTAAAACTGCATAAAGGCCTTCAAACTTCGAAGGCCATTGCCATTGTCATAACATAACCATGAGCATTTATAGGTAATATAATCTATCTTTCTCTGTTATTCTCGATCTTTTATATTAAATTGGGGTTACTTTTCTTGAAGAATAAGACCTCATATTTACGAGAAATATGAAACGGGTGCGGTAATTATTTCCTTCGTCCGTACTTCAGCGATGTTGTTGAAATGCAGAATATTTTTAAGAGCCTTTGACTTGAAACTTTGGCAGCAACTGTGACTTTTAGAATAGATTACCCGTGTACTGGATAATGCGATCTGAACTTTTAACCCTTAATTCTCAAAATTATTGGTCTTAAGTAAAATATTAGGTGTGGGTTTACATGTACATATAATGTATTATACATTACATCTGCTGTAAGTGTAACGTGTCCCAGGGTGGGGTTTCATCTAAACGGGCCAGAGTGGAATATAGAGGAGGGAAAAAATTATATCCGCCAGTCAATAACGTAGCATATTCCACGGTACTGGATGACGTCGATTCTGGCTCTTCAGATCCTTAATTACTCGCCTGATATTATAGATATTCAAACGCGACTTACAGCAGTAATTAATATACCAACAGAAAAATCGGCATTGATTAGCATAAAACCAATTGGACCTGGATCGGAAAAGGCAACAAATGACATGATTTAGCAATTCTAATCAGTTTGTTCGAGTTGAATGTCAATTCGGAACACAGTTCCTGACACGAAAACTATTTGACCTAAATGTAAGCCAGTGAAAATGAAGTCCCATAACAATACCCATAGGACATTTGTTTGTTGTGACATAAAAGAAACGTGTTTATTACTCAGAGGAGTAGTCTACTCTGCACTGCTGAAGGCAAAGAAATTAGTATAACGCCTGATCGTCTAGAAATGTATTCTAAATTTAAATTAATAAAATACAGTATATGGAAGGAAAACTTTAGTAAGATATAACCAACCAAAAGGCATGATTTTGAATTTATGTCCATATATACAAACAAGCATAATGAAGCATTTATGAAAATCCGAAATTAAAGACGCTGATTTGTATCTATATGCTTCATTAGATATCAAGGCTGCAAGCGCAGATAGTATGAAACTCAATCATAGACCTAGACATGAACTAACCCAATGATAAAATATTCGACATACTTGGCAAAACTAATCAGTATCGTTTAGAACACAATGTCAAGGGCCGGCATGCCGCACGCGATCGCGTGTATCTAGTGCCAACTTTATTGCGGCGCCTACAGCTTGTTGCCGTCTGTTCGAAGTTCGAATAAAGTTGTTCGAATTTTGAAACCACAGTGGTTTTAGAGAAGGTTTTGTTTGAACTTTGAAGTTACTAAAAACTTTTTTATTTGCTTTTTATTCCACATTACACAAAAATATGAAGCACATCCAGGCCGATATTGTAAGCTTCTGATCTGCGACTGTTTCCTCCGTCGTCTTTAGTGTTGTAGGTGTTAAATAAAATATTATGGTATTATAAAATAACAATTAATAATACATACATAAATAATCTTACTTTCCGCGTACAATCTCTGAGCACAGTCTGGCCCCACAATCTTAGCTTTCATTAAAATGAAAGCTAAGATTGTGGGGCCAGACTGTACTGTCGGTCGAAAAACAGAATCACTTAAAAGTGATTCTGTTTTTCGACAGAGAGCTAAACTACTTCTCTTTTCTTTTCTGACCTACTCTGAATCTTGAATAGAGCTGACCTTCCCGCACTCACTAAGCAATTTGTTTAAACCCTTCTAGAAGCGTAAATACCCGACAGTTAGAGATAGCTATGCCATATTTTGGTTCGAGAATAAAAGCCTTATCGTATGTTATAGAGAAATCCCTCTAGTGACATCAAATGTAAATTTTAAATCCAAGATAATAAATTATGCTATAATGACTGTAACATAAACAAGCTACTAAAATAACTTACACACTGAATATCAAATTTTAGTACATTTATCCACGAGGCAGGCGGTTACTTAGCAAGTAAACAGGAACCCACACTTTACGTACTTGACTCCCGGCCAACACACAAGCGTTTAGGAATAATAAAGATAATATCAGAATTGTCTCCTAAATACACAAAGCACATAGCGGAATAGGGCCATTTTAGAAAATACATCTCTTTTGTGTACCAAATTTTATGGATATCTTTCATCCTTGTTTTTATAAACCTACGCAATGTTATTGGTACTTTAATAAGCTTATATTAATATACAAAAAACAGTTACCCACGTATAAAATTAAAATAAGAATATTTTTTACTGGTGCCTGCCCTAGAAGATCCAGGGTACACATATTTTTGAACGAAATTAATAATGACTTAATAATGAGTTTCGTGCAACATGGTTTTACAGCATCGGATTATTATTTAGCCAGTATATCTAGCTACGGCCATAATGTTATCTCAGTTCTCTTCATTTATTTTTGTGTCAAATAAAAAAAAAATATTACTCGTATCGTATAAGAATATTTTGTCTGTCCTACTTGTATCTCTTAAATTTTTTATATAAATGGCCGTGGATCTCGTAAACATAAAAAGGATTCCATTTAAATAAAAGAGAAAGACCATAATTAGTTTTAAAGAAATGTCAAAATATTAGCAGGACTGTTTTTGATTTACTTCCCACTTTTATTCAAATAGTATAGTTATGGTTGTAAGTTTTTTACGTAAATTAAAAAAAAAGATTTTTCATAATTGTTTTGGACGGTAAACGCCCTAGTTACATTTTCTGGTGGTTAATTTGTTTATAGTCAGTAAGAGTTTTCCATTAGACGGACTGCTTGTTTATCTGCTAGCATATAAATCGAAAAATATTGACAAAAGACCTATCAAGAAAAAAATTTAAAATATTGTTTGTTCCTAAACCATGCATCCAATTAAGTTAAACTATAAAGTTAAACTATACGCCTATAGTTGTTTTGGATTCTGTACCATTGATGTCTGCAGGATGGCTTCCCACTAAAAAAAAACACAGTGAGTTGCCACTGAGTACTAAATAAACACTACTAAATAAATAAAAACATATTGCAGTAATTGTAACAATCATCTTCGTCGGTTAATCGAACTCACATTGTTCAAGGTACATCAAATAGTTATTGGGATAATTTTCCTATTATTTTTCGTAACACATATAAACATTTTCCTTATAAGTGGAAAATGGATAAGAAAACTCGACGGAGGTGCGAAAAATTGCGCGACGCCTGTCGTTCACACAAATCATGGCGGTTCACTTTCGTTACCGGTACCATGTGTGTGGTTTACGATAATGATACGGTATTATGATATTTATATCGCACAGGTATTATCTAATCTTTTTAGTATTAAAATTTGCTATAAGATCATTATGATTGTTCAAAGGTTTTATATGTATGTTACGTGCTCTGGTCTCTCTCTATGTTTTGATCACATCAGTACAGGCAGATGTAATAATTTGTGCAACAAAAAGTAGATTCATATGATTTAACGGGTCCATTAGTTTTTTTTATAACAGAGTGTATCATTCTGGTAGAGTTCCCAAAACTCTATGGTTAACCGCTAACCATCAGACAAGTCAAGGGTTAGTTTCCCAACTTAGTTGAAAAAAAACACAAATTATGTTTACTCCCCTCAAAATGTACACATTATAAGCAGTAATGCTAATGTGAAAGCCCTATTACACTTAGATGGACAAAAAATAAAATAGCATCTTTACTAAATTATACTCACTGTATCATATTATTTCTCTAATGTATAAGTATAAAATACTTAGTTTATACAACGGACTTTAAATACTGTACCTAGAGTCTAATAGACTCCGGCATAATCCTGAATCCATGTCTCTGCGTCACCCGAAGGTTGACTGGCAGAGAATGCCTAAGGCTAAATAATGTACTTTGTGTGCATAAAGTTTTAAGTAAATACATACACATACGAAACTCACACGAAATTATCTGTGGAAGAACGGGTGTTATGTCCCTCAAGCACAAAGGAAGATCCTCCAACCAAGCTAGGTGATCATGCCTGGCGAACCACGGCCCAATGGTTACTATTGGGAAGTTGTTTATACACTAATCGGCGCGAAAACTTTTTATTGCGCGATGCAGGATCAGTAGATCTAGTAACTTTAAACGAGCAATTCTTGGAGTATAAATATCCATAGGTATCTTTCTTTCGAGTATCTCGGATACGGCTCTAACTATCTTTTGTATTTAACTGAGGTTTTGCTGTTTACCTATATATGTTTATTTATTTATCCATATGCTAATATTTATATTAATGTGTCATTCTTTCGAGTATCGAAAATAATCCTGAAACCTTAGTAAAGACAATAGTTGTCTACGTGAACAATGAGTAGGAAAACAAAAACGTTCAAATAGAAGGAAGGTAAATAATGACAGAAATAGCAGTTCGGGTAAACTCTTTGCTGTAAATCAAGATAAATTGATTTCTTTGCCTACCTTCACATATCTTCCACTTAGATACATGTCGACGGTCTATTTTGCTCTTAGTTAGGAAAGAAATAGAGGCGGAAGGTTAAACAGTAACAGTTAATCTAATTAACTTGTTTTGTTTTTTCGCAAATGTTCGCGAGTTAGCGAGTTAACAAATTATGGCTTCTGAGTTTATAGGTACTGCTTAATACACTTTTATATGTTTGAAAAAAGAATCAGTCAAATCGGTTCAACCGTTCTCAAGTGATGCGCTTACCAAGGAACGGCATTTCATTTTTTTTTAAAACGTAGATATGTAACCAATTTGATTTTACTTTTTAAGACTCACCTTAGACGACTTTTGTTATTTAGATAATATGTGGTTTTACTATTTCTAACCAATTGGTCGTTTCAATGAATTGACCTACCGTAGTATTGAAACTTAGTTATCTATACTAATATTTTAAAGCTGAAGATTTTTTGTTTGGTATCTACCAAAAATAAAATAAAAAATCTTCAGCTTTAAAATATGCGCTAATCTCAGGAATTACTGGTTGTGTAAATCTTTTAGTGTTGGATAGCCTTAGTCTTTTATATCCAATTTATCGAGGAACGCTATAGGCTATATAACATCACGCAACAACCCATAGGAGCGGAGTATCAATGAAAAATGTTGCAAAAACGGGGTAAATTTACAAACGCAGACGAAGTTAGCTAGTTGTTATATACTCGTAAAACATAAACGCTCACCGGGTTATGAACACTTAAATAATAATTAAATAGTAATATTGGAAAATGCTTAGATAATTATTTATTTAAGACCGCAATTTTAAAAGAGAGAGGGAAGGAAGGGCAGCTCAGAACTATCTACCCAAAACCGGCGAACTTGTGTGATTGATACTGTAATGTAAAAAACTATAAGATACACCTGGTAGTCAACCATTTAAATCATGGACATCACTCGAGCTACCAACACAGTTATATTACAAAAAAATACTTGATCGTTTTTTTAGCACTAAGATGTGAACGGGAAGCAGTTAGCTACTTTAGTAACATAGCAACACCATTACGTATCACGTATACACACGTTAGAAACCAAATTTAGCCGATGGCCGTTCAAGAAAAACGATGGCATTGCACAACTCTTTCGTCTAAAAAAAAAAACCTTGCAAAGCCTAAAAGCTCTCAAACTGCTTATCATAAAATTTTACCAACGTTAAAGTTTTATCACAAAAGCCGTCAAAATCGCCGAATAGCGAACATAATTCTAAACCAGCCGATTTAATCCACATGCGCTTTGCCTAAGCTGGCTTAAGTCCAAAAGTATTGTCGATTGAACAAATACCCAAGAGTTTCGGCTCGCAAAATATATTCTAGAAATGTTTTCTACGAAGCGTCGTGAAATATTATCGTTATAATGAGTACTTCCTTTTATCTTGGATCAGATAAGTACTGTCTGTTATTATTTTGCGGTACTTCAGATTTATAGAATTTCGCAAGGTTTGATTAATTAAATTCAGTATTTTATTGAAAGATATTGGTCTACAATGGTGATATATAAGTAATTAAAAGCTGTGTTAAAAAAAGAACATCCCAGCAAAAATATAACATGTAAAAAATGCAAGTCTCGAAACGCATTTCTTTTACTACAAAAAGTTGTGACATCTAGAAAAAAGTACAACTAAGTCGGTTATATTATTCAGTACGTATCAATGGGAGCTAGCACGATACTTATACCTAAAAACTGATTTTTAGGTATAGGTATCGTAAACTTGGAAAACTGATTTTCAAAACTTTTGTCTGTCTGTCTGTCGGTTTGTTCCTGATGGACCGATTTCCACGGGACTTTCACCGGCAGACAGCTGCTGAACTAGTGTAAACTTATTTTAGTGTAAACTTATTTTAGTGTTAAATAGCTCATTTATCGAGGAAGGCTATATAACATCACGCTACAACCAATAGGAGCGGAGCATCAAGGAAAAATGTTGCAAAAACGGGGAAAATTTACAAACGCGGACGAAGTTGCGCCGATCAACAAGTTTTATATAATTTCTTAAGTTTTTACTACATTGAAATCCATCCAACTTATTTTTGTAGTCAAGTTAGCAAACTGAACAGAAGTCCTGAGAAAGCATGCAAATCTAAGAAATCGCTGAAATTTACCTACTGATAGAGAATACTAGAATATTCGAATAAAAGATTTGAATTGTATTCACCGGCTTGGATAAAAGCTATTAGAGATTACAAGCCAGTATGTTGCAAGCTTGAAGTCGGTGTGCTTGCATTACATGTGGTCGGATATTGCTCTCAGTGCTTGCACTGAATACACAACGTACTAAGTAAACTACTATTCATTGTACATTTTTATTTTATTAACACTTCTTTTTTTTAATGGCCTTGAAGAAACTTGAGTTTTAAGTGTTGGCTAGTTTTTTAGCTTTTTCTATTTTTCGCACGTGATGGAGTCTAACATTACCTATATTCAAATTTAGAAATCGATGATCTCTCTGATAACAATGCACGCTAACACAGCAATTTGCAACGCTGTGTTTGTTAATATTATAGTGAAACAAAACTAAGTAGAATAATAAAAGTCTGTAGACGTAAATAATGTTAACGTTTCCTCGATGGCTATTTATACCACTTGATATTTTGGCGCAGTGAGGGTACCCCCCATTTTATACTATTTAGCTAACAATAGCTTATTGTCGTGGGATCGAATAGGCTTACTATTTACACCCGTATCATAAGCATGAATGTTAAGTCGAATGTCGTCAATTGTATAAGGTTAGTCAATGGAACTCGTATTATTTATAATTAGGATTTACTGACTCCGTGCGTTCATGCGTTACTGCTGAGCCACAGGTCGTGGGTTCGATTCCTAGGGCAAATAATTGTGTGATGACCATGATCATTTGTTCTGTGTCTGGGTGTAATTTATCTATAATATGTATGTATTTAGAAATATATAAGTATGTTCATCAGCAGTCTGGTTACCATATTATAGGCTCTGCCTAGTTTGAGATCAGACGGCCGTGTGTGAGATGTGTGAAGTTAAGAAGAAGTTAAAAAAGAAGAAGAGAAAATTAAAAATGGGTACACCTTATCTTTTGTAAATAAGATGATTTAACATACTTTACATAGCAATTTCTACTTACCTTAAATAAATCTTGTTTGTGTGTCTTGTTGGCCTTGTCTATAAGTGAACATAAAACATAATATGTGATCGTACAACTAAGTGAAGGTAAGAAGTCACGTATCAATAACAAACAATGGAAGGTATGAAAAAGCGAAATTGAACAACATCAAGACATAGACTCTTTGAACACGCGCAACCAAGTCGTTATTTTATATCCTAAGGCTACGAGCCTTGAATAATTGTAACAGTAGTTGAATTAATTCTATACTAACAAGACCTATTAAAGATCCTAAAGTTACTTCTGAAGTACGAGTAGTTCTGGTATATCCATCGGCGTATTTACGCAATTTTAGACTTTTACATGTTCCCGAGGCGAAAACCACTTACAGGCAGAACTCATACTTGCCGAGGGCTGCTCGCTTATACAACGACACGAGCCGGGAAACTGTTATCGACGTTTTTGATACTAACACGACCACGTTAAAAAGGACCTTGTGCAACAACTTCTTCATTGAAATTTGATGATTAGAAGAACTTAGAAAATGTTTGTTTATGCTGTCTTCCACTTTCTTTTTATTTTATTTTAATGGCATTATTTCTTGTTTTGAAAACTTTTAAATGGCCATCTTTTTGTTAATATTATCATTTTTTACCATGTATTCGAGCTGTAAGTTTTCCGAAAATATATAAAATAAATTAAAATAAAAATAAAATATCTATATAGCAGTCAAAGCGAAGTCACACTGCCTACCATTATAAGTTCTAGTCATAAATAGATAAAGGGAAACTTTGTTACCGAATCCATATAGGCGGTAGTTGAGAGACGACACGACTTGTCTGTAGGATGTACCAAACTGGATTGATCGCAAAAGCCGCCGATGAAATTGAGTTTCGACCAAGTCAATATCGGATAATCGTCTTTAGCAAACGTATCGACGCGGCGACGTGAATGCTATCTTCAAACTATTCCGATTGGATTTGGTGCTTAATGCATTGATGTTCTAGATTTCTAGAATGCATCACAACAAGTAAATTTTACATTATCCCTATTTACTAGTTTCCTTGTCTGTCTATTTGTTCGGTATATATTTTGGAATAAATTATAACTAACTCGCCAATTTAATATATTATAAAAAATATCTAATGCGTTTTTAAAACAAGAAAATAGTACAAAATAATAAGTAGTTTTAATTATGATTAAAAAAAAACGTCTCGGGACTCCTGACCGAAGTGATAACTTAAACGCCAGACAGACCGGCGCCGTAACGCGTTACGTAACGAAGTGGTTTACATTCCCATAAGAAGTAATCACTTCAACAAGAGTTCCTTTTCAAGATTCACTCAGTTAACAATTGTGATACAGTACAAGCAACACATTTAAAAAAAAATGGTTATATAACAAAGATAATTAGATTTCAAATCTAAGCCCGTACTTGTGACAAATGAACTTCGTGAAATTCCTTTTTCAAAATGAATATAATCCTTCAATGTCTTTAAGCATTTTTCATGCACCAGATGACTGTGACGTTGAAATATCAGTACTTAAAGAAAGTTAAATTTAAGTGGCGAAGTGCTTAGTGCGTACTGCGTACTAATTACTTCTTCAGCGTTCTTGAGTTTTTGTGACTCATTTACAACTCCAGTTTCAACCAACTAAGACTTTTAGCCCAGTCATTACGACGTTTGAAATAGAATTTCAAACATGCAAATTCTAGTGCACATTACGACAAACGTGCAAATATAATAACAATAAGTACTTTAATATTAGTTACATACCTAATTTATTAACTTTCATAAATTTATTCTGCCTTAGGGAATGAAATACTGCCCTCATTTATTATTCTTCACTCCAGTATTGCGTTACAAATAAAATAATCTATTACTGACTTAAAAGTGTCACAATCAAAGTAATCAGTTAATCACTCGGTCTTCATGTTAAAGTTATTAACTTACAAAGCATGTTTAACAATGTATGTAGGTACTGTAAGATAAGCTCATTATGTTGATTAAAAATACATTAAATTCTGAGCTACTGTATAAATAAATTGGCTGAAACTTTATTGTATTATAATTGTACTTCCTGCAAATCCATTGCATAAGGCGGACTTAATGCCGTGGGCATTTTCTACCAGTTGATGCAGGTATGTGTGTGGCAGGTGTATATTTAAAAGTCATAAGATAATAAAATATTGTGCTATATAAGTAAACCTTTAAATATGTACTAAATATACATACACATAGAAATAAATAATAAAGACACTTGGAAAGTATTATTCTAAAGATTTTACCAATAAATCTTACGTACTTTAACCTTGAAAGTAAACCGGTTAGTGGACATCTTTATTTCTTGAGGTAACGCGTCCCAGAAGTTAACAGCTTGGACAGTGAAAGAAGAATGAATCATACTAAAATTGCAACAAAGCCAAAGAAGGAGAAAATTACTATAAGAGCGGAGATTTCTGGTATGGTTAGAGCAAAGATACTGCAAGTTAGATGTTGATAAGTAAGTGAGTTAGGTAAGTGAAGAAGGGACTACAACATAATCAACGCCCTCAGACTGCGGCATTGTCTTATAGGTAACCAGGACAGTTGGATGCGATAAGTTTACATATGATCATACTTCTCAACAATCGAATGCAATTGTTGAGAAGTCGATCTAGTTTCTTGAGCAGATTTGCATTCAAGTCGCGATAACTCACATCACCATAGTGGAAAACCCGGCGATTAGGCGATAAAGGCATTGTAATTTACTACTTACTCTATAACTGACGGCAGATACCTGAGTTTGCCAATTGTGGGTTGAGTCGATGTGCAGACCGAGATCCTTGACCGAAATTTGAAAATTGAGGGGCAAAACTATACAAACAAATTGGTATCAATTCTGCTCATCATTCTAGGGCTCCCTTTTATTATTTTTTATTATATATATATTAATATTATTTATGCTACCTATAGATAGCAAGAGTGCCAAGAGGATATAAATAATTACGTTAAAACCCTGGCAAGGCATTTCGCTTCATGGAGTCTATTTTGCATCTCTACTTGTAAATGTCGGGACTGGTAAATGGTGAGAATCCCAACCGTTTTCTGTTTTTTTTTTAAATCCTGTAATCCCGCGTTTGTTTAAACGCGCAATGATGAGTTCCTATATTTAATTATGTACTGGCTAGTCCTTTTTCTCATTCTTTATTCAAACTAGTCGATGCAGTGAAGTCTAACTAAACAGTTCACTATTGATGTTAACTAAGCCACAGTGTTAACTACTGTCGGCTAGAAATGAAAACAGATTGATAAGTTTTAAAGCTAAGAAATCCAATCTTCAAAGTCAAAGTCCTTCCATATCTGCAATAGCTCGCATCGTTTGAGTTAATGACCCAAAAATTAAAGTCAAGACGTAAAAATACGAATGATGTCACTCAAATCTACGAACAGAACTGTTTACTAGTAATTCAAATACCGTTTAATAACTGCAATCGTCATATAATCCACATTTTCTCGACACTGAAGGCTTTATTAACCGAATAAAGAAAAAGAACAGGCTGCCGGCCAACTTGAGTTCAATGATAAATGAAACCTCTTGCGATGTCATGATATATGAAACCTCACACGCGATATATTTCTATTCTTCCAACATTCCAAGCCTGGCGAACGTCCACACGGCAAAATTTCCGTTTTGCGCCCAGCAAAAGCAATTTCCTTACCACTGTTTATTATACATGTCTATTATTTTCTTATAACATTGTGCTGACCAACTATGTTTTGTCTTTTCATTTATGTAAAGACGCACAATAACTCCCACTGAGTTATTGTACGTCTGTCTGGTTAAGTCGAAAAAATATATATTTTGCATGTTTACTGAGTGATTTTGTGATTTTGGACATGGATTTTTAACATTTCTTTTCATTCTACAGGATGTGAATGAAAGATAATAATTAAAACACTCCAACCAGCGTTAAAGTAATTACTAAAATTTTATACGTTCTGAGGAGGCATTATTTAAAATTTCCGTTTCTATTTTTATTTCAAGTTTAATAGAAAGCTAATGAATATACGGGGTGCATATTTTATTATTATATTATATTATATCCTACTAATGTTATAAACGTGAAAGTTTGTGAGGATGTATGAATGTATGTATGTATGCATGTTTGTTACTCTATCACGCAAAAACCACAAACCGATTGCGATGAAACTTGGCATGTAGATAACTGGAGACCTGGATTAACGCATAGGCTCGGGATCGGGACTTACGCGGGTGAAACCGCGAGGCGCTGCTAATACAAGTAATAAAGTACAAGTCACACATATCACTTACTAGCAGCGCCCCGCGGTTGCACCCGCGTAAGTCCTGATCCCGTGGAAATATCGGGTTAAACAGTAGCCTATATCTTAATCCAAGCCTCCAGCTATCTACTAAGTTTCATCGCAATCGGTTCCGTAGTTTTGGCGTGAAAGAGTAACAAACGTCGATCCGTCCATCCATCCATCCAAACCTTCACGTTTATAATATTAGTGGGATAGTGGAATTACTGTTTTGACCTAATCAGATCAGATTTGTAGATCAGTCTATAAAGCAGAAACAAAAGTTTTTTAAACATCTTAAAAAATCAGTAAAAGTACATCTTAAAACATAAAATCTTGAAAACAAACTTATCCTACCCCGAGAACAGAATTCAACCTCAGGATCATTAAAATAAAATTCCACTTAAACAAAGAAGCAATGAATCGAGTTGCAAATGACGTATTAACTCATTCGTAAGATTAAAGAGAGGGATATCTTGGAAAGTGCCGTTGAAAAATGTCCGAAAAAGTTTGCACAATGCAGGCGTCCGCCGTGGAGATCAAACCGAGACATTATTCACCGTGGTATAAGCCGTCAAGATGAATTTGTAAGTGAAGGCAACTCATTAATTATTCTCTGTAGTAGTAGTGCGGATTATAGCATATTTGCATTCCTAATCAACTAATCATGTTTAATTACAGTGTGCTCCATGTATATAATCCTAAAGGAATATAGGTTCAATATTTAATGGTACAAAAAGGTAACCAAGTAAATAACGTTAGTTTTTTAGTTTAAAAAACTTTTTTAACACCCACTCAAAATTTTAAAATTCACTATAAGAATTGACGAACATATAATGTAAACCTAAAAATAGAACTATATTGCATAGGTGAACTACTGCCTTGCTAACTAAAGATGTATGGATGTAGTAATAGTCTTTGTGGCTGTTATACTGTATTAAACTATCTCATTTCCGTAAAAAAAAACTTAAGTAAGATAGTTTTATTCAGCATTGCAGTATTTGCATGTCCCCTCGTGTTTTGTCTTATTCATTTATATCATGTAGTAAACACAGTCATTATTATATTAAAATCAGCTTTTTCATTTTATTATTTAAAATTGCAGTGCTGATCATATTCCAAATCTTTTGTTTATGGGGTAGTAAGTTTATAATCTTAATGACAGACTAGAAAGTTAAACGTAATAAAAATGCTTAACGCTCAATGTTCGCCGCTATCAAACACTCCACAAGCAATAGCAAACCGCATTCATAAACGCTTCACACGCACAGCACACATAAATATCATTCCCATCACATACGTCACTCAACATTCGCTAATCACGCACATTCAAAAGATACGAACTACAACGGCCACCCAAAACTTGTTAACTCAAGAATACTCCAATAATTAAACTCTGTAACTACCAATACGTATTTTTCTGTGTTCAATCACGAACACTCAACAACACAAACGTCGCGGACAACAAAGAGAGACCTTATAGACATTTACATCACAGGGCCGAAGTAGAAAAATCGATCTCATTAATCCAACCAACATAGGAGGCCTCTTGACAGTAATACCATGCTCTTAATCCTCCAAGGAACATTCGTTGTCTAAACTGACCCATTTCATTTCAACCATTCCTTTCCGATAAACTAAATTCGTAGGGTTGGGCTCGACAGATATTTATGGATCTATATCTCTGTCTTTTATCATTTAATCTGAAAACCTTACCCTGCGTATTCTAAATTGATTGAACAAAATTCGGACATTGTTAAATTTTCAGTTAGTTGGATGAGTTTGGTAATTTTAGTCCGCGTTTAAATAGATAAGAATTATGCGTTTGAATTAATTGTATAAAAATTGACACAGCACGCTAATAAATTTGCAGACAACATTTTACACCGTTACAAAAAAAGTAAATAAATTAAAAACAAAAATGACTAGTCGTTTGCATTTTCCACAACCAATGCGTGGTCTAAAATTCCCAACTACTTTATTTTGTACAATATTGTGTGTTCAAAGTATGTTTGATTTCACGAAATCTTTACGTTTTTTTTTTTGGCAGTGAAAAGTAAAATATATTGATGAAGTACTTTAGTACTAATAGAAAGCACCTGATCTGAGCCAACTTTACTGTTTGTGGGAACGAACTATTCTTTCTGAGTATTCAAGTGCCCGTCCTCGATAATGAGACGCAATGCGGTAGAGCTCGTGAAAGTAATACCGGCCGAGCACTGGCGCTCTTTCAGAAATCCTTTCTTTAGAAACTGAAACTAAGAACTACATGTACATAATTCCAATAACATTCTATGAGTAGTGTGTTTCATACCAAGATCGGAAGTTTTTCCACTATTTTTAAAAGTTAACAGGGTAGGAAACTAGAATGAAAGCATAAATCAATCAGCTATGGAAGCTTTGGTTTACTAGTTAACTGAGGCTAAGGTTATTGAACGAAAAATTGGGTATAGTCGTATAGAAGTAAAAATTGACCCAAGATCGTAAATATCTGGCGGTGACTTCAATATTATAAATTTACCAATTCCTGTATTGCGCAATAATTTATATTTGTTTATTTATTAATCCGAATGAAAGTTAACAGAAAGCCAAAATACACACTATAGATTGTGTTTGTAATTCAGTTATGCAAAAAATAGAAGCGGTAAACATTGAAGTTGACGCAAAAACAACTAAACATACCTTCGTATTAAGCAAGTTACATACATCCACAAATTGGAAGCCTTATCATAGATGGTATCCAGTTAAGGAGAGTAGAATGAGCGCTCTGCCTCTCGGAGCTACGGTGCCCCACCATAGAAATCGCTATACATAATTGTGTGCATAATTGTGAAGATACGGTGTGTTAAGTTTTTGTGTTTATGACTCCCCCGTTACCCAACACACAATCATTTTTCTTATACCTACCTAGAACCTTGTATAAAACAAATATGAACCTGCCTCAACTAAATATACTTTTTCCTTCATCGCAAATATTCAACTACGCCATCCATAAACAAGTATATTTTATTTGACAAACTCTATTTCTTCTTTCATTGTCGTATACAGGCTGTATTTGAAAAAGGAACACTTACCTAAATCACTGAAAGGGCATGACTCTAGCATGCAGTTACAATAAAAAAAAATTGAAAAACAAAACTATCCGTTTACAAGTTATAAGGTATTTTTTCCTCCGGTTTCATAAGAGTAGGTGGAATGTGTAAAGGTAAACATTTTAACCCAAACATATTTTTTATTTTTGTGATTATTTATTCCGTTACAAAGAAAATCCTTAAAAACTAACTTCGATTTTTTTTTAAGTTAGTTTTTATGGATTTTCTCAATAACTTAGTGAACAGTTTCAAAATAAAACAATATATACGATTTAAAATCTTTAACTTTTACACCTACTTTTATGAGAAACCGAGGTAAAAATACCTGAAAATTCTAACGGTTATAACTTGTAAACGGACAGTATTTAAAAAAAAATAGGCATAATGTAACTGCATGTTAGACTCATACCCTTTCAGTGATTTAAATGTGTGTCAAAGTGTTCCTTTTTCAAATACACACTGTATAAACTTTATAGGTAGTAACTTCATCATTTAGGAAGTGCGAAGAAAACGTTCCCAGCCCGGGTACTCGATACCTCGGATAGGAGCTGTAGGCACCCTGTACGCAAGTCATTTACGCCCATTTTCACGGTTTCTCAAGTGTCAAACGCACGCACTTGATATTCATGGCAGGCGGTTGGCACGCAACGCACGTCTCTTCAACATAATCCTGTGTCCCAGACTGTGCTCCGATAATATCGACGTATATGTGGGCACACAGATTGCTCGCGTTCAATTTTGTCATGTTCCTTACATATATTTTTTACTATGCCGCGGTACTATTCCGTTGAATCATCGAAATAAATTACTCAGTTTGTGAGATTTATGTGGTAACTTGATAAAGTGGGATGTACGTGCGGTTTCTGTGCAGATACACGTACGTTAATGTTTCAAAGCTTATAAGCTGCGGCAAAATATAAAATGTATTCTGTATTGCTTATATGTAAAAATATACAGTCCCGATGAAATTTCTGCGTGTAATACAGTATATAATAATAATAATAACTTTAAACATTTTACACACGGCCATCTGATCCCAAACTAGGCAGAACCTTTAGTATGGTAACCAGACTGCTGATAAACATTCTTATATATTTCTAAATACATACGTATTATAAATAAATTTCACCCAGACACGGAACAAATGACCGTGCTTATCACACAATTATTTGACAAGGGTGGGAATCGACGAATAAGAAATAAAAATAAAGGTAAGAACGGGGGTAAAAATATAGGTAATAGATGGCACATTTATGAACAAAAAATATAAGACGTGATTAAGTCTCATGTCATCGTTGTCACTTTAAAGTGAGTTGTAGCATCAGCACGGGGTTTATAGACATTTTATATTGTGTTGGAGTGTCTGTCCATAAGTCTAATATATTATAGTAATAACGATTGCGACCCGAACAAAGTGACGATATACGAGTACATTTACGCTGTGATTAGACTACAAAATTTAAGCAAACAGGACAGGTGGAATGTAAAATTAGGCAATTTTCCGGAGGTCCACGTTTATCTGCGACGTGCGCCAAATCCTGTTGCCAGTAACAAAATTTAATTTATACCCATTCCTATTAGACCCCAAGCCTTAGTATCCGATGCGGATATATAATTAAACTTGGGATTATATTTATAAATGTAAACGTCCTTTTATTGTTGGATATATTTATTTATTTGCCGTAGTATAGTTTAGGGTTTGTTTGTGAAATTACAACCTATGTATCATCGTGTAATACCTTCGCCACGTTAACCATTACTTTAGTTATTACACTTGCACACACACGCTATAGTTGTGTAACGGTTATATGGCGATGAGTGGTAGCGGATTGGACACACGCAAACTATCCACTAAACCCACACCAGACTTTTTTAGCTGAAAGGCCTCCTCCTTTTGACCTTCATGTAATTTTTATAAATTTAGTTAATTTCAGTCAAAATTAAAAGTTTGTTTAAAGCCTACACTTAATTCAACATGTATTGAATTTTAAGTACATAAATTGAATTTTAAGTATTTTTTTCCTTAAGCCTGGGTGGCTTTAGTGGCACCTGTAACTTAATAAAATCTCAACGACATAGGGATAATTGTGGAAGTTAATTCTGGGATAATTGTGGACATATATATATGTATGTTATTGTTTCAATAACAGCTTCAGGAGCTTGTCCTAAATATTCCACGATTTTTCTAGTTTTGCAGAGTTTAGAAGAAAATCGAAAACAAGTCGATTGTAATAAGCCAGCAAGCCTTAACAAGAAACAAAGGCCGGAGGTTTATCCAACGAATTATCTTACTTCGTCAGGATTTTTTCTGGCGAAATAATTTGGTGTTCATTGCCCGATTACACCGAAAGGGTGCGCTTGTTATATATTTACAAAGACACACATATACATATACGAACTACTGTTACCGGTGACTGCGTCAGCAGTCCACATTGAATTAGGAATTTTTGGACTATCGACGGAATTAAAAACTAACTTCATATATTAAAAGTGATAAGTTACATCCATGTATTAAATGTAAGATTATAGATCCGCTATTGTAACACGTTTCGTTGAATTACGTTGTTAGTTTGTTTTACGTAGAGATGTAGCTTCACTCTGCATTCTCTATCGCCTGTATCATGTCCTAGGAATTGTTCGGACGCGACAAAAATATCATCCCCATCAACTGGATAGTTGACAATCTACCACTGGTTGGGTTCTCCAGATTTTTTTTTGCCTCGCACAACCAATCTCTGGAACAAATTGTCGCCAGTGGTATTTCCAGACCGATACGACCTTCAAACCTTCAAGAAAAAAGAGCGTACTCCCAGCTCAAAGGCCGGCAACGTACTTGTGACTCTTGAGTTGCAGGTATCCATGGGCGACGGTAGTCACTTACCATCGGGTGACCCGTCTGCTCGTTAGCCCCCTATAATATTAAGAAAGAAAAAACTAAAATAATTTATCTGCAAAATCAATGGCAGTTCGCAAAAACCCTTCGTGTTACAATAATTTGTATGTTTTTTTTTATTTTCTGAAAATAGAAAAGATTTTTCCATACGCATTTTGGAAACTGGAAGTTATAGATCGACACAAGCAGGCAGTAGATTTTAGTGTTTTCACCTCGACAACCCAGTACATGCTGTGGCGTCTGTTTGCGCCGATCTATGATTTTTAACTGTTGCTTCAATTTAATGTTCATAAATGTCACTTTAGTGTCTTAATTGAATAAATGTTTTTGAATTTGAATTTGAACATATTTTGTTATTACATGAACATTTAATGGCTCGATACTCTTGAACATGCCGCATAACTATTAAGAAAATGCACTTTCTTTTCTACTTTTACCTGCTAGTCTAAGTGTTTTGTCTTTTAGCTTTATTTATCGCGAGTACTGCTTTCAGAGAAAACTTCAATCTTTTAAACGGAAACGGCAAATCGACCGGAAATATTTCAGTACGGGGTATTAAAACATTTTCTGCTTTTGTTATTCCCTTCACAATTATTGCTCTTACAGTATTACGTGCCAGATCGATATTAGTATGCGGACATATGTTGTATTAAGATCAAATACCTTTATTATTGTTTGCTATAATCTGTGATCGTTACAAAGAAGTGATAAGCAATTATGTATGCAGCACGCACCGTAGCTAAGCCTAAGCTAGCTAGCCGTGTCATATGATCCGGGAGGCAGCGTTGCATATGTCGGTCAGCTGACGATTGTTTTTATATTTTAATAAAATAAAAAATCCATTGTATAAATTTCATTACCTGAAATGATGTTACATTAATTTTTTTTTTTATATAAAGTTATATGGGCAGCTGACGTATAATCCTCAACTATCTTTTCAGCTGACCCTTTTTTTGAGTATTGTCATTATCTAAACATTTGCTGTGCAGATTTTCAAACGACTTGAAATATTTTTTTTTTTTTGTTTTTTCATAATGTAACTGACATTGTCTCAAAACTAGACCCACCACGACTCTGACAGCTGGCGCTTGTTTCGATTGCTAGCTATCTCTAGGCTATCGACTAAACACAAAATTTAGCAACCTGAAATCACCATCACAAATGCAGGAGTTCCTTGCCTGTTCGTGTCCGTAGGATCTACGTTTTGGAACAGGCAACTAGCTTCACGACTGACTTATACTGACTGACTCCTACTCTTGACAATTCAAAAATACCTACAATGGGGTTACTTTAAATAAATAATTTTTATTTAGATTTTTGCCTCCCGGACTAACACGTGCGACCCTTTATATAAATAAAGTTTCGAGTTCAAACTAATTATTTTCTCCTCAAATCTGCCAACGTGAAGCTGCCCAAACCACCGTAGTTTTTAGAACGATCTACATTCCTCTGTCTACAGTAATCATACTGCTGAAATATACATGCTATGCCTCTAGTTCCTATGTATTCCTGTAACTATGCTTCCGGTCTATTAGGACAGTTTCTTACATTGTACTGATGACATCGGCCTGTTTCTTAGCTTCTGGCGAATATTCTCGAAATTTTAAACATGCATATTTATTAGAAGAGAGTGGTCTATGATTTTCTTAAAAACTTCTTCTAATGTAACTTTTTTTAATCTTCAATTTAGACTACTGAAAGAATATTTGACTTTGATATTTGTACAGTATAGAAGATTCTAATAAGCGAATAAATGGAGACCAATATTATTGAATGCAAAGGTTTTAAATGAATTAATACAACTTTAGTTTTATTTAGCCACAGGGTTAAGGGTAAAAAAGGCGCTTCATCACTACATATTATAAAACAAATTTCCTCACCGCGTCTGTCTCGATTAACTGAAACACAACTGTTAGTAATAGTATATTATAAACTAGCA
Source organism: Callimorpha dominula (assembly GCA_949752705.1). NCBI lineage: Eukaryota > Metazoa > Arthropoda > Insecta > Lepidoptera > Erebidae > Callimorpha > Callimorpha dominula. Next base: position 5,920,760 of record OX457001.1, on the reverse strand, counting down.
ACCAGCCCCAGCTTGGCACGGGTAGCAGAGACATCTTCAACAATCATCAACATATTTCAATCAATTTTCATAAAATCTTAACAAATTAAAAACCTAAACCTTCCTCATAAATCACCTATTTTAAACTGCTACACAAGGTTCGTAGATGTCTACGAAGTACTGCTACGAAGCAGCTACAACTTACTACTGTTTATTTCCACATTGTATAAATGAGAAGAAGATACCAATGTTTCTAATCTTCTAGTTAAAGCAAAATCATTATTTTGGAACATAGTTTACGGAAATACGAGTAACTAAACGAAAATCCATTACCAAAGTATATATTCTTTTTCACAACTTCAGATATTCACATCATATTATTTATACCTCCAACTTAGATATGACCGACTTTTATATTCGTATGTTTGTATGTTATGACTACGCTAACATCTCCACAGGACGTTTATTGCTTTCCATTATTTCTAGTTTTGTGATAAATATTTTATTACCTTACATATTCATTTGCGGCTTTCATTTTAATAATAACTATTTTTATTTAGCTGGGCTCAAAGCTCCATATGCTGTAAATATGTATTGGTACTGCTCTATTCATGTTGGTATAACGCTATAAAAATATATGAAGACGACTACGTAGAGCACTATTAAAAAAAAATATCAATGTTATTTTGATTTACTAAATGCTTTATTAAAAAAACTAATTGCCAGAATGACTCGCAATAAATTAAGCATTATCAGCCCTTATCGCAAGAGAAACGAAATGCGAGTTCCTAACGAAATTGGAACTCAGCAATTAGTTCTAAGACACGCCAATTTACCGCTGACGAGCGAATTCTCATTCATTATACGTGATGGAAAAGCACAGGTGTTAAACGTTCAGCCAAATGACATTTAAATCCAGATTAGTTTAATGTGCGTATATCTAGTGTGAGATATTCGAAATTTAAACTTTAAAAACTTTACTTCTAATCGATGTTATTGTATCTCGGTCAATGCACACTTGCTAAATGATGATAAAATAATAATTTTGTCTATGAGGTTGAGAATGCAATGTCTATTTTAAATGCCTTTTATAAAAGTAGGTTTTCAATGAACTGATTACGTTACTATTGTTATTATAAGTACACTTATAAACAGTGAGCTTATTAAAAAAAAATTGTTTCGAACATAGACAATTCGTAACTCAGTTACTTCCTGAAAATAATTCGTAGACTTAGGGAGAGCCAAACTGTTTAGATACGAGAAATTGTTGCTATTCAAATGGTAAAAGCAAATAGCGGTTTAGGCGGGCAGTTTGTGGCGAACGGTAGTTAGTAGATGTTTTTCACCGATTAATCAGGTAACTATAGAAATCTTAAACAAAATTTAAAAAAACATGGCAATTTTGATATAACCACGTCATCAAGGCTTAACCATCTGGAAACGGGTGGATATAGATCAAAACAGGCAGATATGATATAAAATTTTCCTTTTTTTTTTCTTTAATCATTTCTTTTGCACAGAAAGCTTTACTGCTTTTTCCCTATAGCAAAGGTGCCCAAAATGTCTAAAGAATTTTTGAAGTTTTCACTTAAAAAATTCTACTAGAATCAAACAGTTGATCATAAATATTTTTTATAATTTGCTTATTTAGCAATCTTTAGCTAAATCTTTACTAAATGTGAACTCGCCCTAAGGTCCTCGGTCGAGGTATGCCACCGTCCTAGATTTGCCAGAGACATTAGACTTGCATATTAGTTAGGGAGTAGTTTATTCTGTACTGTTTGTTGGGCTCTTCATAATTAATTTACTTACTGTTTCGTACGTTATGTTAAACGCGATTTCGGCTTTAGTGTTTCAAATAGTTTCTATTGAAAGCTTTTAAGGATTGTTCACGTTTGAAGTGGAGTTATCGTATCAAAGGTATTTTCTGAACTTGATTTAAACAGAACAAACCCAGATTAGAGCCTATTAGTTGCCCGTTATAAATCAATATTAGTTTTAAATTCGGCGGCTAGTCTTAAAAAAACGTTTGACAGGTTCTGTAATATATAGACGCCTTGAAGAAAATCTTAATGGAAATGATAAACTTCATATTCATATATGAAAAAATACATAAGTTACACGGATACTAATAAAATTAGCTGAATACTCAAACGCTGTTCACTTATAAGATCGTCAAATCTAGGTCTGTCTAAATGAGACTTAACTCTACGTCACTCCTCCTTACCTCCACCTCAATTAGCAGCGTTTGAGTATAGATATACAAGTTTCAGTTTAGTTAAACACGTGCACAATAAATTAAGCATTTTAAAACCGACATAACAAGAATACACTAAAAAAAACAGCACTACTCCACATCCCAACTAATTGGCATAAGAAGATAAATCTATGGAGTCTTGTGTTAGTCCTGTGGTCTTTAACAAAAACTGGAGGCGTGAGATTCGGCTTATAATTAAAAGCTTTAGTTTGTTCGTGGGAGAGCCATGCTTTGGCACGTATGGGCCGGCTCGACCGGAGTGATACCACGGCCTCACAGAAACCGCCAGTGAAGTAATGCTTGCATTGCATTTCGCCGCGTGAGTGAGGTTACCTGCGGCCCTAACCCTTCCCTCTCTCCCCTTTTCCCGCCCTTCCCCTCTCTCCCCCCTCTTCCCCTACTCCCATCTTGAAGGGTGCCAACGAACTTGAGTTGCAGGTGCCCATGGGCGGTGGTAGTCGTTTACCATCAGGTGACCCGTCTGCTCGTTTGTCCTCTATACCATAAAAAAAAAAAACAATTTAGTGGAACCAACATGTCATGTAGTAGTATCAATATGCCTTAATGCAGCCTGAGGACTAATGAAAATTTATTTGAAGTACAATAAGTGTAAAAAGCAAATAAAAGGCCAACGCTTACTTGAAATATTTAAATATCAAACGACAAAAATACAAAACGAATAAGTTGACATGTCCAAAATAGTATCTATTCGATGTGACCATGTCAAAAGATGGGTTGTTTCTGTCAATCAAGCCCACAAAAGCGGATGGAAAGATAACTCTTCAATTCAAATGCGATCATCTAACTAGATTATAGGTTATTTATATAATGTGTAGTATTCAGTCGCGTTCTATGACATACATTACATTAACAAGAATAAATATGATGGTTTGGGTTGAGTATGTATAACCATACATTTGAACTCTTTGAATATACGTTTTTAGCCCCGTCACGCAATCCGTTTTCACAGGCTGACTTTTTTTACGAAATAAGGTAATATATATCGTGTGTGGTTACCTATACTCTAAGAAGCATACATACATACCTACAAACCTTTAAGAAAAGAGCGTACTTCAATCTCACTTGTGACTCTTGAGTTGCAGGTGCTCATGGGCGACGGTAGTCACTTACCATCAGGTGACCCGTCTGCTCGTTTCCCCCTATAATAATAAAAAAAAATACACTCAGTCCTGTATCTTCTTAAGGATAGGCACAGGCATATAAAGGTCCCACTCTCGTAACAGGGGGTGTGCCTATAAAGATTTATTTATTGTTTTTTTTCTCAAAATCCAATAATAATAAACTTACAGATATTGTGATACTTACAGGTAATGTTTTGTGTTTAATACATTAAGTACTTTTCAGTTAATGCATTAAGTTTGACAAGAGGATCTTACCTATAGCCTTCAACTGGGCACTTAGGAAATTGGAGGAAAAATTTTGAGTATATTGCAAGGGAAAGATAGGTGAGAAGGGGAGGAAATAGAAGGAAAGACATGTTGGGGATTGGGAACTGTAAGCGATAGCTCGAGCAAGTCTGGGTCGCAAGTTGGCTGTTGCCGGAAAGTTCGAACCCTCCAACTTAAACTGTTACACATTAACAAAAGTTCAACAAACACTATTTCCTTTTTCTCAGATTCGGAACTCGAGGAGTTGGGTGAGCAGCTACCCCGGTACCGGCCGGACTCAATAGCGGCACTACGGCGAGCAACCCGGTTCACGGAGCCCGAACTAAAGAGGTTGTATAGGGGCTTCAAAGCAGAGTGCCCCACAGGAGTCGTCAAAGAAGACACCTTCAAGCTTATTTATGCTCAGTTCTTTCCACAAGGAGGTAAGTAGATATTTTAGATTTGCAATGCAAATTTAATAAATGACTTAGTTCAAGGCAGACAGATAACGCTATACTGTCCAGCCGCGAAAGGGTGGCGTCTTGTGTGCCTAGACGTTGCCTAGTGAGGCGCTTACTACTGTACTGAGGGTGGACTTACTTACTGGGGGACAACCTACGTCTTAATAATAGTCGTTCCCGGGCCACCTAGCTACTTACAAGCGCAGTATGGCACGCCGTATGGTTTTATTTATTTATTTAATAACTTTTGAAGAAGGCTTACAGTCTAATAATAATTATGGTTATAGCAAATATGTATCCATATTGCTAACAACAAGCCTCCATAGTTAGGTAACAATATACTACACTCAAAGAGAAATCCGTCATGAACATATAATATACATACAAACCTACCCGTACGAACATACAAAAATAAATTTTAGAAATAGTACTTATTAATAATGTAGCACTAATGAATTCGAAATGAAATGAAATTAGATGAAAAATAATTAAACATAATTTACTGCATTCCCTAACAGTTTGAGTACCGCATCCGACACTATCAGTGAAAAATGGTTTTACTAAAAGCTGTCTCACTGTGCCAGCCTTGGTACAAAACAAATCATAGTGCAGTGAACTATGCGGTTCATTGTAACCGCGTGCACTTCGCAGTAAGAAAGAATTACGCCTGTAATTAGTGATCACAAAAGGTACATGGAGCAGTAGTCGTTGCCTTAGACCGATTTGATTAGTACGTAATCCCGTCTTTGATCGGTTAGATCTATCTTTGGTCGGATCTTTAATCGGTTAGATTCTGACACACGGCCTCAATAAAAAGAATATGCACGATAAGAAGCTAATTTGGCCACAAAAATACGTTGTAATTGAATTTAATGTAAAAAGTGCTGCATATCTTATTACTGCTGAATATCATAAAACTAAGAAAAAACATTTTAACCATGCTGTAGTAAAATTTATAAATTTATATGATTTTCCATAAAACGTATTATAACATAAAAAAGGTTTTGAGGTATTGTACCTAAAAAGGGTTATTCCTTTATATACAAACACATCTATTTGATAAAAATAAATAGATGTTGTAACTAAAAAATGAATTACCAATAGATATTTTTAGTCCGGTCGCCAAAATTCGTGAATGCGTCTTTCAGTAAATATTGCCATCAAGAAATATCATCGCATATGTTTAGGAAAACATGGAAAATAAATAAAATTATATGATGCGGTACATTATTATAGCAAAGTGTCACTGTGCATGTAAAGAATGTAAGGCTAAGGAATGTCGATCAGGTGTCATGTAATCGTTCTTCGAGTATCATAAAAGAATAAGAGTTGGAAATAAAATCAATCTACTGCAAGAACAAATTAATTGTTGGTCTAGTTTTTAGTGACCCTGACTGCTGAGCCAGAGGTCGTGGGTTCGATTCCCATCTGAGTCTGGGTGTTCTTTGTGTTCGTTGTTTGTATGTTTGTAAAGTCCCCCGCGACACAGGAGTAATTCCTAATGCGGGAGTTGTCTTTAAAAAAAAAAAAAAAATTATTCTTACCTGAAATTGTAATCTGGCTTAATGGTACGACCTAAAGCCTATTGAGAGTCTCTGTCAAATGTCAACTGGCAGCTTCTTAGCCTTATTTATACTAGTTTGGTTTTTTTACTAGACGCTACTAAATACTATTATAGTAGGGTACCCTAGGGTACCATTATTTAACTCCGAGACCAGAATATACTCAGGTAAAGTGGCGCCATATCGCTGGATTTCAATAAGTCTTAACTACAAGCGATAATTTAATAAGTTAAAATAAAATGTATCTTATCATCAATATGACAGTCACTACTGTTTATGCTACTTATAGCAATTTATTTAACCATATACGACATGTAATATAATGAACCCACACAACAAAAATTGTTTATTAGGTTATTGTATTAATTTTGGAAATTTTAATCCCTCTTTTTTGTTTAAAATGATAAAACAACTCACTCATTTCTATAATTTATCCTGTTATTATTGACAGTTTGAGCCTTCGCAGATTTACGTAATATACACTTTTAATAGGAAATTACGTTATATAACTTCTTAGGTAAACAACGATTCAGTACCTACGGGAGTATTCAATTCCGTTTATATAATATATTATGATCGTTATCATACGGTATTTTAATTAAAGTGAGGGGTTTCATAATAAACGTACACCACATTTGTCATGAAATATATTGTACCTATATCCTAACTAATATTATAAAGATGAAGGTAATTCTGTAGGTATGTCTGTTTTTGCGCTTCACGATTAAACCTCGGAACCCATTATAATTCAATTTCGCAAGGTAGTCTTGCCATCTGGAAAAAATGTAATTTACCTGATAACCGACATTTACTCAAGCGGAGCCACAGACAAATGCTAGTTCAATATTCCAGTTTTAGACACAAAAAAAATGTTATCAATAAGAACTTGTAGAAACGAAAACTCGTCGCCATTGACGTATATGTGTACCCCACACGGCACACATATAGCTAAGTACACAAGCCACGCAAACCAAGCTCAATAAACAATAAGAAGAGTGTTCGTTTTATTTACTTTCCCCCTTTTCCCATCCAGAATCCCTCCCCTTAACAAAACGCAATATAGAAAACTCCTACTCACAGTTTGCTATCAATCGAGACGATCTAGAAGTCGGTGAAGGGATCTCACTAGACTGAGTTGCTTAAGTTGGAATTCCAAGTTACATATTCGCTTGCCAAGCTATCGGGATCTTGATTGACTCGATTGGACAATGGCGGAACGTTAGTAGGGGTTATTATCCTTGACGAAGGTACGCGAAGAAGGTATTACCTATGATTCGAGATTCATGTGGATACAGGTAAGTGATTTATTCTATTCTATATAATATATAACCTCTAAACTTATTTTAATGTACTAGTCACAGGAGCTAGGAATCCGATTTAAATATAGGCAGCATAGTTGCTCTAAGTGAAAATTACATAAGATGACATCTGTTATCCAAGTTTAAAACTAATGAATCGGCGGGTATAGCTACTACTTCTTCTCCATCTTTTTTTTTAACATTATTCATAAACAGTATTCTAAATAATAATAAATTAAAACTTCTGAAATACTTTTATGATATATATCAATATGACAGGATTAAAATAATAAATAGTTGCTGGACTTGCTACTACGTTGTTATTTACGTTAATATTATCTGCGATAACTGAATTTTGTTCAAATATAAGAGAGAATTAAATATGTGTCTGAATATCTATGGGTCTAAGAGAATATTGATATATTTTAAAAACCTTGTTTCGCTTCCCGTTCAAAGCCCATTTTTAAAACAATGCATTCACACAATTCGAGTGCAATTACAAAATACCAGTGGAAAAGCCGTTATCAAATAACAAAATATATACGCATTCTTCCTGAAACACCACTAAGTGGCACTGGAAATTCAAAAGGTTTTTTTATTGAATTGATTGGATAACTTTATAATCAAATTTGTTTGGTTTAATACAAATTGGCGCTTACGGAATAGGACTACATTATATATAAAAATAAGTGTATTCTTCTCATTTGCAACTTAATTCTCATCTGCGATAGGTTTTATAGGTCCTCTCTCTCTCTCTCTCTCTCTCTCAACATACAAATTACAAACGATCACGTTATTTCAGTTTACTTTGTAAAACAGAAAAAACAATTTAGAATTGAAAAGTTTCCTTTCGCTCTACTAAGCGTAACTAAGCATTCAACCCTACTAATATTAACCAAAAACCACTGCGCAATAAAATCATAACAGAACTTTATGAGCAATGGAACTTTAATAAATACGTATGCCGTCCTTCTGCGTCCGCAGTAAGGGAATAAAATGAGGACATGAAAAACGCATCACATAATCGTATAATCCCATCAAGTTGAGTGGTTTCGGCTGCGGTGCTGCTTTACATCCGCCAAATTGTCCAAGAGGCCATAAGTTCGTGAACTCTGACGACTATCATCGAACAAATATAGATTTTAAGGCTTAAGGGATACGTATTATTTTTCATAGTTTCGTATCTGTATACGAAACGAAAAACATAATGTTCATGAGTAATTTTAGATAACGGATGCTAGTATACTACCTATCTCTATATATATATATAAATATCACCATCGCTCACGTGGCCGAATCGAATTAAGCGGCAAGGAGTCAAAAACCGTATAGTGTAAGAAGGATTAAAGTTCAAACTTCTACACTGTAAAAATAAGTAAGGTTGAAGTATATAAAATTAATAAACAATTTTAGGAAGATTTTAGTTTTTATGATGTGTATTACATTTTATTAAGCTCACATTAGAGTTTTTATAAGAAAGTATATCTTTATTCTACTATAAACTACTCATGTCTATGATGTTGCATAATTTTTATCCAATAATAAGTTTGATTTTAGCGGGTTTACAAAATCAATTGTGTTTTGTGAAGCCTAGAACTGTACTGCACCGTTAAGTTCAAAACGAATGCCGGTGTACGGGCTTCTCTTCGCTATATCTTCGACAAATCAAGTACTGAAAATACCTTTGCATTCCACAAATTTTCTTCACATATCTTTTACAGTACATGCAGCTTGCCTGTGGAATGTATTGCCTGAAGCTATTAGACGTGCTCAGTCGCTGCACACTTTTGAGAAAATGGTCACTGATTACTATCTGTCACAGTAATATTTCACTAGCTTTTAATACTGGATATGTGTATATATTTATTTTAATATCGGTACGTATGTATCTATATGTGTAAATGTATGTATGGGTAATATGTGTATGTATATATATATATATAGGTAAGGTATATATAATTATTTATTCCTTTAAAATTCATATGAGTTGCCACTTAGCTAAAGTCGTACACCTGTTAACTGTCCCATACAGAACTCCATTGTATCTGTCCATCTAAAGGTTGTCTGTAAGAAATCGCAACTAGACCGCCGTTTGTACCATTATTTTTTTTGTCTTTGTAAATATTTTGAAATGTTCCTCATGGTGTACAATAAAGAGTATTGTATTGTATTGTATCTTAGAAACCTACAACATATTGCTCGACGATAATTATATTTTTGCAAATCACACTCAATATTGCAGCAATTAAAATTTAAAATCCTCGTATTAGGATTATATTGCTGTTATTTCTCTTCTTTGTTTAAAATTACCCTTCCGTAGTCGGGTGTAAAATTACCCTTCCGTAGTCGGGTGTAAAATTACCCTTCCGTAGTCGAGTGTAAAATTTTACACGCTTTCATTGTAACATGTGCACGATTTATAGTGCAAGATATTTGTTTTATAGTCTAATGTGTTTTATACTGTACGTACTGTGTTGTATACCAGGAAATACATAAATTTCCTAGGAAATGGAAGAATATGTATTAAAGAATCGTTGACAAATATCATTTTACACATTTTCCAAATTGGATTGGAATTGTATACATTACACAGGAACTGTATACAATTCGTAGCTTCGCAGTTAGATCGTCATAAATATAACATCCCTGATGATGATGATGAGCAATCATATATCAAATATTAAATGAAACCGTTTTACGAGTATCTTATCTATAACACGGGGAAAGACAAGTAATATAATTATGTCAGTAGATGAGTTTAGTGACTGCACGGACGGCGCAATGGTTTAAGTGGTTATGTGATCCACAAATAGCTGTCCCGAGTCTGGGTGTTCTTTGTCTCCGTTGTTAATATTTGTGAAGCCCACTGCGAGATGTGCATATTCTTATTGCTGGAGTTGTCTTTTAAAAACAAAAAAAAGTAAATGGCTGTTTGAAGGAAAAGAGTTTAGAAGGAGGTTGAAGATAGATAGTTGAAGAAATACTGTCTTATGTTGGTACATCATTAACATAGGAACTGGGTTGTACCCTTCAAAATATCAGTTACTAGCCCGGCTTCGCACGGGTAGCAGAGACATCTTGAACAATCATCAACATATTTTAACCAATTTACACAAAATCTTAAAAAATTAAACAATATATATGTGTTTATAACAGTTCTGGCAACAATCCGAACACATTAACTACTGAACGTGGATAACGCAGTACATGGTGTATTTAGTTAAAGTTTAGTTATAAATGTGGTCTTATACATTATAATAAAAACTTTCATGAGTGGTATTAAATTGTATTAAAAACTAGCTATTCCCCGCGGCTTAAGTAATTTTCCTGTCCCTCGCGAACTAATTTTTTTTCTGGATGAAAGGTATCTTATATCCATTTGGAACCTATGAACAAAATTTCTTGAATATCAGTTAATTAGTTAAGGTGTGAAAAAGAAACTCACATTCGCAAATATAGTATTAGATGACATGCGATTTTACTCACGTGTGTACATAGGCTGCACTAAAAGTATCGGGAATGGAATATTTCCACTGTTTCTGTCATATTAAAATCTTTTTAATTGAAAACTCCTTGGTTTTAAAAATCGAATACCATTTATTTATTTAAAAAAAGATTCTCGGTCTTATCACAAGGTTTTGTCAAACTTGTTTAGTCGTTGAGAAAATGGAATTGACTCGAGAAAATTCAAGAGCGATGATTTATTATGACTTTCGAAGTGGTTTAACACAAAAACAGTGTGTTGACCGGATGATTTCTGCATTTGGTGATGAAGCCCCAACCAAAACCACAATTTATCGCTGGTTTGCTGAATTTCAACGTGGACGTGTCGAGCTCAGTGGTGATCCCCGTCAAGGTCGTCCAAAAACTGCAGTCACCCAAGAAAACGTTGATGCTGTGCGTAAGCTGATTGAGGAAGATCGACATGTAACATACCGCGAAATTCAGGCAACTTTAGACATTGGCATGAGTCAAATACAAATAATCTTGCATGAACAATTAGGTGTAAAAAAGTTGTTTTCCCGATGGGTACCGCATTCGCTGTGTGAAGAGCAAAAAGCGGCTCGCGTTACTTGGTGCGTCAGAACTCTCGAAAGATTCCACGCAGGATCCTCAAATGCTGTATACAACATCGTATCAGGTGACGAATCATGGATATACGCGTACGAACCCGAAACAAAAAACCAGTCACGAGTTTGGATGTTCGAAAATGAGTTAAAGCCAACAAAAATTGTTCGTTCACGGAGTGTTGCAAAAAAAATGGTGGCCACGTTTGTCTCCAAAACCGGCCATGTTGCGACTATTTCTCTTGAGGGACAAAGAATAATGTGTCAAATTTCGCGGAGAATACTTCGAAAAGCAATAAATACATTTTTAAATAGTAATGTTGTGTCACTTCCTTGATTCCCGAAATTTTCAGTGCCGCCCTCGTATTTAAGGGGTGCTCAACTTATTTGGGGCCCTCTATCAATGGGTGAAGAGGCTTTAAGAGTCAGTGTCAGGTGCCACACACACTGAGTGCAGCGCCTGACACCGACGAAGAAGGTCACTCACTGTGGAGCCTGACACCTTTTAATAATTCCGCGTCTGTGTCAGGTGCCACACACACTGAGTGCAGCGCCTGACACCGACGAAGAACGTCACTGACTGTGGAGCCTGACACCTTTTAATAATTCCGTGTCTGTGTCAGGTGCCACACCCACTGAGTGCAGCGCCTGACACCGACGAAGAAGGTCACTGACTGTGGTGCCTGACACCGTGTAATAAATAGATCTCATACATTTTCCTAATGCTAGAAATAACACCTTAATTCTGACATTACTTTTTCTACCATTAAGTCATACTACGTAATGAGAACTATTACTCATAGCACTAAAGAATTTTTATAAATGGCCAGTATCAAAGTCAGACCTTGTAACATGTGAAGTAAGTAATAACGCCAATTGCCGTGACTGTGTTCGAGTGATTTGCTTAATCTTGGAATCGCGCCAAAGAAATCCGACACGTCGGTAACGAAAATAATAGCACTTCGGGTGATAAATTGTCACAATTGTCGGTTACAGCCGACGAGACAAAACCGCCCGTTAAGCCCGTTAAGATTAGTAAGATGCGAATGTGAGTTTGTTTGTTTGTTTGTTACAACCGATCATCATGAATTTTTGCATACACGTCGTTAGGGGTGGAGAAAAGGACATAGTACCCTATGTCTTTTTCTGTACACCTACCTACTATAGGACGCTCCTGTACAAAGAAGTTCTCGCGCTCTCATATATTTTTGACACTATTAATCAGTAGGATGTGAGAGTCGCTATTTATTTGTCCATACAAAGTACGCTGTTGTAATATAATATGTCGTGTGGTTGTAAAGCACGCAATGAATACGCACTCAGAGGGCACCGAACTTTTTTTAGATTAAGCATTATATATTGACTAATAACAGATGTTTTTAAACAATACTAAATTAGAGGTACGTTTCTAATGCTCCAGGGGCTTGATACACACATTTACCGACAGCTACGACTTAACAGCCTGCACGATCATCTTGGAATTTGAGGTAATAGGCATGAAATGCTTGTATTCGGGGCCTTTAATACAGCAAGATATTTGTCATACATACGTACGATCGTCTGAGGCTATATCTTACATATTGCATAGATTTAGTTTTCACGCTTAGGAGTAACATTACTTGTCATTCATGTTGATGATGACCCTATGTAGCTAAATATTCATGATAGTTCGTTCCAAAGCTAAAAACCTATTCTTTCGTTCTCTGAAAAAATGTAAACATTATTTGATTATTTTCACTTAACAAACACGGAAATCAAAATTAACAGCATTCTCATAAATACGTTTCAAATGACTGTACCTAATTGAAAGCAATTTTATAAATACATCAATATACATCCGTTTTTTGTTTTTGTATAAAAAAACAACTCCCGCATTAGGAATATTCCTGTGTCGCGGGGGTTAAAGAACACCCAGACTCGAGACAACTATTTGTGCATCACATCAAATCATTTGTGGCGTAGTAGCGAGGTGACCACTTAAACCATTGCGTCATACGTGCAGTCAATATAATATAATATGTTCTTCATCTACTAAATGTAGATAGATAGATAAACTATTTATTGTACAAAACATAGAAAACTGTTTAAAGACATTCTTACAAACTAAAAGTAGTGACCCTGTACAATTGGCGGCCTTATCGCGCTCTGTGATCTCTTCCAGGCAACCATTGGATGGAACGAGAGTTTATGTATGGCAAGAGGAGTTGCAGTGTATAATTAAGAATGTTATCTAAGTCATAATAATAACATATATTTTCAAATACATACAGATAACAATATAGGTACATATATATAAATATATAGGTATATATATACATACACAAATAAATAAGTATAGGTGCACACATATAAATGAACGCGCATCATGAGCGCATGATGTTAATTTTTTAAAATTGGGTACAGTTTTTGCGAGCCTGATGGTCATGGTCAAATGTATGACAACATAATGTAATGTCAAAAGCAAAAAGTGCTTCGCAACCAACAAGCAATTTGGTAAGTGGTTTCAGAGCAGTTAACAAGTGCGCTTACTGCATTTCTCAAATGGTGGAGCGAGGAACAACAATCGCCTTTCGTATGTGTAGTACATGCACAGAGTGAATAGCCAATTAGTTTATGTTATGCTACCTTGCCACCGGTTTTTATAAAATAATAATAATAATAACCGGACACATCTCACACACGGCCGGCTGATCCCAAACTAGGCAGAGCCTGTAAAAACTACTGAACGGATTTTTATGCGGTTTTCACTAATAGATAGAGTGATTCATGACGAAGGTTTAGGTGTATAATTTGTACCCGTGCGAAGCCAGGCGGGTTACTAGTTAAGAATAAAATATTGAAAGATAAAGTTACTCACTTTATCTTACTCTTACTAACAGTAGGTACTTAATATTCAAAATTGATATTTATTTTAAATCGAATCTATTAAAAAACATTTTGGTATCACAGTATTCCTTAATTGATCAAAGTCCTTGGAGAGGCTTGCGAAGACGGCAACACGAAATTTATCTTAGCTATAAGATTAGATGAAACCTTGCGGAAGATATACACCAAGATGCAAAAATAAGTACTCACTTGATAATCTGTAATACTTCATAAGATTGAAATTGGCATACACGTAAACATTGTTGTATTTTAGTCGGAATGTTTTATTGAAGTGTACTCTATAGGATTTAAAGATGATGATGATGATGATGATATATGCAAGATGGCACCTCAACACACCTAGTACCAATATCTTACCCGAGAATTTAGTACCATTTAATGACCTATAGAACCATAAACTTCTAAGACTTCACGTCAACGTAATTATCCCACTATTCTGGTGTAACTCATTGTTAGTTAAGTTTCCTCTTAACAACCTTTTTTTGACGGATAATTCCATTCTAGGTTAACCAAACAAATCTTAACTAAGAGTAGTATAATCAACTGTTAATTGGTTTCGAATAAAAGTGAATGTCTACGAGTACAATCAGAATTGGTTACAAAGGTTAACAAAGGCCCAAAAATCAGCAGTTAGTATTAATTGGCTGCAAATGCTAATAACTGTTTGCTTTTACATTCTTGACTCAACTTTGTTCTGCAATTAGGAAAGATTTGACGGTTGAAGTCAATTTAAATGTAATGTTATTCTCCACTAGCAGCGCCCCGCGGTTTCACCCGCGTAAGTCCCGATCCCGTAGGAATATCGGAATAAAAAGTCACTTATATGTTAATCCAGGTCTCCAGCTATCTACATACAAAGTTTCATCGCAATCGATTCAGTAATTTTGGCGTGAAAGAATAACAAACATCCATACATACATACATCCATACATCCTCACAAACTTTCACGTTTATAATATTAGTAGGATGAGTACATTATCCATAAGTACATTTAATATAGGCATATATTCTATAGAAATAGGGCAAATTATCTATATGCATATGTGGTCTCTACAGGTCTCCTTGCTACCGCCAACTCTACTTCAACTAGTAGTCTCAAACTTTATGTGTTTTTTCTTCTATTATATTACGACGAGATGCATAAGAGGTATTCCATTAAAAAAAGCTGATGAAACAATGAAAGCATGGCCAATAAGAACGCCTCTGAATGGCCTCATGGACGATAGAACGAACTTTTAAAACCCTCTCCGAACGATTTACCGAACCGAAGAGTAATGCCGAATGGCATACTTCAGCGCCATCTAGCGAACACAGTTCGTACTAAAAAGTACCTAATGAATAATGATCCCGTTTCGTGCAAAAAGTTTTCGCTCCATTTATATAACTTCCCGACTAGCTAGCCTAGCGTTCCTTTAAAATATCAATAAACCCTACCGCAAATATTCCTCACCTCAACCAAAAATGTCGCAATATTCTTCTCAACATTGAACATAAGGCGCCCATAACCTCCATCGACTCAGACCAACGATGCTAAAAATGTCTTTAAACGGTCATTCGCAGTTTCTTAAACATTTTGAAAACTCCTTATTAAACACCGAATATTAAGGCTCAAAAGCCTTAAGTGCTAGAACCCACATAGGGACTGTAATTAACTGCACGGATGGCGCATCGAGTAAAGTGGTCGCTTCGCCTCTACGCCGCCGCTGCGCCGAGTGTTGTAGGTTCAAATCCCACACACGCCGCGTGTTATAGGCACAAAAATTTGTGTGATTCACAAATATTTGTCTCGAGTCTGGGTGTTCTTTGTGTCCGTTGTTTAGAAATGGAATGCTGACTCTTAGCTAGTAGTTTTAGGCCTTGATCACCTGTGGTAGACCCACTTGCGCAGGTGTATTTTTCAATGCCCGCGGCGTGCTACAATCATGTTTGTGACTATACAATAATGATAATTATTACACAATAAAATATGAGATGGTATTTCTATCTCAAACTTGTATTTGGCAAAAATGTAATTACACAACAAACACAAATATCATTTGCATTATTTACCCAAAAAAATATGTTTACTCCAAGCCAAAAAACGCTAGCTTTCACTCGTACGATTTTTATTCAAATAAGCCACGGCCCACGTACCAAATTTATTTCGGGCAAAAACACCGACGGCAATTATTTTGCAACTGCCTTTCAGGTTGTTATCTGAGTGGGACAACACCCAGAAATCCACGATTTTATGACATTACATATTACGCTGAACGTTGCAGAAACAACAATCGTCATCACTCATCAGTCTCATCACACATAAAATACTGTGTTAAAACAATGTAAAGTTGAGGCACATTTTTACAGTTATAAGCTAAGCAAATTTTTAAATACTAGTATTACTTTATTAGCCTCGTCCCACACTTTCAGGGACTTCTATTTATGAAGACTTTTAATTGAAAACTTCTTTAGGCACGTTTGACACTTTTGGTACGGAGAAAAAGCACTAAACTCGCGTGACCGTCACGCGACCGACAGTTTTTTTTTTAAATAGGTCTGGTAGAACCTGAGATTAGCGTCAAGAAAAGGTTTTTACTTTTGTAATATTAAGTAAAGGTAACGAAGTAACTATTTATTATCTTATCTGTTATAAAAGTAGTAAGTTGGAGGCCTCGGACTTTCCGGCAACCACCAGTTCGAGTTTACAGGTATGCGATTTACTCGAGCCATTGTTCACCTTACCTACCTCTCCCTTTCGATGTGCCCGGTTGACGGTAATAGGGTTGCCCCCATTTACATAAGTGAGACTAAATTATGGTCGGCTAAATGCGGGCGTTTACAACGCCTTTGCAAACCCCTTCACTTATACTTATCTTTCTTCTCTATTACATACTAAAATATGCATGTATAAATCACGAGGTCAGGCAAAACAGAGTACTGTCTGAAGAATAGACCGTTAGGGTACTACCACCAAAGTAAAATAGTTTGAACTTCATGAAAATCAGCTGATTATACTTTTTATTTTATTTTTGCACTAATTCTGCACCGTATACCGTAAACCTACATATAATTTAACATGGTTACAGTTTCATTTAAACTTTCCAGTATATTTGGACCACATAATACAATAAGTGAAAGCTTTATATGATCAAAGCAGTGTAGTATCAAAACTACATATTATATTATTACTTACACTGGACGTCGTCGACCACTTAGCGTGTTACTGAGTAGCGCGCAAGAGTTGCTCGTAATACAACAACAAAAGCTGTACGTAAAATGTTAGGTTTTGAAATATTTAAATTAAAATGAAAATCATAACCAGTTCTGTTTCAAAAGGTCCTGAACACAGGAGTCACTAATTACAAAATGAATTATTGAATTAGCCACGGGCCTCAGATGGTATAGTTACGCCACTAGTAGGGTGTGATATTGAAGAACCACTACTTTATCCTTTTTGGACATACATTCCGTGCCACATTCGGATAAAATTTACAATCATTGTAATATCGACTTTTCCAGCCAATCAGCAACAAACAATGGCAATCATTTTTAAATGTTCTCGTGGGAAGTGATTACATTATTACACACAGGCACATTATTGGCACATATAGTAAGTAGGCTAATACAATAAACTTGTACTATGCAAGGTACAAGTTGTACACTAGTATAATATAATACCTACTATACATATTATTATATTATACTAAGTTTATAATTAATAAAGTAATAATACATTAGCTGGTATAGGCTTGTAGGCGCGCGATAAAAATTGTACTTTATGCCTAGGGGCGCAACAACGAGAGTGTCCAGGGCGTCCGGGCAACCCCTAAAAACCTGTGGACACCCACTTCGAGGGTGTCCAAATATCCCCACATAACCCAGAAGATGCTAATTTTTTTTATTAAAATGTGAATCAAAATAAATTGTAATTAAAATGTTATTCGACGTAAAAAGAATGTTTATCGTAATCAAATTATTTAGTAAGCCTGACATTATTTTGAAATACGTCAATAAAGTGTTTTAATTACCTTTTTTTTTAGTCCTTATAAAAATATTTTGGACACCCCTACTTTTTGAGGGTTGTTGCGCCCCTGTTTATACCACTGCAATTTAGAGAGAATTCAAATATATATATATATATGTAAATGTATTTTTAAAAGTAAAAAGTAAAAAAGTACGATTACACGAGACAGCAAAGTTTTGATTCAAATCGTCTTTATGTATTTTCAACAGATTATAAAAAGGTGGAGGTTCTAATTTCAAGTGTATATATATATATATATATATATATATATATATACATTTTTTTTTTACCCACCCGACTTTTCTATGACTAGCAATCTAGCATCACACTATGTACACCCGATACCACGCGGCACCTGGTTTCAATAGTATGTTTCGGCCCTCACAAAACAAAGAAATATGAGATAAAAACAATATACTCGTAAAGTAACAATTCAAAACTATACTATTACTTTTATCTTAAAATAACAAGAGAGTACCATGCTTCTTCCTCAAATAGAGTAGAGAAGTTAAATACTATAAAATGTCCGAAGCAAAGCGAGACGAAACAGTTATTTTTGTTTGGAAACTTAAGTCAATATCAAAAAACATCCTAGTTTGTCATCACAAATGTACCGAAATGTACTCTGTCTCTTTTTGTACAAAAAATTAATAAAAACTCTTCTCTTCGGCCCCTATTAATAATAAAAAAATTAAATGTTTCTTTCGTAACTGGAGCCAGAGATCATACCTGGCTCAAAACATATACGCTGAATGTGATGTAGTATCACTCCCTTTGATACAGTTTATAAATTACTACTTACTCTTAAGATCCACAGAGGTACCTTGATTCTCTCGACTCGTTACTTTAAGGTACCTTAAATATTAAAAAAATCTATATATATAATATATTTATTATATATTTATTAAAATATATATTATATTTATTAAAATATTTTTGGACATGGTTTTTGCCTATAATCTATAATACCTGGTTAAATCAACTAGGTCCGTTCAGTTTACTTTTGCGTAAAATGAAACGTAACTATCGACTTTGTACAACACTGGCTGTCGTAGCGCACATCACTAGTACCGGAAATTGGTTTCTGCAGTTGGTAGTAAAATCGACGTCTATTGATTTTCTATTTATATAAACTCCTTTAAAATAGCTTTTAATAATGTATTTCGGTAATTTGGCACTTTCAAATATCTAAATAATTTTAATACAAATACTATTTTTGCGGTCACTTATTACTAAACCTACATTTTAACATTTATCATTGCAAACATTTTTAATTAAGATTCAAATGTTATTACCACTAATAAGCTCATTACTCCATTTTTGTATAGGCAAAAAAAAATAGCTTTTTTTATAACATTTTCATCAGTTACTACTGCGCAGAAGCCCGCCTTTTTGCCGTAACGACTGCGCATGTGTTGGCAAACCTGCTCTATTTCCTCCAAGCCGCGATCGGACGCCATTACCACGCCATCGTACTCTGAATCTGTCACTAGTGCGATTACCGTTTCGATAATCTTTAGATTTTAACGGTGTTTCGGATCTGTATTGATAGTCTTTTTTATTGAACCTATTCACAATGTCTGACGAGAAAAAGGTGCGTATATTATTATATTATCAGTGTAGTTCACAAAACAGTGCTTCACCGACATGGCGTTATTAGTGAAATGTGGTTACCAGACAAGTGAAGAAATGTTTTCAAATTATTGTTAGTCGGGTTGACTTTTTATCGGTTCTTTATCTGTTTTTCAGGGAGAAAGCGAACACATCAACTTGAAAGTCTTAGGTCAAGATAATGCCATTGTGCAGTTCAAAATCAAAAAACACACACCATTGAGAAAATTGATGAATGCTTATTGCGATAGAGCGGTAAGTGCATCATGTTTGCTATGCGGCCTTTGACCTTAATTATGTTAAAATACCCTGCAAACATTCTTATCCTGTTGATTAGCTTTTTTTGTGTTAAAACATTGATTACTTACCCACTTCAAAACTTCTTGGACATGGTTGCAGAACTTGAGTAGTTCCCAGATTTCTTTGTATAAATTATTTACAGAATTAAGTTGTTAATTATCTAGTCAATTTATAAACAACTAATAGTATTTTGTTTGTATACTAAATTTAATATTATTCTTTATAATAATAAGGAAATCCTTTGACTGCCACAATGGCCAAGAGACAAAAGAGAAGTCAATTTCAGTTCTAGATACTGGTCATACTTGCAAACTGTTCAAGGAATGCTAACTGCAATTGAATTTTAAGATAAATTTTAAGATGTAATTTATTAATAAAAAGTATATTATTTTATATACAACAATACCAGAACATGATATAATATTACCTTTTTACTAGCCCTTATAGTTTCACATACAGCATGAATGTAATGTAGCTATATGTGTGAGCAACTTTACATCATTTTAACATTTTATAGTTAGTGAGATTATTTTTTGTTATTTGCTGCTTGTCCAAGCTAAATTGTTTTTGATATGCAAGAGACTTCCCGTAAGTTAAATATAGTTATGCCCTTTCTATTTACATAGACTACCTTCAAATTTGTAGTGCCTCCAAGTGCTGAATCTGTATACTGTAAATATTTGGCAAAATACACCTAAACTACTTTTGCTAAACCAAGGCAAACATTCATAGCAAACTTAAATTCCATTTACATTGAAACACTTGGAATGGGATTTGTAGTATTTCCTACCTTACCAAAAAAAACATCTTATTCAAAATTATAACCCTCAATAAACTCAGGTGATTTTTTTCTGTCCTTGTACCTTGCTTGTACCTTATCACTTTTGCAGTAAAGCCATTTAAATCTATATAGGATTTATAAAGTGGGGCTTGTGGCTAATTGGTAACCGAGCAAGTTATCACATTAGAAGGTAAAGTAATACTAGCCAGGTCAGTCTTAGGATGGGTGACTCTTAACATATTGAGACGCCTCTGTGCCTCTGAGAGCATGTTAAGCTGTCGGTCTTGGATGCCTTACGAACATGTGGCAACTGTGGCATTCGTTATGGGTAGTTAGAGCCCTAAAAAAGTCTGACAGCCTGGTCTAACTACAGAACTTTGATATCGCCTAGTAGGGTTGTGGAGGTCTGACGTCAGTCGCTTAACGTAAAATACCGAAGTTCGGCCGTACTGTGGTTACACTAAAAACCTACCCCAACTTAGTTGGTAAAAGGTGTGGAAGCAATACCCTCTTAGGTATCTGACTACAATGTAAGAGATTAAAGTTAAACATTAAATGCATATTGGTACTCACATTATCTCCATAATTATTTTTCAGGGTTTATCAATGCAAGTGGTGCGATTCAGATTTGACGGACAGCCAATCAATGAGAATGATACACCGACATCACTGGAGATGGAAGAAGGAGACACAATAGAGGTTTACCAACAGCAGACTGGTGGTGTTATGCCTCTAGTGTAATTCTTAATTTAAGGAACTGTCCAATTCCGGAAGATGTGGTGTACCTTATAATAATATCTGTACTTTAACATTAAGTTAATTATAAAATAAAAATGATGCAAACATTGTACTTTTGAGATACACAGTTAAGTAGCTAAGCTGTGTGAAACTTATCTTGTGTATCTTAAAAATGTAGTACTGTATTTAATTAAGAAGAAAATTTGAGGTA
Source organism: Callimorpha dominula (assembly GCA_949752705.1). NCBI lineage: Eukaryota > Metazoa > Arthropoda > Insecta > Lepidoptera > Erebidae > Callimorpha > Callimorpha dominula. The sequence continues at coordinate 5,899,218 of OX457001.1, read as the reverse complement.
AACCAAATGTTCTAGGTAACTTCAATCATTATTCCAATGTGATAATTTTTAGTTGACACTTACAGATCAGCTTCTAATTAAAAGTGTGAAAGAACTTAATTACACTTACAAGCTGTATTGGTAATAATTTATTGGACTTGTTGTCCATACCATAAGTCAGTACTGTAACCACTGATGTAATGAAAATCTGAAATAAATTAAATTTAAAATAAAGAAGCTGTTTTGTTTTTCCTATTGAATTGCTTATGTTGTAATGGAATTGAAACTACATCATAGATATGTCTATTATGATATAATTATAATTTACCAAACAATTTTTTAATTGTTGACAAAACTGTCATGATTGTTGGTTCAAATATGAACTTTATTCTCTTAATATAGATTAAATTAAACCCCGATTTATTATTATTCCTTTCTACCTTCAAGATCTAGTTACAATCTTATTCTTTGTAGATATATGAATGTGTCACTAAATTTATTTAGAATTTAACTGCTTTTATATGAACTGACAACTTATCAAATAAAATTCACAAATAAAACGCATTGTTTTTGTTTGGCGTTTCAAGCCTGTAACGGACCGGTTATTTTTTTTTTTCAATATCGTAATATAAATATAAAAAAAATATATATGAAAATAGGTGTTCTCATGTTCTTAAAACAAGATCTCTTATTCGAAATCATGATATAACTATGTTCTTGAGATACCTCCGTTATATAGTTGTTATAGACATACGAGACCTATTACTACTTCCTGAAGTTGCTGGGACCTATCAGATGTACCAATTTAAGCATTAAGAAGGGTGACTCATCTTTCAAAGATGAGTCATCTTTTTATTTCACAACATATTTAGATATTATGCAAACGTAATAACATAAATAATCTTATTTATCTACCAGTTAGGTATTTCTTTTCGCAGTTTAGGAGCATAGATAGTAGGTAATTAGTCTACGTTAATAATCAATTTATAAGACATTTTTATTGCTGTCTATTTGAATCTATTTTCAAAGAGATCATTAACTAGCAATCCACGTAGATATATATATTTTCGAGTGTAAACTAAAAACCGCTAATTTAGAGCCCTAAGAACCATGGTCGCTTGCAAAACATCACAGGCGCGTAGACGCCGCAATTTTTCTAAGAACCATGTAATTTCATTTATTAAACAACTAGCAGTTACCGCGCGGCTTCGCTCGCGTGTACATATTTTTATATTTTGCGCGGAACCCTAATTCTATTTCCAAAATAAAAGTAGCCTAAGTTACTTCTTATAACACCAGTTATCTGTCAGTGGAAATCGGTCCACCCGTTCCGGAGATTAGCCAAAACAGACAGACAAAAATGTTTAAAACTGATTTTTAGGTATAGGTAGGTATCGTGCAAATAACTATGAGCTTAAAAATAAACTATTATTTTGACATTACAAACAGACACTTCAATTTTATTTGTTTGTATTGATATGCAATAAGATTATACTAGATTTAAGTAGAATAATAAAAAGACGGCAAAGTCTTTTTTACATATGGTATGCTCAAAAAGAAATTACAAATTGCGGACTTAATGCCAGAGGCATTTTGTAGTCTACCCTAGGGTGATGCAGAAATGAGTGAATGTGAAATGCAGAATAGGTGCACTAGATTTAAGTAGAATAATAAAAAGACGGCAAAATCTTTATTATATATATGTAAAACAGATTTTGGCGTCTTTTTTTTCTATGTATACATAGATTATACATACTTGCTAACACATGCATGCATTTACATATAGGTCATCTATTACTGTTGTGATGATTCTGCTAGGTTATGAGAAATGTGAGTGTACTTTCGCGAGGCGACTAGGTGCTATCCTGATTTCCAGATGTAGAGCGTTCTAGAGGAAGCCAGATTGAATGAGAAAGGAGATGTGGACACACGCCGATGTATGAGGGGCATAACAGAAGAAGATTGTTTATAGAGCGGAGAGTTCTGTTATTATTGGAACACAGTAAATGGGAAATTAATTATAACTTGACACATCTCACACACGACCGTCTGATCCCAAGCCAGGCACACTGTACTGTACCAGACTGCTAATAAAAATACTTATAAGTGTATTTCTAAACACATATTATAGATAAATTACACCCAGACACAGAACAAATGATCCACAATTATTTGTCCTGGGTGGGAATCGAACCCACAACCATTGTCTCAGCAGTCAGGATCACTAACCAACAGGCCAGTCAAAAATTCTGTTTTATTAGGTTGTTGAATAATTTTTAACTGTATGTACTATATATGAGCAATCGTTCATTACAGCAAACACAGCTCAGTACGCACATTACGTGTTCAACACCTTGGACCAAGACAGGAGCGGTTTATTAAGTTTTGAGGTACGTGTGTTACTTTCCATCAGTTGCTTAACCCCTAATCTGGCAATTTGGTAGCGCCAATATAAAATTAATATACTTGTCATCATAGAGAGATAAGAATGTACGGATTTAAAAAAATATGATAGAAATTTTTTCCTCCATGAGAATTGTTGTTTGAAGAACTATCTACCGGCCTGATCTTAGTTTTGTATGGGTTGACAGACTTCAGACACTTTTGAGAAGTCTATGAGGAATTCTAAGGAATGTGGTGTGGACTGTTCTGAGGACCATGGACATGGACTACTAGGAATCGAACTAAAAAAATGTAATCTTTACTATGGCTGCTCGATAAGACTTAAATTAATGTTTAGAGATAATCAAAACCCTCTTGAACCGGAGTCCTATTGTTTCTGTTACAGGAATTCGTAACCGGTCTCTCAATATTATCTAGAGGAACTCTAGAAGAAAAGCTGCGGTGGACATTCTCGCTGTATGATATAAACGGCGACGGGTGCATCACTAAAGAAGAAATGACTGAGATAGTGACAGCTATTTACGACCTGATGGGGAAGATCGTCGAACCCCTTGTTGACGATGATGCGGTCCGGGAAAAAGTGGAGCGACTTTTTCAGGTACTTACTAATTAATTTTGTTGTCATTTTAATTTAGTAGGTAGGTACTATTTTATCTATGGTGTTATGTACTTAGGTATACCTAAGTACATAACACCATATTATTTCTTATAAGAAATAGTATAGGTTAAGTATCTATATTAAAAAATATAGATAGGTACTTCGATTAAGTCAGTTATTACATAAAAACGTTTGCGTCTCGGGACGCCCGATAGAATTGATAACTTAAACGCTAGACAGACTGGCGCCGTAACGCGTTACGTAACGAAGCGGTTTACCCTATCATAAGAAGTTATCACTTCAAAATTCGGACATAATTAGAATCTCTTGTTTGTGTTTCTTTATGCGACAAAACCTCAGTTAAGTCAATTAGTCAGTTGACTAGAGTAGTTAGAGTAGTTACTCTACTTGGGAATCCAATGTATTCTACGCATTATCGGAAATGCCATTATGCTGCATGCCAGGATCGACCATAGGGCCTTATAAGAGAAGCACCGCTACCCATACGACGAGCAGTATGGATGTTAACAATGCAAACACACCGTCAACCTACATTATTAAAGTGATGGAAATTACTTTCAATTGAGATAATTACGTTAACACAATGAATAGTTAACACGGTAGTAAGTAACGACTTATATTCAATTGTTGTTGTAGTAAGTACTATGTAAGATACCCCATTCTTCAAGTTAACTATAATATAGTTACGTTCTTCCCACTAATATTATAAATGTGAATGTTTGGATAGATGGATGGATGTTTGTTACTCTTTCACGCCAAAACTACTGAACCGATTGCGATGAAACTTGGTATATAGATAGCTGGAGACCTGGATTAACATGTAGGCTAATTTATAAATAGACATTTATAGGGTTACTAGAGCAGCGCCCCGCGGTTTCACCCGCGTAAGTCCCGATCCCGTGGGAATATCGGGATAAAAAGTAGCCTATATGTTAATCCAGGTCTCCAGCAAAACTGTTTACCTCTATTATTGAGACTTTGTAGCTAACTAGCCTGTGTAAATAAGATAATAATTTATCCCTGCAAATTGAAAACGCTACATATCGACCTCTCTTAACGGAACCCTCCCTAAATAACTGTCCTTTTAACGTTCAGTACCTGGAAGACCGAGCTAAACTCGGCAGCTTTTTGTAAAATCGTATTTTTTTTTTGTAAATTTGCGTTTTTACAGGAAATACAACTAATGCAGTTGAATTTAAAATACAAAACTGTATCTGTATACAAAATTTCATCAAAATTGTTAGAGCCGTTTCCGAGATACCCGAAATATAAATACATACATAAATAAAAACATACAAGAATTGCTCATTTAAAGTAATAAGATATCTGGGAAACTGGGTAAACGAAAAGCCTCTCTCTATAAGTGATAAAAATCCTAGCTCCCTTCAGATCTCAGTTATACATGGTTCACTGTATTTTCTTATATATTAAGTCTTAGTTGTGATTAGTAGGGTGATTATTAGTGCACAACACTGCCAGACGGCAGTGTTGTGCCACAGAATATATCAATGTAGACACATTGATATATTCTATGGCGCTTCAGAACTAGAGTTCTAGAGGGTCAAGGTTCTGTTAATAGCGTGTTAACACTGAACAGGTGTGCGTCCGTAGTTGCGGGTTTGATATCTTCACAGAACAAACATTTGTTAGTGTAATATACATACATAATGGAAATTTTCAAGACACTGCCTATTTGTTAAAAGGCTCTGTATACATACATTTATATGATATATTCAATCCTACTAATCCCACTAATATTATTAATGTGAAAGTTTGGATGGATGGATGGATGTTTGTTACTCTTTCACGCAAAAACCACCGAACCGATTGCGATGAAATATGGTATTTAAATAGCTGGAGACCTGGATTAACACATAGGCTAGTTTTTGTCCCGATATTCCCACGGTACCGGGATTTACGCGGGTGAAACCGCGGGCTCAACTAGAATAGAATAGAATAATCTTTATTGTATGTACTGGACATATTGCTTAAGGTTAGTTTACAATTTTGATATGTACAAAGGGCGGCCTTATCGCTAAAAGCAATTTCTTCCAGGCAACCTTGGGATGGAAAAATAATGACCAGTAATAAAATAATTTAATGGGTAGTTATGGTGTGGGAATCAAAACGTATTAGGCTTAAAACTAGTAAATGATAACTATAAACATAAACAATATAATTAGATAGGTAATGCAGGGAAACAAGTGTAATCACTTTGTAACATTTAATATATTCATATACACAACATAAACATATATGGGTGGTTCTCCAAAATTTGGTTAACTTTTGGTCTAATTTTGACAAAGGTATTTTTAGATGGTTATCAGTAAACTTCTAATATTATACTGCGGGTATATTATATACTTGGTTGCCTCTAAAAGGGCCAGTCACTTTACTAAGTATTTTAAGAGAAATTTAAGTTTTTTTGAAATCAGTTTTCTAGGGACTGACGAGACATGATAGGGACTGACTCTAAACACGGTTAGTGTGTTTAATCACATATTTATTGCAAAATTAACTTTAATAAATTCAAATAACTTCATATTATTACTAATTATTGTAACAAACAATCAATGTTCAGTTATTTTGTATGGTAAGTAGTATTGTCTTTCCACAATCTTAAATTTAGTAGGGATCATAGTCTAGTTTCAGTCTAAAAATGTTGTTGCTTGTCATCTTCATACAATTATTGAATGACTTCTTAAACTCCCTTTCTATTATGCTTAGCTTCATATTTTGTACGATTAAATCCCATCTTTTTTGTATGTAATAGCTTTATTTCCAAGTCTCCATATCTTATATTTATGTGTCAGTGGGCTGGACAACATCGTTTTTCAGGTGGTTTTTCTGTTGTGTGTAAATTTTTTTATCTAAAAGTTGAATCTGGATAATCTCGTCAAATAATGCTTTTTTTACCAATTCTGCTTTTTGATTAGGGTCGTTAACCATGTCTTCAATTTTACTTTTAGGTGTAAGTGCTTTATTTTTTTTCATCATCCTACGTTTCAGTCTTCTGTTTCTTTGCTGTTCGCTGGCAAGCTTTTTCTTTAAATTATCAATGAGTAAGTCTGTGGAGGAACCGGTGTCATGTCCCACCAACACAAAGGGAGGATCCTCCGACCAGGCGAGGTGATCATGCCTGGCGGACCGCGGCCCAACGGTTGATGTTAGGAAGTTGTATATATACTAATCGGCGCGAGAACTCTCATAGCGCGATGCAGGATTAGTAGGTTCTAGATGTTTCTTTTCGCTGTATGTGGAAGTCGCCACATCACTCCCCTCCAAGACCGGAGGTCGATATCTTGATGAGTCGGCTGTCTATGCTCTATTAAGGAGCGTGCCAGGGCCAGTAGTGAGTAGTTCCGGTGAGTCGGAACTGTATTCCGCAAGTTCCAGTGAGTCGGAACTGAATACCGCTAGTCCCAGTGAGTCGGGGCTGAAGTACGCTGGTCCCACTGAGTCAGGGCTGCGTGCCATGAAGTCGCCACAAGTCCTTCCTTTTCAGTATACTATTTCTTTTTTTCCGTTGCACAGTACTCCTTCTTCTAGCTTCAACTCTTCTTTCATTATTTATAATAACCTCAGCAATGTCGTCCTCGTCCGACCATTTTTTTCGAGCTTTTCTGAGCTCACGCGGAGTCATGTCCTTGACACATTTCCTTTGTCCTTTTTCTTTTTTCCTTAGATATTTCTGTCGTTCTTTATCTTTGTACTCTTCCAGCAAAACAGGGTCGTTTTTTTTTTTCTGTATTTTTGCCCGTTCAGACATTATCTTTTACGAGTTCGTCTTTGGACTGTAATGTTCTCTTTCTAGGCGCCATATTCTACAACAAATACACGGATTTTATGCTTAAAACCATGGATCACACAGTATGAACGTCAGTCCCTAGATCTGGCGTCAGGCCCTAGTCACTTCTACGACGAGGGCCTGACGGTCTAGGGACTGGCAAATCAAAGCAAAATCAAACGTAACCTATTATTTAAAATAAACATTAAAACCAGCAGGTGATCAAAATAACAAGGCAGACAAAGTTCAAATTATATATTATATATATAATTATATATATTATTAATAAGTAATGAGATCAATTATTAATTAACTATCTTTGAAACGACTTACCTAGGGCCTGAGAGTTTGACTGGCACAGCACGTGTTTTCGCAACAAAGTCGGCGACCGCACTAAAAACAAAATGGCTGACGCGGCTTTGGTCGTGTTTTTTGAGTAAGTTATGAAAAACGTATTATGCTTAGATGCCGCGTATTTTTTAATTTCGCAAGGAGCTAGGGCCTGATATTTTTTAATGCTTACACTTTTTGACTTGAAATAGTCTGATAAAAAATATTGTTATTAAAAATTAAATTGCAATGACAAGGTTAGTAAACGTGTGTAAGTCGAGTTAAACCAAAGTATATTAGTAGAATTAGAATAACAGTGAAATGTTTACTTAATTTGGGAGATCTTGCATGCTGATATTTAGAGTAGGAAGAAGCGATTTTCGGAAATAAAAAACATTGTGATATAAATCAAAGTGAGTGACCAAATAACATGAACTGTGAAAGTATTGCCTAGTAGTTGCAAATATTGGATAAAATTGATATAAATATGTAAAAATTGCTGCTAACATCAAGTTAACCAAATTTTGGAGGACCACCAATATATTAAATAATACATATATATTTCTAGATTAATAAGATTATAATAATAATAATAATAACTCCACACATCTCACACACGGCCGTCTGATCCCAAACTAGGCAGAGCCTGTACTATGGTAACCAGACTGCTGATAAACATACTTATATATTTCTAAATACATACATATTATAGATAAATTACACCCAGACACAGAACAAATGATCATGCTCATCACACAATTATTTGTCCTGGGTGGGAATCGAACCCACGACCTCTAGCTTAGCAGTCAGGGCCACTAACCACTAGACCAAGAGGCCAGCCAGAAAAAGATTATATCCGATGAATGCAGCAAATGACAAAAAAGAAAAATTAAGAAGCCAAGTAATATTCTTTGACAATTTTCTTGAATATGGCCAGTGATTGGGCACGTCTAAAGGCAATGCATTCCATAACCGGTTAAAATATAAAACCTTCCTGTAATCATTCTTAGGTCGCCATATCTTCAAGGTGTGAATAATGGATTTATCTTCATCTCAGGCATAGTTCTCTGAAAAACAAGCGATCTTGTGGTCCCTCTAACTAACTTTACCGTTTTGACCAGGTCGTCGGCCCATCAAGACTTCTTGTCTATTAATCTCGCACGAATTTACAATTCTAATTTACACTAACTCTTACAATTTCAGAAAATGGACTTAAACCGAGACGGTGTACTGACTCTAGACGAGTTCCTGGATTGCTGTATTCGGGACGAGGATATTTCCAGGTCAATGGGCGTGTTCGACAGCAACTTCTGACGTCCTGCGAGCGGCGCGCGGGCGCCCCCCCGCGCCGCTCCCTGACATTACGACTTGGCGGTTACGTCATATTGTACTTAAGACTTCAGCTATTCAAAATTTCTCAGTATTTCAACAAACTAAACAAACTTGACATCTTCTGAGAAATTAAGAAACTTTAGCTAGAAAATCTTATGCAAATTGTTGCTGGTACAGACGTAATATACGCCAATTTAACTTTAATCACAGATTCTAATTAATTAGCATTAAATTCCATATTAATAACTGGTTATTTGGCCCCATATTTGTAGCCAGACCAATTTTAGGAATTGTCGCGAAAGATATAAGAACAAAGCGAGTATTCTGTCGAATTAGTACGTAAATACCTACTTACGTCTTTTTAAATTACTGTAATAGGTTTATAAAAATGCCTTATTTATAAGAAAATCTTTTGCGGAGGAAAATGTTCAGGAAAGATTTTGTATCTTACAATCGCATATTTGCTTTTAATTTTAAATATGGAGGAAGAAAGAGTGGAAATTTTATATCTAAAGTGTCAGAAATTGAGTGACGGTAAATGTAAGGTTATTCTGTTTTGATAAAATTAACATTGTAACTTATATTAATATAGAATACATTTAATGTCCATTAAGGAACTTGATATGATTCCACGTATAGTTTTAAAGTAATAAGTATTGTCCGCTATAATTACTTTTCTAGTTGGCGCCAAACTGGTTTTTTCAACACAACGGTTCTTAATCTGATAAGTATTTTTATAGGCACCTACTGTCAATAGAACCTAAAACAATATCAAATTATTCTCCAAAACGTGGTGTAGAAACGTACGAAGTCTATTTTGTCCTATTTACTCGTCGAAAATAATATCTGTACATTTTTAATTTCAATAAACTTTGTCTTTAATCATTTTAAGAGTTCTAGTTGGTTGCATTTTACTAGTAGGCAAATTTTAGAATATCTATAAATACCTTATACTCTAGAGTCTAATATTTAAAGTTTCTGAACTTCCAAAACGGTAGGACTATTTGAATGTCACTGAAAATTCATTCTAAAAAGTATATATTTTAAAACTGTTTAAATAGTTATCTATAAAATATCTTCTTATAGACTTAGCTCAATAAGTATATAAACAATTTAACCTCAAATTCTGAACATTTATAATTAAAAAAAAAAATTACCTCTTTGATTATTAGATATTTAAAATAAATGTCTGGCACAATGCCATCAATAATAGGCCAAATGTTTCAGCCAAGACACGTAAATTCTTTCACATATTTACGAAACAATGGCCCCAATTCTGTTACTTCACTAGCTAAATTAAAATTCACTAAGTTTTCTTCATATAAGAAGTAAACCTTGTACACTTAGAAACAAGGTCTTATTTCAAATTGAAACAAGTAGGTAACATATGTCGCTATCGAAATAAGCAATTTATTTGTCGACTAAAGTCTGATACGCTTAAATAAACTTTAATACCACGTAGCGAGAACCGCTATCCATTGAATGCCATCTCTTTTGCTCTGTGTTTTTAGTAAGCGTCTTCGTAGGTGTAGATTAAAAACACGTCATCCTTGTTCGTTTTGAACAAGTTTTTATACGGCAATTATACAGCGTTTGAATAAATGAAGACTCTCGCTGCGTGGAAATAAAGTTGAGTATACGTTGACAGGTTTTATTGAAATTTAGAGGCGATGAGAAATAGATGCTAGTAGCAAATAGACCTTATTCCGAAGAACACTAGGTTGATTTCATATGAAGAAATTAAGTCAGGTTTTAGTTTAGTCGAGTGTACAATGGAATCGGCACCAATATCTTCGATTACTGTATAAATTTAATAACCTGAACCCTAATTTCCTCTACATCTTGCCAGCAGGTTTATCTTCATTTCAAATCGTTCCGGCCATTTTTCATAGTAATTAGCATAAATATTATTTTTAAAAGGTAATATTTTATAGTATACCTACCATAAGTGTTTAAACATTGAATACCTATATCACTTGCATCCCAACTTGTAGTTGAATGTTTAAGATGAAGCCGTCAATACAGTTATTGTATTTTCTGAGGAGAGAAGGCCTAGCTAGTCGTAAAATGAATTTGGAGTTTGACATCTTCAAAATAAAAATCACATTAAACACTGCTATACAAATTATTTATCTATATTCCTACTCGATCGATCTAAGTTTAATTTTTGTGATGACTAGTATTCGAAATACGTTCCGTACTTGAATTCGCTTTTTTGAACTAAAGGAAATCCAGATCCTGTTGAAAAGGTAAATTTTCAAAAAAAATAAAAATATATTTACCTACACCTCATTATGTTCTGAATCCGAAATAATTAATAAATTATAAATATTTTTAAATAAATATCATGATTCATGTCTGTAAATAAACCTTGTAAATACTGATAATATAGATTTAAATTTGTATATTTTCATAGTGAATGTTAAATGGAACCAAATAACTAGATGGCTTATAAAACACCGTATAAATACAGAGAATATAACACGCAAAAATAACTAATTAGTGTTTAAATAAATGTATGCAAAGTGATTAAAAAGTGATGAAATTATCTAAATGATATTAAGGATATTCTGTTTGATACTTTAATATAAAAATCACTAAGTTATATGTATTATAGGCGATTATCATTTATGCTTAAAGTGTTTAGCTAATATAACTGAATGTTCGCAGATTCGATTTTATGAATCTATATAGGTGCCTACCCGAATATAGCACAGTAAAATATTGGGTACCTAACTACACTCGTCCTAAGTTATGTACGTTATACATATACATAAATAATTCAATAACCTCAACTGTCCGTTAATAATTTTAATGTAACAGTCCATGTCAGTAAAATAGACTCCTGAGTATTCCACAAAACCCAATATATTTTACCAATAAACGTTCTTTAATTGGTCGAGCTTAATAGATAAGAATATTTTTGTCTTCCCAACTGAAACCGTTACATTCAAATTACCTTATGCAAAATTATGTACTTACACCTCTATACAGAAAAATGTCTTTGAGTTTTGAAGCAAATATATATATATATATATATATATATTTAGGATTAATTAAACACAATCTTATGATGAAAATTAGGTAGTTATTGTATATGAAAAGAAAATGAGGGGATCCTTTAAAATGTCTAATTTTGAATTTAATTAATTTGTCTGTGACAATTGTAATTATCTTAGTGCCAAAAATAACCCTTTGGAGAGTTCAGCCGTTTGAGTTTGAAATTTATTGAATAAATAAGCAATCGTTTTTTATAAGATGTGTCAGTTTATTTCTCAGAGCCTTTATACTTAACAGGCCTATTAGAATGATAAATGAATAAATATCGATTTTGTCTTAAGGTCCATGTACTAGTCTAAAAACTACAGGTACTTGATGTTAGTTACTTTAGCATAGATGCTGTTTTGTCAAATAGGACTTAACGTTACATTGCATGCGATGTCATATCTTCAATAGCTTATTTCATTTTTAAACTAAACCTTTTCCATCAACTTTTCCGATTTTTTTCAAAATTTTCGAGAAGATGAAGTACATATCAGTCATTTGTAGTTTTCGTAATGTCAAAAATACCTACACCCTTTTTTTCCAATCATATATTATATTGATTTGATGTTATAATTATTGTTGCGTATTGAACCTGCATCCCATGTAATGGTACTTGATAGCCGTGGACGTAAAGAATATGTTTAGGAACAAAACTGTACATTAGATATTTGAATATTGAATTGTTTATTTACAAATTGTATGTGTATTTTATAGAAAAATAAATAAATGAAAGTAATGATTTGTTTTTATTTAAACTCGGTGATTACTTAACGTAGTGTTATTTGAAAACTATGAAATGAAACAATATTTACACTTTGTACAAAATATTTATTATGAAGTTTTGTGACATTTATTAATTAAAATAATAAGTGAATTCACGTAAACACTCCCAACGTTAAGCCATAAAATTAATTCAAAATACCTACATTCACAATCCAAACATTTATTAAGCCTAAATATGGCAAATTACAACTAGATTTAAAATTGATCCAAAAAGGCGGAATAAATTTTAATTTTAAGTATTTCATACGTTATAATTTATGCGGACGCTTTGAGCAACATGTCTTTAAAAATAGAATAACTATTTCGCCGGTGTTAAAAGGTTACTGCTGTCAGGGTTCTACCGATACAGGCTATAGTAGTCTGTATAGTATACAGTGATCTTAATACTACATGAAAATCTACACCATTGCAGTTACAGATTTTGAGGCACAGTGATTAAAACTATGTCAACAAATTGTAATCAATATAGAGAATTCACATCTAGTTCGTTTAATTTTAATTTATTTTCAGTCAAATAAACTTCATTAATTATAGTACAACTTATAACTAAAATCCCTAATTCCCACATAGCCACTTAATAGTCTTCTAAGATTTTCAGAATTTAGACTTACATAATTTTAATAAATATGATCAGATTAATTCTTCCAGTAGTGATATACATAGTTTTTTCAAAAACAAATTAAAGAAGCATTTGATAAAATCATCCATAAAATTGTTGATTGACATTAAGTACCTATATAAGTATTCTATATAAGCATATTTTTCAATTTAAATCTACCAATAATTTTCTAGATATAAGAGAGCATTTTTCAGAATCTTCAGAAAAAATAAAATACCTACGAAAAATGTTTTTAAGTAAATATCTAAGTAAAATAATACCAAAAAATATAAAAAAAAAGAGCAAATCAAGTAATTAAATTTCGAAACGGTGGTTTATGTAGGAAGCAAATAATCTCAAATACTAACTAATAAAACAGTATAATTGTCATAAAATCTACTAAAAATAAAAATTGGCATGCGGAGATCTGTAAACCAATACATATATCAACAATTTACATAAAATTGTGATGTACTATGATAAAGATCTACATAATATTATTTATGTACATAAAGTATATTGATCAAATCCTCCAATCCTTCAAACCTTAATATATTTCATATATGTATGATCAAATCTATTATACTCTGAATTGACTTCTTATTTGCTATAATTTCTTGTGTTTTAGTATGTGCTGGTCCACATTAGGTTGGATTTCTATAGTTTGTCTGTGAAAGGTTCAGATAATTGTGAACAAATGTGAACCAACTCATAAACCAATACATTATTTCTATGTAAAACACTACGAGTCACCTACAAAAGTTTTGGTAGTAACACAGAAGGCACTCTCTTACAATATCTTTGCCAAGCAGAACCGTAACGTCGTTGACATCTAGCATGGTCCCGCCAAGCACGGTGCATCAACATGGCAATAGTTAAAAGAGCGGGTGCCGCGGCCAAGTAATGGCCAGATATAATACCAGGCAATGCAAAGGCAATGTGTATCAGAATATCGCCGGTATAGTTCGGATGACGTAACACGCTCCAAAGGCTGGAGACCAATAGCTTCTTCCCATGGAAAGTTGGCATGGATTCTATGTCTGAAAATAAAAATTAAATCACTTATTTTCCTGTATCAATCAAGTGTTATAATTAAACCCTTACACTATTTACGTAAGGTGTAAAAGGGTTAGAAATAAGGGCATCGTCATAGAGCCAGCGCGTCGTCTCGATCTACATAATAACGCTTAATAAATTTGTTTATAAGGAGAGCCATAAAATGTTGTAGTATCTACATAGAAAAGCTTTTTTTCAGCAGTAGCTACTGTTAAACAGATTACAGCGGCTGGGAGGCGGGAGCGTCGGCGACGCGGGCGATGATAATCTTTATACAAATGTAGCGGTATTTTTTCGAGCCATCGCCCTGCCGCCGTCGCTCGCGGTCTGCGGTTATTGTATTCGATCATCCTGTCAGATAGGTATTTAAACTATTAGTCTTTTTAATATTTGATCTGCGTGGTTTGGTAGTTAATATTATTAATATTTTAACTACACAATATACATATAAATATTAACAGACTATTAACTGTTATAATTTTATGAATGTAAGCACGAATTCTGGCATTAATTGTAGTTGTTTGTGGCCTTGAATTTTTTGGCGGTTCAACCAAGCGTTAAGTAGACGCGCGGCAGACAAGCTAATGACCGATGAAAAACCTCCGAGATTTGAATTGAGTCATACTAGTGCCGATAAATAAAAAGTATACGATCTAGTTTATCACTACATATTATAAAACAAAATTCCCCGCCGCGTCAGTCTGTCTGTTCGCGAGAAACTCAAAAAACTACTGAACGGATTTTCGTGCGGTTTTCACAAATAGATAGATCAATTCATGAGGTAGGTTTAGGTATATAATTTGTTAAGGTTTTGTGTAAATTGGTTGAAATATGTATTTGGTACCCATGTGAAGCCGGGGCGGGTAGCTAGTAAAAAATAAAATGACTAGAAGTACTGCAACTATACTAAGATTTATATATAAATAATTTAATAAATACTTGCTGTATACATTGTTACTTACTTGTAAAGCTACGATGTAGCGGATTTTTCCTGAATTCATATTTAATATTATTACTAATAAGCATTATTAGAAGTCCCAGCGTAAATAGTACAAAAGCAGAAATTAAAGTGTTAGTCGATAGGACTAGTGAGGTGTCTACCAAGTGTTTAGACACTGTTGTGAAATAAAACGGGTATAGGGCGCTTGACACGGTCTGAAGATACCCAACGCCCTCACATTGCCAGAAAAATGTCGAAGTTATCTTATACTCCTTCATAATAAAGTTTAGTACATAAACTAGTTGCATTAAAGAAAATAAAATAATTGTAGGCTTCAACTGTACATTGTCCACCAACAGTTTGAAGCTTTCCAAATTCAGATTGCTTTTTTCCAATGTCAAATTGGTTTTTTCATCAAGTTTTATATCAAATCCTCGACAGAAGATCAACGATAGTAGGATTACCTGAAACAAAATATAGAGATATATAATATAATGTAGAAAATATTAGTCGGGTGTTTCTATATTTATCTGTCTATGTATTTACTAAACAAAATCGATGTATGTTTATTATTTGGTCTAGAACCATACTTATATTGGATGTCTCCCAGGATTATTATCACTACATGTTACAAAACAAAGTCCCGAATCTGTCTGTCTGTCTATTCGCGATAAACTCAATAACTACCAAACGGATTTTCATACGGTTTTCACCAATAAACCGTGTGATTTATGAGGAAGGTATAAAAACCTTAATAAATGATATACCTAATGTATCATTTATTGGTAGGTTTTTGTAAAATGGCTGAAATGACGATAATTGTTGAGGATGTCGGAAAAAAATCAATATGCATCGCTACCCGTGCGAAGCCGGGGCGGGTTGCTAGTTATTGTTAAAATATACAATTAAAGAATGTAATTATGTTCCGAGTCCAGCCGACTAAACAAAAAACGTCTCCGACATATCAACACCGCCGCTTTTGTCACCTGAGCAGAGTTGAGCAGAATAAACCCTCGTGTTTCGCCCTTGGCGGTGTGGCGGGAAAGACGGGCGGGCTGCTCTTCGCGTCACACACAAGCCTAGATAGTTTGATTTTTAAATAGGTTTGTTTTCACTAGCTCCCAAAGAGCCACCATCCTTGTCTCGACGCTACGAAAAATCCAGAAAAAGCGAAATCATCTGCTATTTCTCTACTGTACCCTTTACGAAAAAGAAGGCCAAGGAGAAACAGACATTTTACGAATCACAGAAATAAGTTTGTTCAAAATTCAACGAACACTAAAGTATCACTTCATTATAAGCATTAATGAAGTAGGTATCTACAAGTAAGCCGGATAATGCTATATGATATAAACATAAAAGTATAGGGCTCTATGGGTGTATATCTATACTAATATTATAAAAGGACAGATTTGAGGAAATAATTGTTTGTTTGTAGTGAATATATACTGAAACTATTGAACAGAACTGACGACGCGGCTACGCGACGGTACATACGAGGGGTGATCCAAAAGTAATGAGAATGGGTACATTAAAATAACTATATACTTAAAAATAAAATTTATTTTTCTACATAGTCTCCTAATAGGTCAATACATTTAGTCCATCTCTTTTCTAAACCAACGATACCCTTCAAAAAAAAATCTTTATCTTGACTCTCCCAAAATGCCTCTACAGCGGCCATCACTTCGCCGTTATCCTCAAATTTCTGGCCCCGGAGGTGTTCCTTGAGCCGAGGAAACAAATAAAAGTCGCTGGGGGCTAGATCTGGAGAATAGGGTGGGTGTTCAAGCAGCTGGAAGCCAGCTTCTTGAATGGCAGCCATCGCAACTTCAGCTTTGTGTGCAGGTGCATTGTCTTGATGGAACAGAACTTTTGCGCGCAGTTTACCCCGTCTTTTTTCCTTGATGGCCTCTCGCAATCTTTTGATTTGGTCAGCATAGTAGGAGCCTGTTATGGTAGCGCCCTTATCAAGGTATTCAACCATAATTATTCCCTCAGCATCCCAGAAAACAGACGCCATAACCTTGCCGGCAGAGCTTGAAACTTTGAATTTCTTGGGAGTCGGTGAAGATGGCCTTTTCCATGTCATTGACTGTTGTTTGGTTTCGGGATCAAAATGATGAATCCACGTTTCGTCCATAGTCACAAATCGAGCCAAAAAAATATCTTGATCCGCCTGGAACATTTCAAGATTGGTCCTTGAAATGTCGAATCGTTTCTTCTTTTGTTCGTCGGTTAACATTCTCGGGACCCAACGTGCAGAGACCTTTCTCATGTTCATCTCGGTAGTTAAGATCCTTTGAATGCTACCAAATGAAATGCCTGTGTTCTCAGCTAAATGACGAATGGTCACTCTTCGGTCTGCCAAAACCAGATCTTGAACTTTTTTGACGTTTTCTTCAGTGAGGGAGGAGGACGGACGGCCTTCGCGGTGTTCGTCTTCCGTGGATGTTCTTCCCATCTTAAACTCCTTGCACCAGCGTGCAGTTGTAGAATATGGAGGAGCAGAGTCTCCCAATGTTTCCACCAAGTCAGTATGAATGTCTTTGGTGGACATTTTTTTTTAAGCACAGGTATTTGATGACGCTTCGCACTTCATGTTTCTCCATTTTGATGTTATCACTCCGACTGCTAGTATTCAAATGAATGTATATTTTAAAAATGACGTCCTATTTATACCATTTTTTGTCAGGGAAGTTGTGAAGGATTAGGGAGTTGAAAAAATATTTTTTTAGAATTTTATTATTACTAGAAATATCCGTTTATCATTACTTTTTGATCACCCCTCGTATCTTCAGTACTGTTCTCTGGTCATTTAAGATTTTTGGACTTTTAATCAATGGTCCCAATTCTGTTACTTCACTCGCTAAATTAAAATTCACTAAATTTTCTTCATATAAGATGTAAACCTTGTACACTTCAAAAGTTCAAAACAAGGTCTTATTTCAAATTGAAACAAGTAGGTAACATATGTCGCTATCGAAATAAGCAATTTATTTGTCGATTAAAGTCTGATACGCTTAAATAAACTTTAATACCACGTAGCGAGAGCCGCTATCCGTTGAATGCCATCTCTTTTGCTCTGTGTTTTTAGTAAGCGTCTTCGTAGGTGTAGATTAAAAACACGTCATCCTTGTTCGTTTTGAACAAGTTTTTATACGGCAATTATACAGCGTTTGAATAAATGGAGACTCGCTGCGTGGAAATAAAGTTGAGTATACGTTGACAGGTGTTAGTGGAATTTAGCGGCGCTGAGAAATAGATGCTAGTAACAAATAGACCTTATTACAAAGAACACTAGGTTGATTTCATATAAGGAAATTAAGTCAGGTTTTAGTTTAATAGAGTGTACAATAGAATCGGCACAAATTTGTCAGTTTCAATATAATATTTCTGTGTTAAAATTGACGAATTTTTCTAAAATGTGACAATGTATTTACCTTTTAAACTTTTCGATTCATATAGATAGATAGATTAACTCTTTATTGTACAAAACATAAGCAATTATACAAGACTAATCTTACAAACTATAAACCTTGTACAATTGGCGGCCTTATCGCGTTCTGCGATCTCTTCCAGGTAACCATTGGATGGAAAGAGAGTTTATGGATGGCAAGAGGAGTTGCAGTGAATAGCTGGTTAAAAATGATATCATATTATATATTACACATATGTTTTCACATATATGAGTGTAAATCTATATATAAACAGATAACAATATACAAATAAATAAATATAGGTGCACACATATGAATGCAAGGGTATCATCAACCTAACCGCTCAACAACTAAGGTAGTGCTCCTTTATCAGTTTTTTTGAAATTGGGAAGTGTTTTTGCGAGCCTGATGGACAGTGGCAATGCATTCCACAGACGAATGGAATGAATTGAGAAAGATTTGTCCATGAAATTCGTGGAATGCGTTGGTATTTTCAATGTCAAGTTCTCTGAAGACCTAAGGACCCTTGAATGTGTATTGTGTAAGAATTTAAATCGTTCTTTGAGATAAGGAGAAGTGTTAGGATTGGAAAGTGTACTATATAATAGTGAAAGGATATGAATATTCCGGCGAAGGCGAATAGGTAACCAGTTGAGCCTTTTTCGGTATTCAGAAACGTGGTCAAATTTGCGTAAAACAAAAATGAACCGTATCCAAAAGTTTTGAAGTCGCTCAAGTTTGTTTAATTGGTCCTCGGTGAGATCAGGATAACTGGCATCTGCGTAATCGAGAATGGGAAGAAGGGATTCTGCAAGCGCAATTTTGGTGGTAACCGGTAGGATGTTGCGTAACCTTCTCAATGACCCTGCAGAGGCAATCATTTTTCTACCTACCTCTCGTAGCTGCGGACCCCAGGACAAATTTTTATCGATAAGTATTCCCAGATTTTTAACTGTATTTGCGATGGGAATGGAGGCACCATCACAGAATATTTGGGGTAGCTGTGTCCAATCAATTTTAGATGTTGCCCTGGAGCTACCAACAACTGTAGCTTGAGTTTTACACTGATTTACGTTTAATCCATGCTGCCTACTCCATACACAAATTTTCTCTATATCCTTGTTAATATTAAAAATAGCTTCAGATAGACGTTCTACAGGTGCTTGGGTATAAATCTGAAAATCATCTGCATAAAGGTGGACGGAGGAGTTTAGTTTATTTATTATTTATATAATCAAATATAACGATACTAATATTATAAACGTGAAGCTTGTGAGGATGTATGGATGTTTGTTGCTCTTTCACGCAAGAACTACTTAACCGATTGCGATGAACTTGGTATGTAGATAGCTGGACACCTGGATTACCACATAAGCTACTTTTTATCTCGATATTCCCAATAAAGGCATCACGGCATTCACACGGGTGCATTATATGAGGGAATTAACGCTATCACGAAATAGATATTACATTGTCTGGCGTTTCGACCAGGTTGCACTTATCTTGGTCACAGCAATCAAGCAGTTCAGATCAAATCAAAACGTCAGGCAATTCAGAAATCTGTAATACCTATTTCGCGATCGCGTTAATACCCGCATATATACATAATGGTGACAATGTACTTTTAAATTATTGTTTTTAAACTTGAGAACATATTAGATCCCGGGCCCACGTCGCCACGCGTCGGTGCCATTCGGTCGAAACATCGTGTAACCAAAAAGTTATGTACCTTATAAATATTATCACGATTAACTCTGGATTTACAGTCTAATATATACTTCACAATTATGTTGTGTAAGACCCCGCCTAGTACTTTGCTGGAATGTACCCAGTACATTCCATCAATAGTTCATTAATAGGCATAGTATTCAATAATTTTCCTCATGTTAACCAGTACACAAAAACGTGATATGCTAGTTCCACAGTAATAACGGTAATAATCTAATAAACCTGTTTTATCTAAAGTTATGTATATGAATAAATGTTAATTTAATCATTACATTTTTAGAGTGGTTGTATGATATAAATAAATTGGTACTACAATATTTATATTCTGTGTCTAATTTCCAATGTTCAAGAGCTGTCACAAGCAGTTTTCTGCTCGAATTGGAGACACGCCACTTCTCCAGTTTTTTTTTTTTTTATATTGCGGGGAGTCATCACACTTATTACCTCACTGGGCCTACATATATGTTACTGATAAATTACTTGCAGATCAGAACAAATGATTGTGCTGATCACACAATTATTTGTCCTGTGTGGGTATTGAACCCACAACCTTTGGCTCAGCAGTCATGGTCAATCACCACTAGACGAACAGACCTGTCAATAAAAGTTATACATACAGCATTGTTACCTATTCAAGTGTTAGAGGCATAATAGCTAAGACTTTGGCCTTGCAATAGAGCTGTTACCACTCAGTGCATTACCGATGATAGGCCACTCCTCACACAAGCCTCCTAAGCTATATTGAGGACTCCTCAACTAAGCTTAGGAGGAGGGGAGGTGGAGGTTGTAAAGTGTAACCCATTTTAATAGTATTTCTCGACCTTCGGAATTTTTCCTTTACTTGTGCTGTGAGACCTTGCTTCTTACCAAATTTCATGATTCTAGGTCAATGGCAAGTACCCTATAGGTTTTGATTTACCTGCGAAATGTTCAAATTTGGTAAAAATGTAAGGCTTAAGTGGCCATATCTGTAGATTGCGTTGACTTAGAAGCTTGATTTTTTTACAGCTTCAAGGGACTGCAGACTTATGTATTTGGTATAAACTTCAATTCAACTTGATGCGTCCATATGTTCCTGAGACAAAGGATCTTGACAAACAGACAGATAGATGGACAACAAAGTGATCCTATAAGGGTTAATTTTTCCTCTTGAGGAATGGAACCACAAAAGGTACTATTCAAAAAAGAGAGAACAATTACTAAATACTAGTTTAATATAAGACAAAAAATTTATGAAAGAACTTACAGCATTGATGTTGGAGATTCTTGAGGTCCATAATTTTACGTCCAGTTTCTCGATAAAAGGATGAATTTCCCGTCCCATAAAAAAGTCATATAATACATATCCAGTATTTCCATACTGATTTAACTCTTCCGTGTCCATTTTACGGCTCTTAACGTACATGACAATACTTAAAATGACTGCAAATATGTATGACATAATGGCCAGTCTCAAATATTCTATCAATAAATTATCTTTATTGATAACTAAGAAAAAATCTAGAGTGTATATACCAGTACTTGTAATTATACAAGAGAAAAATGCATTAAAACAATGTTTCATACCCGTCTCATCCATACGATCAGATCGAGGGCCCAGTATTGGTACTAGAGCGAATATTGCTTGTATAGCATACTGAACAAGTATAAAAACAAAAGTTTGTAAACTAAAGAAGACTTTAAGAGATTTGTAGGAAGACAGATCTAAGAGTGACTTAAAAGAACAATTTTTAGTACATGAGATGATTATAGAGATTACTGTCAAAGGTATCAGGATCATTAAGCAAGCTGATCCAGTTCTCCCACCAAACTCCCATTTATTAGCAATTTCAGTCAAACTGTTTATATTGCTTCTTAATGGAGTAGCCAATTTCCTTGTTATCAACTTTGATTTGTCCCTTTGGAACTCTTCTTCAATATCGTCATCGGAATATGTATCTACTGATTTACTAACAGATTTGCTTAGAGATTTACTTTGGCTGAGTGATTTACTCATACTACGTCTAATGTCAGGCACATTATCTACCTCCCGCAGCCTACTTGATCTACGCGGCATGACCTCCTCGACCGATCTTTTCCTCATGCCAAACACATCATTGCCATCCAAACCATTAATTTTCTCTAGCGAAAATTCGTTCTCTTTGATGTTTGTTGTTAGGTCTTTGAAAGAGTATTCGATGCGCTTAGAACGAGTACTTCGGTAAACAGAAAGTTTCGCAGATAGGTCAACTAATTTAACTGCAACATCGCTTTCAATTGGGGGCCGTTTTGATGGAGATTTTGGGACCTGCGGAGGAGTTTCATTAGTTTCCTTTTCTTTGGTTGTTCTTGAAGGTGATTTACGAGCGGGAAACTTGGACGCTGGCTTTCTGCTGGGAGATTTTCGCGCTGGTGATTTTCGGCCGGGAGACCGCGCGGCGGGAGGTGGGGTTTTTCTCGACTGCGGCGAACTTTTCCGTGTTCTGGCGGGAGAACGCGTCGGTGAAATTCCTTTTCGTGTCCTAGATGGACTCACATCTATAACGCTTGTTCTAATTCGACCGCTACGTGTAGACATTCTGAAAATAAATTGCACAACGTGTAACCACTCTTTTTACTATTTTTTGGATCTAAAATTATCTTGAAAACCACACGCAATGATATTTACTTGTCACAGTAGCAGAGTCCTCATGGATTTAAGTTTTTTTCAATAAACTATACTTGCTCTCGTTGTTAACTCACACAACAATAACATTAATAACAATTGTTTAAATTATCAAACTAAATAAAATCATACAAGCAAATCGAAATGTAAGCAACATAAACACGATATGAATGAACGCGAAAGAAGCCAAGCGTCAACGAACGACGACGCCGGAATGAATTTAAAAATACCGTTTCTGATTGGCTAAAAATAGTTGTTGCCACTCCATTTCATTCTAATTATAGCTATATGAATATGAACGAAAGAGATGGAAAATATAGTTTTTAATATCACTTCCAACAGTGTAAAAAACGTCTTTACCGATAATTTAGGGACGTTTCTAGTTTATGATTAGCACATTCCTTTTTTATACGGTTTAATTTATTGTATGTCAGTCTGTGTACCAAACCGTTTACCGAAGTGAATGAATATAATAATTTCTAATACCTACGCGCTACGCATGATACGGACTGGACAAAGGGTTTGGTTAGGTGGGTGTGGCGACCACACATTTTACTATGTCGTTTATTGTTCGGTCTTTTACCGCTTAAGTTCGAATTAATCTAAACGATTTTAAGCTGTCCTAAGTTGGCGGGGAGAAGTCGTTTATTTAGACTTCTTTTTTTTTGCTCTTTCAACTGTTCGTTAACTATTCGTAACTATTCGATCAAAATTTTTATTTGTTCGATCTTAGTTTTTTTTATTAAAAATAAAATAAAAAATTACCCTCAAGTTGGCGGGGAGAAGTCGTCTTTTTCCATTTTTTTTTTGCTATTTCAATTGTTCGTTAACTGTTCGTCATTGTTCGATCAACATTTTTATTTGTTCGATCTTAGTTTTTTTTTTAAAATAGAATAAAAAATTACTCTCAAGTTGGCGAGGAGAAGTCGTTTTTTAACCATTTTTTTTTTTGCTATTTCAACTGTTCGTTAACTGTTCGTCATTGTTCGATCTTAGTTTTTTTTTTTAATAAAATTAAAAATTACTCTCAAGTTGGCGGGGAGAAGTCGGTTTTTTACATATTTTTTTTTGCTATTTCAATTGTTCGTTATCTGTTTGTCATTGTTCGATCAAAATTTTTATTTGTTCGATCTTAGTTTTTTTTTAAAAAATAAAATAAAAAATTACCCTCAAGTTGGCGGGGAAAAGACATTTTTTTTACTTTTTTAACTTCCAACAGTGTAAAAATCGTCTTTACCGATAATTTAGTGACGTTTCTAGTTTATGATTAGCACATTCCTTTTTAATACGGTTTCATTTATTGTATGTCAGTCTGTGTACCAAACCGTTTATCGAAGTGAATGAATATAATTTAATAAAATTATTTAAAAAACCGGATATGTGCGAGTCTCACTCGCGCACCGAGGGTTCCATACAAATCGGTATGTAGATAGTCCCGTTTTTTCCTAGTGTCAAACTTAACTTTCTATAAATAAGTACTCTCCCAGTGGCGTAACAATAGGGTGACAGAGCGGACAAAACTCGTGGGGCCCCGGGACACCAAGGGCACAGGAAGCACCAATTATAAAATGTATTAAAAATATTAATTTTGTATTTAATCAATATAAGTTATCTAGGTAATCTAATTTATTAAACTACACAAGTAAAAATAACGTCCAAGTGCGAGTCAGAGACACACATCCGATGAATTAGCCACGGGCTTCAGATGGTGTAGTTACGCCACTGTACTCTCCCATACATCGACATGTCAATTTTCTGAGCGCAAAATACAAATTAGCAGCAAAAACATTTATTTGCTATTACAAACAACAAATTCACGGTATAGGGTAAGTCTTTCGGCTTTTTCCTTTACTTATGCTATAAGGTCTTGCTGATACCTTCACGCGTTTTCCTGAGAAAAAAGGTCTTGACAGACAGACCGATGGGTAGCAGTGTGATCCTATGGGTTCCTGTGTTCCTTTTGAGGAACGGAACCCTAAACATGAGTGTCAGTGGGCTGAATGGCTAGTGTGCACAGGCTACAGTGTAGATAGAGGTAAATAAAACCGCAAAATAAATAATTATATTTATTTTTTTAATAAAATAAAACTGGTAATCTTAAAATCTAAGAAAATTTATCACACAGTCAAAGTTGTAAGTGAAATTTTAATAATAGGTACCGGTTTTTTCTAACCTTTATTAATATTCGTCATTGCCAAAACATTAACGAATATTTAAAAAGTGAGAAATCAAAGTGTTCGTATTATGCTCATAAAAATGCGTAGTACACATGGAAATTGTGATATAATCTATGATACTTAAACAAATGCTTGTGGATACAGTAGGTATAGCAGTCTGTACATAGCGATAAATTTAAAATAACGATATTATATATTTTTTATTTTATTAACGAAGTCTATTCTGCAATTCTGATTTTTACTTTTTTTTATTTAATATTTCAATCTAACAAAATTGGGGAGCAACGCCCAATTCAAATATATATATATATGATACAAATAAAATATATGGCCAAATCCTTGTTGTGATCACCAGTATTTTTCAAGTGATTTGACCAAGTCGTTTGGATCCGTATTAGGTCCATGACGCTCAACTGGAACTCCGTCTTTGTCGACAATGAACTTGGTAAAGTTCCATTTGATGAAGCTTCCGAGGGTGCCTCCTTGTTTGTTCTGTAACAAGAGTACATTAGATTAAGTACTTATACAAATTATTAGCCTTTGCCTGCAGTTAAAGTTATTTTTCTATACTTATGGAACAGTACGTTTTTCGGCATGTCCCATATGCTTTTGTGTACTTAAGTAGTTAAGTAATGAAAGCTTAATAAACAAACAATTCACTTTGAAAATTTTAGAAATAAAAGAGGATCCATCCAGAGCAGTTTTTGCGTGACGGAGTAACACACATCTATACATCCTCACAAATTTCTTTCACGTTTATAATACTAGCAGCGCCTCGCGGTTTCACCCGCGTAAGTCCCGATCCCGTAGGAGTATTGGGATAAAAAGTAGCCTATATGTTAATCCAGGTCTCCAGCTATCTACTTTCCAAGTTTAATCGCAATCGGTTCAGTAGTTTTGGCGTGAAAGAGTAACAAACATCCATCCATCCATCCAAACTATCACATTTATAATATTGGTGGTATTATTTATTTATTTATTTATTTAAATCTTTATGCACAATATGTACAAAGGCGGACTTAATGCCGATGGCATTCTCTACCAGCCAACCTTGGGGTGGTGGAGAAATCTCATAAGGTAGGTGCACAGAAATCACATCCATTCTATCTATAAAATCAATACAAGTTACACACAGTACATAAACAGAAGTACACACTATTACTTACATAAAAAATATAACAAAATAATAATATATATTCAAATCATATATACACATATCCATATAAATGCTTACATTATATTCATACACTATGAATACCGAAATACAGAGTCGAGTAACTAGCGTCCAACTCATTCAGTCATCTCATTGTGAAGGAGATCACGAACTTTCTTTTTAAATATAAGACGGTTTGTGGCCATCCTGATTTCAAGAGGGAGTGCATTCCAGAGGAGAACTGATTGAACTTAGAAAGACGAGTTTACGAAGTCGGAGTTGTGGGAGGGACATAAGAGAACCAGATTATTTTCTGAACGAAGATTTCTGTTATGATTAGAGGACAAGAAGCGGAAATAGGGAGCTAGATAGGAAGGCGAAGATGGAGAGTTGAGAAAAGAAAAAAGAGAAGTCAGTGCTCGCAGATTACGGCGCTGGCGAATAGGTAGCCATTTTAATTGGGAACGTAAAGCAGACACATGGTCATACTTGCGAAGATTGAAAATGAATCGAATGCAGTTATTGAGAAGACGATCTAATTTATTGAGAAGGTCTGCATTCAGGTCCAAATAACACACATCACCATAGTCTATAATAGGCATAATTAGGGACTGCATGAGCGTAGTTTTTGTTTTAGGGGGCAGGAAATTCTTAAGACGATATAGTGTTCGCAGGGTACCAGTGACCTTTTGACTCACGTGAGTAACTTGAGCTCGCCAGTCAAGAGTCGAGTCAATGAGTAAACCCAGGTCCTTGACCACTGGACTTAGAGGTATAATTGAACCATTGAAGACAACTGATGAAATTGACGTAGTATCCAACCTGCTTATCATATGTTTGCTCCCTACGACAATCGCCTGACATTTAGTAGGGTTCACAGATAAGCCAAACCTTGACGACCAGCATTTTATAAATTCTAAGTCTTTGTTGACTTCGGCAATGGCTTGTGATATGTCTTCAACCCTTGCTTGAGCATACAGCTGCAAGTCATCGGCATACAGGTGATACGCACATTGAAGGTGTTGAGTAATGAGATTGATAAATATTGAAAATAATAGTGGAGATAATATTCCGCCTTGAGGGACGCCAGCGTAGAGATCACACCAACTCGATGACAAGTCATCAATGCGAACACACTGCTGTCGCCCCTGAAGATAGGTAGAGAACTAATCCAGTGCCTCTGAAGAGGTTATAAGATATGAAAGAATGGATAGCAAGACATCGTGACTGACAGTATTGAAGGCATTCGAAAAGTCAACCAAGGCTAGTACTGTAACCTTGGTGTCTTCCATGCCCTTCCTAATATCGCCAGTCACTTTAAGAAGAGCAGTAGCTGTGCTGTGACTGGGCCTGAAGCCAGATTGCAGCGGACTTAGAAGTTTATGTCGGTATACAAACTGTGATAGTTGCTTGTGCACACAGGCCTCGAGCACCTTAGATAGAAAGGGAAGAATAGAGATAGGTCGAAAGTGTTCAGGACGAGAAGGATCATTATTTTTAGGCAAAGGGATGATATAAGCCTTACGCCAGAGAGAGGGGAAGGTTCCAGAGTCGAGGGAAAAGTTAATTATATGAGTGATTACTGAAAGGATATGGTCAAGGATAGTTACGATCATGCGGCGACTAATGCCATCATGGCCCACAGCATTAGAACGAATGGACAGAATAATCTTCTTGATGTCCCCAGAAAGCACCGGAGAAAATTCGAAGGAGTCAATAGTGGGACTGGTGAGACTGGCTAAGTAGTTCAAGGTCTGACACTTGGTTTGATGATCCAGCGTAGTTGTAGATGAGAAATGACGGTTGATATCATTCAAACCAATTGTCTTCGGAAACTCAGGGCGTTGCTGTCTGCCAATACCCAACGTACCAAGAAATTTCCAGATACCGGAAGACGAAGAAGACTCTATATTTTGAAAAATGTGTCGGCGTTTTGTGTTGCGTATCACCTGGTTACAGCGATTCCTTGCAGCCTTATAAAGGTTCCATTTGTATTCACACCGATCCTTCTTAAACCGAAGGAAAGCCTGATCCCTCCTTCTCATTGATATTCGAACCTCTTCGGTGATCCATGGTGCCGGCGGACGCTTCAGTTTTACTGTTTTTATAGGAGCGTGGATATCATACAGTCTGACAATAGTATTATTAAAAATATTGATTTTGTCATTTACATCCGTAGCAGCTGCCACATTCTCCCAGTCTAACTCAGAAGCATCCTCGCATAGTTTATTGACATTCATACGTCTGAAACTGCGAATTTGGAGAATTTTGGGAGGAGATTTGGGAGGTTTCAGGATATAGGAAAGGAAGATTAAGTCGTGATGGGAAAATCCAGGAGCAGGGAGTTGACCGTGAGAAGAGATAAGGTTTGGAGCAGAGGTGAGCATTAAATCAAGCCAGGTATCCTGGTGTTCGATATTGTGATGAGTGGCTTGAAGAGGAAGGACATGGAAACTGATTGATTCGATGATCTGAAGGAGATTGCGAGTACGAGGAGAGTTTAGGGCAAGGAGGTCAGTGTTAAAATCGCCCATGATGATGTGGTGTGTGTATTCCGACCCTAAAGATTCCAGAACTGTTTCCAGACTGGAGAAGTAGTTGACAGGGGGCAATAGACTACACCTAGAATAACATTAACTCCCTTGACACAAACTTCAAGAATGAGATATTCCGCGTACGTGGAAAGGTCGGAAGAGGAAGAGGCAAGGATTTTATAGGGTAAAAAACTACGAAGGTAGATGGCGACACCACCACCTCTTTTGTCTAAGCGGTCGTTGCGGATGAGGACAAAGCCAGTGAGAGGATATGAAGTAGTAGTAGGTGAGGTTTGAGCCAAGTCTCCGAAATCAGGACGGCATGGACGTAGTTGTCTGTGAAAGTCTCAGTCAAGTCGCTAAAGTGACTGGGGACACTCTGAGCGTTTATGTGGCACACATTTAGTAGAGGACGGGATTGATTTGAAAATGTTTGCCGTAAACTATCACCCAGTGTCTCTGGTAGGGAACTAAAACTATCATCGTCTGAAGAGTCATTCGCAGAAAAATAGACATCATTATCATCATCGATCATTAGTGTATAAATGTAAGCCTATTTAATAAATATTCTATTTAAATAAAATAAATTCTATTAAAAATATCTTTAAAATTATATATAAAATGTATACTATATGATAAGAAGGCCGAATTATGTGGAGCGTATTTCTATACCACCCGCCAGCCGGCGCACAAAAATAACTAATATATATGTAAAACAAGTTGTAAGATAAAAAAAAACATTATAACAATTAACAGTAAGTAGGTGACTATTAATGCAATTCTAACAAAGGGGGAAAAAAAAAATAAAAAAAATAATTAAAGTATTTAAAGAAAATTACAACCAAACATTATAAATAATTACAACTTTCCGAACGCACCAAATTTGATTTCGAACGAACGAAACGTCGACTTGACAGTTGTTTTAGTTGTCTTCAGAGTACATGTTACAGCCGGACACAGCCTGCATTAAAGACAAGCGTCCCGGAAGTTTGGGGTTTACAGGGCTTGCGTCATTTGACTGATGACACGCCCCAGTGTTGCTAGCCATAAATACACAATCCAGTTTATCTTTATTTAAGTAGATCATAATATTATATAAAAATATATGTATATTTATTTTATTTAATATGTGCGCACCTACCCCACACGGTCACCGCTGAAAATCAGCGCTGTTTGGCGCACAGCAACTCCCTTGCCGGCGTCATCAGCATCAATGCTGAGCGGTGACCAATTTCAATAAGTGACGTGCAAGTGCGTGCAAGGTAACATGTAGCTCTTTTTTGTTTTTTTGCCGTTATTTTTTATTTTGTATTTCTTCTTTATATATATATATTTTTTTTATGTTTTATCACGTCGTACTGTAAGCACTTTAACGTCACTTAGAAATAAATATTTTTTCTTTCTTCTTTCTTTCAATTTGTCATTGTCTCGATAATTTCAATGTAAGGTACAACATAATAGTTAGAAAACAATTAACATATCTATCATTACAAACTGATCATGAGATAAATACATGGATGAGCAGATTGTCTAACTCTTGCATAAACAAGTAAAAAGTAGTGTGACGAATAATCACTGTCTCCGAGAAGTTTTTGTGGTTATGACTAGGATATTTTGTCATCAAAGGCTTTAACTCGTCCGGGGATGTTATTTTATGGCGACTGTTATCGGAGGCCTTGATTACTATAGTGCCATCCTGTGTCCAGCAGGCTGACATGCCAAAATGTTGTCGAGCCATACTGAAAGCTGTCTGTCGGATTTTAGTCAAAAACTCTCTTACCGAATAGCTGGACCCCTTCAAAGCCGTCTTTGCCTTCCAGACAGCAACTTTAACCTCCAACGTAGAGAATCTAACCAATATTGGGCGACGATGTTCCTTGGATGGTGGCCCAATGCGGTGACAGAGCTTAATGTTGAGTGGTGTGACATCCTTGAGACCCATCTTCTGGTGGATGATATCATGCAAGGTCTTCCTACAATCCTCTTTGACTGCTTCAGGTACTCCTAGGAAGATAAGTGCCTTGTGTCGATGCCGAGTCTCCATAACATCAACCATCTTTACGCAATCATTGATTTGTTTCCGAAGAAGACTCAACATGTTGAACATCAGCTCCCGGAATGTTCTAAACTCCTCTGAAACCCGTGCAACAGTCTCCTTGGTGTTCCCTCCAGAATGCAGTTGTGACTCCAACTCAGCCATTCTCTTGGAAAAGCTTTCTTCTAGACTGCTTTGAGCTATTTGAATTTCCGCCAGTTGAGACATAGTTGTGGATTGCAGTGACAATTAAAAAGTTTGTTCTATGGTAATAGTTATGAGATTGTGCAAATGTGCTGGCAGGTGGTTTAAATACTTTCTTCAATTCATGTAAACAGTATATCAACTGTAAGTACTATGTATATTTCACTCTATTTATTGAAACTTAAGAAGTAATTAATTAAAAACAAATAAGAGCTTTCAAGAATGCTTGTAAACTTTTCAACACCTACCCGCGAAAAAATATAGTAGAATAGAATATGATTGGATTGACACATTAACCCTGTTATTTCCTAACATTGAATATAAAAACCATACCATAAACATATAATTATCTGTAGAATATTTAAACTGTTATTAATGTACCTACCCTAGCTGTAGT
This sequence comes from Callimorpha dominula, assembly GCA_949752705.1. Lineage (NCBI taxonomy): Eukaryota > Metazoa > Arthropoda > Insecta > Lepidoptera > Erebidae > Callimorpha > Callimorpha dominula. The sequence goes on along the minus strand of OX457001.1, from coordinate 5,868,034 downwards.
TGTCATTTCTCGTAGTAACATAAAATGTTATTAATATTCCTTTATCGATAATGAAAACCGGTACCGTTTTTGTAATAGCTTATATGATTACAGTAAATAAACATCTTTATAAAGCATATTGACCGAGACTGAAAATATTATGGTTCCGTGTATGGATAATGATTTACATCATAATACATAAAGGTTCTGAACGGCTTGTTTTTAGGTTAGGTCAGCTCATAATCCGAAAGGTAGTTTTTTAAACTTATAGAGTTGGGCTGTATTTGAATTACTTGTAATTGAAACACGTACTTGGTATTTGTATTTCAATTACATCTTAAAAATGTCATTTGTAGTTCCTTGAAATTACTAGATATAAAAAAAATATGCGATGTGCTTAATAGAGCGAAGTTGGGCAAAGACTTTTATAAGACAAGTCACAAGTCCGTCTAATTATGGAGTTATCTGGATACTTGCTTGGGTATTTTGACTTGGTTCAAAAACGTGCTTTGCGAATTTAACGATTTGATCCGTAAACTCACAAGGGATATTAAAACCTTAAGTCTGAGGAGAGACTTTGTGTTCTATTTTTGTAAAACCGTGCTCCGATGAACTGTTTGATATTATGCCCACGGCAGCATTCTACCACTGTACCGCTCCCCGCCGGCAGGGCGTTCAGCGTCACAGCTTGGAACCAAAATGGTCGCGCACGGTACGTTTCCAGAATTTCTTCCCGGGACCGCTCCAGATAAGGAATAAGCTCTCTGCCAATGTGTTCTTGAGGGACTGTGTAGAGTTTTTCAAGAAAGGAGTTTACAGGTTTGGATGGTACATGCAGTACGATAGTTGTGTTACATCCGACCGGGAATTCAGACATTACAACATCGACATATACCAAGGAATCCGCTTAATGTACCGCAGCTTACAAAGTAGGTAAGAAAAACAGACTGCAACAGAACTACACCTCGGAGCAAAGACTTTCTTAAGTAGCAAGGCCGACCGCAACCCTATAGAGCACTGATGTTACCGCTAAGCTAATCTTATTGCTTTTTGGAATCCCATTCACGTATGGTTTAAGGTTGATTTTTTAAAATCTATTGTGAATATCATATCCTCAATAATAGTTTTTCAATGAAAGTGAGTGAGACAGAATCAATAGAGAACCTAAAACAATCTTCAGTTTTGTTGGAGGTGAACACCAATAATTACTACAAAGTAATGTTCGTTGAATAATTTAAAACCATTAAATTTCTACCATGAAGTTTTTATACGAAATACAAATTATAGATTCATGAAAATCAATAGGTAAGTCATTACGTTGACCTAATGAATAATAGAAGAGGTGATATTGATTTTTACAGTCAGTATTTAGAAACACAAGGTTCGGTGTGTATTTCAAAACACCTGCCTGATACGCCAACGATTAGAAAGAATTGTCGCGCCACGTTTTTTTATCATAGATATTGAGATTGCCATAGATATTGAGATATAGATTAAGTATATTAGACTAATATAATAAAGTTAAAAGGAATATTCATACCACATAAAAAGTTTTAAAGAGAGGAGGTCGTAAGAGCACTTGCTCAGAGGGGCTAAAAAGACAGTGGAGTTTTACTATATGTCAAGTTTTTTTGCACTCAGGCAGGGATCACAAGCACTTTGTCCTGTATATATTATTTTTGGATTTTGTTTCAATAACCCCTTATCGTGGTCAGAGGCGTACCTAGGGTGGAGCAAGTACCTGCACAGGGCACCTGCCCTGGGCGCCTTTTAAAGGGACACGTGCAAAATCGCCAATTATTAAAATAAATGAACGCGCAGGCCGTGCACAATAATATGGTGAACTTTAGATTTATATTTCAGTTTCATCAGAACCTACCTACTTTTTTTATGACAACCGGTGCCGATTTAGTCCGCCAGATGCTCAATTTTTTTCTTCCATAATCGTTCAGTTTTATTGTTAAATATTTTACGAGCTTTTCATCTATAGACTTAGGTACTTTCGAATATAATATAAATACAATAAAAACTTTTGTAAGATTTATGTTTTTTAACCCCCGACGCAATAAGGACAAGTCTAACCTATGAATCGGCCAGGAATCTCTCTCCAAGTCTACATCTTACAACTTTGACCTGTCTCTGAATACCATTTCCGTCAGCTATTTATCTTGCTGTGACCAAGGGTAATTAATAATACTAATAATATTTATTTTCTTTCACAAAGGTTACCTTAAGTTCTATAGTATTTTACAACATAATTAAGGAACATTGACCTTTGTGAGAGACTGGTATCTGAACTAGGAAGATCCTGTTAGACAGATTACCAGGCTTCCCACATACATCGAGTCTCAGATGGTGTGGACAATGTAAGTCAGATGTAGAAGTTACGATATAACCAAATAATATAAACTAAACTTATGACAAAAAAAAGAAGTATTGGAACATATATTATATAGGTGTGTGTGTGTGTGCTGCGATTCGTGTGTGTGTGTGTGTGTGTGTGTGTGTGTGTGTGCGATTCATGTGCGTGTGCGTGTTAATCTATGCTGGTACGATAAAATATTTATATTTGTGTTTTTAAAAGATTGTCAGTTCATCGTAATTAATTTAAGACAATCTGCTTGCAGTTATTTTTAGAAATAGAGTATATTTCAAGTTTTGCATTTACTCTGTTATATAAGTGGCCACCTAAAAAACAAAACATTTTGTGGGATAAGCTAGTTCTATATAATACGGGGGGACATACTCTAATGTTTCTAGGTCTATGTAGGTGGCTGTATGGTGTAAAATTAATTTCTGAGTGTTTTCTTAGTACTGCATAAAGAACATATAGCTGGCGAACTGTAAGAACCTCGCAAGCGCTATATAAGTCAGTGGTGGGGTAGAAGAAAGGGAGAACGGGCAACCTTTAGAAGAGCTCTCTGTGCTCGTTCCACTGGAAGAATTAGCGACTTTGCAGCTCCACCCCAGACGTTACAGTTATGCAGTACGTGAGAAGGGACTGACATATTGCTAAATAGGTGTTTTTTATTATGTTTTTATCCGCTACACTTTTAAGGTTCTTAAAGATGTAAATGAGTTTACGAATCCTGGACGCCAAGGGAATTAAATGTGGTTTGAAGCTAAGATTCTTATCAATGACGACCCCAAGGTACTTGATATCATTTTTAATTTGCAGTCTGGGGCAAGTGCATTTTGTATCAAAATTGTTTTGACACGTGTGGCCTTTAATGCTTTACTAAGATAATTCAGGGGAAGGAGAAGAAGTTAGTGACTTTAATTAATTAATTGGTTTACTGTAATTGGTTTTGTCAACATTTAGGGACAATGCATTTTTGGTGAGCCATGTACTAACAAGATTAAAACCCACTTGCGCGTAGTTAAACGTCTGTTCCCAATTGGATGCGCTAAAGATTAGGGCTGTGTCGTCCGCATAAGTCACTATCTTCCCATTTGCAATTTTAAGTTCACACAGATCATTGATGAATATCAGGAACAAGGTTAGGCCAAGTATACTTCCCTGTGGAACGCCACAATGGACTTCCAGATAGTCACTAACTACGTCATCAATTTTCACGCATTGATGTCGACCGGTGAGATAACTTTCGAAAAGTTGCAGCTGTTCCCCTCTTATACCCAGGTTACCCAGGTTCTCCAAAAGCAGTGGTACAAAGACCGTGTCAAAAGCCTTGGCTAAATCCAAAAACACAGCTACTACTTTTTTCTTATCCTCTAACTTATCCAAAATATGACCAGTAAGCTCATGAACGGCATCATTGGTAGATTTATGTCTCCTAAACCCAAACTGAGAATTTGACAGTAGATTCCTGGATTCCAAGTATTGTATTAATCTATTGTTAATAGCCTTCTCGAGAATTTTAGAAAATGTAGGCAAAATAGAGATTGGCCTGTAGATATTGACACAGTCCCTGTTAACACTTTTATGTATAGGATGAACTATAGATCGTTTGAAAGCTGCGGGGAAAACACCTGTGCTTATTGACAGGTTACAAACGTGAGTAAGTGGCGATACAATTACGTCTACATATTTTTTAACAAACCCAAATTGGAAATCGTTTTTCTGTTAATTATCAAGACTATCTGTAAATGCTTCTACATTTTACTTCTGACATTTATGTTTGTAAGAATGTCATACCATAGAACAAGAGCAACTACAAATTCGTAGGTAGTTATTTTCTTTTCTATAGAATGTTATTCACTAACCAACTGACAATCTGTTGTATTTTTCGCTAAATCCTTCAGTGTCACGTACCTATATCGCTTAGTTGATTTTTAACAGCCTTTATATACTCTATCCTGCTAAGGATGTGTAGGCTTTTTAAATGGGCCAGATTTTTCTACTTGGGTTGTTGTGCGAGGGCGCGAGGCCCCTGCAAGAACGAGGCCCTGGCCAGTTGCCCTGTTTGCCACTCCCTAAGGCCACCACTGCGCATAGGAAGGTTTTGGATCGTCAACAATCCTCAAGACTTATTATTGTACTGAGTTGATAAGCTGCAAATTACGTTTAGAGTACTTAAATACATTGATTTTTATTTATCGTTTATCAAATGTTTATCTACAAGCCTATCAGTAGGTATTAAGGCTTCAAAGATATTAGGTATTTTTATGAATAGAATCATAAACAAATTAATGAGAAAGCATAACACGTAGTATAATCAAATGAAAGGGAAAAATAAATATCACTCTAAACATCCATATTTTAATGAAATTTCTCTTTGACTCAACTATTTATCGGCCATTAATTTTTGCTATGCGTCTTTTCTGTGTGTTGTATATTTTCGTTTTATATTTGCATTTTTGTGTATTCTATGTTTACATTGTACATAGATGAAATAATGGATATGTGGTAACTATCCAGTATCCAGTTTTAAGGTTGACAGAATGTTCAGTATCCGACCAAACAGGTATCCATTTACTTAATAAAAAAAATATATTGAATGAGACATAAATATGTGATGAATGTGACATGTGACTATTGTCTGATTTATATTGTCATAATTGTCTAAATTGATTAAATATTGTCAACTAAAGCACCCCAACATAAGTATAATTTCTTCCAGAGAGGAGTGATGAAACAGGTGTTATAGTGCAGTAATAACCTTACAAAGTAATGCAAACAATCAAACTAAAAATAAAAAAATTCCATTGTTGCACTTCGATGTCTGATGTAATATCTTGTTATTGTGTTGTTTTTTTTTTTCAATCAATGATAATATTATGCAAGTCATGCAAGTCTGAGTGCCTTTCTCAGTGCTTGATGTAACATTAATATTAACATTCCTACTATGAATGTTGCTATCAAAATCGTTGCAGTAATGTTTATTTTTAAAATAAGACCTTATTTTGAAAGTATACCTCTATACTATAGTTCCTATGAATAAAAATAATTAAATCTAGAAAAAATAAACAATATACAGGGTCTCAATTTGTTTAGAATGGTCACCCATCCTAGACTGACCTGGCTAGTATTACTTAACTTTGTAACTACTACTAACTTTGTTAACCTACTCGATTGCCACTTAGCCACAAGCCCCTCTTGTGTATTTAACCTAGCCCTTAGTGTTTATTTATGAGAAGAGAGAAGTTTCATGGGATATCAGGCAAGTGAGACCCTCAACCCCTCCCTAGGCACCACCAGCAACTTCAAATTATCAAAGGGCCATGTATCTGTTTGCCTAATTGATAGTACTAGAGATTGCATGGTGGTTGAATTTCGACCATGATTTTTTCATTGCCCAGTATAACTTGAATTGTCATTGTGTAGACTTACCATGACAGGTAATCACATATACTGGAACGCATGTAATTTCATTAAGCCATTTTAACATAATTTTTAAAGTTGTAAGACATATTGTTTAAAATTTTTAGCTTTCTGCACTTCTACATATAAACTGTAAATATTCCAAAGCGTAATGCAAAATTATTAAGAATTCTCTTCACATATTAATATAATGATAATAAAAAACATTATTAAAGTTCATACTCAACTTAAACCACAATAACAATGATGAGAAAAAACACTAAATTTACATACCTTTAAAAACTTCCACAATGGGCTTGCATTGTCACCATTGACATCGACTTTTTCGAACAGGTCAAACTTCACTTTACGTTCTGCGGCGAAACAAACAATCTCTTCGGGATTGCCTGGTTCCTGACCGGCGAACTGATTGCAAGGAAAGGCCAAAATACGTAGTCCTAAAGAATAAAACTATATTATGAGGCTGTACGTTTCGAAATTGTACTTGATGTTTAGCTTTTTAGATAGATACCCTTTTCTTCGGCATACTTTTCGTATAGTTCATTCATCTGCTTGTAATTGTTAGCTGTAAGACCGCACTGTGAAGCAACATTAACAATTATGCAGACATGACCTTTGTAGACATCTAATTTCACGTCCTCCCCCTTGATATTCTTCACCGTGAATTCGTGAACTGACGTTGCACTCTTTGGATCAGGATTCATTTTCCTGTAAATAAAAATAAGGCTTATTACGGTTTACAGAAACGCCGGTTTTATGAAAGTAAAATCACCGAATAAACAAAACTATAGATAATCAACGATTGCGTAACAGAATTAATAAATACATAATTTATTTTCAACTCACACCGCACTGAATTGAGCTCGAGATAAACAAATTACGTTCCCGAAGATCGGCACCGCAAGTTTAGAAATCGCTCTAAAACCGATTGTCATTTCGTCAATATATTTTCAAGGAGGTTTTCAAGATCATAGCTTAACAAGCAATGTTGCCACTTTATCTTTTGAAAGTGGGCTATAATTCATGATGTCAAAAGGTCTAGATTTGCCGAACTCATTCTCATTGCACATTGAAATAAAAACTTTCGGGAAACTTATTCATATTTATTGTAGATATAGGCCTGCCCCCACGCGGTTGGTCGCTTCAGTCCGCCAGTAGGGAAATCCAAATTCATAGTGTGCAATACCAGGAATCTTGACACTGATTCTTTTTTTTTATAAGTACTTAAGTATTTAGTATTGGTACTGGTACTTCCTGCCGAAGATGTGTTGTTTCGGGATCCTGTCGCCTGTTCCATGCCTGTGAACGCTCCAGGAAGTTTCTGTGCTTTTGGAAGGAGCTGGGCTGGCTCAACTAGTCAGCCCTAACTGAACGCGTAATAGACCGCCTTCATAGGCTCCGCCGCCGCCGCATTTAGCCTCATGTTTAAATGCGGAAACAGAGCTCTATACCAATACCACTGTTGACCAGTCTTGGTTGCCATTTTTTCAGTCTGCTCTGAATAGTACCTCTCTTTATCGACCAATAAAAAATTACCAGTAACACATACATTTGCAAAATCACCAATTACCGCCGGATCTACACGGTGTTAACAAGTCTCTTACATTCCGAACACGAAATATCTGTTGTTATTGGGAGTTGACGGCTTTGGTATCAATGATTTGGCATTTAAGAGCATTGGCATCATTGAAAGTTACCTATCAGAAAGTATTTTACCTCTATTATTTTTGGTACTATTAGATTTTGTCTCGTCAGGTTCAGTAATGTTACAGGGCAATTTTATTTTATGCAACAAAGCCAAATATCCAAAATGTTTGCCATGTAATTTTTGAAAGATTACACTCAACGCAACTCGTTTTTCGGTAGTTAAATTTTGGTTCAGAGTTATTCAACAGCACTCGGTCAATCACCAAAGGAACTGCTTCCATTTTGAACTTCTTTTCCATATTTGTTATTATTTCTCCACGTTTCATTGATATGTTCTTTATTAATTTTTTTGCTTCTTTATCTTTTAACTCTTCTTTTCACTCTTGATACAGCTAATTACTCAGCATCATGTTTTATTTCAGTATAACTTTTTATGTTTAGGAGGTATTGCGAATTGAAAGATATTGACGTGTACGTGCATTCATATTTTTATTATGACCTCATCTTTATTAAGACAACTAAATAAAAAAAGGAAGACTATCTACTAGACTAATCAGTGTTAAGGTACCTACTAAAACCCAAGGTTAAAAATCAAAATGTTATTCCTCGCTATGAAATCATTGTTCTCCATAAAGTCATTGTGATCTTCTTTAATATTGATGGCAATGATATGTTACAATGCTATGTTCTATGTTCATAACAATCATGTCGAAATCGACGTCGTTTGACCAAGCAAACAGTACATAACATTGTCACTAAAACAAATATTAGGTCGCTCAAATATTGAAACGCTTCTCTTTTTGTATTTTATATAACTCAAATGAATGTGTGCAACCTGCTGTTTTAGAGATTTCTCGTCACTCGCAGTCAGTCGCTCACTTAGTATTTTCGTAACCCAAATTCATTAATTTTGACACGTACAATTTAAATTTACAGTTCAGTACAGACCTGACAAAACTCAATGTTTAGATTAGCGCCCTCTAGTGGAGTAGTATATGTAGGTATTATTAGCATGACGGTCACGAGTTCAGTGCTTTTTCCCCATAGCAAAAGTGCACAAACCTGCCTAAAGAAGTATTCACTTAAAAAAAAAAGTGTCAATCGTAGGACTGCTCGACAGAAGTGAAAACATAACTGACTAACTGACACATCTGTCATCTGAGCGTGATGGTCACGCGAGTTCAGTGCATTTCCCGTACCAAAAGTGTCCAACGTGCTTATAGAAGTTTTCACTTCAAAATGTCAAATAACGACGTTCCTCCCCCAACTCGAGGGTAATTTAAGAATATAAGGTGATTTAGGGATAATTGAAGAATAGTTAACGAACAGTTATATAGTATAATTCGATACAATATCACTGATGTCACAGCGTAATAAGTACGTACATGCACATAGATAGAGATACTTAAAACAAATCATGTCTGTGGTAAACTGTTAAATCCTTTTACGTTAAAGTTAAAACACCTTTTATTGAAATCCCCAAAGAGTGACTTATTATAATTGTACAACCCTGATTTTGTTTAGTAGTGTACGTGTAGTACGTGCTTTTGTTTAAATAAGTTCTGAGACTCGGCGGTATAAAATAAGTGGTCCTTACTGGCAAGCCTGGTGTCTGTCAGCTGTCATTTCGACATTAAATTTTCAGTACCTTCGCTCTAAACAAGTGTGGTGCGCAGATACGAATTACATACTTAATTTTAAAACGATCAAGCTGTTAATTATGGCGTTTTTAGTCACTAGCATACGGCGCTGCGTTTGCCCAAGAAGCTTCAGCAGCCCAAACATCGTCCAGACTGCATCTTATCATGCCAATGTAAGTTTTTTCATGCTGTGTAATGTCCAAGATTATCGATTTTGGAATTGCTACGTAATTTCATAATAATATTTACCGGTGACGCTTGTACATGATATAAGACTAAATATATACGCAAGTATCATATAAATTATATATATATGCTTACTATACCAACTGTTTTTCTTCTTTAAAAGTTTGCCAATGTTTTAATATTGCATTAAACTTAAAATATTGCATAATTATTCTTATTCCAAATATTAAAACTATAACGCAAATGATTTAGGAAGTTGTTGCTTTCTCTTTAATTATTTGCTTTTTATGCTTCTATTTTTCAAAGTAGCTCTTTGTCTTTTTATTTGTACAGTGTTAACCAAGGATGTAGATTGTCACTTTGGTTAAATCGACATCTCACTACCTTAGCTTCACATATAGTTTAAATGCAACAAACACTTTGACATGATCAAAAAAATCAAACCTGCAACCTGGCTCAGCAGTCAGGATTACTATGCACTAAACCAACAGGCCAGTCAAAATAATGGAAGGATGAAATTCTGTTGTAATCACATGTGTACATTATAGACAATATAAGTACATTTAAAGATTGACATAATGTATAAAATCTATTGACAACTTTATTTTAGAACTTTTTTTTATTTTGGATTATCTGTGATCAGTTTTACTATAAGCAGATGTGTTCAGAGGCCTGGCAGTCTACTCTAAAATCGAATACAATTTTATCTGAAACACATTTTGACATGATAACGTCTTATAAATCGATGAACGCCGGCTGCATGCATGAAAAAAAATTACTCATTGTCACATTCCACCTGAGCCAAGTGTGCCAGCGAGAGCGCTGAACAAGGGCTAGAGAGGAACGATCGGCCTAAGCGTTCGGCTTGTGATGCATCTGCCTCTCTTCCACTGTTTTCTTATGATGTTATTACATTGAATTATTGTCCGTAAACTGACTATAGACAACCTAATTTTAACATGCATTTACTTTCAGGTCATTGATCATTATGAGAACCCACGTAATGTAGGTTCCTTAGACAAGAAAGATAAGAGTGTTGGCACAGGGCTTGTTGGTGCCCCTGCTTGCGGCGATGTTATGAAATTGCAGATTAAAGTCGATGATAATGGAAAAATTATTGATGCAAAGTTCAAGACCTTTGGATGTGGTTCTGCTATTGCCTCAAGCTCGCTAGCTACAGAATGGGTAAAAGGCAAGACTGTGGATGAAGCCTTGAAACTGAAGAACACAGATATTGCTAAGGAGCTCTCTTTGCCTCCTGTCAAGCTGCATTGTTCAAGTGAGTTATTATTTTTGGTTGCCATGAAATTTCTATTGAAGAGAATTTGGGCTTTAGGGAAATCTATTAGCAATCACACAATAAGTGAAGATGGAATTATTTCATTATTCATCATTGTCTATACTCTATAATATAGCACTGTCTCAGGTGTGGAATTCAATCAGTGTTTGTAAAAATAGCACAGTAATTCTGGGTAACATTGTACCACTTATGAGACAATTTGGTATGATTTGACTATAATTCATATGGGATAACTATACAGTGCTTGACTGAAGTAATTTTTTGATATTGTAAATAAAAAATACATTGACACATATATAAATTACTAGCTGCGCCTCGCGGTTTCACCCGAATAAGTCCCGATCCCGTGGGAATATCGGGATAAAAAGTAGCATATATGTTAATCCAGGACTCCAGATATCTACATACCAAGTTTCATCGCAATCGATTCAGTAGTTTTGGAGTGAAAGAGTAACAAACATCCATACATCCATGCATCCATACATCCACACATCCATACATCCATACATCCTCACAAACTTTCACGTTTATAATATTAGTAGGATGATCCATCCATCCACCAAATATTGCATCCTGAGATATAGAATAGAAAGAAGTGTGAGTTTTGTGTTGTTTTTATAATAATGATATTATCATAAAAATAATCAAACTAATGTTTCAAACAGAGTTTCACTTTCGTACATAATAATAATTAGTGCTCACCAGGACAAGAAATCAACAGGCTCTAGTCTTGTATAATAATTGAAAGTATAAAAGCTCTTTTAAACTTTAAGGCAAAATAAACGACTAATATTTATATAGAAAAATCTTTAATAATTGAGCTTTATTAAAATATAGGTTTCATTGCATATTAAGCAAGATCAAAGATTAAGCTTTTCTTTGGCTTAATACTAATAATCTATGAACAATTTATTTTAGATTGGGATACTTGCATTTACCATTTTATATAAGACTAGCTGACCCGACAGACGTTGTCCTGTCTTAACTATGAATATTGAATCGGTATAATTTGCAGCGCGCATTCTGTCAAACGCGCTGACTGTGAAACTACTGACAGTTATGTCTAAAGCGCTAAGGTTACATTAGAAAAGTTAATATGGTCGTGAAGTTTTCTTAAATTTCGTGCAACTTTCTTAATTTTTTTCTTTCATAAGAACCTTCTCCTGACAATAACACAAAAAAATTACTGTCAGTCGTAGGACTGCACGTCAGAAGTAAATCTGAGCAGGACCATCAATACCAAAAGTGGCAGATGTGCCTAAAGAAGTTTTCACTTAAAAAAAAAAGAAATAGCGAAATCGGTCCAGCTGTTTACGCGTGATGCCGTGACCAAGGGAAATAGGGATTAATTGTTATATATAGATTATTACTTACAAAAAGGAAAGTATTCTTCAGGATGTGGTGCAATGTTACCCAAAATAACTGTAGTTTTTGTCTATGAAAACTATGCCTTTAAATAAAATAACTAATAAAACCGGATAAGTGCGAGTCTGTTTCGCGCACCGAGGGTTCCGTAAGCAAACAAACTTGTATACATCCATCTCGGGAATCAATTCTCAAAGACTTGCCCGTCAGCACAAGCAAAGGGAAAATTCCGAAAAATAATAAAAGTTGAAAATTAAGGTAAATTTTGGTACTTACAAGTTTTCGCGAAAATCTAATGCCTATATCTTTTTATCGTGTTGACTTAAGACCTTGGTTTTTATACATCTAATAGGCACTATAGACCTCAGCATCTGGTATAAATTTCAACTTGTTAGGTCCACCCGTTCCTGAGAAAATCGGTAGTGACACACGGACAGACAGACGGACAAGAGAGTGATTTTATAAGGATTCCTTTTTTACCTTTTGAGGTACGGAACCCTAAAAATAACTGTGTTAGTCCTCCATTGGAATTTGTACATTTTGTCTTGTTTTTGCATTTCAGTGCTTGCTGAGGATGCCATAAAAGCAGCTCTGTCTGATTACAGAGTTAAACAACAGGTAGAAGAAAAACAGTAAAAAATTACAAAGGGTGGTATTTGGAACGGATCTGTGATTTTTGGTACGAGAGGAGAATGTAAGAAAATGATGAGGAATCTATTAGTATCTATATGTATTGTTAGATGTAATTGTAGGTACTAGGAAGCTCTAAAATCGAACTTCAGTAGTTTCAAATTTCACTTTAAATTATCATATCACCACCCGGCAAAAAAAGTGTCATATCACATGTTAGGTATGTTTTGACAGTTTTATAGCATTGAATAGCAAACGTTGCATTTGGTCAGCTGTAAAAACATCATTATTAGGTCACGGAGCTTCACTGAGCTGTTTTGTTCAATTCACATAAATATCGTGTTACCTCGAAATAGCTGTTTCTTTATATTATAACACTTTTTTGCCAGGTGGCAATATAGACTATGTAATGTTTTCAATTATTGGATGACCCTGTGTAATAAAGAAATAGTCTTGAACACGAGTGGTAGATTATATCTGATGATTAGTTGTAGTAATGTTATGAATACTAATTCATATATTTGAATAAACTGTAAAACGTCAAAATTGCTTTTTATTCTTGACAAAAATAACCTTTACCATTTATATTTGTTCTTAGGAAAACTTATGGCAATAGAACTATTTTCCAGTAAGTATTTAGGCATGAAGTTTATGCAATTATAAGTTGCGGTATTAGTGGATTTTTAATGTATTTTTGTGTTTATTAGCCGGGTCCACACCAGTCGATCCAAAATGCATTGGCGATTCCGCGATCCAGGATCTTGTTGCGTGGATCGTACTACGCCGATCCAGTTTGTTGCAACTTGCGATTCTAAACTCACTCCAAGCGATCCATAGGCGACGTGATTCTTTTGCTGGGAGTCACACGAACAGCTGCGGCGTCGAATCGCCGTGGCAGCAACAACCTTTATTTTGCTTAAATATTTGCACAAAAGATCTCAAAAACAAAAAAGACAAACTTTTATGTGATAGAGGACTAACGAGCAGATGGGTCACCTGATAGTAAGTGACAACCGCCGCCTATGCACACCTGCAATCCTGGGAGAGCCATGAAGCATCACCATCTTAATGTAATGTGTTCAGGTTTTCCTTGCAATTTTGTATTAGCTTTGAGCTAGTCTCAAAATTGTACCTATAGTGCCAATAGCGCCGCTTGCCTGTCTGACTTGATGTAGATGTGTTGATTTTTAACATTCCTTTCAAGGTTGATATATACGCATATATTTAATGCAGAGAGCTCAGCCTGAAAGATGGAGGCCTCTGCTCCCAGATTGGCGCTCCACTTGAATTTAGGCCAAATTCAACAACCTACATCAAGGCCTTTTTTAGACCCATCGGTGTAACACCCGTGACTGCTATTTTTGTTGGATTGGAGGCCTTCCAGCCTTGGGTACAAGGCTGGAAGGCCGTGGTATGTCTTTTAGATGTGACTGTAGATTTTATTCCGAAAACGGACTCTTTTAGTGAGTTTAGTATTCGTGATTGCCCACTTTGGTTTCGTCTGTGTACATATCCTATATAGTATCCATATAGATATGCTTTTGGCAGATTCTTCTCGCACATAGATGCTGAGCGGAGTCAGGCTTAGTAGTGCGTTTAGAGCTTCCTCTGGCGTCGAAGATAGCGCACCAGTGGCTATTAAACAAGCCGTACGTTCTAGGCTGTCTAATTTGTTTGAGGCAGCTCCATACGTTACGATTGGCCTTGCAATTTGCCGTAAATAGCCATAGGGTAATCTTGGGCTGAAGTCCCCATCTGGCGCCAGCTCATCCATAATGCCATTTTTGCTTTATGGACTATGTTTGTGATGTGAGAATTCCAGGTTAACTTTTGGTTAAGTGTGACACCTAGGTACTTGACTTCACTAGAGGAAGAAAGGATTTTGCCGTTTAGTTTTGGATTTGACAATCTTTCCAGCCTCCTTTTCTTTGTGAATGGAATTATCATAGTTTTTTCTGCGTTGATTGATAATTCGTTATCTCTGCACCAATTGTTGAGTGCTCCTTGTAGTAGTGTTGAGATGGTGTGGAGGCATGGTCCTCTGACTATGACCACCAGGTCATCTGCGTAGCCCTGTTTGTCGTAGTCGAGGTTAGACATTTCTACAAGGAGTTAGATAACAGCGAGAGTCCAAGGTAGTGGAGACAGGACGCCTCCTTGTGTCCTCCTCGTGTCGTATAAAATTTGTGCGATGTTTCATTTAGTGAAACTTCTGTTTGAGAGCATGCCTTTCACCCATGTTGGTGACATCAATGCCCTTTGCAATAATTCCTCTGATGATTGTTGCTGTGGGTGTATTGTCAAAAGCGCCCGCAATGTCGAGGAAAGCACATAGAGCAGTTTAGATTATCAAGTTTGCTTCTTACCGTTATTTTCGAAGCGATATTTTGGATAAATCCAGTTGATTCTGCTACTAATAATAGTAACTACCTCGAAGTCAAATAGAAAACGAACAATTTGGTGAAAAAGCCTTTGAAACTATAACCCTCATGTTAACTACACGCAAGTACTAAGAGACTTTCTGTACTAAGAAAAATGTTATACTCGTTACTATCTAAATAATCTATAATAATATAGTATAGGTAAATAATATAGGTAATCTACCAAAACTTATATTTTACTGAAACTAAAACAGCAAAGTCATTCTTAGCATTTATTCTAGCAAACATATTACAACAGATCATACAAATTTATCAATACCGTATGTATACAAGTATACCTAATTATTATACAGATGTTATTCAGTGTTACGTCACAATGCCGAGTTTTTGCAAGGCCAACTGTGCGGCGTCGGCCTTTGCTTGTTTCTTATTGGCACTAGCTACGGCGGGCTGGTATTCAGTGCCAGCTACCTTTACCTGAAAAAAAAAACAATATATAAGAAAACGAATCAAGTGAAATTGTAACTGTGGTCAATGTTGCCTGCCTAACGACAGCGCGACTGGATGTGAAATCTTTTGTAGGATAGTGGATATAAAAAAAATTGGAATTCAATTTTAACCTGCTTCAAATTGTCGTATAGAAATGGAACTATTTATGTATATGTAGTTTGGATGACAATACTATACTCGCTTCTTGGGGCTGATCTGATGATGAAGCCAGGAGGTGGGTAGTGGAACTCTTCAGTGGCTTTTAGTAAACTCCTCGAGTTTGTGCTCATATGATTCGTTTCATAACGATGGTTTGATGATGAATCCAGAACCCTGGATAGTCGAACTCTTTTTGACTTTTAAGGTTCCGTACCTCGAAAGGAAAAAAAGGATCACTTTGTTGTCTGTCCGTCCGTCCGTCTGTCTTTCTGTCAAGACCCTTTTTCTCAGGAACGCGTGGAGGTATCAAGCTGGAATTTATATTAAATACTCAGGTCTGTTGGCCCTTGGAGCTGTTAAAAAATTAAACTTCTCAGCCAACGCCATCAAAAGATACAGCCGTTTATGCCGCAAATTTTCGACACTTGCAAGGGAATCAAAACCTACAGGGTACTTCCCGTGAACTCAGAATCTTGAAAGGAAAGGAAAAATTACGAAAACCGTAAATTTTTAGTTACATCATATAATAAAATATTTTACGGAACCCTCGGTGCGCGAGTCCGACTCGCACTTGGCCGGTTTTTGTAATACTAGCTAGTATCGTAGTTAGACTGGAAGCCGACGCCAACTTAGTTGGGAAAAGGCGCGGAGGATGATGATAATCTAAATTTGGAGAACCAATGCTATTCTAATCCACCACCCATTGCTTCATCAAAATATATTTATGTACACTGTCCTGTCTTATCATTTGATTCGTTTTATGGATACATAGACCTATAATATATACTCGGGGGCTGATTCATGCTTAAATTAATTAGTCGATTGATGAAATTATAATGATAAATAATAATAATAAAAAATATTCTTTATTGTACACCAAAAGCAAAGAGTTTTTCTTTGCTTTAAATATACAGAAACAGATATTATACACATAAAATGTACCAAGGGCGGCCTTTTTCGCAAAAAACAATGTCTTCCAGGTCTTTTGGATGGACAGGGAGTGTAATAATTTACGTGTGTGGTTTTGGTGTTAAAAGTTCAAACAGGATCTTTAGAGGGTTTATGCAGTCAGTGAATAGATTGTCTAAATATTAATACGTTTGTATAGTGTAACGGGCAATAAATGAAATCAATGTATTATATGTTATAACAGTACTTATATACGCTTTTTCTATGGTATTTCCACAGAAAGACTAAATGGCATTTTAGGATACTTATGAACACAACTTTTCTCGTAGAACCTAAAAACTTTTTTAAATTTAAAAACTTGTTTTTAGTCCACTTATGATACATTGTTTTTTTGTAAATGCTTTATCTACCTAAAACCCAGAGTAAAGCAATTAAGACTTATCGAATATAAACAAATATTGAATCGAATGTTATCGAGTCGAATTCTCATGCCTATCTCCAAACTTATCTTGTTTTAGCTGTATTTGGAGAGCTATATAACAGAATTATCGAATGATCCTTGAACCTTTTTATGATCACAAAATTATGTATTTTTAGGGTTCCGTTCCTCAAGAGGAAAAATGGCACCCTCGCTTACTTTGATGTCTGTCTGTCTGCCTGTTTGTCAGTCTGTCTGTCTGTCTATCAATACCCTTTATCTCAGGAACCCATGCAGGCATCAAGTTAAAATTAATATCAAATACTTGTCTGCGGTGTCTTAAAGCTGTAAAAAAATCAAGCTTCTAAGTCAACGCAATCAAAAGATATGGCCATTTAAGCCTTAGATTTAACCAAATTTGAACATTTCGCAGGTAAATCAAAACCTAAAGGGTACTTCCCATTGACCTAGAATCATGAAGTTTGTTAAGAAGCAAATTTTCAAACCACACGTAAAGGAAAAAAGCCGAAAGTCGTTAATTTATTGTTTTAACACATTCATTATTTTCTTTTTTGTGATTACATATCTTGCGGGTTGTAAAGTTGTCAATTTGTCATCGATGTATGGGAGAGTAGTTTAAGAACTGTAAAGTTAGGTTTGTCTTTCGGAAAAGACGAGAAAAAATGATCGAGTATTGACTCCCTAGATAGCAAGTCCCCAGCCGCGTCTGTCTGTCTTAGGCCTCGGTCACGAAGTCAGCGGGAGCGGGGCGGCGGCGGCGGCGCGGGGAGCGGCGCGGCACCGCTGTACCCGGTCTCGAAGCCAGCGGGCAGACCGAGTGGCGTAGTGTTGTGTTACGAGAAATTAGTATTTTTGTCTTTGCTGTTCCATATTGGTGTTTTATCAAAAATCATTGTAATATTTTTCTGCAACACGTCATCGGGCATTTTGAAACTTCAGTCGTTAAAAATAAAAAAAAGAATACTACAACTCAACACTCAACACACGTCAATGCAGACGCGCGGGCACCGCTAGATTGGTTGCGCGCCGCTGCCGTCGAGACCAGTTCCATATAAATGTATGTATTGAAACGTGCCGTCGCCCCGCTCCCGCTGACTTCGTGACAGAGACCTTAATGCGATAAACTCCAAAAGAAAAGATTTTCATACGGTTATAGAGTCATTTATGAGGAAGGTTAACGTGTATTCATTAAGGTTTTGTATCTGTATGTAGTTAAATTGTCACAAGTGTGTTTTTACGTTTTAATCTAACAGACAGGCTGTTACGACACTAGGACAGAAAAAAAATGTACGCATATAATATATGCTCTGCTACCCGTGCGAATCCGAACGGGTTGCTAGTTAATAATAACATTTATAGAACTGATTTATCGCAGATTGTCTTATGTCTATATTCATCCGAGTTAAGTGGCTAATTACACTCAAAACAATACCGATACGTAATTCGTATTGTTTTCTTAATCAAAACAATTTTTTTTTTTTAAAGGATAGTAGCAACGTGGGTCACACATTGCTAAGCTAAGCGAAGTGCTTGTGTTAGGATTGGGTTCACGTTGGTAGTCCACGATCGAATGGTTGCGAGTTCGAACCCCACCCGGGTTCGAACTCGCAACCACTCGATCGCAAGTCCGACGACTTAGCCGTTACGCTTAATAGTTTGTTCTTAAAAACAGTTATAAAATAAGAACGAAAAAAAGTTTTAATATCACCTTGTAACAGACCTTGAATAGGAAATTCTTCTTATGATCGGGTCCGCATTCAAAACATAAGTTGTACTCCGGTGGGCCTAACTTCTGCTTAGAGCAGTACTCGCCGAGCAAAGACACAGGGTGTTTGCCTCCGGCGACTAGTGGTGCAGGTCCCCGAGGTCGACCCGAACGTTGGGGTTTCATCTGGACAAGATATTACAGTGAAATATTTTCAGTATTGTGTAAATAGTGGACAAATTCTAGTTAGTATCATAAGTTTACGATTTATGACCACTGGACTATAATTATGACCAAAAAACTATATGGATGACCAGTGTACTAAACAACTAATGGACTATACAACTAAGTAACACAGATTTCTGCAATGCAAGTCGTATTTATTGATGTATTGTGCGTCTTTTATCAAAATGATATAAAGAAAATGGGCAACATAGATAGTTATATTAATTAAATATTTAATTTAACTTAATGAGAAATCAGAAGGATATTATAGTACACAAAAACATGTAAACTATAACTACTCAAATTACAATACAACTAATAATTACTTTTTAACGAAATAATTACTTTTTAAAAATTAATTAATACAAAACTACAAAATAAATAATGAATGATATTACTTACACCTCTATTGCGTCTACTGCTACTGACCTCTTCTTTGGCCTGTAGTCCTCTAGTGTCCAGTTTGACCTCAAGGAGTAATGGCTGAAGGGTCCCGGTGCCTTCTTTGCCTAACCCTTGGCCGGGAGTCCAGCCCATTTTCTGAAGTAAATGCATGCCCATACCGCCTTCAACGGGCGCGGCACGAACCAGTTGGTCCTATACACACATTAATAAGTTAGATAATGTATTGATTGTGTAGTTTAGTAAGCAAATTATGTAAATATTTATTTGACTGACATTGATTTGATTGACATTTCAATACATTTTTTTTCCAATTAGTAATTTTGTTGATATTATCCGACGATAAGTCACCAACAACCTATTGTTCATTTGAAACAAACAGTACTACTATCCACATATAACTTAACACACTTTGAATCTAAGAATAAAAAAATACATTAAAAACAAAATAAAGCAAGTTTAAATAAAACATAAAAACAACATTTCAAAATATCCTTTCACAATTTCAGTGTAGTTCGTCCCCATATATATCATACTTACCTCACGTATATGGACTTTAGCACCTATCATCGTAGACCGTGATGATACCGTAGTGCACGCATCTCCTTATCACTTAAAAGCTGCAACAAATATTCATGAATTCCCCATTTTAGCCGCACGTCTCTCTGAGCCATCGGTAGCGCGAAATTGTTCATGTATTCGAAGATAGCTCAAAGAATCGTTTAGCACAAAACTTATTGGAGACTGACTATACGTCTTGCATATTTAAAATACGTGTTTTTTTCTTTATGTAATATATATTAAATATATTTATGTAAAATGTTGACGAAAAATAAATAAATAATTCGTCTGAAAATAATACGATTAAATATTTTACAACAAATTTTGAATAACAATTAACAAGAAATAGATAAATACATTTCAGTTATAAAACCGACATATTATAATTTATAAAATGAACAAATTCAATTATTATAAATATAAACTAAATAAGTCAGTCACAACCAAGGGGGAAAACTGAATATTTGTATGCAATCAGATGTAATGATGATTGGCATGCCACGTGCGTGACGTACATACGGCATGAGAATTACCATTACGTTCGCAGAAGAATAGTGCGGTGTAACTAGAGAACTTTAAAGTTCCCTATTTACACAAGGAATGTACGGTTGGGGTGATGGTTGCAGCAACATTTCGGAACAGTGTTGTTGCGATAGCGATAGTTTCCCTATCGATAGTCTTGAAAAATAGTAACTATTTCGATAGTGCTATCGAAAATAACATCCATCGATGGTATCGATCTCTAGCAATAGCATTTTCCTAATTTTGTTCATCGATACTATCGATGGTTAATACCATACCATAGTCGATAACACGGGTCAACATGAAATTTGACTTTGATTGCAAAGCATTAAATTTCGGTAGTTTAGGTCGTAATTAGACGGAAAAAAAATATATGGCATGAAAAACTTTGCTTTTGTGCTTAGAAGACTGATTGAACGAAATTTTTAAAAATCTCGGATTTTAATTTTTGATTGAAAATAAAACTATTGAAATAAAAATGTTTATTATTTTTATTAAGTTTTACTATCAAATTAGCTTACAGAAAAGTGGAAAATAACTTAAAAGTGCACACTTTTACTTTTTCTTTTATGTTCATAGCTACTTTCTCTCAATAAACCCCAAATATAGTCGCCCATCATGTTTTCATTGTATTGGCCTTGATAGCGTTGTTTAAAATTCATGATGTCCTGATGGAAACGTTCTCCTTGCTCTTCGGAATAGGCTCCCATATTGTTTTTAAATTTATCCAAATGAGCATGCAGCATATGTACTTTTAATGACATCCTGCAGCCCATGGCCTTAAAATTTGTAAGCATATCCTCAACCAACTTTTCGTAGTTTTCAGCTTTATTATTTAATAAAAATCCAGAAACTACTGCTTTAAAACTGTTCCAACTTGCTTTTTGAGTACGATTCAGCAACGTTGGAAATTTTTCATCGGCGAAAATCTGTCTTATTTGCGGACCAACAAAAACCCCAGCTTTAACCTTTGCTTCCGATAACTTCGGAAAAATTTTTTTTAAGTATCCAAAAGCTTCTAAAGTTTCATCCAGTTTTTTAACAAATTGTTTCATCAACCAATTGCTTCATAGGCTTCACAGAGAACGTGAGATGTCTTTAGTTCATATTTCACGTCTCGAACTTTAATAAATTGACCACATATAAAACAAAATGCATCAGCATCGTATTTGCACTTTCGTGACGACATTTTAAGTTATTCTGGGCTTGTAAATAACACCTGATGGTTGTTTATCACTCGGGTGCCATCTAGCGGCACAGTGTAAACGTTAATACCCCACTCTCACCGCGCGGTCTTTTTAAAAATATTAAAATCAATTAAAATTTATGAAAAAATTGAAAAATGAGTATTATTATTATAACTATCACAAAAGCAAACTTTATACCGAAAAAAGGTATTTTCTTTTCGTTTTTGTGCATAACTAACTGGAAAATAATAGTATAAACTTTAGGACAAAGAACGAAATTTTTTTTGTAGAGTCGTGTAATTTCGATAGGACTATCGGTAGTACGAATGATTTACAAGGCCACGATACTGTCGATAGACTATCGCCATCGCAACAACACATTTCGGAATGGGGAAAACTATTTAACGTAGATATATTTTGCTATGTATCATAACATACTTTTTATACGAAAGCTATAGGATTCAATACAAAGTGATTGTTAATATTAAATACGTAGTGAAATATTGACTATCTAACTTGTAGAAATGAAAAAGTAAAGCTTAATTTCGTTAAACCTCAATTTTCTCGAAATATATAAATATATCATAAACTGCAAGTGAACATAAAGTGCTAAAATGTTATTGCAACCATTACAGATAAAATTGAAAAGGTCAGAAAGTATAATACTATGTGTATTATAAATTCTGACCATCACTTGCGCACGCGCAGTGTACGCGAGGCCCTCCCGTTGTGGCGCAACCGGCTGAAAGAAAAGTTATTTGCACACGATTAAAGTATTGAACGAAACCTTTCGCTCATTGCTGTTTGATCGTGGTCAAACGAGCCAAATCCGGTATAAAATGATCAGAAATAAATGGAAGTAAGTTTCAAGCCTGACTATTATAGTCACGCTTGATACTTTAAAGAATTGAAGAAAGCATCCTTGTTAGCTTTGTATAGTTTTTACTCGATTCTATTTAACCTGCTCACCTGGTCTTGCTAGGGAGACTATTTCTAGAGTACGACAATGGGACAAAATACCCGATATTTTAAGTAAGTACCAATATATTATAGTACATACATTATTTAGATTATGTATCACTATTTGTATATGTATGACTTTCATTATACATTAGATTAGGCTCATGGATTTGTAATATTGCTTTTAGGAGTTAGCTATTAGGGGCAAGTGCCGGTCTCACATAACTGAGAATATGTATTTAGAAATGCCATCAATGTATTCTGTTCGAAATCATGTGTCAGTGCCAGTTGTTCACGCTCAGACGATAATCAATATTTTAGACACACACAGAACTCTACGTTAATTCGTCACAGAGGCTTAATTAAATATGAATCCTAAATGCTATTTATAATTATACTAAATACACCCTTATTCTGACCAGCATAAGGTAGCGTTTCGTATAGATACATACTTGCTAGCCGTTACGCCTGAGACAGCAGTACGTCAATAGAGAGCTAACTAGTGTGCATCTTAACATTTACCAAATATTTTCGTGCAAAATGTATAACAATATTCCTGTAAGAAATGTAGTTCATTGCGTGCTTTAGTAGTTCCAATAATAGTTAGTACTCAAATATGATACGTAATGTATAACTGCTTTTAGTAGATTACACAATAACGGTTTTCTTTCTTAAATTACATACAATACATACATACATTTTTGATTTTTTGTCAATATTATTTAAAAACAAGTTTTTAGACTCCGACCAATGATCCCCGTCTTTGGACACACTGCAGTCTTCACTTCTTTTTCGACACATAATTACCGCGCAACTCGGCATAATTGTTGTTATTCGCCCTACATCCCCGGCGAAAGTATATACGCGATTACGAAAATGTTAGCACGTGTTTTTATTAGTTCTGAGCGTTGGTTCATAGCTTCGGCGCGCGTGCCTCGCCCACCTTGCACTTCATACTTATCCTCAATTCTGTAGCCGGTCTTTACAATACGAACGATATAACTTGCCTTCTTAAAGTGTCCCAGATGGATTTATTTTGTTCGTAATGTATCAAAATCTAGTGGGACGAGGATGGCTGCCTTATGTAATGGACTTGTCGCGCGTATGTGTCGCTATTTCTCCAGTAAAAATATACCTTTCGAAGATAATACAAGATTAAAAAAAAATATATATCCCTACCGGAGATAGATAGAAAACTCGAAGTTGGCCAATGAAATTCGCATAACAATTTAAGATTAAGAACAGATAAGCAATAACAAATTTATGCTGTTAATGACATTGGATGAACAAAAACAAACAATGAACTTACTTGAGGTCTTATATACCACTTCATTTTATGATGAGTGTTACATAACTTATTTTAACCGCAGTGCAGGTTACTACCCAATTGATATACAATTTTAAAGATAATATTTTTTTTTTGTTTTTTTCTGCTCATTTGTTTTTAACAGGTCTGTGGGTAGAGTAGTTTGTGATCCTAAATGCTGAGTCAGATGTCGTGGGTTTGATTCCCATCCACAACAAATAATTATGTGATGAGCATTTTGTTGTGTCTGGGTGTAATTTATCTATAATATGTATGTATTTAGTAATATATAGGTATTTTTATAAGCAGTCTGGATACTATAGTACAGGGTCTGCCTAGGTTGGGATTAGCGCTCCGTGTTTGAGGTGTCTCAAGTTATTATTATTTACAAACCTAACCTCTTGTTGATGAAACTCCCCTCTCAGTGAGACTAAGCACGATACTTATTACACAATACAACAGCTGAGCACCAACACCAGGTTTCGTTTGATACCTTAATGCTTCACACATTTTTAAGCATATTCTTTCGTGACCACAGAAATTAATAAAAAATATAAGTAAATCTAAATTTACTTTCTAGTGGTAATGAAAGAACCAGTCATATTATGAGCAGGATCTGATGTATGGACGAGTGTGTATGTCGATGAAAAGAAGTACCTTTTTGGCCCAAGCTTGTGTACCGCTAGCTAGTTCCCGTGGTGTTAAAATTTGTGCTCCTGTTGAGCCAGTGAATTGTCCTAGACTTGTGTCTTTTGCAGTCCAACCAAACTGTGAATACAAGAAACAATTACATTTTAGAATATTACGATGATATTGAAAATAGTGAAATAAATAAACATTTAAAGTTTCAAAACAGAATTACAAGTGGGAGAGCCATGCTTCGGCACGTGTGGGCCTCACAGAAAACCGGTAGTGAAGCAATGCTTGCATTGCATTTCGCCGCGTGAGTGAGGTTACCGGAGGCCCTAACCCTTCCCTCTCCCCTATTCACGTCCTTCCCTTCTTCCCTCTTCCCCTCTTCTCCTACTCCCACCTTAAAGGGTGGCAACACACTTGTGACTCTTTGAGTTACAGGTGCCCATGGGCGGCAGTAGTCATTTACCATCAGGTGACCCGTCTGCTCGTTTGCCCCCTATACCATAAAAAAAAAACAGAATATAGTTACCCCATGTGTAGTACACATTTCACTCTCCTCCTGCTCTTTACGAATCAGTGACAGCTTCTGTGACACGATTGACGCCACATCCTGCTGTTAAAAGAAATGGTTCGTCAGACTTGGATTGAAGAACATAGAAGTGAGCACTTATTCTTGACGTGTCATTAAGCTTAGCTCCAAACGGCAACACAAATATGGGCAAAGGTAACTTTGACACTCTTACCATTTTCTTTACATCTACTCCTGGTGGATAAGCTTGCGGGCCTGGTGCAGGCAATGCAGGTACGGAAGTCAGTTCTGTAAAATGAATATATGACTATAGTAAAGATATAAACTCCAATAATTCTCGCTCATTAAAGTCATATTGGCGTCCTTCGAGCATTTTTATATGTTCATATAGGGAAAAGTTTAGTTATATATATGTATATATATTGAGTCTTAGGAGGGGCTCGTGGCTAAGTGGTAACCAAGTAGGTTAGCACATTACAAGGTTAATTAATACTAAGCAGGTCAGTGTAGGATGGGTGACCATTCTTAATACATTGAGACCCCTCCGTGCCTCGAAGAGCACGTTAAGCCGTTGGTCCCGGGTACCATACTAACATCTGTGGCATTCGTTACGGGTAGTTGGAGCCCTAAAAAGTCCGACAACCTTGTCTAACTACAGAACTTCGATATCGCCTAGTACTTGGGTTGTGGAGGTCTGATGGCAGTCGCTTCACGTAAAGTATCAAAGTTCGGCCGTATCGTAGTTACGACTGAAAGCCGACCCCAAATTTAGTTGGGAAAAAGGCGCGGAGGATGATGATTTAGTATTAACGGCTTGTATAAATAACTTTTGTTTGTAATTAAAGAAGAGTTCAGGATAATTCAATTGGGGTTGGGGAAATAGAAAAAAAGCAAAAAAAAATAGAAGTAGATGTTGCTGTTCTCTTTTTCTTTTTGGGAAGACGTTGCTACTTTCAGCTACTGTTCTGTCAAGGAGGGAATGGCATAGGCAGCACTGCTACCCTCCAAGACCTGATCAGTAGGTATAAGGTAATAGAAATGAGGACGGCGGTAGTTATTCTTCTCTGGATCCTTTCAGAGCGGTTGAAAAGTTACGGCACAGTCTTCCTGTATGACCTAACACGTAGTAACTAGCTCAGTGCGCGGAAGCAAACCTCTGTAAATAATTACCCATTAAGAGCAGGATTTGCTGCCTCTGCAATCGTTTGGAGACAGTGGAAACAGTCCTCGGCACAGACAATTCTGTGCCCAGCAATCATGACCTGTAACCGACGGGAATGGTGGCTGTTGGGGAGCTGCCATTTTGTATATCTACTGGACCTTATAGCTATAACACTTACGAGTTCCCGAAGTAAAACTTTTCATGTACGGAGGTGGGCTTGACGATTTCTCAGATATTCTGTAAATAAAAATAATTACATTTGAAAGGAATCAAGCGATAGTGATATCTACTAGGGTCATCCATAAATTACGTCACACGAATTTCATGATTTTTGGACCCCCCCCGTCCTTGTCACAGGTGGTCACATTTGTGACCCCCCTTCCTGGTGTGACGTCACATATTTTGCAATTTTACACCCAGTACTGAAAAGAGTAGTTCTAAAATTATGTTTTTTTTAGTAAAAGTGTAGTGTAGTGTAGCGTATGTAGTCTTTCGTTTACAGGTAATGTTTTCTATTTAATATTTTACATTTTGACATGTGACGCTTACGCTTCCCGAAGGTTATGACCCCTTGTCACACAATGTCACACTTTGTTGACCCCCTCCCCCCCTTAACGTGTGACGTAATTTATGGATGGCCCCTATACATTGTTAAATTTATATAAGTAAACAGTACCACAAATAAGGTTGGATACTTTTAAATAAGTGAACTTGGATTTTAAATTATTGGAGACAATGTTTCTTGACTACCTGTTATGGTTATTCTGTTGGTTATTTTTCAAGTTCAACAATTAAAGAGAAAAATGAAGAAATTTTATTTGGTACTTCGAATGATACATATCACTTTGAGCCGAATAGATTTTGTAATTTTTTTACGGTCGGGTCGGTTGGTTTGTTTGATTTCCACCCAGTAGGTACAAGTAATTGTGTGACGTTCTGTGTCTGGGTGTAATTTATTTATAATATGTATGTATTTAGAAATAGAAATATCAGTACATATGTTTATAAGCACTGGATTCCATAGTACAGGCTATGCTTGGTTTCGGACCAGACAGCCGTATGTAAGATGTTTAAAGTTATTATTATTATAGACATGGTTCAGATTTATGCTGAAGTGCGGCTGAATTTGTTTATATATCTTATGTTCACTTACTTTGCAATTTCTGTACATGTTGTAGCGGCTGGTGTTTTAGCTTTACTGCTGCAGGTACTTGTGGCGTTCAGTTTTGCGACTTGCTACGATGAAAATAATAACATTAGTAAACTACCGTAATACATAAATATCTAATATCATCACTACTTATCACTACATATTATAAAACAAAGTCCCACGCCGCGTCTGTCTGTTCGCTATAAACTCAAAAACTACAGAACGGATTTTCATACGGTTTTTACCAATAGAGGGAGTGATTCATGAGAAAGGTTTAGATATATAATTCGTTAAGGTTTTGTGTAAAATGGCTGAAATATGACAATGATTGTTGATGAGGTCGGAAAAAATCAATATATGCTTTGCTACCAGTGGGAAGCCGGGCCGGGGCGGGATATAAAAATTACTATTACTTAAACATTATTAATACTCAACTTTTTTTTAATCGACATATCATTTAAACTTCCGGAACACTTTCAATTTATACGTGGTTGGCCCATCAAGGTTTTCTTTAGGGCACTAATTTATGGACTATTAATTTAATTCTTTTATTCTTATTTTTTGAGAGATATTTCAACTATGAACTTGAATACGTACCATATCTTTTTTGGGCGGTGAGACAGGCACCCATTCTGAAGCTTTTTCTCTATGTTGTGAACCAGACGACACAGGAAATTGAAGACGTAGCTCTTCTTTATTGGCTATTGGTAACGGATTGGTCTTTACGGGTAGTGGAGCTCCACCCTATGAAAATGATATAGTATACAGTATTAGTACATAACACAGATTTAGAAGATTCAATTGTTTTATGTATGGTATAGTAAAAATTTAGGTGGCATATTTGAGACAAATTCTACAGAGGAGTTAACTGGTAATAAAGAGTTGGTGAAGAACATTGTGGAATGCAATGAAGTCAAATTCGTATTTTATAATTATTCGTACAGTGGAAGACAAGCTTTTTTAATTTAATAAAATCTAAAAATATTTGAATTATAATTTGCAATTTCAATTAGGGTTAATAAGATTTATTCGTTTGGTAGCAAAAAAAATTTTTTTTTAAATTACCCTTATATTCATAACTATAGGAGCCTTTTCTTTAACGAGGAATGGATGATGGAATGCCAGGGTATCTTCATTCTCACTCATGTCTTCGTCGTTAGATGAGACAGAAGACAGTTCGCCGAGTGCTTCTTTTTTTGATAAATGTTTGCAGAAATCTGTCAGTTCATCTACTGATTTACCTGTAAAATAATACCACCAATATTATAGCTTTACAAGCAATATAAAGTATCCCATAATCACCCCATACCTCAAATGTCATTACAATAATCTTACCTCCAGATTGTATGGCAGCCATAACTTGATTCCTAGTGTGTGGTGGGAGTGCGGCGGCTCCAGCCGGCACCGCACCGTTTTTGAGCATATTGATGGCGTTTCGACGAGCCACTTCTAACAACCGCTTCTTTTCACTATCCGCAAGCTTTACTCCACTTGGTGATCTGGGAATTACACAGGCGGTTCAATTTCGATCCTTATTGCGGACTTTCTCGAAATTAATGTCTGTTAGGAATAACTTATTACTTTGAAGGAACTTATTATTTTACAGGGTGTTAGTGAAACGCTCCCGAAAACAAAGACGATTGTACTAATAGTACCCTTGATGACGGGTCAGAAAAAAAATCGATCCCAATGATTTTTTTCTTTTTTTGAATTTTATTTTTAGCATTTTTAACGCTCCATCATGTTAGTACAGCTAAATGCAACGATAATTTCATAAATAATAAATCAAAAACAGCTGACGCTCAGGTCAAAGGACGCGCGGACGCCGAACTCGCGCGGCCTTCTGCGGTATTCAATTTCTAGCATGAAAAATGCTAGAAATTGAATGTTTTGATTATTTTATATCCAGCCTGCACAAATGTCATTGCAAAAGCATTATCTTTTAATAGTATTGCAACATTGTAGTGATAGCATTTACCTTTAGCATAATGTCCATGAACGTTAACTGTTTTTATAATGGGAATAAGAACAGATTCGTCACACACCCCTAATAACAATTAAAACAAAATAGACTTCTGCTTCTCTTGTTCATCAAACTATATAAAAATAAGGCACACCTCGATCTCCTGCCCCTATGTCTAGGTGGTGAACGTCTTCCCGACCTATGGCGTGACCTTGATCTGCTCGACCTCCTTCTTGACCGAGACCTCGATGACCTCCGCCGCGACCTCGAAGTTGACCTGTGACGACTGCTGCGTCTTGACTTGGAGGTCGAGCGATGTCGACGTTTTTTTGAAGCTGAAGGTGATGTGGATCTTTTCGATCTACTGCTTGATCTAGTAGAGGAGTGAGTGTGTGATTTAGTATAATTTTTAAGTTTGATTATTTAACAGCTTTTACCCTCTCACAAGGCACATACAAGGCAGTTTATTCCATAAAACAATTATCCCTGATCAAAATTTAAATTTATACTAATATTATAAAGTACTAGTAGTACTACTGATACGGGTTTGAAAATTATTTTATCGAGGAAGGCTATAGGCTATATAACATCACGCTACGACCAATAGGAGCGGAGCATAAATGAAAAATGTTGCAAAAAAACGGGGGAGTTGCATGGGTCAGCTAGTCAATTATCTTTCCTTGATACATGCATGGAAATAGTTCTAAGTGAGAACATATATAAGTGAAAAAAAAAAATATGTTAATTGGAATGTTTTGTTTCATTTATACAACTACAACTTGTTTAATTGTAAATATTAATAAAAGAATAAAAAAACTATGTTTATTATCACTATACTTACTATTCAATAATTTAAAGTTTAGTAACATATTATTTTATAATACCTTTTCCGTGATCTGCTTTCATCTCTATTTGAAGATTTAGTTGAGTTTTCAGTATTTTTGTTCTTTTTTGCAAGTCTTTCATCCTCCTTTATTAAATCACTGCAAATAAATTTTAATTAGGTTGCTATGACATATCATTATTTATTGCAATTGTGCAAATAGAATTTTAGTACAGTGCAGTAAATTGCAATTGCTGTACTGATGATTGCAAGTCAGCAGAGGCAGAGCCAGATTATGTACAGCTGTAATTGGACTCCAGGTTTAAAAATTGTAAAAAGTACGAGGGGTGATCAAAAAGTAATGATAAACGGATATTTCTAGTAATAATAAAATTCTAAAAAAATATTTTTTCAACTCCCTAATCCTTCACAACTTCCCTGACAAAAAATGGTATAAATAGGACGTCATTTTTAAAATATACATTCATTTGAATACTAGCAGTCGGAGTGATAACATCAAAATGGAGAAACATGAAGTGCGAAGCGTCATCAAATACCTGTGCTTGAAAAAAATGTCCACCAAAGACATTCATACTGACTTGGTGGAAACATTGGGAGACTCTGCTCCTCCATATTCTACAACTGCACGCTGGTGCAAGGAGTTTAAGATGGGAAGAACATCCACGGAAGACGAACACCGCGAAGGCCGTCCGTCCTCCTCCCTCACTGAAGAAAACGTCAAAAAAGTTCAAGATCTGGTTTTGGCAGACCGAAGAGTGACCATTCGTCATTTAGCTGAGAACACAGGCATTTCATTTGGTAGCATTCAAAGGATCTTAACTACCGAGATGAACATGAGAAAGGTCTCTGCACGTTGGGTCCCGAGAATGTTAACCGACGAACAAAAGAAGAAACGATTCGACATTTCAAGGACCAATCTTGAAATGTTCCAGGCGGATCAAGATATTTTTTTGGCTCGATTTGTGACTATGGACGAAACGTGGATTCATCATTTTGATCCCGAAACCAAACAACAGTCAATGACATGGAAAAGGCCATCTTCACCGACTCCCAAGAAATTCAAAGTTTCAAGCTCTGCCGGCAAGGTTATGGCGTCTGTTTTCTGGGATGCTGAGGGAATAATTATGGTTGAATACCTTGATAAGGGCGCTACCATAACAGGCTCCTACTATGCTGACCAAATCAAAAGATTGCGAGAGGCCATCAAGGAAAAAAGACGGGGTAAACTGCGCGCAAAAGTTCTGTTCCATCAAGACAATGCACCTGCACACAAAGCTGAAGTTGCGATGGCTGCCATTCAAGAAGCTGGCTTCCAGCTGCTTGAACACCCACTCTATTCTCCAGATCTAGCCCCCAGCGACTTTTATTTGTTTCCTCGGCTCAAGGAACACCTCCGGGGCCAGAAATTTGAGGATAACGGCGAAGTGATGGCCGCTGTAGAGGCATTTTGGGAGAGTCAAGATAAAGATTTTTTTTTGAAGGGTATCGTTGGTTTAGAAAAGAGATGGACTAAATGTATTGACCTATTAGGAGACTATGTAGAAAAATAAATTTTATTTTTAAGTATATAGTTATTTTAATGTACCCATTCTCATTACTTTTGGATCACCCCTCGTATCATTTAGTTTAAGAAATAATTAATCTATTAATTAACCTTACAAATAAAATAAAACTAAAATTTATCTTATTGGGTAACAGATAAAAAGAAATAAATAAAAATTTAAAGATTAACAGAATATTAAAATGTACCCAGCAAATTTTTCCACTTTTAAGAAAAAAGGTCTTGGAAATCCAGTCTAGTTTTAACTAAAGTCAATTCTGTCAGCAGCATGTCTTCATTTGGTACCAGTAAGGCTGATATAAAATGGCATACATACCCCCAGATATGAAAAAGTTGAACAATCAACGTGGGAGTTAATGCATTCACACATTGATTGAGTTAGTTGACTAGCTAGAGGATATTTATTACTTTGACATGTACCCCAAGTAACATATAACTCTATAACAAATATCAATACAATATTTACAAGCATTAAGTCTATCAGAATTAAAGTTAACTAAAATGCCTGGCAGTTGACTATGATAGACTGATTGATTGATTGAAATTGCCTGGTAGTCATTAACAATAACTAGAAAACAAACAGGTATCATTCTTTGATAGCTAATAAAATCATATCAGGCTGCTTGGTAATTTTCTTTTAAGAGTCTTATACCTGCAAAACATTCACACTGTAAAAGTGGCAAGCATGCATACATTATTTATTACATATTATTTTACTTCTTCTCAGAATTGTAGGTATGCTAAAATAATAGAAAACTCAAATAATATAATAGGCAGTTTTGGGATTTTGAACCACTATTGTGCCTTGGACAATATGTCTATAATATCATCACTATTATTATTTCCACAGTTTTTAGATAAATTTGTTTTTGCAGTAATGCACAAGATCTAGAGAAGACTAGTAGATCATCATCCTCTGCGCCTTTTCCTAACTAATTTGGGGTCGGCTTTTAGTCTTACTGCGATACGGCCGAACTTTGATATTTTACGTGAAGCAACTGCCAGCAGACCTCTACAACCCAAGTACTAGGCGATATCGAAGTTCTGTAGTTAGACCAGGTTGTCGGACTTTTTAGGGCTCCAACTACCCGTAACATTTGTTACGTAGTACAGGTAGTTAGAGCCCTAAAAAGTCATCTGTGGCATTCACCACAGATGTTCGATGCACCCTGGACCAACAGTTTAATGTGCTCTCTGAGGCACGGAGGGGTCTCAATGTGTTAAGTATCATAAGGTCGCCCATCTGAGACTGACCTGGCTAGTATTACTTAAATTTGTAATGTGCAAGAGACTAGCAGATATTGAGAAAAATTGTCTTGTCAGGTAACTTCAAATTTATTGTTTATGGGACAATAAAAAAAAACTTTAGTCGAAGATATGATGAAAATATATCAGAGTTGAACCAGCTTATACTATATACATATGTATTTCAGAACTACTGTCAGAAAACATGTCTGGCTGCTGCATAAAATAAACAGAAACCTTGAGCGAGTCCTGACAGTGATTCTGATAAACTGGCAATTCAACGGTCAAAACCTCAAATAATGACTAACACTTACAACACCAGATTCTGTATGATAATCTAGTCTTTAGATACATTAATTTTAATTGAGAAAAGAGCTTGTGTTTGCAAATACACACTGGGCAGCATACAGGATACCATTATAGTTAATCTCCTATACCCTGTTTTTTTAAGGTATTACAATTACTTAATAGACAAGCAAAGGAACAGCAAAGGAACACGGTCAGTCAGCCTGTGACCACAGCCAGTGCAACCTGGTCGAAAGGCAATTCAGAAGTATGTAATACCTTTTCGTGATCGTGTTAATTCTCGTTAATATGTAAATAATATATAAACTTAACGTTATGGTTGAAGAACAAAGTTTAAAATAGAAAAATATGAACTTACATTCTTTCTACCTCAGCCTGTTTTTTTAATATACCTCCAGGATCTGATGACTTAGGAAACTGTGAATTATATACAATATCTTTGTCAGTACTACTTGAAGAGTCTGTATATTCACCTTCTTCATACTTTTCAGCCTTTTTCCTGGCCTCTTCCTCGGCCCTTTTTACAGTCTCTTCAAATACTGTACTAAATTTCAAGTTCTTTATTAAAATTTTGCCTTTACATTTATCACTATCAGTATTTGTTTCAGCTTTTTTAATATCTAATTTCTGTCTTAAATCAAGTGGGTCAGTACTATAAGCTTTAGGTGAAAGATCTGATGGAGGCAATGGTATAGGAGGGGACATTGAGTCTACAGTAATAGGAGAATCCTCAGTTTTGAAAGTTACTAGCCTTTTAACATCCCTCTCTTTTTCTATCTTAACCTCTACTTCTTTAACACCTTCGGACTTAATTTTCGGTTCTTGTTTTACTTTGACATGTTCCGGATCTGGCTTGACTCTAACTGGCGTAAGGGGATAGGGATACGAAGGAGACCGGCTCTCCCTAGAACGCTTTTTAGTTTTACTTTTTTTTCTTTTCTTACGCTTATGTGAGTGTTCACCATCCTCGTCTGATCCGTTGCTACTGCTAACACTTTTACTACGCTTTTTCTTTTCTTTTTTATGTTTCTTCTTACTCTTCTTGGACTTTTTTATAGGCATTTCATCGATCTTTGGCGGATCCGCGTTAAAAGCACTAAAAAGTTCTGATAAAATTTCACTCGATGATTTTTTCGAATCATCTTTCTTGCGGTCGGGGGTTGTTTTTTCCCTTTTAATGAGTAGTTCAATCTTATCTATTAAGCTCGCCATAGTATTTTCTACTTTAATTGACTTCTTCACTATAGGGTTGTGTTGAAGTCACACAAATGCAATCTATCGCCATGTTGCGCGAATGTTATGAATTAATTTGACATTTTGACAATTCCTTGACTGACAGATTTATTTCAACCGATTTGACAGATTATAGAAAGAGGGTTACCCAATGAGTCAATAAAAATAAGTCATCGGGGTTACCCGATGAAGATAGAATAGAATAGAAAATTGGACACCAATTGCAAATAAATAATAACAAGGAAATTGCAGAAACGATATGTACAATGGGTAAACTTATCGCTAAAAGCAATTTCTTACAAGCAACCTTTTGATGGACAAAGGCAAAGGAGAGGAAGACAAAGCAAAGGAAATAAAACAAATAACGGGAAGTTTTTGGTATAAGAAAGTTGCAGGAGTTTGTAAAGTAATCTTACTGTGGTAAATATTGTTGCCTGTTGCTTGTGGCGTGGTGTTATGTGGCCTGTAGCCTTCCTGAATAGATGGGCTATCAAGGACTAAAATGGTTTTCAGATTCGAACCAGTGGTTCCCGAGATTGGCGCGTTTAACCAAGCAAACGGGCTCTTCAGCTTTATAATATTAGTATAGATTATCTTATTCATAATTATCTTATGTCTAATATTAGACTGTCCGTATGTGATTTATAATTAAATAAAAATTATAATTAAATTGTAATAGTCTTAAAAACATAAACATATAATTACATAAATACTCATGCATACATACCTTCATATATATGTACATACTAAGTACGTAAACTTACATAGATACAGTAGGTATATGGACAAATATAGTATAGGTAACCAAAATAGACATGAGTATACAGATTTTACAGGTTCTGAGGACAAGGAATGTAATTAAGAATCTCCAATTGGAATTGGCGAATCCAATATTGGAGCGGCCAATAGATATATATCTCTATGCAGTACTTAAATATTTTAGTAGGTTTACAGAGGTCCATAAACCAAACGTGTACACATAATAAATGTTGTCAATTGAATTATTTGCGCTATGGGGTTCAGCTTCAGTGTGCTTGTTTTAGAGCGCATCTAACCAAAATTCAATCATTTGCTTATAGAATAATTGCTTTTGTGGATTACGAGAAAGCCTTCGACTCCATCGAGGCCTGGGCAGTTCTGAATGCTCTGCAACGATGTCAGGTCGACTGGCGATATATCGAGGTGCTGAAATGCCTATATGATACCGCCATGATGACCGTGCAGCTCCAAGACCAGAAGACGAAGCCTATAAACCTGCAGCGTCGAGTTAGGCAGGGGGATGTTATATCATCTAAACTTTTCACCAATGCGCTTGAGGACGTCTTTAAGACACTGGATTGGACTGGTCGGGGAATCCATATAACCGGTGCGCACATCTCACACCTACGGTTTGCCGATGACATCGTCCTATTCGCAGAGTCGCTGGAGCAGCTGGATGGGATGCTGCACAACCTGAATGGAGTATCTCGACGGGTCGGTCTTGGTATGAACTTGGACAAAACCAAGATTATGTTCAATGAACATGTCATGCCCAGACCGATTGACATCGAAGGTTCGACGCTCGAAGTTGTTCAAGAAGTTGTCTATCTGGGGCAGGTTATCCAGCTCGGTAGAAACAACTTCGAGAAAGAAGACACCAGAAGGATCCAATTAGGTTGGGCAGCATTTGGCAAACTACGTCGAGTTTTCTCTTCGCCATTACCGCAATGCCGTAAAACGAAAGCGTTCTATCAGTGCGTCCTACCTGTTATGACATACGGCGCATATTGAAAGTCACGCAGCGGGCTATGGAGCGAGCTATGCTTGAAGTCTCTTTGAAGGATAAATTTCGTAATGAGATCATCCGACAAAGAACCAAAGTTACCGACATAGCTCGCAGGATAAGCATGCTGAAGTGGCAATGGGCTGGCCACGTATGCCGAAGGACCGATGGCCGTTGGAGCAGACGGGTCCTAGAGTGGAGACCGCGAATCGGCAAACGGAAAATAGGACGCCCCCCAGCCAGATGCACCGACGACCTGAAGAAGGTAGCAGGGATGGACTGGATGCGGAAGGCGGAGGACCGGGTGCTGTGGCGCACATTGGGAGAGGCCTGCGTCCAGCAGGACTATGATAGGCTGATTGATGATAATTGCTTCAGAGCATTCTTATGATCTCACTCTCATAGCAATAGTGCTTAACCTAACGTGATGGTGCAATGACTCTCAATCTCAATCGTCGCTGGCAGCTAACGCCTTTTTTATAAATAAAAAGTACTTACTTAGGTTACTAAAACAACGTCACAAAATCATAAATATAGTCCCATATAGTCTTGATGTCCTGACTGATATTTTATATTATTTGGGATAGTTGAAACGTATGTTAAGTCTGTTGTAAACATACAACATCTACCTGACGTAGAGAGCCATGTCAGCCGCAGGAGGTTTAAAGGATTTTTAGACTTTACATAAAAGTTATCAGAACTAGTTTATAAGTTATTTAATAGTATAATATAGGTTATAAATAGTAATTACTAAAATATTAACTTGCTTACTGATAAATACTTATTTTATATAAATACTTAAATTATTATTAGGTTCGTCACGAGTTTGTAGGTAAAGGTTAGGATAATGCTTGGTTAAAGTGGATTAAGCTACACTTTGCGATTATTGATTTTGATCTGCCATTCTATTTACTTAAATTGGTTTAGACATAACTAGGAATTTCAGCGTGACTCAAGGACTTAGTTTGAGGTCTCCAAACGAACAGATTTGATTGACTTTAAAACTGTTATGTCACGTAGTATTTTTATACTCTTTGGTTTTGTCTACATTAATATAAAGGCAATTGTAGTCTATGCGAGGAGCAGTCTAGCAATAAATGTCGTACCGAACACACATGCGTTTGAATTCTACAGTCAGCCATATTTCTTTCGTGTGTGCGTTGGAGCTCTTCTAGTCAATATGAGTTCCCTCAAGCTGCAGAAGAGGCTTGCAGCCTCTGTTATGCGATCACACATGCGTTTGAATTCTACAGTGGCGACGAGGATTAAAACAAAGTGTAGTATTTAAAACAAAGTGTTTACAAAGTGCACAAAAATGTCGGTCGGGAAAGTTCGGGAATTCGATGTAAAATCAGGGAGCTGGTCGTCATACATCGAAAGACTGGAAATGTACTTTCTGGTGAATAAAGTGGTGGACGATCTCAAATTACCCACTATAATTTCGTTCATGGGTGAAGAGGCGTATGAACTTTTATCCACGTTAGCCAGCCCCTTGAAACCTTCCGAGTTATCGTACAGTAGGGCTGTAGAATTATTAGCTGCTCATCTGCAACCCAAACCTTCCATCTTAGCAGAAAGATACAAATTTCGACAACGACGGCAACTTACAAACGAATCGATAGCGGATTACGTCACGGAATTAAAAAAAACTTTCGAAATACTGTGAGTTCAAAACCACTCTGGATGATAACCTCAGGGATCAGTTGGTGTGTGGAATAAATAGCGAGATGATTCGTCAAAAACTTTTCGCAGAAGAAGAACTGTTATATAACAGAGCCGTCAGTCAGGCGCTGTCACTCGAGGCGGCGGAGCGGGACGCGAACGCAGTGGAGCCTGGCAGCAGAGAAGCAGTTGAAGGAGTGCACAAGCTCAATCTCGACGGCTGCCAGAGATGCGGTGGCAGTCATACGGAAAATGACTGCTCGTTTAAAGATTATGTTTGCAGTGCTTGTGGCAAAATAGGCCACTTGAGGAGGATGTGTCTCCAATGAATTGCTAGACGGGAAGGACCGGCGGGGTATCCCGATAGAAACCAATCATATAGCTAATAATATATTGAACAACAACAAGATAATAAAAGAAATTGTTTCTAGGCATGAATCCCTGTTTGATGGCACATTGGGTACCTTTACGGGCGGCATGGCTGAGTTGTGTGTGCGCGAGGGGGCGGTGCCTATATTTTGTCGCGCGCGGCCGCTGCCGTACGCGTTGCGCGAGCGCATCGACGCAGAGCTCGACGCCATGCTGAGCACTGGCGTCATTGAGCCGGTTGATCACTCCGACTGGGCGACGCCGCTGGTTGTGGTACGCAAAGCTGACGGCGGGTTAAGAATATGTGCCGATTATAAGGTAACCCTAAACAAAGTCTTAGCGATCGACAGATTTCCGATTCCGAAAATGGAAGATTTATTTAGTGATCTTAGTGGAAATATGTATTTTACGAAAATAGATTTGTCACAAGCATATAACCAGGTAGTTTTAACTGAGAGTTCTAGACACTATACTGTAATGAATACACATAGGGGGTTGTTCAAATATTGTCGCTTGGTGTATGGGCTATCTTCTAGCCCTGGAATTTTCCAAAAAATAATGGTTAATATGTTTAGGAATACGCCGAACGTATCCATATTCTATGATGATATTTTACTTAGAAATAAAGACTTTAATTCGCATTTAAAATCAATAGAAGAAGTCTTAAAAATATTGGAAGCAAACGGGTTAAAAAATAAAAAAAGTAAATGTGAGTTTTTGGCTAGAGAAGTAAAGTACCTCGGGTATATAATGGATAGGCATACGACTGGACCCGGACAAGGTGAAGGCTATTGCCACTATGCCCCACCCAAGGAACGTTTCCGAAGTAAAGTCGTTCATAGGGATGGTAAATTTTTATGGCAAATTCATAAAAAAATTAAGTATGCATTTAGCACTCTTGTACCAGCTTTTAAAAAAAGGAAGATATTGGAAGTGGGGCCCTCAACAGAATACAGCGTTTATGAAAGAAGCAGCGTTTATAAAAAAAATTCTGTGTGGTACTGGGGCACTCGAACATTTTGATTTAAATAAGGAGTCTGTATTGACAGTAGATGCGAGCGCGCACGGGTTAGGCGCGGTGTTAGCGCAGCGTGCGCCTGGCAAATACTTATGGAGGCCTTAGCTCTCGTGTTCGCAATTGACAAATTTCATCAGTACTTGTATAGCAGGAAATTGGTACTCCGTACGGACCACAAGCCTCTTGTTAGTATTTTTGGGCCAAATATAGGAATACCCAGCGCGGCGGCTAGTCGTCTGCAGCGATGAGCAATTAAATTGTCGGCCTACGATTTTGCTATCGAATATATCAAAACAGATAAAAATACTGCCGACGTTCTCTCACGATTAATTTATTCACAGAAAAATGAGTTGACATGTGAGGAGGCCGATTTACCTAAACAAACTTATTTACATTTTTCAACAGAAGCTTTGTTTTTAGATTACAATGTTCTTAAAAGGGAAACCAAACGAGATCTTATTCTAAGCCGTGTTTTAAGTTATATAGTGGATGGATGGCCACGGGATGTCGAGGTGAGGGAGTTAAGGCCGTATTTTAATAGGAGACAAGAAGTATACTGTGAATTAGGCTGTATTATGTGGGGTCACCGCGTAGTCATACCGTCATTATGTTATAAAAGAGTACTTTTAGAACTTCATGATCCACACATGGGGATAGTAAAGACGAAGTCGCTCACCCGTAGTTACGTGTGGTGGCCGGGGCTAGATGAAGCGGTAGAAGCGGAGTGCCGCGCGTGCGGTGTGTGCGCAGCGGTGGCTGACGCACCACCTGCGCACGTCCCGCGCTCCTGGCCTTGGCCCTCGCGCCCTTGGTCGCTATTGCATCTCGATTTATTAGGGCCTATATGTGGTTTAACATATTTAGTAGTTGTGGATTCGTGCTCTAAATGGATCGAAGCGATTAAAATGTCAAAAACGACCGCTCAAGCAATTATATCTGTATTACAGAAACTGTGGTCGCAATTTGGCCTCCCAAGGCAAACTGTTAGCGATAATGGACCGCCTTTCATGAGTTCGGAGTTCCTGAATTTTTTAAAACATAATGGTATTGAACATATATTCACAGCCCCCTATCATCCGGCTTCCAACGGCGCGGCTGAGAGCGCTGTCGAAATTTGTAAACGTGTTATAAAAAAAGCTTTGAAACAGAAATTAGACGTAGACATGGCATTATCTAGATTTTTATTAGCTTACAGAAACACCGAACACGCCACCACTAGTGATAGCCCAGCTAACATTTTACAGGGGCGTAGTCTACGTATGAGGTTAGACAACATAAAACCGGAAAGGGAATCTCAAGTTGCGTTGCGTCAGGTACGTAGTGAGAACGACGCCGGAGGTTCACAGCGCTTATTCGATTCCGGCGCTCATATTTGGTATCGTGAATATAGGGGCCCAGATAAATGGCAACCGGGTACAATAGTTAGACGATTAGGTAACACGGACTATTCTATAAGAACCAATTTTGGCACGGAAATCCATAGACATGTCGATCAGCTAAGGCTGAGGGTTATAGAAAGTAATGTTCCCAATATAACTGAAGGGTCGAACGTTTCAGCTAAATTGCAAATAAATAAAAAATCACGTAAGTCTTTAGCTGTCACGACCAGTGTCGAGGCACCAGATCGGACCGACCGCGACAGTGTGGAAGAGAACAATATCGAGGGTCTTCCGAACCCAGATAGTTCTACGTTAGATCCCAGTTCAAGGCCATCGGTAATTGCAGCTGCAACTGGCAGCACTCAACCTGATCCGGAATTACCTAATGTCGCCAAACGGAAATACAGCTTCAGAGCTCACTAACGACGACAAAATAAGGGTGGAAGTGTTATGTCTACATTAATATAAAGGCAATTGTAGTCTATGCGAGGAGCAGTCTAGCAATAAATGTCGTACCGAACACACATGCGTTTGAATTCTACAGTCAGCCATATTTCTTTCTTGTGTGCGTTGGAGCTCTTCTAGTCAATATGAGTTCCCTCAAGATGCAGAAGATTATAGTGTTCATTATAGAAGATGAGCTGACATACGTCGCCGAAGTCAATCAAATGTGCGATGAACTACCTCACGTGCAAACTGCACTCATGACCAGCGAGTGACAAATAATGATAATAGTCGTATTAAATTTGGTAGGGAGGTAGGTACCTTACACATAAGTAGGAGACGTCAGCTAAGAATGTAATTTATGAGGCCTTAGGGCTCCCGCGAGTTTATAAGTCCTTAGCTTTTTCTACTAGAGTTTTAGGTCTGTAGTAGAAAAAGCTAAGGTACTAATTTGGCAAAGAGGTAGTATGTAGGTAAGATACGGCAGCTAAAAACGGCGATCTAAAAGCTCTCGGAAGTTTATATGAAAGGCCTCAAATAAATTGCAGGTATACGAAGTTCACCGGGTGATCTAGTATTATATAAATTTTAAAGCAATCTACATAATATAATATAATAACTCCACACATCTCACACACGGCCGTCTGATCCCAAACTAGGCAGAGCCTGTATTATGGGAACCAGACTGCTGATAAACACACTTATATATTTCTAAATACATACATATTATAGATAAATTACATCTAGAAACAGAACAAATTAAAAAAATCATTAAGATAGATAGTACAGCAATTTGGGAAAAATCAATAAGTAAGATTAATAAAAAAATAAAATAGATAAAATTAATGTATAAACCGTGTATAAAGTATAATTGATATTAAATTAATTTTTTTTTTTATTTTACTCTACAAAAAAAAAAAGTAAGATTATTTTCTTAAATTGGCATAAACATTTCAATGTAAGAGATGTAAGACTAATACCTACCTAACCTTAGACTAGACTGTCGTAGGTTTTAGACTGAACGCACTTATCCACATGTTCGTCTACGATATCTGGATAATAATCAATAATATTGAGTAGGTACACTTTCCAAGTGTATGTTTTTAAAACTTTGTCTTGTAAATTCATAAAAAAATTTAATTTTTTGTATATGTTTCATAGACTTTAGCGCGATGTTAGGGTCTCTTTTAATACGTAACCAGACACTTTATCTTAAGTTTTAAAATAATGGGTCTCCTGCTTTGGGAATTATGATGAATGCACTGTATTTTATTCCCACACTAGTACTTAATTTTTAGCTTTCTCTTCGTATTCCTTCAATTTCTTGACGAGATTGGTGTCGCATGTTGCTAACCTAACCAACTCATTTAATAACAATAATAAAATAATCTCTGTAAAATTTCTTCCCAAAAAATAAAGACGAAATGCAGTATAGAGGATCGTCAACTTGTTAAATAAATTTTTCGAAAATCAATTTTCTCATCATCATTTTCGGCATAAACTTTTAATATGAAATTAATTGGTTTAAGATCCACAAGATTTAAACAAAAAAGCTTTGATATACCTATAAGTTTTTGATTTATTAGTACTTGTACAATATTGCATTGACCCGCCATATTAGCAGCGTTGTCGAAGATTGTCCCCTACAATTATCTAGTAGAAGTCCATTGTAAATTTGTGTGTAATAAATATAGAGGAGTATTAAATAAAAATAAACCAGTATTACTACTAATTTGAATCAATGTTACACATTTTTCATATTTTTTTCCCTAAAAACAGTGATTATTTAATTGTTTAATATTTAGTACTATTGTCTATTGTCATATAAAGTTGGTCCTTTATATCCACGGGCAATGGAATCTAGAGTTATTCTGTAGTCGAAAGAAACTCTTTACAAATTTATAAATTATAATGGTTATAATAAGATACCTTCATTGGGGCCTAACTGTATATTGTTTCCTTTGTCTGTTATTGATTAAATTGTAAACCTTTT
Organism: Callimorpha dominula; assembly: GCA_949752705.1. Lineage (NCBI taxonomy): Eukaryota > Metazoa > Arthropoda > Insecta > Lepidoptera > Erebidae > Callimorpha > Callimorpha dominula. The sequence continues at coordinate 5,825,004 of OX457001.1, read as the reverse complement.
CTCAGTGTCATTGGTCTAGGTTCTAGGTTCCTCCATTTGATTCACGTCGGTAGTGCACTGGGTGGGGTTCGAACCTGCAACCATTTGATCGCAAGTCCCGCGCCATTACTTTACACCTAGTGGTGCACTTTTTTTTAAATTAAAGACAGTGGACCTTGATCGCGTTTCGTACTTGAGGTAAATACATTTTATTTGAAGACGATTCTTAGTAGTGATCATCACAATACATAGTCTGATGACAGTTTATCCGGATTTTGTCAACTCTCTCAATAAAGAAACCGATCAAGATTTTGTCTTTAACTTTAAATTTTATAAGTAAGCAAGTATTATACTTATTGGTTTAGGTAGAGTAGGTAGAAATAATAATAAGTTATTGATGCCGATTCTATTGTACACTCAACTAAACTAAAACCTGACTTAATTTCTTCATATAAAATCACCCTTGTGTTTTTTGTAATAAGGTCTATTTGTTACTGGCATCTATTTCTCAGCGCCACTAAATTTCACTAAAAGTTTATTTAAGCGTATCAGACTTTAGTCGACAAATAAATTGCTTATTTCGATAGCGACATATGTTACCTACTTGTTTCAATTTGAAATAAGACCTTGTTTCGAAGTGTACAAGGTTTACATCTTATATGAAGAAAATTTTGTGAATTTTAATTAAGCGAGTGAAGTAACAGAATTGGGACCATTGTAAACTTTTGTGATTTCTTAACGATTTAAAATTTAACACAGATTTTGGATCACTTGTAGGAATAGGGAATAAAATAAAACTATTTTACTTATGTTTAGTTTTTATTGTTTTCTCAATACCTTTGAAAGGTTGGTTAGTGATAAACTGATAAACAAACAAGAATAGATATTACATTATTTACCTTTTGAGTACACACACTGCGACTTTAATGTCAACAGCAGCACAGGACGGAACATGTCCTTTAGTTATTATTGATTTAGGTACATAAGTTAGGGAGTGTTCAGAGAAAATGTACTTACAATTAATAATTTCAAGAAATCTCGATCTACTTATCCGACATGTACCTACATGTAAGTAGGAAAGCTTCTAGCATGATTGTATGGTATGGGTGTTCTTTCAAATAAACAGATATGAGTATATTTTATAACATAAAATATACTTATCTTCCGTTTATCAGAAACAATATACAATATAATGTATTTTATTAGTAACTGTCTTTTGTACCTGTCGTCCACTTCGAAACACTTTGACACAAATAAAGACAAGCACAATCTCGATAAATAAATAATTATAGTTAAATCCAATAATTCACACTCAATAATTTGGCATAATTTGTTTAGTGAATTTAATAACTGGAAGCGCCAATTATTGAGCAAGAGCAATTTAATTACCGTTCAGGCCGTTGCCAATGTTCTAAACTTGAAACTTAAAAGAGGTTTTTCCTAGTATTAAAAAAGTTAAAAAAAAACATACAAAAAGCAAGTGTAACGCAGTGCAATTGTCAGCATGAAATAAACGGAGAAACATTCCTTTGCAACGTCAATGAGTCCATTTTACACTACCGGCCTTCATTTTAAAACTTGTTCATCATACCTAGTTCTTAGGAAGACAGAATAAATACTACCAAATGGCCAAATTAATAATAAGTTACTTAAAAAGCAACAAATATTATCATATTATCACACAATAATATCCTTTATAATAAATCGATGACTAAATTAATATTTCTAATCATATTCAGGTATATAGATATAATAGCAAACTTTTAATACCGATAAGTCGATATAATCATAAAATACATTCCAGTATTAAAATACCTACCTATCTACGTTTTCGTATCAAATTTTTAATGATTTTTTCCATGTATTTGATTTAGTTATAAAAAACTTGTTTGTTAAAAAAACTAATAATAACTGACACAAGCTAGTCACAGTATTGAATCTATCTTTACGGAAATAACTAAGTTAGTGTACTTCATGTATAAGTTCTAATGGTTTACAATCATTGGAAATCACATATTGAACTTAAATTGTGTGTAGGTATTAACATTAAAACCAACACCGCTTCCTCCCATTGCTTTTACAAATCCGCATGTACGTTTTCTTTCTTTATAAACAAAATATTCAAAAAAATTAACCGATGTTACACTTTTTATAAGAATCCTTGCATTCGTGCTTGAAAATTGAATTTTTCGAATTGTGCAAACTGGGTGCAACCACGGCAACCTTTCTTTCTCATGTACGTTTCATATTTTAAGTATTCGAATGTTAAATACTAACTTTTTATCACACAGATCATAACGGGTCCCAAAATTTTATAAACCATGAGACAAGAACAGTTTCCGCTCAATCAACGAGTGGTAATGAAGCGTTCGCCTAAATGAGTAGAGGCTAACCATGCTAATAATTATTGGAACCTTGATAGCTCTAGTTTTATTCGGTAAGGTACATCGACTTGTAGCGGATCAGCAATGTCAGGGTTCCTAATAATGATCGACACGCTAGAATCGTTGAGATCAGTAACTAGGCTAGCGCCAAAGAACGCAGCAAACGGCTACAGCTCTCGAATCTGACTTTGTGAAGTGCAGTGAATGAGGTACTAGCTATGTTATACGTCTCAAAATGTAGGCAGACTTGTACGCGAGGAACGCTTAACATGAAAGCCATTCGTTGTGATATCACTAAGAAGTAGATACTAGGAGATTAGAAACGCTAACGGCTGAAAATATCGCAGAGGCCTATAAGATAACTATCGGAGGTAACACTTGTCATTACGACTCGGTACGTACAGACCGAGAGCACTAGCCGCTCCAATCTTAAAGCTACTACTAAAATTCTCTAGGCGATCAAAGATCGCAAGCTAAGTTGATTTTTTTCAAAAGTCTTAAAAAAATAAAATCTGCTAGTGATCAACGTTTAACGCCTTAGCGAGGACGCATGACGGCGCGCACCGTTCGGAAACGTTTCTCGAAGCCGAGCTTCATGTAAAGAGAACGGGACGCGTCGTTCTCCGGACGAATCACGACGAAGGGTTTATAGCCGCGGTCAGCCACTTCTTTGGTGAGGCGCCGTGCGAGGTAGATCCCGTAGCCTTTCCTGCGGAACTCTGGCCTGGTTTGCATTGAGAACATGGCCCCGTAGTACGACTGCACCATCCACGCAGCCAGCTGCCCTTCGACGAAGATACCATAGGCCGGTAGCTCGGCTACAAGTTTCTCGAAGACCTCACGGCACTCAATGTCGCTCGCCGGGTACAAGTCGTGGACCGCCTTCATGTGTTCGGGCTTTAAGCGAACTAACTCCACGTCCGGTGGCAATCTGCGTAAGAAATATTGAAACTTTACTACCACACAAACAAAAACCAACAAGAAAACAGTCGCTGCTAACTAAACATATACGCTTGTACTCACATACCTATGTCTTTTACGGAAGCCCAATAGATTCGCACTCAACAAGGGCCTTTATCAAGAGTACTGCGCCTGACACCGATGCGACAGATCTCTTCACTCCTTGATAAAGGTCCTCTGCCGGCCCGTCTCTAATCGGAATCCCCAAAACACGTACCTGACTACAACCGAATATCTTACATTACAAAATCAATATCTTTATTTCATAAAATTGCTCAACTATTGTTGAAAAGTCGTCAGTTTAAAGAAAAATAAATCAAAATTTATAGATCCACACATACAGAGTCTCTGCAAGAAATTATTATAATATGGTTATGTACTTAACAGATAATGCCGTAGCTCAATTATTTTGTAGTGCTCTATTACGTTATTAGGATTAAAAGTAGGCTATAAAAATAGGGAAACTAAAAAAATAAGGTAAAAATATTAAAAAAATAGCAAGAAAGGAAAAATATAAGAGATTCATAGAAAGAAACATATTAGGTCACATTATATTTCTATTAAGTATTTAAATATCCTGTGAATCCAAAACAATTTATTCCCAAGTGTTTTTATCCTGTATATAATCCACTACTGAGTAATAGCCTTTAAGGCACAGTTGTCTTTTTGACTTAAACTTGATAAGACTTCACATTTGTAATATTATCTGGGATTTTATTATAAAAGTGTACGCATTGATCTCAAAACGACTCGTTAATCTTTTAGAGCCTAGAGGGAGGTACAAGTTTATGGTTATTACGTGTGTTAAAAGAATGTATATCACTTTTTTACAGGAATGATCTTTATTTTATAAAGGTAAATCAGGTTAATAATTGGTAGACGAACGAGGTAAATAATTGGTAGACGAACGGTAAAATGTAACTCATCTGGGATACCCAAAATGCTCAGTTTTCTTACCCATCAGTACTGGCGTCCTTAGGTGGGTTATCACAAGAGTATACATCGCCGGTAATCTTGTCGTGCCCCTCATAGTGCCTCTCAAGCCGGTTCACGATGGCCTCGTGAGTAAAGTTCAGGTACAATGACTTGGTGAGATCCAGTAATATGTCTTCTGACGTCAGCAGGTCCACTAGTTCTGCGCGCTCCGAGGGACAAAATACTGTCACGCTTTCGTATGGATGGCTGTTTGGCTAGAAATAAATAAAGTACACATCATCATTATATAAATACGTGAAGAGAATTTCATTGTACCCCTTTTTAAGAAAATTTCGCCAACGTGACATGAATTTTGGAATATTTACAGTTTATATATAGAGGAAGTGCAGAAAGCTAAATTTTTTAAACATTATATCTTACAACTTTAAAAATTATGTGAAAACGGCTTAATGAAATTACACACGTCCAGTATATGGGATTACCTGTCATGGTAAGTGAGTCTATACAATGACAGCTCAAGTTATACAAGCCAATGAAAAAACCATGGTCGAAATTCGACCACAACGCGATCTAGTATATTTTTAATTCGTCTGTGTCCTCCTTCTCTAATCGGGGTTTTAGAAAAAGGGGTGAGGCGAAGGGGCCATTAAACCAGGGGTCTTAGATAGATAAGACTCGTTTATTTACATATAAAGCTACAGTACCTAGGAGACATTTTGGAAAACCGTCATTATGTTCATTTTTTTTTTGTTTAAATTGCGTTTTTACAGGAACTACAACTATGCAGTTGAACTTAAAATGCAAAACTGTTTACAAAATTTCATCAAAATCGTTGGAGCCGTTTCCGAGATTCAAAAGGTATTAGATAGATAGATAGATATGTACAATATTAGTAACATTAAATAGATGACCGAAGTGGCGCGGCGGTAGTGCATTCGATTGGGTCTGGGTTTCGATTTCCAATCAGTGCAAAATTTTTATGCATGTTTTTTTGGAACGAAGTTTCTTATAGCACTTTACACTTCAGCCGCGCGGCGGATGCGGGCTAAACGGAAAAAGGTGTTAGTGCAACGAAAAATACTAAATAAAATAATAACGAAAAATAGATACTACTGTAATTTGATGTTGGTTGTGTCCGTAGTTCGGGCAACTTGCATTATATTCAAGCTCACACACCACAAACACACACTTATTGTAATTTTTATTTGTTTTTTAATGTTAAAAAACTGATATTATGTATGGGGTTCCTGGTGTTCTAAAATATAGACACCAGATCTCCCACAAATTACATAGAATACCCCAGTTTGGAATGTTTTTTTAACTATGGTAAGCTGTAATTTGTGGAGATAAATAAATACATTTTATTACATTATTATTTACTAGCAACGCGCCCCGGCTTCGCATGGGTAGTAGAGATATCTTCAACAATAATCATCATATTTCAACCAATTTACTCAAAACGTTAACAAATTATACACCTACCAACTTCCTACTCCTCTCTTTAATTTTTTATTTATTTTTATTATTTGTTGTTATAGCGGCAACAAAAATACGTCATCTGTGAAAATTTCCACTGTCTAGCTATCACGGTTCATGAGATCCAGCCCGGTGACAGACAGCCAGACGAACAGTCGAGTCTTAGTAATAGGGTCCGTTTTTACCTTTTGGGTACGGAACCCTAAAAAGAAACGCCTGAGGTGTCTTTGAGACAAAACATAACGAAGTTTCTATCGCTAAATAAAAAAATATTAATGCATTAAATAATAAATCACTACATATTATAAAATAAAGTGCCACGCCGCGTCTGTCTGTCTGTTTTCACTAATAGACAGAGTGATTCATGAGGAAGGTTTTGGTGTATAATTTGTACCCGTGCAAAACCGGGGCGGGTTGCTAGTGTTAGTGTATATTATATCTATTTGCATTGATCTGGCTAATTATTTATATGTATAATGTTAATGTATTTATAAAAAAATGCAAGTATTATGATTGTTTATCCGTGTTCTAAAATCCATGGTACAAACTCTACTTAGTTTATAGATAGCGCAGTATAATACCTACGTATTTCCCATTATATAATAATTGTATTATTGTATTTTATACAAGCTGCGCCCTGCGGTTTCACCCACATAAAAGGTAGCCTATGTGTTAATCCATGTGTCCAGCTATCTAGATGCAAGTTTCATCGCAATCGGTTCAGTAGTTTTTGCGTGAAGGAGCAACAAACATCCATACACCCTCACATATTTTCACGTTTATAATATTAGTAGGATTTATTTGAATACCTGTGATGTTGTTAATATATACCTAACTACCTTAATACGTTTAATGGGGTAAAAAGTTAACACATGCCATTTGAAATAGACTACATAACATTTATTTAAAAGGCTTTGAGTCATTATTTGTTTCAGGTCCCCAGGGTCGTAATTACTAGACGAGCTTGGCTGGATGGTAGGATTAAAATGCATTTTTCTGGATATGAAAAAAGTATGCCTTCGCTAACGATGTACGACATATGAACGTATTTCAAAAGACTAACGAGGGTATGGTTTCAAGGCTATATGTAGGTTTGTAGGCATTCTTTTCAAGAAAGAAAGAAAGAAAGAAAGAAAGAGAAACATTTATTCTGACATTCACAGGACCGTACACAATTATTACAATAAAAATAAAAAAGAAATATAACCGCAAGTAATTAAAGTGCCCTGTGCAATGCTAGAAAAGGCACCTATCTCAGCATATTACTGCAGCCTGTGAGACTGCAGCGCTGGTATTAAACTGATTAATGTTTTAAATTACACTCTGCCCACAGTTTCTTTGCAAGTAAATATTTAAAAGTACGTTTATTAACGTATTGACTTGATTTTCTGAGAGAATTAGTTTACGGGCTAGGGCGTGGTCTGTATATTATTTTTATGACAAAAATGCAACGTTCATGGAGGATAGGTATTTGGCTTACAAGATCTGAATGAGTTTTGGTTTATTAGAAGTTTATTATTTTTACTTTATTGGATCATTAAATTACGGAAACGACATTAAACTAAGCTGTCAACCTCTGACCTTTTACATTGGTCAGATTCGATTTGTGAACTGAAACATTTAATAAATATGATAAATTAAAGTTTAAAAATAGAAATCAGACAGAACAGAAACCCTGCAACGATTAAAAAAGAGCTGATGATCTTGGAACTGCTGAACAGATTTTCTTGAATTATAGCCAAGAACACTTTCTATTAAGTCACCTTTCAAACATAAAAAAAAAACAACTATAATACCACACACATATACACAGACACACTGATACACATGTCAAACTTATAACAGCTCTCCTTCTTGCGTGGGGGTGAAAAAAAACGGCTTAGTATTTAGAAATTCCTTTTTAAAGTTGATAAAAAAAGTCCATGTAAACTGTGTAACCGAAGTACATATTGTTGGCCACATCATCTTCACAAATAATCGTAAATTCATTACCTACATTACTTGCAACATTAAAGTCGTTTAAAGTTTTCCTAGCTATCTTTTAAGTCTATTAAATGGAATGTGTTAAAGTATATCAAAGGTATAGCAATATTAGTGGCCAGTATTAATAATAATAAACTGTAGTTATCTATTTCTGATTTGTCCAACCTCTAATTAAAAAAAACTGTCTATCGTAGGATTGCACGTCAGAAGTGAAAACACAACATAACTTACACACACACACACACACTCATCTTTATGTATGCGAGCGTGCTATTCACGCGAGTTCAGTGCTTTTTACCCATACCAAAAGTGCCCAACGTACATAGAGAAGTTTTAACACACATCTGTACATATATATGGATCTGAGCGTGACAGTCACGCGAGTTCAGTGCTTTTTTCCCATACGAAATGTGCCTAAAGAAGTTTTCACTTAAAAAAAACCATAATAAAGTTAAATAAATGCACGTTTCGCCATCCGATATTTTTTTAGAAAGCTAAATGTGGTTGCCGCATTGACCATCTTCAATCTTTTGTTTTATCGTGAAAAGTCTAGCTATCTCCCGTCGCAAGTGGTTTATTACAAGAATAGATCATTCAGTTACGCTTGGCTGACAGCTTGGTCTAGATAAATATCGAGGATTAGTTACGCTTGGCTACTCCGTATAATTAAGCTGTAAGCCAGGCTTGGCTGCCGGTGATGTCTTTGTGATGTAGGCGTTTCATTCGTTTTTCAACACAAAGGGGTGTCAAAAATACTTAAAAGAATGAAATATATTTTAATTGAATTACGGTTCGGATTTACGGTTTAAAAAGGTGTTGAATAATAATACCGTCCAGACTGTATTCGGCCACGGTGACTTGGAACTGATTATTGAGAGCTTCGTTGATGTGCTCTCAGGTGACTGACATACCCGATTTTTGTCGCGAACGTGCGTCATTCACTGCCTATATAATCGGGGGCTTTGAGCTCGTCATGTTTGGCATCGAGCTCTTCTTTCCGTCGGCTTTCGAACTTGACCTTAGTGCTCACAGTACGCCTCCACAGTAGCCTGTCCGCCACCATTGCGCCATTTTTAAGAAAATTTCCTCAACGGAGGAGCGTGAAATTTTGAATACGTCTAAAGTTTATATATAGAAGAAGTGCAAAAAGCTAAAATTTTCAAACGATGTGTTACAAATTTAAAAATTACGTGTAAACATCTACATCAAGCTACATGCGTCCGTCTGTTAAGTATATAATATGTTGATCTGTTCAACATATTATACATATTACGGAAAGGTCAATAAAATAAAATAAACCATTCAAAACTGAATACAGTGATGAATTATGGTCGAAATTCGACCACCAGGTCCTAGTATCTCATCTAGGATCTCTAGTAGGCATATATTATTACTTTATTTAGTACTTGTAAAAATAGCAAACTACGATTCTTACTTATGTTGAGATTTTTGAGGTTCAGGGAGCAACGAAATAGCCGGTACACTAATTACATCAATATAATAATTCCTTTTCTAGCTTTAAAGAACTGAGAAAGGGTAGGCAGAAGTATCAAAAACATTCGGGCTTGTATGAAAGGTTTAATGACAGTATGCTCGTGAGGTTAGTAAGGATGAAGTAAGTGGCTGGGTGTTGTCTCTGCCGAGATGGGAGGCAGGCGTGAGTTACATGTTTAATCTATACTAATCAAGCTGAAGATTTGTTTGTTTGTTTGGTTGAACGCGCATTAGCGATTACTCAGGAACTACTGGTTCGAATAGAAACATTCTTTTAGTGTTGGATAGCCCATTTATCGAGGAAGACTATAAGTTATATAACATCACGTTACAACCAACAGGAGCGGAGCATCAATGAAAACGTTGCAAAAACGGGGAAAATTTAAAAACGCAGACGAAGTTGCGCGGGTCAGCTATTATTATGATATAGTAAATTACCAGTAAATCGATTAACAAGAATAAATAGAATATTCAAACTGTACCTACATATACGTATTGCTGTTTGGATTAGTTTTGTCCTTTTCTCAATGTAAATATTTTAGTTTAGAAATTCTTGTTAATTTTTATTATTGCCTAAACAATTTTTGAAGTGAAAACTTCTTTAGGCACGTTTGTGCACTTTTGCTATGGGGAAAAAGTACTGAACTCGTGGCCGTCACGCTAATAATACAAAATGTAAAAGGAACACGCTTTTATAACAGATAAAAAAGCGTTATTTTAAACTATATGAAAAAAGTGGTCTTTAGAAGAGGATTTGAGAAAAGCGGAACCGTGATTGTCTGAAGTGGCAGGCGGATATACCTACTCTTGGAAAAGCGGATTAAAAAAGAAAGAAGCGCTATATGAGGCAATATCAAAGAGATGTTTCACAATATGACAGCTTTTAAAACCGCAAAATGCACCCTTGATGTTTTGCCAAAAAAGACATAAGGGGATGAATAGAGAAAAATGTATATTAGCTAAGAAATAAAAGAAAATGTAGAAGGCTTTTATTTTATTGAGAAGTGTTAGCTTTGTTTCATCAAAATTTGTACGTAGATATGTCGAGCAAAAACTAACAATCTGAGTTTTTGTACCTACCACCGTTACATGTTGTTTACATACTCTATTTGTAAAGTTAATTTAAAAATAATAACAAACTTGAAAATAATAACGAATCTAATTTCTCAGTCTTATTTAGCTCTTAATTTTATGAAAATTGTAAATAATTTATTTTAACCATTGGCAACTGCCATTTATTTCACGTAAGTTTCTCGCTCCTAATAAAAAATAAACTAATTTGTTTTTATCTATGATACTACCATATGGTAAACTTTAGCCATAGACACAAAGTACAAAACAGGAACCTAAAACGTCAAGTTGTCTGTATTATGAGCGTTGTAAGTATGTATTTCCTTACACGTATTTTATGTATTCCAAGATTGAACTCTTAACGCTTAAGTAATGGTATTATTGGTATTTTAATGTTTTATGTGACATGTGAAATGTGAAATTCGCTGCGTCTACAAGTAAGAGAACAGGTATACCTACTTTAAAAGTAACCTTAAATTTTTATCACTTAAAAAAATTTTTAGACAGAATTCAAGGCGTAGCATACTTCTGTTTATATCGAAATTGCCCGATTGCTGCCGTCTAGGGTTGTAATTTGTTGAAAATGTCGATACGAGTATCGATATTTATGTCGAAGGTTTAAAAAAATCGACACAAATATCGATATTTATATATTGATCAATCGAGGTAAAAAATGTGAAGATTCTACTCTCCTCAGATTTAACTCCTTGGTATCTTAGTTTTATTTTTTCACTTTAGCCTTTTGTAGTCGCTCACTACGGTACAAAAAGTCTATTGAATAATTTAAGTTAGACCTTTGGAAGTGTACGAAAGTAGTTTTGTTCTTTTATTCGGTACTTCGGACAAAACTCGGTGAAACGGAACACTTAGGCTATTACCTCAGCGCTCGACGCCGGTATTGCGGCCATTTATCACGAAATTTATCACCAAATTTATCACGAAATTTATCACGAAATTTATCACGAAATTTCAATGAATAGTAGTTACAAGAATTTTCATTTTAAGATGTATGTTATAATAAAAAGTGCTTTATAGGAATATTATAAATTATGTTTGATATATGACGTTAAAAATATATTTCGGCTGCAGTATTTCTGCTGCTAACTGAATTCACAAAACACAACACAACTATTACAAAGTAAAATGACGCTTACGATTAATCCCTTATCAGGCATGAAAACCTCTTTCTGAAAGAAGAATTAATTCATCAACACCTTATGTAAGTAACATAACAAAGTAATTAAATTTCTTTGTTAACAAACTTAATTTTCTAGAAAAAAAATCCAAAAAAGGGAATATATATTCCGCAAAACCAGTTATCCGAATCTGTAGTCGTCGTATGTAATACCTTTACTCTGTCCATTCCTTTATTTTCTTTTTGACAGTTGTTTGAGAACGTAACTTTTTTTATGGTATAAGGGGAAACAAGCAGGTGGGCGGCGGTAGTCATTTACTGATGGTAAATGACTACCGCCGCCCATGGGCACCTGCAACTCAAGAGTCACAAGTGCGTTTCCGACCTTTAAGGTGGGACCTGGTGGGCCTCCAGTAACCTCAGTCACTCGGCGAAAAGCAAATTGCTTCATTGCCGGTTTTCTGTGAGGCCGTGGTATAACTCCGGTCGAGCCGGCCCATGCCAGTACATACAGTAAATGCCAGAGTACATTAAATAAAACTTTTAAATGCGCTGTAAGAAACATACATGGATTACCTATTTTATTTCAATTATACTATGTTTATACTAGCCGTTCACCGCATGATTGACACCGCATGACCGCGTGATTTTACCAAGCCTATGACCTTCCTCAAAAATACTCAATTCAATATAATTAAGATATTTTCAGAGATTAGCGCGTTTAAACAATCAAATGAAAATTCAATTCTATTTATTCTAAGTAGTCAGTTAAGTAGAATCGATATTATTTAATAACTTTCTAAATCAGTATAAGAAGGCTTTCGTCTATAGTTTTAAAAAATCGTATTTAATCTATATATATAAAAATAAATCCCTATTTCCCTTGGTCACGGCATCACGCGTGAATGGCTAAACTAATTTCGCTAGTTCTTTTTTTTGTGTTAGTTATTGTCAGAAGGTTCTTATGATAGAAAAAATTAAGAAAGTTAAGCGGAAAATTAGAAAATTTAAGAAAACTTAACGACCATATTAACTTTTCTAATGTAACCTTAATACTTTTGACATAACTGTCAGTCAATATTCATAGTTAAGACAGGACAACGTCTGTCGGGTCAGCTAGTTTGCAATAAATATCATGAATACATTAATATTTAAGTTCAAACTTAGATTTATTGAACAAATGTAAAACACACTACATTCATCACTTGATTCCTCAGTAACATTAATAATGAATTCTTACGTAAAAAATATTAAACGTTAGGTAGTTTTAGCTAACATTACTTTAACAATAAAATAATCCTTTTTACTTTTCTTCAATCGATTAAAACTTCCTCATATAAAATCATTTATTATTTTTAATTGAATTGGAAACGTGTTAGGTCATCACCTCATCACTAATGGACAGTTTATTGAACTGTCAAAAAGAAATAAAAGAATAGACAAGGTAGTAGAGGTACAATAAAATAAAACTGCTTACCGTACTAGTACAGCCAGGAAAATGCAGACAGATTGGATCCTCGGGCCAGTTCTTCGCTACATAAAAATGGAAGTCCCACACCTTGTTGTTTCGATATGTTTGAATCGTTTGATGAAACTAGAAATAAACAGAAAATGGTAATACACTTAAAATAAAATGGAGTAAAATAGCTCTCAGATTTTTTGTATGCCATGAAAACACGATTTGTTCATATTTCTTTTATTTTAAGATTATTCTTTTTCCTCGCCTTCTTTATTTGAATTAAAGCCTGCAATGTTTTCTGCCAATGTAAGCGATTCCTCGGCAAAAGCTGAGGGTTATTACCGAAAATCACAAGCCAATTTTCCCGAATGGTGTCTGGTGCCCGAGAACAGTGCTAAGCACTGTCAAAAGAAAAGACTCGCTTGTTCTGCTATCACTGGTTGCATGCGCACAACTCCCACAGCTGTTTTTAAGGAGCCTCTCGACCTAGCACCGCTAGACTTGTTTATACTACTGTTTGTGGCCAAAGAGAGACTCAAAAATCTGGGTCTGTGGTACAACTGAGATGGTAAAGAGAAAAATATGGAGTCAATTAGTGGAATACTAACCACTAATATGCCTCATGCGACAAGATCCCTAAACAATACATCTTTGAAAGGAAGTACCAAATACAAATACATGAAAATGACAGATCAATCTGGCATAAAGGAAGTTAGAATCTATACGGATTACGAACGGCTCCAAGATGCGGTCAGGAACTGAGGCCGGAGAATTCTAACAAGACCTAAACATAAACCTATCACTGGCCAACACAGTCCTCTATTTTAATGTGAATGAGATGCAATAACCGATCCCGCCACTGCGGTCATGTCAAGAGGTATAAGGAGTACAACATTCGTATACCATTCAGATAGTCCTAAAAGCACTGGAGGTAACACAATGATTCCCGTGTCATTTATGAATGCCATCAAAGCGTCCATTAAGTGGCAGCGATTAGCTTCAATAAATGAGGTGTTGCTCCAATGGATCAAATAGCGAAAGCTGGTAAGGAAAGGATCTGCGACATAAGTGGCAGGTCCAACTACACTGATGTCATTATCCTTAAACCAATTTCGCTTTTGGTTAAGGCAACGAACTGAAGCCTGTGAATGTCCCAGGTGCTACTGAGCCTCTGGCAGGAGCTAGGCTGGCTCAACTAGCCAGTCTTATCTGAACGCATAATGGACCGTCTGTGAGTCTAAATGCGGAAACAGAACGAATACCAATATGAATAGCAGACAAAAACACGGCCTAACTGCTAGAATGGGAAGTGATTTTCAGTGCCTGAAAAACTCATAACAGTGATGTGCCGAGTTTTGTCCACTGCCAAATGAAAAAAAAAAGAACTCTTTAGTAAGCACACTCTCACCTCAACACAACACTAGCCATGGCATAGATATGCTAAAGTATTATCCAAAGATATTTTTTACTAATTATCCCATCTACGTACAAAATAACTGGTACAACATTGTTTAAATGATTTGATTACTTGATCTACGCGACGTTTTTTCATGGTCCCCTATTTATATCTCTCGTAATCTTGAAGTTAGAATTTTAAAGAAATGTAACACGATTTCGCCTCTCATCGAAATCTCATAAATAAACATATCTTATCATAAAATTCATTAAAAGTTACCTTTAAAGATTCAGGCATATACTGCACTAAGATATCGGCCACAGCTGGGAGCTCGTCTTCTGAAACCAATCGAAAGTTTTTCCCCTCGGGCACGATTTCCATCTCTGAAACAAACGAATTTCTCCAATTATTAGTTCAGGAATTAATCATAAATTTTGTTTTTTGATTCGTTTATACCATATTAACATTATGTAACGGAAAACGTAGTCTTTTTTCCTTTGAATGTGTACCTACTTGCTTTGTTATTCTTTGTTTGTTTATGTTAAAAATATGGTTTTAATTCATCTCTGTCTTAATGTATTTGCGTACTTCTTTTTTTAATCTATGCTTAATTGAGTTAAAGCTGAAGCAGTTTTTGTAATAATCGATTCCCATTTAGGATAAGGTTTAAAGTCCATTGTTTAAAAATCAATTTTCATTTACTCAATACAAATATATCAACGTAAATTAATTACCGAAGTATAACAATTGGGAGATTTAATCCTAGCTTAATATAGTAATCTAGATTTTAGCTTGATCAGAATTTATGTATGGTACGCTCCAACTACCTTTTATACTCGTTTCGAATCACTTTAAGCGAAGAAAGATCTGGTCAGGATAACAGCAACATGATAACAGCTTTTTATTTTATGGACATTATTTATCATGTTACCTATGTTTTTACAACTTACCTACTACTACTATGTACAATCAATGGCGCTGTCAGATAATGGAGTGATCAGTCATACTCGTCGTTCACGTAAACTGTAACATGATATACTAGGGTACAAGATTTAGGTGCATAAATCAGTAACCAAGTAATATTACAATAATCTATAATATTTTTATTGCACCTATTTCCTGTTTTCTCTGCATAACCCGAAGGTTGACTGGCAGAGAATGCCTATGACATTAAGTCCACCTCTGTACTCTATGTGCATAAAGTTTTAAATAAATAATCATTGCAAAATACAACACAATTTTTGAGACATCACCCATAAGGCATAAAGTAATTAACCACTGTGACCCGTCACTGTCATTTTGGAAACTAGTCGGGCATCTCCAAAAGAACGCACATCAGTAAAACGGTGTTTGTAATAAACAATAAAGTATGTAAGACTCATTAATAACAGTCCCATGCGGGGCTCAAAACTAAAACATGACACACACACATACAGACACAAAAACATGAGGCAGTTTGCTAGGTTACCTCTACGCTGGACAAGGCAGTTTGCTAGGTAATAGCACAATCAGTGTAGTCACAGTCTGTGGTAGTATGAATAAACTGGTACTAGCATACCGACCCGTAACATCAAATTTTAATATTATTTGTCGAGTAAGTTCAGCCAGCTTAGGAGTGAATTTACCTAATACTACAATGACGTGTCAAGTACGTCACCTAAGTTTAATGAGCACACTGCTTCGCGCCCAATTCGGTAATAAATTAATTAGGAACGAATTTATATATATTGGGAGCTATTGCTAGTGATTTATTAATTAATTTGATTTTAGGGCTTGCCCACCTCATAATATCCCGCAAGTTATAAGTTATATATATATATATATATATATATATACGTTAATACGATTAGAATGACTATGTATTACTTTATCGCTATTTTGTGATGTCCGTGATCCATTAAAATCCTTTTTTTTATATATGTCTTTTATCAATGTATCCCGAAGTCGATGTTTCGTTAAAACCATGTTTTACTAGGTGTTCTTTTACACAACTAATGTGTGAGCAAGCACACGGACCGCGTAAAGGTAACCAGTTCTCTGTGCCTCTGAGCTCTTATGCTCCTTGACACTAGCATTTGTCAAGCGTAGCGCCGCCGGTCTGACTGTCACTGTGACATGTTATGATCCCAGGCTTTGATAAATACAAATCATAGTACATATAATTGTATACTGACGTGTTGCGGGTAGGCAGTAAGTTCCTAGGAGTCGTGAATAGTTAACAAGCTGTGTGGTGGTTACCGTAACAAGTCAAACGTCAATAATGTTGCCTGACATGCGATCTGCTGAATAGCTGATAGTTTCCAATATGCTTATATTAACTTCTTTATAACACTTAAATTAGGTCACGTTTCAAAAGGCTAGAGCTCAAACACTCAGATGTTATTATTGAGTTCCAATTTTTAATAAAATTGTACCCGAAAAAGGTTGTTAACGTATTTCATGTTATCGGAATGAAAATCTGAAATGAGCACTTTATGGTCACGAAAATAATAAGGTTAGTAAGTTTTCGATTGTGAATAGCGTCGCCTACGTACACGCTAGGGTCTGTTGACTGTTTTTGTTAACATTTTTATGAGTTTACTTTGTTGTTTCTCATATACTTACATTATATTCTTTTGTTATACATGTCATTCGCTACCCACCTGTGAAATCCTTAGGCTCTCAGCCTTTAGCCTTTGTAAGTCATAAGGGGAACTCCTGATCAAACAAAATTATTTTTTAAAAGTAACTTTATATTTTTATAAATTTAATAAATGTTTGAGTGTGTAAATGTCGAACTCAGATTTGATATTGTAATTATAACACAACTAGCTGCGCGGTTTCACCCGCGTAAGTCCTAGTATCGTGGGAATATCGGGATAAAAAGCCTATGTGTTAATCTAGGTCTCCAACTATCTACATACCAAGCTTCATCGTAATCGGATCAGTAGTTTTTGCGTGAAAGAGTAACAAACATCCATACATCCATACATCCATACATCCATACATCCATACATCCATACATCCATACATCCATACATCCACACATCCATACATCCATACATCCTCGCAAACTTTCACGTTTATAATATTAGTAGAATATTCATATCGTTGTGCTTAAAGATTTACTAATATTAATTTATGTTTAAAGAAGTATTAAGACTAAAACTGAAGCCTAAGTAATATCACCTTTAGATAAAACTTGGAAAGAAAAAGGATATTACAGATACAGGTTCTGCCTAGTTTGGGATCAGACGGCCTTGTCTCAAATTATTATCATACTTCAAGGTAGGTCAGTATCTAATATATAAAAATCTCGTGTCGCGGTGTTTGTAATTAAACTCTTCCGAAATGGCTTGACCGATTCTCATAAAAAGACCTACCCAATATGCACACAAAGTGCATATTGGGTAGGTCTGAGGATCGGACAACATCTATTTTTCATGCCCCTAAATATTAAGGGTAGTCCACCCCTAAAATTTTTTTTTTCATTTTTAGATAGGTAAATTAAATTTTTTTAATTTTTTATGATACAGCATTAGAAAATACAATAATCCTGAATTTTCACTCTACGATCAACCACTGTTTTTTAATAGAGATATTAGTGTTTTTACTTTCATTGGTACAATTTTTTTAAAGTATTTAACCCAGTGAAAATAGAAAGTGCAATTGTTATAATCGATTGCCGTCAAGTCGATGTCAAACTTTTTTTTTTATGGAATAGGGGGTTAACGAGCAGACGGGTCACCTGATGGTGACTACCGCCGCCCATGGGCACCTGCAACTCGAGAGTCACAAGTGCCTTGCCGGCCTTTAAGGTAGGAGTAGGAGAGGAGGGGAGAAGGAGAGTTAGGGGGGAAGGTAGAGAGAGGGAAGGGTTAGGGCCACTGGTAACCTCACTCGCTTGGCGAAGTACAACGAAGCATTGCTTCACTGCCGGTTTTCTGTGAGGCATTATATCACTCCTTTCGAGCCGGCCCATACGTGCCGAAGCATGGCTCTCCCCCTGTTAAACTTTAAATACGTCAGTTAAGTTAATGAAGTACTTTGAATGAAGAAAATTAATGTTTGGTGTTTTGTTATTTTTATAGGCCGTCAATAGACCACAGCGCTCCATTCTTCTTTCAGTCATAGACCCCATCCCCACAATAAGTTAGTTATTTTTTATTTGACTACCAAAATATTCATTAGAAATAATTAATAGTGCAAAACAACGTGTGCCGGGTCAGCTAGTAATTTGTATATTAGTTTTGCCTGCAGAAGTACCCCACTTTTTAAATTGGCAGTATGGATGCGTTCTTAACACATGACTCTACTAAAAGAGAAAGTAGTTGCATAGTTAGTTTAAACAAGTATTAAATAAATAAGACTTTGAAAAACTGGGTTAGTTATTAATTTCAAGTTTACTATTACTTAATTGTTAAAAGATGGCAAAGTAAAATGTCACAGGTTGTTTTGACATAAAAGTTTCTACGGACCGTAACGTTTACTTAAATAAAACCTGATTTGATGTGACAGTCAACTACTGGAATGCTAATGGAAACCACAGAATACATAATAGTACCAGTGCGGAAGTCGTTCTTCGCAAAATCATTTAAATAAATAGTGACTCTCACTGCGACACAATAAAGTGCAATTTACGTCGCAAAGCGTTAGGGTGAAATTCCTTTCCGTTACGATGTCCTTTGGGAGTGTGCTGTTGCACACTGTGAATTTCGGGTACTTGTTATTATTTAAGCAGCCGAATACGATGCAATATGCTTTTGCCTTCATTCTAGTTGAGAAATATCTATAGGACACGCCCCCTGAGTTAGCTCGACCCGTCGACGACGCGATGTAGTTATAGATTCATACCTAGAGTGCAAAGTGGGCATGGCCTGCTATCGGCTAAAACTATTTTACGAACTTTGTTGATGTTTCCTTAGACAATTACCAAATTTGGGCAACCTGAGGGTTGAGCATCATTTGTGCCTTTGCGTTTAAAGTTAGCATACCGCCTCTTAACAATCTTAACCTGTTAGCAGAGTTCAATTAATACTTAAAAAAACCAATACTTTGCTTGGACAGTATTTCCGACCAAATAGCATTGCTTTTACAAATCGCGGAACGATGTTTCCATTCTAACTAATAGTCTAATAACTACAATTGTGAGTTTGTTTGTTAACTATTGAACCAATTAAACGCACTTGTGACTCCTGAATTGCAGGCGGCCGTATTCATTTACCATCAGGTGACCCGTCTGCTCGTTTGCCCCCTGTAGCTGCAGTAGCACTTGTCGACAACTAATTGTATTTCAATCAGAAATCGTGCTTAAAAGTAAAAGCACTTTATACAGATTATCAATTTTCTAACTTAATCTGCGTTCTCACTGATCACAAATATTTACACGTGGTAATATTTAACAAAGTTTGTACTTTTGTAAGCCGATAATGCATGTGCATAAATTCTACAAAAGCTTTTACTCGAAAAGGAAGTTATCTGCTGTAGTTTGAAAACTACTAAAATGGATGTTAACTTGATTTTAGAATGGACGCTACATGTTTTCGTTGAAAGTTTTAGTTGGCATTCTGTAACATACGTAACATGAAGTTATTTAGCTAAGTTAATACCTTGTTTATCGGAAGTTGAGCACTAGTTAAACATAAAAAATCTAATGCTATTTCTCTTTTAATATAGTTTTATAATATGATTCATATTGCTGCTGAATAAAGGCTTCTTGCAAAAGAGTGCAGAAAATTCCTGCAAAAATCAGTCTCATAGTGAGATGCCCAACATTTCTCCCCAGGTCATTGTACAAATTTGAACCTTTCTATGAGGCTTATAAGAAGCAGCCCATTTCTTAGTGTTAAAGCTCATCGTCGAAAAAAAAGGCGAAAGACATTAGACTTTAAGCACTGGCGGCAAACGGTACAAGAATTTCGTGAGACTATCCATCCATCCATCCATCCATCGTACGACATTTTATTTTGTCTCGTACCACAAAATTTATCGATATCGACTACCTGGTATGTGATGTGTCATCACTAGAAAATTGCCATGTCGAGTAGGCAGGGATTCGGCTTATCCCGCGAGGAGGCGGCGTCCGCGTGTGCCTGGACGTCGCCTAATTGAGAGGTTTTTCACCCAAACCCCGGTAGGGTGACGGCCCGAGGGGGTTTCCACACGCACAAAAAAAAAAAAAAAAGGGATTCGGCTTATGATCATTGCTATTCAACAAAAGAAAGAGACCATTAATTTTTTTTTTTTATAAATATTTGAGTGTGTAAATGTCGAACTCAGCTTCGATATTGTGATTATAACACAATTCTCTTATCGTTGTGTTTAAAGGTTTACTTGCCTTAAATTACTTATTTTACTTATATTAATTTATGTTAAAAGAAGTATTAAGATTAAAACTGAACGTTGCTCCTCCTTTAAAGCAACGTTCATAAAATTAATTCTACGTTGAAGAGTGACAAAAGTAAAGCCTATTTCATAGAGTTTGGTGCTCAAGTGTTCAACTGGCGTGAAGCGATGTCAAGCCAATTATTCTCGAAAACGCGTCGGGATCTCCTAACACTATTAGTGAAAGCGACATTTATAAAGTGATAGGTTCTTCTACTGACACAATTTGCTCTTCTTGTGTGATATTTTTTATATACTTTAAAATCTGTTCTTGCATATGCCTAGTTCCCTATTTATTAATATACCATGCCTAGATAAGACATAAGGCGTGTGAAGGCTTTTTATCTTACTGCCGAAAAAGGGTGTTTTCGAGTTTAGGGATGTATATAATAGGCATGTCTATTTTTGAGTACGCTCTACAGCAGCTGATACCATTTGTCGAATTCCCACATATGTATCTGGTGTTGTTAGATTCGTCTTAGTTGTGGAACGTTATAAATAGATCTAAAGCACATTAAAAAAATTATTGACTGCGAAGTTACGACAGCCTAATTACTATTAATATTTAATAAGTCACAGTGCAAATATCGATCGCAAGGATATGTAGGTCATATCGTAGAATTTCTGCAGCAAACAATTACTTTTGGAACATGCGCAGCTGTTGCTTATAGGAAAATGAGTTGTTATTCGTGTCAATTTACACCTTATCATGGGAATATAAACATTTTTTGGCTTTGCGATCCATTCCCGGCAGCCTGCCTGATGCCAACCTTGTGTCAGGCAGGCGGCCAGCCATAAACAAAGCAGCCAAAATTCTTTGCAATTGATCCTGAACACGGCGAGGTGAACACTTAAATCTAATTTCGTGCTGCCAATAAGTGATGCTTAAAACTGTGTGGTTAAAAGTGAAATAAATATAAATTCTCGATGTACAATAATTTGCAATACAAAAAATTAAATCAATACTTTGCCTTCCTGCCATGTGTTCAACGTTGAGCCCTTTATAGGGCAGGCTCAGGGCTCTAGCGTGGCAAGGCTCTGGGGGTCTGCAGACCAGAATCGGGTGCATGCGGCTGCATGCGCTGCCTTCTCCAAATCTAGGCACAATTCTAGACAAAGACTCGTTGCGTGTGACTGTGAATCTCCACCTGGGCTGCTATGTGTTTTTAATTTTTTTTTTTTTTTAATAAAGTATACTAGCAACGTGGGTCACACATTACTAGTATTCTTGTTAACCCCTCCAGCTAAGCTAAATGCTTGTGTTAGGAGTGGGTTCACGTCGGTAGTGCACTGGGTGGGGTTCGAACCCGTAACCACTTGATCGCAAGTCCGACGCCTTAGCCATCACGCTACCGCCGCTTCGAACTTCATCCATGCATTTCGGTATATTAAACTAAAGTAAGTAATGTGACTGATTATACAAATTGGGCCTAATAAGAATATTAAAAATATCTTTAGTGCATCATGTGTTCCCCTTATTTCTATTCATTTTAAGTTAAACAAAAAAGAGTTATTATGCCTCATCTCCTTTCTTAAGTATTTTAATATGTCCAACGCGCTCTTGACTGGTTACACTTGGAATCACGTACAACGATGAGCGCCCAGACAAATGCATTTAACATTTTGAATGCGATTGGAGGCACATATACATGCTCATGACAAGTTATCTTCAATTTCGGCTTCTAATAAATAGTTCCTAGTAAGGGCGACGTCAGTTAAAACTTGTTTGCAAGTACATAATGAATACCTACTCTTTCATAATTATTTTACTCGGCTTCGCTTCTCAAGTTCATTGCAGCTAAATTCCTCAAGCCGCCAGACCAGGTGACGTCATAGTTTGCAGTTATCGTGTAGGTAAAATTTGCACGTACGAGCTAAAAGACATTCCCATTATTAAATAAAAATCTCTTAACAAAAAATTTTACCGACGAAAAGAACTAAAAGCAAAAAATAAATAAACCTTAAGTCTTAAGTAATAGATAGACAGATACAGGTCAAGCTTATATAATAATGCATGTGATAGAAATCGGCCAAGTGCGAGTAGGACTCGCGCATTAAGGGTTCCGCAACATTGAACCACCATGAAAAAAATACGTTTCTAGTAGGGGAGCTCCCTTTAATTTTGATTATTTGTTGTTATAGCGGCAACAGAATTACACATGCTGTGAAAATTTCAACTTTCTACCTATTACGGATCATGAGATACAGTCCGCTGACATACAGACGGAAGGACAGCGGAGGGTCCCGTTGGTTACCTTTTGGGTACGGAATCCTCAAAAAGAGTCGGTTCACGTTGGTAGTGCACTTGGTGGGGTTTGAACCCGGAACCCATTGATTACAAGTCCGAAGCTTCAGTCTATTTCAAAAAGTAATAAATAAATTAGCTCTGATCACTCTATCCAGTAGTCATGATGTTAGTAGTCCAAATAACTTAATTATAGTCTTCTATAGGGAGAGTAAGTGGTAACCGAGTAGGTTAACACATTACAAAGTTAAGTAATACTAGCCAGGTCAGTCTAGGATGGATCACCATTCTTAACAAATTGAGACCCCTCCGTGCCTCGGAGAGCACGTTAAACCGTCGGTCCCGGGTGCCATACAAACATCTGTGGCATTCGTTACGGGTAGTTGGAGCCTTAAAAAAAAAGAAGTCCGTCAACCTGGTCTAACTACAGAACTTCGATATCGCCTAGTACTTGGGTTGTGGAGGTCTGATGGAAGTCGCTTCACGTAAATTATCAATGTTCGGCCGTATCGTAGTTAGATTGAAAGCCGACCCCAACTTAGTTGGGAAAAGGCGCGGAGGATGATGATGATGAGTCTTCTATAGGGTGTTAGTGTACAAATCTAAAGTAGGTATACGATATTGTTGTACTTATACAGGTGACCTTGTAGGTTATCTCACTAATATATACAGATTAAACTTAATCTCTGAGGGTGTTTTATTCGAAGCAGTGGAAAGACTTCCAAAGTTCTCTTTAGGGAGGCTGCCTCAATAAGCTACGCGTATCTTTTGATTGCGTAGCTTTTTATATACCACTATTTCTGTTCGTTTATTCTTCGCGAAATATTTGCAAAAGTTACCAGAAACTCGGTATTCTAATTATTGTTGTACAAATATCAACATGGCAACTTTCGTTTGAGGGGGTACATTTTGCACTGGTTTTCACACTGTTAAGGATTCCACGTCAGACGTGCACTACGAACAACAGCACTTTTACTGTGAATGTTATCTATTGCTAGGTAGTTCTTACGACGTACTCTGGCTGTCGTTAACTAAGTAAGCCAGGAAGCGGTCGTTCAATGTTCTTTTCATATCGTATGGTTAACCCCACGGGTCATCACCTCACTGGAGCTAACAGTGAAGTGGTATGTCGGATTCGAACCAACTAAATCCACCCGAGGTTCCGCCACAAGTGGGTCTAATGCAGGGGACCCGGGTATACCCTGAAAAAGGAAGCCTCCTAGATGCCTAGATGGTCTAAATGGCGTTGTACAATATGTCGTTGTATAGTATGTAGTTATTTGTTATTATAATTTTTTTGAAAATTTTGAATTGTTCATGTGAGAACTGTGTAGTCACTTATTTAGTTAAATTTCATATATTGCTTAGCAGTTCGGAGCATGTTATGCTCACTTAGAAGTTCTGCCGATCGGGGCGTATGTGTCGGGTCGTTCGGCTCCCTTCAATATGGTTGATCTATACGATGGCTGACGTGTGCGTCATGCTCATGAACGGGTGCCGTTGGTCGGGGCTGGTCATCTCTGGACTGCTATTACTTTAATATGTATAGTAAGTAGTAATTAGCGCGTCTATTTATATTTTAGAAAAATACTTTACATTGTCCTCACATTTCATTCACATTTCATTCACATTTCGTTCACGGTTCGTTCTTGGGACCTTTGTTATTCAATATATTTATCGATGACATAAGTAACCGTTTCATATCTTTCAAAATTATTCTGTGTGCTGATGATTTGAACGTTATGAAACAGATAAATACCGTTCAGCACGCTATAGAACTACAAGAGGACCTCAATAGATTTCAGGCGTACTGCAGAACAAATAAACTAGATTTAAATGTGAACAAGTGTTACGTGTGCTCCTTTACACGTAAACCTAGTCCAATATTCCACGTTTATAAATTATTATATACCCCATTGACAAGAGTCAATCACATTAAAGACCTTGGAGTTACTTTTGACTCAAAACTACTATTTGACACACACATTGACAACATTGTTAGCAAGGCCTCAAAAGCATTAGGGTTCATACTAAGAATCTCGGCAGACTTTAAAAACATTAAAACAATAAAAATACTTTACTGTTCCCTCGTTTGCAGTCATCTAGAATACTGTTCGCAAGTGTGGAACCCTAAGTATAACATTTACGTTGATCGTATAAAGCGCATTCAGAAAAGGTTTCTAAGATATATACAGTATCGTTGTAGTTGCTATTTACCTGACTACATGAGCCGGTGTAAACAGTTTTACATTCTTCCACTCGTTGACAGAAGAAAAATAGCGGACTTTTTTATTTGGCGTTATGAGAGGAGCGATCGATTCCTCAGAACTGGTGAGCAAAATTACTTTAAATGTTCCGTCAGCAAATCTTCGACGATTTAACCTGTTACATGTTCCCGCTGTAGACTCTAACTACAGACAAAACTCATACCTAATCAGAGCGAGTCGAATGTATAATGCGGCATGCCGGAGTGTTGATGTTGATATTGACATCTTCTCCACTAGTATCACGAAATTAAAAAAACAACTGTGAAACGCTTTCTTCGACCAAGTTCGATAAACAAACAAATCATATCTACATAATCATAATCTTAAACCTATGTCGACTTTTGACTTATCTATGAATAATTTTATCTGTGAAAACTTGTAATTGGCCTTCACCTATTAGAATTATATTAAAGTTATTTCTAGCTGTAAGTTTTCCTAAAATTGTAAAATAAAGTAAATAAATAAAATAAATTTCATACAGGCTTACAAGCAATGTTACCATAAATTTGTAAAAACATTTTGAAAAAGAGTGTCTTTGGAGTTTTTTACCTGTTCTTCTCCATAGGATCTACGTATTGGAACAGGCAACTAGTTTCACGACAGACTTAGTCTGACTGACTCCTACTCCTGACAATTCAAAAATACATTTTATTATTGGTTTCATTGAAATAAATGGTTTTGATTTTGTCCCAGAATGTTATTACTACGCGGCGACGTAAATTCTGATTTTGGGTTATGTAGGTTAAATTAGAAAGATAAAAAAGTAAATATTAACAGTAGTATACATTATTTAATTAATGATAAACGGTAAGCGTAGCCTTAAACCAAAGAACGTTGAATCAAAACATTAGCTACGAGCCTATTCTACTACGGAACTCTACGACGGTCGACAGTTCTACATTTTTGCTACGGTGTAGAAGCGTTACAATAGTCACCGTAGACTATTGTAACGTTTCTGTCGGCTTATTCTAAAACTATTTAATTACTATTACATACGTAGTAATTATTATCTTATCTGTGATGTTACTGATATAGTTACTTACACTGCTTACATATTGTTTTACTACACATGGAATGTTAGTTACTGTTAGGGTCAATTCAGATTGAGCGGTAAAAGCTGGAATACTTTTAAAATGTGAATAAAATAGTAACCTTATCTCATTAAAATAGAGCTGAAAAGCGTACGCCGCTGGCCGCTGGACTAGATTATACTACGTGCATATGATTTTCACCTCTATTTTAATGTTTTGTAGTCATCATGTTGTATGTAGTCGCTCGAAAGGAGGATAGTAAAACCATGTCTATTCATGGGTATAATATTGTGTAGATACTAGCTGACCTGCGCAGTTTAGCTAGTACCTACACAATATTATACTAACTACGTCTGCGTTTGTAAATTTTTCCCGTTTTTGAAACATTTTACATTGATATTCCGCTCCTATTTGTCCTGTTGAGCGTGATGTTATATAGGCTATAGCCTAACTCGATAAATGGACTATCCAACACAAAAATAAATTTTAATTCGAAAAAGTAGTTCCTGAGATTAGCGCGTTCAACTAAACAAACTCTTCAGCTTTATAATATTATTGTGGATTAATGTGTATAGTCTGCATTATTTACAACAGTACACCGACTATCACATTGGTGTAGGCAGATTAATAGAGTATATCAGTATAATGATCATTATATTAATACGCGAACAGAATTGTTTGTACCCCTTTTTAAGAAAATTTCGCGAACGTAGTAACGTGAATTTTGGAATATTTACAGTTTATATATAGAAGAAGTGCAGAAAGAAACTTTTAAACAATATGGTTTACAACTTTAAAAATTACGTGAAAACGGCTTAATGAAATTACACGCGTCCAGTATATGCGTTGACCTGTCATGGTAAGTTAGTCTATTCAATGATAGCTCAAGTTATACTGGCCAATGAAAAACCATGGTCGAATTTCGACCACCATGCGATCTCTAATAATAATAACTTGACAAAAAGCCACACAAGTTCTGATCCCAAATTAGGCCGAGCCTGTACTATACTTATATATTTCTAAATACATTCAATTATAGATAAATTACACCCAGACACAGAACAAATGATCACGCTCATCACACAACTATTTGTCTTGGATGGGAATTGAACCCGAACGACTTGTGGCTCAGCTGTGAACTCATTGTAAAAGTACTAAACTTAACAAAATAGCGTTTAAATCTTGCAGATTAAATCTAATAACACAAAACACGATTGTTCAAAATAATTCAATAAACTCGAATCCGTGAGCGGATCCACAGTTCAAGGAGCGAGATAAAAAGCGAAAAAGGTAGACATACACAATACTATACGTAACATAAGGCGCGTAATACAGACTCAGTAACTAAAGAGAGAAACGATGGTAGCAGGTAGTTGTATTCCGATGAAGTTACACTCATCTTACATACAAACTAGCTAAACTAGACAAAGAACGATTCATGAACGATTATCTAAATGATGTATGAGGAAAGGCTACCGAGTAAATGTATTGCTGCGTCTTATTCAGCGAGATACTTGGTTATAAAATATTTATATGAAAAGGGTAAGATTGAGTGTATGTAGCGGAGCGATGTTAGCTCATCTCTCTGTCATCTTTAGTTAGGATCGAAATCAATTTTCTTTTCCAACAGTGTTTTTTCTCTTTACATCTCTTAGCATGATCATCTCGCAATAATCCCACTAATATTATAAATGTGTAGGGACACTGTATCTCGCTGACGACGGACGACGACGTCTTAAAAACAGGTTTTCAGTAACTTCTTAAAAGAGCGTTTTAAATGTAAATACAAACGCAATTTGTAAATCTGTATTAAATGCATTGTAGCAACTTCAAGAGATGCATTGTAGCAACTTCAAGAAATGTGATTTTTAATGCGGCCAGTTAGTTGTGTGAATTACGCGATGTTTTCGCCAACTTAGTACCTACCTATTGTTTAGCAGTTTGCCCATTCAGCTGCTTCGATCAACGAATAGTTTATGACTGTTTATAACACTTGAATCGTTGAAATGAATGTAATTATAAGCCATGTAAATATATGTTTGACAGAAATGAAACTCTCAAGACTTCCGCTTGAGATACATATTTCACATTATTATTTTTTTTATTTTAAGTCACCCTGAAAGCCTTTATGCAAGAACCTTCTAACACTATTATGCCTTATTATAAAACAAGTCAAAGAGATGTTATGAAGAAGTGCAGAAAAATAAATAATTTGTACAAAAGCGAAAAAGAAGTACATTTAGCAAGACACACTTCTAGAAAAGTACAAAGGAACGGAAGAAATTGATATCTTCCAGATTAATGTCTCTACCTCTGTAACCGACTCGCCGGCCCTGTTCGTTGTCGCCGCGTTGTGTCTAAGTACCTACGTCTGCTGAATTATTACCTCGCTCAGTGTCTCGGAAAAATGGAAGATAGGTTACCTTTGTCTTGATCCCTTTAAAAGAGATTAAGCATACGTCGCGAATTGCGTCTGTGATTAAAAACCATTGAAATCGAATCTGGAAAACACGCAAGGTGAAAAGAATAATGTTATTGTTTGTAAACACGTTCCTGCTAAAGAAACCTTTACGCAGTATAAAACCGGGTAATTGCGAGTCTTACTCACCGAATCTGTCTCCTAACCGGAACTAAATGTGTTTAAATCATCGGGTGAGGTACCCGGTGATTAACGAAGGCACTACAAAGTGGTTATATCGATTTCGAATCAACTAAAAACAACTCAGCGTCTCTGACATCAGACCACTTGCCAGGATGGATGAATTCATTTCAACTACCTTTCAGCTGCCGTCAGATCATATCCACTATTTCTGGCGACCCTATAAAGTGGCAATATACCTAACTACACTGATTTGTATTTGGTAAAGAGGTAGTTAAAAAGTGTAGTATTGAGACAAAAGCACTATATGAAGAATAGTATTAAAAACTATTTGGATACACAAAGAAGCAGCATTCATTATTTTAATTTCAACAGACCCCACTCACTCTCTTTGATCTGCTAGCAGGGTGTTGGACGGTTCTTAACGCATCCTACCTAACCCCAAAACCCGCGCGAAAATAATAAGAGTTATTTACCGATATTCTCCAGCTTCTGCACAATAATTCTTTAGCAAATATTCTTCTATCTAAAATAAAATGTAGGATACGCTGTGAGATTACTCGAGTACATGAAATTCAGATTCTTGTAAATAACATCCGTCAAGTGGAAAAAAATACTCGATTAATATATAGAAGCAAGTCTATTTATTATAGGCACAGGCATTTAAAAAAATGGTTTGTTAGGTCACTAGGTACTTCAACGACCTAATAAAAGGTACAAGGCAGCTGTGGGATGAAAGCGGCGCATCATAATTGTCTGTGGAAATCTTTAGGAGACACCTATGTTTAACAATAAACATTCAATGGTTAGGATGACGATAATGAT
This sequence comes from Callimorpha dominula, assembly GCA_949752705.1. NCBI lineage: Eukaryota > Metazoa > Arthropoda > Insecta > Lepidoptera > Erebidae > Callimorpha > Callimorpha dominula. The sequence goes on along the minus strand of OX457001.1, from coordinate 5,795,401 downwards.
AGCAATTTCATAATTGATAAATAATAATGAAAAAGTATGCGAAATTTTTCGATCGTTTAATCCTGGCAAAATAATCTCTTTTCTTAAAGTTTACTAGAAAATAAATTCTACCACAGACAAGTGAAAAATGTTTAACTCCAAAATAAAAATCAAAATCCAAAAGTTTAAATTTCGATACGAAAAAATAGGTTTTAGGTGGCAGCCATGATGTTAAATTGTAACGTTAAGTTGGCAACGGCATTGCGTGAGCGAGCCACTGTCGCCGCCGCGCCGCCCTTGAATTTGCGGCAATACTGCAGTCCCGTCCAGGCAATGCGATCGATTCATTAGTTCTTTCTTTTAAATCTCTTAACAACACATGCTCTCCTGATACTTTTATTTGTAGGGTAGAACTGATTAATGCGATAACTCTGCTCCGTTTTGAATAAAACTAAACTAAACTACGTTGTTTCATGGTTTTATTGTACTTTTGATGTTTTATAGGAATGCTTTGTTTCTTAGTTTTACTTTTACAGAATGTGTTTGTGAATATTTTATATTATTACGTTGAATAAGTACAGCGTTAGTTACTAAAGCCATTCAGCTATTCCAACTTAAATAAAAGTCGTCAATAAAAGAATATTAATGTTATCCCTTATTCAGTGTAGAACACGTCAAACAGAAACGTGTCTCAAACTATCGCTTGCGCATTACCGCTTTGATATGTAGTTATTCTTCCCTTTTTTTGACAGTTTAAAAGAAACATTCTCATTTTATGTCATGTTTATTACCTGCCCTCTATTACAATGGGTTAGAAGAGAATTTTGGTCTATGGGTTTTCTTGTAAGTACTATTAATGCCATCGTTTTTAGATAAATAGTTCTGAAACAATACTTTCGATGGTTTGTCAGGAGGTGATCTAACGGTTTAAGCGGACTTAAGTTGGTTTATCTGCAGCCAAGCTAGGTTTATAGTTTACTGATGTCACGGCATGGTGGCATTTTTGAAATGATTTTTCTAAGTTTATGTGTTTGCAGGCGGTTTTTGTACTGTACTAAAAACTGTATTAAAAAAATATTTTTAATGTTTTCCTGGAGGCTTATCTTTATATATAATAATATATATTATATTGTTTCACGAAGTAAATACACATCTATACATATAATAAATCTGTAGACGTATCGTTTCTGTACATTGAAATTTGACAAAAATAGTGAGGTTGTTAAAGGATAACCAACAGAGCCCATTTCTACCATTTTGGGAATTGGTGTCTGTTTGTCTATTTAGTTGTGCACGCATCACGAAAAAGAACAAAACAACCGTTGCGTAATTCGGTGTAATATTTAGTTTTTTTTGTAACATTGTCGTGGGAGAGTCATGCTTTGGGATATATGGGCCGGCTCGACCGGAGTGATACCACGGCCTCACAAAAAACCGGCAGTAAAGCAATGCTTGCATTGCTTTTCGATGAGTGCGCGACGTTACCGGAGGCCCTGGCCCTTCCCTACCTCTCTTCCTCTTCCACCCTTCCCCTACTCCCACCTTAAACTTTAAAGGCCGGCAACGCACCAGTGACTCTTGAGGTGCAGGTCCTCATGGGCGGTGGTAGTCATTTACCATCAGGTGACCTGTCTGCTCGTTTGCCCGCTATACCATAAAAAAATTACATAGTTCTCCAATTTGAACTATGTACATACATATTAACTACTGATCTTGTATCGCTATCACAATTCATAGGTATTAATATACAATTTCCCATCATCAATGGATCGCGGTCTGCAAGGCATAGGCCTGCCATCACTTTAATTGCCGATGCTGGAAAAAACTTAAAAAAACTCCGGACACGCCTGTGAAATCTATATTTTTTCCCGGACACCGTAAAATAAATAAAAATGCCGTCATTTATTTTTATTAAACTAAACAGCTTGGTAACGATTCATCTAACAATGATTGATAAAAATTTACAAAATTTACACTACAGCTATTTACACTAAACAATATAAAATACACTCTTGTTTTCGGAGGTAATCTGATATTAGCTAAAATAATTACTTATAAGACTTCTTACTTAACTCTTCATTTTGACATTACATTAAAAACCAATTATTAGGTATAATATTTATAATTAAATAATTATAATTGACCCCTGACACCAAGAATATTTGAAAACCCCAGGCGAGGAGAAACTCCCGCTTTTAGGAGGTCTTACGCCTTTTAAAAAGCAAATTGTTGTTTTCGGATGTACACGAAGTCGCTAGCTAGTCGTAGCTAATAACAAATATTTTAATTTGATGTTTATTTCCTTAACTTGTAACGTAAGCCGATAGGAACGCCGCATCCACTCACCACTATATTACACAAACATTTTAAATTTTAAATGTAATTACTCAAAAGCCCTTATGAGACATCTTATACCGTCATCGTCACCGGTACGGTGATTTGCGACGAGACGTAACATCTTATAGTCGGGAACCGTTTGAGTATTCGGCCGATAGATAAAATCTACGTGTACAATAAGATATTGACAAATAACAGCCCTTTACGTACTTTACAGAGTACCAGGTACTAATACTTGTACTTAAGATGCAATAAGATGCAGCCTTGCTATTCTGAAATTGAATAAGTCTCACATATATGACATACATTTGTAATAATTCGATAAACGAACACTGATATTAAAAAAAATAATAATGGCAACACTTCGATGGTGCTTTAAATAAACCAAAACAAACGCGAAAGCCTAGAAGATATACTTAGGTATACCTAGGTACTACTCACTTGTACAGTAGGGAGATCCACCAGGCCGACCCACGCGCGACGGATTGATTACAAATACCTGGGGGACCTTTCGTAAAGCTGTACATGTCAATGTGATATAGGTTACCTGTACAATTGTCCCCGATTTAAAAGCTTTGTAATTTACGAGAGCTTTTAGAATTTAGCTCCGTTTTTTATTGTAAATTTTATGTTTGTTTGCTGTAGATTTGTGCGTACTGTACAATTTTTTAACACAAATAAATGTTGAATGATAAAAATATATAAGGGGAATTATCGTTATTTTTCGTATGGTCCGGGTCGACCGGAGTGCCGCCGACACGGCCTCACAGAAAATTAGCCTCGTAGGAACGCTTGTGTTGTGTTTCGGCAAGTGAGTAAAGTTACCGGAGGCCCTAATCCTTCCCTTTCTCCCCCTTTCCTCAACCCTCTCCCCTTCTTTCCCCTACTCCCACCTTTAATGTCAGCAACGTACTTGCGACTCTTGAGTTTCAGGTGCAAATGGGCGGCGGTAGTCACTTACCATCAGGTGACCCGTCTGCTCGTTTGCCGCCTATCTCAAATCCGGGCCCGTAGCAAGCCCCCAGAGGTAGATTTCGTGTTTTTTTAATTTTTATTTCAAAATATATAAGTCGCATTAAAAACTTTAAATGAATCAATGAAAACTGAAGAATTTTTTGGAAAACTCGACAACTGGTACAAAACCAATAGGTAGACTTTTCTTCGAAATCTACCCAAAAAACATTAAGGGTAACGGTTTAATTTTTTTTGGCAAGTACTTTCCTACCTTGGTATACTTCCATATTTGTAGAAAGGTATATTTATAGTCTATCTACACCAAACGCTAATAGATTTTATCTGAGAGAAAGCTTGAACAGAGAAATGTTTAAAAAAGGAAATCAGAAAGTATGAAATAGATATTGAATAAACTTATTGCTATAAAAAAACTAATATGAGTGAAAGAGAATGGCTATGGGAAAGAGCAATTTTAATGAGTGAATTGCACGCACATAATTTTTTTTTACTTATGTTTATTTTATTTATTTATTAGGACAACCAACAAGTCATATACACTGATACCTTTTTAATACTATTTTAATTTTAATTAAAGGGTTAAGTTTTGACTTCATTGTAGGTCGCCACAACATGCATATCACTTCTTTCCGATGGACACTTTTCGGCGCCCCCCTACAAGTTGTTGTTACTTCACACATTAGCGTAGAGACCCTCCATAAGAGTGAGACGTCTGGCAATACATTTTTTCTTTAATAAACTTAATACCTATATAAATTACTATGGTATCTAATTAATATTTATTATATTTCAATTTTGATGTTGGTAGATGGTGGTACTGAGAAAATACTTACAGTTAACAATTAATCACCTCTCAGAAGCCGAGAATTATGATTGGTTTCCCTCACTCCAATTACTTGATTGCTTTGTTTTTACTCCCCCGAAGATTGTATGTAAGAATCTTGAGAAATGGTTTGATATGTCAAATATTGATATAAATTATTAATTAAAATACTTGTGTTTTCAGAAGAGGCCTTCTTACAGGAAGTTGGAAGGAAATTATGTTATTTATGAATAGAGCATCTAATAAAAAATATTGTATAAGCTGCTCTAATCAACTATTGTAAAATAAAATGTTAAAACAGACGATAGTCTGTAACCCAGCCCGTAAAAACAACATGTAGAACGTGTTGTAGAACTCGAGTAATCAAATATGTCATCAATCATCAATCTGTCATCAATCATCAATCGGTCATTTGTCCATCTAAAGTAAGAAATCGCAACTAGTGATAAGACCACCGTTTGTACAATTTCTTATTTTTTGTCTTTGTAAATGTTTTAAACTGTTCCTCATGGTGTACAATAAAGAGTATTGTATTGTATTGTATTGTATACTTATTAAATAGTCGTTTTTTTCTTAAGTCTTTTTTAAACTTAACAAAAATACTAGAACTCATTGCTTTGTTGGTCCAAATATAAGTTTACAGTTGTGCAAACGTGGTTCTCAGTTCGGTTTTCACTTCGGGCCCGGCCTTCGTTTTTCCTCTTTATGGTACTGCCACGAGTTAGTAGTGTTTGTCGGCAGCACCTTAAAACAATGTAGTTTCTATGTACACAGCCTTATGGCCATGTGCTTGAAGTCAAAACAATAGATAAAACTAGGTCACTTTAAATATACAAAGCAGAACTAACACTGAGCTTTTGTAAGCTTTCAAAACGGTGGGCCTGCAACGATGGAGTACATACATACGTTGTTGTTTAGTGATGAGATGATAAACACTGACGGCCTGTTGGTCTAGTGGTTAGTGACCCTGACTGCTGAGCCAGAGGTCGTGGGTTCGATTCCCACCCTAGTCTGGGTGTTCTTTGTGTCCGTTGTTTGTATGTTTGTAAAGTCCCCCGCGACATAGGAGTAATTCCTAATGCGGGAGTTGTCTTTAAAAAAAAAATCAAAAACGCGCGGGATGTTATTGGGACGGGAAGGAAGGAAAGGAAGTTCCTTTCGCCATAACACACAAATTGTATTAAAATATAGTAAATATTGTAAAAACTCGAAATGAAAATTGATCCATCTGTGAAAGATGCTCGAACTAATATATGGATAGTTAGTATACAATTATACAACCAATGTGAAAGTACAGTAATATCGCGCAAAATAGACAGATGGCGTAAATAAAATAAATCAACTCTATCGAAAAGAACGGTGGGTTTATGAGAAAGAGAAAGAGAGAGATAAATAGAGACAGAGAGATCGAGAGGCATACACTGTACAGCGGTCAGCATTTTTCGTAGCGTTTGCGGTTTTCTCAGTCGAGCCCAGATCTGCCGAGCGTCTGAAGTGTTACGTGCGATAAGGAACTTCGTTCCAAAACAAATCAAAAATCTTGCTTTTAAATATTATAGGTTACAAGTAAAGTGGCAAGATTACGCAACACTACTGAACAAACTTAATTATGGTAGTAGAGTAGTTCTAGTTGATCGCGGTCTTCTGATTGGTGGAAGTGACTCCTCTTATACGAGGCTCTATTACGATCAGATGTCTTCTATCCTTATTCCGAGTCTACATAAATGTCGTAAAATGCCTACTTTTTTTAACCTTATATCTTTACTAATTAAAAAGTTATAAGTACATAATATTTTTATATGAACTCCGACGCCAATCCGAACAAAATTTCTACAATTACTCCCACGCGAATATCAATTATAAATTTCAACGAAGTACTGAGTAAAGCTTATGAAATTCATCTACCGTTGAAATGAACTACGTCAGAACTTTCGCTTATATAAATTCAATAAACAGGTCTCCTAATTTGATCGTATTCACGATTTAAACAACGTATCGAGATAAAAAGCCACACAAATGAAAAAAGTCATGTTTAAAAGTGTTTTCGTAAATAAATTACTGTTTTCTGAGTAGACTCTAGCGTCACGAATGCTTCCCGTGCCTCATTACTAGAACATCTTAGAATTATTCGCGTGAAAAATTATCTGGGCTAACACCGTTTAAATATGGTTTAAATATTCAACCGGAAAAAATGTTTTAATTTTATCTTCAGAAAGGTTACATCGCGCCTGTTAAACCGTATTGCAGAGCGCCAATGCCTCATTCAAATGCTAGACAAAGGATGTCGTATGATGTTTATGACATGAAAACTTAATGTTAATTTTTAATATAATATTCTATATTTTTTACATGAATAATTGCATGATTGAGCCTTTACGGATATACTAAGTTATTTAAGATTTCAGAACTTTATAGTGAAAAATAAATTAATGTATGATACTTAGTAAAATAATTTGTGGATGATGGATATGAGTATTAAGAATGTCTTTGGTATCGTAACTGAGGAAAGAGATTAAGTAGAACAAAGACTAAAGGCGGAAACATACTATGGAAATGCGACGCGACGCAACGTGTCGACACCTGACGTGCACCGTGCACATTACTAACACGCGATGCCACGACACATTAACAATTTCAATAGAAGTGTGTGACATGTAGTATGAAACACACTTTTTTGTGTTGGTTTACATCTCATTCTTAGTAATGCCACACACTAAACTTTTTTAGAAGTAAATTCAAGGAATACTTTTGTAGTGAAGGCACTGCCTCGTGCCAGCTTTATATTGTAAGAAGAGGCATATAAAATTAATTTCGTTTGTATTCTATACCTTTTTTATATACATCACCAATTTGTTTTGTAATAAATATTATATTATTTTTAATAAAACTTAACGGTCAGTTTTTTAGCATGCGTTATTTTTCCATTGATCATTGTATTGAGCTAAATTTATATTATAGAAAATAGGATATAGTTTAACCAACTACCTATGTCTATTGTTGGTCTATCATTTTTGTTAAAATAATGCGAGAGACGTAAAGATTGGTGTCAACGCCTTTACGTTCTGGGAATGGATGACGTATGTCGTCAAATGTCGCTAAAAACACTCTGAGTGGGCCACGTTGGGTGGAGTGTTTAATTTCACCATTTGATCTGGTTCGATTGGATCGTGTAACGTGGGCGCGCATCGCGTAGCATCCGAAGTTGATAGTGTGATTCTAGTCATAGAAAATAATACGATTTGATTCCACTCAAATCGCATCGCGTTTCAATAGTATGTTTTCGCCTTAAGACAGGTACGACATGGCGGAAACCCTGCCAAAGGCGGTGTTACCCAACTAGGAGAATACAGAGAAGTTTATTTATATATAGACTATTGATTGGCCTGTTGGTCTAGTGGTTAGTGATCCTGACTGCAAAGCTAGAGGTCGTGATTTTGATTCCCACCCAGGACAAATAATTGTGTGATGAGCATGATCATTTATTCTGTGATGGGTGTAATTTATCTATAATATGAAGTCTATAGTATTTATCTATAATATTCAAAAACATATAAGTATGTTTATCAGCAGTTTGTTTACCTTAGTATCTACAGGTTCTGCCCAGTTTGGTATCAGACGGCCGTGTGAGATGTGTCAAGTTATTGTTATGTGTCAAGTTACGCACAACAACACAACGGACGCATGTCGTATGCCTTGAATGAAATCGTCACAGTTATACACATAAGCCTGTCTGTATTGATTGGTTTGTGTAGGTAGGAAGTATGATTGACACAAATCGAGGTTAAATAAATATGCTTGTAGGTTGATCATTACCGGAAAACAAAGAGGCCCAATTCCATAATTTGGTTTTTGTAAGTAACATACATCTCGTTAACTAAAATTGCGTCTAGTGCCGTGTGTTGTGGTATTAGGTACCAATTTCTGATTCGATCGCGCAGAGAAACACTTGGTGTTTCTCTGCGCGATCGAATTCCTCTAGCCCTCTCCATAGCTCGTTGAGCGACTCTGAACTTGCTTATCAAGCCCATAGTGAAAGACCACGTTTCGGATCCATATGTCATCACTGGTAACACACACTGATCGAAAACCTTTGTTTTCAGGAACTGAGGCATTTTGGAAGAAAAGATGCTGCGGAGTTTCCCAAACGCTGCCCATCCGAATTGAATTCGACGATTGACCTTTTTCTCGAAGATGGAATTACCTAGTGGGAGTGTTTGTCCTGGAAAACATTTACGTCATCAATTTCAAGAACTGAGTTTTTAACCATATTTAGGCGTCACATGGACATTCGACATAACCTTCGTCTTCATGTTCATGTTAAGGCCCACGCGCTGGGAAACTCAATTGAGGTCACCGAGCAACGTGCTGAGATCTTTCATCCATTTGCAGCCATGACCACGATATCGTCGGCCAACCGAAGGTGAGTGATGTATTCCGAGTGCCGTTAATATTGATGCCAAGCTCTTGCCATTCCAGGAGCTTGAAGGCTTTTTCCAAAGTGGCAGTAAATAGTTTTGAAGATATGACATCTCCCTGTCTTACGCCTCTCCTTAAAGTAATCGCCTCCGAATTCGACTCCTGTACTCGGACTGACATTGCGGCGTTGCTGTACAAACACTTCAATACTCGATGTACCGGTAGTCAATTTGGCATCGCTGGAGCTATTATATATATAATTATGTTCTGGAGAACATTCAACAATCATTTTCAAACTGCCTTTCAGTGTTGGCTTAGTGTAACTTTGAAATACTGAATGCGGGTGATCTTTATTCGTCTGTTGTCTTTGACGACACTCATAATCATATGCCTACATCCTTGTGAAAGATGTATGAAAGTTTGTATAATACTTGTGGTCGAACTTTTCGTAGAACATAGTCATGCCTATTAATGCTTCAAACTCGTCGATGACTGAGAGTTCAAAATGTATAACATATACGTGACGATTACATAAACTTTTATTAGAATCTCTGTAAGTCAAACTTTAAGAGAGACGCCAAAAATTTCGAGTTATAGAATTTTCTCGACTTATGAAGCGTTTCGACGATTTTGTACGCAAATATTTGATTTGTAAAGGTTTAAATTCATTTGAACTAATTTTGAGTTAGAGAGAAAGAAATAGATAAAATTCTAGTTTTAGGTAATTAAAATATAAATTCTCAAGTTAAAAGTTATGTAACATATTATGTACCAATAATAAATTATTCTGATGTTCTCTATCAATAGCATTTTCTAAAGTATAAAGAGCAGAATTTTCATTTTCTTCTGAGTTGTAGGTTTGCTCTCTAAATTCGGTAAATTATTTAATGCTGTTCTTGCCTCTTTCGTGAAAACTCATAAAGCGCATGTTCAAATGAAATCAATAATAATAATAAGTATCCAAAATGAAAGAGAAGGCATCAAAATATTATTTCGAGTTTCGAGTAGTGTAGGTTTCAGACTTATTGAGGTTTGACTTACAGAGGTTTTATTGTAAATATGTTTGTATGAGGATACTCTGTAAGATGGTGGGATAACATTTCTCTAATTCAAAATTCTACGCCGTTGCTGTTACGGCAGCTGCACACGAAGTTGTTGATTAATACGTCTACCTGGGACGAGTTGACCAATTTGTTAGGTCTAATTTAAAAAAAGGAGGTCAGCCAAGGATCGAACTAGGACAGCCTGCAATCAAGAAGTTACGCCGACTTTCTAATTTAATTTGGATGCTGTGCCAAAAGACTTAAGTTTTTCCATAAAGGTTTTGGCTATTTAATTGATTTTATTTGCCTAAAATTTATTTATTTTCTAAAAAAGTAAGACATATATGTACACGAAAAGAAAGGATAGCATATATTTATAATTAAACAATAACAATTTTTTTTTCACATCACGTAACGTCAGGCAATTCAAAGGTATGTAATGCCTGTTACGTGATCGTGTTGGGTCCCGTACATTTACATGTTTATAAACAACAACACCTATCTTAATTCTGTAAGCGCTTTTTAATTTATAATAAACTATCGAAAATAAAAAGAAAAGGTAGCGTGGGAGAGCCATGCTCCGCTCCTCTCGATCGGAGAGACACCACGGCCTCACAGAAAACCAGCTGTGAACCGGAGGCCCTAACCCTTCCCTCTCCCCTCCTGGTCCCCTATTCCCACCTTAAAGGCAGGCAACGCACTTGTGACTCTTGAGTTGCAGGTGCTCATGGGCGGCGGGGCGGTAGTCATTTATCATCAGGTGATCCGTCTGCCCGTTTGCCCCCTACACCATAAAAAAAAAGAAAAACTGACATTATTTTAATTAAATTAAATAAGTTAAATGCTTGTGTTAGACAGAAGTTTAGTCGCGAGGAGGCGTCGTCCGCGTGTGCCTGGACGGTCGCCTAATTGAGAAGTATAGGGTTTGAGGTTAATGCTTTCGATCATATATATATCATTTGATAATCGAAGTGTTTACCCGAAGATAGAGCACGCGCGTTTGGCTTGGTGGCTTGTGGTGTGGTGTTTCCGGACCTCTCCTCTTGTAGGCGCAGTATGGCATACCGTGTGGTTTTAGTGGCTTCGATTCCGGTATACCGTCCCACCGAAAGCCCCAGCGGTGGTGGAGTTTTCACACGCACAAGCAAAAAGGCATAGGTTAGGTGAACATCGAATCCAGCAGTTGTATGATAATGATGGCCATAAATCCGTATTATAAGTAAGTTATCTCAACGATTGTCACTTTATTTTTACGTCGTGTTAGAGTACCTAATCGTGTCACGTCTAGTGATAAAAAAATCCGGCCAGGAGGATCGCAGAGGTAGATTTCGTGTTTTTTAATTTTTATCTCCAAAAAATATAAGTCGCATTAAAAACTTTAAATGTCTACATTGTAGAGTAAAATAATTATAATATATATAACTATAAAAATAATATAGTAACTTAGGCTACTTTTATTTTGAGAAAAGAATTAGGGTTCTGCTCAAAAATATAAATATGTACATGCGAGCGAACCCGCGCGGGAACTGCTAGTTTGAAATAAGGATCATTGTTCTCGAACCAGGTTTTGACTAGTTCGTGACTTGTAACTCTTTACAGACTTTGAATTAATGACCATCTAAGCAATCGCTTTTTTAAAAGTGTGTATTACACTTAAAGATATAAACAGCATAGAAGAGCCCTTTTTGAAGATCCTAACCTGGGAAAAATTTGAAAGCCCTAATAATAAGATCATTACTGGTTTTAATAAATTGTGATAATTGTAATTGACTGAAAGTTTTCGGACGCTTTGTGCCTACCAACATTACAGGTTATTTGCGAGAAAGTAGGTTATTCCTATGTTATAATAACTATGTAGATAACAAACAATTAGTGTATAAAATTATAAACGCGCGCATCATCAGCGTCTGCTGCAACAAATTGTGGGAACGGTTTGTACCACCAACAGCTGCGAATGCAGCTGCCATTCTACGTGCTTATTCAAGTTCTTGTAATATTGTATATTATTTTTTATACTTTTCTCAAATTATTTTCAGCAAAATATGCGTTACGTCCGCTAATATTCGATGATAACCCACCACGCCAACCAAAAAAAAAATGTAACATAAATTAACAGATATCATTCGATAACTTTCAGTAAAGAAGTAAATAAATGGATAAATAAATATAAATGGATTCCAATATATTTCCACCATTGTTTCATATTTGGGTTTATTTGAACACCACGTAGCTGCTCCAATGTACGTAATTACTCTTTCTCACTTTTTAAATGTGTTTTGTATTATTATAGATAGATATATAGATAGAACTAATTAAATTAGTTGTATCTTATTAATTAATAAATTAAAAGTATAGTTATTGGTCGCCCTAATACATCTATTTTTGGTGATTCCGTTTCAAAATTAAGCAATTTACATTTAATTAATGGTAAAAACTAATAGTCAACAAATTAGACGAATTTATTTGCTGCAACTGTTCACATTTCATTTATTGAACTCATTCAAAGAAATAACTACTTACTTTCACTATCCTGTAACTTTATATCTAAGAATATTTATTTGCGAAGACCTTCTTCAGGTATCTATATAACAAGATAGAATAAAACTAGAAAATCTAGTTTACCGTAATTTTATTCCAGAAAATACAAATTTAAATTGTGAATATTTTTCTTTAACACCATTTTGGTAAATGCTCTGTGAATAAAAGTGATGACTTTATCGTATACTCATATCAGTTCAGTTCAATCCGAAAGATATGAAGATATTCCGCATAAATTGAATTCAGAATATCGATCAAGACGCTTAAAGATGGCATCCGATGTAATCTCAACGAGACAATTTCGACTGTGGAAGTCTCTGAAATGTAGAAAACGGTGAAACTTTAGTACTTCTTAATCTAAAAGAGGTTCAGTGTGGTTTTAGTAAATTCCGAGGACCTTACTTCAAACATTACACTATAACAGGCGCAGAATTAAGTGCTTGTAAGAGTATTGAAGAGATTACTTATAAAAGTAAAAGCAAAAATGGACAGTAAAAACTTACGAAGGCTTTTGTTAGAAGAAGTGACGATCGATCAGGCGGCTGTCTGAATTGTGGCCATTTAGATAGCCTAGGTTTAGTAGCGGCTTAGCAGACTTCGCCCGACACAAGGACATGGGCCTTGGCTTACAGTAATGTCAGGGGCCCGTCTCGTGTGATGTAATTCGACGTCTGTTTACTATATTTTGTTCTTTAATGGTAGTTTGCAGACAGTGTCATAGCGATTTTAGTTGTAATGGGTTTTTGATGGAGTTAGTTTTGAAAGCGGCACGAAAAGTAGTTGATAATGTATAATGTTTTATGCAATAGAGATAGAGCTTGTTATTCGCCAAAATACCTATATCTTGTTACTGAGTCAATTTGGGCTGGTGATGTTGTTTGCGATAAAAAGTGCTTGTAATCGAAAGCGGTAATTGGTATTTATAAATACTCGGAACACCGTACTTGTTACCCTTACAGTTTTCAGTAAGAGATACTTAACACTTTCGATGACATACATATATATCAAAGACGTTTGATAGGTGCTTTAAAAACAATCACCAACTAAACTGTGCTTTACTGTAGTTGTAAGCACAGTTGAGCTACCAGACGCTTCGCGTCAGCGCTAGTGGTGTGAAGTTTCAGGTGCAGCCGAAAATGCTAAAACTATCCTTTGGAAATGCAAAGAAGGCATGAAATATTGTGCTTTCTAAGTATAATATTTTTATAATAGCTTGTGCACCTGTCCTATTCACGACGATGATATATAAAGCACGTAAAATAATGTGGAACTGTCGAGTGCCGCTTTTTAACGCGATATTTGTAGGAGATCGTGTATCTATGGTATATTTGATGTAAGCATATTGTAGATAAATTACACCTAGACACAGTACAAATGATCGTGCTCCTCACACAATGAGTTATTCTGGGTGGGAATCGAACCCATGACGTCTTGGTAAACAATCAGGATGACTAACCACTAGACCAACAGACCTGTCAATGCTGTAACTGAAATATAAACAGTCGCTATAATTATTACTATATTACATATTGTTCGTAGATCAGTAAATTTCAAAAAAGAAGGGTTTTATTATTTTCCGTTTATGAACATGGAATATTCATGTTTTGTATTTTATTTTATTAATATCTCTTTGTTGTACACCATCCGAGGAAAATGTTATACAGACATATTATATTTACACAGGCATGACAATAGGCGGTCTTATCACTCACGGTGATTTCTATCAGACAACCTTTGTTATCTGTTTATTTCAAATGTATTTGTTACGTACGATTTCATTATATTTAAAAATCGAATGGAATCATACGTCATATCTCAGTTATTTTTTTTTTAAAAGACGCGTCGCCATTACGAACAGTGATATCCTAAACATTTTTTTTTACAGACTGTTACAGAAAGGTGTATTTTACCCGCCACTGCAACTTGGTCGAAACATCAGACAATTCTAAGGTACGTAATAATTTTTGCGTGATCGCGTTAATTCCCGTACATATGCATACGTATCATGGAACGCGAAAGTTAAAAAGTTAGTACTTTTTTTTTTGTTTTGTAGCGCAAATACGCGAACGAAGTTTTGCAAAATGTTCTTACCATAAGTCTTATTTACCCGTGGGTTACATAGAAATGCCTCATTTCTTAATGAGTTTTATGAGTAAGTCACCGAACACATTACAAACTGGCAGTATACAGATAACTAAATACAGATTCAAAAATGCTGAAAATTCGATTGTCTATGTCCAGTTATTCCTCTATGAAAACTTGCTTAAGTTCTTCTATATATATCATAAAGTATTAACATTAAATCGCATTCTTCTTATAACTAAAACAAGATGTATGAGTGTCTAGAAGAAATGTCTATTGTTTTTCATCTTTCATCTGTCCATGTAAGTACATATAGGCCAAAGAGATCGCGTGGAACGTTGACGACATTCAAATGCGCTGCTCAATAGAACGCCTATTGAGGTAGGCGAATGTCAGACATTCTTCTGCCAGCGGGAACTTTTATACGCATTGTGCGCAATCTTATAAAAGGTCCGCAGTCACACGGGTGTATTTTAATTCTAAGCTTTATTTATGTACCGGTAACAATGATTAATTTTCTTTAAATAGAATCATATGTACATAATTACACATGTGCTCCTTACAACAAAGGTCCCTTACTCCTTACGTCGATTTATAAGACTCGAAGCTCGGAGAACTAATGTCTACGTAAGCTACTAAGCGGGTATTTTCGTAGCTCATACTCGTAGGATCAATTCATTACAAAGATACATATAAATTACACGAACACGCCAAAAGTCCTTTACCTACTTTAATTTCAATGCTTCAAGTTCAAACTTAATTTGCTAATTATGATCGAAAGGTCTAGCAAAATGTAATGAATTATATTGAAGGAGTTAAAAGCACCCGTAACCGGCGAGTATGTATGAAAGATCTGATGAACGTGGAAGAGGCGCGGGCTGTATGTCAGGATCGTGGCTAATGGCGTTCTGCCTACCCCGGACTAAAATGAGGCGTGAGCATATGTATGTATTATTATGTACTAAATACACACAGTGCATATTCTCTGTGGAAGCCGTAATGAGGAAAGGTCAAAGACAATGCCGTACTAGTCAATTAGAGGATTAACAGCTCAACCAACATACGGTAGCTGACGATTACAGCGATTTATGTAGCTTGCGCACTCTGTCATAATGCACCAACTCAAAGGTGTATAGGGAGCATATGTTTTTTGCAACGACTCGAACATTTAAATGTGGCATTGTACCGCAAATGAATAGCGGATTGAGGGCGGACATGTCATTCCAAACACATAAGAAAAGTATACCTTTTATCCGGCGAGCCCTGTGTGCGAACGCCGGCGTCCGTGGCGCTTAGCCCCGGTGGTGTAGTGCTGTGTATTAGGTTGATGGAAGCGCCAAGGAGGGCTCCTGGCCGCGAGGGGCCGGCGTTGCTTCGCGTAGCAAGCGATGGGCGCGCGTGTGCCTGGAGGTCGGTTTGCCGGCGGAGTGGGCTTTTGTGTGACAGCCGGCGAGGGTGCGCGCGCTTGCACCACCGCGCATGCGCCCTACCGTACCGCAAGCGATTAAACTAAATACACCAGCACGCAGCGTCACTACATTTGTTATACTGGTGTGCTTTTGCGTTACCTACATATCGAGGTAAGCGTTATAATTTTTTGTAATGTCTTATTCTGACTCAAATGTATTTCTCTATTGTGATTCCACTATGTATCTTTAGTATTACGAAGCTTCTTTTACAATATAATTCGAACATATTTATAATTGAAGGGCTTGAACTAAAGACAAGACGTAACCAAATGTTTTTTGAAGAAGAAATTTTGTAAATTAATGATTTTTATTGCGAGTTTTTTTATTACTTAGTGGACATGTAAATAAGGGTGGCAATGGTTGACTCATGTAAGTAGCGTGTGGGCTATTTGAATCAGCTGTTCGTATCATGTTATCGGGCTGGTATCGATTTGTGGCACTTTCACTGTTGGGCGCGAACTCTTGTTCTATGTTTTGGCGCCGCTCCAGAAATGGCGGACACCCTACCAGTTACTAAGCACACGCCATTTTCACATAAAAATGATCACCGAGTAAACTAAAAATTACTTACTTTTCTGGCAAAAAATATGTTGATACATTATAAATACATGTCTGTTTGTGGATATTATCTTATTGAATTGATTGAATGAGGTTATGAGTACCAAATATGTTTTGATGAGCTTCATGGTCCGTATATTTCGTTTAATTTTTTTAATTCCTTTTGTCGTGCTAGAGGAGTGGCAAAACAATACTTTTTGGTTAAACAATACATGAATATGAATAAAATAATTAGTAAATCGCATGTGACTTTGTCTGAAAATTAACAAATTAAAAGCAACTAGTATTAAAAGGATTACATTTTATGACATAATATTAAAATGACAACAAATTTATATATTTTGGACTGGTAAGAAAACCAAAAATATTATTATTTCAAAATAGTAATTTTGCTTTTAAAGTTCAAATTCTTGGCTTAAGCGGTTTCATCAATAGGTATGGTCAGTTAGTTAGACCAATCCACTTTTATATAGGTAAATAAGACCGAAGTGAAAACATAAAAAAAAATGAATGGAAATAAAATTAATTATAAGAATAAGAACACAGTGGAACTAAAATGTGAAATATATATCCATACATCCTCAAAAACTTTCATGTTTATAGCAGATATATAAATGAATCCCTATTTTCCTTGGTCACGGCACCACGCGTGAACGGCTGGACCGATTTCGCTAATTCTTTTTTTTTGTGTTTGTTATTGCCAAAAGGTTCTTATGAAAGAAAAAATTAAGAAAGATACTCGAAAAAATAGATAATTTAAAGACCATATTAACTTTTCTAATGTAACCTTGGCGCTTTTGACAGTTGGCGCGATTGTTCAATATTCATAGTTAAGACAAGACAACGTCTGTCGGGTTAGCTAACTAAATATAAAAAGTAGGTATAAGTAGCTTTCGAGATTTGTAATTTTTTAAAGATAAAGAAGGAAGATGAACTTGTAAAGTATATACACTCTGGTAGAAGGTAAAAAAAAAGAAAGTAATTTTCTTTTAATTTAGTCTGCAAGAGATCGCCGTGAGCGATAAGACCGCCAATTGATATGCCTGAATGTTTGTATTGTTTTTTTTATTGTATCTTACATTAAAGGTGTACAATAAAGAGATAAATAAATAAATAAATTAATATGGTTAAACAGAAATTTAACTACATTTAATTATTGTTAAAATTAAACTATTTACAAATTTACTGTGATTATAAGACTAATTAAAATATATATATATACGGGCTATTTACATGTATATATATATTATACATTACATTATAAATATATATATGCGTCATAAAATTCTTCCGCATCGTCGCCTACTGGCAGTGTTCCCAGAAGGCTGGCAGTAGTGCCACGTTGAATGGCAATGCTAATTCACTGTGCAAGAAAAAGGCCCGCCTTCTGGTCACGAGAAGTGTCGATCAGTCGCTTAGCTAATTCCTTATAAAAGGAACGAGCACTCGGACCCCATGACCCTAGCGTTTCGACCCCAAACGGCTCATAAACATAGTTACTAGTTGAATGATTGTATTTATGCCATTTGAGGCTTTCTGCTGATGCAGCAGCAGCGCCAGCACAACCAGCTGTACTTGGAAGATGTGATGGCGCGAGGGTGTCAACGCAGGTTGCGTCCCACACCAAAGGCCTACCCATCTTCCAGGGCAGTAACGACATACATACATTTTCTTTTCTTTTACTTTTTTACACATATTTTTTAAGTTTTATCTGCTGACTAAAATTTGTAATATTTTCTTTCATTGTTGTCAACACTTGTCTGCTTATTACAACATTACAACAGTAGTGTATAAAAAAACGGTCAGTCGTAGGATTGCACGTCAGAAGTGAAAACATAACATACATATATACACACCCAAACCCCCCAAACCCCCACACCCACACTCCCACCCCCACACACACATATACACAATCACACACACACACACACACACAAAAAATATCACTTAGGTATCTGTTATTATTGTGGTTGTTTTCTTTTTGTTTTTAAAGGCGTCTGGTACTTGAATCACATACCTATATATATCTAGGTTCTAGTCGATAATGAAATGACAATGATTTATTCACCTCGGTAACAAAGTAACACTTATGAAAGTTGGAAGCTGCATTTTCCTGTAGGACGTGTTCGCAACACAGTAGGGTAGGTAGAACACGGCAATAAAAACTTACAGCCACTCAGTTTCAATTGCCAAGTTACAATGTTGTGTTTCAAGTGGTACTAAGTATTGTCAATACACGATGTGGAATTGAAAGACCTCTGACTCAGCAGTCTGGATCAGTAACCTCTAAGTCTAGACCAACAATACAGTTCTTAATATTGTGTAATTCTTCTTCTTTAGCCACACTTTCCCATTTTACTCCCGCCAGTTTTTTGAGGTCGTCATATCAACGCATATATAGTCTTCCTCGTGGGCGTTTCTGGCCCACGATCTCCTCTCTCCCACTGCCCTGCACCACGAGTTTTGCCCACAGGCAACATGGCCAGACCACTTCAATTTTGCAACCCGTTTAGTAACATCGCTTACTTTACTCAGTTCTCTTACCCACATATTCCTTTTACGGTCTCTCAATGTAACTCCTACCAGTTTTCTCTCAATTGCTTTTTAGGTCACCTGAAGTTTGTGGATGAACTTCTTAGTCCTTCACGAATACAAGCTTTTTGTTCAGCGTTGATTTTCATGCTGGTCTGGTAGTTGTATAATATTCTCTTTCTATTTCTCTTCTTATAAAATACTAGCTGTTGCTAATTGTTAGCGTAGAAATTCAAATCTATCCCACAGGAACCGTACATTTTCTGGGATAAAAATAGCCTATCTTTTATTCCAGCCTATAATCTATCTCTGTGCCAAATTTCATCCAGATCCGTTCAGCCGTTCAGACGTGGTTGCGTAATAAACATCTATCTATCCAAACTTTGGCATTTATAATAGTATATAAAAATAAATATAATATAAATAAGATTCTCATCTAAGAGAATATTCTCGAGAACTTCCTATTACTTGTATTACATAGCATTCACTAGATTCAAACTGAGCATAGTGGGTACTATGTACTCGTACTCTACGTACTCGAAAGTACCATTTACAGCTTAAGTAAATATACAAAAAATATTTTATTTGAATATATATATACAAATTTCTTTAAGTAACTGCTTGATTATGAGGTTTTACCAAGATTTCAGTAAAAGTTGACGACAATAATAATTATAATCTGTGACATAATTGAACGGCCAAGTTCACTTTTAATAATGAGGATGATTTTCCTAAGTTTTATTAAATCAAGTAAAGTACCAGATTCTATACCAGATAGTAAGTACATAGTAGTACCAGTTTATCCGATACCTATAATACCGTTCCAATACCAATACCAATATATCAGATCTTTTATATAAGATGGTTATACAATTATATTTCATATGTTCATAGGAAAACGGCTCCTAAACTTCCGCCTCCGGTCCCTATCATTATGTATCTCAGTTTTCAGTTCCTTGCTCGTTCACGATAGATTTGATTGACTTCATATAATCGATGTGTTCTATTATACTCTAACATAATAAAGAAAAACTAACCTTATAACAATATAGACGTAATTAATCAATCTGACTTATTATAAATCTATAGATTTAAGATTTTACGTTTTAATTTTAAACATTCTACGTTCTCAGCTCTATTGGTCTATTACGTGATCAAGTAATCAAATATTATCGTGTCATTTAATAAATTTAAGTACTTTATTGTAATCAGGTGTCATCCAAGTAAGAATATGACAGTCAGTCTACCTGGAAATTGTTACTTGAAGAATATCATTTGCAAGATTAAGTATTTTGAAAAAAAAAAAGTTTCACTGTCTAAATTAATAAGCTTTAATACAATATAATCTGCTGGATTATTATTAATTGTTTAAAAAATGTTCAGTGGCACGCAAGGCGACAACATGACGTGTTTGGGACCGTTATCAGTACACACCGGTTATTTAAAATTGCAAAAGAGAGCAATGATTGCATTGCATTTCTCCGAGTGAGTGAGGTTACCGGAGGCCCTAACCCTTCCCTCTCCTCTATTCCCGTCCTTCCTCTCTCCCCTCTTCCCACTCTTGTCCACCTCCCCCTCTTCTCCTACTCCCACTTTAAAGGGCTGCAACGCACTTGTGACTCTTGAGTTACATGTGCCCATGGGCGGCGGTAGTCATTACCATCAGGTGACCCGTCTGCTCGTTTGCCCGAATAATGCAAACAAAAAATAAAGAAAAAGAAAAAGAAAAATACTCCCCACGAATAGCCTGCCATGCATGATCATCTAACTTGTTCGAAGGACACTCCAATTTGTGTTAGAGGAACATCATAATTTCGTTCCTCCACATGGATCCTCTATCTTCATTAGTCATTTGACTCAGAGCAATGGTTGAAAACAACAAGAGCAAAATTTCGTGATGGATGGTTAATTAGTTGAGGTGTAAAAGCGTAAGAAACAAAAAAGCTCACAGTCGCATTTATGGTAAAAATTAGGATTTGTTTTTAGAGTATAGGGGGCAAACGAACAGACGGGTCACCTGTTGGTAAGCGACTACCGCCGCCCATGCGCACCTGCAACTCAAGAGTCACAAGTGCGTTGCCGGCCTTTAAGGGAGTACGGGAGTAGGGGAAGGGGGGAGAGGGAAAAGTTAGGGCCTCCGGTAACCTCACTCACTAGCGAAAAACAATGAAAACATTATTTCATGTGTCGGTTTTCTGTGAGGCCGTGGTATCACTCCGGTTGAGCCGGCCCATACGTGCCGAAGCATGGCTCCCCCACGAGAAAGAATATAACGAAATATAGATATATTTCGTTAGGTTGGTTACACAATTTGGAATTATAAGGCTATAAAGACATTGCATGGTGCAAATTGCTGGTAAACATTATTCGCTAATTGTTATACCTGCAAAGTGTGAGTGGATAATGTTTCCGTATTTTAGTTGCTAACGCGATGGGGAACGTATGAGCTCACTGCGGATAGTCGCACTGGGTCAAGGACATTGCACAAATCCGCAGTTTCCTTTATGACGCATATGTACCCGAGGGGTGCACCCCTGCAGTGCTTTCAATTAACAAAGGCACAATGGGGACCCTATCCTATCGACCTATCGATATATTTATCATTTTAACAACCGTATCAAATTAACATTGAAATTTATGCAACCATTTTTTATATTTTCATCTTTCTCTTTTTATATTTCTAAGGATGGCTGATGTTAAGTTGTCTATTTTATAGTATGTATATGTATGTACCTCATTTTTACCGGCACGATAGAGGTCGCAATTGTGCACCGATTGCTTTCAAACTTGGACGACAAATCAACAGGGCAAAAATGAAGGTTAAGTTCGTGAATGGGGAATATTCCCCCTAAGGGGGAATATTCAGATTTTCAAAAATCAGTTTTGTAGGATAACTTTTTTCCTATGAAAATTTTTAGGACCGTTTAACAGTAATAGCATGCCCATAGTAATGGTCGAGTTTTCCAAAAATTTGTTCACAGGACGTCTAGTTATGATCCATGGCCTGCTGCGGGACCGGATTTTTAACTGGCGGGTATTTTGGGGTCTATGGATCATAACTAGACCTCCTGTGAAGAAATTTTTGGAAAACTCGACAACTGTTAAAAAACCAATAGGTAGACTTTTCTTCGAAATCCACCTAAAATATAAGTAAAACAGACAAATAAATGTAAGCTTATATCTATTAACTTTTAGTATGTTCATGTACACAGAATAAATAAGGAAAAAAAGTGTAAGGACATTGTATACTTATAGATAATTGCATGATCTACAATTTTTGTCTGACCTTTGAAAAATTTCTTCACAAGAGGTCTAGTTATGTATCCCTAGACCCCAAAACTTTAAATTAATATCATTTTGAAAATGATCCTTACAGTTTTTTATGCCGTTTTTTCTCACAGACTACCCATTCCTCTGCGAACATATCCTTGTTGACGTTTTTTTTTTTGTTTCGATTCAGACAATGCATGCTGCGTTACGCTACAGTTGTGCTCGCTGCGCACACCTCTATTTACAATAGAGGCAGAATGGAATCCGGAAATGAATATTTTTTTGGAAAATTTCCTGTACGTTAGTTTAAAAAATGTGTAAAATATCTTGGTCTCAATTTTAAGATATTTAAAAAACTAAACCCTAGTACATTAACTAAATAGTTTGTTTTACAAACCAAATATGTAGTGACAAGCATAAATTATTTGATGACTTCGGATATTACATTAAATGAATGTTTGGCATCATCGTAAAAAATAACTTGATAACTTGTCTCACCATGTTGCATTTAATCAACTCTTAGGTTCTATTTATACCAACCGCTTTCTTTACATTATTTATTTCATAACAATATAAACATACTTTGAACGTGTAACCCAATCCATTACAATTACAAGTTAATAACTCAACCCAATAGTCGTATAATTCGAATAAATCGATCTGACCATTCTGCAAAATTAGTAGGCTCTTAGCGAGCTGCCCTAATAGTTCAGTACAGTCCTCCGTCCTGGAAAATGACGTGGTTAGACGGCACAAGGAGTGGTGGCGTATGCAGCTGAAAAATCGTTGAGTTTAGCTTAAAAAAGAAAGGTATCGGAAATGCTTTCTCTGGTGTAGGTCTGTGCCATGAAGCTCTACTGATACTGGCATTTTCGTAAGCAGAACATTTTCATAAAATCGGTTTGAATGACCGCAAATAACCCTTTGTTGGAATAGCATCTTTTTCGTACAATACTCTCACTCTTTCAAACTTGCGAACTGCGACTAGAGTTACCATAAATATTGTTTATCTGGAAATAACTAACGAAACAACTTTATTTTTATGTCATTGTAACTACTTTTGACATTCTAACAACGCTTAAGAAAAATGCTTAAGGCCTATTGGGAATATAATAATAACATTAATTGTCTCTAAACATTTTAAAGGAGAATGTGCATTTTGTCTTATCGGCGGCCAGTAACGAAATCTGTGTCAAATGATAACTTTTACTAAGGATGCTACTACTTACTACTAATGGATAACTAACTACTTAGTAATCTGTGCTTTTATTAAGGACGTTACGCTGTAAGTCATTTGAATAAAAATATATTTGAACGTGAATAATGTATGGAGCGATATCGTTTTATAGCAGATTTTTATTTATTTATTGGTGTATGTAATGCATTATACTTAACTTCGAAGTTTCTCAAATCTTTCAGAAGAGATCTTATTCTGTTTGCATTCGGTTCATATCAGATCAAGTTAGCCCGCAGCTATTATGCTGAGCACATAGTACAAGGCTTGTATAATATTGAAGTGTACCGAGAGCAACAAATAAGATTCTTCGTGAGTATATTGAAGAGTAAGATGTGTAGTTGTTACGTTTTCGAATCCAATCCAGACATGCAAGATCCACGATTTATTTATTTGTACATTATAATTGACCAATGAAAAAAAAAAAGACATGCTATCGCTCCTTATCGTACAGTTGGATGCTGTGCACATATTATGTGCATAGACCAAAAACCAAACAGAAGATGTTTTGTTACCAGCAGCAGAATTAAATGTCCTCATAGGACATGAGTAGGAACAAAAATAAGTGCAAACTAAAACTGTTTTTATTTCTAAGAGTTTTCACCACTCTATGTTGTCATTTATATAATGTGTTGCGTCTACGATATTACCAATAAGAGCTGTCATTACTAAGTTGTCGTTAATGTAGTGTGTTGCGTCTTCTTGTGAAGATTCATACGGCACTTAATTTTGTTTTACACTGTATCTCCGTATAAGAATGGGTTAATTTGTAAACATGATTTATTCCCCTGAAACCTGTAAGCAAAAAAGTCATATTAAGTCATATTCGTTCGTTTTTTGATATTACATTTCATTTTTGCACTGAAAGAACATGAATACTTAGAAAAACAATGCAAAATCTTCTAAAACAAAAAGTCATTTTACTCACTTCCTATAAGAATCTCAGCAATAAAACTTCTACACAGTAATTGTAGGACTAAACCACATCAGTAAGTACTTAAAATAAAAATACTTAAAATTTTACAAACAGATTTTACACGTTTTTAAACCTTTATTGGCAAGTAAATTTTACATAGATACGTTATCTGTGTAAAATTTTGCTCCATATAGATTGATTAATGTAGACTGATTGTTTCCTGCCCCTGTCGCGATATCGATCCAGCGTTCAAGGGGATTTTTCTTCGTTCTCACTCTATGAAGTCCTACTACAACTCTGATTAAATCAACCTTTTTTTTGTTTAAGCGATAGTAAAGTGTTTCATCCGAGTGGCGTTTGGCCTAGGGCTTATAAGAGCATTAATCCCTTTTTGAGCGTTGTCCCTTTCTGAGCGCTGTTTTGTGTTTTTTAATGATTTTAGCTGACTGTGCTTATGTTAGACTAATCAATATTTTTCTACATATCATGTCTAACCATATGTTTTTTTGCCTGTTAATAATAGACCTTTGAAATACAACATAACTATTGATGGGTTTACTTAATTGTAATCAATCCTGGGTAATTTTTTTTACTTTCAAGTTTGTAACAAGAAAATTCTTTTCTAGTTTAGCCTGCCTTATGGCGATGTAGACCGAGCTAAATAGTTAGAAAAAATATAGAACACAGTTTAGCATTATATTTCAATTAAATATCTCTGAATTTCAATGTGTTCGTACCTATACCGATTCGTTCGATTTATTACATTTATTACTTGGTTATTTACATAAGATAAGTTAACTACTCTATAAATATAGGTTATATAGAACGTGGGCCGAAAATTAGTAACTTCCTACTCCATAATTAGCCCTAATCAAAATTAGAAACTGAATGAAATCATTCGGATGTGCTGAATACGACTTTGATATGTAAAATCGCTTTGTTTAGCATTATTTTGCGTTATGTTTGTGTGTGGTGTTGTTCGTATTTTGTTTATACAAATACACGATGAATTTCAAATCTTACATCTCTCACAACCATGTCTGTCGCCGACATTAATAGCCGTTCACGTTTACAATGTGAACGGGTACTGATGTGGAAGGGCCCTCTTCTAACACGTTGTGTGAAGTCACACATTCAAAACGAGATACATAGGTGGAGAAAGGAAACTGATAGAAATTAGCACCATGTACAAAGACTAATTGAAAGGAAAGTATTATTAGCTGTTGGCACTTCTTAGTTTGTAAATACTAATTGCCTTAGATTTTTTCTTTTGATATCCTTACAAAACTAGAGCATTTACTTACGCATAAGTATGTGTATTTTTATACAAACAGCACATTGATTAGTGTAAAGAACTTATGTTTAATATTTAAAATTGGTTATTTACAAAAAAATCGCTAGTTTGCAAAAATCGCTTAGGAAATTTGGCATAAGCTCACAGCATCAGTACATAACGAACTGATAATACTGAAAGGATTCTTCCATTAAGCCACATTTATGTTTGTATCTCTGTCTCTCTCTCTC
Organism: Callimorpha dominula; assembly: GCA_949752705.1. NCBI lineage: Eukaryota > Metazoa > Arthropoda > Insecta > Lepidoptera > Erebidae > Callimorpha > Callimorpha dominula. The sequence goes on along the minus strand of OX457001.1, from coordinate 5,769,708 downwards.
TCTGTCGTTGTTGTGGTTGGATTTGAATACTGGTTGATTTGGCGACTCTCTTGATGAGAGACCGTGGTATTCGGGTTTGAACAAATCCAGAGACCAGAGGCTAAATTGTGACTAAAACGTTGATTCGGGAGAAGAAAAAACACAAAAAGGTAACACATTTTTGCACTTCCCAGTTTAATGGAACTATTTTTTGAGAATTAAGAAAATTCCAGAGAAATTCATTCCCGTTAGTCACTTAAAAATGAAATAAGAATTAAAAAAATCTGTAGTATTTAATCATAGAATTGAAAATTTTATTCAATAAAACAAATAATTATATCCGGTTTCGGTAATTTTCAGACCAGAATCAGACCGCCGAGTCTGGCCTTCGCGGCGGTCTAACTGCATCTGGACTCCTTACCATTTTTGCTTGATACGCATGTTTGATTCTGACAAAACCAGATCATTGTGCTTTGGTGAAGCGCTTTCCCTTATGTATGTTATGTACTTATGTTTTTTGTGATTTACATATCATGTTAGTTATAATAGTTACTTTTACTCACCCCAAGGCAAATAGTTGTATAGCAATCGATATAGTTGGTCGTGAGTTTTTATTATTATTTCTTCTCACTGTCTTGTAGGTCGGAGATCGCTCCTAGAAGCCTGTGAACACCCCAGGAGGCTTCCGTGCTTCTGGATGAAGCTAGGCTGCCTCCACAAGCTTTATGTGAACGCATAATTGACCGCCTATAAGTCTAAATGCGAAAACAAAGCCCTATACCAATACCAATACCCAGTCTTGTATCGGTTTTACGGATTCTTGCGCCGAGACATAGTAATGTAGCTTTTATTATTTGCAGCTATTACTTCTGTGATATAGACATAGAATAAAATATTTAGGACATTTCTTAATAATTTTCACGACAAACCGTGTTTGACTCAATGATTTGGATTTATTATGACTGATTACTAGAGATCGGATAATCGGATGCATATTTACCTAAAGTTATTTTTTGGATAACAAATTATGGAAGCGGCTTCTAAGTATATTTTTATTTAAAATAAAATCCCGGGATTCCGGGATCGCATAACTAATCGGATGTATATTTACTTTAAGTTAATTCTTTTAAAGTTAAGGTGTTTCCCATTCGAGTATGTACGTATGTAAGGTATAAGAAAAATGGTGGTGTGGTAAATAAGAAAAAAAAAATTAATATAAACTTATTTATTCATTACATCACATAATATTTTTATGTTGTACACACAGAAACTACATAGAAGAGAAATGAAAGATAGAAAAGTTGTACATGGGCGCGGGATTCTTTCGATAAAAAAGTGCTTTCCATAATAGTCAACATCTCAACTTTAGGTAAATATGCATCCGAATATCCGATCTCTACTGATTACACATCAGAGGTGTTACAAACCTTTTAAGGTCCAAATAATGCTTTATGAGCGTCATATATACGGAGTCATAAATATAGGAGGTGTATAATATACCTGAATAAGATTTCCGCGAACTCTTTGTACATAAAAATGCTTCCACGTACACGTTATTTTGAAGTGTATAATTTTTAACGAACGTATAAGTACCAATATATAGGTAGGTACATCTTATATGTAAAAGCTTAAAGCTTTTACTGATGCGATGTTAAGCCTACTAAGTAACTGTCAGACACATCGAAAGTTTTCGACATAATCCCAATTCATTATAGTTAAACCTTTACCAAAAAAACTTACCTAGCTTCTTTGTTCTGTGAATAACAAATCGTTTGAATGTAGAAAAGTCAGGGTTTCGTATTTTTAAGTGACAGCGTAAAATGCACTTTTCTTGCACTTGATCTTGTTGAAAAAGTCGATGCGGTTGCATGAGTTAAGGCGGGAACATGCTTTGAAACCCGATGCCAACCGACGCGTGTTGGTTAAGTCGAATCTATTCCTGTTAGATATTATGTTGAATGACAAGCAATAACTAGGAACACACAATAGTACGTTTTCGCCTTTATGCAGTCAATAGGGTCAGTACCTACCAAAGAGTATACAAACACTACGGTACCTACCACATAATAAATAACCGTACCTACTACCTGCACGTTCAAGTTTATGTTCAAATAGTTCTGTCGACATGTATGTATCCTTATGTTTCTCGGTGAGGTCACGGCATAACTCAATCATAATTATTTATATTGGAGTCGAACTGACTGCAACAATACAGCGTGTCCGAGAGCACCCCTTTTGCCAAGATAGACTGTTTTGGGGTGGTGCAGAAGTACCCACCGACTCTAAGAAAATCCTGGCCACTACTCCAGGGAAACCTGCCCCCGCTTTCGAGAAGCACGTGTCTAGCAAATGCGAGTCGCACTCTACACGATTGTAAGGTCACGAACTCGCCGGGCCACCACCAGGCAACCTGAGTGTTTTTGAATAGGTTTTTTTCCCTCGCAGCTTCGTCGCTTCTTGTCTGTTGCCAGTAATAGCTTGGTCGGATAAAGGACAAACCTTTATCTACCTAGACCGTGTCCAATGCCTCAGTACGAATTCGGAGATAGTTAATCCGTCCGTTCACTAATAAGTTAAAATACAAATGGTGCAGTTTTTTTATGGTTACAGCATCAGTTGTACTTATGTGTTGCCAACCTATCGGTTGATTTAGTAAAATCAACAGGGGCAATACATAATAATAATAATATAATTTATTGTCTCAATAAAGATACATACAAGGGATAACACATGAATCATAACAGTCTTAACATGTACTATAATTATGTTGACCACTGGTACCCAAAATAAGATTTAACTTGTGGTATGGGTACCAGGGCTCTCATACTTAATTGCAACAGGTTGTTAATGAGAGTGTAGTGTATCGTAGATGAGTATGCATGAATGAATTGCTTAAGGTAGGAATAACCTATATATATACATTAATATTATAATTATATACTCATTCAGTATTATTAGAGTTACAAGTATATATACATTTATATATATTTTGAGTGTGTGTGTGGTGTGTGGGTGTATGTGTGTGTGTGGGTGTATGTGTGTGTGTGGTGTGTGGGTGTGGGTGTGTGTGTGTGTGAGGGATGCATTTTGGATTATAATATACTTAGTTTAATCAAACTTTCCGTATCTTCATAAGATTTGGACAAGAGCCATATGGTAACTTTTTTCTTGCATTGCGATCTAGTTAATGGATAGATGTTGCAATATTCATTAGCAATATTATATAAATGACAGCTTACAACACTGTGGTTGCGCGCTGCCAACGCACTTCTGAAGCTTTGGGCTTGGCAGACCGTACGTGCACGGCGCTTTCTTGTGACTTGGATGTCATATTCCAGACTAACATGCTTTCTGCAGATTGTTTGAAGCACAAAGAGCTGTCTGACAGTAAGCAGTTTACATTCGTGATATAATTTTGCAGTCGAATATCTAAAAGGCTTAAAAGTCATAACCTTAAGGACTGCTCGTTGTGCTCGCTCTAGGGGCAGAAAATACGATTTCACAGCTCCACCCCAGACAGATATACAATACGTTAAAACAGATTGACATAATGCATAATAGACCAATTTTAAGGTGTCAAATTCAGCTGAGTAACGTAATTTTTTGAAAATGAATATCATCTTGCGGACGCGGGCAGTAATATTAGTCAGTTGGTATTGCCATGAGATAAGATTATCAATAAACACTCCCAGATATTTTGTGTGAGTAGTTCTCAGTATAGTTGGGCAGTCGCAGGTATTAGTAGATGTGTATGTCGAACAAGTATGCGCTCTTAATTTGAATGTTTCCAAAGATGGTTGGGTTATAGCTGTCTTTGAGAACGTGATGTAAGTAGTTTTGTTGAGGTTAAGTGTTAGTAGATTGTTCAAACCACTGCACTATATGACTAAGAGCGCATTCTGCACGAGCAAACACTTCCGGCCAGTTTTTGCCCCGAACAAGTATTGCAGTATCGTCTGCGTAGGTAATGATAGAAGAATATGGAAGTGATAGGGTGCACAGGGAGTTTATATAGAGTAGAAAGAGGGTTGGACCAAGGATCGATCCCTGTGGGACGCCAAAAAGAAGGGGTGCGTTGCCACTAACAATGTCATCTATTTTTACACACTGTGTCCTTTCGGAAAGATAATCTTTAAAAATTCAAAGTGCATATCCGCGGATGCCCATTCTCTCCATCTTTAGTAAGAGGTGCGGAACAGAGACAGTGTCAAATGCTTTGGTAAGATCAAGAAAAATTGACAGGCATTTTTGTCCATTATCAAGGCTATTCACTATTTCATCAACCAGAGAAGCCACTGCATCATCAGTCGATATTCCCACCCTAAAACCAAATTGATTCGGCGTTAAAATATTGTTTTTCCTTAAAAAGTTTCTTAAGCGGGTGTTTAGCACCTTCTCTAGGATTTTGGACAGCGCACGCAGGACAGATATGGGCCTGTAATTATTGACACTGTCTCTGTTTCCACTCTTAAAGATGGGGTGCACAACAGCCCTTTTCAGAGATTTGGGAAAAATCCCCTCAGCCATAGAAATATTGCAAATGTGGGTTATTATTGGTACCAGGGTGTTTGAGCACTTTTGCAATAAATGAGCAGGAATGGCGTCCCACCCGACAGCGGCATCTTTACGCAAACTTCGAATAATTAACTCGACCTCAGACTCATCCGTTGGCAACAAGACAAAGGAATCAGCATTGATGTTATCATTCAACAATTGTTTATTTGTGTGTTAGGGCTAATTTGTAATGCTAAGTCGCTACCGATGCGGGAAAAATACTCATTAATTTGGTTTACAGATGTCAAATTATCCCTGTCTATATTTAATAGTTCAACAGGAGATTATTTAATGGAATCCGTGTGTGTAATGTTTTTAATTATTTTCCAAGTAGAGCGTGGGTTATTGCGTGCTTCACGTAGTTCATTATTCTCGTAGTTATGTTTTAATCTTTTTAACAATTTGTTGCAGAAGTTGCGGTATCTGAGATAGGTTAATTTAAGGGTATAATTATTAGGATCCATTTTACATACATAGATACTTACATACCAATTTAAAACATTTATTGACATAAGTTTGTGTCTATATTCAAAGTCACAAAACCCAACACAATTTAATAATAAAAATATTTACTTAGAGGTCTACAAATAAATTTACTAACTGGTGCCCGCGACATCGCCTGCATAGAATAAGTATTACAGGTAGTCTATTTTTTGTCCAAGCTTACATCAATCTCTATATTAATTATAAAAATATAATAAACTGGTACCTATGTATAAAAAAGTAAAAAGTATAGCTTACATAGTTGAACGCATTTTTGTTCTTTCCATCTTTGTGGGTTTGATACTCTTGAGCACGCCACATGTACTCAGTTGCCCATGGGAAACATTTTTTAAATATAAATACACCTTTTTTGACGTGTAAAAATCTTTACGGGTCAACATCTTACAAGATGGCATCTTTTACTGGAACCGACTAAAATCACATGGTGTTTCGTCAGGGGGTCCTAATTAAAATAATAATAATAAATTTTTATTGTAACACAAAATGATATTCAGTTACAGTGTAAGCTCTGATTCCCAAACTAGCGTGAGCTGTATGTTGGGAATCAGTTCCTTCCCAAAAAAAAAAGAAAAAAAAAGGGTGTTGTTATATTCTAGCTAATATAATAACATCCTTTTTTTTTCTATTTCTAGTTTATAGTTTATATTACATTCTTGTTGTTTTAGAGTATTGTCTGTGTGTGTGTGTGGTTTGTTTGTGAGTGAGTCTCATACTCACTCACAAACAAGGTGGGTGTGTGAAGTTATGTGTGTGTGTGTGTGTGTGTGCGTGTGTGTGTGTGTGTGTGCGTGTGTGTGTGTGTGTGTATTTGTCTGGTTTGTGGGCTTGTGCGCGTGTGTGTGATAAGCGTTTGTTGAAATTTTGTTTTTATTTTAAGATCACTAATAAATTTTCCACATCATTGTACTCTAAATCCTTAACCCAATGTTTAATTTTATTTTTAATTTCGTAATTCGATAAGTTTTTGGTTTTATATGGTACATTAAGCTTGTTATATATTACTATATTGTTGTTGGGCAAACTTGGTCTTCACTTTTGGAACTGGACATCTGTCTGCTCTTTTACCCGATGGTCGTAATATAGGCACCGTATTTTTGTGATACTTCCGAATACATTGATAGACAAACAATTTTCACACACTTAGAACTTCAGCTTTACCGTACACTAAATGTGTAGGGTATCGGAACGGTAAATAAAGGAGAACTTTTAATAGAGCCCTTTGCGCTCTTTCGAGCTCAATTAAATATGTTTTGGCCGCAGAACCCCATGAACATATGCAGTAGGTGATTAAACATTTCGCTAACGCTTTTTATATTTTTATCAAAAGTTCAGTGTCAGGTAATAGTCTTAAATCTTTAAAAATATAAATAAGTTATCTTAGTCTATTGCTAATTGCAGTAATATGTGTCTTCCAGTTTAACCTTTGATCTATATTTACACCTAGATATTTGATCTCTTTAGCTCTCATTAATACAGGACAACTACAATTTGCTGAATATTCACTATAGGATCTGTTGCAAGGATAAAAATGCGTGCGAAGCTGAAGTGTTCTAGGAGAAGACGCCGCAGTTTTGCTAAAGCAGAGATATTTGGTTTTATCGATGTTTAATGATAATAAACTATCTTCAAGCCAAGCGGTGATTTTGGACATTCCTTTTTCAGCTAATTTTCGTACGTTCTCCCAGGTGTTGCTATGAAAAAGTATGACGGTGTCGTCAGCAAACATCTGTATCTCAGCACCTTGACTTTGATATTTACATAGATCGTTAATATACGCTAAAAACAGCGTTGGACCCAGGGTGCTATCCTAAGGTACACCTAATGATCCCAAACAGAAGTTTCTGACGTGACTTTCCACTCTCACACATTGGTTTCTATTTGTAAGATAGTCCTGTAGCCACAAAAGTGCGTTCCCTCTTACTCCTATGTTCTCTAGTCGAGTCAAAAGAATTGGAATAGATACTGTATCGAACGCTTTTTGGAGGTCCAGGAATATCCCTATACATTTGTCTCCATTGTCTAGGTGTGATGTAATGTTAGATGTGAGCTCTAAGACAGCGTCATCAGTCGAATGGTTGGTTCGAAACCCGTATTGGTTCTCCCAAAGGATATGATTGCTCTCCATGTAATTTATTAAACGTTTGTTCATAATTTTTTCCATTACTTTAGAAAGGGTACTTAATAATGAAATTGGCCTATAGCTAGTTGCAAGCGATTTATCCCCAGATTTATATATAGGACAAATAATAGCGTATTTGAATATTTTAGGAAAGATGCCATGTTGGAAGCTTAAATTGATCAGGTAGGATATAGGCTTAGCAAGATGAGATCACAATGCTTTTAAAATCAGAGCTGTTATTTTATCTTTACCTGGAGCACTTTGTGTTTTAAGGCTACTAATCACGTCAATCACCTCAGCAGGGTCTGTCAAGTGTAGTGCCATGGAAGACAATGGTGTATCCTCTCTTTTAGCTTTTCGGGCAAGGGTAGCTTCATCCGTCTTTAACTTTTATAAAATCTGTTTGGCAACATTTGATCCTACAGATGCAAAGAAATTATTGACTTCATCTAGTGATTCAGTTATAGTATCTTTTATGTTGAACAGTTCTATTGATGGTACATTACTGTTGTTGATATTACATAAGTCTTTAATAGTATTCCAAGTTTCTTTCAAATTGCCTTTATTTTCACGCAGTTTATTCATGTAGTAATTCATTTTTAACATTTTAATAATCTTTTTTAACGTATTTCTATAGGCTATATATTTAACTTTGATCTGCAGATTGTTAATATTACATGTTGCTTTCTTATGCATTCTATCCCTTTTGCGTATCGATTTTACTATCCCTATAGTAATCAATGGTTTTAATGGCTTATTACGCTTCGGAATTTTTTTTAACTGCTGTGTGGGCGTTAATTACTTTCTCTAGTTTTTGTGTAATTATGAGTGCAGCATCATTAACGCTTGTTTCCATGTATAAATCATCCCATGTTTCCTTCTCCATACAATTAATTATGCCATCAATGTTAACGACAACCTTATCAAAGCATTTCTTTTTGTTTTGCGAAGAGGTATAATCTACGTGCAATAGTATTCTATTGCAGTGAGTGGTGAGTGGTCCGTCAGTTCATCAAAAACAAAGCTTTGTGCTTTTGCAGTAGTTTTTACCATGAAATGGTCAAGGCACGCGTTTAACCTAGTAGGACAGTTAATTCCTTGCTTTAATCCATGACTGGCCATTAGGTTAAGATATGTTGCCGAATTAGTATTAGTATTTTCGGGCATAATATCTATATTCAAATCACCAGTAAGAATGACCACTTTGTTTTTGCTGCAGATATTTATTATATTATCTAACGAGTTTATATAGTGCAGTGGGTTTCTAAAGCAAGGTGGACGGTAGGTACAGATAATACATACATCCTCCGTAATATTTACCACCACACAGTTTACTTCAGAGTAGTCTGGCTCGAATGAACGTGCGTTGAGCACCTCCCAAACATATACCACAACCCTGTCGTTTTTATTCAAGGAGTTATTCGTTTTGAACATGTTATAGTTATTTTTAGATGGTGGTAAGAAGTGTTCATTAGTCCAACATTCAGTTAGTACGATAGCATCAGGTAGTTTACAGAATTTTGTTAGGAACATTAGAAAAATATCAAAATTAGCTTTTATGCTTCGTATATTAACCGTCAAAATTAATAGAGATTTATTTTCAGGGCACGATATTGACTGTGAACATTCTGTAGGTTCACTCAACCTTCTGCACTTAATTCTCTCCTCATCAGCTTCATTTATGACTGTAGTATTAATCGTATTGAATTTTGTTTGTGGAGAGCTCTATGACACTATTCAAAGCTACAGTAGGTGGAAGTTATAATCTGGAGGGATAATGTATAATAATTTCATAAGCATCAGGTATTAGAGATAGTGAATTACACGAGGAAATCAAAGGGTCGTTTTTATATAATATTGGCTTTATGATTTGGGGGTAGGTATATTGTACGCAATTACTCTCTTGGAATGCTTTTGAGCGCAATTATGATCTGGCCAAGATTTTATTGTGACTGTAAATTTAAAAGTTTTTGTAATACTAGTGATGAAGAAATCATTGATCTATGTAATATGTGGTTTGAGTCGTGTGATTGAGTTGCATTTGTAAGTGTGTACAAATAAATGTAAGTGTGTATCGTTTTACAAAATAATAATAAAGTATTTGGAAAAGATGATAATCGGCACGCCAGATAAATATACAAATATTAATATGAGTCGGTATTTGCATCTTGTTTCTAGTCATTTATCTTTTACAATATTATTCAGATCTGCTTCATTTCTTATGGTATAGTATCGCTCTCCATCCATTTTTCTCAGAAGGACTTTCCCATAAGACGTCCAACATTATTTATAATTGTTTTTGCTTGCAAAACTGTGAGCTAGATGATATAGGCGTTGCGTTTTTGGAGTTAGCTTTTCTGACACATATATAGGTGGACTGGGTCCGCCAATTTTAAGGTGCGTGGTGTTTAGTTTGTTGCCTTTATTCGTATTATAAAATTTACGCACCTTTTTGACTATCGTATCCTTCGTAACTGCGCTTATAAAGTCGACATTGATCGTTGTGGAGTTATTTTTACTTTTGATACGGTACACATCCCTCAATTCCGTTAGTTTAATAGAGTGACTTATCACATTTGCAGTCTTCTCTACAATAGCACATAGATCTTCCTTACTCTCATCTTGTGTTTGAGGAATGTTCCGTATCTCCATTTTGGTGGAGAATAATTGTCGCTCAATGCTATCTAATTTCTCTTCTATCTCACGCATATAACGACGATCATTGTCACGTTCAGATTCAATATTGTTAATTTTTATTTTAATGTCATCATATTCCTTTGACATAAAATTTATGGAGGCCTTTATCTCTGCATTCCGCGCAATAATTTCAGCAATTGCGGATTGAAGCGTCGCAAACTTGTTGTCAGATTGAACTGTGGATGTAGTCAGCAAGGTGCGTATTTCATCCAACCTGGACATGCAATCGCATTCTTCACGCTTGCGCTTCATGCGAGTAGTAATATTGCTGTCTTGCCCAATGGTGGAAAGATCAGGAGAAGATCCAGACTGCCCAAACTTTCGAGAACAAGTACCAGCAGCGGTACCTTCAATTCGATCCGCTACCGGCGTGCTTGGTGGTGTACGTTTTAAGGGCATAATTTCAATAATAAAGGAAAAATAAAGATAAATACCTTGAATGCCTGTTTCAAGAATTTGATTTATTTAGTTTGGGCCGCACTCGCAAAAACCAATCCGCTACCCGCTGTCGCTTGTAAATTGCGGCAAGCGACACACTCTGTGACGTACTTGTGGGCTTGATACGTGCGCGTAAGTAGCTCGCGCTTCAACTGCCGTCTCAGGTGTTGTTGTCTCGCTCCTGCACCGACTCTGCTTTTACTGCGGTTTTATGCGCGCCTGGTACTTGATAATTTTAATTTTGATATATTTTTGACAATTTATTAAAATATAACAATTATATTTGTGATAGCTTTTAACAAAGTGGACACGTCTGTTCGCTTTCGCGGTCCAAGGGGGAAGGCGTGGTATCAGGTGCAAACTAGAAAGGAAATCTGTATAAATCTGTATTACCTGTAATGGTACGTTTACACGCACGCCGTGCAGCCTGGCAAGCAGCATGGCACGCAGCTCGGCGGGCAGCCTGCCACGCAGCGTGCCACGCAAGCTTTTCACACCAGGGCTGCCAGTAAAGACAACTTATTTTATACCGCTAAGACTCGGAAATTATACAAAATCATGTACTATTATACAAAATCAGTGTTGTACAACTATAGAACGTCACTCTTTGGGGATTTTAGTAAAAGGTGTTTTAACTTTAACGTATAAGGATTTAACAGTTTATCACAGACATGATTTGTTTTAAGTATCTCTATGTGTATGTACGTACTTTTTACGCTATAACATCAGCAATGACATTGTATCCAATTATGCAATGCAATCTACTATACAAACAGGATACAAAAGATAACCGATATTATACCAATTTTGTATCCAATTTACACTCTGGCAGCCCTGTTTCACACACTTGCAGGCATGGTCCGTAGGGTATTAGTGTTCTGTGGACATGGTAGTCAGTGCAAACATGGGAGACGATGTAGACGTAGATCTCGTGGGAGCTACTGCTTTGGCCTTGATCTATTTTTATTGAAAAAAAAAACAGCCCGACATAATTATGCATGCGAAATTTTACTTAAAACTATTAGGTTTTACAATTAAAAAATCATTTATGGTGTAAAAACACTTTTCAAGTAGCCAAAACTTTAAATTTGATTTTTTTATTTGACATGCGTTATAACTATTTTTACATCGAAGAGTGCTTTTACATAATTCGTTTCTTACTTTAGTGGGATCTCTTTGAATGAATTTACTATCCTCGCTAACTTTTGAATATAATTTTTTATTATTTCTAATAAACATGAACATAATTAACCATGATAAGCATTGGGGGCGGCTTCTTCATTAAATGTGTTTCGTAACTGTTTTAAGGCATACATAAATCTATTTTATTTACTGCACATCATTGATATGCGATTAGTTACAATTCTCTAATCGTCAATCAATCAATACTAACTTTAATCCTAAGAATTGGCACTATTTTGTTTCATATTTTTTTGGGCCCTGATAAACAATATTTATTTTTACTAAAAGAATAGTTCAGAAACATCTTTCTGAAGTCTTCTTTTGCTTTCGATTCATGCATGATAAAGGTTCAGACCACTCCGATATATTTGGTGTCGTCAAAAATTAATTTCGATCGTTACGTCGTCTGCATGCCACGAAGATGAAAACTATACTAACGCGGCCGAGAGCGTGTGTGTGTGTGTGTGTAAACAGGCACACAAGCACATTCACCCTTTGAAGTGTGTCATGGCGCGTTTACACGCTGGCGTTCAAACCGACATTCAACGAGCACATTCAACGACGCAAGCGTGTGAACAGGCTGTTTGTGCATGCCTGCGTGAATGTGATCGCGCTTGGCGCCGATCGGGACGACTAACGCCTGCGTTCACACGCTCGCGTTCAAACCGACATTCAACGACGCAAGCATGTGAACAGGCTGTTTGTGCATGCTTGCGTGAATGTGCACGCGCTTGGCGCCGATCGGGACGACTGTCGGTTTTTTGACACACTTCAAAGGGTGAATGTGCTTGTGTGCCTGTTTACACACACACACACACGCTCTCGGCCGCGTTAGTATAGTTTTCATCTTCGTGGCATACAGACGACGTAACGATCGAAATTAATTTTTGACGACACCAAATATATCGGAGTGGTCTGAACCTTTATCATGCATGAATCGAAAGCAAAAGAAGACTTCAGAAAGATGTTTCTGAACTATTATTTTAGTAAAAATAAATATTGTTTATCAGGGCCCAAAAAAATATGAAACAAAATAGTGCCAATTCTTAGGATTAAAGTTAGTATTGATTGATTGACGATTAGAGAATTGTAACTAATCGCATATCAATGATGTGCAGTAAATAAAATAGATTTATGTATGCCTTAAAACAGTTACGAAACACATTTAATGAAGAAGCCGCCCCCAATGCTTATCATGGTAAATTATGTTCATGTTTATTAGAAATAATAAAAAAATATATTCAAAAGTTAGCGAGGATAGTAAATTCATTCAAAGAGATCCCACTAAAGTAAGAAACGAATTATGTAAAAGCACTCTTCGATGTAAAAATAGTTATAACGCATGTCAAATAAAAAAATCAAATTTAAAGTTTTGGCTACTTGAAAAGTGTTTTTACACCATAAATGATTTTTTAATTGTAAAACCTAATAGTTTTAAGTAAAATTTCGCATGCATAATTATGTCGGGCTGTTTTTTTTTTCAATAAAAATAGATCAAGGCCAAAGCAGTAGCTCCCACGAGATCTACGTCTACATCGTCTCCCATGTTTGCACTGACTACCATGTCCACAGAACACTAATACCCTACGGACCATGCCTGCAAGTGTGTGAAACAGGGCTGCCAGAGTGTAAATTGGATACAAAATTGGGTATAATATCGGTTATCTTTTGTATCCTGTTTGTATAGTAGATTGCATTGCATAATTAGATACAATGTCATTGCTGATGTTATAGCGTAAAAAGTACGTACATACACATAGAGATACTTAAAACAAATCATGTCTGTGATAAACTGTTAAATCCTTATACGTTAAAGTTAAAACACCTTTTACTAAAATCCCCAAAGAGTGACGTTCTATAGTTGTACAACACTGATTTTGTATAATAGTACATGATTTTGTATAATTTCCGAGTCTTAGCGGTATAAAATAAGTTGTCTTTACTGGCAGCCCTGGTGTGAAAAGCTTGCGTGGCACGCTGCGTGGCAGGCTGCCCGCCGAGCTGCGTGCCATGCTGCTTGCCAGGCTGCACGGCGTGCGTGTAAACGTACCATCAAAAAACCGACAGTCGTCCCGATCGGCGCCAAGCGCGTGCACATTCACGCAAGCATGCACAAACAGCCTGTTCACATGCTTGCGTCGTTGAATGTCGGTTTGAACGCGAGCGTGTGAACGCAGGCGTTAGTCGTCCCGATCGGCGCCAAGCGCGATCACATTCACGCAGGCATGCACAAACAGCCTGTTCACACGCTTGCGTCGTTGAATGTGCTCGTTGAATGTCGGTTTGAACGCCAGCGTGTAAACGCGCCATAAAAGCTCACAGACTTGACCGCATGTTGTGCTTTTAACCGATTGTGATTATCTTACGCGCCCTTTTTGTGGTCACAATCTGTTATTAAAGTTGTTTATTTATTTTTCAGATGGAATGTCCTAAAACGATTCGAGGAGAAAACATGATATATACTTACTAACCTATAAGTGGTTTCAAAATAACCATTTCAGGTTTAACTTAAACTAATATCTTTTAAAGACAAATTATCTTAAGCCTAATTGGGTACCATAACAAATAACAACTGATTATATGACTCTTTTTTTGCAACAAATTAAAGGTAAGTTGCATTTTTAACCATTATAGTAATAATCTGATGAAGTTTTGAGACTACCATGCCAATTCACGCTTGAGCGCGCGACAATCCACATTAGCATTTACAATTTACTAGAAGCAATATTCTTATGAATCTATACTATTTGTTACTGATTCTCTTGCATTATTCAAGAAAAGAAAACGTTTCTCTTTAAAATATAAATTGTATATTATTAAAAACTTTAAAAAAATCCGGCTAAGTGCGAGTTGAACTGCGAGGGTTCCGTACGATGAATGATGATGAATATGTAGGGGAGGGTACTCCCAATATATTTATAGTAGGTATAGAAAACACAAAAACACCCCTGTTGTACCATGGATCTACGGATGTTGTACCTTGGACCCACCATTAAAAAGTTCTTAAAATAAACATTGTTAATATAGGTTTATTAAATCTTTAACAAAGTAATAAATTTTTTGTAATAAAAGAGAATTAAAATTTACTTGATAATTGATAGGTATTGTCTTAAAATAATCGTGAATTAATGAGCCAAATAAGTTGTCTACTTAAACAAGAAAGATTATTACCCTTTTGAATTTCATCTAAGTAAAAAAACTTAAACTTTTCGGGTCAAAAATCTTCTTTGATCTGTTAGTGCCAAAACGCGCGAGACAACAACCATCATACTTCAATGTAAATTACATTTTATAGGCGGCGCATGAACCGGTGTTAAAAATATTGCGAAAAAAGTCAAGAAATATGTTTTATTTTCTATTGAAACCCCAGTAGAATTTCATTCAGTCTATCATTTAAGTAAATAACTTTTTTCGGCATTTTTTCAGAATTGTAGATTGAGATAATGGGAGAAGAAATGATTAATGTTTATCTAAAATCTTAAATATCTTTTAAATGTTTTAAAATAAAAAAAAAAAAATTAGAGACCCTCTCAACAAGCCCTTTCATTTGAAATGTCACGTATAGTTTTTTTCAAATGTTGTACTTATGCTTCCAAAAATAATACTAAACTATACTGATTTTATAAGAAGTTGGTTTAGTAAATTTTATGTACCTACATCACAAAATAAAAGCCTTAAAGTGAATCCCCCCTATTTAAAATTCATTTATTAACGTTGCACATCTGTGTTTGGGTCACAGGAATTGATATACGAGTATCTATTAAATTTCAACTTAATGGGTCTAGTACATTCGGAGTGAAATGACTGTGGCAGACGGACAGACAGACACACGCGTAATCCTGAGCGTGATAAGGGTTCCTTTACTCTATTTGGACGTACGGTACCCTAAAAGTTTGAACAGTAAACAGCAAAACTGATTAATTTGAATCAAATACCTTATGTGTAACTAAATGAAAAAATATGAATTTCAAATTAGACTTTTTAAACCTAATAATTTGAATTTTATTTTTATCTATAATCATTTAATTACCGTTAAGGTTACGCAGTGGTTAAAATCCGGGGATCCGGTACGGTGTAATATTGAAACTGTGATACATAATATTACTATTATGATAAAACTTAAAATCTTTACTGTCTTGTCGCGACGAAAAATAAAATGAAAAAAAAAATATTATACTGTCGAATTGAGAACCTCCTTTTTTTCGTCGGTTAAAAATGCGTGTACGTTTGTGGAACCTCAAATAGTGGAATAATATCCAAAGAATAGAAATTTTTTATCTTAAATATATTTTTTTATCTTAGATTACTTTTTAGTTTCATTTAATAAACTATATAATACATATATTTCTAAAACAAGTAATTTAGCTTAATTGGTTGGAAATTGAAAGGGGTAACAAGAATAGTAGTATCCGTTTAGGGCTGGTAGCATTGGTACTGACAACTGACATAGCATTGACAGGTTTGACATTTGGAATCCGAAAGTAGAATTGCATTTGTTGATTAAGATTAAACGTACACGCGAGATAGAGTCCATATAAAAAAAAAAAAAAGATTAAACGTGTTTTTTTTTTCAAGATGGACGAATAGACGTCCATTTTTTTACGTTTTTGTTATTTAACTTGTATAATTATAAAACACTTGACATTGGCGGAATTCCTGCGTTCATTCTTCGCGCGGGATAGAGTCCATAATAAAATAAAATAATAATAAAAGATTAAACGTTGTTTTGTTACTTTTCGCAGTTAAATAGCGTAATGTTTTATGTAACCTTGCTGTGAACTATATTAAAAAGCTGCTCTATTAGCTACTACATCTAACGTTGAGGAAGTGTTATCTAGTGCGTATTTTTAATAGAGTACATTGTTTACAGAAACCTTTCTCTTTTCCTATGGTTTAATAATACTTTATTTATTTACAGAGCAACTAAAGATCTTGAGAATGTCTAGGTCTCGCTTTGGAAGACAACACGATGGCTATCGCCTAGTGTCGAATGATGACAGTGATTCTGATGCACAATTCGAAGTTCCACCGCCTAGAATACCGTGGACGGCTATCACTTTAGATGGAATTTTATTTGTTGTCGGTGCCTCGTTTCTCATTGTAGGTAGCTTAATTGTGACTGGACACATAGATACTAAGTATTCTGACCGTCTGTGGCCCATGATAGTATTAGGCTTTATAATGTTCTTACCTGGAGCATATCACATTAGGATAGCATATTATGCATACAAAGAGTATCCAGGATACAGTTTTGCTGACATTCCAGAGTTTGAATAATGAAAATGTATGTTGTGAATAATGTTGTGTTCATTTGTTTGATCTGTTTCTTGTAGTCTATTATAATATAATTTATCAAATGTTTTAGTCCTGGTAGATCATTTACTTTCAATGTTAAGAACATTGTGTTATATAGCATTTAAATATGGAACTGTTTTATTTGATTAAAACATGACCATATTTCGCGGTATAAGAACCAGATGAATGTATCTACAAAAAATAAAAATAAAGTTTTTTTTTCATAATACGAGTCACAAAGTGTTTCTTTATGAAATGCCAAAACGACGTAATTGTAAATGCAATATTTCACAAATTACGAAATAGCTAAGGAACCACAAGACACTAAGTAAGTTCTGAGTATTTTTGCTCTCCTGTAAAATTAAGAAAATATAGATACAGTCATCTGGTTCTTATACCGTGATTTTAATTCATTAGTACCTTCCATTTTTCAAGGATATTTTTGGGTAACATAACAATGTATTCATCTATTCTAATTACAATCTCAACAAGAGATGGTCCTTTTATTTAAACAGGCTTCCACAATCTAAAATAATATTTACTCATTAGGTATTTATGTTAGACTGGTTTTAACTATACTAACTTTTAAACTTTCGCGTTCCATGGTTTTAACTAGATTATACTGAACATCATGGGCTTGTTATTATTAGCAATTAAGTTACCTATTTTATGTTCATGCAGTATTTTGTGTGTGCGTTCGCGCAGCGGAATGTTGTTGAATTTAAAGATTTTAATTATGCAGATATTTAGTGTATGACGTCGTGTAATTGTGTATGGTAAAAAAAACTTTGTGCATGCAGCCATTGTGGAGAAATTCGCTAAAACTGATTCCGCTGGGCGACCGTTGTCCTGGCGGAACTTTTTCAATCCATAGACTTAGAAGAAAAATAATGTGTCCAAATATTTGTGTGTAATTGTGTATGTATAAATAAAATTAGTGCATGCATAAACTTCGGAGAAATTCAAGTTTCCGCTACGCGAACGTTTGGCCATTAGCTAGTTTTCATATAAAGCGCTTATATAGAGAGCTGTAGATTTTTACATACGTTGTTTTGAATTTGTTTATATTTGTTTAAAAACAGATTTAGAAAAAATCATAGGGTTTAAAAGTTAAAAATATAAACGTAAAATACGCTTATTAGATCTTAGTTCGTAAAGTATGCACTTTGGGGTCTAGATTTTCACGTTTATACAAACCTTGTAAGTGTCTGCAACATGTTGCCAAGTATCAATGATGTTGCGTTAGTAATTAAAGAGTTATAGGACAATTTACCATGATTAGACCACTGTTTACAAAGCAGTCAAATATCACGACGTTCTAAAGGAATTGCATAGTAAAATGTATTCCAATAATTAGTGTATTAATTCAACTACTCACATGCAAAATTTCATCTCATTAAATTCAGTAATTAAAGAGAAGCAATTAAAATACTGACAAAGCATCGAAAACCTACATAACCCGACCAAGTTCGGATGGCTACAAAAAAGCGGCCGTGCCATATATCTAAGTAACGTTCTTAACCTTCCGGTATAGTATTTATTAATATGGTACAGTTGCGTACACAAGCGTTAGGAAAAAATAAAACAATTGTATTTCTTGAATGAAAAAAATTTTTTTTTTCATGGTAAAGGGGGCAAACGAGCAGACAGTTCACCTGATTTTAAATGACTACCGCCGCCCATGGACACCTGTAACTGAAGAGTCACAAGTGCGTTGCCGCCCTTTAAGGTGGGAGTAGGAGAAGAGGGGGAGGGTGGGGCGTTGAGAGGGGAAGGACGGGAATAAGGGAGAGGGAAGGGTTAGGGCCTCCGGTAACCTCACTCACGCGGCGAAATGCAATGCAAGCATTGCTTCACTACCGGTTTTAGTCCATGGATTAAAAAAAAGTTCCGCCAGGACAACGTTCGCCCAGCGGAATCAGTTTTTAGCGAATTTCTCCACAATGGCTGCATGCACAATTTTTTTTTACCATACACAATTACACGACGTCATACACTAAATATCTGCATAATTAAAATCTTTAAATTCAACAACATTCCGCTGCGCGAACGCACACGTATTTTGTTATTAGTCTGTAAGCCTTCCTCAAAACAAAATAAATAAATAAATAAAATAAATAAATCAGCAGTGTAAAAAAATGTATTCCTTCTATTGTTGACTCGTTTTAAAATACTATGTATATCTATATACCCAAGTCAAATGTAGAAAACACTCCTACAAAGTATATAACTGAAAAAAAAAAAATTATTACCATATTTTTTAGGCTCCAGATGGTAGAACATGAAAAATTTAATGATGCTATTTTTTTTTTTAATTTGCCATACTAGATTATGAGATCTATGATACGCAAGTCCAATTGATATTATATTTTCATCATCATCATCATCATTTCAGCCATAGGACGTCCACTGTTGGACATAGGCCTCCCTTTATGACCTCCAAGAAGACCGGTTGGAAGCGGCCTGCATCCACCGACGTCCAGTTATTATTTTGATAATAATATATTAGCATATACCAACTCACCTTGCAAAGTGATGTATATTCTAAAATTTGAAACACTGTGGACATAGAGGCAGTAGACAATAAAAAGCTAAATATTTTAGGCATAGTTTTAATGACAGTGATCATAATTTTAATAAATAGATTGATAAAGTCACTTTTACAACTTGTAGAGATTTTAAAGAAAATCCATTTGATTTTCAACGATTAGTTATACTTCCATCCTATCTAAAATTGCACATGTTTACCTATTAGCTCTCTTACCTTTCCTAGTTTGTGAGGAGCTTGTCTGTGGTAAGGGTACAGAGTGGCCTGTATTTTTCAAATGTTCAAATAACTTATTCTTAGATGGGAAGTCTGTTTGACAGACAGCACATCTTAAATTTAATGCAGTACTTGAGTCTTCCGTTTCACTTGTTTTAGTCCTAACTGGTTTTCTTTCTACTGTTTTCTTTGGCTTTATTATATTCCTTTGTGTTTTGGGTAATGCCGGTCTATCCCGTGGTAAAGCTGCCTCCCCTAATGCATCATCAGTAGGTGTTGTGCTTGATACTTCATATAGGTTTTCTGTTGAAGTTTGGGATTGTGATCCCTTCTTCAAGTTGGCTTCTTTCTCTGCTTGTACCTGGCTCTTAGGCATGTTAAACTTCTTTGCCTTCCTACTGCGCGCTGGTCCTTCTATTTCATTGAAACTCATCTCGTCATGGCTATCATTGCCTTCGCTTTCTGGCATTGGTATAAATGATTTTTTTTTGTTTTAGTAAAAGCAGACGATAATAATTATTATAATCTGTGACATAATTGAACGGCAAAGTTCACTTTGTTACCGATGTTAATTATGAGGATGATTTTACTAAGTTTTATTAAATCATGTAAAGTACCAGATTCTATACCAGATAGTAAGTACATAGTAGTACCTAGCAATTTATCCGATACCTATAATACCGTACCAATACCAATATATCAGATCTTTTATATAAGCTGGTTTTACAATTATATTTCATATTTTCATAGGAAAACGGCTCCCAAACTTTCGCCTCCGGTCCCTATCATTATGTATCTCAGTTTTCAGTCCCTTGCTCGTCCACGATAGATTTGATTCACTTCATAATCGATGTGTTCTATTATACAACAACATATTACAAAAAACTAACCTTATAACAATTTAGACGTAATTAATAAATCTGACTTTTCATAAATCTATAGATTTAAGATTTTACATTTTAATTTTAAATACAGATAATTTAACGTTATTTAAGAATTCCTTGTTCTACGTTCTTAGCTCTATTGGTCTATTACGTAATCAAGTAATCAAATATTATCGTGGCACTTACATACAACAAAGTGTACTCCTTGATATGTTATTTGAGCTTAACAAAACTCCCCACCAATAGCCTGCCATGCATGATCATCTAACTTGTTCGAAGGACACTCCAATTTGTGTTAGAGGGACATCATAATTTTGTTCCTCCACATGGATAATCTATCTTCATTAGTCATTTGACTCAGAGCAATGGTTGAAAACAACAAGAGCAAAATTTCGTGATGGATGGTTAATTAGTTGAGGTGTAAAAGCGTAAGAAACAAAGAAGCTCACAGTCGCATTTATAATGAAAATTAGGATATTTTTATGGTATAGGGGGCAAACGAACAGATGGGTCGCCTGTTGGTAAGTGACTACCGCCGCCCATGCGCACCTGCAACTCAAGAGTCACAAGTGCATTGCCGGCCTTTAAGGTGGGAGTAGGGGTAGAGGGAGAGGGGAAGGGGGGTGAAGGAAAAGTTAGGGCCTCCGGTAACCTCACTCACTCGGCGAAAAACAATGAAATCATTAGTTCATGTGTCGGTTTTCTGTGAGGCCGTGGTATCACTCTGGTTGAGCCGGCCCATACGTGCCGAAGCATGGCTCCCCCACGAGAAAGAATATAACCTAACGAAATATAGATATATTTCGTTAGGTTGGTTACACAATTTGGTTTCACAATTATAAGGCTATAAAGACATTGCATGGTGCAAATTGCTGGTATACATTATTCGCTAATTGTTATACCTGCAAAGTGTGAGTGGATAATGTTTTCGTATTTTAGTTGCTAACGCGATGGGGAACGTGTGAGCTCACTGCGGATAGTCGCACTGGGTCAAGGACATTGCACAAATCCGCAGTTTCCTTTATGACGCATATGTACCCGAGGGGTGCACCCCTGCAGTGCTTTCAATTAACAAAGGCTTAATTTATATTTTCATCTTTCTCTTTTTATATTTCTAAGGATGGCTGATGTTAAGTTGTCTATTTAATAATATTATATCAATTTTACCGGCACGATAGAGGTCGCAATTGTGCACCGATTGCTTTCAAACTTGGACGACAAATCAACAGGGCAAAAATGAAGGTTAAGTTCGTGAATGGGGAATATTCCCCCAAAGGGGGGGACTGGGGGGTAGATTTTCAAAAATCTGTTTTTCCAGCATAACTTTTTTCCTATGGAAAATTTTAGGACCGTTTAACATTAATAGCATGCCTAAATGATTCCATCCTTAACTTGGGGAGGGGGTGGGGGTGAACCAAATATAGGTATTATTTCACTGACCCAAAGACCCAAATAAGATTGGGACAAGGGTAGACAGATGATGACGATGTAGAATAAGAAAATGCAAACGTCTTGTTGTAAGTGAGAATAACACTTAACTCATTTCTACGGATTTGTAAAATGTTTCGCAACCTTTTTGATATATTATATTTGTAAGAAAATTAGAAAACAGATGTTAGAGATAATGGAATAATTGGTGTTACAAATATAACAGGATATATATATATATTTATTTTTATGGTATACTACCGCCGCCCATGAGCACCTGTAACTCAAGAGTCACAAGTGCGTTGCCACCCTTTAAGGTGGGATTAGGAGAAGAGGGGGATGGGGGAAGAGGGGGGGGAGAGGGAAAGGACGAGAATAGAGGAGAGGGAAGGGTTAGGGCCTCCGGTAACCTCACTCACGCGGCGAAATGCAATGAAAGCATTGCTTCACAAAAAGCATTTCTACTTTTCATCTACTACTACTTTCTGTGTATGTGACACAGTAAAAATCTTGCACGTATCGAGCTGGAGTCGTGATCTGTGATAATCTTCCTATCCTATTTTACTCTACAGTGTAGACTAAAAAAAAAATTTATCTATAATATGTATGTATTTAGAAATATATAAGTATGTTTATCAGCAGTCTGGTTACCATAGTACAGGCTCTGCCTAGTTTGGGATCAGACGGCCGTGTGTGAGATGTGTGAAGTTATTATTATTATTACTTCGGATATTACATTAAATGAATGTTTGGCATCACGTAAAAAATAACTTCATAACTTGTCTCACCATGTTGCATTTAATCAACTCTTAGGTTCTATTTATACCAACCGCTTTCTTAACATTATTTATTTCATAACAATATAAACATACTTTGAACGTGTAACCCAATCCAATACAATTACAAGTTAATTACTTAACCAATTCTGCAAAATTAGTAGGCTCTTAGCGAGCTGCCCTAATAGTTCAGTACAGTCCTCCGTCCTGGAAAATGACGTGGTTAGACGGCACAAGGAGTGGTGGCGTATGCAGCTGAAAAATCGTTGAGTTTAGCTTAAAAAAGAAAGGTATCGAAAATGCTTTCTCTGGTATAGGTCTACTAACTAACTACTTTTGACATTCTAACAAAGCTTAAGAAAAATCTTGTGAAATTATAAAATACATGCTTAAGGCCTATTGGGAATAAAATAATAACATTAATTGTTTCTAAACATTTTAAAGGAGAATGTGCATTTTGTCTTATCGGCGGCCAGTAACGAAATCTGTGTCAAATGATAACTTTTACTAAGGATACTACTACTTACTACTAATGGATAATTAACTACTTAGTAATCTGTGCTTTTACTAAGGACGTTACGCTGTAAGTCATTTGAATAAAAATATATTTGAACGTGAATAATGTATGGAGCGATATCGTTTTATAGCAGATTTTTATTTATTTATTGGTGTATGTAATGCATTATACTGTACAAAGACTATTTCAGTACATAACGAACTGATAATACTGACAGGAATCTTCCATTGAGCCACATTTATGTTTGTATCTCTGTCTCTCTCTCTGTCGTTGTTGTGGTTGGATTTGAATACTGGTTGATTTGGCGACCCTCTTGATGAGAGACCGTGGTATTCGGGTTTGAACAAATCCAGAGACAATTAACCCGTTTGGGTTATTTTTGCATAAAGGCTAAATTGTGACTAAAAGGTTGATTCGGGAGAAGAAAAAACACAAAAAGGTAACACATTTTTGCACTTCCCAGTTTATTGGAACTATTTTTTGAGAATTAAGAAAATTCCAGAGAAATTCATTCCCGTTAGTCACTTAAAAATGAAATAAGAATAAAAAAATCTATATTATTTAATCATAGAATTGAATTTTTTTTTTCCCAGAATCAGACCGCCGAGTCTGGCCTTGCGGCGGTCTAACTGCATCTGGACTCCTTACCATTTTAGCTTGATACGCATGTTTGATGCTGACAAAACCAGATCATTGTGCTTTGGTGAAGCGCTTTCCCTTATGTATGTTATGTACTTATGTTTTTTGTGATTTAAATATCATGTTAGTTATAATAGTTACTTTTTCTCACCCCAAGGCAAATAGTTGTATAGCAATCGATATAGTTGGTCGTGAGTTTTTGTTATTATTTCTTCTCACTGTCTTGTAGGTCGGAGATCGCTCCTAGAAGCCTGTGAACACCCCAGGAGGCTTCCGTGCTTCTGGAAGAAGCTAGGCTGCCTCCACAAGCTTTATCTGAACGCATAATTGACCGTCTATAAGTCTAAATGCGAAAACAAAGCCCTATACCAATACCAATACCCAGTCTTGTATCGGTTTTACGGATTCTTGCGCCGAGACATAGTAATGTAGCTTTTATTATTTGCAGCTATTACTTCTGTGATATAGACATGGAATAAAATATTTAGGACATTTCTTAATAATTTTCAGGACTAACCGTGTTTGACTCAATGATTTGGATTTATTATGACTGATTACTAGAGATCGGATAATCGGATGCATATTTACCTAAAGTTATTTTTTGGATATCAAATTATGGAAGCGGCTTCTAAGTATATTTTTATTTAAAATAAAATCCCGGGATTCCGGGATCACCTAACTAATCGGATGTATATTTACTTTAAGTTAATTGTTTTAAAGTTAAGGTGTTTCCCATTCGAGTATGTACGTATGTAAGGTGTAAGAAAAATGGTGGTGTGGTAAATAAGAAAACATAAATTAATATAAACTTATTTATTCATTACATCACATAATATTTTTATGTTGTACACACAGAAACTACATAGAAGAGAAATGAAAGACAGAAAAGTTGTACATAGGCGCGGGATTCTTTCGATAAAAAAGTGCTTTCCATAATAGCCAACATCTCAACTTTAGGTAAATATGCATCCGAATATCCGATCTCTACTGATTACACATCACAGGTGTTACAAACCTTTTAAGGTCCAAATAATGCTTTATGAGCGTCATATATACGGAGTCATAAATATAGGAGGTGTATAATATACCTGAATATGATTTCCGCGAACTCTTTGTACATAAAAATGCTTCCACGTACACGTTATTTTGAAGTGTATAATTTTTAACGAACGTATAAGTACCTATATATAGGTAGGTACATCTTATATGTAAAAGCTTAAAGCTTTTACTGATGCGATGTTAAGCCTACTAAGTAACTGTCAGACACGACGAAAGCTTTCGACATAGTCCCAATTCATTATAGTTAAACCTTTACCAAAAAACTTACCTAGCTTCTTTGTTCTGTGAATAACAAATCGTTTGAATGTAGAAAAGTCAGGGTTTCGTATTTTTAAGTGACAGCGTAAAATGCACTTTTCTTGCACTTGATCTTGTTGAAAAAGTCGATGCGGTTGCATGAGTTAAGGCGGGAACATGCTTTGAAACCCAATGCCAACCGACGCATGTTGGTTGAGTCGAATCAATTCCTGTTAGATATTATGTTCAATGACAAGCAATAACTATGAACACACAATAGTACGTTTTCGCCTTTAGGCAGTCAATAGGGTCAGTACTTACTAAAGAGTATACAAACACTACGGTACCTACCACATAATAAATAACCGTCCCTCCTACCTGCACGTTCAAGTTTATGTTCAAATAGTTCTGTCGAGATATATATATGTATGTATCCTTATGTTTCTCGGTGAGGTCACGGCATAACTCCATCATAATTATTTATGTCGGATTCGGACTGACTGCAACAATACAGCGTGTCTGAGAGTACCCCTTTTGCCAAGATAGACTATTTTGGGGTGGAGCAGAAGTACCCACCGACTCTAAGAAAATCCTGGCTACCATTCCGGGGAAACCTGGGCAGGTCCCCGCTTTCGAGAAGCGCGTGTTTAACAAATGCGAGTCGCACTCTACACGCTTGTAAGGTCACGAACTCGCCGGGCCACCACCAGGCAACTTGAGTGTTTTTGAAAAGGTTTTTTTCCCTCGCAGCTTCGTCTTTTCTTGTCTGTTGCCAGACCTTACCTTTATCTACCTAGACCGTGTCCAATGCCTCAGTACGAATTCGGAGATAGTTAATCCGTCCGTTCACTAATAAGTTAAAATACAAATGGTGCAGTTTTTTTATGGTTACAGCATCAGTTGTACTTGTGTGTTGCCAACCTAATCCCTGCCCGGCTTAGTAGTAAATTACAATTTACACAATTATATTAGTATCGGTTGATTTAGTAAAATCAACAGGGGCAATACAAAGATACTTACATACCAATTTCAAAAATTTACTGACATAAGTTTGTGTCTATATTCAAAGTCACAAAACACAACACAATTTAATGATAAAAATATTTACGTAGAGGTCTACAAATAGTTTCCTAACTGGTGCCCGCGACTTCATCTGCGTAGAATAAGTATTATAGGTAGTCTATTTTTTGTCCAAGCTTACAACAATCTCTATATTAATTATAAAAATATAATAAACTGGTACCTATGTATAAAAAAGTAAAAAGTATAGCTTACATAGTTGAACGCAATTTTATTCTTTCCAACTTTGTGGGCTTGATACTCTTAAGCACGCCACATGTACTCAGTATCCCATGGGAAGCATTTTTTTAAATAAAAATACACCTTTTTTGACGTGTAAAAATTCTTACGGGTTATCATCTTACAAGATGGTATCTTGTACTGGAACCGACTAAAATCACATGGTGTTTCGTCAAGGGGTAATTGTTGTGGTATCAAGTGCAAACTAGAAAGGAAATACCTGTAAAACCTCACAGACTTGACTGCATGTTGTGCTCTGCAGTGTCCTTGGAGTGTCCTTGGAGTTTCTTGCCTGTTCTTCTCCATAGGATCTACGTATTGGAACAGGCAACTAGCTTCACGACTGACTTAGTCTGACTGACTCCTACTCCTGACAATTCAAACCTATTATTGGTTTAATTGAAATAAATGATTTTGATTTGATTTGATTTGCTTTTAACCGATTGTCATTATCTTACGCGCCCTTTAAAAGCAATTTGTGGTCACAATCTGTTATTAAAGTTGTTTATTTATTTTTCAGATGGAGTGTACAAAAACGATTAGAGGAGAAAACATGATATCTAGGCTACTTACTAACCTATAAGTGGTTTCAAAATAACAATTTAAGGTTTAACTTAAACTAATATACTTTAAAGACAAATTGTCTTAAGCCTAATCGGGTACTATAACAACTGATTAAATGACTCTTTTTTTGCAACAAATTAAAGGTAAGTTGCATTTTTAACCATTATAGTAATAATCTGATGAAGCTTTGAGACTACCATGCCAATTCACGCTTGAGCGCGCGACAATCCACATTAGCATTTACAATTTACTAGAAGCAATATTCTTATGAATCTATACTATTTGTTACTCATTCTCTTGCATTATTCAAGAAAAGAAAACGTTTCTCTTTAAAATATAAATTGTATATTATTAAAAACTTTTAAAAAATCCGGCTAAGTGCGAGTTGAACTGCGAGGGTTCCGTACGATGAATGATGATGAATATGTAGGGGAGAGTACTCCCTCTATATTTATAGTATAGAAAACACAAAAACACCCCTGTTGTACCATAGACCTACGGATGATGTACCTTGGACCCACCATTAAAGTTCTTAAAATAAACATTGTTAATATAGATTTATTAAATCTTTAACAAAGTAGTAACTTTTAGTAGTAAAAGAAAATTAAAATTTACCTAATAATTGATAGGTATTGTCTTAAAATAATCGTGATTTAATGAGCCAAATAAGTTGTCTACTTAAACAAGAAAGATTATTACACTTTTTGAATTTCCTGTAAGTAAAAAAACTTAAACTTAAATTTTTCGGGTCAAAAATCCTTTTTTTTTTTGTATATGGACTCTATATCGCGTGTAAAAAATCCTCTTTGATCTGTTATTGCTTTGTCGCGCGCGAGACAATAACCATCAAACTTGAATGTAAATGACATTTTATAGGCGGCGCATGAATCGGTGTTAAAAATATTGCGAAAAAAAGTCAAGAAATATGTCTTTATTTTCTATTAAAACCTCAGTAGAATTTCGTTCAGTTTATCATTTACGTAAATAACTTTTTTCGGCATTTTGTCAAAATTGTAGGTTGAGATAATGGCAGAATAAATGAATAATGTTTATCTAAAATCTTAAATATCTATTAAATGTTTTTAAATAAAAAAAATTAATTTGAGACCCTCTCAACAAGCCCTTTCATTTGATATGTCACGGAAAATTTATGTTTTCAATTTTATAGGTTCACTTCCAAAAGTAATACTAAACTAAACTGATTTTATAAGAAGTTAGTTTAGTAAATTTTATGTACATGCCAAAATAAAAGCCTTAAAGTGAATCCCCCATATTACAAATTCATTTATTTACGTTGCACGTCTGTTTGGGTCACAGGGATTGATATATCTATTAAATTTCAACTTAATGGGTCCAGTACATTCGGAGTGAATTGACTGTGGCAGACGGACAGACAGACACACGCGTAATCCTGAGTGTGATAAGGGTTCCGTTACTCTATTTGGACGTACGGTACCCTAAAACTTTGAACAGTAAACAGCAATACTGATTAATAATTATGAATCAAATACCTTATGTGTAACTAAATGAAAAAATATGAATTTCAAATTAGACTTTTTAAACCTAATAATTTGAATTTTATTTTTATCTATAATCATTTAATTACCGTTAAGGTTACGCAGTGGTTAAAATCCGGGGACCGGTACGGTGTAACATTGAAACTGTGATACATAATATTACTATTATGTTAAAACTTAAAATCTTTACTGTCTTGTCGCGACGAAAAATAAAATGAAAAATAAAAAATAAAAAAAATATTATAGGGTCGAATTGAGAACCTCCTTTTTTTTCGTCGGTTAAAAATGCGTGTACGTTTGTGGAACCTCAAATAGTGGAATAATATCCAAAGGATAGATATTGAAACTGTGATACATAATATTACTATTATGTTAAAACTTAAAATTTTTACTGTCTTGTCGCAACGAAAAATAAAATGAAAAATGCGTGTACGTTTGTGGAACCTCAAATAGTGGAATAATATATATAATCTATAATAATATACATCTATCTAATAAGGTGTGGAAACTTTTGATCGTGATTCGAATATGTTAATAGGTAGTATCAATACGAAAAAAATCTGTAACCGTTGCCATAATATTTATTTTCCTATATCCTTTTTTATCTTAAATATATTTTTTTTATCTTAGATTACTTTTTAGTTTAATTTAATAAACTATATTATACATATATTTCTAAAACAAGTAGTAACGAGAATAGTAGTATCCGTTTAGGGCTGGTAGCATTGGTACTGACAACTGACATAGCATTGACAGATTTGACGTTTGGAATCCGAAAGTAGAATTGCATGTTGAATAATGATTAAGATTAAACGTTGTTTTGTTACTTTTCTCAGTTAAATAGCGTAATGTTTTTACAACTAACATTGCTGTGAACTATATTAAAAAGCTGCTCTATTAGCTACTACATCTAACGTTGAGTAAGTGTTATCTAGTGCGTATTTTTAATAGAGTACATTGTTTACAGAAACCTTTCTCTTTTCCTATGGTTTAATAATACTTTATTTATTTACAGAGCAACTAAAGAACTTGAGAATGTCTAGGTTTCGCTTTGGAAGACAACACGATGGCTATCGCCTAGTGTCGAATGATGACAGCGGCTTTTCTGATGCACAATTCGAAGTTCCACCGCCTAGAATACCGTGGAAGGCGATCTCTTTAGCTGGATTTTTATTTGTTGTCGGTACCTCGTTACTCATTGTAGGTAGCTTAATTGTGACTGGACACATAGATACTAAGTATTCTGACCGTCTGTGGCCCATGATAGTATTAGGCTGTATAATGTTCTTACCTGGAGCATATCACATTAGGATAGCATATTATGCATACAAAGAGTATCCAGGATACAGTTTTGCTGACATTCCAGAGTTTGAATAATGAAAATGTATGTTGTAAATAATGTTGTGTTCATTTGTTTGATCTGTTTCTTGTAGTCTATTATAATATAATTTATCAAATGTTTTAGTCCTGGTAGATCCTTTACTTTCAATGTTAAGAACATTGTGTTATATAGCATTTAAATATGGAACTGTTTTATTTGATTAAAACATGACCATATTTCGCGGTATAAGAACCAGATGAATGTATCTACAAAAAATAAAAATAAAGTTTTTTTTTCATAATACGGGTCACAAAGTGTTCCTTTATGAAATGCCAAAACGACGTAATTGTAAATGCAATATTTCACAAATTCCGAAATAGCTAAGGAACCACAAGACACTAGGTAAGTTCTGAGTATTTTTGCTCTTCTGTAAAATTAAGAAAATGTAGATACAGTCATCTGGTTCTTATACCGTGATTTTAATTCATTAGTACCTTCCATTTTTCAAGGATATTTTTGGGTAACATAACAATGTATTCATCTATTCTAATTAAAATCTAAATAAGAGATGGTCCTTTTATTTAAACAGGCTTCCACAATCTAAAATAATATTTACTCATTAGGTATTTTACGTAAAACTGGTTTTAGCTAGATTATACTGAACACCACCAGTGTAAAAAAATGTATTTGTTCTATTGTTGACTGGTTTTAAAATACTATGTATATCTATATACCCAAGTCAAATGTAGAAAACACTCCTACAAAGTATATAACTGAAAAGAACATTGTATTACCATATTTTTTAGGCTCCAGATGGAAGAACATGAGAAATTGAATGCTGCTATTGGATATCAAAAAAATTGCCATACTAGATTATGAGATCTATGATACGCAAGTCCAATTGATATTATATTTTGATAATAATATATTAGCATATACCAACTCACCTTGCAAACTGATGTATATTCTAAAATTTGAAACACTGTGGACATAGAGGCAGTAGACAATAAAAAGCTAAATATTTTAGGCATAGTTTTAATGACGGTGATCATAATTTTAATAAATAGATTGATAAAGTCACTTTTACAACTTGTAGAGATTTTAAAGAAAATCCATTTGATTTTCAATGATTAGTTATACTTCCATCCTATCTAAAATTGCACATGTTTACCTATTAGCTCTCTTACCTTTCCTAGTTTGTGAGGAGCTTGTCTGTGGTAAGGGTACAGAGTGGCCTGTATTTTTCAAATGTTCAAATAACTTATTCTTAGATGGGAAGTCTGTTTGACAGACAGCACATCTTAAATTCAATGCAGTACTTGAGTCTTCCGTTTCACTTGTTTTAGTCCTAACTGGTTTTCTTTCTACTGTTTTCTTTGGCTTTATATTCCTTTGTGTTTTGGGTAATGCCGGTCTATCCCGTGGTAAAGCTGCCTCCCCTAATGCATCATCAGTAGGTGTTGTGCTTGATACTTCATATAGGTTTTCTGTTGAAGTTTGGGATTGTGATCCCTTCTTCAAGTTGGCTTCTTTCTTTGCTTGTACCTGGCTCTTAAGCATGTTAAACTTCTTTGCCTTCCTACTGCGCGCTGGTCCTTCTATTTCATTGAAACTCATCTCATCATGGCTATCATTGCCTTCGCTTTCTGGCATTGGTATAAATGATTTTTTTTTGTTCTTTTTCTTCTTTTGACTTTTAGGAAGTGCCTAAAACGTAAAATTTGTAATATACTCTAATGGCACATATATATGTATTTTTAGACTGCATGCTTTCTTTTGATACATTTATCCATATATACAAGGAAAGGTATACACAGAAGATAAAGAGACAACACGGAGAAAACGGTGCATCCAATAGCAAATATAGAAGTGGCAGGGCTGCCTGATTGTATAATTACTTAATTAGACACAAGATTCGTATAATTATAATTTTTTTTTTTTTTTTTATTAGTTATCACATCAGAACCAAACTATTCAGTATTAGCGATTCGGCGCATTGTTTTAAGAATAGCATGGTAGCTCTGGATGCCTGGTAGCAGTTTTAGAAGGCACATCATACAACAAAGGAATAATTTATCAAAAAGAAATATCATCTCTCTCTGTACTTATACAAATAAAGTTATAGCTCAAAAGGATGGCTTCAATTAGGATAGATTTTTTTTGATATTTATCTTCAAAGGCATAATGACTGAGTTGCACAATATGATGTATAAACCTGCTCCCTTTTTTATAAATGCTAATTTATCATAAGGAAGAATACTTTTACAAGTGTTTCTCTTTTTTCATTTGCTCATTCTGTAACTACTGAACTGTTGTCTTTTTGGCTATTAACATTTATTACTATGTTGAACAAGACATATAACAACTGAACATCCTAAATTTAATATTGTAAATGCAAATGTAACTTTGTTTGTTTTCCACCCTACTCAAGCGATCATCAAATTTTGCGTACATGGGGCTTTTCTGTCCAGAAAATAAAAACTGTTTTCGAGGGATGGAAAAATTTACCTTGACCAAAAGCTAGTAGCTAATAAAAAAGTATATTATCAAAGATGTACCTGAATATCGGAATGCTCTGTGTCATCATTGTCACTTAATGTCTCTCTTAAATCATTATCTTCAATATCTGAAGTTGAATTGCCTAAACCACCTTCTTCTTCAGTTTCTCCATTCACCTTTACTTCCTTATCTTTCTCTAATTGTGCTATTTCATCAATTTGATTATCAACATCCGCTTCATCATCATTCTCAGATATATCAATGTCATCTTCTAGTGTCATTTTGGCAACATTCTCTTTATGTTTTTTACTGTTTTCATGGTTTTCAAATGACTTTATATTTTTGAACAATTTGTTACAAGCTGAACAATAGAGATTCCTCATTGTTGATTTCGATTTTGCCGATGACTTTGCTGTAGCTTTTGAAGCTTCACTTGCCTGTAAGGGTTTTAAAAATATATTGTAGAGGAGTATTTGTTAAGAATTCTCTAAGAGGTAGGGTGCTGCTGATTGTAGCAAAATCGGGACAATAAATTGCAGTTGTGCAAACTAAATGCCATAATTTGCTTCAACATGCCACTTATCACAGCTCCAGCCTCCACAGGAGAGGGGAATAGATATGTAACAAGAAACACCACTGGTCTTAATTGTATTTTTATGCACTGCTATGATAATGCTACCTGGTAAGTGTCAACATATACTCAAAGGTTTAGGTACCCCACTAACCGTAAACCATACGTGTTTACATTTAGTGAGGTACCTAAATCTTGTTTTAAAGTATTTTTTAACGAGGTTAAATTTCTCCATAATTTAAGTGATGTTTTCTTACTTTCTTTTCTTATTGTAAAATAAAGTATATAGTGTAAATCTATCATTATTGATTAGATTGGGTTGCAAAGCATTAATAACAAAAATATTCACAACATGTGTTGTGATCGATCTATCATAAAGAACCCAATGCGTCAGGTGCTGCAAACCTTTGGTTGGCGATCAGTTATGTCATCAAGTTGATTAGATAGTAGTAGTAATTTTTTGCAAACATTTTACTAAATAAGATGATTTCATTAAGTAAGGTGGTAATGGTTCTGTATTCTATGTTAGTTTTTTTTTTTATTACAGTTAGGTTTGAGTTACATATCTTATCCAATGCCAATTACAGTAAAAATTTCAAATTTGATCATTATAGTTAAAAAAAAACTTATATAAAAATTATATTTATTCAGTGAGAATAAATATAATTTTTATATAAGTTTTTTGAAAAAAAAGGTTTAGCACCCACAAGTCACATACCTTTTGTTATTTGAAAAAATGTATGTTAATAAGCCTTGATTCTTTCTTCAGTGAAAATTGGACAATTCAATCCTAACTAATATTATAAACGCAATTGTGCACACATTCGCGTTTATCCAGATGGTACCCTATGTCCAGGGACATAGGATACCTTTTACCCAGAAAAAAGTACTGGTCCCGAGGGATAGAAAAATAACTTTTGAGCAAGAGAAGCCACAGGCTAGTCAATATTATTTAAGAATACATTTAACTGCTAAGACAACTAACCTCTTCAGTCTTTGAACTTTCTTCATTGCTACTTTCCATTCCACCTTCACTTATAGTATCATCATCAGAAGACAATCCAAACTCTTCAGCCAGAAGTGACTCAATCTCACTCAATTTTTTTTGGTAATCGTCACTTTGTAAGAATGAACTTTCACCTTCTTTTTTTTTTGCTTCTGCTATCTCTTTCTGCCTTTGTATTATTCTATCTCTTCTAACTTGTTCAGCCTGTAAATGAGAACCATTAAGGATACTTAGTTTTAAATTAAAATGCCTATAATCCTTTATTAATATTTTACCCATCTTAACCTTTACAACAAAGCTAAATATAATTTGGATCCAAGAGTGACCTTACACATAAAGGTTAGAGGATCTTGCCCATTCAACTGTACTAGTATATATCAGTCTAAATATATATTAACACTATAATGTCTATTAATGTCTACGGGATGTCTCTAGTAATAAACTTTGCATAGCTGGTTTTAAAAATACGAAACTTATTGTATAACGAAAAATTGTCATAGATTAAAATTTGCTTTAAATAAATTCAGGATATACATTAAATTTTTTTTAAAAAGTTAATTATTGATTGACTTGATTTTATTGTGATAAATCACATAAGCATTTTGTTCATAAAGCTAGGATACTGCAGGTACTAACGTCAAAATGATCTTCGCAACAGTACCTATAAAGGAGTTATGTCATCTCTCCGCATTGCTCTACACCATTTTTTTTATTAGTAGATATACATGAGAAGAAAAGAATTAATTATGTATTTTTAAGAAAGAAACATTGCTTCCTTTGTATTGATGCAATAGCTGTAAATAGAGAATAGCCAATATAGAATAAGCAATGTACTTTATACTTGTCACTTGACACAGTTTATAACAGTAATATTAAAGAAAAACAAGTCTAAAAAAATTATTTCATATTACATTGTCAGTTCACTTACATATGAATATATTGCATCAGGTATGACACAGCAAGTAACCCAATATCGAGGGCCAGCAAGGAAAAGGAGGGCTGGAAAACACTGGTAGAACTGTGCCAAGGATAGAAGCACATGGGAAAATTTTGAGGTGGCCTATTCCTACTATATTATACTAATACTAAGGTTAAGTTACTATTAAGTTATGTAACTAATAACAACATGATATGAAAATTATACATTTCATTGTTGTGAAAATAAAAAGGCTTATTACTATTATGACACTTAGGAATAGTGCTTAAAATGCCAAAATTAAAAACCTGTTTCATAATGCCTAGTTTTACAATTGAGACATTGCAAGTTTACATAATACACTGCACTGCACTAATACAATAGTACACTACACCTGTAAAATGTATAAAAATGTGTTTGACATACCTTCCTCTTATTCTCCTCAGCTTTTTCCTGTAGTAACTTAGTATGTTCTATAACTCTCTTGTCCTTCCTACGCACAAAGCTAACTAGCCTTCTAATCTCCTCATTTCTTTCCTTGCGAGCTTTCTGTCTAATTTTATTATTCTCTTTTTCCATTAACTTAATAACTCGCCTATTGTCACCCTGTGATATTTCATATTGATCCAGCCACACATAACCTGAAATATATAACATAAAAGCATGTAAGTCAAAAATTTCAGAATTTTTATTCAATGCACTATAAGTATTGACAACTATTATGATGGTTATGGATCAAAGTTCTATGGGGATATATAATTTATGCTATATTAACTGTAGAAAATTAAACAATATCTATAAAAATAATATGGTATAACAAATATTCAACTTAAACATAATTGAACATAGTATAGAAATGTTTTGTTATTATCAATAATTGTGCAATAACTGCAATTCATATTTATTTAATGTACAACTCACATTTAAAGTATAAATGATACTACAGGAATAAGAAATGCTTACTCTTATTTGTGGAGAATGCCATCCAATATGCATAAAATTCATGAACATCTTCATATGGAGTCGTTGAATTACCAAATTTGGGTATGTTGACAACATCTTCTGGATCATCAAGGAAATCAGTTTCCTCGACCATCAATTTAGAAAATACCTGCAAAAAATATGATTATCACTACATAATGCGAAAATATAGTTGTACTAATAAATAATATTAAAGGACACAATATAATAATAATAATTCGACATATCTCACACATGGTTGTTGATCCCAAACCAGGCAGAGCCTGTAGTATGGTAACCAGACTTACATTGTTTATGGTATAGTATTAGATATTAAAGAAATAAGAAGTAGACAATTAGATTCTCGATTTCATTACCTCAGCATAAACTCCATAAAATCCTTGAGGATCATCCCCAAAACCTTTGTAACAGGATGGAGAAAAGTAAGGGTAGACATCAAGACTATTATCATCATAAGAGCTGCCTGCGCCGCGTAATAACTGTTCCCTGTGGTTATCATACCTATAATTACCATAAAACATGAATTCAATGACAATAAGCACAATTTTATAAAGTAAGTAAGTAAAGGTATATTCTATTTCTATTTACCATGCTCGTTCTTGAGGGTCAGAGAGGACTTCATATGCATTCTGGACCAGCTGGAATTGTTCCTTCGCCTCTAGCAAATTCTCCAAGTTTTTGTCCGGATGCCATTGCAACGCAAGTCGCCGGTAAGCCTTCTTTATTTCAGAAGCTGTGGCTTCCTTTGCTAAACATAATACTTCGTAGTGGCACTTCATTTTAATATAATAACATTCTATGCTCACTTTCACAATATTTCACAGCCTGTTGGAATTATTAACCTGAATAATAATTGTAAAACTTTTATACAGAATAAAACGGTAAATTACATATTAAGTCTTTTTACTACACTAGTGAACCTAAAGAGGAACTTTCAGGAGGTGAATTTTAATAAGATTTTCACACGAAAATAGTATCGATCTATTTTGAAGATTTCAATAAGAAGACACGACGTCCATGCTCTTTCAGAATTGTTTTTTTTTCTACAGTATTGACAATGTTGCCATTTTGCCATGACACATGTTATCATAAACTGTCAAAGATTCCTTTAGATTAGAAATCGAGTCAATGTGGAGCAATAAACTTTTAAAAAATTACAAAAAAAAGGAAACATGTAAGAAATTTAATAGATCTGAGCACGTTAAGTGATTACTCGGGATCGGAATAGGTAAAGCTAATTTCCTTCGAAGAACAGGGACAGGAACCACTTTCTGTCCCTGTTCCTCAAAGTTTAAGTAACTAATGTATACTGTGTATGTAATACATTACCTTATGAAAAAAAATTTTTGGGGTCAATTGTCTTGGGTTTGGGATATCAATTAAGTACGTTTAACATTATTTTTTAAACAGTGAAACGATACAGTAAAACGATTAAATACATTTCCGGTTTTTATATTCTAAAATTCACAAAAAAATGTTTGATCACTTAAAAAAATAGGCAGTCATGGGACTGCCGACAGAAGTGAAAACTTAAACGAAACGACGAAATTAAAACGTAATATTAGCAGGTTGGTGGCATTAATTAATAAGGAGCTGACAGAACTCAATGTTTAGATTAGCGCCCTCTAGTGGAATTATATATGTGTATTATTAGAGTGACGGTCACGAGTTCAGTGCTTTTTCCCCATAGCAAAAGAGCACAATCATATCTAAAGAAGTTTTCACTTCAAAAAAATTCGTTAGCTTAGATTAAATTGCAGGGTTTTCCGGAGGCTTCCTTCTTAGGGTATACCCGGGACTCTAGACACGCGTATTCCATCAGTCAGTCGGTTCGATTCCGACATACCACTTCACCGTTAGCTTCGCTGAAGTGATAACCCGTGAGGGTTTCCGCACGAAAGGAAAAAAAAGACTAAACTCTATTCTTTTTAACTACGTTATTTTGTATAAAATTAAAGAGTATATACCATTAAGTAGTTATTGTAACGTATTAAATATCAACATTAAAATGGTTAAGAAAAATAACTAATAGAATATAAGATAGTTTTTTATATATTGTAACCATAAACTTAGTATAACCACAAACTACTTAGTAATCTGTGGTATAACGCTAGTATACTAAGTTTATGTGTGTAACTACCTTGGCCTCGAGTAAACCGATCAGCTTTTACAATACATACAAACACAATCACTCGCAAGCTTACTGAAGCACTTTTCGGTTTAATTTATTTTTTAGAGTTATATTATTTAAATAAACATTAAACTAGTGGAACATTACATAGGTACACAGGATTGTCTCCTGGAGGACGTTAATGGACGTCACAGTTTTTAAATACTGCAGTCATTATGGAGCCCATTTATTTGTAAACCTGTGTTACCTGTTCCGAAATAAAAAAATATTTACTTACGTATTACGCTTTCGGTTACGGTGAACTTGTTGGTTAATAGTCTTGTCAAGTATAAGCGGCTCTTTAATGCCACGGCCCCCACTTCTTTAAATATTTTGAGAATAGGCTATAATAGTCTTGTTGGTTATACGCGATGTTATCTTCACACTCAGAATGGACATTAGTAATTTATAGTGTTGGAAGACACGTCATGGGTCTGTAATTCTTGGGATACAAGTGTTATTATTATCTTTTCACAAATCTTGACACATATCCGCATTATTTTCTAGGACTTTTATTTTAATTTGATTAAATGATTACTTAAAGGTTTGAAATTTGCATTTTAGAAATTTTTTACATCTTTTTTACCGATGTCCTTTGACGGTCTCTGTAGCGCAGGGGTAGTGCATTGGATCGACTGCCACGCTGAGGGATGCGGGTTCCAATCCCACTCAGTGCAAATATATTGTATGTATTACTAGTATTTGTATTGTAATACCTACTCGTATGTCCCAGAATAGTATATATAAGATTTTGTTGTATCTCTTTCCAACCGTCAAGTTGAAAATAATTTAATTGATTAAGTGAAACCCATAATACTTAATCTGTCTCATTTAATTTCAAATATAAAAATTCTATTTACGAGTACAAATCATTTTCAAAATATACGAGAGATTTGAGAAAGGAGGGTAGGTGTAAACATTTAATTTAAACTTGGATTGGTAGGAATTGGTATGACATCTTAAAACGCCATTTTCTCTAAATAAAGTATGTGTGGCTTGACACTGTATTGCTTATCAATCAGAGTTCACTTAATGCACGGGTTCGCATTAAGTTTAAGTTAAATGTTTACACCTACCCTCCTCTCTTTCTCCTCCTCCCTTCAACTCAACTAATTTAAGTGGGTAAATTAAAACCGAAGATAAAGAGCAAGAAAGCTATGAAATCATAAGAAATGTACAGGATGAGAAATGTACAGTACAGTTAATATAGTTCTATTTTTTAACTCAGTGCTCAGGCGTTACCCGACGCGACGGAGTGATACATGCGGGATGGACAACATTTTTTAACGCGGATGAGCAGAACAATTTAATTTTTGTTGGAGGGTCGTTAATTTTTGTTCGTAATAGTATTAAGTGCAAAACCGGAAAGATGTTGTAAATTTGTCTGCTGAGCGCACTGTAGAACTTTCTTGTGTAGAACTGGAACACCATATTATAGTTAGTGTGTATAGGCCACCACAGAGTGACTTTAGCATATTTGAGATAGTTATGGAAGAAGTTTTGAAGCGTTTATGTGTCAGTAGTAAGGTTTTGGTAGTTTGCGAAGATTTCAATATTAATATATTAGAAAAGTGTCCTATCAGTATAAGATTAGTGAGCCTATTTGAATCATTTGACTTGAATTATTTTTTTTCTGAGCCAACAAGAATTACTTCTCACTCGGCAACTTGCTTAGATAACATCTTTAGCAATGGTGAATATTTGAATAGGTCAATTTTAAGTGATTTAACATCTGATCACTGTGGGCAATTTGTTACATTTCCTTGTATGAAAGAAAATAGAATAAACAAAACTATATGCAGGCCCATGACTAGTAACCGATTATTGAATTTTAGTAATAACATTAGTGATAAGGTTTCCAATTTAGATTGGACTCAAAGAGATCCGGATAAGCTTTACGGCTACTTATTCAATATGATAGAAATCGAATTTAACAGTACATTTAAGTCAAAAACAATAATGCAAAGGTCAAAAACGACATTCTGTGACTGGGCGACAACAGGAATATACAAAAGTAGAGAAAAGCTGTATGATTTATATGCTATGAAACAAAGTAATTTTGACCCAAAATTTCATGAATATGTCAAAAATTACTCAAAGATTTTTAGGAAAACATGTACTATGGCAAAGTCTTTATACATAAGTAATAAGATTAAGTCTTCAAATAATAAAAAAAAAACTACATCGAACATTATTAATAATGAAACTGGACGTAGTAAACCTCGAGATAATGATTTAAAATTAAATATTAATAATAGGTTTATAACAAACAACTTAGACATAGCTGAATCTTTTAATACCTTTTTCACAAATATACCAATTAGTACAACCAGTACCTTGAATTCTTGTGCGTCAAGGTCTGAATTGTTGTTAAGGGCCAATGTAAACGAATGTAAGAATTTATTTGAATTTGAATTCATAAACCCCACAGACATTATAAAAACGTTTAACTCTCTTAATTCAAGAATTCAGAGGATTTATGGGAAATTTCTGTTAAATTAATAGAAACTATTATAATTGATATAGCACCATTTCTAGCTATAACATTCAATCGATGTGTTGATTCTGGTGTTTTTCCTAACCTGATGAAGTATAGTAAAGTAATACCTTTATTCAAGAAGGGTTGTACAACTGAACCAAGTAACTTTAGGCCAATCTCAATGTGGCCGGCTATTAGTAAATTTTTTTAAAAAGTTATTTTGCAACAACTAGAAAGCCATTTTAATCTAAATAATCTATTTCACAAAGAACAATTTGGCTTTACAAAGGGTCGTTCAACAATTGATGCTGGTGCAACTCTTTTGAGACATATATTTAATGCATGGGAGAATTCGCAAGATGCGATAGGTGTATTTTGCGATCTCTCGAAAGCTTTTGACTGTGTACAACATAACACGCTTTTTCTTAAACTTAAACATTATGGTGTTAATGGTATTGCTTTGGAACTAATTGTTCCTACTTGAAGGATAGAATTCAACATGTAGATGTCAATGGTGCGAGGTCTTCTGGATTACCGGTTACTATGGGCGATCCTCAGGGCTCTATATTAGGTCCTCTACTTTTTCGCATATATATAAACGATTTACCTTATTATTTAAAAGATCTCTGTGATATAGTTCTATTTGCTGATGATACGTCACTTATTTTTAAAGTCGATCGTAAGAAAACAGTTTTTGACGATGTGAATAGGGCACTAAATGATGTATTATATTGGTTTTCAACTAACAATCTCCTACTAAATTCAAATAAAACAAAGTGTGTGAGATTTACTATGCCAAATTTAAAAAAGCTAGGTACTAATTTAACTCTAAATAATGAAATGTTAAGTATTGTAGACTCAACAGTATTCTTAGGAATTACATTAGACAGTAAACTACAATGGGGAGCCCAGATAGACAGCCTTGCAGGTAGGCTTAGTTCGGCAGCTTATGCAGTTTGGAAGGTATGTCAGCTCACTGATACGGACACAGCTAGGCTAGTTTATTTTAGTTACTTTCACAGCGTTATGTCCTATGGTATACTACTTTGGGACAAGGCGGCTGATGTTGAAACGATTTTTATTCTCCAAAAACGAGCCATCCGCTCCATATACAACTTAGGTGCTAGAGTCTCTCTTCGAGAGCTGTTTAAGGATATAGGTATTTTAACTGTTGCATCACAGTATATATTTGCAAATATTATGTTTGTTAGGCACAACATTAATAGTTATAAGAAAAACAGTGATATACACAATATTAATACAAGAAACAAGTCTAAACTCGTTGGGACCTATCATCGCTTCCATAAAGTACACAACTCGTTCGAAGGTCTTGGTATACGTTTTTATAATAAAATTCCTATACATGTAATCGACCTTCCTGTAGATAAATTCAAGCGAACGGTAAAAAATCACCTTATTAGGAAATCCTACTATACGATCAACGATTATCTAAACGACAAACAGTCTTGGGCTTAAGGTGTCATTAGGTATATACACACAAACTTCTTTGTCTTATAATTAAGCTAAATTATTAACAAACCATTGTCAGTTGAAAGTAATGCGTGACGATTATTATGGTAATTTGAATATTAGTGATTTTTATCAGTATCTCGAGTATGGTTCGTCATGCTCACTAAAATGTCATTGCTTGCGGCGTCGTCATGGGGCGGGTCATTTCTTTTTCTCTGATATGGCGAAGGAGATGATGGCTGGTCCATGCGTCATACTCGTGAACGGGTGCTGCTTGGAGTGACTGGTCGGCCTAGTCAGCGATGCTTTAGCCTATACTATTATTTTGGTTCGACCTCTTAAACCAGTCACGAATTATTTTTAACAGTAGATTTTGCAACTGAATGAAGGTAGATGTGCACCTTGCATGATTTCTATGTTTAATAGGTTCAAACCTTTAACGGTATCACGGAGTGATTTTTATTTTTTAGTACGTTAGCTTTTGGAGCATTTCAATAAAATTAAATTCAGGTGGCATCAGTTTGCAACCTGTTTACCTCTCGTGTAACACTAACACTATTGTACCTGAAGATCTGACTTTTAAAAAGAGTGGCCATGAGTTTCTTTGCCAGTATTCTTCTCATAAGGCCCTACGCATTTTGGAAAGTGGAAGTAATAGATCGACACAAACAGGCAGTAGATTTTGGTGTTTTTTACCTTATTTACCTTGACAATCCAGTACATGCTGTGGCGTCTGTTTGTGCCGATCTATGATTTTAACTCTAGCTTCAATTTAACGTTCATAAATGTCACTTACTGTCTTAATTGAATAAATGATTTTGAATTTGAATTTGAATTTGAATTGCTATGTCAACCACGAAAGACTGCTTGCTGCTCAGATACACCTCAAATATTTATTTGTTAGATATATCTAACACCATTTACAATCACTGCTGCATAGTATAGGAACACTAAGGTTTTGAATTTATAAGGGCGCCACTTTGAGGTCTTGCACCACCTAAAAATGTAGCTAGGGCCGCCACTGTTAACTTGAATATGGAGGCCTAATCAACGACGAACCTGTATTACGGCAAATCTGGAGTACGTTGAATTTGGAAGACGATACACGACGAATACGGAACAAACGATTTTAAATAGTTTGGTTGGGGCCCTAGTTTATTTTTTGCCCCAGGGCCTTTGGTTACCTAGCTACGCCACTGTTTCTACTAAACTGTTAACTATGACGGGTCTGTAGGTCTAGTGGTTAGTGATCCTGACTGCTGAGATAGAGGTTCAATGTGTGATGAGCACGATAATTTGTTCTGTGTCAGGGTGTAATTTATCTATAATATGTATATAATTAAAAAATGGCGAAAAGCAAAAAAAATATCCGGTAAAACATGGTGAGGTGAAGTGAACTTAACCAAATGTATTGAAGTGCATAATAATAATAACGCATTATATTTAATAATAATAATAAATTGAGACACTTCACACACGCAGTTTCTCAAACTAGGCAGAGCCTGTACTATGGTTACCCGACTGCAGATAAACATATTTATATATTACTATACATCCATATTATAGATACTTACACCCAGACACAGAAAAAACTATTGTGCTCATCACACAATTATTTGTCCTGGGTGGGTATCGAGCCCACGACCTCTGGCTCAGAAGTCAAGATTACTACACTAACATGCTAGTCGAAATTATGAAATAATAAAAACACACTTACGCAAGAGGCAAAGCTATTTGAGTACGTAGAACGTTTTCGGTACATCGACAGCATTTGGGTGGCAGCAGCAGGCGGTGGTGGGTTAGGAAGCTTAAGTTCAGGTACCGACCACTCTTCGTACAAGTCTATTCGAGGTCCTAAAATAGTCTCTGGAGCCGTACGACAGTTTTCTACTATCCATTTCTGCTCGTGTTCTGATGGTGACCTGACAATTTTTTGTATCAAACGTTAATAAAATAATAAAAAAATAACAAACCCTGTGCTTATAATGATTCCTGATATTTTATCTGTATTTACTGTAAAAACATTAGTAGGCAGCGTAAGAGCAATTTCTCAAATATAATTTTTTTTTTTTATTCCTTCAATAGTTTTGTTTAATTAACCTAGCCGAAGTGGTGCACGATCATTTTAACTGCTGTGATTGTGATTTTAATCTTCTTATATATAAAAATCTATATTTGTTTGTTTGTATTTTATGCGCTGCGGTACCGTTTATTTGATTATCCTAAAAATTTTCATACACGTTGCAATACAGGATTGGATATTGGCAATGGTATCTTCATACAAACGGTCGGATCGCGAGGCATACCTACGCGCCTTGCGTTCGGTATACACTCGGTACACAAACAGTCGCGACTGCTCCGCAGTGACAAACGAACGTAGTGATCGTTTTTTAAGCAGTAAGTGTGCGATTTGTGTATTTC
Source organism: Callimorpha dominula (assembly GCA_949752705.1). NCBI lineage: Eukaryota > Metazoa > Arthropoda > Insecta > Lepidoptera > Erebidae > Callimorpha > Callimorpha dominula. The sequence continues at coordinate 5,725,422 of OX457001.1, read as the reverse complement.
ATTGAAATTAATACAAATACTTAAGTACTTAATATGGCAAATAGAAATTATAGACTATATTGTGCTGTTCTTGGTTGCTTGAATTCTTCAAAACGCACCCAGAGGTAACATTTTAAATTACCTGGAAACTCCGAAAGGTAAGACTATAAAATAATTTTTATGTACTTACTAGTACGTAATTAGTTTTTTTTAATAGGTATTTCGCTTTTTCCGCCGAGTAAAATACCTGGATTAATAAATAATTAAGTCGATAGGGTGACAAAAGTGACACACGAGTGGCTTTTACTTTAGTTTCCTAGGCTAAGCTATCTGTATACTTATGTATTAAGCTACATACATATATTATTGAATTAGACGATATATCATTGTCCGCTCAAACGTCCATGCTATATATAATATAATAAATTATATATACTATACATAATAGATTATAATATTTACAATTACAAAACTAGAAAGAAACTCAAGTAGGTAGATGAAATTATGGGCGTGTTATATGGCGTGTTTACGCACCGTCCGGCTGTAGGTAATTATTTCAAGGAAAGGGCCGAGTCACAATACTGTATAGTATATACGTATACTGTGATATAGGGTCTTTCATCTAGAAAAAAAATGTTCCCAGGGATGAAAAAAAAAACATTTTAGCGTCAGTTTAGAAGTCAAGGGCAAAAGCTAGTAAGGTAAAGCTACCAAATAATGTGAATATGAATTATACAATATCTTAAAACCGAAGCGGTCATGCTGTCAAAAATATTTAAGTAAATGGAATAAAAAGAAAATCGTTATACTCTCTATTTACGTTATTTATTCGCAGAATTACATCATAAGTCCGTTTAAATAAAGTGAGAGCAATAACAGGACGAGCTGCATAAATATTTCTATCCTACTAATATTATAAACGTGAAAGTTTGTGAGGATGTATGGATGTATGGATGAGTGGATGTACGGATGTGTGGATGTATGGATGTTTGTTACTCTTTCACGCAAAAACTACGAAACCGATCGCGATTAAACTTGGTATGTAGATAGCTGGAGACCTGGATTAACACATAGGCTACTTTTTATCCCGATTTTCAAACAGGATCGGGAGTTACGCGGGTGAACCCCGGGGCGCTGCTAGTGTCTAAATAAATGGTTTGTTCGGTACTCGGGAAATATTAAAAACTGTTTTTTTTTTACAGTTGCATTGGTTCTTTCCGTGACCAATACCGAGAATTATCTAAGGCCTAATTTCGTTAAAGGATAGCTGACAAGCACCGATCAACGAGTCAATTAACAGCGCAATCACTGTCTGTTTCGATGGATCATTAGTTAAACTCGTATACATCATCTTCCTGTCAATTTCCCAATTTTTATTGGGGTCGGCGCAAAGGGTTTTGGCTGGTTCCTTTTATGGCCGGCCGCCTCCCTGACGCCAACCTTTGGAAATGTAGTCGTTTTAAGACGGGAAAGTAGGAAGAAGGTAAATTATAATTATAATCTTGCTACGTTCAAGAGTAGAGTGAATAGGTTTCTCTTGGATAGGCGTGTACCATCTTCGTGTTCATCATTTCCATCAGGTGAGTTGGGAGTTTTCTGTGAGGCCGTGGCCCATACGTGCCGAAACATGGCTCTCCCACGAATAAAACTATTCAAAATGTTTGAGATTAAATTTGATTAGATAATATAACATTTGTATGTATGTTTTTTTTGGTATTAGCTTTAAGTTTAGGTATAGCGGATAAGTTATTATTGATTTTTAACGACTTTTCTGAAGTATGATTTCATAACCCAGGACATGCTAGTCCCCTGGAATTTTATAGAATACTAATCGCACTGCTTTTTTATACAGATTTTTTGTGCCGGGAACCCTCGCTGGCATCCCCAGAACACCCTACCAAAGTTTCATCACAATCTGATTGTCACAATGGTTTCGGAACGCACAGGGGACCAACAAACATACATTGATTTTTATATATTTATACACTAACCGGTTACTATCAGGTGAAAAAAAAAATGGCGACACTCTTTATATTGTTTAATTAACAAGTGGTATAGTATCTTATACGTATACCGTTTTTAATAGACGGGGGTCATATGACATCATTCCTACCTGCTTTCCTTTTGTTAAATTAAATGGCGAAACTTTTCATATTGTTAAATTAACAATTGGTATAGTATCTTATACATATACCCTTTTTAATAGACGGTTTCATATGACATCATTCCCACTTACTTTTGAAAAATTATCAACCCTATTAAAAAAGATTTAACATTACTTTTACATTTTACACAGACCCAACTAAGTTGGGGTCGGCTTTCAGTCTAACTACGATACGGCCGAACTTCGATATTTTACGTGAAGCGACTGCCATCAGACTTCCACAACCCAAGTACTAGGCGATATCGAAGTTCTGGAGTTAGACCAGGTTGTCGGACTTTTTCCCCCCCCAACGTATCCCTACGTTGCCGTCGTGGGGGGGCTTGCGCGGGTCAATGATCTCTGGGGCTATGCCGGTAGAGCCACTCATGCCGGATTGGCCCAGAGGGAGACCCCAGACCAAGTGGGATACCCGGTGGGACCCTTCCCTGGGTCACCCAGAGTTGCTCCGCTTTCTAAAGTGGAGGAACGAGGACGGGCTCGGTGTGCACTTACACTGCCACCGAGCAGGCAATAGGGATTTTGGTCCCCCTGTCGCCGTTGGCACATCGTAATCCCCAAAGGAGTGTCGTGGTTATGTCTCGCAAATCTGATCGGGGGCGAGGGTCTTGGCTTAGCCGCCTGGACTGCGAGGAAGAATACCTCTCTAAAAAATTATCCCGAATCCCGTGCTCTAGTGTGTGGCCAGGGGATGCATGGCTGATGGGTGGTTCAGTCGCAAGCACACTCCCAGCCGAGGCACCTGCGAACCCCTCGGTTGGGCATAAATTTGCGCTTGCCCGGGTATTGGGGGATCTCTGCCCGGGTCGACTTTTATTTCTCCCCCACTCGTGGGATCAATTATGGAATCGTTAAAAAATAACAAAAAAAAAGAAGTAGAAAAGAAGAAGGACGAACAAAAGAAGACGGTGCAAGAAACGCCTTTAAGAGGCGTTGAAGACTTTGACAGCGCAGAGCATTCTGCAGCACGTCTCACGCCGCTATCCATGCAGCTCCCTGTAGTCGATTTGACTCCTGGGAGCAGTCGAAGGTCTGAGCGTCTTCGCTGCAGGGCTGCTATGTCGGCGGAGGGGAGGGGCGACTCGGAATCTGATTCCGGGTCGTCTATGAATTTATCGTTTGGTACAGACAGCCGCAAGCGGAGCCTAATATGGTGGCCACAAAATCGCGGAACCTGAAGGGTCCCTTCGTCCGAGCCCTTAAGGAATCGTCTTCGGCAGTGGCGGGGGTCGTTGAGACCCTCATTGCAGATGTCGAACGATTAAAATCAGAAAACGTTCGACTCTCAGAGGAGATGGTCGATCTCCGTGCCCAGTTCCAGACACGTCGAAGCAGTCACCCTCAACGTCACAACAGGCCGCCCCCTCGACTACCTCGTTTCCGGATGCCCACCTGCGTCAAATTACCGACGCAGTGTGGCCCATGATGGATGGTCGCCTTGCGGGCTTGGAAGCAAGGCTACCTCCTGCGCCCATTGTTCGACCACCACTTGCCGCCCCTAAGCCAGCTCCGCCTAAAGCGCCTCTTCCTGTTGTAACAACGTATGCAGCGGCTGTGGCAGCAAAATCGGCCAAGGCACCACAGGAGGGAAAGAAGAAGGTGCCCCGTAAACAAACAGAGGCAAGGGCTCTCCCAACCCTACCTGCGCCCGCACCTACACCTGCACCTGCTGAGGCTTCTAGCGGAACCAGTGCCCCTGAACTCGCTCCCGACCCTTCACACTCTGCCCCCTCTAACGAAGGGTGGCAAACCGTCAGGGGATCAAAGAGGAAGAGGGAAGGCAGAAAAAAGAAGGGGGCTGCAACTCAAGGGGCAGCCCAAGTCGCAGTACCCGGTGGCAAAAAACCCATAAAGCTTACACCTCCAAAGTCAGCCGCCGTTGTTATTACGGTGTCATCGGATGCTGAAAAGCGTGGCCTCTCCTACGCCGAGGTCTTCCGCAGAGCCCGCGAGGTTATCCAACCCGGTGAACTAGGAGGCGTCGGTGGACGTACCCGAAAATCCCAAACAGGGGCTCGCGTACTAGAATTTCCCGGAGCGGAAGGCGCGGAAAGAGCCGATTCGCTGGCTCAGAAACTGCAAAGCTTATTTGCGACGGAGCAAGGCGTGAAGGTCGCCAGGCCCACCAAGTGCGCAGATACGCATCTCGGGCCTAGACGACTCAATAACGACGGCCGACATCCGAAGTTTTATAACTTCTACAACCGGATGTACTTCAGACACGGGCAGAGTCGGTACAATTCGTCCCGGCCCTGGTGGAGTGGGCGCGGTGTGGGTCAGTTGCCCTGTCGCCGCGGCTAAAAAACTTGTTGACGGAGGCAGGCATCTTGTGGGCCTCAGTGCTGTCCGGGTTTCAGCCCTGGAAGCCAGGCCCATAAGGTGCTACAAGTGCCTGGTGCCAGGTCCACCCGCGCCCCGTGTACTAATTGCTACGACTGCAACGGACTCTGTTTCCGCTGCGGACGTCCCGGGCACGTGTCGACAAATTGTCACTCCAGCCCTCACTGTCCCGTTTGTGCGGTATTCAATCTGCCCGCCAACCACATGACTGGGCGTGTGGGGTGTAAGCCTCCGAAAAGGGCTTCTGTGCCGCAGGCAGGGGCTAGCCAATCGACCCAGGCTACTCCTGCAGTTGCTACTCGACCACCTATGCCGTCGCCTATGGAGGCTGTAGAAACGATCCAGTAAATGGACCAAGTCTACAGCCTCATCATCCAGACGAACCTAAACCACTCTGCCGCTGCGCAGGATCTTCTCCTGCAGACCATGGCGGAGTGGTCGATCAGTATAGCCGTAGCCGCGGAGCCTTACTACGTCCCTTCTCGCTCAAATTGGGTGGGTGATTGGGACGGTTCCGTGGCGATCGTCAGCTCCTCGGTGCCTCAAACCCCGCTCTTGTCGCTGAGAGACAAGGGCTCTGGATATGTTGCCGCCGAATGGGGGGGAGTCATACTCTATGGAGTCTATTTCTCTCCCAACCGGAGTCTGGCCGATTTCGAGGTCTTCCTCAGTAACTTGGAGACCTCGATACGGCGTCAGTCGTCTGGGCACGGGCTCGTGCTCGGAGACTTCAACGCAAAATCTACTGCGTGGGGGTCTCCAAGGACGGACGCCCGCGGCGAAGCAGTGGAAGAGTGGGCAGCATCGGTGGGCCTCTGTCTTCTCAACAGAGGCTCCACCAACACGTGCGTTCGACAGCAGGGGGGGTCGATAGTGGACCTTTCGTTCGCTACCTCTGTTCTCGCCGCACGAGTAAGGAACTGGTGTGTCCTGGAAGAGGTCGAGACGCTCTCGGATCACCTCTACATCCGATTCGAGCTCTCCCGGACCCAGGACCCCAGAAGGGGTCACGTGGCGCGGCGATCTCCCCGATTTCCGAGATGGGCTGTGGGTAAACTGAATAGGGACCGTCTGGAGGAGGAAGCCATTGTTCAGTCTTGGCTATCTCCTCCTCCACCTCTGACTGAGGAGGTAGACGTTGCGGCTGGCCGTCTTCGCAATGCATTTACGCAGGTGTGCTTTACAGCCATGCCCCGAATTAAAGGTCTTCGTCCTCCGAGGAAGGGGGTTTATTGGTGGTCCCACGAACTAGCGGACCTCCGTGTAGCCTGCAATCGTGCCCGGAGGTCATATACCCGCAGCCGGCGGCGTCATCATAATTATGGGGAGGAGGACCAGCTTCATGAGGAGTACCGCGAAGCGCGAAAGACTCTGAAGCTGGCCATCAGCCGCGCCAAAGAGGAAAAAAGAAAGGAGATGCTGGAGGGTCTCGAACGTGACCCCTGGGGTCGCCCATACCGTGCGGCGCAACAAAAGCTCCGCGCGCTGGCCCCCCCCCCTTACGGAGACTCTCCAGCCCAGCTTCCTGCTGGAAGTGGTCGAGGGTCTTTTCCCGCAACGGATGGAGCACACACCCCCCTCGATGGTCTTGGCCAGAGACAACAGGGGGGATGAGGAAGATGGTGTTCCACCTGTGACGGAGGCAGAGATAGGGGCGGCTGTTCTACGGATTCGTTCCAAGAACACCGCCCCTGGGCCAGACGGGATCCCTGCCCGAGTTTTGGCCCTGGCCCTTGACCACATGTCAGACCACCTCAGGGGAGTGTTCAACGCTAGTCTGGTGTCCGGACACTTCCCTGACTGTTGGAAGAGCGGGAAGCTGGTCCTTTTGGCGAAGCCAGGACGGCCTACCGATTCGGTCGCGGCCTACAGGCCCATCGTTTTGCTGGACGAGGCGGGTAAACTGTTTGAGAGGGTCCTCTCTGCCCGCATGGTCCAGCACCTTTGCGAGCTCGGCCCCCATTTGTCGGACGCTCAATTTGGGTTTCGGGCGGGGCGTTCGACTATCGGTGCTGTATTACGCCTGAGGGCCGTAACCGAAGAAGCGGTAAGCCGTGGCGACGTGCTGTTGGCGGTGTCGTTGGATATCGCCAACGCATTTAATAGTCTGCCATTCAGCTGCATCAGGGAGGCACTCCACTATCACGGGGTGCCACAGTACCTGAGGCGGCTAGTGGCAGACTATTTAGAGGAGCGTACCGTCATGTACGAGGACCGAGATCAAAATCTGAGTCGTCGGCCCATGTCGTGCGGTGTTCCGCAGGGGTCTGTTCTTGGACCACTCCTGTGGAATATAGGATACGACTGGGCCCTTCGAGGTGACCTCGACCCCGGGCTGGGCGTAATCTGTTACGCTGATGACACTCTGGTCACAGCCCGGGGGGAGAACTTTCAAGAGGCTGCGCGCTTGGCCACCAGGGGAGTCTCTTTGGTGGCCGGGCGCATTGAGGCGCTGGGCTTACGGGGGGCCCTGGATAAGACGGGGGCCCTTTTATTCCATGGGCCCCGTCGTGGTCCACCCCCTGAGGCCTATATCGAGGTCAACTCGGTCTTCGTACCGGTCCAGGCCCACATGAAGTATCTGGGCCTGATCCTTTGACGGAAGGTGGCGCTTCGACGAGCACTTCCGGCAGCTTTGTCCAAAGCTTGTCGGCGCTGCGTCCGCCCTGGGGCGACTTTTGCCCAACTTGGGCGGACCTAGCGTCGCTACGTGACGGCTGTACACGGGGGTTGTCCGGTCAATGGCACTGTACGGTGCACCGGTGTGGGCGGAGGCTCTGACCGCCCAGAATAGGGCGCGCCTCTGGCGCCCTCAGAGGGTTATGGCGGTTAGAGCCATACGCGGTTACCGCACCGTATCGACGGAGGCGGCGTGCGCGTTGGCCGGGACACCCCCGTGGGATTTGGAGGCGGAAGTGCTCGCCGAAGTTTATCGGCGGACGACTGAGTTCCGGGCGGGAAGCGGCAGTCGGCCCCCGCCCGAAGAGGTGCGCGAGTGGCGTGAGGCCGCTCGCCGAGCCACCATGGCTCGTTGGTCGTCCCGGCTGGAGGCTCCACGTGCTGGCTTTGCCACAGTGGAGGCGCTCCAGCCGGTCATCGTCGAGTGGGCAGGGCGGCAGCACGGGACCCTTTCCTTCCGACTGACGCAGGTTCTTTCCGGGCACGGCTCCTTCGGGAAGTACCTGCACTCGGTCGCTAGGAGGGAATTGAGTCCCGCCTGTCACACCACTGCGACTGCAGTGAGGACTCGGCTCAGCATACGCTGGCGGTTTGTTCCGCCTAGGCGACGCAGCGTCGGGAACTCACTGCAGTCATCGGAGAGGATCTCTCGCTACCGGCCGTCATAGCTCCATGACCGGTAGCGAGAGTAGTTTTACCGCGGTCGCATCCTTTTGCGAGGATGTCATCTCGCAGAAGGAGGTGGCGGAGAGGGCCCGGGAGGAGGATCTCCACTCGGACCTAATTGCTTTCCAGCGCCTCATGCCGCCCTGAGTGTGGCCGCAGGTGGACTGGACGGGTTTTTCCTTTCCACCTGCTATCGTGGCCATCCGCGAGGAGGTGACGTCCGCGTGTGCCTGGACGTCACCTAATTAAGAGGTTTTAACCCGAAGGTGGTGACAGCGTTTTGCGGGCAGGCGCTAGGAGGGCTCCGGATGTCTTAATAAAAGCTGTTCCCGGATCCCTCCTATATTAGGCGCAGTATGGTACACCGTGTGGTTTTAGTCGGTTCGATTCCGACACACCGCCCCACCGAAACCCCGGTGGGGTGACGGCTCGAGGGGGTTTCCACACGCAACAAAAAAAAAAAAAAGGTTGCCGGACTTTTTAAGGCTCCAACTACCTGTAACGAATGCCACAGATGTTGTAATGCGCTCTCCGAGGCACTTAAGGGTCTCTATATGTTAAGAATAGTTTCTCATCCTAAGACTGACCTGGCTAGTATGTATTACTTAACCTTGTAATGTGCTTACCTACTCGGTTACCATTTAGCCACGAATGCCCAGGAGCCTCTTACACCTGATAAACTACATAAATATAATCATAAGTGGTGTTTGTATTTATCCAATGCTGAATATATATCATAGTTAGTCTAATGTATTTTAATTGTTTTTAAACTTTCGAGACTGAAGTTGTTGTAGTGTGTCGAAGTAGCGACAGTACGAATAAAAATGAAAATAGTGAAGATCAAGTGCCGGTAGTTGCTGAAACTCTCACTTCACGGAGCACGATCGGTGCAATTCGATCGAAGCATCGGGTATCCAAAAAGGTATTGTACCTTTTAAATATTATAGCGATTAAGTCCCGAATTACACAACTAATATTTTTATTATTTTGCAAAGCTTGCAAAGTTAGTATCTATAACTAGATTACTACCGTAATAATTTCCACATTTGAGATTAACATCAAGAATTCGCATACTCTTGGGATCTTTTAAGGCGTGTCTTCGAATTGTGGAGGTATAGGTTTTATTTTTAAGTGGATTGATCCTAGTCTGGTTAGCATACTTAAGATATAGTTATGTAGGTGTAAAATCACAGCTAATATGGTATTATTGATTTTAACAACTTCTTCCAATGTATAATTTTGATGAACTTTGACGTTTTAGGCGGTCAGAATTCAAAATCCACGTATGTGCTATACGTACTTAGACTTATGAGCCTTAAAGGGCTTACAACCTTGTAAGGCTCAAAAGTCAAACTTTTCAAAGTTGAAAACACATGTCTGGCAGGGATTATCCTCGCGTATTTTATGGCTACCGGTTTGAATACGTTCCAATGCGTTTTACAATTCAAATGTATAAAACACGGTTTATAAATGGATATGTACATTGGGTCAGTATTTTTAGATCTGAATCTGAATGGTATGTGATGTTATCTACTTACAGTTTTTGGCACTTCTCGTAAATAGTTAATTAATAACATATAGTTACTGCATAAGTAGTCACAAATGTAATGTAAAGTCTTTGCTACTGGTTCCTGTCAAAAGAGTTGATAAACCGCGTTTTATGCGACTTTCTTTTTGAGATTCATTTGTCAAACAATCTTTCATTAATTATACAATATAAGTAAAATTGTAATTTTTATACACATACATACATACATACATATTGCCTAATAAATTGTATTTGTGTGGTTTGCGTTCGAAGAATATTAGCCCTGGTTACTGCAGGGAAAATATTTTTTCAGTAAATTTTTTTACACCAATTACTTTAAAGTAACAGAGTACGAAAGAGGTAGGTAGAACCTTCTATTTCCTTATTTTAAGTATTATTTTACGTATATACACTATATTTATGTTTGTATTAAACAAAAAGGAAGTTTAACAAGTTAGTATAAAAATTACAGTTGTATGTAAATGCTAAGTAATTGTTTAGTACTTTTCGCTGGTTAAATTTCTATAAAAAAAATCTATGTATGTAACACGAACTCGGGAAACGTCATATTCTTTTAAACCTTAATTGAATAATTCAAAAAAATATGTAAAGATCGTTAGCTTGTGATATTACAAATCTAAGCTAAGCGGAAACTGCATTCTCACCGTGTCCTACCTCAATCCAGTCGAGGCAAGACAGAGTAAAATGTCTGCTATGCCCTATAGCAGACATTTTACATCAATAGTTCTAATTTTGCTGATCATTATCATTGCGTTATTTTAATGTATCGAGGTATACAACTGTATTATTGATTATTCTATACTTCGAAAATAGAATGACACTCTAACTTTACTAAACTATAACTTTTGCCCACGTAGCAAAAAAAAAAACGAAAACAAAAAATAGTATCATTGTTTGAAGATAACTTTTTTTAATTAGTAACATTTCGGCTACCTGGCAACACGAAACGAATATATCGAATTTTTCTTTTGATCTAACGTAAACATATTTAGGTTAATAATGATGCCCAAACTAACCTCAACATGCACGATAAATCTTCAGCGTTGTATACCGATTTAGTTTCAGGATTGTAAAAACCATCACCGGTGTCGTAGAACCCAGGTGGAATGTCGCGTGGTGGCATTTCAGCCGTGATGTTAGACCTGCCTGCTGGTTCGAGGCCATCCTCATATTCCCCTGTGTACCTGGAAACAGAGATTATGTTAGAGGCAGGTTGAGCAGATCTAGAAGATAATAAGCGCTAAATTCATTTGAGAGATAGGAATAAAGAGGCATATGGTCTGAGGTCAGCCGCAGAAACCATAAGGTGTCAATATATTTTGGCAATAATAAATTTAATTATGAAACGTCAACAAAAATAACTAGATTATATTATATTTACTAAGGTTTTAGTGAGAGTCAGAAACGACATTTATTCGATTGCTTGGTTTGTAATAAACAGGGTCAGCAAGTGAAGATCAAGTGAGTTGTAATAAAGTTGTAATAAACAGGGTCAGCAAGTGAAGATCAAGTGAAGGTCGTAAGACTTGAAAAAATCTATGTTTCGAAAATGTAATCAACAAAGTTTGCCTGCAACCTTGAATAAATAAAGAAAAATAGTGCGTTGAGTCCCTCCTCGCGGAAGAAGTGAAACTTCGTAATGTCACCATAATTATTGTTTATTAAAAGTACCGATAGATGGCGCTACCATTAAAAGTCGGTGTTAAGATTCTCCGCAACTGAATCACAATCCCATTCAAAACGTTAAACATTAAACAAAACCTCTTTGGCAGTCGCGTTTGAAGTTTCACTTAAAAAAATATTCAAAATATTTAAATATTTAAATTTAAATAAAATAATTAACAACTTGTACAATACCGTGTAACATGATAATAATATAACGGGACAAACTGCATATTTCGACAGTGACTGTTTTGTCTGTAATAACTGTAGGGTAAAGAATATATTATGGACCTATATGGCACAGCGAAAGAGTCTTCTTAAAGAGTCAGAGGTCGCGGGTTCTGTTCCCGTTCAGTGGAAATATTTTTATGCTTACGGACGCCTAAATTGACCTGCGGGCGCCATTTATTGACGAGTTAATAGAGGAAGTCATAGATGGTTACGATTACCTAAATTGAGACGCACGCCATCTTTTGACAATAAACTATTACTAATAGTCTATTTTTAGATTTTAATCTTCTAACGTGGGACATCCCACGTTAGACGATTAACTCTATGAAATGACGTTCGGAGTATATAAGGCAGTGGCATAAAAGTATTAGTTTACGAGAAAGGAAGGCGGTCCCCCGGGTACTGCAGTCCTGCCACACAACAACAACAACACAGCCTCTTAGAGTCCGCTTCGCCACAGAGGCAGCCCTCACAGGCAGCATGAGCGATGTCGTGGAGCGTCTCTTAACCCATCCATTCTATGTCCACAGTTCTTGTTGCTGCAGCCACCCCACGCCTGCGAGCATCTACGCCTACTTAGCCCAAGTAGGCGCATCGTGTGTGGTCGCGGTTCACCGCCGCAACAACAACCACAAGCCTGCATAGACCGACACAGCGGTGTGGAGGCCAACAGCTTTGACACCAGGGTGTCGCACGTAAGTCGCCACCTGTGTCGCTTGTCGACCGGAGCTGGATCTACCCAGGTGTCACCTGGGGTCTCATCTGGCTCGCGTTGACCGCTTAGGCGGTGAAGACTGAAGCGGCCGCTCACTAACAAGATGAACCAGACAAAGTCAACACCATGACATACCCCTTCAGGGGTAGTGGAAGATGCCGCTGGCATGGGGCCATCACCCCGAGCCAGCGTCCACACGCCCCATACAGGGTGTTGTGAAGACCATGATGTATTATTCCAGTTCTAGTTTTTTGATCAGCGAGTGAGCAAGTGCGATAAGTGCGAAGTACATGTGAGAATTGAGTGGAAATAGTGAAAACTGTATCTGTGACTTGTAATAATTGTTTTATTTGTATATTATTAGAGTCTATTCCGGTAATAAATTAGTGTACCTTACTAATCCCGAATACCGGCTCGTAACAGTATGCATGAATTTGTCAATACAAATTCATGCATACTGTTACGAGCCGGTATTTATCGTTAAATAAATTATCATTGAATTCATTTGTGCTAAAGTAATCATCAGGAATAGGTAAATCATCGAACTTACAAATTCTAAGGCAGGCGCACACTCAATCACTCATACAATGATTCCAAGCCAATGCAATCATTGGCTTGGAAGTTTCTATGTAGTTATAATATGTGATATATTTACGATAAGTGTGCGCCTGCCTTAGAATTTGTAAGTTCGATAATTTACCTATTCCTGATGATTACTTTAGCACAAATGAATTCAATGATAATTTATTTAACGATAAATATGAAATAACTTTAGTGTTAAATAGTATGTCATGTTCGTAATTTAAGTTACAGGTCAAATAATGCCGAAATATGTAACAATTCCTCAGATTTTGATATTTATTATCGAGGGGTATAGCAAATAATAATCTGCATCATTTATATTCGTTATAATATAAAGCTTGAAATATCCGTAAGTAAAACAAATTATCATGACAACAGAGTAGTCTGAGCGAGAGGGAAAAATGCTGCGAAAAATATCAGGTGGGCAATTCATTCCCACCTTTTTGTAAACAGGATGAGATGTAATTCCACGTTAATATCTCGTTTATCTAATAAATGAACGTAGCTTAAGGAAATAAAGGAATGTTACGTTACGTACATGTGCCGAGCTGTACTTCATATTATTTTTATCTGAGCAGAATTCGATTTAAAATAATTATTAAATAAAAACCATCATGTTAACTTTAATTATGTACGTATGAAAACAGTAATCCTACCAATACTATAAACGTGAAAGTTTGTGAGGATGTATATCCATACATCCGAATGGATGTATGGATGTGTGGATGTATGGATGTATGGATGTTTGTTACTCTTTCACGCCAAAACTACTGAACCGATTGCGTTGAAACTTGGTATGTCGATAGCTGGAGACCTGGATTAACATATAGGCTACTTTTTATCCCGATATTCCCACGGGATCGGGACTTACGCGGGTGAAACCGCGGGGCGCTGCTAGTATTGATATAAACTTACACTGACTAATGTTTTAAATATCTTTGTTTTTAAAAGTGGTTACTTGGAGAATTGTACCTGCTATGCCTGGTACCTGTCTTTTTTTTTTTTTTTTTCGTGTGGAAACCCCCACGGGTCATCACCTCACCGGGGTGAACGGCAAGGTGGTATGTCGGACTCGAACCGACTAAAACCACACGGTGTTCCATCACGGGTCCTAATGCCGGGGACTCAGGTGTACCCTAGAAAGGAAATCCCTGTGAGCCCCGGCAGACTTGGCCGCCTGCTCGACAACAGGCGACCCCACAATTTGGTGCGGAGGCCTAGCCCCCTCCGATTTCGAGAGGTGCGCGTGGAACACGTCGCGCCGCCGTCTCGGGCCTGCTTCTGCTAGGGCGACGGGTTTCCCATGCCTGGTACCTGTCTGGCACAAACCAAGCGTACAAAAGATAGCGAAAATCCACAAAACAAAAATAAACAAGCAAGTTGTCGTCACGGGGAAAATAAGTGTCATTCATAGTAAAGTCCAAGCTTCTTTAAAATAAGGTTCCATCGTAACGTTAAGAAGAAAGCTTAACGTATCAACAGATCATTATGAAATTTTCTGAGCACGTTGTATCTCGCAAAAGCTAGAATTAAATGAACCTGTGTCAGATTGATCCAATAAGAGAGATGGCGAATGCTAGTATCCATCAGATATGGATACTAGCATTCGCTCGCAGCTCATCTCGCGTTGACTTTGGTTTCCGTACGCTTTTATTAAATGACAAATACAATATGTGTGAAAAAACTTAAAGTATGTTTATTATATTCGCTAGGAGTCCAATTTTCCGGGCATTTTATTTATATAACTAAACCTTATTCTTATCTAAAACTATAATTAGCCAAATTAACCATTCCTTTTGAGCTTAATACGATCATTGATTGACACAAGATAAACATTTACGCGTTACAAATAAATTTTTAAGTGGTAATTCCTTCAAGAAAAGAAACCAAAGAAATGTTCATATTATTTACTACCACACTTTTCCTCACAATATATTTAAATTAGTATTGCTGCAAAGCCCATTCAATCTTTTCAAAGCCACATACTTTTTGATATATGTGGTGCCAGTCCACGGACAATGTGGAGCGTAATAACTCCTAGATTATAATCTTATTTCACATTCAATTTGGAAAATGTTTGTGTGGTTTTGTGTAACTTTCAGGTATTTAACCATGTTACTTTTAAATTGTATTCAACGTAGGGTTCAATTTCTAACAAATAAATTGAGTTTTTTAATTGCAAAATAGCCTTGTCGGGTACATTACAAGTCTCGATGTAAACAATTGTTGGTAAACCTAAATAAAAAAAAAATAAAAACAATCATTATTATTATTATATATTAACATATATATATTATATAAGTATTATATTATATAACAATATATATATTAACTTGAAATCGAATCGTCGCACTCGTTGCAAGGACTCCGACAATGCTATTTTGCTAGAGAAAAATCAATTCACAATGTAAAAACACCACTTATGTTAAAATATATATATTAAGAATAATTATAAACTTCAATTTCGACTTTCAGTTACACGACCTTGATGTTGGTGAAAAGTATGTTGAAAAATTCCGTAACATAGATACCTAGATACAGGTTAAATTAATTTAAAGCGTGTAAAAAGGTATAGAAGGTCGATTGCTCACGAAAAAATTGTATAAGAAATTAAATTTTTATGTAAAAGTTTTGATGCGCTCAATTCTGAAAGTATCAATCATGCGATGAAGGTTCTGAGATTAATTATTATAAGAATGACTAATTTGAATTATGAATGACCAATTCCTGTATTGACCAATTTGAGAATGACTGATTGTAAGGCTTAACACTGAGAATAATGACGTAATAATAGACCATAGTTCGTACTTTAGCCCAATTGTTTGGGTCACTCATGGGCTGGAAAAGATTTATTTCTTTACCTTCCTTTTTTTCCATTCCAAAAAGGCCTTCGGCCTTAGCGCTTAATTGTTGTTTATTTAGGTTAAGTAAGAATGCAAAAACTAATGAGTACCTTCTATCAGGCATCTTACAATAAGCCCAGTTTTCTTCTTCGTATATTAGTCCATCCGCAAAGATAACTTTTCTGTTCGTAATAACCCCCTTTTTAAAGGTTCCTTTTACTATTGTACCGTCTGGGTACAGTAACTGGCCGGCTCCATGGAACTGACCGTCTTCGAAATCGCCTTCATAGATAACTCCTGTTAAAAAAAAGAAATTTTACTTCGTTGCCTGCGGTGTGCGTTACAATGTAAGCTAAGGTTTATTTTAATTTATGTTTATTTTTGAGTCGTCACCATCCTACAAATTTTAATGTACAAAGTTATTACTAAATTCGATGGATAACTAAAGAATGCATACCATTTAAATATTCACTTTATATACATATTACAAACAAGCGGTCCACTCCAACTTTGTCCAATTCAAACATTCATCAATAGCTAGCAGTTCTCGCGCGGCTTCGCTCGCGTGTACATATTTTTATATTTTGCGCGGAACCCTAATCCTTTTTCCAAAATAAAAATAGCCTAAGTTACTCCTTATAACACCAGCTATCTGCCAGTGAAAGTCTCGTGGAAATCGGTCCACCTGTTCCGGAGATTAGCCGAAACATACATACAGACAAAAAAAATTTAAAACTGATTTTTAGGTATAGGTATCGTGCAAATAACTGTTTGAGCTTAAAAATAAACTATTATTTTTACATTATAAACAGACACTTAAATTTTATTTATTTATTGATGTATTGATGATGATGATGTGTAGCCTGCGTCTATCTGGAATTATCTGCCTATTAAATGGTAACGGAATTGTTCAAATAGGTAGAGTTAATAATAAAACGTACCTTATAAACATGATTTATTAATAACTTAATGAACAAATAATTACCGTTAGGAAACGTGTACTTTCCAGTGCCGCTCATGCCCAATATGTCCCAAGATCCTTTGTACTGAGACCCGGTTGGAAAGAACTTCGTTGAACGAGGAGCTTGAGGTATTTTCAGTATTATTTGCCTATATATATTGGCAAGTAATGAGTTTTTACAATGTGTAAATGAGTTATTAAATCAATCTAAAAAGTATCGATATGAGTAAGAATCGAAAACTGATTTGAGTACTACTTAGGGGCCATCCATCAATTACGTCACACGTTGAGGGAGTCAACGAAGTGTTATGTGACAAGGGGAGGGGTCATAAGCTTCGTGACGTCACATGTCAAAATTAAAAGTATTAAAACAGAAAACATTAACTGTAAACGAAAAACTTTAAAAATTATTCTATTGTTGAATCATTCACTCAACAGTGGCTAGATGACAGTGGGCAGCGGGAATAGAGGAGTGCGGGGCGCGCTCCGGCCAGCTGTTCGGCGCGCACCGCGGTCATCGCCTTCTTAGCCAGCGCTGATACACACATCCATTAACGCCCAAACTTCAGAAGGTTTATATTAATTTGTTGGTGAGTTCTCTTTCGCAATAATAATTTTGGAACTGCTGATTTAATTTATTCAGTTCATTGCAAAATATGGGGAGTCACACCAAGAAGGGAGGTCATACAAATGTGACCACACAGGTGAAATAGTCAAAAAAATATATCATAAAATTTGTGTCACGTAATTTATGGATGGCCCCTTATATGAGTAGGTATCGGTATCTTCTGGGTATCGGAACATCCCTATATTAGACATGTGTCTGGCAGTAAGTTTATATAATAGTTAAGGCAGATATTATTGTCATTATAAATTCCCTTTGTAAAACACTTACCCACATTCCTCTTCGTGTGCTCGAGAAAACTTCCTCATTAGCTCGTCCCATTGCGACACGCGCTTCTCCGAAACACAACTGTGTTGAGACAAACATCTTTGTTTACTTAGTAACAGTTAAGTCTGCATTGTGACAGTATTAATACAAGTGTGTCCCATATCTTAAAGTTTGCGGTGACAGTAAAGTCCTTTTACTTTTTTTGGAGAAATCGTTTGGGATAAGGTTTTTAAAAGTTTTTTTAACCGACGAAAAAAAAAAGGAGGTTGAGAACCTCCTTTTTTTTTCGTCGGCCGTATAATATTTTTTTCTTTAGTAAATTGATGGCTTTTTAACCGACGAAAAAAAAGGAGGTTCTCAATTCGACCGTATTATATTTTTTTTTTATGTCTGTTCAGCCCTCATTCCGTTATTTATAAACCGATTTTGATTATTATTTTTTTGTTAGATAGGGTATATCTCAAGGGTGGTCCCATGTCAAGGAAGTCAGGATCTGATGATGGCATCTTGAAAAAATTCAGAGAAACCCTCGAAAATTGTAGGAACGAATAGTGTTTCTGTTTACTTTTCATTACTTTATCAGGTATTTGCGTTTAGAAATCATCACATCATGTAGCTGAGCTGATGATGAAAAAAACCATAAAATAAAAAAAAAAATCGCAAAAAAATTAAACCGACGAAAAGAACTAAAAAGCAAAAAATAAATAAACCTTAAGTCTTAAGTATTGAGCTTATTTACAAACTATCAATATAATAATAAAATGATTAATTACTTACGTAGGTACATATAAAATTTTGATAATTAATCAGTTTGTTGTTTGGCGCCGACTCAAAATAAGTTTATATAAAATTTGATAGTTTATGTAAATAAGCTCAATACTTAAGACTTAAAGTTTATTTATTTTTTGCTTTTTAGTTCTTTTCGTCGGTTTAATTTTTTGCGAAAAATATTTTTATGGTTTAATATTGTTTTTCTTTGTTATTCCATGACGGGACGCCTTTATTCAATCATCAATATTTTACGGAGTTGACAAACGCAAGAGTAAAGTCCTTGCTCTTCCAGCTGCCCACAGGTTACTCTGACATTTTGAGATAGGAAATATTCACTGTATCAAATTAAGTTTTTAAATAAACAAAGAACGGTCGTAAAGATCACACCACACAAAGTACTTAGTCGATATAAAAAGTAATCGAGAGTTTCTTGGCACCTAGCATAGAAAAACGTGCGTTTGAAGAACTGCGTTAATGGAGAATGTCATTAGATCCTTTAAATCACTTGAAACTTTATGATCGTGAAGCCTAAATGTCTAGAAATACACCTGTTTTTGTTTCATTTAAACCGAGCGAATAGTTTTTAGGTTATGATAAGTTTAGTTTGCAACTTATTAAAATACTTTGCGCGGATTGTCTTCTTAACAAACTGTCATGATGACGGTTTTTGCAAAAAAACAATCTGATAACTTTCCTAAAATATTGCTACTATTTTTCAAACAACTCCAATTCTTGGCCGCCGACTTGCGAGGAGTAACAATTTTTTTTATCATAAATATTATTCTGTTTCTTTTATATCGCATTGCTGTTTTAAAAAGTTTAGGTAATAATGACACAATAAACTTGATACTTACCTACCTGAAAAACAAGAATTAATATTTGTAACAGGCAGGAAATCGGAGGGACCTATCGAGTTATAATCTTATTCCGAAATCTGTTGCCCGTATAAAAGTTACAATATTTTTAATTTTTAAAAGGTCTGTAAGATATAAATCAGAAGTTGGTGATGTTTTTCATTGCGCATCGCATCGCTACACTCAGAAACATTACATACGATACATTATTTTAATGCAAAATATTTTGAAGAATTCAGAAAATAAAAAATGTCACCCGTTCCCGTACAAAACTGAAAAGTAAATAGGAATTTAGAAACAATTTAGGACTGTGACATTTGCTGACAATATTTTTTATCTACATTGCTTTTCCGAGTTGGTTGTTACTTATATATTTTAATGAAATAGTTGTTAGAACAAAATGCTACTAAGTACTGTCATTGATCTCTGTTTACTTGTTTACCCGTTCATGGTAAAAATCTAGTTCTTTAGTTGGCTAGCGTAGCTCTCTTCTTCCTGAGGGCAGAAACGATGTGGATGGCGAGCTTATTACCACATCAAGCACAAACTTCATCTTAGGGATTATAATAGGAAAAATCTAGGATGAAAACTAGGAAAAAAAGTTTACATGGTGGTAAAAATGTAAAAATATTCTAAAATTAAAAAAGAAAAGATACCGTGTCTACAGAAGATTGGAGTCAAACACATCAGAATACGTTAGAGAAAGAAGAAATTGGATCGGAATTAGTATATGAAGATCAGAAACTGAGAAGTGAGATAGTCCTGGCGTAGATTCTAGATTTTTAACTTACGTAGACGAATTGCATTTCACCGATGGCAGCATTTTACATAACACTGTAAACAAAGCAATCATATTATTTCACAACCTGTTCCACAAAATCAAAATTCGAAGCAATTGTGTTACAAATCTTTATGGACTTCAATAATAACAAAAGGTATTCAGAAAATTAGGACAGTGAGCAATTTTAGCAAATACACAAAGCAATTTGTGCGGTGAAGTAGTTCTCGGCCGTAGGTGCTAATGCATGCCATTCATGTGTTTGAAGTGACTCTCAATAGATAGATAGTCATTCAACAACTACATATGCATGCTTTTACGCCGTAATTAGTCGACTGATCATCATTAACATTTTCATACATGTTGGTAACCACAGGTTGGTTTCACACACCGCTGATGGTACAGAAAAGGACACCTTTACCCTTACCTTTACCCTTTAGCTAAATCATTTAATTGGTGGGAATATTGGGATAAAAAGTTTGTGTTAATCCAGGTCTCTAGTTATCTACATACCAAGTTTTATCGCAATCGGTTCAGTAGTTTTTACGTGAAAAAAGTAACAAACATCCATACATCCATCCAAACATCCATACATTCACACATCCATACATCCTCACAAACTTTTACATTTATAATATTAGTAGGATAACCCGTCATTATAATGCTGTCATCAATTTGAAATAGTCAAAGAATTCAAGTAACGAACGAACGTCTGAGATTCAAAACAAAGATGACGGGAAATCCGTTGGAGAAATGAGCACCATTGTGTCAAAGCTTAGTATTCTACATGCGAGCTCGGTCATGGTCGAATGTGGCGTCGTCGCATCTATTATTTATAATGAAAGAGTGAAACTTAGATCGGACAATCAGTTTATTGAACTTAAAAGGGATCTTAGATGTGTCCGGCTTGGAAAAAGTTGTAGAACCTTGATCTAGAACACGTACGTATAATAAATACTATCCGATTGTTAGTATGTACTGATCAACCTTTTACTAGTAATCGCGCTTAGGTCGAAATTTTACCGTAAATCTTAAAATTATTAACAATACTTCATCAACTGTAGAGATTTTTTTTACTGGTCACACAAAGATAAAACTCTTTAATGGCTACTAAACAAAAAAAAAAAGAAAACCGCTTGACAAATTATTAAGAAAAAGGAACTTAAGTGTTGTCTTTGTTTATTTATATACATACTCGTACATAATTATATACATATAGATGATAAAAAACTGATTGTAACTGTCTTTGATTCAGCAACATAAGAAAGAAATGGAAACTGTGGAACACAGAACGGGTCAAGTATGGAATGACCTCCTAACAGTACACTAGTAGAACTAACAGACTTATGCATATAACTTAGCTCGTTATAAATCGTGTATGTGAAAGCTTCTAATACGAAGTATAACGAAAATCTAGAAGGAAAACGAAACTTTCTTTATAAACGTACAGAGGTAAAGTACTAGAGCTCAAATTGAATGGGAAATTCAAAACGGGCGTTTTGCGAAACGAGCGACCGAGCGACCGACAGCAGGCGAGTGGTATCAGAATGGCTCGAACGAATATGTTTCCTAAGGCAAGCCCGGCCATGCGAAGTATATTTGAATAAACTCATATTAGAATTTTGTATGTATTTTCCACAAACAAACCTATGTATAATCTAGGTTTCATATGTGCTCATCGGCACAACATTTAAACCATTTTATGAAAAAAGAGACATTGGACTCAAATTTCAAAATACAAATGTTGTAGGTAAGAAAAACAAAATTCTCGTTCAGGTTTTTTGTTTTTTACCCTCGGCAGGGAGCTCAATCCACAACCGGAGCGTTCGCGGGAGGAAATCACCCATTATACAAGCGGTAGAACACGCACAAGGCGGCAATTCTTAGGTTTAAGGGTTTAATATCGCTTGTGAGTTTGGGATCATCGACGATTGTGAACCAGAGCAGGCCCAGGGGGGCAGGGGGAGGGAGACTTAACTCACACGGTGTCTCCTCGGATCCACCGGATCCCGTTAACCCTCAATAAAATTTTTAATAAAAAAATACTAGCAACGTGGGTCACACATTCTTCATTTCTTAAAGTCTGAGAAGTGAATTACAAAGCAAGAGTGCGCTACAAAAATCAGGAATGGCCGAAGTAGCACTAGGCTCTAAAGCCAATAATAATAATAATTTCTCCATCTAAGTTAAATATTTGTTAGGTTAGGAATGGGTGCACGACGGTAGTGCAATGGGTGCGGTTCGAACCCGCAACCACTTGATCGCAAGTCCGATACCTTAGCCTTCAGAATTGCGGGTCCACTTCTTCAAAAAATCTAGAGATGGTCAAATCAGAGACATAATGACCTTAAACGATGCATTCTGCCTCAGCAGACTTTTACTATTAAACGGGAAACGGGATAATCCCGGGATTGTATTGGTAATGGAAAGTGGTAACAAAAAGACAGTAAAACATATCAAAATCATTTTTTTATTTATCTTTTAGTTTTGTGAGGACATAGAGCATTAGCTATGTTTGGTGTGTCGCTGAGGGACAAAATTCGTAACGAAGTTATCCGACACAGAACCAAGGTAACCGACATAGCTCAAAGAATTAGCAAGCTGAAGTGGCAATGGGCTGGCCACATTGCCACTTCACACCCGCAAAACCGATAACCGCTGGGGTAGACGACTTCTGGAGTGGAGACCACGTCAAGGGAAACGTAGTGTAGGACGCCCTGCGGCCAGGTGGAGTGACGGTCTGCGCAAAACGGCGGGGAAAAACTGGATGAGGAGAGCTGACGATCGAGCTTAGTGGCGTACATTAGGAGAGGCCTATGTCCAGCAGTGGATAATGAAAGGCTGATGATGATGATGATAGAACATTAAAGTTTTAAATCTTCAAAAAGGCGGTTAAACAAAATTATAATTTCTTCTTGTAAAATAAACAAACTAGACACTTCTGTAAATAATTTATGAAATTAACAAAAAACTTCAAAAAATCAACTTCTTTAGACTAGAAAATAACACTTGTTGTTTTTCATATAAATTCACTCAGAAACATTAATGAATTGTTGCTTTTTAATAATTACATTGATTATCACCAATTAACAAAAAAAATATCAATACTTACACGACGAGAACTGTGTAGTCAATAACATAATATATTAAGTTAATTTGCTATGTTGCCTGGCAGTTCTGAGTATGCCATGATCGTTTAGACGTCCTGTCTAAACGATACGAACGAAACGAGTCCAGTCGGGTCGTTCGGCTCCCTTTGATATCAATTGATATCATATGGTTGAAGTGGACGATGGCTGGCGCGTGCGTCATGCTCGTGAACGAGAGCCGTTGGTTGGGGCTGGTCATTTCCGAACTGCTGTTACTTACATATAGTAGTAGTTAATAGTTTAGAACAATACGTTACATTGTCCTCACATTTAACTTGCGCATATAAGCAATGTAACCAGAGATTTGTAAAAACATGTTAAAAAAGAGTGTCCTTGGAGTTTCTTGCCTGTTCTTCTCCACTGAATCTACGAATTGGAACAGGCAAGTAGCTTCACGACTGACTTAGTCTGACTGACTACTACTCCTGACAATTCAAAAATACCCATATTGGTTTAATTGAAATAAATGATTTTGATTTTGATTTTGACGTGAAGCGGGAATTTTTACACACTTTTACGCATAAGCCGGTACCGGTCGTTAGCAAAAACAAATGAAACCAGCTGTGTAAACAAGATGGCTGTCAAAATGTCAAATCAAGGTAAGTGCGTTTCGTTTCACGCACACTTTTATAACTAATTTAAAAAATGTATCAATCCCGAAAATCCCGGGATTCATTAAATTTGATCCCGCAATTTTCGGGACTAAAATATGACCGTGATTCGAAAATATGACCGTGATTCCGGGATCCCGGATCTCGGGATCCCGGGATCACGGTCATATTTTCGAATCCTCTAGTTGTAATCTAATTAATGTTATTTGCCCGAAACATGTTACATAGTTTTAGTTATATTGTATTTGCTTTAGTTTGCAGTCCTACATATAACATATTTCGCCAGCAAAAGTTTGACTTTGAATTGAATAAAATTTTTAAATGTATAATTAGATTAATTAATATAATGACACTTCGTTGTCCGTCTGTCTGTCTGTCTGGTTACCTATGTCACTAGTAGTTTTGTAGTACTTTTTAAATCTTAACTTGTGTAAACTCCTCTAAATACTTTTGTTTATTCTAGACCCTCTGGGCAGAATTCAGCATTAATTCATGATCATTTGTCTGAGTTAATGATTATGTTTATACTGTATTTTTTTTTTGCGTTTTCAGACTCATATTTTGCGCTTGGTAGATTGACTGTGACGTACACATATTGGTGTATGGGGAGTACTTTTAGAACGGCAAAGTTAAGTTTGTCTTTTAATCCGACTTGTGACCAGCACTCTCGCACATGTCCGGTTTTTTTTACGAAATTACTAATTTTACCCTGTCTGTCCCTGTATTCGAAATTGAGCCCAGTAACCTGTTCATTTATTGCTACTAGTGTCGCATTATGATTCAGGCAAATTAGTTGCTCACTAGTTTTGTGTATATTTTTTCGAATTAACTTCCAAAACTTTTAGTTGGTATCGTCAAATAAACTCCTATTATTAAAGAGCCAATCAATAAAACATACTAATGATGCTTCATTACTAATTTAATTTTGTTCCATGAAACTTTAAGATTTGCTGAAAAATCTCACTACTTATTTACAGAAATTTGTTACATTATTATACGGGAAATACTAATCTATTTGTGTGATGAGCACGATCATTTGTTCTGTGTCTGGGTGTAATTTATCTATAGCATGTATGTATTTAGACATATGTAAGCATGTAAAGTATGTTTATCGACAGTCTAGTTACCACAGTACAAACTACTGCCTAGTTTGGGATCAGAGCACCGTGTGTGAGGTGTCTCAAGTTATTAATATTATTCTATGAAAAGTGCCCGGATGTTATTAAGGGAAGAAAAAGTATTTTCTTCTTTAATCAGTTTAGGATATAATTATACGAATGATGAATACCGAGATGTGCAAGCATAATTTGCTTCCTTCAGTATCTCAATAGTCTCAGTATCTTTTGCTTAGTTTTTCTAAATATAAATACAACAATAACAATTTGTGCACATACCAATTCTGAGAAGATAATCTCAAATATTCGACAAATAAACATATGTATACAGGTATTGTGAAGATCTTGACAAACAAATTGTTGTCAGGATCTCTTGACTTTTAGTCTTTGATCTGCAGTATTAATAAACCCAAAGAGTATACAAATACTACGTAACAGACCTATTTACATACTCGATTTGCTATTTAAAATAAAAAAAATAGTTTATAAGTACATAAATAGGTAAAGATAAATGAGTTTACTATCTTTTTCATTTCATCTCTGTTTGTTAATCTATTTTCTTTTATTTTGTTTGGAAGCTATTGAGGAGTTTTAATATTAACAATAAAAAATGGAAACTGATTTTTTTAATACCTTTGACTGAATTCAATTTTTATCAATAATTTAAGGAATAACTGCCATGATACCAATGTGCAATCACAAAAATTCTTAAGTCTTGTCTATACACTAAGTGAAAGGCTGGTGCTGGTGCTCAGAGGTTACTACAGTAGTCCTTATGGTGCTTTTCGCTCTGTTGTTCAACTGACCGTTCTCAACAGAGGGCGTGCAGCTCTTCTCAACATTATATTAGCTAAATCAGTCAGTCATCTACATAAGTAACCAGAATTTATGCTTGACCGATGCTACTAGTTTTTCATTCAACAAATTTACGATACTGATCTTATATCAATAATAGCGGAATAGAAGGACAAAGTCTTAATTAAGTTTTATTGTTTTATACGTGGAATGCAATTTTGTCAAGACTCAAGACCTTACCTTACCTTCACATACAAATTCTAAGAGTTTTTCCGAAGCAGCGCGTAAACAAAGCCTATTTATGCCCGCCTTGTCGATCAATCAATATCAAATAGAGCTAATACCATTATCTCTCAGAAACTTTCCTCGTATGTACGTGCTTGGAATTTATTACGAAATATTGCACTTTATCCGTGAGCAGTCGTGTTTTATTAGCTGTGGCTAAGAAAACGGCACTTGGCAACATACATTGCATTGTCTCCGTACGTATTGTCCCCACACACATTAATAATTAGTTACGTCGACTGTATGCGATTCGTTCCAGAGAAAGTCCCTAACACTATGCAGGTCGACAAATTTATATTTGCAGTTGTTGAAGCTAATCTATTAGAATTTTTAGAACATTCGATTTTGATTTGCCATACGCTTTTCTTTAGCAACTGTAAAAGTATGTTTGTTTGTTGGGTTTGCATACAACATTAGTTTTGCAGTTTAGTATTAGAAGTTTGACATTTATTTCGTATTGTTAAGATTGATATTTGTATGTAGTATATCAATAGAATTTTTAATTCACAAGGGCCATGTTCGTATTGAACTGTTTCTTTTGTCTCCTGTATCCTAGTGAAAATGAATTCAGTGGGACAATGCCTGCGAGGTTTATTTTAGCGGACGCGACTGATGTATCTCTGGATTTTAGTTGTAGCTCGTTATTATTTTATGACCTCTCTCTCTGTCTCTCGTTTATTGTATCTTTTTATGAACTCTTTATCAAATAAGTTTGTTATAAATATATGTTTCCATGGAGTATTTTTCGCTTTGTTGGAGTGTAAGTTGGATTATAGTTATATTTTATAAAAAGTTGCGTTTTTTTTAGTAAAATCTGTCTGCACCTACTTTCGAGTCCCATAAATATTAAAATGAAACGAGATATTATCCAATTAGATTTGGAATATTATCATAAATAAAAAAATCAAAATACCCCCAATCGAAAATCCCTTCAACGATTACAAAAGAGCCGATGACCTTCGAACGGCTGAATAGATTTTCTTGAATTAGATATAAAACACTCTCCATCAAGTCACCTTTCAAACAAAAGAAAACGCACTCAAATCGGTTTATCCGTTTGGGAAATTGACGATATGCAGTACTTATTAATGGGGTACAACTAGATACAATCGTATATACGGATTGGTAGCCTTTGGAAAAATCCATTGAATGTTTATTATTATACTAGCAGATCCCCGCGGTTTCACCCGTGGAAATATCGGGATAGAAAGTATATGTTAATCCAGGTCTTCAGCTATCTACATACCAAGTTTCATCGCAATCGGTTCACTAGTTTTGGCGTGAAAGAGTAACAAACATCCATACATCCATACTCACAAACTTTCACGTTTACGAGGGCGGCACTGAAAATTTTGGGAATCAAGGAAGTGACACAACATTACTATTTAAAAATGTATTTATTGCTTTTCTCTTTTTTTCTTTTGATTCAACCAATCATTGAATTAACTATTCCATTCGGAAGTTGGGGTCTCCAAAATGGCCGTTTTGTAGGCGTCCACAGCTTCTTCAGGTGATGAAAGTCTCTGACCACGCAATTTATTCTTTATTTAAGGGAAAGAATAGAAATCATTAGGGCTTAGATCGGGGCTATACGGCAGATGGTCTAATAATTCTATGTTTTCTTGCTTTAAAAACTCTTTTGAGAACTCGCATTGTCATGATGGAGGATGATGCGGCGGTTGCAGTTCTCTTTACGGAGTTCAGAAACGATCTGTGGCAAACAAATGCTAGCATACCATTCTGCATTAACCGTTCTTTGTCCCTCAAGAGAAATAGTCGCAACATTACCGGTTTTGGAGACAAACGTGGCCACCATTTTTTTTGCAACACTCCGTGAACGAACAATTTTTGTTGGCTTAAACTCATTTTCGAACACTCAAACTCGTGACTGGTTTTTTGTTTTGGGTTCGTACGCGTACATCCAGGATTCGTCACCTGATACAATGTTGGATACAGCATTTGAAGATCCTGCGTGGAATCTTTCGAGAGTTCTGACGCACCAATTAACGAAGCCCTCTTTTTGCTCTTCACAGAGCGAATGCGGTATCCATCGGGAAAACAACTTTTTTACACCTAATTGTTCATGCAAGATTATTTGTATTTGACTCATGCTAATGTCTAAAGTTGCCTGAATTTCGCGGTATGTCACATGTCGATCTTCCTCAATCAGCTTACGCACAGCATCAACGTTTTCTTGGGTGACTGCAGTTTTTGGTCATCACTGAGCTTGACACGTCCACGTTGAAATTCAGCAAACCAGCGATAAATTGTGGTTTTGGATGGGGCTTCATCACCAAATGCAGAAATCATCAGGTCAACACTCTGTTTTGCGTTAAACCACTTCGAAAGTCAGAATAAATCATCGCTCTTGAATTTTCTAGAGTCAATTCCATTTTCTCAACGACTAAACAAGTTTGACGAAACCTTGTGACAAGACCGAGAATCTTTTTTTAAATAAATAAATGGTATTCGATTTTTAAAACCAAGGAATTTTCAATTAAAAAGATTTTAATATGACAGAAACAGTGGAAATATTCCATTCCCGATACTTTTAGTGCAGCCTATGTATATTAGTAGGATTATACTTCGATTATTTCTGGTCATTTGTAGCGCATTTAATGTTTAACATTATATTAGTACTTCGCTAGTTTTAACTTTTCTTCGCCTATATTGATGTGCGTTAAGATGAGTTTATTATATCAAACTTGATACAAAAGTGTAAAAAGTAAATTTATAAAAAAAAATCTCATTGCGAAAAAATATTATTAGGACTTTAATTCATTATTTTCATATTTTAGTTTGATAACACTAACAGTTTGTGATTGAAATGAATATTAATATACCGAGTAGGTGACGAGCTTATTAGGATTAAACGCAGGCTATTACTATGTGAAGGGCCTGTAGGTCTATTGGTTAACAGAGGTCGTTGGTTTGATTCCCGACCTGGACAAATAATTGTGTGATAAGCACGATCATTAGTTCTGTCTGGGTGTCATTCATCCTATTATCCTACTAATCCCACTAATATTATAAATGTGAAAGTTTGGATGGATGTATGTGAGACCTGGATCAACGCATAGGCTACTTTTTATCCGGATATCCCCATCGGGACTTACGCGGGTAAAACAGCGGGGCGCAGCTAGTCTATAGTATGTATATATTTAGAAATATAAAAGTATGTTTATCCGCAGTCTGGTTACCAGAGTACAGGCTCTGTCTAGTTTGGGATCTGCCGGCCGCGTGTGAGGTGTCTCAAGGTATTATTATTGAAGTGAAAGAGAGAGAGAGAGAGCTATTTATGGATGACATAAATTTTTGTGACGGGTTTGATTTGAACCCACGACACTCGGGCCGAGGCGACTACATAGACCATTGCGCCATTTGTGCAGTTTACTAATACGTCATGTTTAGGGTACAGTTCCTCAACAGGAAAAAAGGACAGACAGACAACAAAGCGATTCTA
The DNA here is from genome assembly GCA_949752705.1 of Callimorpha dominula. Classification (NCBI taxonomy): domain Eukaryota; kingdom Metazoa; phylum Arthropoda; class Insecta; order Lepidoptera; family Erebidae; genus Callimorpha; species Callimorpha dominula. Next base: position 5,696,341 of record OX457001.1, on the reverse strand, counting down.
TAAGGGATAGAATCACTTTGCTGTCCGTCTATCTGTCAAGGCCCTTTTTGACATGAATCTGTGGAGGCATCAAGTTGAAATTTACATCAAATACTTATGCCTGCGATCCTTTGAAGCTGTATAAACAAATGAAGCTTTTTAGACAACACAATCAAAAGATACGGCCATTTAAGCTTTAGATTTAACTAAATTTGAACATTTCGCAGGTACATCAAAACCTATAGGGTACTTACTATTGACCTAGAATCATGAAATCTGTAGAGGCTGTCGCGAGGACACTGCACCTCCATACTCTTGTGGAGTGCTCAGCGTGGATATAACAGCGCCGTAATCTCGCGGCGGCTATCGGTATGGGAAGCCTTTCGTTCTAGACCATGGTTCTGCCCATGGTCCAAAGTGAGACTGCGAGGGAGCTTCCTTTTTAAGGAAGTGATGTCCGCTAAAGAGGCGGAGGAAAGGGTTAGTACTCTCCCGTCCCGAAGAAGAGGCACCAGGCGCCGGAGAGCGCAGCATGATCTCCGACCTCCATGGGCGTTGACCTGGGGGTAACGGGTGAGGCTTCCCGTTACCCTAGCAGGAGCAGGCATCAGATGGTGGCGCGACGTGTTCTGCGGGTGCCTTTTTAAACCGGAAGGGGGGCAAGGCTCTCCGCACGCAATGGCGTGGCTGCATTCTATTTAAGAGGCGGCCAAAGGCTGCCAGGGTTCTCGGGGACTTTCGTCCTAAGGTATACCCGAGTCCCCTGCAATAGACTCACTTGTGACGGCGCACCGTGTGGTTTTAGTGGGTTTGATTCCAACAGTGGTATGTTCACCAGTCGCCATGGTGACATATCACCCACATTTACACAAATTCAAATTCAAAATCATTTATTCAATTAAGACACTAAGTGACATTTATGAACGTTAAATTGAAGCTAGAGTTAAAATCATAGATCGGCACAAACAGACGCCACAGCATATACTGGATTGTCAAGGTAAATTAGGTGAAAAACACCAAAATCTACTGCCCGTTTGTGTCGATCTATAACTTCCAGTTTCCAAAATGCGTAGGGCCTTATGAGAAGAATACTGGCAAAGAAACTCATGGCCACTCTTTTTAAAAGTCAGATCTTCAGGTACAATAGTGTTAGTGTTACACGAGACGTAAACAGGATGCAAGCTGATGCCACCTGAATTTAATTTTATTGAAATGCTCCAAAAGCTAACGTACTAAAAAATAAAAATCACTCAGTGATACCGTTGAAGGTTTGAACCTATTAAACATAGAAATCATTCAAGGTGCACATCTACCTTCATTCAGTTGCAAAATCTACTGTTAAAAATAATTCGTGACTGGATTAAGAGGCTAGAGTTGCAGTTGATCGAACCAAAATAATAGTATAGGCTAAAGCATCGCTGACTAGGCCGACCAGTCACCCCAAGCAGCACCCGTTCACGAGTATGACGCATGGACCAGCCATCATCTCCTTCGCCATATCAGAGGGAAAGAAATGACCCGCCCCATGACGATAAATACCACCACAAAAAATAAAATAGGTGTATCTAAAAATGTTTTACCATTTTGTGAATAAAAAACTAATGTATGAAATTCAATTAATTGTCTTAATCTAAGTCACTACAACTCTATTTTCTGGTAAAAAGAAACAATAGAATTGCAGCAATGTAAAGTAGACTTTATCAGCCGTTACGTTGCAAAAACACGAAAAAAAGTTGCCCGAGCGCATCATTTCTCACGACCGCGACATGACGGATTACGACAACGGTGAGCACGCGATCTGCCAAATCATAGACTAATTAATTTTATAATGATTTTGTTATATTTTTTGTGGTACTCGTATAAGTTACTGCATCTGTGTAATTATTATGAGTTATTTTTAATTGTAGACAAATAGACTGGGATACTGAAATGTTACAATGTCACCTTATTTATGATGTTATATGTGATGTTACCACAAACTAGTTTATGTCATTTAGGTATCTCCCTTTTGTGAGTTTCTCTTTTTGGGAGCGTGAAAGTAGATTTTGTCAATCAATTCAAGTATCCCTCGGGAACAAAACTTTTTCTGAATGAAAGTTACCCTATGGCCTTTTTGTACCCCTGGCAACATAGATGCAAAATTTCATTATGATCGGATGAGCAGTTAAGGCATGACAGCGTTACACAAACAAATTCCCTTTCGCATTTATGTTATTAGTTGGGGTTTTTTTTTATTCTTTTCTCCCTACCATATTTTGTAACTTTGTTCTATTACCAATTCGAGAATAACCGCCAGGACCCCACGCTCACAAGCAAATATAAGTGCCGATTTATTCTACGGAACCACCACTCACTGATTGATTGATTGACGTACAGTCTCAATCGATAAAGCGAAGATGTGTAGAAGTTTGAGCCGGAGTTCTTTATGTAACGTAGGTGAACACGAGAGAGTTTTCGATAGTTAACTCCCCAACCCTGAACGGCGAGTAATAAATAAAGTTACAGATATGTCTTATATTTAAAAGGGACAATAATGACATGTCTTTTGATTCATGCTAAGCATGTTTTTCGATCGCGTGATCAAAACTTGCGAGTCGAGTAAGAGGGATCGAGTATCATTTTCCGATCGTCTTTACTTCTAAAACATGAATCAAAATAATTAATTGCATGACTTACTTGGTTATTTATAAAGAGGTTGATGGCATATAATAAGTAATAAATGACTCTACCGCATTCTTACCTAATACAGTAATTTAGTAAAGAATAGAAGTTTCTCGACAAATGGCTATAGAGTGAAAAACAGCTTGGAATGATCTCGGTCACAATCAAATACAGCTAATATTTGTTTAAATTAAATATGCTTAGTCGTGTAATTTGTAAAACCAGTCGATTTGAAGGGCCCCATATAATACAGTTATCTTCATAGTCGAAGTAGTTTAGCAGTCCAGTACGGGTCTTTTACTATGGAAGTGTGACACGTAAGCTCTAATTTATGAGTAATATAACTGTAAATAGTAATTCTACTTCATATATTATTACTTTATATACATGATATATTCTAAACTTGGGAGTACATGAAAATGTTTGTGGGTTAACTACTTAATGAAGTCGTAACCACAGATCACATAATAGTACAAGTACAGAAGTCTCACTTGGCCAAATCATTTATATAAATAGCGACTCTTGTTCCGACACAATAAAGTCGCAATTCAAGTTGCACAGCGCTAATTACCTTCAGTTAGTTACCTGGAAGTTGCCTTTCTTGCTATCGCGTAACTCTTATCTGTTCTGACAACGCAGCGACGTCAGGGTTGTCTTTTTGAAGTGAAAACTTCTTTAGGCACGTTTGTGCACGTTTGCTATGGGGAAAAAGGACTAAACTAGTGACTGTCACGCTAATAATACAATATAGATCCACTAGAGGGCGTTAATCTAAACATTGAGTTTTGTCAGCTCCTTATTAATAAATGTCACCAACCTGCTAATGTGACGTTCTAAATTCGTCGTTTCGTTTAAGTTTTCAGGTTTTCAAGTTTTTAAGTTTTCAGTTCGGTTAAGTTCTGTCGGCAGTCCCATGAATGAATTTTTTTTTTTAATTAATTACCTAACCTATTGCATTAGTCAAACATAAACCTGAAAATGGTAATCCAAGATGGTTCTACAACTATTTAATTTGAAAATACAACGCTGTTACAGTTTGGCACAACGTATTTAGAAGGTCTAGGTACCGTGTATACATGAATAAACGTTGCTGAACCACTACCAACATGTAGCCACTTACCGTATTCAGGAACATCACCGTTAAACTTTGGAAAACTGCCAAACATTTAGTACCTTAATTCTGTAATGCAAGTCTCCTACATTTTAGCGTTGCTATTATGCTGTCAGCGTCATAATGCATCAGAAAAGTTATGAATATTAAAAAGGAAATCTCTCAATTTTAAAAAACTCATTCATCGTGCATCCTGACTAATATCTATACTATAATATATATACGTTCATACATAATATATTTATATAATGAGAAGTTAGACGAAGAGTAGACGAGATTAATTTAGATTCTAATGTGTGAATTTGAATCACATGTTTGTATGTAGTTAAATTAATTCTATTATATTATAGAATTACTTTTTACTAGAATTGTTGTTGTTTTCTTCTTTCAAGTTTAAATATATTTATAAAAATACTGAATACAATATAAGTCTATGTATAAGTTGGTTAGTTGGCCAGTAGACTCCAGTCTCTTCGAGCTACTGCTGTCTCAGTCTCGCTCAAATTTGAGACTTGTTTAATCAGTTCTCCTAGTTTTCATAAGCAATATAACCAGAAACTTGTAAAAAACAGGTTTGAAAAAGAGTGTCCCTGGAGTTTCTTTCTGTTTGTTTTGTTTTCTCCATAAGATCTACTCATTGGAACAAGCAACTAGCTTTACAACTGACTTAAGTAGTCTGACTGACTTCTACTCCTGACAATTCAAAAATACCTATAATTAGTTTAATTGAAATAAATGATTTTGATTTCCGAGTTTAAAACGATCTCCTGGCAATGGGCAGGGTTACCTGTCACCGCGTCACCCCAGCAGAATCAGGTCCAAGATGATGGCACGACCTGGTTCGCCCGCACTTCTCTAAATCAGAGGAGGCAAAGTCCCTCGCACTTCACATTAGAGTCGCCTATTGTTTAACAGGCGGATAACTGTTTTAGGGTTCACAATGATTTCCTCTCTAGGATACACCTGAGACCCAGGCACGTAGGACTTCGTAACGGAACACCATGTGGTTTTAGTCGGCTCAAGTGATCAAGTCTAACATACTGCCTTGCCATTACCCCGGTGAGGTGATGACCCGTGGGTGTCCATGTGTCAAAAAAAGTATAAATTTTAAAAAAAGTTTTTAGTTCCGTAGAACAGAATATATACCATAGGCATAGGCAACTATGAATATGTGGTTTGCTGAACAGTATCAAACTCGCAAAAGATGTAAAAATCAAAACTGCGTAAGTTATATCACCACCACCACTAATTGCTTTTTTTATTGACATCGAACGATTTTACAAACATCAAAAATTATAATTAATAATTTAATCATCATTAAAATCATTGGTATGTCATTGATACCAATGGTCCTAAGCGCCACATTAAAAAGAAGCTCGCGACTAAACGATTAGATCTTAATCTTAAGTAGAGGAGTGCTCTTAAAAGATTTCTTAAAATCCGTTACAGTAATTATTTAACGCAGAATTTTCTAATATCTTAAAGACAAATATTTATTTCGCAAAGGAGCACTAATTTACGTCGGTAATAACTAACAATGGGGCATTAAGATTCATCGACGCAATGCGAAGCTCATTAAAATTTTCATCACTGTACCATCTTCGTGGCTCAATTAAATGATATATATACGGAGAATGTTTTACAATTACATTTTCGTATGGTGACGTCATAATTTCATTGTTATATGGTATTGAAATAATACATCTGTCAAGGTTAGATGGATGATGGATTACTTTCTTTGTAACGTTCGTTTCTGTTACTAAGTCTGTCTGTTGAGGTCAAGTGCTTGTTATGTTATATTACTTTATTGCACACAATTGAACTGACAAATAGGCACATGGAGGGCCTATTGGTAAGTAGTTAGTTCGTAGAAAATACACTACTAAGGCACCGCTGACAAAGTGCTACTCCACAGTCAGCTTTAGCGACTAGGATAAGCAAAAGATGCAGAAGTGCCCAGCCAAGTCGAACAAAAAGGACAAAAAAGGCACAGCCGTGCCATCCTTTTCTCGAAGCCATTACAGTAATTTCGACCCCGATGTAACTTTGTTGTGGTGAAAGCTTTTTCAGTGTCTGAATTGTGTAATTTTTTCAGTGACCAATAAGGTATATTCCCAAAATTCCGTTCAACTTGAACCTGTAGTTTAGAAACTATTGTCAGTCAAACTTACTTAATTTGTCACTGACTCTATATACAACAAAATTTACCTAATATTAGCGCTCTAAGTGCTTCATTTATATGTTTTTATGCTATTGCTATGTTCAATTAGAACTATTTCAAATGGTAGATTATTCTTATCTGATTATGTTGATAAGCGATGCCCAAGTCATTATATTTACGTAAGAAATAAATATGTGCCAATCATAATACGGTCACTATTAAATGTTGTTTGTGTAACTAATTAGGTAACTATTAGATCTCACCATTACTTGCGGTAAACTGCGTTGCGAGACTTGCCTATTTTTACGTTATCAATCCTGTAACCCATAATGGAGTTATGTGCTATGTGCTATGCGAGGTTACTCACCAGAAGAAATACTGGTTCTTTCTTCTTTCTAATGATATGCATTAGAAAGAAGAAAGAAAGAAAATGAATTTGTAATGTCTAAAGGCTAGTTTTCAAACTCAATCTAGACTGAGGTCAGGTGGACTAGATCAAAACCTCAAAAAAAATACTGATTAACCGCGGTGTGCAAAGTGAAGATATATCACATTAAAGAAATCTCGATACCTCATTCCAAAATGTGATGTAGTAATCGTTTTAAACCACAGAGCACGGGGCGTCATTGTACTCACCCATTTATTAAGAATGTTTCGAGGAATTCCTTGCTTTGAGTCGGATGCCCCTTAATAATGGAGTAGGTATGTAGGCTTGGTGTGTTTAAATCTTAAAAGATAAAGAAGTGTTGAACGCAATAGTAAAGGTAGTTAGGATAGTTGATACTGTGATCTACCTTGAACTAATTTATATACAGTCGAATTGAAAATGTATTTAATGAAGCATAATAATCCAATTTGATTTAACTAATCAAAAGAAAACGTCTTTCTTAAATTATAACCCTAACACACTTATAAACTGAATTATGAAATTACAAATGCTCCTAACAATAAAGTTTGTAACCAGATTACACAGTATTACACACTATTACATTTAATTACTACTGATTTTGAGGTATTTCACTTTTTATCGGATGAGATGAATTTATATGCTAATTTGTATGTAGTGCAATATGTGTTAACGTAATGAGCGTTGAAATCGCTTACATTTGTGTAGTTGTTTTCTGATTTATTGCAACAATTGCGTGGATGTTAAGATGAGAATTTTCAGCGTATTTATTCCCATGTTAATCCTCTTAAGCGAGGATAAACTTTTTTAATATGGAGAACGAATCTTTGACACACCTATATAAGATTACATAAGAAACTAAAACAGTGACAACATATAGAACGTATTAAGAGCGTTATACTCGTATCTAAGCGAAAAATATTTTCATATGCCTTTCCTGGTCACTCAACTGAAACCCAAATTAAAATGCTAAAGACAAGGGATGGGATTTCTCATTTTCTTTAATCTTTTTCAATTTATCTGAACCTTTTCTTACAATTGTAAGTGCCTTGAAATGAGCATAGTTTCACATAAAATAGAATAGCCTAATGTTCAATTCACCGGCTGAAAGGATGGATTTGTGAGGCAATTGAGTTAGATTGCCACTTATTTCTAACGCTATGTGGGTCGAAGTGCAGTATATTCAATATCTGCGAGTATGTCGGAAGCTTTTTAAAGTTTTAGTAAAATACAATATAGGGTGTAAGAGACACCGTACCGAATCCGAAACCATCATTCTGAGTTGAAAATCATTGGAATTTTCTGAAGGAATATTCATACATTTTTTATTTCACTTTAAATTTTTTTTGCTAAATGTGATATCACAATAAGTAAACAGTTTACTCATCGTGATTTGGATTGATCAATTTGCTTATCGGTCAATTTGCTTACTTCAATAGTTTTAATTATATTGACTACTCATATTAGGCCATTTTTAAACGGGCTGGATAGTATGAATAATGCTATATTAAGCACTTGGTCCATAACATGTACATAACAAAAGGTGGCATCGCCGTTTTCCCAAGAAGTAGGCAAAGGTGATGTCTTAGTAGGGTACTTTCGGCCTCTCATTAGTATGGGTACGGTCATACTAATTAGAAGCACACGAGGAGAAATAGAATAATACCGGCAGCAGCAACGTCTTCTCTAAAGAAAAGTCACTTAAGTAGACTATTTACTGCTAAAACAATGATGAAAATTTTCATTCGTAATTTTTATCGATTTTTTATTTAGGTATTATAAAAAGAACGAAATTCGTATGCGAGCTATGTATTCACGTTTGTCACGTAAAGTTCAATTTATTTTGTGTATTCGCCGGGGCAGTATCCCGCCAAAAAAGTGATCAAATAGGAAGAAAATTGCTGTACTGTAAAAGGTCGTCTGGAAAAGGTGCCACGGCCTGATTCTGGATATAATAATTATTAGGTCACCGACCTGACACACATTTTAGGTCACGCATATCTACAGTTGGTGGCAAATAAGCCAGCCATAGCGGACTCGCATCTCCTAATGTGTTGATATCACACGTTCGTATACATTAATTTCGTGTTCGGCTTAGGTAAAGTACGTTCCCTCGGTATTCCTTTTAGTGCCTTGTATGACGTATTAAATGCTCATAGAAAGGGAGCTGGTCGCAATTTAATTGGCGTATTTTGTGTCCGTTAATTGTAAATATTTGAATCCCAAGCGAATTTTGTATAAAACAGACAATGAAAAATACATTATGTTAATAGTATGTGGTTTTTTTTAAATTTTGAAGGGGAGCGCGAATGACTCGGTCTGGTGTGTAGCTGTGTTACTGTTAACTAGTAGAGTTCAGAACAAAATTTATTGTTTGTTAAATATTTTACATTACACCATTTTTTTTAATATAATATAACAAAAATATTTAGTAAGTATATGTAGAATATGACGGCTGAAAGACTTATATGTTTCCTGGAACCTTGAATTGCTTGTATTTAGTTTAAGTGTAGTTACATATGTATAAGTAGTTATTATACAAATTAATTTAATAACCTCCTAGCCTAGAAAATACTCTGACACGGACTTTAAATCAGTTTCAGACCACTTACCATTAAATTGTTTAAAGCTATTTCAGACAATTTACTATTGTTCTAATTAAAGCTTACAGTTTTAAAGACAAAAATCAGACAATTGAACAGAGGAAGACTTTTTACAAATATTATAAACGTGAAAGTTTGTGAGGATGAATGGATGTATGGATGTTTGTTACTCTTTCACGCAAAAACTACTAAACAGATTGCGATGAATCTTAGTATGTAGGTAGCTGGACACCTGAATTTACACATAGGCTACTTTTTATCCCAATATTCCATCGGCATCGGATCTTACGCAGATGAAACCGCGAGGCGCAGCTAGTACGGTATAAGAGTCAAAATGGGCGTATGCTGAAGTGCAGACTTGCGTGATAATGCTGTACAGAGCCGGTTTAGCAATATTCTTACAACTAGTTCATCTATTCTATACTAATACTAATAATATCATAAACAGAAAAGATTTGTTTGATAAACCCTGAAAGTAATTAACCGATTTTAGTAATTCTTTCAGCAGAAGTAATATAAGATATATTTTATTTCAGTAATAGGTATAAGTAAAGGCGGACAAAGACGCGGGCACAGCTAGTACCAGCGGTGTCTGTATTTCAAACAAGCAGTTAAAAGTTTCCCAGCAGAAATGTAAAAAAGGCCATCACCTCTTCAACTAATAATATTAAGATTCAAAGTGTATCTTATTTGAAGTTCCAGGTATTTTGGATGAAAGAGCATCACATCGCGTATGTAGCAAGTATTACTTACGTAATTATAGTTCTCTGAAACTCGTGGAAACATGTGATCTCCTTGGAAGTGATACGAATGCAAAATTTAACTTACAGGTGCCACAAAAGTACGTGATACCTTAGTTCTTACTACTCCAGTAACCGTTTTATGGGTAGCCTCGTGTTTGTTTGGCTACTTACAGAAATTGAACTACAAAAATGAGCAATTAATCGTGGCCCACCTCGTGTACTGCAAAAAGTCATAAAATAATTTATATATTAAATCATAATATTATTTATGCTGTAACTTTATTACAGCATAAATAATGTAAAAGAAAATGTATTCCATTGATGTCTCGCACAGTCGCACTACGAAAACAACGTTTTTTATACGATCGCAAAACTCAAAATAATAGAATGTAAACGAAATGTATAAAACAATAGAATATCTGTTGAACAATATGTCAGATCTCTCAATAGAGATGACAAGCTAACAGAAAAAATAGCTGTCCAAATAATGGAGTTATCGTTAGTAAAAGTACTCGATTTGTTTTATATCAGGTAAAAGATTTCGTTGTTTTTCCGAATACCGAGTTAATAGTCTGATAACACATTAAAAGCCTTTCAAGAGACTAGACTTTGTGCTATTTACTTTTAGCATACCGAATAACTACGACATGCATTCGGATAGTGCTGTTGGGATAGTTGTATTTGTGTGTGAAATGATTAAATAAGCATCCATTAAAAATTGTCTTTGATTAAAATGAGATCTTAAAATGAGGTAGTATGAACCCTTAACAGTAAGGAGTGGAAAGGGTCAAAGGCTTTACGTTCCTATTATTTTATCAAAGCCTCAACAGTTAAGTCAACGTTCTCTTAATTCGAATTCCGGTCACCATCACATGAAATATAAATTTGAACGTTGAAATATTATGTTGTGGATTAATATTATTATCACTACGAATAGCACGGATACCCCTAAATTATTGTTGCAATAGAGATGGGACATTATTTGCATTGATGATATAAACTTGCCTATATATTAGCCGTAAACTCTTTTTAACCGACTTCAAAAAATGATGAGGTTTTATATTCCACTGTATATATATATATTTGTTTTTATGTATGTTCATCGATTGACTGATTATTCAAAGACGCCTGAACCGATTTGAAAAATTCTTCTTTTGTTTTCAAGGGTATACTTCCCAGGTGGTCCCAATGTCATCAGGTCAGGATCAGTTACACTTGAAGCAATTTGGGTATTTTGAGGCGCATTGAAGTCGGTGACACTTTTTTAAAAGATAATTATTAAGACATTATTATATAAGATTCGGTACCGTTAAGGTGTTTCGTATTCATAACAACTAGGTAATCTGCAGATTATGAGCTGCGATCCGTTAAAGAGAATGTTATTTAAAGTAACAGTTATCAGGTATATTAGTAAGTTATTATGCATATTAACATTCAGTTTATCGCACCATTAAAATAAGGAAACGGGGGATCGAGACACTTTTTCTTTGCTTCATGCATCGTGCTTAGGTCCGCATTCCGCATGTGTGAACATTTATAATTAGTTTGTAAGTAGATATAAGTTAATATTGTATTGTTTGTGTTCCAGTTAAATGTACTTCTGTGTTTATTTTTCTAATTTAGTACTGTAATAAACAATTCACAACAACCGACTTTAAAAAGCGCTAACAAGGGGCAAACTTAATTGAAAATACTAAAATGTGACACTTTTAAAATAACTGATCTGTTTCAAGTCGGTGCCAAACACGAAACGCAATAATTAATAGGATATAAACAACTTAATTAGGAAGGTAGGACGCCCCCCAGCCAGATGGACCGACGACCTGAAGAAGGTAGCAGGGATGGACTGGATGCGGAAGGCGGAGGACCAGGTGCTGTGTCGCACATTGGGAGAGGCCTATGTCCAGCAGTGGACTATAATAGGCTGATTGATTGATTGATTGAAACAGCTTAATTAACAACAACTCTCTATGACGTATTCAATCCATCCCATGGTTGCCTGGAAGAGATTGGCTTGTGCGATAAGGCCGCCAATTATACAAACCTGTCTATATATAGTTGTAAGTTTTTTTATTGTATTTAATATCTGGTGAACAATAAAGAATGTTATTATTATTTTCTTTATTTACTTAACTATACATATAAATTATATTTTAAAATACATTCAGATTATATAAAAAAATATATGTATTTAAAATATAAAAAATAGTGCCCCACCGGTATCGTGTTCCAGAGACAGAAACCTCGTCACTATGCGTGCTGTTTCGTGGATGACTGCCTTGGGAGGATGATTGGGGACTTGGTGACAATGGGACAACCTGGGGAGCATACTCTTTGAAACAAAAAAACAATTGGAAATCGGTCCATAGATGACGGAAATATCGGTGAACATACATAAAAAAATACATACAGCCCAACATAGAACCTCCTCCTTTTTTTGAAGTCGTTTTAAAAAAAACATACAACCGAACACACAACCTCCTCTTTTGTTTGAAGTCGGTTAAAAATAACTGTGCTTGTTTTCTCCTCAACTCCCTAGTATACAATACCTGTATTGTATACTTTGATTTTTTTTATGAATGATGTTTGTGAAAGTTATCTGTTTTAGTTGATTTGTTTAATTTTCTCATCATTACGGAATTATAAGATTATTATTATTAATTTTACTTTAGTAACTGCACGGGATTGAAGCGTTTCATATTTTAATACACATTTCTAATAGAGGAAGGCGTATTGAAATATGAAAAATCTTAGTGTTTAAAAAGATAATTACATAATTGGCGTGTCACCAAAAACAATGTTAAAAAATAACTTTAGATACCTACTATTTCATGATTCTGTAATTTCTAAGAATTCCAATATATGCCTTCTTATATTATTGCCTTTGATGTAAAGGGATAATATTTTAAAATATCAGAACGGGTATTTTACGTGTTCTTTAGGAATTTCTCTAACAAAACCTTACAGGTTTATTTATTGACTAGTCTACAGAAGGCAGTACGAAGTGATTATTTAATGGACTAATGTCAGTGCGGTTACGAAAACCATGTACTTATTATATGTAGGTTTGGAGGGATGAATAAATTTCTTGTACATACAAAATTCTGGTAAAATATCTATATATATATATATATATATATATCTATATATATCTATATATATATATATATATATATATATATATATATATATATATATATATATATATATATATATATATATATATATATATAAGTTTTTTTTTATGGTCTAGGTGGCAAACGGGTCACCTGATGGTAAATGACTATCGCCGCCCATGGGCACCTGTAAATCAAGAGTTATAAGTGCGTTGCCACCCTTTAAGGTGGGAACAGGGGGAGAGGGGGGAAGAGCGGGAAGACGGGAGAGGGGGATTAGAGGGTAGGAGAAGGGGTAGAGGGGATGGACGGGAATAGGGGAGAGGGAAGGGTTAGGGCAAGCATTGATTCACTGCCGGTTTTCTTTGAGGCTGAGGTATCGAGCGGAGTCGAGTCGGCCCATACGTGCCGTAGCATGGCTCTCCCACGTAAATAAACGTAAGTATAAAAATAGTTTCGCATATATCCCGGATTTAGCCTAAACAAGGGCTAATAAAGGTAGTTAAAAACAAAAAATGGGAGAAGGAAACGAGATATCCACAGCGCAAAAAAAAATCATGAAACTAAAACCATTTCCTTTTATAAATAAATACAAAACCAACATCATTTTGAACTGGAAATTTCAAAACGTGTGCCGCCAGAAAATCTTACGTCTTGCGAAATTGCCAACTTGGCAACACTAGAGGGACATTAATAATTCATTGGTTCAATTTAGGACAGTACAGCAGAAGTAAATAATGTAGCAAACATCATTATGAATGTTAATGTGACGTTTGTAATCACAGCGCAATGCTACTAACATTTGATGATATTAATGTATGTATATGCGATTAGATTATTGCTATAAATTATATGTTTATTAGCTATGGCCGCAACTTCATTTGCGTTGAATGTGTAAACTGCAAATAGGTTTTATGATTGTTGGAGCTTTGCCTATGTTTATTGCAAATCTCAGGGTTTTGGTATTGTATCTATGTAAATTTGTGGCCTCACTCTTTATCTGTAGAGAACTGCTTTTTTCTTTTTTTTTTTTTCTTTTTAAAAACAGACAACTCCCGCATTAGGAATTACTCCTGTGTCGCGGGGGACTTTACAAACATACAAACCATGGACACAAAGAACACCCAGACTCAGATGGGAATCGAACCCACGACCTCTGGTTCAGCAGTCAGGGTCACTAACCACTAGACCAACAGGCCAGTAAATTTTTGATCAAACTGGATTGCATGTTATTTTTTTATGTTGTCTTTTGCTCTTTTTATAGTGAGATGAATAAGATTTTTATTTTATTTGAATGTGACTTGTAACACAGGGCAATGCTTTGAACATTTGATATTTTAGACAGACACTGTATGATATACGCTAGTAGATAATAGTATTAAACTATAGATATTTTACTTGCTGTGACCAGAATTTTGAATGTACAAGAGACGTACGCAAGTAAACGTTGGCGGTACGTACGGTGTACCGCTTCTCTCGCGTGTACATATTTATATATTTTTCGCGGAACCCTAATTCTTTTTCCAAAATAAAAATAGCCTAAGTAGTGAAAATCCCGTTTAAATCGGTTAACACGTTCCGGAGATTAGCCGGAACAAACAGACAGATAGACAGACAAAAATTATAAAACTGGTTTTTAGGCATAGGTATCGTGCAAATAGAGGATTAGCAGATCATCCGCAAATCTCAGGTGTGATAGGTTTTCACCATTATCATAAAACGAGTGAAGGCCTGCAGATTATGTTGAATGACCTGGATACAGAAAGTCGCAAGGTGGGATTAGTCATGAACATAGAAAAAACTAAAGCTATGACGAATGGGAAGCAAGAACCTATCAGGATCAATAACAACCCAATTGACTATGTCAAGGAATACATATACCTAGGTAATAATAATTTCTCCCTCAGATCTAACCACAAAAGAAATTGACAGATGCATTGGAAACGCTTGGAAACAGTATTGGAGTCTGAAGGAAATTATGAAAAATAGGGAAACTGGGATAAATATCAAACGGAAACTTTTTGATACCTGCATACTTCCTGTACTTACTTATGGTTGCCAAACCTGGGCACTCACAAAAATACACAACAAAAAGCTAGAAACTTGTCAGAACTCCATGGAAAGAAGTATGATAGGTAAAAGACTATTCGATAGAAAAAAAATTGCAACTATCAAGAAACGCACAAAAACAAAAGATGTCATAAAAACAATAAAAAAGCTAAAGTGGAAGTGATCAGGCCATGCAATCAGAGGAAGTGAAAAATGGTCAAAATCAATCATGAATTGGTTCACAAGTGACAAAAAAAGAAAACGAGGCAGACCATTTAGACGGTGGGTTGATGACATTAAAGCCATAGCAGGTGGCACATGGACAAGAGTAGCGAAGGATAGAGAGAAATAACAGCGACAGTTGGAGGAGGCCTTTGTCAATTAGTTGCATACAGACAGGGAGTCGATGCATAATAAAATAAATATGTACGAGCGCAGTGCTACAAGGAAAAAAAAAAGTGTTACTTAAATTGTATTATACACATTCATAAAATGTAACTTATATCCTGTCTGAATAAAGGCTAGTATTATTATTGTTATTATTATCGTGCAAATAACTTACTAACTACAAACTTAACTAACTAAACTAATTACAAACAGACAGTTCCATTTTATTTATTTGTATTGATAATAAAATTTTAATATAGCTGTTAAGTCGTTATGAGGTATTATGAAAGTATTTAATTACTTCTGATTTGATGTCTCTTTTTTTATTTTTCCAGGGCTAACGATAAACGATGTTAAGATCTAGTCTACTAATATAAGACGGTATTCACATATAAATATATTTAATATGTATAAATGAACCTGTTAAAAATACCTTAAGGTAACGACTACGCGTTGGACACTATGAGAGTGTAGAGCGCAGGCTTTTTGCGACAGACCCCATAGTGATTAGTTTATTTCCAGGAAATGCGGCACAAGCAATTTCAACAAAAGGCGATGCTGCTGTGTCACTGTGCTGCTAATATCGTGGCCCTTATTGTGGCGTACGGCATTGGGTCTTTCGGCTATTTGGTTTTAATTACTGTGAGCTGCCAGATGGTACCATAAAGGAGCTTTTACAGTTAATTGGCTGCCAGGCTTGTGAACTTCGCCACTGTGAGGATTTATAAATTATTTTTCTATAAAACTGTGCTATGGATGTTTTTTTTAGATATAATGTAATGATGTTTTTGCTTCTATGTATTTTATGACACTTTATCATGTATTTAAAATTTCACAATCGGACGGCAGTATTTGAGTCAAAAGAACTGCTGCAAAATGATATCAGCCTTTTCTGGGTGGGCGAAAAAATTCTGATTCAGACCACATCAACTGCCTCTGAAGGTATGCAAAACCTTAGATAGGAGCGGTAAGACAGCTCTTCCATTCAGAAAGACGCTACGACTATTAGAAACTGCGCTAACCATAAAAGTATAATCTGTCAAACTATGTAAATCAAAGTGTGTGTACTATGTACTATACGGACTTCACGTATTAGACGTGAAGTCTGTATAAGACGGGTACCATACTATCAAATTTAACTCGTATGAAACAAGACCCCCTGTTTCATACGAGTTAAATTTGATAGTTAGTCACAATATAAACAGCATTGAGGACAATTTCTTAAAAAGTCACCGTTCAATGTGGTTTTCTTGTTAATTGCACTGCAATCATTAAAGCCTCATCAAAGCAGACAAAGACGTTTATTTTCCCAAAATCAAAAGTTCAACGACATCTTAACACGGTCAGCAGGTTGCAGTGAGAGACAAATCATATTGTTTCTTATTCTCCACACTTTTTATCTTTAAAATCCCTTAAACTAGCGAAGCGTGAATCTTTTGATCGTGCCGTTACGGAGAATAGTTCTTGAGACCGCTAGTTTTGATGTACAATTTTGTGATAAAAAGTTATTGGTCAATTGTAGTGATGGAGGCTTCGAATGAGGCGGGTGTTGATGACATAGGTTTGCGGGTCGCATAGTATGTAAGCTCGCATTGTTACGTGTGGACCGCACAGCGAAGGTCTATTATATATGCGAACATATTTATGTAGTTAGTATGGAACCATCTAAAACAAATTTATTTATTTTCTCTAGTCAGTTTTATTGTTGTTATCTTTATTCAGATCCTGTTTATTATTTCAAGTATTTAATGTCGTTGTTGTACTTTGTTTACGGACCATAAAATATTTGAATGAAAACAAAGTATAAAAATAGTTAACAATACAAAAAATACTTTAGTCATATGAATATTATGACTCTAGCAGAATGCTTTAGCAACTACGAGTATATCTGAAATACGAATATTTCATGTCTCGTGACGTATAAACTAATAACAGTAACCAAGACTGGCCTGTTGGTCTAGTGGTTAATAACCCTGACTGCTAAGCCAGAGGTCGTGGGTTCGATTCCCACCCAGGACAAATAATTGCTGATGAGTACGATAATTTGTTCTGTGTCTGGGTGAATTTATCTGTAATATGTATGTATTTAGAAATATATAAGTATGTTTATCAGTAGTCTGGTAACCATAGTACAGGCTCTGCCTAGTTTGAGATCAGACGGCCGTGTGTGAGATGTGTGGAGTTATTATTATTATTATTTACGACTTTTTTACGACTAATACGAACTGTAAGTGCGTAAAGAATGAAAATTGGGCTGAGTTAAGAATAATAAATACATTTTTAAGTTGGGATAAGTCCGGGACAGGCGTTTGGGATGAATTAATAATGAGATAAAAATTGGGATGATTACGTAATAGCCCATATGCGCATCTATACATAGGCGGCACTGAATCGGGAATCAAGGAAGTGACACAACATTACTATTTAAAAATGTATTTATTGCTTTTCGGAGGAACCAATCATTGAAGCAACCATTCCATTTGGAAGTGGGACTTCCCAAATGGCCGTTTTGTAGGCGTCCACAGCTTCTTCAGGTGATGAAAATCTCTGACCACGCAATTTATTCTTTATTTTAGGGAAAGTATAGAAATCATTAGGGCTTAGGTCGGGGCTGTACGGCGGATGGTCTTATAATTCTATGTTTTCTTGCTTTAAAAACTCTTTTGTTCTGTGCGCGGTGTGAGATCGCATTGTTGTGATGGAGGATGATGCGGCGGTTGCAGTTCTCTTTACGGAGTTCAGAAACGACCTGTGGCAAACAAATGCTAGCATACCATTCTGCATTAACCGTTCTTTCCTCAAGAGAAATAGTCGCAACATGGCCGGTTTTGGAGACAAACGTAGCCACCATTTTTTTGGCAACACTCCGTGAACGAACAATTTTTGTTGGCTTTAAACTCATTTTCGAACACCCAAACTCGTGACTGGTTTTTTGTTTCGGGTTCGTACGCATATATCCAGGATTCGTCCCCTGATACGATGTTGTATACAGCATTTGAGGATCCTGCGTGGAATCTTTCGAGAGTTCTGACCCACCAAGTAACGCGAGCCGCTTTTTTCTTTTCACAGAGCGAATGCGGTATCCATCGGGAAAACAACTTTTTTACCCCTAATTGTTCATGCAAGATTATTTGTATTTCACTCATGAAAATGTCTAAAGTTGCCTGAATTTCGCGGTGTATCACATGTCGATCTTCCTCAATCAGCTTACGCCCAGCATCAACGTTTTCTTGGGTGACTGCAGTTTTTGGACGACCTTGACGGGGATCATCACTGAGCTTGACACATCGACGTTGAAATTCAGCAAACCAGCGATAAATTGTGGTTTTGGATGGGGCTTCATCACCAAATGCAGAAATCATCCGGTCAACACACTGTTTTTGTGTTAAACCACTTCGAAAGTCATAATAAATCATAGCTCTTGAATTTTCTAGAGTCAATTCCATTTTCTCAACGACAAAACAAGTTTGACAAAACGTTGTGACAAGACCGAGAATCTTTTTTTAAATAAATAAATGTTATTCGATTTTTAAAACCAAGGAGTTTTCAATTAAAAAGGTTTTAATATGACAGAAACAGTGGAAATATTCCATTCCCGATACTTTTAGTGCAGCCCTCGTATGTATTTAAACAAAATGTAGAGCCTAATAATAAACATACTCAGATGTTTTTGCATGCTTTCAAGCTATGTGTAGTTTCGGCACAG
Organism: Callimorpha dominula; assembly: GCA_949752705.1. Lineage (NCBI taxonomy): Eukaryota > Metazoa > Arthropoda > Insecta > Lepidoptera > Erebidae > Callimorpha > Callimorpha dominula. Next base: position 5,677,419 of record OX457001.1, on the reverse strand, counting down.
AATACCGAAATCACACACGACAATAATGCAAAATATTATTATTCTCTTTATTTATTTAAACATCAATCATATTAATTACATTTTTAAATACAATTTAATATCAATCAGTCAGCCTATCCAGATCACTACTGGACTGAGGCCTCTCTCAATGTGCGCCATTGCACCCGGTCCTCCGCCTTCCGCATCCAGTCCATACCTGCTATCTTCTTCTTTTTATATATTAAAATATAATTTAATAGTGTCCCACCGATGTCGGGTACAGGGACCATGTCACCGATGGTTAAAGTTCCAGAGACAGAAATCTAACCACTATGTGTGCCGCACCGATTAGGATTGCTTTGTGCATTAGGCCCTTAATCCAGTTGATTAACGTGAGCCCTTGAAAATTGTAGTGGGCGCTTTTAACATTTAACCCATGGCTCGAAATGACTATCGGCACAACGATTGGAATCCACATCCCAACTATATACTAGCAACCCACCCCGGCTTCGCACGGGTAGCAGAGACATCTTCATACTTCAACCAATTTAAACAAAACCTTAACAAATTATATACCTAAACCGTCATCATGGATCGCACTATCTATTGGTGAAAACCGTATGAAAATCCATTTAGTAGTTTTTGAGTTTATCGCGAACAGACAGACAGACAGAGATAATATGTAGTGATTTGAACAAACTACAGCAGAATTTAACTACACTTTTTCACGAGTAAATAAAATTTCAGTCTTGGCACCGATAACGGTTACGTTTAGGCAGTCCGTTTGCTTGTTTGCTAACTTAGTGGTATAAAAAAACGATTTGATTCGCATTCATTGTTATGGTTCAAATAATTTGATGATATGGGATTATGAGAGTCGGGAGTGGGAGTTGGGAATATGAGATTATTTATTACGGTTTTGAGAGACAGAGATCAAAAAAAGGGTTGGTTCATGGGAGAGCCATGCTTTGGCACGTATGGGCCGGTTCGACCGGAGTAATACCACGGCCTCACAAAAAACCGGCAGTAAAGCAATGTTGCAATGATCTTCGCCGAGTGAGTGAGGTTACTGGAGGTCCTAACCCTTCCCTCTCCCCCTCCTCACGTCTCCCCTCCTCTCCCCCTCTTCCCCTACTCCCACCTTAAAAGCCGACAACGCACTCGTGACTCTTGAGTTCCAGGTGCCCATGGGCACCATTTATCATCAGGTGATCCGTCTGCTCGTTTGTCCCCTGTCTCATAAAAAAAAAAATGTTGTATTACTATAACCAAACAAAAACCGCTATCTATATATTTAAGTTAAAATTGAATTTTATTCACTAAATAGCGGCTCCGTTTTTGCCGCTGTTTTAAAAACCCCACCTGTATCTGGCAAGTCCCGTAAGATATCGTTTATACTGTGGTTTTAGTTACCGCAGTTACGGCTGAGCAAAAGAAACAAAAGTAATCGGCATTCGGCATGTAAACCAAAAGCTTAGACAGTAGTTAAATTATTCTGTCACTAGATAAACCTGAATCACTTTATGTATGCGGGTTCTTGAAATACGCTTGATGTTTGGCTGAAGTTTCTTTGAAGTCGTGTAACGAAGCCTGCAAGTTTGCGAAACATAAACCTTTTGATGTTTTCTGTATAATATGGTTCTAAGCAAAGTACCTGTTATGGTTTTCTCTTCTAGAAGGATGGAGTACTGAGATTGTTGCAAAATCAAATCAATACCAGTTTCAGTCATATATATATATATATATGTTATGGTTTTCCTTATTTGAATTTTTTTAAATAATTTAGTTTTATGTGTAAGTAAATTTCGTTATTCCGTGCATGCTTAAGACACATTAAACTTTTATAATGAAATGATTTAAAAAGGAATTTGTCTATTTTTACTGTTTTCTGCATACATTTTCTGCATTATTTCTTAATATTTGTCTTTATGTTATTCATGATATAATATATATAGATAGAATTTAAACCTCGAAATGTGTTTGTGACGCCTGAACCTTTTTCGATTGTAGAGCAATCCTGGCTGGTAACATAATATTTGAATCTTTTCGTTTATGAATTTTGAATTGTATAGATTCTTTAGAAAAGGAACAGAAGAGAGAACCGCCGCGCCGTAGCGAGTTATCACAGCTGACTGCTGTCAAGTTGCGGAGCCACTTCTATGAAGCCATTATAAAGTTATAATATTGTTGTAGGTAGATCAGTTTTAATATATTATCTTTCAGTTGCCTTGTAGACTATCAATCACTCTCCTTACACTTTATCACCACGACCCCAAAAATCCACTCAACCCAAGTGAAGCCTTACAGTATGTACAGTATTGTACAAATACTATACATACTGTAAGGCTTCGCTTGGGTTTGGTGTTTTGTAGGTTATGGTTGCTAAAGTTTTAACGGATCTTGCTTCGTCTCTAGAGATTTACAAACAGGCACGTTACTATCGTTGGAAGATTTATAACACTTCCTTGCTGCTTGTGCATCTACTTTTTTATTTATTACGCATTTTTTTCTAAAACTATTATAATAAGTAGAAACTTTAGACGTAGTACAAAAACGAACCATACGCATAACCATAAGCATAAAAATGTTGTAAAACCAAACACCTATGGGGATCTAAATAAATCCTTTTAAACGAAGTAAAAGTTTTATGTTGAAGCCTCGACTCCGCACTTTAGCTAAAAGTACGCACCGGACTCGACTAATCGTGCCAGAAAATTGTGTGGACAGCCGCGCGCCGCCCGGGTCACACGTTAGTTCGATGCTCACTCACATGCTGCGTCACGTCATCCCTTCGTATCTAGACTATCGAGTTAATTAGTGCTTAGCCTTGGTTTATTTGTTCCCAAAAATATAGTAATAGGCACATAACCTACTCGTCGCTTAGTGCTTATTTGTCCTATCGACCACATTTATCGAAAATTAACTTTAAATGCAGTATTGTTAAGACCCAAATTTCACACCTGTTGGTTATGGAATATTTAAAACTTTATGCTTTTAAAGCAAAAAAAAATCTTTTTGAATTTGATTTGTGACACGATACCGTAATGAAAATTTTGTGCTTATTTGTTCTATGTCCAGTTTTTGTTTTATATCCTACATCGATCGTAAGAGAAGTTGAGTGCTTGAGTGTTCTATATCCACCCAATCGACCAATCACAGGTCACGACGCCATGTCCGCAATTTTGTATGATTTGTCACTGTGGCTGGCGACACCACAATATATACCGAAAATATTGTTAAAATCAATAAATTTATTGCATTTTTGTGATTAGATTACTTTCGACAAGTGCCTAATTATGTCTGGAACATATTTCAGAAGTAAAAATAAACAGACGCAATCGCAAACTGAACAGACAGTACTTTCTAATTAACAATCAAGTCCGTTATGATTTTGAAACAGGATGTTTCTTTTTTAATGACTTTGAAGAACGTCAATGCTTAGTCTAAGAGTGCATTCGTTTGTTATTTTATATTAACTAATAACATAATTTGTTGGCCTAGACGCAGAAGAAAAGATTAATTCCCGCTTTGTCATGTTAAAATATTTTATTTCTTTAACTATTTTTCAGTAATGTCTTCGTTATTTTTATCTTCTTATCAAGCTCGATTACTTTTTTATTTTGTTTTAGTAACTTTTTTCCAACATCTAATTACCATAGGAAAGCAGAAAATGACGAGTTATTTGGTATATATAAAGGTAGGAACTTAAGAATTTATTAACTAACTATAGTGTGGTTTTAAAACACTTAGCAACTAACTTAACTGTTTCCTTATATGAATTAAGGGCCTACCTGCTGGTATACTAGCGCCATGCACCACTACCGTGTCCTGAGAATAATGAACACAACAAAAAAATAATTATCCAAATCGGTTGAACCGTTCTCAAGTAATGCTCCGTCATACATGTTGCAATTGATTTAAATTTAATATTATATGATAATTCACTAGCTAGTATTTTTTTTATTATTAGGCGGGGTATTTTTAAGCAGCTTCTTAAGTAAAGGGGTTAGTTTAAGATAGTGTTTTAGTTTAAAGTGTTTTATGCTTGTTCATTAAAAACTAACAAGTAAAAAAATAGGTACAAGTTTTTTAATTTTAAAGCATCATTACTATCAAAAGTTAAAAAAATTATTCAAAACGCACACACCTGTATGTACATTTTGGCACTTAGGACAAATAAGCACGCACAAATGGAACGGTCATTTTGTGCTATCTCTAATGAGGTGTGTCCTAACTCCACATTCGTAATTTTATTTGTGCATTTTTGTTCTATCTCCATACAAAATCTGTAAAATAAGGTATATTTAGTTACCATCAATACATGAAAATTATAACAATCAATTCGTTGGTAACTCATGTATTGAGAAAGACTTTTAAATCTTGAAACCATGGCTTATTATTTCAATAGAGCAAAAAACTCTTCGTCCTGTAAAAATCAACCAATGGTAGATAGGACAAATAAGCACTAAGGCGACGTTAACTGTTAATTAAATATTTTAATGAAAAAAAAAACAATCCTAAAGTCTCAGCGTCGTCAGTAAGAGAAGAGAGGGTTCGATGGAAAGATTCTATTCTAGGTAAATATAAGTGTTAGCTATTAGCGCTGTGTAATCTGAATTGCGATTTTATTGTGTGGAAGCAAGAGTCGCTAATTATTTAAATGGTTAACTGAGACTACTGGACCTATGCTATAGTGTATTCTGTGGTTGAAGTAAAAAAATTTCCTACTGGTATGATAAATCATATCCCTACAAAGTACAGTCGACATACGTGTGAACTATAAGCATTCAGATTGACTACCGCAGTAGTCGTCGCCAACGACAAATTTCCCCTGGGCCACCCTGGGGAGAAACAACTTATCATGCAGAGATGTACGATAAATTTCATCGCAACAAGTTTATCATATGAATTATTTGTATTATTTGCTGTTGCGGGTTCTGGTCGAGTCTGATTAATGTGCGAAGTTTGTATTTATTTTTGGTAATTTGATACATTTCATATTAAATTTTCGCTGGTTGCTATAGTTTTCTGTTATGATTTTAATACCTACCTTACATGGGTTGTAAACGTTGGTGCTAAATCTGTAGGACGATTTGTGGAATTGGTTTTGCAATAACGTAAATAATGATGACAAAGCCCTTACTGATAGTGAAACTGGCAGTGTGTTTGATGTTTTATGGTTCTTGCACAGAGTCAAAGATCAACATAAAAGAAGCTTCATTTTACAGTACCGAGACCTAAATATAACATGCTCACTCTCCAAGCTTCTGAGCAAAGTCTGGTCTGTCTTGCCTTCGTTGTTGGTCTGTCTGTTGGTCTGACAAGAGCGACAATAAAGTGCTCCTATAATATTTGAGTTTCCTTTCTTTTTGAGCAATGGAACCCTAAAAAATAACGGTTAAGAGATCTTAAATCACGGCCGCATCCGCCTCGTTGGTCCTGAGACCTTAGCGCAAATATTTGCGTGCAATCATGAAGTACTGGGCGCGATCGTGGGTCAGGCAAATTGTTATTGGGTTTTTTCTGTTTATGAAACGTTGATTGAGTAAAGTATAGCGTTTAGAAACGTGCCCAGTATAGACTTTCTACTAATATTAGATGCGGTCCAAAATATGACTGACGAAATATTGGTATATAATAAGTACACCTCTGCAAACCCTATTGGCAGTTTACTGCTCAATTTATTTCGTAAGTACGATCAAATACAGGTTTCATACGAGTTTCGTTACTCCTCTACCAAAATTAAAAAACAACCTGAAAACTTCTCATCATCATTCTCTTCAATCAACTTTTTTCCAACTTACAATGTCAAAACATCTCTCATCATTTGATATGTTAAGTGTACTTACTTTAAGAATTTTCTATTACGGGTATGATGACGTTCTCTTCTTATTTGTTTTTATTAAGTTACAATACTTTATTATGACGTTATACTATTAGATCCCTGGCTATTTAATTGCCTTCGTAATCTCGGTAATATTTGATAAGGTACAATACTTTTTGGTTACCCGTCGTTTGGGACGAATTGCACCAACCTCGGTCATGGATTGTTACAGAATTCCAAAATAATAACTCTAGCAAGGTGCTATATTACAATCAAACTATCTCAATGTGGATGAAATAGTTCTGACTCTTAACGAAGTTATCATATAGAGGAGTGGGGTATAGAGCTAATTGGATACTAAAAGGAGATGTTCTGATGCACCAGGGCTCTTTGGTGAGGGACATATCTTTATAGTAAAAAAAAATGTAAGCCAAAAAACTAAAATAAAAGAAGTCGTGATACTCAAGAGCGTCTAGGTGCGATTATTTTACAATTCTAGTTTATTGTGATCTCTGAACCCCATAGCTTATGCTCCGCGTGACTGAGAGCTGAGACCAGCATTGCACATCAAATACTATTGTTAAATTTATAAAGAAACAAGTAATGTTGGTCCGATGCAAATAGCATGAGTTTGTCCGTTTGACAGATAGATAGTTAATAGAGTAATCCTGACACAATTTTTATTTATTGAGTTTATATATAAGTAGTATAAACAAGAGGGGCTCGTGGCTAAGTGGTAACCGAGTAGGTTAGCACATTACAAAGTTAAAAAATATTAGCCAAGTCAGTCTAGGATGGGTGACCATTCTTAACACATTGAGACCCCTTCGAGCCTCGGAGAGCACGTTGAAACGTCGGTGTCAGGTGCCATACAAACATCTGTGGCATTTGTTACGGGTAGTTGGAGGCAAAGTCCAACCGGGTCTAACTACAGAACTTCGATATCGCCTAGTACTTGGGTTGTGGTGGTCTGACGGCAGTCGCTTCACGTAAAATATCAAAGTTCGGCCGTATCGTAGTTAGACTGAAAGCCGACCCCTTGGTTGGGAAAAGGCGCGGAGGATGATGTGTCTATAAACAATTTTGAATTGTATCAATTAAATATTAAGAGGTCGTCTGCAGTTTGTTTAAAGCAAACAATATTTAAATTACATTAGTATACATTTTGTGTACAAACTTAAAACTAATTTCAAAACTCCAAGGTGAAACAGACAACTGTTTGATGTTAAAAAATATGTACTTCTTACCGTTTCTGAAAAAGACTGTACTGTGACTTATTACTATATTTTTACAAAATTGGTATTATATTGTTAAATTATGCTTTTTAATTTTTAAGTTAATTAGCACCTAGTAGCTTTCCAACCTAAGTCAGTATCCGTATACTCATATCATTTGTGTCAAACTGAGATATTAAAATCATATGTAATGTCAACATTACCCTCTCTAGAATCTATCTAGATTCAATTTGTAGCCATTATTAAAATGTCTCGTGTCTTAGAATAAGTTCTTCAGTTTAGTTTAGTTTATTTACTACATATTCCCTCCGACGAATGGCCGACTCACTCTGAAAACGAAAGAATACCAAAACAAAAGAAAAAAAAAGATACTAATTTTTTTTTTGCTAGGAAGTTGAACGTAATAAACGTATAAATTAAAATAATCTTGCGGGAAAATTGCGTGAGATATATTCGTATAATTTTCTTTGGTTTATGTAGCTGTCATATTTCTTTCTTCGTATGCGCTGACGATCACTATGATATTTTGCATACACTAGCCTGAAGTATCATCACATGCTGTGCATCCGTAAAAAGACGAAACTAACATTAATTAAGATCATTTTTGTACTCTATTTTGTGTGAAATAAATTAATTTAAATCTGAATCTGACCTAATATTAGCGTTTCTCTGTAATGAATAGTACGAAAAGAAAAAATTCGTAGCGATACAAAGTACTTTATGTAGTTCTAACCATTAACAATGTAAAGTGTCAACATGTGGGAAATGAAATTCTGGAGCGGAACTGGAAAATATAGAAAAATCGAACTACTAGACCAACGCAACAGCTGGAACCTCGATATTATAAGGTCTATGTCATGTCCCCGACCTTGGGATATACAATAATAATTTATTTCCTCATCGTTTTCGACTTTCCCAAATTCTCTTCAAATAGTATCCTGTTATTGAGAACCATTGCGTGGCGCTTGAATCGATCTATCACCATTAGAACTGAGTTCTGTGATTACTATAGAATATCTCAGTACAATAATTCTCAAAGCTAAACAATCTGTGAACATGTACCGTACCATCAACGTACTGTCTAAAAATCACTCATCAAAATCATTTATCTTAACATACACTAAAATAAAGGTTATGTAAACCATTTAATGTAATTGTAATTAGCCTTTGACGGTGTGTCATATGTGTACGGTGACGGTGTGTAATACGTATTTCTCACGTATTTATTTCGGTGACGCCCGACTAATTTTGGGACCACCCCTCTCGATGGAAGTCTTGCCAAGAAGCAAGAAGGATCGCAAAACAGGTTTTTTTTTCAATCAAAGAACGGTTACTGATTTGACAAGATCTTCAACGGAGCGTAGAAACTACCCCACTCAAATTCAAATTCACCATTGCCCTACTCTTTCATTTTTTCATTATATTTGAATATGTAGTAAATAAACTAAACTAAACTGAAGAACTTATTCTGAAGCATAAATAAATAACTGTTTATGTAAGAAAAATACACAGCCTGTTCTTGACCAGTGATATAAGGAGAAACCCTACCTAACCAATTTTGTGAAATTAGTTTCAGCGGTTTTGGCTCGCTGTTGATGAATTAGAACATGTAACTATTTTGTATGTATAGTTAGTTATACATATACGTTATTATAGCTATGTTAGGCCCCAGGTTTTTAAGTCAGTTACCAACACATGATTGTTTATCAAAAGTATATTTGTATTCCTAATTCATGATTGTAATCCAAACTTTTTCAGGGTTCCGTGCTTCTGAATGAAAAAACGAAACCATTATAGGATCACTCATGCGTCTGTCTGTCCGCCTACAGGATTGATTAAGTTGAGATTTGGTACACATATCCAATTCTTGTGACCTAAACACAGATGTGCAACGTAAATAAAGTAAATTTATATATTAGGGTTACTTTTGACCCCAAATATAGATAGTAAAAGTAAAAGTAAAATAAAAAGTACAAGTTTATTGTATTAAAAGTATTTTTACAAAATATTGGTTCGGCTACATTTTTGTTAACATAATAAATATCATTTGCTAATGCGGGGTACCAAAGAAAGTAAAATCTAAGGTATAAGCATCAGCAACCTTCCGGATAGATAGATAGATAGTTAACACTTTATTTGTACACCATTGTTACAGTGGAACTACTATACAATACATATAGATATGTCAAACAGATAATATCAAAGGGTGGCCTAATATATTTTATTATTTTAAAATCTTGATACAGAAAAGAGTTCTTTACTTATACATTATAGGAAAACCCATAAGAAGTCTATAGTCTTAAAATTACATGGTAAATCTCTCAATAAAATGTAAGTTTGTACGTCAAATGCATAAATTACATACATACTTAAATTTGCAGTTGAAACGTATGGGAGAACCTAACCTACAACTACAATGTTAAGTTTTTTCTTGGGAAATTATTTAATTAACAACAAGCAAATTTATGACAGATTGAAAAAAACATGGTAGATGCATATTGTAGTGATGAGACCTCTCGCACAACTTGCATACTCCTTCGATTGAAATAATAACTCTTTGAAATGCGAGAGGCCTGGACTGGTGGCCCCAAACTCGAATTTAGAACATGTTCGAAATATTTTATGAAGAATAAGAATTGAAGACAAGTGAGTCGCCCAGCGGACAGAAGACTGTCTGGACGACTGACGTGCAATGTGCACAGAATAATTCAAGAAGTATTATTTATAATTAATTTGTTTGAAGTTATAATTGTTACACGAATAATCTGATCCTGATTAGATCGCATAGTGCGTTTGCCTGCTCTTTTAATTTTCCTCCTCTAGATAGAACCTATCGAACCCGGTCACCATAAAGCCCCAAGCTTTATACGTGGTGGAGTACGCCGCAGTTGATTTAGAAGAAGTACTCCACGCGTTACAATATTTATCTTACGGAACCCTCTCTACGCGAGTTCTAGTCGCACTTGGCCGGTTATTTTTATGCTATTCCACCATCTATTTATAATACTGGCTGAAGCACACCTCATCTTCGAATCAAGATTCAGAAATAAATTTCTAATTTGTAAATAAGATCAGTTCTAGTCACTGCTTCATTTTTCCGCTATATATATAATGTAGGTATGTATGTAAGTAAGGAATTGGAATGTCCTATCAATATCGTTACATATAACCCTCTGTTTGTTTGTTTAATGAATCTAAGGTGAATGCTGTTCTTCCCCATGTATGTCATATATATCATCATAGTGAAACAAACCACTACCAGGTTAGCCAGTAGGCTACAAATGATAAGCGTCTTGACTCAACTTAAAGGCAGAAATCCTTGTGAACACAGTTTGTAGCCAGCTTTTTTTACCCGAACTCTAACTAACAATTGAAATATAGACAGTAAATGGACGTTATGTTAATATTTGTGTGTTTTGATACATATTTGAGCCCGTTCAGCATTTTAAAGAGAGGTATCGCGTAAACCTTATCCGACAATCTCTGTAAAAGATCGAGCATAGTACGAGGATATATGAACCTATTCAGGAAAATAATAAATTGCTTCGGACATACCATAAATTAAATACGATTTAGATAGGTGGAATTCAGTTGACTTGAAGTTGATCTGATGACGGAGACGAAAGCCAGCGAGGGAACACTTCAACGGTTTACAGAAGCTACCTCGTGTTTGAGCTTATTCATTAATCTTAATGAGAACTTGAAACCTAATAAAATATTGCTGTTTAAATAGTTATAACAAATAACAATGAATAGTTAAAGAAGGTTATTATTTTATACATTAGTTAATTAATTTCATTAAGTTGGTTAAGTAATAATTTTAAATAAGTAACTATTAGGTAATTATTAAGTATATTTTAGCCACAAAAAAAAAATAAGTGTTTGGCGCCGACTCAAAGTTATTTAATTATTTACAACAGTTTAATTAGGCTAATAAGTATTTTTTTTTTATTTTTCGTTTTTTAGTTTCTTTCTTCTTTCGCCGGTTTAATTTTTTTCCAAAAAGTTTTATGTAACTAATAATTTGGTTCCACACAGACAATGGAAGGCAAGCCTGTCGTCGTCAACCGGGCACTTTATGAACTACAACTATATTTCAATTCTTCATGATTTTAGTAACTTACTGTGTACATATTATAGGAACCATACAGGATGCTTGCATATGTATGTATGTTGCTTGCTCTTCATGTATTTCTAGAAAATGGGTCAGCGAGCGATGAAATAGATGTTTGTATTAACGAAGATAGTTATTACAAGTTAGCTATTTCTAGAACGTAGAGAAGGCAAAGACAATATTTTATGTTTCTTAAAGTTAGAACAACAATTTTCAGTAAACAGTTAGAAGTGTATAAGGAAATAATATCTGAGAGTTTGTGTAGAGCATGGAAAATATTTCTTTGTTAAGATTTAAAATATATCTACTACCCTAGTACCAAATAGTATGGTTAATAAGTTTATAACTTCGTAGGTCAGTGTTAATAAATTCAGGGTTCAAGTTAGATACCGGTGAATAGAATTCTATTAGCGCAAGCTCCTTTTTGTTTTGTACGTGTGGAAATCCCCTCTTACCGTCATCCTACCGGGGTTTGCGGTGCTGCAGTGTGTCGGAAATTAAAGAAAGGTTAACATAGTCTTTTTTTTTTAATGTATGTTCACCGATTACTCGAAGACGCCTGAACCAATTTGGAAAATTATTTTTTTGTTTCAAATCTGATATAAAATCTGAATTTGATTTTTGAAAAAATCAATAATTATCTAATAAAATAAAACTTGTATACATCGATGATATTTTCGTTTGCTCCGAAACATGGCCGTTTCATTGGAGCAATGCGTTTAGTTGGCCTACCCATATTATATTTAAACAAAATATATCTACTTTCCACTAAAAAGCACATTGAAGTCGGAAGTACTTTTTTTCAAAAGATAATTAAACATGAGTATTATATTTTTTAGACAATTCCGTCAGTGTTATTACTAGTTATTAAATACATACGTACGAATGTACGTGGGTGTTTTCGATTAGCCCGATTAGTGTCGGACCCAATATAGGCCTTGATACAATAAACAAATCGAAGCGAATGTGACTTTATCATATTGGTGTTTGTAAAACAAAATAACAACCGTCATTATGAACTAATTGGTCACAAAACAACACCAATTAATTGGCTCCTGCCAAGTAATTGGTGTTCTGAAATTATGGGCGGATCTTTTCTCATTTGAGCATTAAAGTAGATACATAACACTACTTTATCAATATTCTGCATCATTGGTTTATCTTGATCGCAATATTGTGTACGATAATATATGTAAAGGCATATGCAACGCAAATGATACAATTTGCTTTGTTCGAATAACGTATTTTCTTTGTAGCTATTGTAGTTAGTAAAGAATTTGTACATGTAACCAGTAAAAAAGAAAACCGAATCCCTAAAATGTGAAAATTAAAATATTATAAGAGCTGTTAGGAAAATTTTGTCTAATTTCTGAACTTTCCTCACCCAAATAATATAATAAAATACTAAAATTGATATAAATATTTCAGGGGTTTTATTTAATGAACTCGTTAACCGTTGACGAGTGAATTAAATTATATGTTTTTATCGTGGGAGAGCCATGCTTCGGCACGCATGGGCCGGCTCAACCGGAGTGATACCACGGCCTCACAGAAAACCGGCAGTGAAGCAATGTTTTCATTGCTTTTCGCCGAGTGAGTGAGGTTACCGGATGCCCTAACCCTTCCCTCCACCCCTGTCTTCCCCTCTTCCCTTACTCCCACCTTAAAGGCCGGCAACGCACAATCATGTGACTCTTGAGTTGCAGGTGGCCATGGGCGGAGGTAGTCACTTACCATCAGGTGACCCGTCTGCTCGTTTGCCCCCTATGCCATAAAAAAACGAGTGTGCATTAGACCACACGAATGAAGTAAAACTTCATACAAAACGTAACTAGCTATGAGAGAAAGAGAGAAAGAAAATGTGTGCTCGGACCTCTCTCTCTTGACTCTACAGTAATATACGAAACGTAACTCTCTCTCTTTCTAACTTCACTAACTTATATCTCCTTCTCAACTTCCGCTCCCTCACCCGATCACACTTTTCGTAACGCATATCACACTTTTCGTAACGCATTCACCAGCTTACATCCCCAGTCAAGCGTGCGTAAAGAAGTTTTACTTCAAAAAATGTTCGGTGCCTTTTATATTTCACTGATTGTATGTACATATATGCCAGCTGCATGCTGTGTTGTTTATTTGAAATATTTGTTTCAATTTTTTTTTAATAACAAAAGCAGCGGTGTAAAACAAAATAACAACCGTCATTATGAACTAATTGGTCACAAAACAACACCAATGAATTGGCTCCTGCCAAGTAATTGGTGTTCTGATTTGTTGCTGTTTGTTCTGTTCTGAATTGAAGCTTTAAAAAAAATTTCTTATCATGGGTACTACGTGTTAAATATTGGTCACTAATTACTAATCATCCTATATTGAGTACTTATAACGTAAAATTTGTATATATAACGGAACTGTACATGTACTGAAAGCCTGTGGTGTCTGGCCGTAAAATTTTGTACTCTATCTTGGGCTGAAATATACATAAAGAAGATAAACTCAGACTATAAAAGTAAGTGAAGATTTTCTCATCTAACTTTACCGTATTTAAAATCTTTGATTGTATATTTTACTTTAATGAGTTGTTGAGATAAGCTTTTCATATTAAGTTATAGAACTAGTAAAAGAGAAAATGATGAATTATTTATATCGTGCGGTGTAAAGTTCTAAAGCGGTAGAACTCATTACTAACACAATTAAACACAGTTGTGTAATAATAAGAAGTGATTATTGTGGGACTGATATTTTGGAAGGCTTTTTATTCTCGGTATTAAAGACCTACTTTACTTATTATAATTAAGCCACTAAAATTATAATTATTTAATGAGAGATACAATTTATATATTCTAAAGAATTGCACATTTTATTAAGTTACTCGGATTGAATTTGGACGAAAAAGAAAACATGAACGAGTCGCTAAAGGCATACATAATCATTATATATTATTAATACGTGAAGAGAATTCTTTGTACCCCTTTTTATAATAATTCCGCGAACGTAGTAACGTGAGTTTTGGAATATTTACAGATTATATATAGAAGAAGTGCAGAAAGCTAAAAATTTTAAACAACATTTGCTATAAACTTTAAAAATATTCAAAAACGAGTACATAAAGCTACGTGTCCAGTATATATTTTGGTCTGTCATGGTACAAAAGTCTATACAATGAGAGGTTAAGTAATATTGGCCAATGAAATAAACCATGGTTGAAATTCGACCACCATGCGATCTCAAATATTGTAGAAGAGTGCAAAGTTCTTTTTAATTGAATGATGTATGTATTGTACTTAAAATTGAACGACAATGATTCGAGAACACCGACGTGTTTCATAATTAGGCTCTGATTCGCGCATAACCTCCTCTGAAGGATCAGACTTATTACGTTTAGATCAAAGATCCTTCCACTGTTAAATAATAGACTATTTCTTAATACTGAAGAGACACTATTACTTACAGATCTCCTGTAGAAGTTGGTGCATCCCACTTTGGCCGGTTGAGATTTTTTTAAATGATATTTATGGAGGGTGGAAAGGCTAGAGACTAGTATTCTTGTCATTTTTTTTTCATATTTTCTTGTAATTCTTGAGTTGCAGGTGTCCATGGGCGACGGTAGTCACTTAGCATCAGGTGACTTGTCAGCTCGTTTAGTAATAAAAAAATATATTTATTTATGTTATTAAAATTAGCTGTTATCTCAACCTCTGTCTGTAGCTTAACGCGCGTGGTTTTAAAATATATAACAGAGTTACGACGAAAAAGTGGAGGAGATTTTCAAGTCAACCCATATATACCTTTTTTTTATGCATGACCACGCATAACTTTTTACAAAAAAAGGAGAAGAATGATTGTTCACCCATTAACTTTACACCTGTAAACCGATTTTGTTGAAAATGAGCACACACATGTACTTCTAATGACACTACAACATGACGGCAACCTGTAATTGATTATTTTAACTAATATCTAATAACAAAAAACTTAATCTACATTTTTTTTATTTATTTAACGCTTATAAGATACATAAATTCACATTATTTTTACGAGACTGTAAAACCACTAATGTTTATAGTAAGTACCGTTAGTTCTCGTTTAGATAAGTGGTCGATACACAAAGTGCTACATTTCGATATTTTATACAAGATAAGTTAATAAATAAAATCATTTGGAGCAACAACTAGTAGTAATAGGTTAAGATAGTTAAGCATACGGGAGTAGATAAATACATTTTAACAAAAAAATTGACCGACGAAAGAAGAAAGGAACTGAAAAGTAAAAAATAAACTTGTTAGCCTAACTGAACTCCTACACTGATGTAAATACCGAATTTCATTCAGTTATTCATAAGATCTGTAATAATGTGTACCAACTATAAATGAATAAATGAATTATCATTAATATCTTATTATTATTATATTCTTTGGTTAGCATAGTTCACATAACGTACCGTACGCGTTTCGTGGTTTTGCTGTTTGTTAGTGAGCGGTAATGAATTCAAAATTGAAATAGAGTGTGAGAGTTACTCTTCAGTTACTCTTCTTAATATTCGTAGAAATCAATTTATATTAATGCCTACGTCAGTAGAATTCTTCGTACGCCATTTTTAAGTAATCTCGCATACACAGGAATTTGAAATTTGGAATACTCGAAGTTTATATGTAAGTGCAAACAGCCAAAATTTTAATACTATATGTGCTATGAAGTTAAAAAATTTGTAAAAACGGCTACATCAATTTATAGGGTTCCTGTGTATATAGGTTGCATTTGAAAAAGGAACACTTACATAAATCACTGCAAGGGCATGACTCTAGCATGCAGTTACAATAAGAATTAAAAAAATACTGTCCGTTTACAAGTTATGACCGTTTGAATCTCCAGGTATTTTTGCCTCCGTTTTTCATAAAAGTAGATGGAATGTGTAAAGTTAAAGATTTTAAATCGTACTTTTTTTTATTTTGGAATTTTTTATTCCGTTACTAAGAAAATCCATAAAAACTAACATCGATTTTTTCAAGTTAGGTTTATGGATTTATTTAAATAACTGAGTGAATAGTTTCAAAATAAAAAATATATTCAAGTTACACCGGTCACTGAAAGAATTCAACTCGGCCGAAATTCGACCGCCACGTGATCTAGTAAATATTAATATCCAAGACCTTTAATACAAATTTAATTGTAAAGAAAAATACGACGTGGTTGAAGCTCTTCAGTTTATAGAATTAAGTATACATATACTTCACCAAATAATGCCTTAGATAGCAAACATATTACCTTTTTAACGCAAACAGAATAATGTTTACTACCGAAACTATTATTACACATATTTGTTTAGCTAAGCGCGAAAACTTGTGAAAATTCCTCTTTTACACATAATATACAAACAAATGAAATCATTTTCGTAAACAATTGCAGTACTCCGTCTTCAGGGATTTGTTGTTTATTACACATTATTCAAAGATAATAGGATGACATATAATTACGAGTAGAACATAAAGGTCTTTGGAGGTTTTATTTCTTATGATTAAGCTCGTTGTGGTTGCCAACCGTGTTAGATTTCCCTGGAGTGAGGCTGGGCAATGCGACTCCTTTTATACTTTTACACTTCAATAACTTTTGTAAGACTTGGATATGGAACGGCCGTTGAGCATTGTATTGTTTGTATTGTTCTTTGTGTAAGTTGCTGATGATGTTGACTTTTGTTGTCCGGGATCAAAATTATTTGCATAATATTAATTGTATGATATTATTATAGTATTCTTGTTAACCCCTCGAACTAAGCTATAACACTTGTGTTAGGAATAGGTTCACAATGGTGGTGAACTGGGAGCGATCATAAGTTAGACATGACGCTACGTTGAATTTGAAGTCTTTAAGAGTCAATACACGCTTTGTGAAAGCTGTATGAGGTTAAAAAAAAAAATACCTGTTTTTTTTTTAAGTGAAACTTCTTTAGAATCGTTGTGATAAAAATTTCGATAAAACGAAAAAGTCACTCTAAAAAGAGACAAACATTCATAAATAGGATTTAGCTTGCGAAAGAATGAGATAGAATACAAGTATAGAGTGTTTCCTATAATCTTCGTATGCTAGCAAGTGTACGAGTAGGAAGCCTTAAAAAAATGCGTCATAGACTCATAGTCAACATGGTGTATCATTCAGGTATATCATTTTTGTGCATTTGCGTATTAAAATTCGTTGGTTAATTATTTTCTGAAGTTTCACGTTCACGTTCAAGTTTTAAGTTCGTCGTTTCGTTTAAGTTTTCACTTCTGTCGGCAGTCCCATGACTGCCTATTTTTTTGTTTAAAAGGTGACTCGATCTAGAATGATTTAGCTGTACTTTAAGAAATATGCCATTCAAACATGTTCAGTCCTTCGAAGGTACTAAGCTTTTTTCTAATCGTTGAAAGGATTTTTGAGTTATTTTAGGGGTATTGAGGTATTTTAAATTTATGCTTGTTTCAACTAAACAACTGCTATATAAAAACACAGTAGAAGTTTTAGTAACTGTTTACTATATGCACTGTAAGCTGTTACTGAAGCTTTAACAAGGAGCAAAGTGACAACCTTCCTTCATACCTTTTGTTTGTTAATTATAAGATTCATAATTTTACTAGCACTTTGAGAAATATTATTCCAACAGTTTATTTAAGAACGACCCATGAAATATCTTTCGAGTATCAACTAATAATTTGGGAACTACCGATAATTATTATATATATTTGTCAAAATGGTTTGATCACATTAGAAATGGAAATCAAAACTTGGTCTCTACAAAAGACAAGAAATCTTAAAGCAGTCGCTAATCGGTAGTTGAGTAATATTGAAATAAAACGCAATTAGAACAAATTGTTCAGACTCAATCCTATAAACTGAGAACTTAATTTGAATGTCATAAGTTCTAATTCTTCGAGCGTTTATTACAAAATGTTCCAAACTCATTAGAAGTTAAAGGGCAAAGTTTAATCACTATGAAAAACTAGGACTGGAGTTGAATAATTGTTACTGCAATACCGACCGGTGACATTGTACTTTTACAAATCTCAGTCTAATGAAGTCACGACAGTTTTGGTACACCGACAGGGAACCGAAGACAAACTAGGCCGTGGGCACAGAGTTCTCTAATTTCCATATATTTCACGAGAAACGTGCCTGGCATTACATAGTCGATAAAGTTTTTTCAAGGACTAAATGTCGCGGTTTGGAAGTGAAAATCGGTTTTTGACGGTATTTTATTTCATATTTTTTGATAGCGCGCAATGTTTCTTGTTTACGTTATGATAACTCGAATGAGTCTTTATTATAAAAGTAATTCAGGAAGCCAATATTCTTGTATTCAAATACTATCTTAGTGTCAATCTCGTTAATGACTTATTTCAATCTACCGAAGTCAATAAGTATATCTTTACTTGAAAGATTAAAGATAGTTATAGGTAGTAATGAGATAGTTAAATAAATAAATAGATAATACTTTATAATAGTAAACCATTATTTTACAGAGATATTATGAGACATACTAGAGGTGTAAAATAGGAAGGTGGCAATCGTAACCAACGAAAACCTACACCTTTGCCATTTACCTACTTACTTTTGGTAGATCATAGTTGTTCAAGTGATTATAAACGACCTTATTACTAAATTGGATATCACGGAGGCGCAGTAGTTTTATTATTACTATTTTTATTAAATAAAAGACAACTCCCGTATTAAGAATATTCCTGTGTCGTGAACAGGCTTCTTTACAAACAACGGACACCAAGAACACCCAAGCTTGGGACAATTATATGTATGTATTTAGAAATATATAAGCATGTTAATCAGCAGTCTGGTTACCATAGAACAGGCTCTGCCTAGTTTGGGATCAGACGGCTGTGTGTGAGATGTGTAAAGTTATTACTATTATTGTATTATATTAACTATTTGTGGATCAAACATAATTAGTAATCGCTACTATTAGCTACAATACTATAATTACTACAATAATGTAATATCAATAATATTGTAATTAATACTGACGATCTTTAGAGCAATAGCATTTTCTTAATGTTGTCTATCGAAACAGTCGATGCTATTGAAAATGATGATATTTTCAATAACGCTATAGAAACAGTTAAATACTAAATACGTCAGTATTAATTACCATACTAGGTATATATACTAGCAGTTCCCGCGCGGTTTAGCTTGCGTGTACATATTTATATATTTTGCGCAGAACTCTAATTATTTTTCTAAAATAAAAGTAGCCTATATCATTCCTTATAACACCAGCTATATGCCAGTGAAAGTCCCGTGGAAATCGGTAAACCCGTACTGGAGATTAGCTGAATAAAGATACCGACAGACAAAAAATTTAAAAACTGACTTGTAGGCATAGGTATCGTGCAAATAACTGTATGAGCTTAAAAAAAAATATTATTTGGACATTACAAACAGACACATCAATTTATTTATTTGTAGTATTTATATACAACACTGTCATGCCAAACCTAAATACTACGAATACCACAGATAAAATATAAGTTATTTCGTCCAATACTAACAAGGAGACTGACAGTTGACAGACTAAACAGTAAACAACAAGCGACTTATGCCGCGTTCCAATAAACAAGAAACGATTCGTTTTGCTTACGGACGGTAAACTTTTAGTTGAAATATCAACGAAATTTTACCGTCCGTAAGCAAAACGAATCGTTTTTTGTTTATCGGAACGCGGCATGAGTTTTTCAAACAAGACGAGAACTTAAAAAACATCAGCTGTCATATAACATCGACTGTCATAACTCATAACGTATATCGTGTTTTTATATTATCCTTTTTTAACATCTTGTTTTTATTTATTAATTATATGTTATATGTATTGTGTTATTAATTACCCCACAACAGTGCATTGAAAGAGAATCGATTGTTTACTTATTTAATAATAACAATCACTGCACTAGTCTACCAAAGAATATACAAACACTTTAGTCCACAGCGACATGTGCCTTTTTACGTTCGTAATCTATTATGGCGAATTGTAAATAATTATAAGTAGTAAATTATAAAAAATGATAAAAATAATACTTTTCTACTAGCTACTACTTTATCACTACATATTATAAAACAAAGTCCCCCGCCGCATCTGTCTGTCTGTTCGCGATAAATTGAAAAACTACAGAACGGATTTTCATGCAGTTTTCACTAATAGACATAATGATTCATGAGGAAGGTTTAGGTGTATAATTTGTACCCGTGCGAAGCCGGGGCGGGTTGCTAGTATCTTATAACTATAACACAATAAATCGCATACGTTGATTAATATAATGTTTTAAAATTATTATTATTTTTTTCTTATGGTATAGGAGGCAAACGAGCAGACGGGTCACCTGATGGTAAATGACTACCGCCGCCCATGGACTCCTCTAACTCAAGAGTCACAAGTGAAAGAAGACGGGAGAGTGGGATTAGAGGGGAGGAGAGGGGGGAGAAGGGAAGGATGGGAATTATTCGTGTACAATGCGGTAGCATTCTGGCTGATCTTCTTTACTTATGATCCAGAACAATACCGAGCGCGTTTATGTTTGAATGTGAAAAGTCAGGATCTTAACTTAAATGAGAACAATAGAAATTCACTCGAATAAAAGTGAACAAGTTGAGTGCTCACCTCCAGTAAAATAAGGTAGTATGCTATTTCCAGAAAATTTAAATACGTTAAACTTTAAATAATGAGAAAAACGTACGTTTTACGTTATGAGAAAGGTAAAATTTTCTACAGAATTTTCCATTGTTAAGACACGGAGAGAACAGTAAAAAAATAAAAAGCTAGAAGAATATATAAAGTGTACAGTTTTCGTGTGGAGGAAAATTATATATTTTTAAATGCCTTTCTGTATACTTCAGCGTACTAATATTTTGTAAGAGGACTGCCGTTTTGACCTTAAACTAAAACAAAAGTAGCACAATCGTCTCTACTCATGTTAACTAGGATACACCTAATAGGTTTATATGTTGTGCAATTCAAAGTGAGCAATTCACTATAACTTAAAAGTCAGTTACTTCCAATTTCATTAATATCATAGACAACATACCTATCAGAATAAACGCAGAAATTTTTTAAACACCCTGATGAAAATATTATGTATTTCAAATCATAAAACTCTAGTGTGCTTTATATCTATGTATTCACAAATTCTTTATATCAATTTAATTACTATCTACGCCTGCACATAGTCACACACCTTATGTCTACTAGGCATAAGGCGCACATCCGTAAATAAGTTTTGCATATTATTTTGAAATTAATTGTTTGATCTGCATGCCAATAATTTGATTGAACTCTTCAGCGGAGGGCTAACAATAATTAAGTACCTGGATGCCTAAAAATAAACCAGAAAATTTTGTGTTTATTTGTTCTATGTCCAGTTTTTGTTTTATATCCTACATCGTAAGAGAAGTTGAGTGCTTGAGTGTTCTATGTCCACCCAATCGACCAATCACAGGTCACGACGCCATGTCCGCCATTTTGTATGATTTGTCACTGTGGCTGGCGACACCACAATATATACCGAAAATATTGTTAAAGTCATTTAATTTATTGTATTTTTGTGACTAGATTATTTTAGACAAGTGCCTAATTATGTGTGGAACATATTTCAAAAGTAAAAATAAACAGACGCAATCGCAAACTGAACAGACAGTACTTTTTAATTTACAATCAAGTCCGTTATGATTTTGAAACAGGATGTTATTTTTAGTGACTTTGAAGAACGTCAATGCTAAGCCTAAGAGTGCATTCGTTTGTTATTTTATATTAATTAGTAACATAATTTGTTGGCCTAGACGCAGAAGAAAAGATTGATTCCCGGTTTGCCATGTTAAAATATTTTATTTCTTTAACTTTTTTTTCAACATCTAATTACCCCAGGAAAGCAGAAAATGACAAGTTATTTGGTATGTAGTAAAATAAAGGTAGGTACTTAAGAATTTATTAACTAATTATAGTGTGGTTTTAAAACGCTTAGCAACTAACTTAACTGTTTCGTTATATGGTTTAAGGGCCTACCTGCTGGTACACTAGCGCCATGCACCACTACCGTGTTCTGAGAATAATGAACACAACAAAAAAATAATTATCCAAATCGGTCGAACCGTTCTCAAGTACTGCTCCGTCATACATGTTGCAATTGATTTTAATTTAATATTATACAGATAATTCACTAGCTAGTATTTTTTTTTATTATTAGGCGGGGTATTTTTAAGCAGCTTCTTAAGTAAAGGGGTTAGTTTAAGGTAGTGTTTTAGTTTAAAGTGTTTTATGCTTGTTCATTAAAAACAAAAAAGTAAAAAAATAGGTACAAGTATTTTAATTTTAAAGCATCATTACTATCAAAAGTCAAAAAAATTATTCAAAAGGCACTTTCATTAACGTACATCCTGTATTTACATTTTGGCACTTAGGACAAATAAGCACGCACAAATTGAACGGTAATTTTGTGCTATCTCTAATGACGTGTGTCCTAACTCCACATTCGTAATTTTATTTGTGCATTTTTGTTCTATCTCCATACAAAATCTGTAAAATAAGGTATATTTAGTTACCATCTATAGATGAAAATTATAACAATCAATTTATTGGTAATTCATGTATTGAGAAAGACTTTTAAATCTTGAAACCATGGCTTATTATTTCAATAGAGCAAAAAACTCTTCGTCCTGTGAAAATCAACCAATGGTAGATAGGACAAATAAGCGAAATAGGCGACGGAATCGTAGTCGGCTCGTGTTACATATTTCATCCAAAAAGACTAGCGAACTTCCATAAGATGCTCAACTCGAGTCCATAGTAAAGAGTTTTTTTTTAGTACTTGATATGTTCTTTTAATTAATTTTGGTGAAATAAAAAAAAAAAATAATGATATAATATTAACTAAAATAAAACTATAATTAAAAAAATATAAATAATATAATATGATATTTTAAATGGGAAAACAATTTACAAAAAAAAACTGTTATAAATGTTTATTGTACTGTACCTCTGTTGTTATTCCACTTAATAAAATAAGTTATAATTAATTCTAATTGTGCTTCTGCTTTATTAAAATATGTATAGGAAAGATTTAATAAGGTAATAAAAAACATTTTAAATATGAGTGCTTGATGTACCTTTTAATAAAGTTAACTTATTAAACAGTTGCAATTTGGAACGATCCTTCGTTTCAGCAGTTTTTAATTTGCGCTGCATAGTGTAGGCGTCTATTCATTTTCCAGTAACATCTTTAATCTTATGACCGAAATTAAGTGTTTTTCTTGATAATGTTATTTGATTCCAATAAAAAAAAATATCAACAAGATTCAACTGTTTTAAAATAGAAATGCACAATTTTTCTTTAACACATCCACCAGTGAAATCGTCTTAAATTGTCTCTGACTTTTGACTAATTAAAAATACATCATTAGATGCAAAGCTCAAACCTTCAAAATCTTTTATCTATTAATTTGTGGATGAATCTTATATTATATCCTTAGCTAACAAATAATCTTTGTAATATTCACATTTTAAATCCTATATTATAAACGTGAAAATTTTGTGAGGATGTATGGATGTATGGATGTTTGTTACTCTTTCACGCAAAGACTACTGAACCGATTGCGATGAAACTTGGTATGTAGATAGCTGGAGACATGGATTAACATATAGGTTACTTTTAATCCCGATGTTCAGACGGAATCGGGACTTAAGCGGGTGAAACTGCGGGGTGCTGCTAGTGTTTTAACAAATAACGAACTACGAATCCAACTATATACCCAATAATCTGCACAATTAACTGTCTTTCTTGGCCTGCTCTTTGATAATCGCGTGTAGCTCTCTATTGAATCCTTGCCATCTTTCTATATTTACTTGCTAAAACGACGAAAACAACAGTTCTTAATCAATATTCAATTTTAAAATCAAACGTACACTTAATTTTTTATTAAAAATATCTCTAATTAATAACCAATTTACTTACCTGTATGTTCAATTTAGCTGTTTTCTTTAATTTGCTAAAACCTTTCTTAGTAACGTAGGCATTTTATTATGTCTTCTTAAAATAGAAAAAGTATTTGTAAAACAACATGTAAACAAACACATTACATTTATTATAATTATAATAAATTAAAAAAATGTAATAACGACTCCCATATTTTTTCATATCGACCTGGTTCGACAAAACGGTGTGAGGCAGAAAACGCGTTGCATAAAACATGCGCGAGAGAAAAAAGGACAGCTGCGCAAGACGCCTATTTCAATACTAACACATTTTTCAAATTATTCTTTGTTATAGTGCCATTTTAACACTTTAGAACATTAAAGTCATCATAAAAATTATAAAATTACCGAAAATACAAAACTGCATGTTTTTTTATGTTTAAAGTATTATTTTTTGTTCACTGACTACACACTTCGGCATCTCGAACCGTCACATAGCTAGCGCGGGCGCAAAGCGTCTGAGAGTACAACTGTGCTTACAATTGATTTAAGCACAGTTTAGTTCATCAACAACTATGGTACAATATTGATCAAAGGTCAAACTGATCCAATACGATAAAATAAGTGCAATGGCTGTCAACATTTGAATGAGATGGATGACGTCTTGAAATCCTTCATCTTTTGTAGTGCGTACAGAAACTAAAATAGCCATAATAAGCCATATACAAGTTCAAAGTCGGTATCAACAAAAATTTCCCGTGCTCCGTCCTAGTAAACACGGTTTGCCAGTAATTAACTCCAGTGAGGTAGCCGTTTTAAATTTTAAATGAAGGGCACAATTTTGCGGTTTTTACTTAGAGGCTTTTTAAAATACGCGTGGGAAAACATCTTCTATGTATTTACTAAGGTCGGACCAATTTGAACCTATTTTTGTTGGGTAAGAATCTTAAGCCGTTTTGCAATTACCTTATTTTATATTCGGTTGGTAGATTTGCATATTTTTAGTTTTCCGTTTCTCATTAGAAAAAAAGGAACCCTTAAAAGATCACTTTGTCTATCTGCTGTCAAGACCCTTTTTCTCAGGAACCCGTTGACGTATCCAGTTGAAATTAATACTAAATACGTATATTTGCGGTCTTTTCAAGCTGTTAAACTTAAGCTTCTAAGTCAACGTAATCAAAATGTACGGCCATTCAAACCTTAGATTTGACCAAATTTCAATTCGCAGGTAAGTCAAAACTTATAGGGTACTTCCCATTGACCTAGAATCATGAAATTTGGTAAGAAACAAGGACTGACAGCACAAGTAAAGGAAAGAAATCTGAAATAAATGATAATAATAATAATACCAATCGTATTTGGCAACACTACATAGCAGTCGTTCATTTTTCATCCGATTTCTAATATTTTTAATTTTTTATATTTCCGAGACAAATACATATATATATATTCTTTAAATAATATCCGTAAAAATGCGGACCATAATAAATATTTACAATAAAAGGACGTATTCAATATAAAAAACAACCATAAATACACGGTATGACGTTACAAACGTCATGTCTAATACAAATAGAAAAAATCTACACGACTGCTGAATGATTACCAGATCCAGAGCGAAAATAGCATGTTTATCTTCCCCGGACTCGTCGCTCAGCTCCGCCTCGCCTCCCCTGGAAGTTACCTCAAGAATTCCGGCCGCTGCTGAGGCATCGAGCTCGACTTCGAGTGACGAGTTTTTCTCTCCGCCGACGTCGCCAACACCTGTACGTCGGCAGGGGAGAGGCCGGCCACCGTCCTGCTTGGGACCCCGAGGCCCACCGGCTTCGAATAGGGCCCCCGCTACCGGTGGTAATATGCGTCGCATGAGATGGACAACCTCAATAAATGAGAACGTCATGAGTGCATATTTTGTGACTACAGAGGAAGGAACCAACCTCACTGCTGTATGCTGTCTCTGTTTCAGGAACTTGAACCAGCTGTTAACGTTTCGGCGCAAAGACTATCGGATCAAGTAGGGGCCATCCAACGATGTCATTTGTTGGATAACTCTGTGCTTGAGAGGCTACGCTTGGACTTGCAGAATAACACTATGGCTTCTCCACCTTCACAGATAGTTACACAATTACAATCTGGTTTACTACAACCTTACCCTGATGAAGGTGGAGAGGACAGTGCTGCTTCATCTGTAAGTACTCAGTATAATGATCAAATAAGGAATACCTTGGAAGGTGCTATTCGAGAATATCGGTCCATGAGTTATGAAAACAGACCTCGGTTGCCGCGTTTGCCAATGCATAATCGAAATAAAGCGCTGGTGTGTGCCATTGATCCTATGTTAAATATATATTTAGAAGAAAGTAAAAATCTCAGTGATACACATTCAATTCCGTATTGTTCGGCTGTTGCAACATGTCGAGTAGCTGGTGTTAAATTCCCAGGAAATGACACCGCTACTCGGTCAAAGCTTGTTGTCCCAGCGTGGCAGTGCAGGATTGAGCGTCGTATCGCTGAGGCAAAGGCACTCATTGGCAAGCTTATCTGTTTCAGATCGGGTAACACGCGCCCGAGAGTAACGCGTTTTGTGAATCGGGCTTTTTCGGGAACTGGTATCAGTTCCTGATATCAATATCTATTATTGATGTAGCTTGTGCAGTTCGTTCGCTGCCGACCTGGAAAGCAGCGGGACCGGACGAACTGCATAACTTTCGGTTAAAGTGGCTCCGTAGCTCACATGCATGTTTGGCATCTCAATTTCAATCATGCTTAGAATCAGGTTCGCTTCCGACTTTTATGACCACAGGCATAACTCACCTGCTCTATAAGTCTGGCAGTGCCACAGATCCCAAAAACTACAGACCAATAACATATCTGCCAACAGTTTATAAATAACTCACGTCCATTCTGAGCGTAAAAATGATATCTCATTTAACCAAAAACACTATCATGGCTTACTCTCAGAATGGATGTCGAAGTGGGGCCCATGGCACTAAAGAGCTCCTTATACTTGACACGATCATTAACCAACAAGTTCGCCGTAACCGGAAGGATTTGGCGACATGTTGGATAGATTATAAAAAGCCCTATGACTCTGTGCCGCATACGTGGCTCTTGAGGGTGATGGAGTTGTACAAGATTGATACAACTCTATAAACTTTCTTGAAGGCATGTATGCAGCAATGGAGAATGGTCCTTTGCTATCCAGGATGTCGGCAGTCTCAGGGTGACGGCGAGTCTATAAAGATCAGGCGGGGTATATTCCAGGGTGACAGTTTGAGTCCCTTGTGGTTCTGCTTAGCTTTGAATCCTCTTAGCACTTTGCTGGAGGGTTCAGGGCTAGGCTATTGTTTGCGGAGAGGAGGTCAGGTTATATCCCATCTCCTTTTCATGGACGATTTGAAACTTTTGCCTGCAGCAAATTCCAACTGATAAGATTACTAGACGTAACTGAAAACTTTAGTAAATGTATCAGGATGGAATTTGGTGTGGATAAATGTGCAGTCATGCATGTAATGGGATGGAACTCTCAGATTCCAAACACCTTCGATGTCTTTCCGCCAACGATAGTTACAAGTATCTAGGTATGTCACAGTCATTAGGTGTAAATGAATTATCTATGAAACAATCGTTACAGGAGCGCTTCTTTGGCTGCCTGAAAAAAGTATTCAAAAGTCTTTTATCGGGTGGTAATAACGTCGCGCCTATAACGATTGGGTCATATCAGTTCTAACCTACTCCTTTGGCATACTTAGATGGACTCAAACTGAACTAGATGCCCTGGATAGGAGAGTTCGTACACTGCTTATCGCGTACCGAATGCACCATCCACGTTCATCGGTCATGAGATTGTATATCCCGCGGAAATGTGGGGGCCGTGGTTTTTTAAATGCCAAGACCTTTCATAACTGCGAGGTATGCAACCTTAGAGATTACTTCCTCTCCGTTGACCTGGATGTGTATCGGGATGTGGTGGCAGTTGACAACGGACTCACCCCGCTTGCTCTAGGAAAAGAGAACTGGCGCAAACCAGTAGTACGTACTATTACAGATCGTAGGGAGATATGGAAGAGCAAGGCGTTGCATGGACGTTTTTACCGGGCCTTAAATATGCCCGATGTAGATTTATTAGCATCAGTATCCTGGCTACGGTTCAGTGACCTCTTCGGAGAAACTGAAGGTTTTGTCTGTGCAATTACAGACGAAGTTGTTATGACGAATAACTATCGGAGATATATCCTGTGAAGGACGGCACAATTGACATTTGTCGGGCGTGTCATCGTCCCGGAAAAACCCTCAGACATATAATTTCTGGTTGTTCTCGTCTTGCCAACGGCGAGTACTTGCATAGACATAACCAAGTGGCCAGGATAGTTCATCAGCAACTTGCTCTTAAATATAACCTTGTGACTGTCGATTTACCACACTACAGGTATGTGCCCGACCCAGTTCTCAAAAATGGTCGTGCAACATTGTACTGGGATCTATCATCACTGATAGGACTATTGTTGCCAATAAGCCTGATATAGTGGTGATAGACCGATTAGAGCGCCGAGCAATGATTATTGACATCACCATTCCCCATGACGACAATCTTTTGAAAGCAGAAAAAGATAAACAAATAAAATATTTGGACTTATCCCACGAGATTGTCGACATGTGGGATGTGGATTCAGCAATCATTGTGCCGATAGTCATTTCGGCCCATTCGTTAATTGCTAAAAGCCTGGACCAACACCTTCAGAGGCTCACGTTAGGCAGCTGGATTAAGAGCCTAATGCAGAAGGCAGTCCTTCACGACACGGCACGCATAGTGAGGAGGTTTCTGTCTCTGGAACCCTAACCACCGGTAGCTTGGTCCCTGTACCCGATACCGGTGGGACACTATTTTTTTTTATTTTTAAATATATTTGTATTTTTTTTTATATTGTAAATGTATTTAAAAATATAATGTATATGTATAATAAATAAATAAAAATAACAATAATAGATGTTAAATCAAATAAAAAATAGTTTTTGTAATTACAAACTTATATTTTGCGTTTGGAAAGTTGACTTTGTCGTTTATCGATGTATGGGAGAGTATTTTTAGAACTGCAAAGTTAAGTTTGTTTTTCGGATAAAACGGGCAAAAGTTTCCAAGAATTGATGCCCGAGATGGACTTACTATCTACATATAAGTTTGTCACGCACTTGTCCCGGTTTATTTTTTACTGTAAAGCTATTAGCTACTGTAAAGCTACTGTAAGCTATCAACGATTTCAAAAGTTAAAAATACATAAAAAAATCACAACACACGTAGTGTTTGACACTCGAATACGATAGAGTAATAATAATATAATGTGTCCTTTTCATTCATTTCAATGACGTGATGAATCTGCATATTACTCGTCGTTCTTTAAAAAAATAGTTTTATTTAATTCATATTATACTTAATCTTAAAACAAATAATCAATCCAGGACCTGTACAAAGGATTGTACAAGTAAGAACAGTTATTTAGTTTATCTATGGAACTAGAGACTACAATGGACTTTACAGATATTTTCCAAAGAATTTTCCGAATAGGGAACCGTTCCTAAAAACCGCTTTTTGGGGAAACTTTTAGGAAAATCCTATGTTCAGCGATTGTCATCCCATGGTTAGGGTTAAGGTGATGATTCTGAAAGTATGTAATAGGGAACTTAAACCAATTTACTTGTACCGAAGCTATGTGTATATGTCATTTTATTATAAGAATTATGAATTAAAGTTTTTACCGACCAATATCTCTCTCAGATTCTTAATTAATCAAATCGACACATAACATACTGTTTCTACTTCATGCTCGTACAATCTGTGCCTTTATCCTACTAATATTATAAACGGGAAAGTTTGTTAGTATGGATGGATGTTTGTTACTCTTTCACGTAAAAACTACTGAACCGATTGCGATGAAACTCGCTATGTAGATAGCTAGAGACCTGGATTAACATATAGGCTGCTTTTTATCCCGATATTTCCACGGGATTGGGACTTACGCAGGTGAAACCGCGGGGCGCTCCTAGTTATTCAATAACATTTCATTAAAAATCGAATTCGAAGAAAGGAGTGTTGGTTCCCTTTTTGCTTTTGGAGCTTGTTGTTCTTAAATAAATTAATTTCATTATTATATTTTAAGTTTTTTCACGTTCCACTAAAAAAAATAAGATAGATATGATAAGGTACTTACTTTACTTTAGTGGTTCGTAATAAAACTTTGTAATAGCTTATCTTTGCAGGTAGTAATTATAGTAAGGAGTAGTTAAAGAACAACATCAAACTTGGAAATGGAAGCTGCTCCAGCAGGTGTGAGACCGCTTCTCAAACTACTGAGATGCAAATGAAAACTGAAAAAAAAAAGATTTTTTTTAAAGAATATGTATCAAGAGTTACTAGAATTTGAATTTATCATAGTTATTTATTTGGGTAGTAGGCGTTTGACTTTACAACGTAGGTCAGGCTGGCTCAGGTGGAAAATATGGCCTAACTAAACGATTAATCTTTAAAACGTGGGTCACGACATGATTTACGTTTACGAAATTTAATGAGATAAAGCCTGACAGGGTAATAACTCTTTTAGATTTTACTTGTAACCCACCCCGGCTTCACTCGGGTAGCAGAGCATATAATAGTATGTTTTTTCGACATCTTCAACAATCAATGTCATATTTCAGGCATACAGAAAACCTTAACAAATTATACGCTTAATCCTTTCTCATGAATCACTCTGTCTATGGGTGGTTTATCAGACAGACAGACGCGGCGTAGGATTTCATTTTATATGTAGTGATAGTGATTTTAGAATGCGGGAAAATTATCCCATTGTTCGTATTTGGTAGGACTTCAAAGCCAACCAACTTTAGACCAATTTTGGTACCAGTACTCAGTTTTTTTTAATCGCTTATAATTAAAAGCAAATTATTATCATTCATAACTAGAAGTTTTTATATAATAAGCAATTCGGTTTTACAAGGGGTGGCTCTACTGATGACTACCGATGCTTGATGGTGTTGAGCTTCTAAAACATATCTTTGATTCCTGTGAGGATATTCGTGATGGCCTAGGTATCTTTCCGATTTATGTAAGATCTGCAGCATACGCGGTTAGAATAATTCGTGTACTGAATGATATTGAGACAGACAGATTAGTCTATTTTAGTTAATTTTATAGTATAATTTCATATGGTGTTCTACTCTGAGCGAATGCCGCCGATATTCTTGCTGCAGAAGAGAGCTATTCGAGTAAATAACTTAGGTAATCATTATTCACTGAATCAGAAATTTAATGAAATGTCCATACCTAATGACGGTGGTATGTCAGTATATTTATGAAAACTAGATTTACGTTTATAAAAACAACGATCAGGTTCCTGTTTAATAAAGCTGACAATTCGACATTATACTCATGTGTCAAAAAGTTACAAAATTGTAGAATTGCCGCGCTTAGGGTATTTAATAAAAGTAACAAATATGTCAAAAATCGACAGGTGAAAATCTTGATACATTTGTCATTTGAAAACGCGTTTAACGAAACTCGACATATGTCAAAAAACCACAGTCAACTTATTTCTGACAAATGTCGTTGACAATTGTCGGATTGTCATGACGATTACGTCGAATTAATTGCAAATATTTTTGTTTTCTGAAGCTAAAGTGATGCTGTCCTTGGTATTTGTATTGGTGTATTAGGCGTCATAAGCCACTTTTTTAAACCATATCTACTGTCTCCGAAGATTATCTAATGCGTTTGGGAATGGTCTCCATCCACTTTCTCATGTTTGTGCTAAAGGAGAGCATCTCATCACTCTGGCATCGTAAACAGAGCCAGGCCATCTTGCAGATGAGTAGAAAATTTCTAAGTATAGCCCGCATACCACCATAGCATTAATTGATTAGTTTCCGTTTCTGTCTACAAACGCAGATTCATTTTATAATGCGCATCTAGAGAAATTAACGAACTGTCCGCAATACCAGATATTTTAGGGATCCCATTATGCCTCATGGAAAGTGTCGGTATTCGGTTACAATTATCAGTACTGCCTCAAAACTTCCATTGGTTGAAATCTAAACCAACGAAAAATAAGTGGAAATAATCAGTGTATTTCACTACATATTTTCCCTCCATAACGCGAAATTGTATGAATCTAATGAATCTAAACTTCTACAAGTCGAATGTCTCTTTACAAAATCTGCCTAAGTTTGAGATAGATAGGGAAAGGAACAAAACATTTTTTTGACTTACCGAGATTCGACTTACAGAGGTTCTACTGTATTTAAATATAGAAAGTGTTATCAGTTCCTTATTTTAAGAAGTAATGAATAAATCCAGTAATAAAATTTAATTAGCTATACACGTCTTTGTAGTTCAAGTTGGTCAATAAACATATAAACACATGAGAGCACACCAGTTACTGGTGCCTTTAAATACTGGCAAGCTATTCCCTTTATCCAAGAAGCTCTAACGATCCTATTCACGGGCCAGAACGGTTTCCTGTATTGTGGAGTACTTCCAGTTGCTAGCTCCAACATTCCTGTTATATATTTATATATGTGTGAAAAGCATGACGTGTGACAAGTGTATGTGTGCATATCTGATGAAATAATGAACTTTCTGAATCTCGCTCTGGCTTTAAGAAATATTTTTACTGAACATCACTATTACTGTTAAGTATGAAATAAAAACGATATCAATGAAGTTTGTTTAGTGCAAAACAAAAAAGAGCAACTATTTATACCGGAATACTGAAGAATAGAGATAAGAAACTTGGCGGAACGAATAATAAAAATGGATAAACCTAAACAGTCATTTCTTTATAATTAACTATTCACTAGCGAAAGAAAATAGCAAAGTATTAAATTATACTACCGTCGATAGCTACCTGGAATTCTTCGGTTACTGGTACCTATCTATGTCTTAAATCCACAAAAATATGTATGGCGTTAATAAGATTGGCGTTTACCAAAAAATGTAATATATTTTTTTGGAACGAAGTTCCTTATGTGGCGTTGCGTAGGGGTACCCTAGCCGGCAAAAAACGTCCGTAACGTAAGAATAAAACGTCCGTAACGTAAAATTTTTATGTAGTCTATGTATGATGGCTATACTGTGTCTAATGTATAGTCTACGTGATGACTGTTATTGTGAATTTGCGTATGGGAGGATGTGTGTGTGATTTTTATCGATAAAAAATTATAATGTATACCCGAATAATTATTTTCTTTATACCTCGAAAAGAACTTAAAATTAATATTTTTTATGATAAGGCACTTCGTTCCTGTCTGGTGTCAAACGACACCACACAGCTTTTTTTAAATAGGTCTTTAAGTAACATCGGTTTTACATTTCTAATATTCTTATTAACCCCCCAGCTAAGCTACTGGTGGGTTAATTTCAGTAATGTACATTGTGCCGGTTCGAACCCGCAACGCTTGATCAAACATTAGACACCTTAGCCATTTCCCTACCACTGCATTTCATCCATCTAGCTCGATCCACTAATCCATTAAGTGGTTGGTGGATTCATAGACAAACAATAAGACAATAAGAGTCAAGTGCGGCTGCATACATAATGGCTAGGTTCCCGGTTGAAATAAGTTCTGTTTGTGTCACTACAAATAATCCTTACTTATATCATTATGATTGCGAATTTGAATTTGTTTGTTTTTAAAGGGAAAACTTCTTCAGCGGCGTTGTGCATTTTTTGGGATGGGTAAAAAATGTTAAACTCGCGTCAGAACGCGTGACCCTGAAATGCGAAAATTTCTTTAGTGGCGTTGTGCACTTTTTGGGATAAAGCAATGTGTGCGAAATTATGCCTTAACCTTTCCAAAATATTCAAAAACGCACAAAGTTAATGTTCAAGTTTTCACTTCTGCCGGCACTCCCGGAGTGCAACCCGTTTTTTTTTGTTACTCTATCCGCCTCCCAGTTTCATAAAAACAGCACTATGGAAATTCGGCATCACTAAATGCATCTCTACCGATTTTCATTTAGTTACTATAGTTAATACAATGTATATACACCCGTATTTACAAATCATGAAGTGCTGCAGGCTAACGTATTGTACTCGGTGCTCCGTCGAAAGGGAAATAATACAAAAACTTACTCGTCATTACTATTTTTAATTTATGCGGAATTCTGAAATTATGAAAACTTTGTGTAGTATGAAAATGTATCGTAGCTATTGTATGTTATGAAGTATAATTGCCTTGCTTAGGGGAAATAACAAACAGCCTTGTTCTAACGAATAAATGATTTTTGATAAAGTTAAATTCTTATAAAACTGCAAATAATATTTTATAATGTGTATTTATTACAAAAAAAAAAACATTTTACAATAATATGGCAGAGATAAGATATTTTGAAAATATTGTGTACTGAAGTTGTTGTCCAAGACGTATAAACTGCATGCATTACATGACTGCACGGATGGTGCAATCAATGGTTTAAGTATTCGCCTCGCCACTACGCCGCGCTGAGTGTTGTGGGTTCGAGTCCCGCACGGGACGGGGATTTGTTTGATCCGCAATTAGCTGCAACAAGTCTGGGTGTTCTTTGTGTCCACTGTTTGAATTTTTGTGAAGCCCACCGCGACGCAGGGATGTTCTTAGTGCGGAAGTTGTCTTTTTAAAGACAAAAAAGTATTGTTGACGCGAAACCGAACCGGGTACATTCTTAGCCTTCAATGTCGACATACTCGCGAAGTACTTAATGGGAATAGCTCGCACTACTTGAGGGAGGTTCAGATAATCTTGATGATTAAATTATAAGATAAGATAAGATAATATTATTTGTATAAACACGTGTATACATACATGAGCATGCAAGATATTAAAAAGTAATTCTGGTTCAAGTGTTTAGCCGTTTCTATACCGGCGTACAAATGTTAAAAAAAAGATTATTTAAAATTAGGAATACACGATAATTATATTAAAAAAAAACAATTATGTCAACAAAAACTCTAAATAAATAGATAAACTGCTACGAAATATCGAAAGAAATAGTAAATGTCAATGATAAAAAAAAGAGATATGTCAATATTACTAATATGCGCTAATTATGCTACTATGACGATTATTTATGTCAAAACCAATACTAAAATGAATAATTAATTAATGCCATCAGCTAGAAAATCTGTAATACTGTAGTATGCTGATAAAAATTTGTCCTGGGTTCCGCAGCTGCAAGAAGTAAGCAGGAAAATGTTTGCTTCTGCAGGGTCTTTGAGTAGATTGCGTAACTTGCTACCGGTTGCGCAAAATTGCGCTTGCAGAATCCCTTCTTCTTCCATTACTTGATTATGCAGATGCCAGTTATCCTGATCTCACCGAGGACCAATTTAATAGACTTGAGCGACTTCAGAACTTCTGTATAAGGTTTTTATTCATTTTTGAATTGCGCAAATTTGACCACGTTTCTGAATATCGTAACAAGCTCAATTGGGTACCTATCCGCATTCGCCGGAATATTCATATCCTTTCACTATTATACAGTACACTCTTCAACCCCAATACGCCTTCCTATCTTAAAGAACGCTTTAAATTCTTACACGATACACATTCAAGATTTCAAGGATCGCGTAGTGGTCGAATTTCGACCATGGTATTTTCATTGGCCAGTAAAACTTGAGCTGTCATTGTATAGACTTAATTACCATGACACGATATAATTACATATACTGGACGCGTGTAGTTTCATTAAGCCGTTTTCACGTAATTTTTAAAGTTGCAAGACATATGGTTTAAAAATTCTAGCTTTCTGTTTTTGTGTTTCTTTCGGTTTTAGCTGTTTCTAGGTATTTATAAACTGTAAATATTCCAAAATTCAGGTTACTACGTTCGCAAAATTTTCTTATAAAATGGTACAAAGAATTCGCTTCACGTAGTATGTAACGTAATTTGTATGTTTGTTTGTGTATTTGTTCGTATGTGTGAATATATATGTATGCATATATTATTATAGTTTTAAGTTAAATTCTTAAAAACTTCGTAAAATTCTTAGAAAACTTGCAAATGTATATAAAACATAAGTAATCTAGTCCTAAGTGTTAAATTAATTGAACACTGCAACTCCACATCTCAGCCATAATCTTTCTTTCCATCCAATGGTTGCCTGGAAGAAATCGCAAATCACGATAAGGTCGCCAATTGTATCCAATGTTTAGTTTGGTAAGCAGCTACAAATATGTATACAAGTTTGTATTAATTTTTTTCTTTGCTATTCTTTGCTGTACAATAAAGAGTTTATCTATCTATCTATCTATGCTTTTAGTAAATAAAAGTCTTTCAAGTGCTTTTTGAAAACATTTTTATTTAAGCTCTTTGAATATTTAGGCAGTTTATTAAATATTATTAGAGCCATGCATATGACACTTTTGCGCATAAGAGCCTTTGTTGCTCTGTGTAGACGGAGTTTTTTGTTATCACCCCTATTACGAGAAACCGTAGCTTCTAAGGTGGGAAATAGGCCAGGATTCAATTTTCCAAACATTGCAATCTTAAAGAGGTTAGAGGCAGTGGGTAGTGTTAGTAAGTTATTTGATTGCAAATTGAAAATAGAAAAGATAGTAACGTTGGTAGTGTTATAACCTATTTTTTCTGCTTAGTGTTATTATTCCTAACTATTGCCAGGGTCAGACCTTCTACTAAATCTTTTTTACGTCACCCAGGTTGCAATATGTTCGTAATTTATCAAATTGAATTGTTACTACCTACGCAAAACCTTATCTACTTTATTTTACACATAAGTTTCTTCACCCCTAGATTTTTTTTTGGACATAAGAGTAATAACTTAATTCCTAATTGCAATATAATAATAATATATTTTTATAAAAACAAATTTTATCATATTACTTACACTAAAATAAATGTTCCATTGTTTTATTTGATCTTTTTTTAAATAAGTGGTAATGACTAAACGAAATTATACTACCACTAAACTCTTACAATTGCATGCCAGTCGCTCCTTGCCATACAAATGTGGTCACTTATGATGTATTCAGGTTGACCCATTAGGAGAAATTTACTTTCGTCAGTCGCCTCCTAACATAACAATAGCCTGCACCGAAGAAATTAGGTCATTGCTATGATTCTGTACAGTCATGTTACTCATGCCGTGTTTTTTTAACCAGCGGGTAATTTATTTTTTAATGGGTACCTAATATCTGTTTGGTTACATTCCGTTTAAAAATTAAAACAAACTATGTTTCGTTTTTATTAAGGTTCTACATTTAAATTTGAATATGCCAGTAAATAGTGAATATTAAGTCACTTAAAAAGCTAAAAATTATAAGTTGAAGCACATATTGTTTCTGACTAATGAGTGTATTACGTGTGTGAACCGTTGTAACTGGACCAGTGTGCAAGTTCAATGGCCTGTCACACAGGTTACAGTTAAAAATCTGATAATATAAATTATATTTATTATTAATTTGCTGTCCCGATTGCAATTAAATCGCCTAATTTTGCTTATAAACAATTGTTGCTGGCCCCCAAACTAATTATTTACAACATTACGCGGTCAGTGACGTTTCTTTGCATCAACGAGTTACAGTGCGAAGGAGGTTAGTATAAGAAAGATTGCGCGGCAAACCTCGAGTTGAGTCTGGATTGTCTGGGAGCTAACACAGATACGCCGCGTCGTGATAAATCGGTCTCTGTCTCGGGGGAGGCGAGAGAATAACCGAAAGTAGAGTGATAGCCGGAGGGGCACTGGCGCAGCCTGACGCCGTTCTCGCAGTGTGTTGCCGCCTTTACTAGCCGAAGCTCGCGTGCGCGCTCCACGCTTGATTATACTCACGAACGCATGATACTCCACGACCTCGTCAGAATTTAAAAAATAAATCGGATATTTTAAAAATATAAGAGTCAGCGCATAAATTTAATCGTGTTTTATGTTCAAAAGTTGAAAATGTATTAATGAACTTTCCGCTTTCAAGTTTTTCTGCAAGTGATCGAGATATTACTGGTAAGTTTAAAATTGATGTATGTCCGTCGAAGCACTAATTGCATTTAATGTAACTTTATACAGTAACTGTTCAGTGTCAATGAAAAATATGACCTTATTTTGACGAAGCTCGTAGCGTGAAAATAAGTAATTATAAACTCAAACAATAACATAAAAAACGCACGTAGAATTATCATAATAATATAAAAATTGTATTTGTCTATCTTTATGGTTCTGAATCTTTATTAATGACTAGCTTTTAAGTTTTTGCTAAGCATTAATTAATTAAAAAAAAACACTACCGAAGATATAGCTGCAGTTTTTTTTATAAAGTTCATGGCACGTAACAGCCATGAAATAAAATTCGTAATTCGAATTTAGAAGCTCAAAGCCATTTGAAATAAAATTGATATTTAAAAAAGGAACAACAATGATATATAAGTCCGGTACAAAAGTTTGATTTAGTACCCTAGTTGCATTAAGAAATTTGAGTTATAATTCTGGAGAGCTAGTGCTTTGAGGTGCCGTGGTTTAGGAACTGGTAATAGGGTAAATACTCAGCAGTAATTAGGTTTCTAATCTTGTTGTAATTAAGATGTCAAAGTTGGAAAAAAAAAATAGGCAGTCATGGGACTGCCGACAGAAATGAAAACTTAAACGAAACGACGAACTTAAGACGTCACATTAGCAGGTTGGTGACATTAATTAATAAGAAGCTGACAGAACTCAATATTTAGATTAGCGCCCTCTAGTGGATCTATTTATGTATTATTAGCGTGACGGTCACGAGTTCAGTACTTTTTCCCCATAGCAAAATTGCACAAACGTACCTAAAGAAGTTTACACTTCAAAAATCAAACATGTTTCTAATTATAATCCGGATAAAGTCATTAAAGAACATAGAATGAAAAGTATATAAGTTATATGAATGACGGAGATAATCTCCTTAAATACGACTTTAATAAAAATTGATGGAGCAAACAATTTTATTTTATGGCAGTTAATATATTTCATTAGAGTTCCAGTTTATCACACAATATTATGAATGTCATTTTTATGGGGGAGATATATGCAAGTAAGTATATGTAATAAATGTGATTTGATACTACTGTCGTTAAATAAAGAACTAGTTTAAAACACCGTCAATGTGCATTAAGTAAGTAGGTACAGCTGGTCTGATTTTCTAGCCTGTGGAATTCTAGCCAAATAGTACAAATAAAACCTTTTTGTATTGAAGCCTCAATAGCTGTCACATTATGACAGTACTTTTAAAAAAATAAATTGTTTTATAAAAAAAAATATTTCATCGAATCGAATTGTTTTATCGAGACTGATTGAGGGTTGACTATAGAACATGCGACGGTAACAAAGAAGATCTCGAGTTCGAATTCTTACTCAATGTAAATATGAGTTTATATTGATATTTACAAAAAAAATATATTATAAAGTATGTTATTCATGTTCTAGAACTTTACTTAGTTTAAGCCTAAATGTTAAATAAGTTCCAGAATTGCACTGTTATAATATTATTATTTCAAACGTGAATTTAGTAACAGTATAAAAAATTAACTTTTCTCAATTTATTTATACCCGTTACTACGGTTCTTATGTAGACAACTTAACAAGATCTTGTGTGTGTTTTTTTCGAAATCGTACAAAGTTGCACTGCACCGTCAAGGTGCTGCATTACAATGTCACGAACGGTTCGAAATCGTGAGTCCATGTATATATTGTATATCTAGAGCCCGTATTTGAAAGTAACTCATCTTAGTAAAAGCGTTGTCAGTCTCCTGGATCTTAAATATTTTGTTACATGGCAATGTCAGGTGAGGCATCGATGAGGTCGTCAAGCAATATAATTTTTATTACCGACGAGTAAAACTGACAGAGGACCGAGTGCTGTGGCGCACAGTAGGAGAGGCCTATGTCCAGCAGTGGACTATGATAGGCTGATTAATTGATTGAGTCTGACTAATTAAGTCTGACGACTAAACATCCTAATTTATTTATTTATCGTTTTATTGTACATGTTTTAACTGAATACAATATAAACATAATGTAAAAATATTTTAGGTATCAATCGGCGGTCTTATCGCCCACGGCGATTTCTTCCAGACAATCTTAATTTAAAGTCAGTCATAGTTATTATCTTTTACTATCTTGTCTTTAGTTCTTTTTGTTATTGAAGCTTATGTTGTAGAAATATTTTATTTATTACTTTATGGTTTTATGTTTATACTATAATAGTTTCATAGAGAAAATTACGTTTTACAAGATTTTAATAAAATAACGTAAATCTTAGCGTTTATATTGGTTACCATAACAGAAAATTACTATTAAAAGATATTTCTTTAAAATATGTTTTTAATCGTAAATCTTTAGGAATTTGTTTCTTCAGTGCTTCATATCAAAGTTTTGGTAAAGCCTTAGAATCGTCGATTAACAGCAAACGCCAAATGCAAATCATCTGTATTTGATTTCTTATTAAAGCCAAAGTTAAAGTGAACTTGGTATGTCCATAAATCGACGTCAATGTTTAATGAGCCTGGCAATCTTCAAGCTCGCGTTTAATTTTAGTGGGTATAAGTCAAAATTTATAACACAATTTCTTTTGTTTAACTTGCCCGAAATGTATTAAATATATAGACTTTTGGACACGAGCTTTTCAATTATTTTAGTAAAATATTTAAGACTATCGGTGGAGACGAGAAATATTATGTTCCCAAGTAGCATAATTTTAATATAAAAATTAGTAATATGAGCAGTTTCAAAGAAGTATGCAATAAAACGAAGAGGTTTAGCGCCGAAATTGGCAGTTTATGAGCAGACTAACTGTTTGCTTTAATAACTCGTCACCATACCTCTCTTTATAATAAAAACTCCTACGCTACTCTAGGAAAGAGATGCAGAAAATGCTATAAAAACAATTTCAAGCTATATATAATAATATAAATTTAAGATTTTAGTACCTTTGATAAGTTGTCTCAAGCCCCTATGTCGAATTGTAGGCATATCTACAGAAAAGATAATATTAGATATGAATGTGTTGCTGGACATCTCAACCTCTAGTAAGCTGATTATAGTACATAATTATCATAATCCACACGTTCCTGTCTTACTGATCATGTTTCTCCAAAAATAGGGCAACTACAGGGATCAAGTGTGGGATTACTAGACCTTCAAACCTTTAAAAACCTTTTTTATTGATCTTGTGCTCAACGGTGTCGAGACAGAATTCATAAAAAGCGTTTGTTTGACACAAGGTTTTTACTTAACGTCCTAACTTTTACGTTCATGGAATTTATTTTGACAGGGAATATATTATTCAGGTTCTATTTGTTTATTTTTCTTCTTCAAGGTTTACTTAAAGTGTTTACAAAAAGTTATTGGATAGAATATTTAGAATAAGTACAGTTTCATGTATTTGCTCATCTTGGATTACCGTTTTTATGTCAAGTCTTTTGTGATGATATAAATAAATAAAACCTACTTTTTTATTTAAATTTTTATCTCCTTTGACGTTCGAAGATTC
Organism: Callimorpha dominula; assembly: GCA_949752705.1. NCBI lineage: Eukaryota > Metazoa > Arthropoda > Insecta > Lepidoptera > Erebidae > Callimorpha > Callimorpha dominula. The sequence goes on along the minus strand of OX457001.1, from coordinate 5,635,835 downwards.
GTTTCTATTCGGCTATTATAATATTTTAATAAAACTGAGTAAGATTAGTTATCAATATTACTTTTATTAATCACCGCAGCACAAAAAGGTTACATCTAGGTCACACAGACATATTGACATAAGAAGTGTGTTTTCAAAGACACCTTTAGACTTAATACAATTATACTAAATACTAGCAACCCGCTCCGGCTTCGCACGGGTACAAATTATACACCTGAACTTTCCTCATGAATCACTCTTTCTATTAATGAAAACCGCATGAAAATCCGTTCAATACTTTTTCAGTTTATGCCGCGAACAGACAAACAGACAGACAGACGCGGCAGGGGACTTTGTTTTATAATATGTAGTGATATGCATTTAGAAAGATACCTCTAAATTTATTTTTATTCAACAGTTTCTGTATGTGTTAATGTCTGATATGGTTCTATGCTATCGTACAAGGGAGGTAGTTGTCAATCTTATGCCCCAGCGTCCATTACGGAGTCACGAACTGTGTAAAGTCGTGACTGTCGGGCTTTAAAATTCTGACTTTTAGTTCATTGCCAACACACTTTGGTGGGACGACCCGTTTCTGTAATTAGAGTAACTTTAAGGTAGAACAGAAAATAGATAGAGATTGTTTATGATTTGAACTTCTTTCTAGATCATTCGATACCACTTAATGCTTATCTATGAAAGTCATCTTTGTGAAATACAGCTTAGAATTGTATTATTATATGGTCTAGTATTGGATAGCTGTGTATAGACACTACATATTCAGCCAGACCGCTCTTTGTGGAAGTCTTTAGAAGAGGCATCTGTTGACGATGAAATCAAGTACTCGTGTGTCTATCGAAAGCCTACAGCTTTGAGATTGAACACAATAATATTATACGATAGTAGATATAGATTTTATGCACGCTATAAAATATCAGGTCTATTATATTTTACAATGACATATTGATGTTATTTTTATGATATTGTTTAATTATACTAGGTTTACATAAAACTGTTCAATATTTTACTTGTAAGATGCTTAATAATCCGCATTTCAGACGTCAGGAGTTGTAAGTTTTAGAAAAACATGTCATAAAGCTGAAACGTGAGTGTCCTTGGAGGTTCTTACCTGTTCTTCTCCATACGATCTACGTATTGGAACAGATAACTAGGTTCACGACTGGTTTTTTCGGACTGATTCGTACTCCATTTCAACAAGACAGTTGGTTTAATTGGAACAAATGGTTTTGATTTTGATTTGCATGGTTTTGATTTTGTTTTGATATGTATGTATTTTGAATGTATTTGATTTTATAAGTGTTTCTACACAGGTTATGATAAAGGTTCTACGATATCAAGTAAAAACAAACAGTATTTTGTTTCTACCATTTATTTCATTTAGGTCAATGAGTAGAATTAATATGTAGGTACAAGGAGTAGAGCACATCCACCCCTCCTTACTTTTAAGAACCCTAAGCAATCAGTCCTATTCGACGACCTCAAGCATTCAAACTAAAATATTATTAATATATGTTAAATACCCTTCTAATAAGGCTTAAAATTGTTCATCTACAGTGGTGCCACTGTTGTCAAAGTTTCATGAGGCCAGGGTTCAGAATATTCAATATTTGTATAGTATATGTCTATCTACCCTTTGTATATCTTGGAGCTTATATTTAACTTAACATCCGTATCGTTTACTTTGCTGCTTGACAATTACCGGTGCCTAAGTAACTGAATTTATGGAATATCTTAAGAGATGAACTTAAGAGCTTTGTATACGTTACTTACTTTTGACATTCTACAATGTCGGATCTATTTTTGATCGCCATAGTACTACAAATAAATTATATGTTAGTGGTAAAAGAAGTGGACAGTGGTGGGAAACATTAGTAACTATAGTAAAGCTACCCGATCGTGGTTGGATAGCACTAATATTGGAATATATTTTCTTCTACTGGTAACCCTTTCTATAGTAGAAAAAAAAAAACAGGAGCATAGGATAGGTAACGCATAAGTGATACCACTACAAAAAATCATAATTGAAAACCGCTATCGGCGAAGTAGTATTTTTTTTTTTACTGTGGGAACTCCGTGGGAGTTTGGGGATAGGTTGGCAACTTGGGGCATTCCACTGCTTTTACGAGAGCTTAAATGCAGCGGTAACCATCAAAGTGGTTAAGAGGACAGAAGCAGAAAATAAACCAGGCTAATTTGCCGGGTTTAATTCAATAAAAATTAATAAATAAATATCTATTTACATAAACATTTTTGTTGCCACACTATAAATACTAAATCTACAATTTTGCCAGTTCGATTGTGTAATAAATCAATAAAGATACTCACCTTTTAAATAATTACTGCATCGTATATAGCCGTGAGGAAGTCCATAAGTTATAAATGAAAGGAATATTATGTCAACAGCTACCGTTATGCCGAGATTTATGTTCAATATCGGATCTAGAACGTTAAACAGCAACAAAGTTTATTCCTTTAAGTCGCCAAAGTTCAAAGAACATCTTCGCAGAGATCAGGATTAATAAGAATTGAGTTTGTTGAACATTTGCTTGTAAAGTTCTTGTCAATAATTAATTAAGTTTATAAATATATTATTCGTTACATCTATTTCTGTTTTATTTAGTTATTTATTAAATTTTCATGCACATGTACATAGGCAGATTTAACACCAAAGGCATTTTCTACCAGACATTATCAAAACGAATAAAATATAATGAAATTGAGATAGTCGACTTGGAAATGATCTATGTTAGGCTGAAGCCGGGACACGGAGAATATCTATCGATTACTTCCGTATGAACTAATTCATAGTTCAGAGAGCGGCACAAAATATTGGTGGAAATTTGTTCCCCGCCTTGCCACGACACGTCGAGCACACCGGTCTAGATCCGGACCCTGCCGCGGCCTTGGAACGGCACCAGCGGAGCGCGACTGCACATGTCAAATACGCAGAAATAGGTTATTGCAATATGAGTGAAAGAGATGGGTGTGTACAACTGACCCTCGCCGCGACTGATCGGGCATGAAAAGTCTAACATTTAGTGTTCTAGTGTCTATTTAGTGTATTAGTGTCTAACAGTTAATGAAAAGCTTTCATGTGTAATTGCATGTGATTTAAAAAGATTTCTCTGCACAATTTATGTACCTAGTTAAAAGTAGGTAAACTACAAAATCTTTTCACATTTCATTGCATTTATAGTCTTCGTTTAAATCTATTCGTTCTTATAATAAACTTACTAATTTATTTTCCTATTTACCTTGATTCAACACTCGGGATATAAGAAAAATAAAAACTGTTATTGTAATATTGTGACGATGAGCAACATCCGTAGGGGCACGAAAGTTCAACCTAACAGAGTATAAAGTAGATATAGAAAAGTAAAGGCGGTTCAGTCTTCGTTGGCACTCAATTGATGTTTGTTTATCGCGTAAGAAGACGTACTTAGTGGGTCGGGCAATTTAATTCTAACATAGTACACATACATGTTTTCTATGCTCAGGTGTCATCAACTCAAACCTAACTAACTGTTAACTGATTTCTAAAAAGTGTTATTATTATCTTTTAAAAAAAAGTATCACCGACTTCAATTTGCCTAAATTAATAATGATAAATTGTATTTTGTTTAAATATAATATTGGTAGGCCAACTAAACGCACTGCTCCAATAAGACAGTGAGGTTTCGGAGTAAACGAAAATATCATCCATGTATACAATTTTTAGATATTTGTTGATTTTTCAGAAACCGCTCAACCGATTTCGATAAAATTTAAATGGGACCATCTGGAAAGTATACCCTTTGAAACAAAAAAATAATTATCTAAATTTGTTCAGGCGTCTTTGAGTAATCCCTGAACATACATAAAAAAAAGATTCCGACCAATTGAGAACCTCCTCCTTTTTTGATGTCGGTTACAAACATTTCAATCTTCAAAAATGATTTTGCAGTATACATAAGTACGTATTTCAAAGAAAATATGAATTTAGACTGCCAAGCTGAAGATATAACCTTAAATATTTACATTTCTGAAAGACAAGAAGTTTAAAATCCATTTTTATAGTATCAGAATATCTACACCTTTTATATCATATGGAAGGTAGATAATGTGTTAGCAGACATTTCTTTATTTTCCTAACACTGTAAACATAACTGAAGCCTTGAACGCTAAGAACCTATTGTTCACCAGGATGTTTACAAGTGGATTCATATTACAGTAAAGGAAAAACTGCATTGAATAAGATTACAATATGAAAGATTACAATGTGAATTGCAATATGAGATACATTCATATTCTGTAATAAACTTTAAATGTCAACAGTGACATCACTGATCGACTCTCTGACATAGGTATCTTTTTATTTATTGAGACATGGCATAGATGATAACCTGATGGAAAGTGACTATGAAGACGAAGAAGTCTGCTGTCAGAGCTTGCTTCTTATCAAATTTAATGATTCTAGGTCAATGGGAAGTACCCTATAGGTTTCGATTTAGTCAAATGTAAGGCTTAAGTGACCATATCTTATGACTGCGTTGACTTAGAAGCTTGATTATTTACAGCTTCAAGGGACCGCAGGCTTATGTATTATTATGTAATTTCAACTTGATGCGTCTACGGGTTCCTGAAAAAAAAGGGTCTTAACAGACAGACAAACAGACGGACAACAACGTGCTCGTATAAGGGTTCCTTTTTTTCCTTTTGAAGAACGAAACCCTTAAAAACACAGTATGTCAATCATACCCTCGATAGTAGCCATGAGCAGTATCTATTATTTTATCTCTGCCATGGATCAAAGGACCTTTAACACACTGCAAACTTTTCAGAGTAACTGTCAAATATCAAAGGAGAAAAGCTCCTATATAAGTGGTAAAAGCTTGTCTATTATTCAGAATTGGATGAACAAACGTTTATTCTTTGGTTGAATTTAGTTACATTGTTTATTATTAGTACGAACACTTACTTCAAGACATTTACGATATGCATTAACGTAGTGCATAACATTAAATACACAGAAACTAGCTGTTTTCATTTAGGCTTGGTTCTAGTTTATTTAGTAACTAATAAAAAAAATAGGCAGTCATGGGACTGCCGACAGAAGTGAACATTTTAACGAAACGACGAGCTTAAAGCGTCACATTAGCAGGTTGGTAACATTAATTAATAAGGAGCTGACAGAAATTAATGTTTAGTTTAGCGCCATCTAGTGGATCTATATATGTATTATTAGCCCGACGGTCACGAGTTCAGTGCTTTTTTCCCATAGCAAAAGTGCACAAACGTGCCTAAAGAAGTTTTCACTGCAAAAACTATTAAATCTATGCAGGTCTGGGAACATCTTAGGAAAACAACTCGATCTACTCAGGAACCCCTAACCTGTATCGTGTAATAAGTTCTCACGTTGATTAGTAGATATATATTTCTCTATAGTCATTAATCGTTAAGTTCATTTCGCTTGGCTCCTACTTTTGCGTTACTCCTACTTTGGCTCTTCCTTTCGTTCCTCCAAACCACGTTCCGTTTGAAGGCTTACCTACATATAGACATAAGAACCCCGGTTTTCGACTATTCCAGAATATACCATATTTTATATGCGTTTTATCGTCATGCTGTGCAAAATCGTAAGTCGTGAATGCAAAGCCTTAAATTCCTCTATACAGAACTTTGTTCTCGAGCATGTTCTCAAGATTTACTCTTTAAACTTGTCTTCTAAAGCTCATGTTTAGTGAACTACGTTCTTATAAAACCTCTTTGGACATTTCCTACTTTATAAAAGTATCTGATTGAGTTACACAGTATCCGTGCAATGTGGAAGTGTTCCTATACGAAGAAGTTTGGTATACAAAAGTTAAGACATAAAATGGAAATGTTATTCCAGTATAGTTGTAACATATTCCAGTATGTTATCCAGGTCCTTAGACGGTGAGTTTCTTCAAAATAATAAACTGGTTGAACGACTTAGATAAGAATTAGTTTAGATTATTATGTCTGTTGATAATATTATGGGTCATTCGTGGAGTTTAAGTTCATTGAACTTACATTTTGTCTGAGCGACAATTATGTAATTACTATAGGTATTAAGAAGTAAGTTAATGACATACTAAAAACTCTATATTGCCAACATCCTACATTAAGAAATGTTAGATGGGCATTTATCGCTATTGATAAACTGCCTTTGGCCCGCAATTTCTTCTATGTTAATATTTCAATTTATTACTGGAATCAAATTAACAATGAGAGACCCCATATACAAATGTATGATCTATGTACATACACTAAAATAAACAAAACCCAGTAATATTATTTTTAACACGTAAAGTGTAAATACCTCGACTTTACGAGTAAACCTTCAATCCGAGTATTACGAACAATATCCGCGTTGAGCTATAAACCCACCTCGTAAAAATACTCTGCATGTATTCTACCATTTGCAAATACAGAAAGTGAAAGATGCACCGGCTTTTACTGCGAGAGTGCAGTACTTAAAAAAGGTAGGACAAATTTTATAGGTCAGTGATGTGAGTGTTGAATCATTTATGATAAATTGCATTGAATCATATATGTTTAAGATAAAATCGATACACGATGCAGCATTCGCGTAAAAGATTTATATATATTATGTCTCAATTCCACCCGTGTGTTAATTGGTGCTCTCTTTATCTGTATACTACATTTAACTTTTATGGCAAACGCACAAGCCGTGAAACACAAAGTCATAAATAAAAACCCTAAAAAATACATAGGCAATGGGGACTGTCGACAAAAGTGACAACTTAAGACTTTCGAATAACAACTGTTTATATTTGACGACGCTGATGCTAATGTGACGCTTTACACGCAATACGTCATTTGCATGTCAATGACGCGACGCCGTAAATTTTGCCTATAAACTTAGTTTACTTTACGCTAGTGTATACTAAGTTTTTGATTTTGTCCCTACCAAAAATCGCAAGACGCGGCTAAAGAAGTTTTTAGTTTAAAAAATATTTACCTTCGGAATACTACAATTTTAAAACTGTCAAGGCTGTTTAATTTTAGAACTACTTCATTTAGTTAACTAGCATCAAGTTAGCGAGTTGCCAAGATGAAAAAATAAGTGCATTTCGTTGTCTAAATTTCATGAAAATCAAATAAGAATTCAAATGAAATTTACGTAAAATTAATTCAAAAGTTTTGTATTATTTAAGGGCGCACTCTTTATATCCTTACTTAAATATTACTTATTATTATTCCGTGCATTCCCTAGCAAAAGAAAGTCTATCCACAATTCTCCGAAAAGATAAAAAAAAAACAAGAAACAAAAGAGCGTCCATTAAGGTGCTGGCGAATAGGCAGGCCTAACATGGTCCTGAATGCACTTCATTTCATAAGTAAAAACCACACTGTAGCGGAGCGAAGGTGATTATATTTAAAATCGTTACAAGTGGAACGCTCTAGAATCTAGAGCATTCTACCTGTAACGATTTTAAATATAATCATAACACACACAATAATGCATGCTATTACGATATACATCTAGAGTCTATATGATAGCATGCAATTACGTAATACCTCCCTACCATGCAAAGTCGATCAACTCACCAAATAAGATTGTACATTGAAATAAAGTAAAGAATAAAGTCCGTTGTTTTTTAATCTTTTTTTTTCTTTAAATAAACATTAGTTCCACCCTGATTTAAGGTTTCTGGTGACTAACAAAAACATTTTCAAGTTTACCTTTTGTCGCTACTGAACACTTCAAGTAGGGTTTTTAATTCTGGGCTCCCTGTCACACCGCTCCGTAGCTAAACAGTTCCGCTCAATGCGTTCTTGCCTTTGCTCAAACATGCTTTAAAACAAGTTTGTAGGCAAGGCCAAGCCTAATGTTTAACCTTAGGAAACATTGAGGTAGGTTATGTTTCGTATCACGTCAAGCGTCAGTATCTTTATTATCTCGCACTGTTTTCACTGAATAAACTTTATCCAAATTTGAATATAGATTATCTGCTAGTTTTACTTTTATTTTTATTACATTTTAACGAGGATGTTATAAAAAACCTTTTTTTTTTTATTTGGCGCCGAGTATCAAAACTAATAGTTTTCTTTGTTATTTTTTCAGACGAAGACTAGTTTAAGGGGGGGAAATTCTTGAGGTTATTTTTTGTGTTCTGTAAAATAGTAAAGCAGGTTACAGCTGCATTGCAGGTTATAGAAAAATTAGGTCACAGCAGTAAGGCCGTAGATTTGACAGCTTTCCAATAACATAAATTTTACTCGAGCACATGAGGCACAAATTGCGATACATACAGCCTACTACTACCATAACAGGTAACAATAAAAGCATTTATTTGGAATCAAAACTTCTTCAGGCGATCTTAGGATTTATGTGTACTCACCTTAATTTTATATAATTTTTTTATTATTTTTACTATCGGCAGAACCTATCAATATGCGTGTGTGTATGTGTAAGATGAATTAGAGCAGTAATATTTAATTTATTCTAAGGTACTGTTACGGCGTATTAAAGAACCACATTTTGCCAATAATAACTTGGTCCGACTCAAATAATAGAGGGCCTATTGTCGCCAACTGGGCACTTTGGGAGTTAATTATAGGCAATTAGGGAATATATTGAAAGGGATAGGTAGGCAAGATAGGTAGGAAAGAAGGGAAGGCGATGGTAGACAAAGGATATCCTTGTACGACGTATTGAAGAGTGGAAGCAATAGCTCGAGAAGGTCGCCAAGGTCGCATACCTGGAAGTCCGAGCCCTCTAACTACTGTTCAATACCCTTCTGGCCCCTACACACCGTACCGAATACTCAGACTCAGAATATTCAGACTACCATTCTAACTCGAAAATCATTGAAATTTTCTGCCCGAAAATTCGTAATTTTTTGGTTAAAAGTGAAATCATAATGAGTAAAGAGAAGATTTCACAAAAAAAGCTGCTTCGACGGTGCCGAACGTTTAAGGTCATTCACCGTACCGCACAAAAATACATTGCGTAGCGCCAAATGAAACTAATGACTATAAATCTTTAATCTCGCATTTTTATAATGAACTGACTTTTGTATTGGGATAAGTATAAACAGAAAGAGGTTTTGGAGGTACCTATCTACTATTTTTATACAGATTTTTTTTTCAAACGAAATTGATTGAGTTAAAGAAGTGAACTAAGAAAGTTAGTTTAAGGCGAAGCTTACATTTTAAAATAGTTATAAAGTAAAGCGTAAAAGTTTCTATGTTAGCCTAATGGCTCTACCAAAAAAATTCTTGACGTCATCTGAGTCTTCAGCACTACTCAATAAAATCTAATGACTGATTACGTTGTATAGACCAATAGATTCTATGGTTGCCTTCCTTCTTGTCCATTTAACCGGCTTGAAAATGCAATAATACAAATTTTAGTATTATTGCATTTTCACTAATACCTATAACAGGTTCAAAATTTACACTCGATCTATGAAACATAACAAAACAAAAGCGTATTTATAAAATTATTTTTTAAACAATACCAGCGATGCCTTTTTACCTTGCCAATAAAATACGTCATCAAGAACTGCCTAAAATGATCGCTATCATGTATTTTATACACAGCAGTGAATCGTTTTTAAAATAGTATATTAAATTACAATATGTTCATTAAAGTGTTATTACATTGTTCTGATTTAATATAATATTAATAACTCGTATTAAAAACTTTTGTCTGGTTTGTAACAACGATACATCGCAATATCCTTCAAAAGACTCCACAGTAATGAACGTAGTATTGTAAGCTATTGAATGCTTTAAGAACATTCGTATAACTTCTAGACAAAATAAAGTCCCTAATACCGAATACATTCCAATACTGACACATACATTGATGCGAAAATGTGATTATTATTATTGTTGTTTGTTCGCTCGGAGTTTAACGTTTCAAGTTAAATTGCAAACAGTAAAACAGCTATAAAAGTGGCCCGGCTGGTTCCAACCTCAGGATGGCAAGAGAAAAATAATCCTTTTTTGTATCTACACAAACACACGGATAGACATTACATTCTATATAGGTCTAGGGTTGACTGAACCAGATCTGTAGGCTCGTAATTTTTTTTTTCACATAAATAACCTCTTCGAACACAGTCGAATACATTATTATTGCACGAACGAAGAATCGTTCAGAAAACATTTCAAATGTCGAACGTTACTTGTAATGCTGAGTAAATATTTGAATAAGCAACGTTTGATTTATTTGATTTGAAATTTAATTTTCTTCCAGCCCTAGTCGTTGTATAAAAGTATCCCAACATAATCGTGGTAATCGAATCACGAGTGAACTTTTTTAGTTTTATATTTATCATTGGAACGAGATAAATATAGTCGTGAGTTCTTTCACACCAAAGTTAAATAACCGACAAGTTATGTTTTGCTTTTTATTTTTCTACCGAACGGACAATGTCGGCGCTTTCGACGCGGTACGGGCTTTTTGTCAATCATTGATCCCGTTTGGTGCTATGTATGTTATGTTTCCCTTGAACCTTTACGTTAGCATATCTAATGATGTTTTATCGTACTGTTTAAGACAAAACTTCTTTCTTGTTAACTGAGGAAAAAAATAGAATAAAAAATAGAACGTTGATAGTAATTTGATTGAGACTTTCATAAGGCAAAGATTTCTTAAATCTGTATATATGTATATATATACTACCTGGTTCTACTACTCTGTTCCATATAGTTTTATAATATATTTAAACTTTAGAGCCAAGAGCAAGAACAAGAGCCTTTTGCTAATTATAATGAAATAGGTTGCTGCATTATAAATATGGTGATATGAAAAGAAATACAAAATAATATATGAAAGTAATAGCGGAAAATATCAAAGGGTCATGTAAGACAAATTTGCTATCGCTAAGGCGTATACCAATAATTTATGGCGGGAATACCTGATAAGGTGACAGTTTTAGCCATATTGGAATTTCAATCTGGCCCGGTGACGTAATCTTGTGCCCTTGCCAATAAATCAGTCCGCAGGTATTATATATTACATTATAAGTGATATTAATAGGTATTGGAGTCATATTTTGGACGTATTTTTTAAATAATTAGGTACTCCTTATTACTGTTAAAAGAAAAACCAAACATATATATGTCTACTGTGTAGTGTGTCGGTTCGACTGGATGTGGTCACGACGGATCATCATATATTCCAAACTTGAAAGTGTACCTATAGAGTTAGGATACCCGACCTGTTCACGAATGGATTCGTCTATACCTTAGTTAGAGTTCGACTGGCTTGTTGGCCTAGTGGTTAGTGACCCTGACTGCTATGCTACAGATCGTGGGTTCGCTTCCCACCTGAGTCTGGGTGTTCTTTGTGTCCCCTGCGACACAGGAGTAATTCCTAATGCAGGAGTTAAAAGCAAATATAAAAAAATAATTATTTTATTAAATGAATTTTTTTTATTTTTTCCAAAATGAAATTCTTGTAATTTAGAACCATTGAATCAACAGTCTCCCAAAAATGTATTTGATATTTTCATAGTAAATATTTAGTTTTCGTAGTAGAATATTTTCTACCATGAAAATATTTTTGAAATTGGATCCCCTAATCAAGGACTATACAAACACTGCCAGTAATATCTAAAAATAACAAAATCTCATTACTGGACTCTTTGGTCCAAAAAATGAAATGACAAATAAGATATCAGTAGCTGAATATTTCATTCGTTCCACATATGAATGATCAAAGAAACCGGTTGTGGGTACATCGCATTGCCAGATTGTTGTAAAGGTTCGCCAGCTTTTAATCACTTACAAGTTACAACTCCATAAAGATAGTAATGTTATATTATAATTTGTCACTTTCTGCTTTTCTAGATAAATGAGTGAGATGTGAATATATTTGATTAATTTTAATGTCGTGTATTCTTTTACATTCAATTCGGATTTGTATTTTTACTGTACCAAGACCGCCCTTTACATGTTAGTCTTAAAAACGGATGATATTTTTGAGAGCGTTTCGTAAATTTCAAGATTGTAACATTCACCAATTAGGAGAAGATTAGTATAAATACCTCATATTTCTTTTCAAGTATTATATCGTACTTAAATAAAAAAAAAAAGATTTATGAAAGATGTATGTATGTAACACCTACTCATTTATACTTACTATTAAAGGAATGTTTTGTTCTTCTTTTACGAAGCCAAAGCCAAACAGCAGTGGGAAAAGTCATAATATACTGTTGGCTAAGTAGCTACTTACGAATATTCACAGTAAAATTATGATTAAATATAAATGTATACGCTTACATGCCAAATAATATAGATAAATACTTCCAAAATATTTTAAAATAATAGACTTAATAAATGACAGCGCCATTACTCATTAGCAGATCGAGAGTTATATAACTTATAACACTTATAATGAAAACACGTACCAGCCTGTAATGACTTTCTGGACCAAGCAAAAAGTCCTGGCGAAGCGTGTTTATGGCATGTACCCTCGGGCACAGCTTTGCGGTTGGTTTAAGGCGGTGTAAGGACGTGAACATACCGTACAACAGAACAGGTATTCTCGTATATTTTTAATGAAGTAGAAACATTTCTTTTGTATTTTATTTTAAGTATATATTTATATTCTATATATAAACAGGCAAAGACAACAAAGTTAAGAGCCATTTTCTCAGCTATTTATCAACCGATTTCTTTAGAGATGTCAAAAAAAAACATTTTGGATAAGATAGTTGTTTTTTTATGTAGATGTTAAGACAAAGCAATACAGTACCACAGTATATACATAAATATACTGTGACAGTACCTTTCAGTCCTCTGTTTCTCATATGATTTTGTTTTATCTATTAGTCACAGATAACATAATAGTTACTTCGTAACTTCTTTAATGTAATCAACACAATAAAAGAAGGTTGGAAACTTTTTGTTTATATCAGTGTTTAAGTGTGGGTGGGTTTCAGACGTACAATGCACGAATGTATAAGAGAGAAATAAAAAATTAAAAGTATGGAAATACATATACATTTTTATAAAATTTTAAATAATGATTATGGTCGATTTGAGAAGTGAGCGAACCAAGTATGCAGTTAGGCAGACAAAATGTAAACCACTTCTACCAAGAGTTAAATTATTAATTTTGATTGTATTTTGATAGACTATTATCTATTATGTAAGTCTATAGAATTACCTATGATATTTTCTTTATTGAATAGGAATACTTGACAGAAACGACGAAGTGCATTTAGAGAGTTGAAGTTAGTGTTTATGGATCGGTGCGCATGTTGCTGAAGTGCGACAGAGAAAATATATGCCGATGTCCCATCTTCCTGCTGTTCTCGTTTTTTCTAGAATCAACTTAAAATTCGCATATTGTACATTTTGATAGAAATCGATTTTTATATCGGTGATATAAAAATCGATTGATGGTGATATTTATATTATCACCATATATAAAATCTAGCTGTTGCCCGCGACTTCGTTCGCGTGGTAATTTAAATTTATCCCACGGGAACCGTATATATTTTTCCGGGGTAAAAAGTAGTCTATGTGCTTCCCCAGGATATAATCTATCTCCCTGCCAAATGTCATTACGATCTGTTTAGCCGTTTAGTCGTGAAAAGGGAACAAACAAACAAACAGAGTTACTTTCGCATTTATAATATTAGTATGGATAAAAAGATAAAAATAAGAAATATAAGGGTTGACTTGAGGACCTCCTCCGTTGTTTCGTCGGTTAAAAATGGAATTTACGTACATACAAAATCTCACATAGTGAAAAGAAGAAATTCACCTTGGAAACTTTATGCGCCTTAATCCTGGCAATCTCTTCCAAGTTTAAATACCATTATTATACTCTGTTCATTCATTTATTTTCTTTTTGACAGTTTGAATAAACGTCAATTAGTGGTGACCAAAAATGTTGTGGACTGGATTAAAAATAACTAGAAAATAACAATGGATTTTATTTAAGAGGAGGTTACAATCGATTTAAAAAAAAAGTAAATTTTATCTAAAAATATCAAACTTGTTTAATAAATTATATTATGGACAAGTGCATTGAAATGGATTATAATTTTAATGTTGATTTCTTTTGCAATTTTTCAGTGTACCTAAGTTATATAAAAGGAAATAACGCCATTTTAATAAAAAAAAATTATAGAGATGTGAGCTCTAACTTTTTTCCACCCCGTTTTCCTAATTAATCCAAGAATCTGTTCCAATTTCAAATAAAGGGACTGCGTTAAGAAATAAAAATTCAAAAGCATCGCGTGGCCTATGCAATACAGCCTTAATATACTAAATGAGCCACTGCAGACAACATTAATACTGAATGATATTTTTACAGATTCCTTCTAGTTTGCAAACTAACAACTCACATTTATTATGTTCTTTGTAAATGTACTTTTGTAAAAACCAACGTTTCCTACGTAATTTTCCCAAGAATCTCTTTAGTAATGTAGTATCTTGTACTGGAACACATTTGAAAAACAGTAATTCCATTATCACTACACGTGTCTGAAACATAATGACTAAGTATATTATCCGGAAAATCGAGTCCAGGCGAGTAGAGTTGACTTTTAAGCTTGTGAAAAATATGCACTATTGAGGTTAATCCTATTGATATTATCTTTTAATTATGCCATTGTTGTTACTTACTTCAGTTTAAGTAGAAATAGACTTTACAAACTACTATGATGTATTTTAGATGACGCATTAAATGATTAAATCTAAACATACAGTTGAATCGAAATAAAATTCATCCAGAAATTACCGCTCAATCTGACGTTTTCGCATATTGTCTACAATTTCGTAATACTGTTATGATATTTTTTGTGAATCGACGAAATCACAGCACCCGAAGGCCAGCCTGATATTGTATCTCAATATTTATTATTTCTTTCGTGAAAGAAGATATTGTGTAACACGCCCTTTTCATGATATTTTATAACCAAGTCATTACTTATTTCAAGTTAAATAAAAATATTTTATGTTTAAATGGTGTCTACGAAACAATCAACAATACTCGTATATTGAGAACGTTCACTGTGGGAGAACCATCTTTCGGCAGGTATGGGCCGGTATCACGGCCTGTCAGAAAACTGCCAGTTAAGCAATGATTGCATTGTATTTCGGCGAGTGAGTGAGACTAGTGGAGGTCCTAACCCTTCCCTCTCCCCCTCTTCTTCCTCTCCCCGCACTCTCTTTCTTCCCCTACTCCCACCTTAAAGGCCGGCAACGCACTTGTGACTCTTGAGTTACAGTTGCCCATGGGCGGCGGTGGTCATCAGCTGACCTGTCTGCTCGTTTGACCCCGGGAGGGGTAGACAGAAACGTAATAAACCCCCACATTTGCCAACTATAATTCGGTTCTACTCACATCTATAGGGAGTAAGTCTATTGATGTCAACCGGGCGCCATGGGAATTACAAAGGCGAAAATTGGGAGAATGTTCAGAGGGAAAGGTAGGTATGATAAGATAAAATAGCTCAACCAGGGTGGCACACTTGTAACTGGAACTGGCTGTCAGCGGGAAAACGGAGCCCTTTAACATACATTTTTTTTGTTACATTCTATAATAATAATAATAATAACTACACACATCTCACACACGGCCGTCTGATCCCAAACTACGCAGAGCCTGTACTATGGTAACCAGACTGGCTGATAAACATACTTATTCTAAATACATACATATTATAGATAAATTACACCCAGACACAGAACAAATGATCATGCTCATCACACGATTACTTGTCTTGGGTGGGAATCGAACCCACGACCTCTGGCTCAGCAGTCAGGGTCACTAACCACTAGACCAACAGGCCAGTCATCTATCATTGCGGCATAAAAATGATATTATCAAAAGCCTTAAGGTACATGTCAATATGTCGTGTCGCTTACAATTTATTGGCTGGAAGATTCTTCGCAGATACGAGTATTATCGGGTTTCACAGACATTCCGATACTCGTCGAACGAAGAAGCCTCAAGACAGTATCTTCTTTTCCTAATTAGTTGCAAGTACTTACTTTAGAAAAATTAAAACCGTAAACATATTCTTTCTTAGAAGTTTCTAAAATAGTTACGTGCTTTCGATTTTTCTTAAGATTTCTTTTTAGTCCCAAGACAAAATTAATTAGTATTAATTTCTTCCTTGAGTAGTAAAACTTAGACTAATTTAATTAAAGCTGATTAAGAATGTTCTATATTTATATATAGAACATTCTTAATCAGCTTTAATTTAATTAGTCTAAGTTTAGGCAAAGAAGGAATAATAGTTCAGTACCTATTTCTCCTCTGTTAGTGTACTGATATAGTGTAGGTGCTTTATTAATGAGCTTTTTATGTTATCAATAAAACTAAGGAAATAGGTTTTATTCCTTAGTTTCGAGGGAGCTTTTTTGTTGTCATTTATTGAAACTAGAGATCCTCCTAAAGAAAATTTTACCGTCCGTCCGTAAGCAAAACGAATCGTTACTTGATTATAGAAACGCGGCATTAGTGATGAATAGCTATTATAATTTTTTTAATGAAAATGTCAGGGATTTTATGCTCTTAATGATATTTATTCCTCATCATTTATCACATAGGTACTTTTTAATTTAAAATACTTTTGACGTTATTAGTTAATATCATTAATTTATGACAAACTACGTATCGAATATGAAGTAGACTTTAAATATTTGTTAGGTCGATGAACAGGAATTATTTCCTTTGCTTGCATTATTTTCAGTTCGATATTATTAATTCTCTGTCTTGGATCGTTCCATCATGGTAATTTTCATGTCATTATTGTATGTATTTAGTAATATATAAGTATGTTTATCAGCAGTCTGGTTTGGGTACCTAGTTTGGGATCAGACGGTCATGTGAGAGGTATCCCAAGCTAGTATCTTTAGGAACAGGCATACTAATAGTATTAAGTTTTTTGAGATAACTCAACAAATGTATAGGTTTTTTTGGACCAAAAGTCAGTAAACTTTTCCCGAATTTTTTACTTGTCATCTTTTTAAGGTACTCCATTATTGTGAAGTTAAGTGTGTGCAAATTACAGTCAATCTAACAGTTGATCTAATAAAAAAATCCCAGATAATACGAACAAGTGCGAGAAAAAGACACGTATTTATGCGTAGTCATCGGAGCATATCGGGCAATGTCGGGTATTTTCGGATGCACGCTAACTAAATTGCGGAGTATCGTGGGAATAACTCCGACCCGGTCATTACCGCGGTACCACAGTTATTCGTTGTGAAACAATAACAGTTACTCGATTAATTAATGTACACTCACATGGGCATTCAATTGCTTTTTATTACGACTTTCTTATAATTGAGTTTATTCTGTAGTATGGTGTGTTGGTAAACAATGATAACCGTTACGTCTATTACGTTATATCTTCATATTCCGGTATGGTTATTAGTTATTAACTGTATCAATAATAGAACGTTACTAATCGATGTCGAGTAGGGTTCGTATTTTATATCATTCATTCATTGTTAGGCCTTATCCTTTAGTCATTGTTACCCTACTTTTGATGTTTCTAATATCTTATAGCCTTAGCTTGGAGTAAACGAATATTATTTCTTCTTCACATTTTTTTTTATTATAGACAGACCTGTCTATAATAAAAATCGTTGCCTTTAAAAAAAAAAGTTTCACAATCACTATAAAACCTACCCTTAACCATTATATTTAGCTATATTGAGCTTGCTACATCAAAATCGCGTCTTATAAATGGGCATGGTTCCAACTTTTGGACAATTTGAGATGTTCTTACAAACAGAACGTGGCTTTACCTCGATTCCTTCATTGTGCAATCTAGAAAGGTTACATAGACAGTAAATCATAAAACTGAAGTTGGTACTCTAAGAACAATATATACATTTTATTTTTAAATATATTGCTGGCGTTCATAGGTACGCACTGCCTATAAAGTCACTTTAATGATAGAATTCAGTCATTGAAATAAAAATTATAATATTGCCAGAGCCGACGCTCAGTAATAGGTTTATAGGGACTACTGTCTTGTGCCTTCATACGAAATAAGTAGCTTTGTAAGAAGGTTATTTAATATTTAAATTATAAATAAAGGGAGGCAAAGGTTGAAACCAATAACAAGCATGTTTATACCAATAACCTTTGAGGATAATTGAGTTATTTGTTGAGAAGTTTTTATTGTTTCTACCAAATAAATCGAATCAACCCTTAGCGGGAAAACTTTACTCCTAAATATATTGTAGGTATTTCGATTTGTTGGTCTGAGAAGGTTACGAATAATCACTAGAAAATGATGTTACAAGATTTCTTTGTCGGAAACTGGCGCCTAAGTTCAGAAAAAAAGTTGTATGTATTTCTGATTAACGAGATCCATTTAAATTTATCCTACGATAGGTATAAAACAGTTCGAAATAGTATCCCATTTAATGATGTCAAATACAATATGTAATATTATATTATTAGCTCCAAAAAAAAAAATATCATACGGTCGAATTGAGAACCTCCTTTTTTTTCGTCGGTTAAAAAGAGTGTCCTTTGAGTTTCTTGTCTGTTCTTTCTATAGGATCCACGTATTGGAACAGACAACTAGCTTCACGACCGACTTATACTGACTGACTCCTACTGATGACAATTAAAAAATACCTACAATGGATTTTATTGAAATAAATAATTTTGATTTTGATTAATAACTTGACACATCTACCACACGTCCGTGAGATCCCAAACTATTCAAAGTCTGTTGATAAACATACTTATATACTTCTAAATATATACATATTGTAGATAAATTACACCCAGGCATAGAACCGCTGAGCAATTATGTGTCCTCGGTGGGAATCGAACCCACGACACCCGGCTCAGCAATCGGGATCACTAACCACTAGCGCACTAGATCAACAGGTCAGTCAAATATTGTACCATTCAAATCCTTTTTAGCTTAGTTTCCAATTCCATATTCAATTAATTGTTTAACCACGTCTTTCTTACCACCTATGACGCCATCTTGATTATGCATAATTAATAACTTTGTTTAGTTTATGTTTATTATAACGTATATTTCAGTACCTATGTTATTTTTTTTAAATAGCAGTAGCAAAATAAATTAATTTTAAACAACCTAAGTTTTATTTTAGTGTAGATTTGATGTTTAAAAAAGTACTCCTCGAGATGAATCAATCGAGCCCAAACTTGATTGGTTTATCTTGTTTAGTTAAGAAGTTCCTATGGCTGTCTTCCAGCTTCATCATCAGAACATCTCCATGGTGCCATATCATTGTATTGCCACCGAAGATATATATGAACACCCAATTTGAGCGCAATCGGACATCGGGAAGTGGTTCTAATTTAGCTTGCAAGATTCGCGCCGCCGAACACAAATACAAATTTTGCAAGTTAAATAAAGCTTGTATTAAGAAATGTATTTCGTCACTACGGTTTGCCGAGTTTAAATATCGATTAACATAGAGTAGCAAGCAATAGTTACTATGGTATTGTATCTACGAACAAGAATAGCTATAGATAGTCTCATTCCTCTACTTTCTTTAACTAATAAATCAGAAATAGCTTTTGTAATCGCAAGTAATTATTAGAGCTAAAACTAACAAAAACAATGTAACCTAAACGACTCCTTACAGTGTTATGAATCTTCACTACATATTATAAAACAAAGTCCCCCGCCGCGTCTGTCTGTCTGTCTGTTTGCTATAAACTGAAAAACTACTGAACGGATTTTCATGCGGTTTTCACTAATAGGCAGAGTTATTCATGAGGAAGATTTAGGTGTATAATTTGTACCCGTACGAAGTCGGGGCGGGTTGATAATATACTTATAAAATTGCAACGAAACACGTTTCTTTAAATAACGCGAGTCAAAGAGTTGCGGATATAACTTAACCCATAAACATATAAGCAGTATGTACCACATTCTATGAAATTCAAATGTTAGTTCTCATTTTAGTTTCGAGATCTCATTAGTGTGTTGCAGTTCGCTGCAGGCTCTTTCTTACAAGCTCCTCACTAGACAGATTCAGTTGACAAATATAATGCTACTTGCAACTCGCCCCAGCTTCGCACGGGTAGTAGAGACATCTTCAACAATCATCATCATATTTCAACTACTTTACACAAAACGTTAACAAATTACTTATTAAATTAACACCTTCCTCATGAATCACTCTGTCTATTGGTGAAAACTGCATGAAAATTTGTTTAGTAGTTTTTCAGTTTATCGCGAACGGACAGACTGATGCGGCGGGGGACTTTGTTTTATAATATGTAGTGATGAGATGTTTTATGTCACATTTATGTATATATAAGCTTTGTATAGTACAAATTGGTACGCAAATCATGTAAACTTAACACAATTATTATTATTTATGAATAAATTGTACACAATAGCCTTTTTAGTTCTTTCAATAAATGCATCTAACGTTACCAGACTGAACTTTGTATACACCTATGTAATAGGTACATAATTATATTATATGAACAACTACACCACAACTTTTGTCCCTATTAGAAAGATATATTATATGTCCTCTCTGGCGCAGCAGTAGTGCATTTGACTACCACGTCGGGGGTCATGGGTTCGAATCCCGGTTAGCGGATATATTTATATCTATGAATAGGTCTATTTGTATTGGTCTGGGTGTTTCTATATATAATGTGTTTACAAAAAAAAAAGTATCAGTCGTAAGACTGCACGTCAGAAGTGAAAACACATTCACACACATATATACATGTACACACACTGATCTGTATATAATATGTCATCTCAGCGTGACGGTCCCTTTTTCCCCATACCAAAAGTGCCCAACGTGGTTAAAGAACTTCAAAAAAATTCAAAGAATTTCCAAAAAAAAGTATCAAATAGCACAAGCTCTGCTAATTTCCAAGAATATTATAATTATTATCGCGTAATATTTACCGTACTTACGGGTTTCATAATGACATTTATGTGTTTCCCGATCAATCGACATTCGTACCCAATCTAGAAAATAACAAAGTCAATGCTTTTATTAAATGAAACCTTTAACGCTCAACCACATTTCTGTTTCCGATTGACTTCCCGACTTCCCAGTTGTCATTACCGGTCGGTGGTTGCCTGTCCGGGACCGTCACTCGCTGATTCAGTTATCGCTACGTCTTGCACTTGCCCGGCTTCCTTTTCACACTTTCATTTCCTTCAGAGTAAAAGCTTTATAAACTTATGTTGAGCTAATAAACAGTATACTTAGACTTAAGAGTTTAATGTAATTTTGTTAGTCTTTTTGGAAGTGTGAATGTACGTATTGATGAGTTTTGTATTAGGTAAGGAGTACTAAATAATTATAAGGATTATATCGAAATAGCAACCCGCCCCGGCTTCGCACCGGTAGCAAAGACATCTTCAAAAATAATCATCATATTTCAGCCAATTTACACAAAACCTTAACAAATTATACACCTAAACCTTCCTCATGAATCACTCTGTCTATTGGTGAAAACCGCATGAAAATCCGTTTCCGTATCCGACAGATAGACAGACAGACTTTGTTTTATAATATGTAGTGATATATCTTTTTTGATTAGGATCCACATGTTATGCAATCAAACACACTTATTATGCATCAATTGAAAGTGTTATTTTCTGAATCATGAAAGTCGCAAAACCGCATAATGTGGCCTGCCTAACGTAAGTTGTCAGCGTAACAGATTTAGTAGGAGACAATAGATACGAGGGCGGCACTGAAAATTTCGGGAATCAAGGAAGTGACACAACATTACTATTTAAGAATGTATTTATTGCTTTTCGAAGTATTCTCCGCGAAATTTGACACATTTTTCCATACGATGGAACCAATCATTGAAGCAACCATTCCATTTGAAAGTGGGGTCTCCAAAATGGCCGTTTTGTAGGCGTCCACAGCTTCTTCAGGTGATGAAAATCTCTGACCACGCAATTTATTCTTTATTTTAGGGAAAGTATAGAAATCATTAGGGCTTAGGTAGGGGCTGTACGGCGGATGGTCTAATAATTCTATGTTCTCTTGCTTTAAAAACTCTTTTGTTCTGTGCGCGGTGTGAGAACTCGCATTGTCGTGATGGAGGATGATGCGGCGGTTGCAGTTCTCTTTACGGAATTCAGAAACGACCTGTGGCAAACAAATGCTAGCATACCATTCTGCATTAACCGTTCTTTGACCCTCAAGAGAAATAGTCGCAACAAAAGATTAACTCATTTTCGAACACCCAAACTCGTGACTGGTTTTTTGTTTCGGGTTCGTACGCGTATATCCAGGATTCGTCACCTGATACGATATTGTATACAGCATTTGAGGATCCTGCGTGGAATCTTTCGAGAATTCTGACGCACCAAGTAACGCGAGCCGCTTTTTGCTCTTCACAGAGCGAATGCGGTATCCATCGGGAAAACAACTTGTTTATACCTAATTGTTCATGCAAGATTATATAAGACTTACGACAATGTCTAAAGTTGCCTGAATTTCGCGGTATGTCACATGTCGATCTTCCTCAATCAGCTTACGCACAGCATCAACTTTTTCTTGGGTGACTGCAGTTTTTGGACAACCTTGACGGAGATCATCACTGAGCTTGACACGTCCACGTTGAAATTCAGCAAACCAGCGATAAATTGTGGTTTTGCATGGGGCTTCATCACCAAATGCAGAAATCATCCGGCCAACACACTGTTTTTGCGTTAAACCACTTCGAAAGTCATAATAAATCATCGCTCTTGAATTTTCTCGAGTCGATTCCATTTTCTCAACGACAAAACAAGTTTGACAAAACCTTGTGATAAGACCGAGAATCTTTTTTTAAATAAATAAATGGTATTCGATTTTTAAAACCAAGGTGTTTTCAATTAAAAAGATTTTAATATGACAGAAACAGTTTAAATATTCCATTCCCGATACTTTTAGTTCAGCCTATGTATTTGCTTTTGTTGTTGGGTTTTGCAGACAGGGTTACGCGTACAGTTCTGGGTTATGCGTAATCATTGAGCCACCAAATTCGCTGATATTCACAAAAGGTCCCTGCACTAATCTAACAAATATTTAAACATAATAAATATTGAATTAACCTACCCTTAGGAAATTCAAAATCAATTGAAATCTATCTACTACCGTGTTTGTCTGCTCTCACAGTCGGTTTAATAATAATAATAATTAATTTTGATATACAGAATTAGGTGACACACTCGTGTGTGGTGGCAGTCCGGTAGATTTCTACCTCAACTCAACTGGTCAAACAGCTTCTTTAATAAACCAAGTAAAGTGGGAGTGTATATTTACATTATATTGTATATAAATATAAATTTGTTATAAAAAGATTGTAATTCTATATAAGTGAAAGATAATTGTACACCATTTTTCCATTTTAAGAATTATTTCACTATTTGAAAGGTATATTATTCAAGATAGACAAAGGCTGAACAATACAAAATTACTCTTTCTTAAATTATTGTTATTGTATGTTAAGAGATTTTATCAACTGCATCTCTTTTTGTTTAACAGATACAGTGGTATAGGGCTCTATTTCCGCATTTAGACTCATTATGCGTTCGGATAAGCGGACTAGTTGAGCCAGCCTAGCTCCTTCCAGAAGCACAGAAGCCTCCTGGGGCGTTCACAGGCTTCTAGGAGCGACCTTCTAGCAGCGGCTTCCGAGCACGTATCCCACTAATATTATAAATGTGAAAGTCTGGATGAATGGATGGATGTTTGTTACTCTTTCACGCCACAACCTCTGAACCGATTGCGATAAAACTTGATACGTAAGTAGCTGGAGACCTGGATTAATATATAGGTTACTTTTTATCCTGATATTCTCACGGGATCGGGACTTACGCGGGTGTAACCGCGGGTCACTGCTAGTATTCAATAAATAAATAATTTAACATGGGCGAAGCCGGAGCGGGAAGCCAGCTGTCTCAT
The DNA here is from genome assembly GCA_949752705.1 of Callimorpha dominula. Classification (NCBI taxonomy): domain Eukaryota; kingdom Metazoa; phylum Arthropoda; class Insecta; order Lepidoptera; family Erebidae; genus Callimorpha; species Callimorpha dominula. The sequence goes on along the minus strand of OX457001.1, from coordinate 5,611,937 downwards.
AAAAGTATGAGTTTAATCAATTAATTTCTGAAGACTCTAATTAATATTAATAACTACCTCTTGGGGATAAGAAACTTAATTTGCTGCTCCCCATACTATTAATTAATTGCTATCAAAATAATATTTTCCTTTGATAAGCTGGTAAGCCAAGAAGTCAATTAAAACTAGCAAGTTTCAGCGTATGTTCAGTTAAGTGTCCAAGGACTCATTAGTGTCGTTGCGGCTGACACTAAGAGTAATTGCCGAAAGACAGTTTTTTTAACCCCTGACGCAAAAAGAGAGGTGTTATAAGTTTGACGTCGATGTCTGTGTGTGTGTGTCTGTCTGTGGCATCGTAGCTCTCAAACTGATTTCGATGCCGTTTTTTTCAATTGGAAGACAGTTTCCTTGCGGTGGTTCCTAGCTATGTTTGGTTAATATCAGCAGTGTAAGAGTATCAGCTCTTTTGCAAAATGATGTAAGGCATTTTTGTTATTAATTTGTGTTGGGGGTTTTTAAAATTTTTAATTTACAGTTATTTTAACCTGACATTCGAACAACAGCTTGTTTACTTATTTCGACGGAATACTATATCGTTGATTTTAAACACTTCGATTAAAAAGTGACATTAGTTAGACATTTATCTAACAACACTTTTACAAGTAAATTTTCTTTTTACTTCTCCAACTTGTAACTATTACCTCGTTACTTTAAGGCCATGCATCAACAGTGTGCTTATAATATTCAAGCTTTCCTAAGAACGAAGAAATTGTAATTTACGAGCGTACAGTGCAAACTACGCGTTGTTTCGATTCGCTTCAACAATAATTCAATGTGTATTGAATCTTAATTGAAGCGTACACAACATGGTCGGGCATCAAAGAAAATATTTGGTTTCTGGTAATATTTTATGCGTACATATTGTGTTGTAACAAACGATATGATTATATATAAACTTGAGTTTTAAGGTGTGCCTTCAGTTTTGGATTTATTTTCAACTAGCTGTTGTGTGCTATTCCAGACTATAATCTATCTCTGTGCCTTCCAGATCCGTTCAGTCTTTCTGGCGTGATTAAGTAACAAACATTCATCCATCCAAATCTTCGCATTTATAATAGTAGTAACTTCGATCTTATATACCATCGGCACCAATCAGATTGTGCTTAAATGCAGTTGTTAGCACAGGTGAGCTTTCAGACGCTTAGCGCCGCATCGCTAGATGTCACGTTTCAGGTGTAGCCGAAAAGTACTAAAAGTATGCTTAAGAAATGTAAAGGAGGCATAAAAGGTTGTACTTTCGTAAAAAAAAACCGTCAGTCGTAGGACTAGACGTCAGAAGTGAAAACATAACTGACACATCCGTCACCTGATCGTGACGGTCTCGCGAGTTGAGTGCTTTTTCCCCATATCAAAAGTACACACACACAATATATATAAAAGTGTGTGTGTGTGTGTGTGTGTGTGTATGTGTGTGTGTGTGTGTGTGTGTGTGTGTAACCAAGTTCAGACGGAGTGATTCATGAGGAAGGTTTAGGTGAATAATTTGTACCCGTGAGAAACCGGGGCCGGTTGCTAGTACAGTGTAAAGTAATGCGGAACTATCGGCGCCACTATTTGACGCGATTTTTGTAAGAGATTGTGTATCTGGTATATATGTATATCATATATTTGATCTAAGTGTAGTAGGATTACCATTATGTGAAAGGTTTATATTTCGGCAGTTTCGGATAAAAAAATTATAATGAAAAAATATAACTTAACACACGAAGCTACGAGCGTCGGTTAGCCTGTCGTTGTAATATAATAACATAAGCAATTTTTATATTGAAAAAATTCGATCATGATAATATATTTGCATAGTAAGCGTCCCTGGAAAGATAAGCAAAAAGCGAGGCTTTTAATTTGACCTGAAATATATTACATCGGACAACCCGGTTAATACACTTTCTTTATTATGTTTCAAACGCCAAGGGACTAAGGCTTCTAGGCTTCTACACAATCACATAATAAAGCGTGGATTTTACTGACACATAGATAAAGCGAGACAAGTAGGGTTGGCACCATTCTTGGTGTCAAAATTATGTATGAACTTTTTATAAAAAAATCGATTTAAAATCCTTCTACGCCCGAATTACTCGTATAAAGGTTTCTAAGGCGTGATGACCTTAACTAAACCTTAGTAAATTTTTCATAAGTATCTCTACAAAAACGTGACAAAGTTGTGTACTAGAAGTGTAATTTGACTGGCCTGTTGGCCTAGTGGTTAGTGACCCTGACTGCTATGCCATAGGTCATGGGATCGATTCCCACCCGAGTCTGGGTGTTCTTTGTGTCCGTTTTTTGTATGTTTGTAAAGTCCCCCGCGGCATAGGAGTAATTCCTAATGCGGGAGTAGAGTTGTCTTTAAAAAAAAACAATAATTTCCAATTTAATAATAGCAAATAATTGTTGGGAAGCTTTTTAATCTTAAAGCTACAGTTTATTTAACAGTTTTGACGGCACTGATGCAAGGTAAAACTCGAAAGGGTTTATCTTGCATCTTTATGTAAATTAGACCATGGTTTTTTTTGGCCAGTATAACTTCAGCTGTCATTGTATAGACTTGCTTACCATGACAGGTCAACGCATATATTTGACACATGTAATTTCATTAAGCCGTTCGTTTTTAAAGTTGTAAGACATATTGTTTAATATTTTAGCTTCCTGCACTTCTATATATAAACTGTAAATATTCCAAAATTCACGTTACTACAAAGAATTTTCTTCACGTTACTACAAGGGGTACAAAGAATTTTCTTCACGTGTTGATAACGTAATGATACTCTGTATTTGCCATCTGTTAAACAAAAAAAATATTATAAAAGACAATTTATCGTCCTGACTGGCTAAATACTTAAACTCGATATTATGATGGTAGTTATAAGATATAGTCATTGTATTCTCATACAGGCTAACATTACCCCTGTTAACCTAGATGAGTTTTAATAAGAACCTCTACAAATAACTTGACAAAATTGTATTTATTAATATTGTACTAGAAGCTAATGACGTCGCTAACTTCTGATACAATAATAGTAAACAATTGTTAATGTATATCTAAATATCCCGTTACTCTTAGGACTATAAAAGACGATATAGTACTGACAGACTACTCCATATTATGTTGCGGGTTCTAGGATGTAGCAGTATTCTAGTCAACGCCAGCCATTGCTAGCTATGCAAATTGGCTTTGACTGGGATGAAAATTAGTTACTGATGTACTGATAAATTATGGTTCTGCTACTATGGGTCTTAATATAGCCTTGCCTTAACAAACGGTTAATAAATGGGATAGAAAAAAATTATGTATTGTGCGTACTAACTACATTTGCAGTTGGAATGTACCTACAGGAGAACATGTTCTTCAATTAAAATGCTAAGTTTGTTTAAAAAAAAATCAGAGACGCAGAGGTAGATTTTTTATTTTTTTTATTTCCATTTACGAACTTAACCTTCATTTTTGCCCTGTTGATTTGTCGTCCAAGTTTGAAAGCAATCGGTGCATAATTGCGACCTCTATCGTGCCGGTAAAATTGAGGTACATACATATAAACATAAATAAATATAAACTTTTTAACTGGCGGTTGTTTTGGTCTAGGGATTATAACTAGAGTTCCTGTAAAGAATTTTTTGGAAAACTCGACAACTGGTACAAAACGAAAGGGTAGACTTTTCCTCGAAATCTACCTAAAAACACGGTAAATTCATTGTACGAAACTCTCTTCACGCGTTTAATTTTTTATAGCTAGGATTAGTTTAACCAGAGATTGGCGATCAAGCAGCTTTTTAATATTAAGTAATCGATGCAGGACATGTTCGAATAATTCGAACTAAACTAATAATCCTTACTAATATTATAAATGCGGATGTGTGTTTGTTTGTTTGTTAGCTTTCCCACCCTAACTATTCAACCGATCATCTGGTAATATTGCATACACCTTATCAGTTATACAGAAAAAGACATGGGTTCCAGGTTTTTATCAAGACAAAAAGTGTTTTTCCCGATTGATAGAGCTGACAAAAGTTAGTACTACCAATACCATTCAAATGATCATTTATTTAAAACAAATTTGCTACAATTTTGTGCCTACTGCAATTAAAGTTGTAACCAGTAACAGACATTTTAAAATAAAAAGGGTTCAAATACAGTTTTGCAGTAACAAACAGAGCGTCGGCGACGCAACAAATCCAATTTGTTAGATGACATAAAAGCCGAAACGAATTATCCCTGCAGACATAATTAGACCCAAACTCTAGATCTCTCAAAGCAACTAGCCAAAATTAACCCTTTAAACATTTATTTTGAAGCACTTCGAGGTACCCATAATAAATAATTTTGTATCTTGCATAATTGGGTACTTGTCAATGTTTTAAAGAAATTAATTCATAGTCTCATGAAATTAACTCTTCATGAGAGTTTGAACATTTTCATTAGTTATTACTTTCACGTTTGTGATCATTTTCGTTACTTAGTTTGTAAATGTAAACATTAACATTAAAAGAAAATGATTTGATGATAACTAAATATGACGTCAAAATTGTTATTTCATACAAATTTCTACAGAATGTCCTGTTTTGACCTGATTTGACTTGACAGTCAATTACTGTATTCTAGTTTGACGGGCCCGTTGATCTAGTGGTTTGTGTTTCTGACTGCTGAGCCAGAGGTCGTGGGTTCGGTTCCCACCTAGGACGAATAATTTAGATGAGCAAGAGCATTTGTTACGCTAACCTTTAAACTTTCGCGTTCCATTAACTATAATTATATTATAGGATTTAACGCGATCATAAAATAGTCTCAGCCTTACAGGTTAGGTAGTGTCTTATTACTTTTTCAAAAAGTAGCGACAGAAAATGAGCGATGATAGTTATATTATTATTATAATCTTACATTTTGTATTAATCTTCTGTGTATTCTATTTAGCTTTTATTGAGTTTCTCTACTCAAATCCATCTCCATTTTCATCGTCACGTCCATACGTGAATTGCGTTTCTCTTCATATTGAAACATCCCATTTGTATTTGCACCGCACATCCATTTAAATATTGCGAATATTATTCTCTATTCTTATATTAGTGTTCTTGGAGAAATAGGTTAACTACTGCAAACAGAAGTAGAATCTGAGATTAGGACGTTCAAAGGACAAACAAGCAAACTCTTCGGTTATGTAATATTTTTAATTTTGTATGAGTTATGAGTGTTTTAAAACACTTAAATATTTATTGTAATCCTCGACATGATCTTAATGAGCAAGATTCTTTGAGCTTTATGTGTTTGAGTTTGATATATTTATGTAGAGGAAGAACAGAACTATAACGTGTTGTAACTATTCGCAAAACAATTTATTTATAAATAGGGTTTGTCTGACAATGGAATGCTTCACTTAGATCACTACAAGGGCTAACTTTAGTATGCAGTTACAAAAATATGTTTTCAAAAAAACTAACCGCTTACAAGTTATGACCGTTGAAATTTCCATTTACCTCCGTTTCTCATAAAAGCAAGTGGAATGTGTAAACTTGAATTTTTAAAATCCAACTCTTTTTTTTCTTTGGAATTATTCAATCTGTTGTTGAGAAAATTCATTAAAAGTAAATAGTTTTAATGGATTTTGATAATCTTTTAGTAATTTACACCGGTTTTAGCATAACGTATAGATAGCATTTGCTTTGTAGAGTTGAAAGTAAAACTACCGTGGCGTGCGCTTACAGTACTTAAAGGCTTTTAATGTTGGCTTGAGCTGCGTACCTCAGTAAATACACTTTAAGTCACGTTAGAATATGTAAGTCCGTTACTATGCAAACATACGTTTCTTGAGCAAAACTCCTAATACGCGCAAAGTGTATTAAAAGAAAAAGGTATTAAAATATGATTAGAATTTTATCTGATTATGTTTATGAATATGTAATTTTCAGATTTCTTTCTCAAAAGTATTTCATGTATTTGTCATTAATCAATTACACATTTTGATTATTATTTGCCTTGTGTTTGCCTGGTTGCCTCTGAATACTAGAAATATACAACAAATATATTAAAGTTATCGATTATTTGTTTAAACGCGCTAATCTCTCGAACTATTAGTTCAATTTGAACAGTTATTTTTATCATCATAAAAATCATTATAAAACAAAGTCCCTCGCCACGTCTGTGTGTCTGTCTGTTCGCGATAAACTCAAAAACTACATAACAGATTTTCATACGGATTTCACCAATAGACAGAGCGATTCATGAGGAAGGTTTAGGTATATCATTTGTTAAGGTTTTTGTGTAAATTGGTTGAAATATAATGATGAGTGTTGAAGATATCTCTGCTACCCGGGTTACTAGTATTAAATAAAATGCTTCGATGATCCATGGGATCAAATAATTCTCAGTTACAGTAAGTTTCAATATCGTTACTCATAGCCAGTAGTAACGTATGTGAACCAAATAAATAAGTAATACAAATCCTTAGACTAAAACTAGGTCTCTGATTAATGTGAAGAGGTCTACACACTGCTAATGGCTGTTGTCTATAATTTCCTGTCCATCTCCGAGACAGAAAAAAGAGTAAATGACTTTTTGTAACACAAGATTTTAGTTAGGAGTTGGTTCTGTGCCAAATAAATTGCAATCGCCTAGGGATGCCACATTCGTGTTTAACAAATTCGGGAAAACATTCTTAGATTCTTCTAACGGGTACTTTTAGCATATAATAATAACATTTATTTGCCATAAAACGTGGTTTTTTCTTTTAGTCTTACAGTGAGAAGTGAGCAACATGTTTTGCTATTACATACATAGCCTGCAAATGTTACAAGTAGGTATTGTTTATAATATTGGTCTAATTTATGTAGTTTAACTATTTAACTTTTTATCAATGAACTCTTTTACGGAGTAGAAATTATGTTCAATGAGCCATTCATACAATTTCTTTTTAGGTTACTTCCAGTTTAATGTTTTAAAATTGCTAGGTAATTTATAATATGTACACATAATAATAGTAATAATAAATAACCTTACTGCGTACCGTGTTCGATTACTGTCTCTGTTTCAGGAGCTTGAACCAGCTGTCAACGTGTCAGCACAAAGACTGTCGGATCAGGTACGGGCTATACAGCGCTGTCACCTGCTGGATGATACCGTACTTGAGAGGCTACGCTCTGACGTACGGAATAGCTTGGTTATCCCTTCTTCATCGCAAGTTGTGGGTTCGGTGGCCAATCGCACACCGCAATTGGTAACACAGTTACATGTTGATGAAATTGTGGATAGTGAAGCTATATCTGTAAGTACCAAATGCAACGAAAGGTTAAGGAGCGCCTTGGAGGATGCGATTCTGAAATACCGGTTTGTGAACCACATTAATAGACCACATTTATCCCGTTTGCCTATTCATAGACGAAATATAGCGCTGGTGTGTGCCCTGGATTCGTTATTGTCTGATTATTTAGACAATAGCGAAGATCTTAGTGATACACACTCTATTCTCTACTGTGCGGCTGTCGCAGCATGTCGAGTAGCAGGAGTACATTTCTCTGTAAATACCGCTACTACTCGACCCAAGCCTGCTGTGCCAGCCTGGCAGTGTAGAATCGAGCGTCGTATTGCTGAGGCCAGGACACTCATCGGTAAGCTAATCTGCTTTAGATCGGGTAACACGCGGCCGAGAGTGATGCGCTTTGTGAAACAGGCATTCTTGGGGACTGACATTAGTACTCAACAATATATGTCATGTGTCACAGAGCGCATAGACTTTCTAAAGCAGAAAGTTTATGCATGGGCAAATAGGATTCGAAGATACAAAAAGCGAACAGATCGGTATAATCAGAATCGTATGTTCCACAGAAATGAGAGGTGGGTTTACCGAAAATGGGAACAATCGGATCCCTGTGTGAGTGACGGGCATTTCCCAGATGATGATGCTACACATGAATTTTGGCGTAATATCTGGTCGGTGCCTGTCACTCATTCAGAAGGTGATTGGATACGAGATGTCGGGTGCTCATGCGAGTCTATACAAGCAATGGAACCAATTTCCATAGCCACAGGTGACGTAAGTAGTGCAGTTCAGTCATTATCAAACTGGAAATCGGCTGGACCAGACGGACTGCACAACTTTTGGCTGAAATGGTTCCGAAGCTCGCATGCTCGTTTGGCATCTCAGTTCCAAGCAGCATTGGATTCCGGTTCATTACCCCATTTTTTAACAACTGGCGTAACCCACTTACTCTATAAATCTGGTAGTGCCATGGATCCCAAAAATTATAGACCAATTACATGCCTACCAACTATGTATAAGCTTCTAACATCTATTCTGAGACTCAAAATTACTACACATTTAAATAAAAATTCGATCATATCTATTTCTCAGAATGGATGTAGAAGTGGGACCCGTGGCACTAAAGAGCTCCTCATCATGGATATGGCCATTAGCCAACAGGTGCGTCGTCACCGTAAGAATCTGGTGACATGTTGGATAGACTATAAGAAGGCCTTTGATTCGGTTCCACATACATGGCTTTTGAGAGTGCTGGAGTTGTATAAAATTGATACAACTCTTTGCACTTTTTTAAAGTCATGTATGGGGCAGTGGAGAACGGCACTTCGCTATCCAGGATGTCAGCAGATTGCGACAAACGATGCACCAATAAAGATCGAGCGGGGTATATTTCAAGGTGATAGTTTGAGTCCCTTGTGGTTCTGCCTAGCTTTGAATCCTCTCAGTACGCTGTTAGAGGGTTCAGGACTAGGCTATAGGTTGCAGAAAGACGATCGAGTTATATCTCACCTTCTGTACATGGACGATTTGAAACTTATTGCCCCCACTAATTTGCAATTGACAGCGTTACTGAAGGTGACTGAAAACTTTAGTAATTCTATCAAGATGGAATTTGGTGTGGACAAGTGTGCAGTCATGCATGTAAAGAACGGCGTGATAGTAGAATCTGAAGGAGTCGAACTTTCAGATTCAACAAAACTCAGATCTCTGTCTGCAACTGAAAGCTACAAGTATCTAGGTATATCACAGTCATTGGGAATACCTGAATCTCATATGGAACAAACGCTGCAGGAGCGCTTTTTTGGCCGCCTGAAAAAAGTACTTAAAAGTCTTTTATCAGGGGGTAACAAAATGCGTGCCTGCAACGGTTGGGTCATGCCGGTTCTGATGTATTCCTTTGGTATACTTAGATGGACTCAGACCGAATTGGATGCCCTTGACAGGAGAGTCCGTACACTGCTGACTGCATTCCGAATGCACCACCCACGTTCATCGGTAATGAGGTTGTATATCCCGCGAAAGTTTGGGGGTCGTGGACTCTTAAACATTAAGACCCTACACAATCGCGAGATATACAACCTTAGAGAATATTTTCTTCATACTGACGTGGGAGTGCATCGTAGTGTGGTAGCAGTGGACAACGGACTCACTCCGCTCGCTCTGGCTAAAGAGAACTGGCGCAAGCCTGTAGTACTTAGTACTAATGATCGCAGGGAGGTATGGAAGGGCAAAGAACTTCATGGTCGTTTTTATCGAGCCCTAAATGGGCCTGATATAGACTTTAAAGCTTCTACATCTTGGCTACGGTTTGGTGATCTTTTCGGAGAAACCGAAGGTTTTGTCTTTGCAATTATGGACGAAGTTGTTATGACGAATAACTATCGGAAATATATCCTGAAAGATGGTACGGTGGACATCTGTCGGGCGTGCCACCGTCCCGGTGAATCTATCAGGCATATTATTTCTGGTTGTTCTCGTCTTGCCAACGGGGAATATTTGCATAGGCACAATCAAGTAGCCAGGATTGTACATCAACAACTTGCCCTTAAATACAATCTTGTGCATTCAGAGGTGCCATATTACAGGTATGTGCCCGACCCAGTTCTCGAAAATGGTCGTGCCACATTGTATTGGGATCGATCTATCATCACTGACAGAACTATTGTTGCTAATAAACCTGATTTAGTGCTGATAGACCGATTAGAGCGCCGCGCAATGATTGTCGATATCGCTGTTCCTCATGACGAGAACCTCGTGAAAGTTGAAAAAGAAAAACAAATAAAATACTTGGATTTGTCTCACGAGATTGTCGATATGTGGAATATCGATTCGGCAATCATTGTTCCGATTGTCATATCTGCACATGGATTAATAGCCAAGAGCCTCGATCAACACCTTAAGAGGCTCGCGTTAGACGGCTGGATCAAGGGACTGATGCAGAAGGCCGTTCTCCTTGACACGGCCCGTATAGTGAGGAGGTTCCTGTCTTTGGAGCCCTAACCACCGGTGTCTTGGTCCCTGTACCCGATGTCGGTGGTCTACTGTTTTTTATATTTTTAAATATATATATATTGTTTTGTACATATTTAAAAATGTAATTTATAAGTATTAAGATAAATAAAGAGGAGTAATAATAATAATAATAGACGACAACCTCTTAAGGGCTGAAAAAGAAAAACAAATGAAATATTTGGATTTGGCCCACGAGGTGGTTGACATGTGGGATGTGGATTCAGCAATCATTGTGCCAATAGTCATATCAGCCCATGGGTTGATTGCAAAGAGCCTTGACCAACACCTTTAGAGGCTCACGTTAGGCAGCTGGGTTAAGGGCCTGATGCAGAAGGCGGTCCTTCTTGATACGGTACGTATTGTGAGGAGGTTTCTGTCTCTGGAACCCTAACCATCGGTAGCTTGGTCCCTGTACCCGATGCCGGTGGGGCACTGTTTTTTATATTTTAAATGTATTTTTGATATAATCTGAATGTATTTAAAAATGTAATTTATATGTATTTTTAAATGAGTAAAGAGAATAATAATAATAATTGTTTATTTCAGACTGAGTCCATAAAATTTGTTAGTAACAATATTCTTAGCATAGGATTAATAACATAAGTCAGGCGTTTGGTCTCACGTGTAGGCCTATCCAGTGCGTCATCAGTACCGAGTCCATTGACTTTATTATCATTTAAAACAATTCGATGCTCATCTCTTCTGTTTCTGGGATTAATATCATTAGCGGTTTTGAAAAGCTCTTTATTTTTTGCTACACACATACAATCTCGGAAACATATAAAGAAAGAAGCGGGAACAAAGAAAGTTTTTTGTTTTTTTATTGTTCGGCACGAGTTGTCAGGTTTCATGCCGCCTATAGGTCTGATGCATCTTTTTTGCGCGATAAATGCTCTATTTTGTTCAATAGTATTTGTAGATAGGTGCGAGTATAAACAGTTTTACGCCTTTTCCCAGTAGTGTAGACAAGTTTACAAAATGTTACTTTTATGTTAGGTAGTATGCACATAGCAGAGAATCTTAGACAAAATCTGTTGTAGTGTTTAGAGCGTTGCGTTGTGAATTATGATAAAGTTCGCCGCGAAATACACACTTTCTGTGTTAAAGGGTAGTGACATTCGATTATGCAATGCGTAATAGAAACAAACCATTGACAAGTATTTAAAGGAAAGATTCAGGGAAACATTTAAATATTTACATGGGTCTTGGTCTATTTTGAACGAAGATAAACAATGACATAAAAGATTGTACCATAAAATTATCACTTTCCAACACTTATTATCACGATTTGTACTAAATGCCTAATCACAGTCAATGACTGGGACCTACTATGTCATCTTACCAGGTGAGGAAGAGGAGAGTTCCTTTCGATGAGAAAACTGCCTTCCTACTTCCTACATCCAGCATCATATTCATAAGTTGAAATTAGGTACAAGCCTTACAGAAAAGTTATGACGTCATCATGTTTAACAATTTTAGCCTTAACAATTTGTCATTGTTTAAATAAATCAAACCTTCACTATACAAATGGTTTCACGTCAATAATGAAGCTTTATATTATTAGTGTAGAGTATGTTATGATCTTATGAGTTAATAAAAAGGTCATTGTTCTCTTGTATTATGAAGTGCAATGATATTAATTACAATAGTTATGCGTCCAATTGTTGGGCCAGTATGTGTTAATATCTTCACCTCACATTGCATCACTGGACTGGATTAAAGGTAGTTAATGCAATTGTTTCACAATACTAGATATTTCTCCTTGTAATGTCTGGGATAATTTGCAGTATCTGTTACCTCACTATAAGATTGCAGAGTAAGAATTGATTGAATAGTGCCTTCACTTTATCAGATTTAGAACGAACCTACAATGTAAAGTCATAGCACAACAATAACATTGTTCTGAATACATTTTTATTGTTGCTCCACATCAGTGTCTAAAGTACTTTAGATTGAGATACGAAATAAATGCTAACATATCCTCGTAAAACCAAGATCACAAGAGATTTTCTCAGCCATAAAACAGTGTTATCATGGATTCTAACATCGGAATACACTACGTATCGGAATGGAACATTGTAAATGGTTCGGAGATGGATAATGGAGGGGATACATTTGGGACAATGTTAGGAGAAGACGATAAATACTAGTGAATGTGGGAAAATGAGGACGTATCGACAAATGTCCTTTATGATAGACCATAGACCTTCACGGATGTAATCTGGGCCATTGGCGCCGAGTTGCAGTGCAATCTGGATCTTTATAGGTTCCGTTGTCGCTTCCACACACCGTTTTGGTGGCCCAGGAAGTACTTAGGTAAGGCAATCGTGTTGGTTTTGGTTTGTGATTTTTTACAGAATGAAAGTCTTGAACATTTGTGTGAATAAAAAAAAGTATAGGTTAATAATTAATAAATAGGTATTCTTTGAAAAATAATAACAAGAAATTACATACAATTATGTATTCGAATTCAAATTTAACCAGCGATCTAAACTAGGCGCACTTTTGTTTTTACTAATTTCATGGTATGAAAACTAATTCAAATTTCTGATCCTGTAAAACTGTAATCCTGTGGGTGAAAACTCTAATGATTTACTTAATAAAACAGTATTTGAATCAGTTCAGTGATTTTAACCTAAGTCCAAACACAAAAATGCAGACAGTTATATTTATGATCCCAGGTTATGATCATACTTAATAAGCAGAAACATTTTGAAAATTCTATGAAAGGAAAAATCATTAAGCTTTGCATATTAAAATTGCCGTCGAAAGATGGACATAATTAAAATAAAAAAGTACATCTTTCAAACTTCCAACTGTGCATTGTGGATAAGAGAACAAAATCATCTCTCTTTATCTCAGACAAACCTTGTGAAAAAATAACTGGTCTTTATAGGAAATTTTATAAACCAAAAAAAATTGAGCGTGCAATTTTAATGTGAATATTTAAACATTACGCCTTTTTTCAGTCATAGACAAATATGTATAAAGCATTTTTCTAATTGGCAGCGGTCATTTTAAGTCTGCTTCTCACGTCCCTGTGGTGTCGGTTCATGCAAACGCAGTGTGCTGAAAATCTTGCAATAACCTTTATTATTCACAGTCTAACGTTAAAACAACACCCTTGAGGTTGCGCAGTTTGCACATCGCCAAAAGGAGTTCGTTTCCAAAGATCATGTCTGCCTTTCAGTTTGTTTACTGTTCGTGAATTTTATTAAAAGATAAACACGATGTAATAAAAGCCGAAAAGAGTTTTTTTGTAAAGTAAATGTTTTAATTTGTATAATCAAGCACAAAGTCTTGGAATACTTGAATTTTTTAATTGGTTTGTGTTTCTTATTTTCATAATTGCAGGTCAAGACAAAAGGTCTCAATGAACCAGTGAACCTTATTGTATATTTACACTGGTTTGTAATGTTCGCCGTTAATAATTAAGAAAGATTGCAAGCTTACCTTGTAAGAATAAATAGCGTTTATATCTTTCTTTTTTATTAATTTTACCGATTATCCTACAAATATAATAAACGTGAGAGTTTGCGAGGATGTATGGATGTTTGTTCCTCTTTAACACAAAAACTACTATACATATTGCGATGTAACTTCGTATATAGATAGCTGGAGACCTGGATTAACACCTAGGTTACTTTTTATCCTCTATATAAAATATTTGAATTAGATAATGCTGTCTATAAAATAGTCAATTTAGGTAATGAAAGAGCACACCTTTGTATCTTATTTTTTTTCGATTTGAGTTTTAAAAAAACATTTATAATATGATTAAAATTCAAGACCGCAAAAAAATAGAGTTACGACGTTTTTCTTGCAAACATCGTAATAATGTAACAGTATTATAAAATTCGAGTGCAATGCTCTCGTGAAACGTGACCAAGCATTGTTAATAATATAAAATCCTTCATAAATTTTACCCAAAGTTGATCTTAACCAAGTTCTATATAAGCACCAGTGTTTATCGTATGAATCAATGAGGGTATTACGTGAGAGAACTAACCGAAATTGGTTTGCGGTTTCCGTATTCTAATTTGTTGGTTGCTGGAGTGTCGGTCTATCGGCATCACAGATGCCTATATTTATATAGAGCTAGTTATAAGGCAAAATCTAATTGAGAATCATCATCATCTGCCTCTGCCTGCATTTTTTCAATTAAATTTTTTTGATCGGCGCTGTATGTTTTTTTTTCTGAAGTTCTATTCTATCATTTGTCATTTTATATCAAGTACAGCTATATAAAATTGTCTGGAGTTCTCTCGAATGCTTACAGGTTAGAATGTGGGGTGCGGCAAGGCGGACTTAGTTCACCCAAGCTTTTTAATCTGTACTTAAACCAGCTGATATGTGGGCTCAGTAAAGCCAGTGTCGGATGCTCCATTGACGACATGGTTTTGCTGAGCTCATCTATTAGTGCCCACAGCAAGCTCCTGTGTATGTGGCATTGGATGACGACACAATATATATATATATATATGCTTCACTGGCGAATTTTACCTGCATTTATGCTGGTATACTCTGCTCCTGAGGGTCGTAGCGTAATGGGAAATAGCCACGAATCATTTTCCTCACAAATCGATAACAAATGCAAAAAAAAAATATATAATCCAGTTTTTCCAGACACTATCGTGTTCTACGAAAACAGCAGAAGGAATCCTGCTGCTTTACAAAGCAAAATCTGAAGGCATTTAACTTAAAACTTCAGCCTTTCTTAAAAGATTTAAGGGGCATAACACTACATTAAAAACTTTAAAGATCGAATTTAAGAGTAAACTTAAGTTTAAGTTGTTAACAAAAGGCAACTTTTTAATTGTCTGTAAGTGCTTCGTAAATTTAACTTTCAATCCTAAGAATAAGACTGCCTTAATTGAAGGGATGAAATAATGTAAAAAGTGCTAGCTTTTGCATGCACTTCGCTCACGTAAAATGTTACTATTGTATACCTCAGAAACCCTACTATCTGGATTAAAATGTACCCTATGTCTTTTTCTGTAAAATAACGTAACCACGTAGTTAGTGGCGTAATAAACAAACTCACTTTAGACTAGTTAAAAGTATAAAGGAGATCCAATAAAGTAAAATTTTGCTTTGGAGGTATTTGGAACTAGCTCATTCGTTAATAGAATAAGTGACATAATAACATAGATTGTGATGTTATAATTGCATGGACAACGCAATGGTTTGAAAGACTACCTTCCTCCAAATCCGAAATAAACAAAATTATGTTGTTATACAGGTGTATCTGACAATGGAAGATTTACTTATTACACTGAAAGGGCATGACTCTAGCGTGCATTTACAAAAGGAATAAAATAACTATCCATTTAAAAGTTAGGACCGTTTGAATGTCCAGGCCTCGAGTGGATCACTCGGTGAGAACTCGCTGCTCGCATGCTTGCCTTGCGTTGACTGCGCATTGGTCCCGAGTGAACCAATAATATAATATTAATATATCATAAATTCATAATATACATGTAATAATTATATATTCTCCGTCTTTTTTCTTTCGTGCACTCAATAAGCTTTGTTTTTTTGTTGCATCTTTAATTTTCTTTTCCATCAAGCCTGCCAGCTATGAGTGCCAACTCATGGTTTATAAAACTTGACGTAACGAAACAGACGTGTAGATCTAGTGCCATTCGCTGACAGACTACTCAAAAAATTCGTGGATCACAGGATGTCCACTCTTTTAAAAAGCGGCGTCTACCCGTGGACAACGAGTTGACGCCGAACGACGAGACGGTGCTGGTCGGGTGCCGGATGGCTCTAATGAGCTATGACCTTAAGCCTTAGTAAATCATGTCTCATAAAATTATCGAAACTTACACATATATCATCAGCCAAACTTTTTGTGACAACATTTTAATAAATCTCTGCGTCAATAAGCTTAAGGGTTTAGTTAATGTAGTATTACTTCACATTCCAAAAAAAAAAAGAGTTCCATCAACTTACATCTCCTTTTATATACATTAGGTATAGGTGCGAAACTTAACACGTCAATTTATAAATGTTTCGTTAATATGTCCATGAAATTACATCACTTTGCTTACAGAATTATTACACCACTTAAAACTTATAATAGAGAGGTGATACGTGGTTATAACGCATGTAATATCAGCACAATGATCTTGAATTACATAACAGCGAACAATGAGGGTTGCAACAAGAGCCGGCGATTAACCAAGCTTCGGTTAAAGTTCGTTACAGTATATTTTAGTCGGTATAACTGTTTTGTCGTATGTGTATTCTTACAAGCTTCTCTGTTTGTCTACGGTTGTTTGAGTTTGTGCCTGTGACGATTGAATATGGATAATGTTTCTCGTCAGTTATGAAGGACGATAAGAAATTTAATTATGTATTTAAACGGATCGCGTTAATGCCCGTTTAAATACATAATTATATCATGGAACGCGAAAGTTTAAAAGTTAGATAAGATATTTAACAGCGTTTATAGAAATTACCTGCTCGTTGAAAATAGGTCTTGTATCTAAGTTACAATGACAACAATAATATCCAATTTGACTTGAAAACCGAATTAAAAGCAATTTTAAATGCTACATAGTAAAATTATTATTATTTAAATTCATTATTTTTTTGTAATTTTAAGAATCATGTGTGCGTTGTGCGTTGTTAGTTGTTAACATGAAATACTTTTCTTTTATTATTTCTTTTTTATTTGTTAATTTGCAACAGATAAGAAATTAACATAAAAATACATTTCCGACAACAGCACCTACTTCATCTCAATATTTCACACGAAGTAGGGCCAATTACTGTTTATTTGTTGTTTAAAAAACACTAGGAATTTTAAATAGTTAAATAAATCTGGTTCACATCAACTGAGACCTAATATTTCAGTGACAATGGTAATGCAGTAATTAATTGACCACTGGTTGATTGTTTAATTTTCGAAAAGCTATATATGTCATGACTACAAATCTAAAAGAGAATTAAACAAGCTCACGAGCCCACTAAAGTGCTATAAAATTCAAAATTAGATAAAGAAAAACAAAAAGTGCGTAAAAGACCAGTAATAAAATATCGATCAGAATTAAAACCTAGCTTATTAAAAAGTTCTCGAAATATTTTAAAGCATTGAAAATAAAAATAAAAACTTTTAAAGCAGGTATATGTCTCAATAACGTTGGACGTGCGAAACAGCTATTTAATAACCGTTATTTATGACTTGCATGCATTCGTGCAGTGGATCATTTAATTTTTATTTTGTTTCACAATTTGCTTCGGATTACTGGCTGTTTTAATCATGTTATAGACATAATGTTGTTACAGTTTTTATTCGATGATCGTTCTTGTATAATCTTTGTCGTGTACAATAAAGGAATAATGGTTATTATTGCTGTTCGTTATTTGTTAGATAATAATAAACTTAGTTTATTTAATATATATTTTTTTTGTCTAGATTTTTTTTAGTAACATATAATGAAAAACAGTAAAAGTTCTACTAGCTAACTAGGATTCCAAGTGTTGTTAAAAAAATGTGAATCGCCTGATAAATCGCCTGGGATAAAAGATTGGTAGAAGCTAGAACAATGTTTCGGTAGCCTTACTAAAAATACTGAAATCAGCAAACATCAACTTTCTTAGACATAGACATTAAAAGAAGTGATTGAATTTTATACAGTAGAATTACAAATCACGTATGAGACTCATTTCTATTACAATTTATACGTTTAACTTCGATAGTCATTCAGTAGATCATCATCATCATCATCATTTCAGCCATAGGACGTCCACTGTTGGACATAGGCCCCCCTTAATGACTTCCAAGAAGACCGGTTGGAAGCGGCCTGCATCCACAGACGTCCTGCGACCTTTACCAGGTCGTCTGTCCACCGCGATAATGAACTGATTATAAATATATGTAATTGTAGACTTAGATCCCTCATTTTGTTTCGGAGTTTTTATAATACTATATAGTCATAAGAAATCTCGGCTCCATCTAGTTTTATAAAATTTTTCGTTTCTGTCTTTCTTGTTCTCAAATGCATGTGTTATCATATTAAAATTATTATTTTTGTTCCAGAATAAGTACGGAGATATCGTCGCAATCGGTGAGTATTTTCTTCCTTCCTAATACTTTTATAATACTCCGGTATTATAAGAGAAGAATAAATATCCGATCAATATCTTTTTCATATTAATATTTTTTTTTATAACCTAAGAGACTTTTGTCAATACAATTCCTACCTACATAAAATGGGTAAGTTTTATGACAAACTTTTAATGAAACCAAAAACTGTAACAAGCTTTAATTTCGCTCAAATATTTTGAGAGTAAAAGTATGTTACAAAAGCTCCTCGGAGTTTTAGAATTTTATTATGTTATACGTTAGAAAAAATAAACAAAAATAACGATGAGTTTTATGAGCGGTGAATATAACAAAAAAAAAATTTATCACTAAAACGTTTACTACTATTTATCACTTAAAAATAACTGTATCATAAATTGAACAACGAAAACTAACTATTTAAACCATTCTATCAGCTACCATCAGCGACTCATTATCATGTTCTTGACTCACACGTAGGTACTAAAGATTGTGTCAGTATACAGCGTAAAGTCAATTTCCTATCATATCATATTATTTCATAATGAAAGATAAGGTCAGGAAACCTAGTTGATGTCAATAAAGGTGTCAAATTTTATTGATAGGGGCTCGTGGCTAAGTCGTAACCGAGTTAGGTTAGCATATTACAAAGTTAAATAATCTAGCCAGGTCGGTCTAGGATGGGTGGCCATTCTTAACACATTGAGACCCCTCCGTACCTCGGAGAGCACGTTAAACCGTCGGTCCCGGGTGCCATACGAACATCTGTGACACTCATTACGGGTAGTTGGAGCCCTAAAACGTTCGACAACCTGGTCTAACTACAGAACTTCTATATCGCCTAGTATTTGGGTTGTGGAGGTCTCATGGCAGTCGCTTCACGTAAAATACCAAAGTTTGGCCTATCTTAGTTAGACAGAAAACTGACCCCAACTTAGTTGGGAAAAGGCGCGGAGGAAGATGGAAGGTGTCAAATTTTTTTCAATTCGCGGACATCATAGAGTAAGAAACACTTTCACATTTATTTATTTATTCATGTGTATTGTAATTATTATGTGGCATATTATATTACACCAAGATAGAATCGTTTTGCCAAATTTCAACCCGTTATTTATTCCACGTTAACTGAACATAGTGAAGTACCAGACTATAGTTATTTTTAGCGTTGGAATTAGATATTATAACATTGCTGAAAAACTCGTTTAAAATTAGAACGTTATTTTGAAAAGTCCGAAATACAAAAATATCATCTGAGTCCATAAATTCCGATAGCGGAAATTGACATAACGTAACTCGAGTTCCAACAGTATTGCTAGGATGATTGTGTCCATGTAATAAGAGCGTACAATTATTGTTTTTATTATAATCAGGCATCCCTCGGAGAGTATTAATTTTATTGCCAGCGCCTAACATTACTGAGATTGAATTTCTAACTTGTAGCTTGTGGAATGTTGTTAAGAAAAAAATTCAGAAATGGACGAGGACGGTATTGAGAAGTTTATTTTTCTATCCATAAAAAGTGTGTTTAGCTTTTGGCCTAAAGCTCAAACAACTTGACTTATAGGTGGTTGAAGTAATTTATGGTTTATAATATAAGTGTAGTCTTGTGGTGTTTAGTATATTTCAATAATAAAAACGTTCATGAAAAGGGTGGGGGACGATTACCTACTATGAATTACTGATGATCGAGAACAATCACTTTTGTTTTGTCTATGCTATTGATTAGGGTCACCAAGTTTCCATGGCCAAACAGGGTTGGCATTGTTCGTATGTATGTTTATGCAAATAATGTGTAAATATTTACAAAAAAAAAACTGTCAGTCGTAGGACTGCACGTCAGAAGTGAAAACATAACTGACACGTCTGTCATCTGAGCGTGATGGTCACGCGAGTTCAGTGCTTTTCCCCATACCAAGGTTCCTAAAGAAGTTTTCACTTCAAAAATTGTTAAAAAGGAATTGCGAGTTGCCGATCAGAAGTGTTCATTTTTGAAGAAAGTGATGCCATCTACTAGTGACATCCATCAAACTGACGTCGGTACGATTGGACGAAATTTTGAATAAAGGTTTTCGCCATTGACCTCTATAGGCGTTATAAATTTTCACCTTAATCACAATTACCTATGTTTTTGTTTATTTAACCATATGAATTGCGCAAACAATAAGTACTTTATTGAACTAATTATATTTTTAACGATTAATTAATAAGTAGCTGACGGAACTCAATGTTTAGGTTAGCGCCCTCTAGTGGATCTAAATATGTATTATTAGCGTGATGGTGCGAGTTTAGTGCTTTTTCCACATATCAAATTGCCTAAAGAATTTTTAGAATTTTTTTAGGTGTGTATATCCGTAATCTAGAACCAAGGTCTGGATACGGCTGTGTAATATTTCTCAGAATTTTACTATTATATTATTCATTATTATTAATGGAATTGACAATTTATTAATGAATTGTTTGTTTTTTTTTTGGGTTTTCAATCACACCTTTACCAATTAAGCAAAAACATAAAAAAAATATTTAACTCAAAAACCAGATTAACATGATATGTGTCACAAAAATGACACATATTTTTTTTTCCCCTTGACTTAAAATTATATGATCACAGGACCACCATCTAACGCTATATTTTCCTTTCATTACAAACCTGATTCACATATCCTAAAAAAGCTACCTCTCCATTTGTACCATCCGAAAAGGGTAAAGTAGAACACGTAGCTTGGCGAATCTTAACTAGAGTGACCATCATGACATCAAAAAAAAAATCGAATAGAAAAAGACAAAGACATAAATAAAGTTATAAATTATAAGTTTAACAGAATTTAAATAAATTTTATGAAATACTTTCAATGATTTTTTAAAAACCTATGTAGGTACTAATGCAATATACTGTTTTTGATGATTATTTATCACTACATCATTACATATTATAAAACTAAGTCCCCCGCCGCGTCTATCTGGCTGTCTGTCTGTTTGCGATAAACTGAAAAACTACGTAACGGATTTTCATGTGGTTGTCACTAATAGAGACAGTGATTCATGGGGAAGGTTTAGGTATATAATTTTTTAGATTTTGTGTAAATTGATTGAAGTATGTTGATGATTGTTGAAGATGTCTCTTGCTACCCGTGCGAAGCCGGGGCGGGTAGCTGGTTTATATATATATACTAGCTGACCCGGCACACGTTGTTTTGCCATATTAATTATTTCTAATGAATATTTTGGTAGTCAAATAAAAAATAAGTAACTTAT
Organism: Callimorpha dominula; assembly: GCA_949752705.1. Lineage (NCBI taxonomy): Eukaryota > Metazoa > Arthropoda > Insecta > Lepidoptera > Erebidae > Callimorpha > Callimorpha dominula. The sequence continues at coordinate 5,590,319 of OX457001.1, read as the reverse complement.
TGTGGGGATGGGGTCTATGACTGAAAGAAGAATGGAGCGCTGTGGTCTATTGACGGCCTATAAAAATAACAAAACACCAACCATTCATTTTCTTAATTCAAAGTACTTCATTAACTTAACTGACATATTTAAAGTTTAACAGTGGGAGAGCCATGGTTCGGCACGTATGGGCTGGCTCGAAAGGAGTAATATCATGGCCTCACAGAAAACCGGCAGTGAAGCAATGCTTTATTGTGCTTCGCCAAGCGAGTGAGGTTACCGGTGGCCCTAACCTTCCCTCTCTCTATCTTCCCTTATTTATTAAATTAAAAAAAAATTAGGGGTGGACTACTCTTAACATTAACATTTTGAAAAATAGATGTTGTCCTATTCTCATACCTACCCAATATGCACACAAAATTTCATGAGAATCGGTCAAGCCGTTTCGGAGGAGTTTAATTACAAACACTGCGACACGAGAATTTTATATATTAGATAATAATAAATACCAACGTTTATTCTTATATAATTTATAGACTCAAGCACTACTCAAAGTAAACAATGTACAGGTAAAGGTTTCAACTGCACGGATGGCGCAATGGTTTAAGTGGTCACCTCGCCACTACGCCGCGCCTAGTGTTGTGGGTTCGAATCCCACACGGGACAAAAATTTGTGTGATCCACAAATAGTTGTCCCGAGTCTGGGTTTTTTTGTGTCTGTTGTGTGAATGTTTGTGAAGCCCCCCGCGACACAGAGTTATTTCTAATGCGGGAGTTGTCTTTTTAAAAAAAAAAAAGTAAAGAGTCCTAAAAGCAAAACGTATAAAATGGTACAAGCAAATACCCGGACAGTCCACGGAACATATAAATTATGGTCACACTGACCTCGAGTGAATCTCAGTGGTATGAGAGGTAAATTGGTCTCGTCATCGTCTTCTAAGGCCTGACATTGTGAGAATGGACTTGACCTGTCTAGAGCTTACTTGGATAATCTTGAAAAAGCTCTAACAATACCTTTGCTTATATCTAGAAGGAAACATATTTGTTTGTTTTTTTGTTTATTTTTCATGTAACTGAGATACTAAGCGGTTGCGGATACTTGAAACAACATTTTTAATGTATCCGTTATCAACCTCTTTTATGGTTTATCAAGTTTTTCTATGGTTTTGATTTCTTTACACTTTCTGTTTTATATATCATGAGGCGGAGTTAAAATAACTATGGCATGTAAAATATGACATTTACCCATAAACTTTTGCATATATCTATACAAAACAGGTACATTACAGGTAAAATATATAAGAAATAATATATGTATAAATTCCCCAAAAAAAAGAATCAAGTTTTTAACGGTACGTGGACAGAAGTTCACGCATGACGGAATGCTTTCCACGAGTAGGTCATGGCAGTAAAAGAGTATCGGAGATCTCTGTCATGTTACATTTAAAATGCAAAGGTTACTTTGCATTTTAAATGAAAAGAAAAAAAATTACATTATTACGATAAGTAAAAGTGTCGCATATAGGAAAAACAGTTGCTATAACCAATACATATCATGTATACTCTTCAGCAGAACAACGGAGTATAATATCATAAATTGCTGCGGACCGCTATTACATTGTAATTCATTTCCGATGTTGAATCTTATGCCAAACATTTCATCCCGATGAAATAATGGCCTAGCGATCTTCAATAAACCTTAAACTTACATAATGTTTTATGCGCTTGTAGAATTATTCCTCTTGGATGGTCATAGTCATAAGGCAAGCATTTATTATGCATCGCATCTCTTTCATATCTACTCGCACGAGGTGAGAAAAGCTTTTATCGTATATGGAATCAGGCGGGCTTTTAACGCGTTACACTTGTTTAGCAACATTATTTGTTTATCGCAATATTAATACATAGTAAAACAAGATTTTCAACTTTCCTATATATAAATTCACGTATGCTATCTAAGGAGGCAGAATACTTCTATTTGTGCTTATGATCGATTTGAATAGCGGTATGATGCTCGATGCTTGTCTATATCAGTACCAAAGTAATTATGTCAATAATGTCATTACGATACTTATCAAACTAAATTCCTAACACTGTTAAGTAGATTTCGAAGAAAGGTCTACCTATTGGTTTTATACCAGTTGTCGAGTTTTCCAAACATTTATTTACTGGAGGTCTAGTTATTATCCCTAGACCCTAAAACAACCGCCAGTTAAAAAGTTTATATATATATATATATATAAACTTTTTATTATACATATATATATCTATATGTATAATAAAAAATAAAAAAATAAATATATATATATATATATATGTGTATGTACCTCAATTTTACCGGCACGATAGAGGTCGCAATTATGCACCGATTGCTTTGGGATATTCCCCCAAAAGGGGGGAATGGATTGCAGATTTTCAAAAAAATAAAATCACACGAAGTTTAGCTCTGCGGGCCTGCTGCGGGCCCGGTTTTTTTTTATTGGGTATATGTTTTATTACATTAGTACAGCAGTAAAAATTTGAAAGATTTCAAATTTGCGCTTACAGTTAATAACTGTAAGCGCGAAGACAATATTGGCAATTTACTTGACAATACCTCTCTCGTAATACTCGGGATGGTACTGTGGAATAATGTAACGTTCTGAATTTGAGAAAAATGTTCTTAGTTCTTCTTGTTATCTGTTAGTTTGTTGTTTATCTATTATTGTGTACCTAACTGTTATTACGCTATTCAGTGAAAAGAAGAATTCCAATTATTAAAACGAACTAGCAAGGGATTAGCGGAAAGTCATGATGATGCCATGCAAGATTGAGACGCAAATAATCAAAGAGACTATTTAGTAACTACTCTACAGAAAGTAAGTGAGAATAGGCAATGGAATACCTCACTTTAAAATAATTTAATTTTACCAGACAATCTAATTATGGGTAGGACGTTAGTAGCCAATTGCAGATTACAGGAAAAGAAATAAGAAAAAAAAAGGGCAAAAAGAAAATTATAGGAATCCACTTTCGTTTTAGTGTGAAAATAATTAACTTATTCGTTACATAATTTATAGCTACAGAACAATGAACTTTATCGTAGTTGGCACGCGATCAAAAGTATTGGGCGGAATATCTTGCTCTATGTTTCTTGTAAATATGTGTGGTTGTTTGATATACATTATGTATTACAATTGGACGTAGAAACGCAAAAAGGATTCAACCCACAGTATGGTCGAAAATGAGCTGAATATGCCAAATTAGTATATTTTTATTTTTATTTTATTTTATTTGGGATGCTTACGGCTTAAATAGTTATATAATGACATTCGTTGTAGCAGATGCCAATTACAAGCTTCAACATTTAAATATAGGAGCTATATTTTCTATTAGTAAAAACACTCTAGTCAAAATATATTAATTTGACCTTTTTATTAATATGGGGTACCAACCCACATCTATGACACGTTTTTATTTTAATTTCGCAAAAACAATCCAACTTTATTGGATCATTATAGACATATTTTACGATATTGAAAATGGTCAACAATTTATAACTTAAAAAGAATCCAATCCTCCTGGATCGCTTTTAATAAATGAATATATTACTTTTAATAAATAAATAAATTAGATTTATATAATTTTGTCAAGAAACGATTTTGTGCCACTATGGCCAAATGTAAAGGAAATACCTCCAGTTAAATTAGAAGATTTAAAGTCGATGTTTCATCTGATCCCTAAAAATTATTAACTTTTTACAAATCTCTCAAAAATTTACTGTTTTATTACATTAGTCCATAATTACAAAACAATTTTGCCATGTTGGATCGTTATTGCAAAATTAAATATAAGCTAAGCATAATTGAAAATAGCTTTTAGCTAAAACGATCCAACCCCACATTTACTTAAATATTTCTTAAAATATTTATTTATTCCCAAAAAAACTTATTTTTTATAAAAGGACCACATTTTTTACAACTATGTCCCAAATCATCAAAATCACAAAATAGAATATCCATGAGCAAACACAATTTAAACTTCAATCTTCATTATGTTAAAAGTGTAATTTTGTGGGTGGGATCCTTTTTGCGTATCTACGTCCAATTTCTTCGACGTATGAACTCAAAATTAAAAGTAGGTACAACTAGGTCACTTCTTATCAAAGTAAGCTTAATGTGGGTATAAATTAATTAGAGCTGCAAAAGCTACTTATGCTTTAAGTATAAAGGTAGAAATTTGCAACTTCGCTAAATGGCGTTAATTTAATGCAATATAAAGTTTTCTGTACAAAAATGTATGCGTCACATCGTGTATGTATGCAGGAATTGCTCATGTAAAACACTTATACTGTTACATATATTTATTATATATTATATTTTATTATATATAATAAATAAAAATATATTATATTATTTATTATATATTTGTTTCTAAGAGAAATAGCACAAACTCAAAACAAAATCTTTACGATTACAATCGTCGTCGTCTTCTTCCGTAGATAGTTCTATACTATTTGACCCAAAATTACAGTAAATAATACATTCTAGCATTGCATAAAGCTCAAGACCATTCATATTAAGTAATTTTATCATAATAAAGTACTTCCATTTACTTTTTTTTTGTAAATGTGTAGATTAAGTCTCAAAGAATAATTATTCTGTTGATTTTCCAAACCAACAAGCGGGACAACTATCTTACGGTTTTACGACGAAAGGCATAGCAATAGTATTATAATTATAACACTCTCTCACCCTGTTGAGCATTTAAGAATAAATGGGGTAGGAATCTAACACAGTATCCTGCATACAGTATAACGGCAACAAAACTGTGGAAGTGTGGACAATATTATGACTCAGTATGCCATGCTTTAAAGAACTAGTTGGGTAACTCTTCTAATGTTATTTGGTACCTAAGTCTAAATAAATAAAAAAATATATCTGTGTGTACTTACCTAGTTCTTATATAATGATTATTTTATAATCCATTACATTGGCAGTTTCTAATAAGAAAAAATGGTGGCTCTAGTGGATTTTCAAATAAATATTTGCTTTAAACGAAATTGTTTAATATTAGAATAAAATTCTTAAGGCTTATTAAAAACTGTATTATTTTTCTTTTCTATTTTATGTTAATATTGTGTTAATATTATGTTAATTTGTAGGAAGGAAGTTTTCTTTTAAATCGTTACAAAGCGTCTTGATACAAATGAGGTTGGTTTTCATGTGGGTTGAAGTCTTTCCTTTGTTATGATTTAAATTATAAACTTAGTATATTAAGTTTATGATTTAAACTATGAAAAGTAACTGACAGAATTATTTTAAAGAAACCCTTGCAACATAGTTAGTCTATGAGTAGAAGAAGAAATACATTTTTAAATAGGTCATTTATAACTACTCTATTCACCTATTGAATATCTGAATCCCGGAAACGGCTCCAACGATTTTCATTAAATTTTGTATACAGATACAGTTTTGCATTTTAAGTTCAACTGCATAATTATATTTCCGGTAAAAAAATAATTAAAAGAAAATTTCGATTTCATAAAAAGCTAACGAGCGAAGCTCGGTATCCCAGGTACTATATATAAACAGAGGATACAGTAGATCAAAAATAATAACAGTTAATATGTTTACCCTCAAACACCATTTTCAAAAAAAGGAAAAAAAGTAGATTATCTTCTATATAATAATACAAGAGAATTCTTTGTGTCCCTTTTCGCTCATGGAGGAATTTTTCTAAACTTTAAAAATATACAAAAACTACTACAAATAGCTACAGGGGTCCAGAATGTGTTAACTTGTGACGTACGAAAGTCTATACAACGACAGTTCAAGTTACACTAGACGAAGATAATTGTATTAATGACAAAATAAAATTAATGATAATGAATTATAGTCGAAGTTCGACCACCAGGCGATCTCTAGTTCTCATAATACTGCCACAAAAGTACTCACGGGAATAACAATATTTATAAATTTGGTTGCTTTTCGAATGCAGTATTGAAAACACAAGTAAATACTTATTATGTTTGCAGTGCTGAGTTTTGATACTGACTATAAATTATTACACCATTATTAGGGAAGGATTTAAATTAGACTTAAAACAAAGGATCAGAGTTAAACCATTATAATATTAAAATAACTGTGTTAAATGACGTTATCCCTAGTTGACAGTATCTAAGCAGGATATCAATCCCATCCCACTAATATTAAATTTGAAAGTTTGGATGGATGGATGGATGGATGTTTGTTACTCTTTCACGCAAAAACCACTGAACCGATTGCGATGAAACTTGGAATGTATGTAGCTGAAGACCTGTATTAACGCATAGGTTACTTTTTATCCCGATATTCCCACGGGATCGGGACTTCGACTTCGAAACCGCGTTTCGCTGCTAGTTTATTCATAAATATACTCGTACGCAAATAATAACAATAGAAAGTGAAAATCTAAAACATTTTGAAGTCGATTAATACACTATATTGTTACGGAAATAACTCTATACATTTTGAATTGCAGGTAAACAAAGTAAATTAACTTATTTGCTAAACGATAGGCTTAATTTAAATAATACATGTATCCCCTTAAACTCTGGTACATATATTACGAATTTTTTTTAAGGGTTATCATTATGAATTTATTTCTGGCTTGAAAACCGAAATGCTATGTTATGAGGCAACATGAAAACCGTTTTAGAGATCATGAACATTGATGACTATGTAGCCCCCAGGGTTGAAGGGGGGAGGGGGGAGGGTAGAAGGTTTTTTCACTCGTAACAGAGTTTTAAAAAATTTGTTCGTGACTTGCGATACAAGTTTTTCGATTCAGCGATGTAGACTATAACTTTACTTTTTAACTGAAATGAATTTCTGATGAAATGATTCGAATAGTTTTTTATTTTAGTTTATATAATTTGATAGAAGGAACAGAAGACGGCACGAGGACCTGACGGTGTGAACGTCAGATGTAATGGTCACGCCTCTGATTTGAAGAAGTCTGATTATATTTATTTGAATGTGAAAGTATTTAGTTTAGCTTCCGATATCATTAATTAAAATCCACACCAAGCTATCATCCCTTTCTCGAGTATACCTCTCCAGGCCCTAGCAAAGTCTGACAGCATATAACAGCCTACCCTTGCTTCTATTCTTATAGACCTCACGAGCTTGTTCTACTGTCATTAAACCGTTTTTAAACATTTGCTCACCGGTTTCGGGTATTTCTGACCTGACCTGAGTTTTATTGAACAATAAAACCATTACGTCATTGAAAAATTAAAAACTATTAGAAATTTCGCTTTGTTTACTTGAACCGGATTCGCAAAACTCCAGTAATGATAACGTGTTTGGTCATGGGCGTCACCAGGCCGTTTGGGTATTTTTTCTAGAGGTTTTTATGAATTGAAAACTTCTTTAGGCACGTTGGGCACTTTTCGTCATAGAATTCCTTTTTTTTTTCTATTTTTAACTCTACACATCTCACATACGGCCGTCTGATCCCAAGCTAGGTAGAGCCTGTACTATGGTACCTAGACTGCTGATAAATATACTTATATATTACTATACATATATATTATAGATGATTACACTCAGACACAGAACAAATTATCGTCCTCATCACACAATTACTTGTCCTGGGGGGAAATCGAACCCACGACCTCTGGCTTAGCAGTCAGGGTCACTAACCACTAGACCAACGGGCCAGTCATATTCGGCCTTGATCTTTTCAGTGTGAGTTAATATTCATACCAAGTACTATTAAACTATTTTAAATAAATGTCTTAAATAAACCATCAGTAACGCATTATGTATGTCAAAAGTTTATCACTCCTGTGTTTACACACATTAGCTAATATATTTTTACAAGGAATTCAGTTCGCTCACATTCGGCTATTGAATAGGCTTTCAAGCTCCAATAGAGATTGATGACTAACTTACAAGATCTCGTCTCAGATAGGACCTTATAAGGAAAGTTTCATGATTAATTAGAAGAAATTTCCAAAATGTACGTGTATCTTATTTTCTGTTACAATAAATATGTGTTTGACAGAGCTTAGCCCGCAGAGGTAGATTTCGTGTTTTTTTTTTTTTTTTTAATCTGCCCCCCCTTTTGGGGAAATATCCCCCATTCACGAACTTAACCTTCCTTTCTGCCCTGTTGATTTGGCGTCCAAGTTTCAAAGCAATCGGTGCATAATTGTGACCTCTAACGTGCCGGTAAAATTGAGGTATATACATATATACATAATATATATATAAACTTTTTAACTGGTGGTTGTTTTGGGGTCTAGGGATCATAACTAGACCTCCTGTGAAGAAATATTTGGAAAACTCGACAACTAGTACAAAACCAATAGGTAGAATTTCTTCGAAATCTACCTAAAACTTATTTTGTTTGGCTGTGAGGATTTTATACATACAACTAACACAATCGCACATATACTTGCACACTGTACTTTGTGTCTGACCTATAATTACCGTATTGTTCCTGTTTTGCTTCAAGCAGTCAGCGACTCCGGGGAAGGGTAAAAGGGTCTAGCCTGCTCTTCCAATTACTCCCTAAGGTCTAATTATAAAGTAAATGCAAACGATGCGGGAAGCTACCCTTTAGTAAAACGTGTAGTAAAAACTAAATTACCTGTAATCCTAATAAAGTTTTAATGCTTTTGGAAATTTCTTCAGTTTGGAGAAACTTTCAAATAAGGGCGATAAGTGTTAGTGAGAAGAAGTTTAGAATGTGAGGCCTTGGAAACTGTTTTAAAGAATTTATAATTGTTTTAACTATCAAAAAACCTAAGAGTTATTTGCTGTGTTTCACTTGTTTTATAGATACAGGTATATCTTATTTCAATTCTCTAGATATCACGCTCCTTGGAAACGTTCCTTACAAAGCTTTCTTAAATAGTTTGAAACAGCGTTATACAACAAAAGGGAAAATCTGACAGTTTAGACAACCCTTTGTGTGAATTTACAAAGAGAAGGCTTAGACGATTGATGTGATTGAAACGTTTGTTATCAGATAGCTTTGCATGTTCTTAAACGATTTATCCTGAACGTAGAACAGTCAATATATTTGTTTTGAAATGGTTACACGACTCTCCTTTGCGAGTCTTCGGCGACATGCGGATTATTCCTACTAATCATTTGATCAACAACTACTGTGTGCTTTAAAAATAAAAACATTTTTTGGGGTGTTATCTCTAGAAAATTTCTGAATTAAATGGCACAAATTAATTTGTATTTTGTGCATTTTTTTAATTATTTTAACTCATAATTTATGAAAAAATATCTATGATAAATTTACCCTAACATGATTGATACATATGCGATTCACCCTCAAATTTAATATTATAAAAAAATATGGGATCACCACCACGGCAAAGTGGTGTACCCCACTCATTTTATAGGATATTTACAGAATCTGTATGCTTTCAGCTTGAAGCCAACCTACGTCTTGAAGTGAGACGTTATACTTTTTTTATATTTCTTTTTTTCATTGATGTTGTAAACTCATTGACGTTACAAAAAAGCTTTGTGAGTTAAAGATTTATATTACAATGGATGATACTGATTAAAGGCTTCAAATTATCACATTATCGGAATAAGTGCGGTTTTATTTGAACTTTTTGATTATTTGTATCTAGTATGCCTTCGCTAGGGCTACTCACTTAAAAAAAAAATAAATACGAATAATGAAGCTTTTAAAATTAGAAAAAGTTCCAGAAATTCATGACGTTCATGACAGCGAAAACATGTTTCGCCTAAATTCTGCCCATTATAAAAACGTCTGCCCCTTTTTTAAAGTTAATACCCATGTTTCAATCACGTACACAATCTGTTTGCGGGTCAAATCTTAACGATATCCGTCTACCTAGCACGAAAATGTAACATATTCACTCGTCACTTTTTAACAACCCGGCACTCGACCAGCACCGCCTGCCTTCGTGCTGTTGAGGTTTCTTTATTTGGACTTCCATACATATGCGTTCCATACATTCGTAACCCCACCAGATCTCCCTGCATGCAAGTAGCCCCTTCGTGGACGAGTAGAGTGGACCCCTCAGTGACCACCCGCTTAGCTCGCGTTGAGCGTGAGTTGGCAACGCACCGGTTCCGAGTGAGCCAATTTTGTTTGTAAAATTACAAATCACGAGTAGAACTGATGAAAAACGTTCACCGACTACTCGTCAATTCGTTGATATGCGATGTTGATTAGTTGACCAAATTGTCAAAATCTGATCACGAAAAAATCATATCTCAATTAATTACTAGTTTCTGACTTGCCAAAACGAATACCATCCCGAAGCGGATATGAGCAATAAAAATTCCATATCTCAGATAACATCGTTAAGGCAATTTTCCATCGTTTCCATTACCCCATTAAGTCCAGCGCACATTATAGATGCAAAAGTTGCAAAACTTCCTTATCTGCAAGCTAAAACGATAAGCTGCGGATGTGAGACAGCAAATTGTCGCCGTTACTGCATAAGCCCCTTACGATTAAAGGTTAGACCACTATAATTTTGCGGTCTTTGTGATTACGCTAAACTATCTAATGTTTATGCTAACTCTATGTTTTTCATTCAAAATATATGTATACAGAAACGCGGGAATAGTACAAACAGCATGTGGAATGTGCTCTTCTTAAAATACGAAGTACAGACAAACAAATTACAAGTTGTTTATAACAGAAAAAAAAACGTCCCATACATACATACCTATATACGGAATTTTTCTTAGTTATTTACTGCTTTTTTGTTGTATTGGGTATAGTCAGTAAAAGCAATGTATGTTAAATGATAAATAAATAAATATATAGGCCTCTCCTAATCTGAATATCCTAGACACAAAAAAACATTAATTTACTGCCTCTTCGTTTGGTTACGAGAATATAAATTATAAGAATCCTAAGAGTATGTCATGTAACCAAATTATTTATAACACATTGTTTCATGTTAAAAACTTAGATACACAAGCATTTCCCTGTTTAAAAATAAATCAATAAATAAATTATGTATAAATACGGGAATTAACGCGATCACGAAATAGGTATTACATACCTCTGAATTGCCAGTGTAAGCTGGTCGAACAGTCAGGTAATTCAGAGGTATGCAACACCTATTTTGTGATCGCATTATTTTCCGTATATCAGAGGGGCTCGTGGTTAAGCGGTAACCGTGTAGGTTCACACATTACAAAGTTAAGTAATACTAGCCAGGTCAGTCTAGGATGGGTGACCATTCTTAACACATTGAGACCCCTCCGTGCCTCGGAGAGCACGTTAAACCGTCGGTCCCGGGTGCCATGGAAACATCTGTGGCATTTGTTACGGGTAGTTGGAGCCCTAAAAACTCCGACAACCTGGTCTAACTACGGAACTTTGATATCGCCTAGTACTTGGGTTGTGGAGGTCTGATAGCAGTCGCTTCACGTAAAATATCAAAGTTCGGCCGTATCGTAGTTAGATCGAAAGCCGACCCCAACTTAATTGGGAAAAGGCGCGGAGGATGATGATTAATTTCCGTATACCATTACATTAACGTAAAGAGAATTCTTTGTACCACTTTTTAAGAAATTTTTCCGAATGTAGTGAATTTTGGAATAAGTATTTACAGTATATATATAGAAGAAGTGCAGAAAGCCAAAATGTTTAAACAATATATCTTACAACCTTAAAAATTACGTGATAACTTCCTAATGGAATTACACGCGTCCAGTATATGTGATTACCTGTCATGGTAAGTAAGTCTATACAATGACAGCTCAAGTTATACTGGTCAATGAAAAACCCATGGTTGAAATTCGACCACCACGCGATCTCTAGTGTACATAATTATATAATTTACCGTGAAAGTTTAAAAGTTAGTATAGGTTAATAACTGCCCCCTAATAATCTTACCCCTTTATGTATGAACTATGAGTTAGTTCTTAGATTTAAGTTGCTCCTGTCCGGTGACTTACCTAAGTTCGCGCAACTTTATTTCATTTTTCTGTAACCTAAAAATACACTTTTTGGTAAATGAATTGTTAAGTTATTTCTTAACGGAGGTGTGGAAGCGCCAAAAGAAAACTTAAAATATTCCCTTATTACATCCTAAAAATGAAAAATTGTCAACCGCTATAATTCATAAGTACTAGGACAGCATAAAACGCAAGCGTGCTCACACACTTAGCTTAGAAGACGGCACGACGACCCGTCGACCCGCTATGAGAGTGTGAGAAGCAATTTTCCGTTACTTTACACCGAGTTATGGCTGTGACTGCGCGTAAAATGAGACATCAGAGCGTCGGGGACCCAGATATGAGTGCCTTGATTATGTTACCCTAATATGGGGTAAGGAACCGCGGCCCCTAACTAATGAAGGCTGGGCTAAAATAAATAAGGTTAGAGGAAGGTAAGAGAATTTTAATATCTTAGAGATATGAACTTGGATTTAATAAGTGTTAGTAAAATTTCGGCATCGATCTTATTAGAATGTCTTTATTGGGTACATTGCATATAATCAGTGTCTCATTGCCTTTGCAAACATAATTGAGTAGATGCCTAAGGCGTGACGTCACGCCTCAGTATTTCATACAAAAATGTAGGGAAGCTACCGTTTTGACGTTTACTAAAAAGATACTGAATTGACTTGACAGTTGTCTACCCTTTTATGTAAGCGGTGGGGCCTGTTAAAAGGACTTTAAAAGTATGTAATAACGAGAGTTAAAAAGGTATATTTATTTAAATCATTAATGATAAGTTATCGTGACATTATGGTGTCTTAGTCCCTGTACCCGATGTCGGTGATCTACTATTTTTTATATTATAGAAAGAAATAATAATAACTTCACACATCTCACACACGGCGGCCGTCTGATCCCAAACTTGGCAGAGCCTGTACTATGGTACCCAGACTGATGATAAACATACTTATATATTTCTAAATACACACATACCACTTTTACAAAACAAAGTCACCCGCCGCGTCTGTCTGTCTGTCTGTTTGCGATAAACTCAAAAACTACTGGACGGGTTTTCATACGGTTTTCACCAATAGGTATAGCAATTCATGAGGAAGGTTTAGGTATATCAATTGTTAAGGTTTTGTGTAAATTGGTTGAAATATGATGATGATTGTTGAATATCTCTCTGCTACCCGTGTGAAGCCGGGGCGGGTTGCTAGTTATAGATAAATTAAACTGCACACATTGTGCAAAATTTCATTAAAATCGGTTCATTAGCTTAGGAGTTCATCGTGAACAAACAACGCGACAAGAAATTTTTATATAATAAGTAAATGTTGAAATATAAAATAATGAGTGGAGTTTCTTGTTCAGCCAGTCCAATAAAAAAACTACAAACAAACAGCATTATTTGCATTCTGTAGAGGGATGATCTTTTTAGGGAATGGAACAAGTTTGGTAACTCGCTAGTTTCTAGGCATTTACAAACTCTTGTTCGCCTCTTTAGGCAATATAACAAACATACATATAACAAACAGTGATATTTTGTCTAGGCAGCAGACCGCCTCCTCCCTACAAAATATCTTTTTTTTTTTTTTGTTTTTTTTTTTTTTGTAAGTATACATATTAACTAGTTTGGTTTTGCCAACAGTAATGACAAATTCGTGTCTGCTATCGCAACAGTCTGATAGTTGCTTTAGTCCGCTTTGCACATAAGCCAACTAATCCAGTCCGACATCCGAATATCTGTCGCGACCAGCGGAAAAGATTCGTCGTCCGTTGTTCTTCCCTTGCCATGTTTCAACTAGTTTATATTGTTTACTAAATCCTGGCGATTAATTATTGTAATAATATCAAAACTGGAATAAGAAGTCCCTTATTTTTTACGAAAATTCTTTAAGAATAAAATGTGCTGAGATGGCCTTAGTCAAATATATAGATTTTGTAAACAAAATATTTATAAAAGGCCACGCTAGCACTCGAGATGGGACAATAGAAATGCGAATGAACAGGTTTTCTTTTATTATTTGACTTTTAGACTGATTATGTTGAAATATTAATCTTGCAAAATTTTATTATTCATGACTCTTTATAGTGTATGATGGATGGACTGCGTGAAAAGGGATAATGTCTAGATAGGCAGTATGCGAATACTGAAATGACGCATGATAGAGTAGAATGAAATGGAAGAAGTAAAGGAAGCGCCTGTTCCAAATAAATCCTACTAATATTATTAACGTGAAAGTTTGTGAGTATGGACGTATGGATGTTTGTTACTCTTTCACGCCAAAACTACTGAACCGATTGCGATGCAACTTGGTATGTAGATAGCTGGAGACCTGGATTAACATATAGGCTACTTTTTATCCCGATATTCCCACGGGATGGGGACTTGCGCGGGTAAAACCGCGGGGTGCTGCTAGTATTACAATATTTTAGGAAAATGGTGAGTCTCTGTAGGCCATGTGCTGAGGTTGAAAATCTGATTTTGAATGTTCTTCGTCATCTACTCTTATCGTAATATTTGAAAGACATCATCCAGGATAATGTGCGTAAAAAGTTATCAAAGTCCGGCTATACAATTAACTTAATTTTAAGCGAAATGACATAGGATATTTTACTTTTACGTATGCTTGTTTGACTAGACGTAAAAAATATCTGTATACTATCATACTTAAAGAAAAAATTGTTCGTTTGAAGTAAAGAGGCACAACAATCTTACGATGAGATAGATAAATAGATAGATATACTTTATTGCACACCAAATATCACAAAAACAGTCATGAGTATAGTCGGGTTACAGATAAAATAAATTGTTACCTTAATATCTAGGACTTGTTTGGTTTATGTTGACTCTGCATTAGTAAAGTCTAGACGAGAAAGCATTTCATTTTAGCACATATATAAAGTAATGACCAATATAACAGATAAGGGTCAATTTCGTGGATTTTCATATTATAACTATTTTGTAGGTATATCCTATCTACTTTAACATATTTATCTACTCTGCTTGCTGAATGCTTAAAAACAGAGACTCATCACTTTGTCACACCGCTATCGCTATTTCTATTAATTGACAAAATAATTAAAAAAAATGTTTTGAGACTACGAAGATACTTTTTGATTAAAAAGATGGAATATTATCAATATACTTTTATCCAACTTTCAGCCAACTTGTTATGTATAAATTGGCAGTTGGACAAGAAATTAAAAGTCTTTGTCTTACACAAGGCAATAATATTAAACATAAAAAGAAGTAGCATTGGTGTAAGGCAATAAATTTTAAAAACACAGCCCGATTGCGGTCCACGTAATGGGTTAGGCATAATTTAATAAGAAAGTTAAATAGGATTTTGCACTTTATCTACTGAATAATTGATAGATTTATTTACTTTTATAGATATACATTAAGGGTGTGAAAATAACTTGTACGTTTTAAGAGCAACTCAAATAGAAAAACGATTTCCTGGAAAATGTTCAAAGCCTTCGCAATTGTCGAACACTCCCATTAATGGAACGTAAAATTGAATCATTCGGCGCTAAGTGAACACCGTGTAGTATTTTTATTGAAACAACCCCTATAAACGTGTTAAGTATTTGTTTTCACAGAAAATAGGATTTCCTACTCAATTTTGTATTAGGAAGGAAAAGTATGTAGGTACCTCTGTTTATTGCTTATGACCGGTTTTTTACAAAGGGATGTTGACAACTTACAAAACGGTGCGTTATAAGACGTCAATGTCTGAGCTATAGGTTTGCTGTTTCAGGATCGCAGGATAGAAATTTCATAGGTATATTTTCTTCCTAATAGAAAATGGACATAAAATTTCCAATTATCCCTACTGGTAGGGATATATGGAACAGGCATAGACATAAAATTTCCAATTATCCCTACAGGTAGAGATATATGGAACAGGCGTGAACATAAAATTTCCAATTATCCCTACCGGTAGGGATAGATGGAAAAAAAATTCCAGCTATCCCTACCAATCGGGGTAACTTGGTAGGGATATATGGAACAGGCGGTAATTTTTAGTTTACCGACTTTAAATTTTTTTTTTATCTATTCTGTAACTTGGCAATCTGTGTTAACACGATAAGCCATTCAGATGAGGTATCTTGATATAGGTCAAGATACCTCATCTGAATGGCTTATTCTGTGGAATACATAGGTATTTTAGCAGAAGGTATTCTTACCCCCAAGATAAGTTCAAATATTAATACCTGCACTTAATGTCGCTTAACCAAGAAAGAATTTCACCGTCATAACTGCATTCACTGATGAACATTTATCCGATAGTAAAATATTTGCATTCAATAGGTATTATCGTCCCGTATGGTTCGCCCGTATCACTTACAGTGTTGCACACGTAATGTTTATATTGTTTTGATAAAAACCCTTATTATACTTTCCTTTTGTTTGTATGAATGCCAGAACGAGTAGGCTAACTTTAATTCTTGTGGTACGAGAAAGGGTCGTATTACATACATAATAATTACATAATAATATATTCTGAGAAAATTTTCATAGTTTTAAATATTGCATTGTATAGGAGCTGTTTTAAAAAAAATAAAAAATTTAAACACGGAATTTAGGAATTCACTCGTATATTAGAGGAAAATGAAAATTGTAAGCTTTTCATCTTTAAGACGAACGGAAAATATACCTATTTTTATAGAAAAAAAGTGAAAGTGTTGGAGGTATGGCTGTTTAGACAAGGACCTTTCCATGATTGTTATGAGGCAAACAGGACTCACGAGACACGACTCTGCAAGGACGCAGTGCTTTACATGATCGAGTTTTAGGGTAGGCATACGCTGTGAGGCTGATAAAGAGTATGGTGTGCTTTACTGCATAAACTATACATAAATATATACTCTGTTATCTAGTACAGTAGTACTAGATAACAGAATATATATTGATGTAAGTGGGCGTACCCAGCTTTTAGCATAGGGGGGGGTCAAAATTTGTTTTTGTCGGTTCAGGCGGGGGCAAATCAAACATTTAACTCAAAATTACCTTAGTACTACGTATTTGCTAAAACCAGTAAATTTTTCAACTGTTAATATGTATATGGTCATGTATAACTTACATCTATTTTATTACATAACCGAAAAGATGTAGCGTAAAATTAAAATCACATGGGTCAAGCATGACGAGGTCAATAACCTTAGCGGCACTTTGATTTTACGTCAACAATATAAATAAATCCGTATTAGGGGTGTCCGTTAATTCGTTCTCCATTTTTTAAATATATTTTGACAGCTAAATGTGTTTGAGTGGGTTTTGTCGCCCACACACGGCCTCCTTTGAGCATTTTATGTTAATAATAAATTGTAGATAAACTATACAGATAATGATGGGGATATATTTTTATTGGAACATAAAAACATTATAAATAGATCCTAAATATTAATATTGTGGTATATCGAGAAGTACCTATCATACTTCTTACGTTAATACGTGTACATATTATATTATAAAGTTAAATCAAACAAATACTAAAATGATGGGGTTTTAATCAACAATCAGAATTAATCAACTCACATACACAGAATTATGTTAGGTATTTGGAAAGAGCAAGATAGAAATATATTATTAATTATTACATAATATATATACGTACTAATACAGCTTTTTGATTAATATCAAATAGGTACCAAAGTGTTAAATTTAAGTTGTAACTCGATTCGCCATTACAGGCCTTGAGTGTTATATTTAAATAATAGTACGAGGTTCCTAATATTACGTCAATTCAATTCAGTTCAAATCAATTGCTTTTTGTGCAAACTTGGAGTATAAAAGAGATATAGACCATTACAAAATTATTACATCGATTTTCAAGCAGCAGACAGTACCTATGTAGCCTCTTTCAGCTTTTACTTGGACTAATGCGCTACTGCAAGGCACTAAATATCTTACTAGGTCTCATAAACCCTTAATACCTATTTATTAGTAATGACTTCTAGTTATAGTATTATGTCAAGAATAAGTTTCCAAAATGCACCTTCACCATAACACGACATTAACCACGACTCCAATCAAATAAATGTTTATAATAATACTGAAACCGAATCTTACTAATAATACAAACGTGAAAGTTTGTGAAGATGTATGGATGATTGTTCCTTTTACGTGCAAAAACTACTGAACCGATTTCGTTGGAACTTGTTATGTAGATAGCTGGACACCTGGATTAACACATAGGCTACTTTTTATCCCGATATTCCCACGGCATAGGGACTTTCGCGGGTAAAATCGCGGGGCATAGCTGGTTTATAATAAAACTAGTACAACGATGCTAAGTAAGTCACATATTAATACGTAAATGAGTTACGAGTGCAAATCAAACACTTTACCGCGGTCAGTGGAAATAAGGAGTTTATAAAAGTTTTAAATTAAAACTGGCTTGCCTCGCAATATAAACTTTCATGGAAAGTTCTAGATTACTCCTTGTAAATGATTTACCTATATTTTATACTTCACGTAGTTGTGAACATTGAATTGAAACACCGCATTTGGTATTATAACAGTTAGCCCTGCTGTAAAAGGAAATAAGCTACATTCTTACACGTCTCGGTCACAATAAATAAAGTAGTGTTTACTGTACACAATACCATAATGTATTCATTATTAATGAAATGTGGGACGATTTTCTGTTGAAGCTAGTGCTCCCTTTGAATCAGATGAAAAGGAAGTGAAATCGGGTTAGACGTGCTGCGGCCGACAATGTGCCTCGAGAGAGTCGATGTTCAATAGTTTTATGTTAAGAGTAATTTCTTATATTTGTTTGCTTGCAGGATGAAATGGGTATGAAAGCTTTAGAGGTAAATGTATTCAGCTTTAGTTCATTAAGACATTTTGTAATAGACAAGCATGGCGTCTAATACATGATATTTGTTCATCATTTTATTGTCATTTTCAGAGCGGTTACGCAAATTTTAATATGCGTAGTAAATGAATGTAAGCCATTTATTCAAGTCTCCTGGAAAACGTTTGAAACCTTTTTAAATTTTGAAACGGGGTTTCATTTGTGCTTGTGGTTACTTATATAGGTAGTTATAAATACACAAGAATTGCTTGTTTAAAAAGTTATTAGATTAACATACTTCGTGTTATATAGCCTATAGCCTTCCTCGATAAATGAGCTATCCAACAATAAAATATTTTTTTAATTCGAACCCGTAGTTTATGAGACCAAACAAACAAACAAACTCTTCAGCTTTATGATATTAGTATAGATTACCTGTAAATTTCAGTAGAGTGATGCAGATAAGTCCCTCTAGCTACCTCTGCCACCTAGTGCATTACAACTTCTATCCTCGTTTACCAACTCTGGCTGACTCAGCAGCAGCAACACGACATGATGACCAGCATGACGCTAATAGTACTCTCTAGATGTGGCTATCTATTAACTGGAACGATGCATGTTCGCATATATTAAAGTTTACTAAGCACTTGAATGGTAAAAATATTTTCTTTTTTTATGGTATAGGGGCAAACGAGCAGACGGGTCAATTGATGGTATATGACTACCGCCGCCCATGGGCACCTGTAACTTAAGAGTCACAAGTGCGTTGCCGCCCTTTAAGGTGGGAATAGGGGAAGAGGGGAAGAGCGGGAAGACGGGAGAGGGGGTTAGACAGGAGGAGAGGGGGGTGAGGGGAAGGACGGGAATAGAGGACAGGGAAGGGTTAGGGCCTCCGGTAACCTCAAACACAAAGTTAGTAACACCTAGTAAACACCTAGTTTATATATAATTCGTCATCGCAGTCTATAGTAACCTTATTGTTTAATTTCAAACACTGAACCATGTGTTAAGGAAGGCACAGTGTAAAACTTTACATATTAGTCTAACTCATACATAAGTCATAATGCTTTATAATAATTGTAATCTCTGTTCAAAGAACTGAAAAGTGTAAGTCTTCTTTACTGAGTAATATTCCTAATATAAAAATAATACTTTATGAATATCATACACTAGCTGACCCACGAAACTTCGTTTTAACATCTTTCATTGATGCTCCGCTCCTATTGATTGTAGCGTGATGTTATATGTAGAATTTTTCAATTCGAACCAGTGATTCCTCAGATTAGCACGTTCAACCAAGCAAACCAACAAACTCTTCAGCTTTATACTAGTGTAGATTATTTGGAAATCATTTTTAAAATAAGACGTTTTAATAGTAACGGAATGATGTTCCTATGACAACGATGTTATCGTCTAGGGATCTCCTTGTAAGTTAATTTCGAATAATACACTTTTAACAATTTAAATTGGCTGAGTTAGAGGGCTCGGACTGCCAAGCAACATCATCAACATTAAAAACTATGATCAATAATACTGATCTTATAAATAGAAGTATTCTCTGCATGACTTCAATAATATTTAACAAACTGCCATCTGATTTATCCCTTACTCAAAATGTACATGAGTTTAAAAGTAAATTAAAAAATATGTTAATAAAAAGGTATACTACAGTGTAAAGGAGTATCTGGAAGATAAATGTTTTCAATCTCACTATGATAGTTTATATTGTGATATTATTTGTTCATTTTAACAGTTTATTATTATTTGTATGTTTAGATAACCTATTTATGATTACTTAATGTGACATATTGTTTGTTTGTGTTTATTTTCCATTTATCATATAATGTGTTAACTTTATTGACATGATTTAATATCTTTATAAAGTAATATATTAACTTGATAAAATGTATACATATTTGTTTGCCTTAAGGTAGAATCGAATAGTAGGCGTCAACGCGCGTCAACATGAACACGCATTCTGTTTAAGTCGCTTAGTCGTTTTAGTCCGACGTGCGTTCGACGTTCTAAACACAGTCCAAATGTTCGTAATACCTATTCGCAAACACTTATATTTGTCGATAAATAAATGATTGGCTCATTGTTGTCTCTTCAATTAAGTAAACACTTATTAACCATCTTTTGTTTTAATAATTGCTTTAAAATAATTTTGAATCAGATATATCATTAACGACATTTTTCATTCATTCGTCTGCTTCATTAATTACGCTTTTTCTCGCTTCATTAATGTATTGCACAATGACTATTATCAATAAAAGTCTTCCAATTACATGAAAATCATGTGGATTGTATCATTTGCGGTTGCTTTGTCCACTTCCAATTTTATGGATTAATTTGTAGTACGAACTAAATTTAATTTTTAAATGAATTGTGCATCTTTTACTTAATTGGTATGTCGATAATTTAAAAATAAATATTATCACACATAAGCTAAGTGCTTGTGTTAGGAGTGGGTTCACGTCGGTAGTGCACTGGGTGGGGTTCGAACCCGCAACCACTTGATCGCAAGTCCGACGCCTTAGCCATTACGCTACCGCCGCTTTGAATGTAAGTATAGGGTGTTTTTTGGGTAGAAGTTTCACTACTCCCTGTACTTTATGTGTGCACGCTCGTGTTTATTTCTCAGCATTTATAAAGTGCATTTGCAGTAAGAAAACACAGTTTCAATGGAAAATTTATAGTTAAAATTGAAATTTATGAAAATCGACAAACAAATAGAGTATGTAGGGCATAGCTACTAACTTAGTTTTAAATTTTATTAAACTTTCGTTATATAATTATGTATTTAAACGAGTTTGAAACGAGTTAAACAACGATTGAGTCAGCCTGTGACCACGGCCAGTGCAACCTGATCGAAACGTCAGGCAATTCAGAGGTATGTAATACCTTTTCGTGATCGCGTTAATTCCCGTTTAAATACATAATTTTAGATGTATAATTATTTAGGTTAAGGTATTTATCTATGGGCCTATGTAGCCTGAAATAAATGATTATTATTATTATTCTTCTCTTTATTTATTTTATATACATATAAATTACATTTTTAAATTCATTATTATAAAATCATCATCAAAATCATCTCAAGAAGGACCGCTATTATTATTATTAATAACTGTATACAGACAATCTAATCTATCTTTCCTGATAACAGCAAAGTTGTGATTGATGTTCTTGATGTGATTTCTATTATTGTTTGTTTTAAAGAAAACTTTTCGTTTGCTATGAATAATAAGCCAGCTTTGTTCAGAACAAAGGTTTTCAAGGTCATCGTCTTTTTTAACACCCTACGAAAAAGAGGGGTGTTATAAGTTTGACGTGTCTGTGTATCTGTGTGTTTGTCTGTGCAATCGTAGCTCCGAAACGAATGAACCGATTTAAGTGGGCATTTTTTTGTTTGAAAGGTGATTTGATCGAGAGTGTTCTTCGATATAATTCAAGAAAATTTGTTCAGCCGTTTGAAGATCATCAGCTCTTTGCTAATCGTTGAAGGAATTTTCGAGTCGGGGGTATTTGAAATTTGAAATTTATGATTATAAATTCTCGATTTTGTGACTTGACTTGTGGCTTTGTGTATCTGCCGGTCGTAACTTTCGAATTGATAAATAATAATTGGTGCAGTTGTTTAAATTTAGAGTGTAATAAATTGGGATTATTTTACCTACTAAATTAACTATTAAATTTTCATCATCATCATGCTTAAATTTTTACCACAGTACAAGCTCTGCCTAGTTTGGGATTAGACAGCCGTGTGTGCGATGTATCAGATTGTATACGCTTATATAAATTATACGCTCCTACTTAAGCATTTTCTCCTTTTGTTATGTTAGTCAAAAATATATAAAAATAATTGTGTGGCAGGTAGCTATCTAAGGAATCAGATAGTTCTATCGTGGATGATGATAACATGTGTGCAAAAGTTCATGATGTTTGGTTGGGTAGTAGAGGCGGTAAAAGGTAACAAACAAAGAAATAAACAAACAAATTTCTTCCGCATTTATTCATCCGTTACTTAGGGTGACCGATGGATGAATTATCTAGCATTTCTGACCAATGCTTGTAGAGGTAACTGAATATCCTAGACCTGATTTTATGTAACAATTTTATTGTCTCACACGAGTCCGTAATAGACATAATATTATACTATAATTGCTACATTCTCACGGATAATTGAATTGTAGTTACAACGATTTTGTTCTATGAAGATAAATGTGAAACCATTTTGCGCCCGCGATGTATTAGCTGTCAGCTGAAATTCTCACAACAATTTACAATAATTTGCGAAGATATTATTATGCCGGTTACTTATTAACTAATAATTGAAATAAAGTAATAAAAATGTGTTACGCCTTTGAAACGAAACTTCGAACCGATTGCTTTAACAGGGCCTCGGCGTCCGATGTGCCACACCTTACCTATATAGGCCAGGTACAGGATAATTATACAGCAATATTTAGTACTGTGAACTGTCTTTTCCAGTTGACAGCTTTAAAATTGCATGAGTATTTCAAACATAAATACATTCACTCATGCCTATATGCCTGATAGGGATTGGCAATATGTGGGTGTATAATATGTCTCACAAACACTCACATTTTGCCAACTATAGTTTGGTCCCATTAACGTAACAGTCAACCGGGCACTTTGGGAATTAAAAATAGAAAAATTTAGACTATGTTAAAAGGGAGGGAGGTAAGAATGGAAGGAAAGGTGGATGGGGTAGTGTCTTTTAATGATTGCATTGCTTTTTACCGCGTGAGTGAGGTTACCTAACCCTTCCCTCCTCCCACTCCCCCTCTTCCATCTTCCCCTTTGAGTTGCAGGTGTCCATGGGCGGCGGTAGTCATTTACCATCAGGTGACCCGTCTGCTCGTTTGCCCCCTATACCCATAAAAAAAAATGTTCCAGCAGTTCAGGGACCCATACCTGTAACTCTGATCTCTCTAACAAGTATTCCACTTACTCTAGTGTTCTCTCTTACTCTCATGTTTGGTAGGTAGAAACTGTAGTAGGACTAAACCTAGTTATTAAATAGGTACATAGTTTCTAGCTATATATAAAGCTATACATAAAGGACTTATAATCTTATAATCTTTATTACTTTAAACGAGCAATTCTTGTATGTATGTATTTATATTTCAGTTCTATATTTATTTAAATTTGGTATCTCGGGAACGGCTCTAACGATTTTAAAGAAATTTTGTATACAGATACAGTTTTCTATTTCAACTTTAACTGCATATTTGTATTTTCTGTAAAAAAGTTATTCTACAAAAAAAATAATATAATTTTACAAAAAGCTACCGAGCGAAGCTTGGTCTCCCAGGTACTAATGTTTTAATGTATAAAAAAGACTATTTTAAAAATGTAATGATGCGTTTTCCTAACTCCTTTTATAAATAAAGCACAGTCGTATTATGATTTCCACCCCGTAAGCATATCTAGGTGAAGGCAGCCAAATATCTTCTACATAGTTAAGTTAGACCGAATTGAATTACCGAGGGATGCTGACGCCCCCACGTCTAGCTTACAGATACGTGATGCATGTACGCGGGCGAAATAACATAGATGATATTGCTTGATCGAATTATAATAATATTACAATATTTTTGAAGTAAATTGATATTGATCTTTCTATAACTGTGACCGTGGCGCTAGGGAAATATGTGTTTTTGACTACAATGTGTTGGTTGCATTACTTTATTAGGATACAGTACATGTTATAGATGTACTGTCATTTTTAGAACCATCTCTCTCGTTTGCACATCGATCGTATGGTCTTTATTCCCAGATATTTCTTACTGAATAAGCAGCTCGGAATCTTGAAATTGCGGCCGAAAGATTGCTTTACTTGCCCTTTGAGGATTCACAGGCGTCAGGGTATAAAATAAGCAGCATTGCGCTCTGAGTACTAGCTGACCGTACATTTATATTGGAGATACTATCCCAGTCGCACAGCTTCAATATGACTAAAAACATGATGAATGTGCCTCCTAACAAATCAAATAAGAAAATAAACTAGTATTCTTCAAAGAGTCAAAGATCCCAATCAGACAATGAGAAAGACAGCTGAACTGATAGTGATCGGTGCATTAGAGACCACACACAAAGTACGCCATATAATTATAGAACAAAGAGTTTTATATCCTTACAGAGCGCTGATCTATAGCAATAACAAGCGTGAAGCGATTCCTCAACTATCTATGATCACCGTTCAGTTTGAAAACCTGTTAATACTTCCTGATTTGATATGTATTTATCAGAAACACCGATATACGGTTTAGCCGCAAGGGGTAATCAGTACAATCGTGAACACCGTAAAGATAATTGATTGAGACATAGCGTGTTATGCAACGTCTCGAGAGATGTCACTGTTTGTAAATTGCAGTTAAACACATACTCATAGAAACATCCGATGCCTCTCATACGAGAGAATATTAAAGTAAAAATAAATAAGATAATATGTTTTTGTTAAGTGATTTATCGTTTAAAAGCTGCCATATAACCAACATGTATGTATTTCTTAAAAACAAGTTATTTGGAATTATTATCATCTTCTCATCTTAGCCATTGGACATCTATTATTTAACCTAGTCCCTCCATAGTACTATTACTTTTTTAAAGATGTTTATTAGTTGTGTATTACACAATGCAGCCAGTGAAAATTGTGATTTAATACATATTACTGCAATTAATAGTTTAGTTTCTTCACAGCCTTTGGCATTTTTTCCGACAGAGATAAATTGGAAACGATAAATCGTTTTATTTATAAAAATTGCAGCAATCAAAGTCGTTCCTCCCGGAAGTCTTCTTCAATTTACCAAGACAGAAACATCCTTCAATGTCGACTAAAGCGTGTCGCGATTATACGACTAACAAACCAAGGTGCAATCTCCGGCGACTTATAGCTTGTCACCAACTACAGGATGTATTCGATGGAGAATTTAAGGACAAAGCTTTTGCTGACTAAACATTTGATTACTATAATAATATAATATATTTACATTTATATTACTATTTACTAACCAAGCTTCTATATCTTCGAGGTAAAGCAGAGTGAGCATATCATATTATTTCTAAACTAGCAGCGCCCCGCTTTTTCACCCGCGTAAGTCCCGATCCTGTAGGAATATCGGGCTCAAAAGTAGCCAAAGTGTTAATCCAGGTATTCAGCTATCTACATACCAAGTTTTATTGCAATCGGTTCAGTGGTTTTTGCGTGAAAGAGTAACAAACATCCATCCATCCATACATCCATCCAAACTTTTACATTTATAATATTAGGGGGATTCAGTGAGAGAAATTCAGTTGGTGACTCTCTGCATTAACGGCACAATATTTTTCTATAGAAAAAATATCACTAAGTGATCATTTTCTGCGATCTGATCCAACTAAAAATTGCATTTTAAATATTTTTTTTTATCTTGATCACATCCAACTTCAGCTTAATCAAATCAATTTATTAATAGAAAAATCGTTTACCCCAAGAAATAAAAGCTCTAACAGTAGTCACTTATTTACGATTATTTGCTACAATTACTCGAATCTAGGGCAAGTACTCCATAAAAGAAATGGGAAGCAAAGATACTTTAAGTAATAAAGATAGATTATAGTTGTTCCAAATACTGGAATAGTGTGTAATATAGGGTTATATTTGTATTAGAGACTATCGACGTGTTGATTAAGCCTCAGGGAGAAGCCGTGCGAGGTATACCGGGCATTAATTATGGACAAAGTTTATTGGGAATATTCCCAGTTGGATGATGAAAGACAATGTAATATATAAGAAGTTATTTTGGGTGAAATAGAGTGGCCATTACTGATATAATTAATATAATTACCGTAACTTGGTCACCTCGCTAACTGTGTTGACTATTATGTGTTAGAAACAACTTTTTGTGTGATAAAAATAGGTGTTGATTGTAGTAGAAGGCGTAAACATTATATAGATTTTTACCATTTAATATCATATCATCATTCATTCAACATATATTTATACAACGTGTAAGTTCGGAGTACGCGAAAAACTTATAAAAACGACTTTCTGTGGATACTTATCACAATACAAACGTCAGTTCATTATAAAAATGCGGGACTAAGAATTTATAGTCATTAGTTTTATTTGGCGCTACGGAATGTATACGTTCAAAAGTAGATTTTTTTTTTGTGCGGTAAGGTGAATGTCCTTAAACCTTTGGCGCCGTCAAGACCAGCTGATTGCATAAAATGTTTTAATGTTGTTTGATTGATTACAATGCAGTTTTTGGCCTTATGAGGTGTTTATTTTATTTTTTTCGGTGAAACTTTCTGTTTACTTCTTGTGATATCACTTTTAAACAAAAAAGTGTAAAATTATAAAAAAAAATATGAACTTTCCGGCTGAAAATTCCAATGATTTTCGACTTAGAATGATGACCTAAATACACTTGTTTAGTATAATAAGTTTAGTATAATAGATAATAAGAAAGTGATCAAAAGTTTAATGCAATTTTGTATTTTTTTTTGTTGTTTTAAGATTGCCTGTAATAAGCAAATATAGAATATTCTCTGTAACTACAACGTAATGCAAAATAGTGTTTTAAAGTTGACTAACTCTTTCGAATACAAAGTGGCTTTTTAAGCAAAAGCGAGGAAAATGGGCTAATGTGGTCGAGGTAGTCTCGATGAGAGGTGCCTTAAGTGCTAGAGGAAGGAAACTTAATAGCTATTGTATTCATTATTTTATTAGTACATTGTTTCTGAGGTGTAAATGTTATAGAGGAAGAGTATAAATGTATTCAACAACAAACTACAACCTAATTTTAATTTCAAATATTTTTATTTATTTATTTATTCAGGTTTAATCTACCTTTACCCTAAAGTCACGACGTCATCAGAACAGATAAGAATTACGTGATAGAAAGAGAGGCAACTTCTAGATGATTATAAGTGTTGATAATTAGCTGTGCGACCTGAATTGCGACTTTATTGTATGGGAGCAAGAGTCGCTAATTAATAAAATGATTTAGCGGAGTGAGACTTCTGTGCCTCTACTACCATGTATTCTGTGGTGTCACAAAAGTCCGCATTTGTAGTCAGTGCTTATTGTAATAAAATTTAAGAGTCAGATTATTTTGTTTTAACGACAAGTCGGATTTGAATAATTATTTTTGTGTTTTATATTCCAACTCTTGCGACCCAAGACCACTTAAACGACCACCAAAAACGGGTGAAACTGTAAGAACGCCTAGTCTAGGACTGTTATTTCAATATACCCGCAGGAATACGTTGGATTGGAGCCAAAATGCTCTTCGGCATTAGTAACGAGCTATATGGTAACGTTACGAAAATGGGGCTTTTAGTATCCCGCTAATAGTACCGCCGTAGTAAGAACCGCGCCGCAGTTGTTTGATGTTGTTTTATAACATGCATATGTTCAGTTAATGATCTACGAAAATTTAACAAAGCATACAATTTTTCTAGTGTCAACAGTAGTCAAAGCATTTTAAAATAATCCTCTGAAACTCCAAGTTATTTGGCTGCAGTTACACATTACAAACTGAAATATTGATATTTTGCACTGAGATGTAGACGAAGGTATCAGCAGAGCAGGTTTAATTCGCGCCCTATTCCAAGTGTTGTTTGTTAAGCAAATAAGACTTTAAAGAAAAACCGCTCTAGGTATACGTTCGAATGTGTCTGTTGGCATTAGTTGCATTTTTCTACATGTGTGTACCCATATGTGTGTAAAAAAATATCTATAAGTATGTTTATCCGTGTATCTTAATCTAAATTAAGTGATTGCGTATGTTATTATTACTTAAATATAGTAGTAATTTACGCAGGCCTGAGAAGGTAGTGCTAGTTTGCTAGTTGTTCCGCATGCCTCTCTAAACCAGAGGGTGCCCCCGTACTCTAAGATGTGGCCACCTACTGTGAAGAAGAGGTAGCTGAGGTCTGCAGGGATTCCGTATTTGTAAAAACGGGACCCTATTACTAAGACTCCACTGTCCGTCTGTCTGTCTGTTACTAGCCTGTATCTCATGATCATGATAAAATAAATTAAAAATTAAAAGGGGCACCATTACTGGAAACGTGTTTTTTTTCTTTTTTTGTTCGACCTTTCTTGTACGATAGTGCGGAACCCTTCATGCGCGAGTCCGACTCGCACTTGGCCGGTTTTTTAGATAAACTAAAGTGACAGCTCCAATCGATTTTCTTTTCCTTTAATGTTACAAGCGTGCAAGCATAGCCTTATAATATGGTTCAACTTAGTCGATTTAATTGACTTTATCGATGTGCACAATTAATAGGAAAGAGTTTTTAGGTCATTTTAGTTTATCTAATTAAAAATCAGACTATAGATATTTGTAAGGACGCTGTGCCATCTGTATCAGAATGTTGTTACTCTATTCTTATTAATCCCAAATTAAAGTAGGCTTACACTGATTAATTATTTAGATTGTCAAAAAAGAATTCTGCAAAACTCATTTCCAAGTTCAGAACTAAAGTAATCTACATACACAATTTTACAAAGTAATTTTATCTAAATATGATTTTGCTACAAACCGCATATTCTATGTAACTCTTAATTAGTTATATTAGTACCTTTGAGCTGTTTGTTTCAGTCACGGTTTAGTTTGTAGGAAATTGGAATGAATAAATAGAAAATTATCTTGTTTTAATAGGGATTTTGACATATTTTCGGAACTGTTTTTGTTTTATAGCTAGTCTCTTATTAAATGCAAGAAATAATATTCTATTAAAAAAAAAAAAACTGAAGAGAAAACATCGAAAAATAAATTAAATTTAAAATTTCCATCTAAAATACTCGCATCGGTCACATGACTTTGAATACGTCACTAACCGATTAACTGACAGTTTCCCATAGAGTAGTAGGTATCTATAAGAAGAATGGAGGAGACCTTACATTCTACCATTACAATGCTATGAAAATAATTAAAAACAAGTCGCATTACTTACAAACTAAGAACAAGCAAAAAATTCAGTCTAATATATAATATAAATATAATATATGTATAAATGTCAGTAAAAATTATGTAGTAATAATACATTAATAAATGTCAAAATTTAAAATAAATATCACACATATCACATATCAGTATACATTCAACTATTAAATTAAAATTATGATACCTACTGACAGTGTCAGCTGGTTCATCGGTTAGTGTCGTATTGTATCTCACAAACGTGATAATAGTTACTGCTTTAAACTTTTTCAATCAATTTTAATATATTTATTTTAGTTTTTCAAATAACAAAAAAAAGTTTTAAAACATCATTATTAATCATTTAGTTACAACGTAACATAAATTTGTGCTTGGTGACCAACTGTCCACATCCGTATTAAGTTGACAAACAATAGCTTATGGCCTCCATGAAAAAACGGTTACCGGCACCTGTAAATACTCGCAACACCAGCAGTGTCGCCTACGGGTTGCCAACCCCTCCCCCCTTCCTCATTGAACTCTTTTGATCCTACTTACCATCAGGAAAAATAGCACTATGAATAGAATGCCTACGTAACCATGGCCTTCGGATGAAATCCTTGACACGTCAGGCTTAGGAAGGTGGTTCTGGGCCAGTCTGCCGCCCTATTTTGACTAGAAATCGCAGTTTTTGATGTTCGCTATTGAATGAATTCCATAGTTATCGTTATATGTATTTTATACTATGTAGTAGGTATATCCAGAACAAAATCATCTTGAAAATCAAGATAAAAAGTCCGTTAGAACAACAAATGAATTGTTTAAAAATATTTTATATTAATTTTAAAGATACCTATCAAAACTTTCTTTTTCATTTAGATTTGACTTACATTGAACCTTAAAAAGTAAAAGGCTTCCACATTAGTGGTCAATAAACCCATTGTCACATGGAGATCTAAATAAAAAGACTTTCTTGTTACATCCGTAGTGAGTCATCAGAGAAATCGGCTGAGCGTTGTCGACTGTCCCAAAGGCTAAAAGGTATATGTAGTGGAGATGACGTCACAGAATGTCAGTGTTGTATTGACCTATTTTCCTTTTCCCGCTTTAGGTAGCACATGATTCAAAATCAAATACATAACTAGAACTGACTGTACAGGATATTATAAAAAGGTGAGGTCAAATTTTAGGAGTATTATGTTTAGACGACAAATAGTTGATTTAGCTGAAAAAAAATAGAATTTTGAATTGTTTTTCTTGGGAAAATGATAGTATAGGTGTACATTTCTAAACAACATTAATATTATCAATTTTCATATCGATTTCAATTATTTTTTTTTATATTAAGATATTTTCAGAAAAATATGGTTATCCATCAACATCATTGGTATTAAATACCCATAGTTTCATTCATTTCAGCTCTCTCACTTTTCAATCAATCAATTTCATCGGTCAATTTTCAAGTTCAATTTGTCAGTGTTAAAATAAGATTTCTGTAGATATTTAAACTCAAAAATATTCCTAAAATTGTTAGCGCTTAACGTTATTTATGAGATCTACTTTACGACCCTACAATATGACCAAACGTTTTTGTAACACTCTGTGTAATTTATTTTTACAGGAATTAACGCGATCAAAGGGAAACTCAAAGTTATTCAAAATCTTTGAATTGCCCGACGTTTCAAACAGGTTGCACAGGCCATGGTAACAGCTGACTCAGCTGAATAGCAGAAGAGTTTTATCTCATTTTAATAAAATTTAATAATTATAAATTATCATAGAACGTGAAAGAACTAACTATATGGTTAATTAATAAAGATACAAACTAATTTAGTAAATATACAAAAATTACAAATATACAGAAATATTTAAATACCCAGCGGACTCACAAATAGAGGAGTATTCAAAATTCAAGGCAACACAATAAGCCTGTTTATATTACTTGTATTTAGTCATTTCAGTACTAAATTTCAATGTAGACGTTTAGTGAAAAGCTTTTGTTGAACAGTCCTAAAGCTACAGAATCACGTACGCTACGGTATGTTATGTTTATGTCATTCGGAGCAACTATTTCTTACCCTAGGTAACTAAAGCAGATGTTTTCCTTAAACATATCTCCTACTAGAATTTCTAGATGATGAAAGGCGAGTGTGTCGTTCAATTCAGAATTGAAATTTAATGTCTGATAACAATTATGAAAATTGCGAGCATCTGCTGTACAACAAATTAGTTAAAGTGGTTAACAGGACATTTGTCTGTCTTACGATAAATAAATGTATATTTTTTATTATACAATATGTATCTGACAATGGAACACTTATTTAATTACTGAAAAGGCATGACTCTAAAATTTTTTTTTTTATCTTAAAACAAAAAAAATCAAGAGCTGCTTTTACGAGAAACGGATGTGAAAATACCTGGAAATTCAAACGATCATAACTTTTAAACGGATAGTTTTTTTTTATTTCTTTTTTGTAACCGTGTGCCACAGTTTTCTTTGTGATTTAAGTAAGTGTTCCTTTGTCAGATACACCCTGTATATGAAAATGAGATGTTAGGTGGATACGAGTATATTTAATTGAAATCAAATATGGGTTGCATTATACGCGTCAGTTAGTGTGAGTAATTCTCATAACTGATTTGAAATAAACAGCTCGGATAATAAGCGGTTAATGGAGTCCTTTAAAGATTACCAACTTACACTTATATTGGTCGTTGTGGCACTAGACCTGTTTGGCGGCTTAAAACTAGAACCAAAATTTGTTGTACCTAACGTCCTTATATACGTATAATGAAAACTATTTTTAATTTTTTTACGACATCTGCATTTACTCGTAAGAAGTTAGTGGAAAAAAGGTAGTGATATTATTGTTAAGCAAAGAGAACATCCTCCAAGCAGGGTAATCATGCATTGAGTTCCTAGGCTCACTCGTCAATGTTTTCAAGTTGTACATAATACAATTGCCGACGCATTTGAATTTTCCGGCAGATTACAGTCCAAAAATTCTACTTGCGTAATGCAGCATCAATAAGTACGTAGTTCGTTGTCATAAATTATATATAGGTAAGTTATAGAAATACTACAATACAAGAAAAACCTTAACTAAAATGATAATAAAACTAACGGTTACACTTTTGCTCAGTAAGTTAAGAACTAAGAAATGTTACTTTATGATTCAAAATTTCTTGCTGTGAGTAACTTGAGTAAACTTAGTACTAATGTGATTTACTTATTCGACAGCGTAGCGTTTAAATAAAGCAATAACGAATTGTTTAGCAGTTGGAAATTTATTCGGGAATGATTAAAGTTTGTTTCGTCAGATAGTTTTTATTCAGTTCGCTGAGAAAATTAAGACTAATTGTAACTTTGTCGGGGTGTGTGAAATGTGAAACTTAGAAAGCTGTATGAATTAAAGATAGGTTGTTAAATAGATCGATATCAAATTCTTTATTTAACACCAATCAGTCCTTGTTAAATATAACAGACGGAAATAATCGAAGGTTTAGATACAATTTTGTAATCCTTACTAATAATTATTATAAACACGAATGTGAGTTTGCTTGTTACTTTCACACCTTCAATAATCCGATCATCATAAAAAATTGCATAAACGTTGTCAGGTGTACGGAAAAATGCCATAGTACCCTATGTCAATGCCAAAGGACATAATACAAACTTTAAATATAGACAAGAAATTTCGACCATGGTTTTTTCATTGGAAAGTATAACTTGAGCTGTCATTGTATAGACTTACTTACCATGACAGGTAATCACATATACCGGATGTGTGTAATTTCATTCAGCCGTTTTCACATAATTTTTTAAGTTGTAAGACATAATGGTTTAAAAACTTTAGCTTTCTGCACTTCTATATGGACGTTTAAATTTTAAAATATCTAAAAATCTAACTAAAAGGTGAATAGATATTTTTTCAAACAAATTGATTAGGAATTGGTATGACATCTTAAAACGCCATTTTCTCTAAATAAAGCATGTGTGGCTTGACACTGTATTGCTTATCAGCGTCCATATATAAACTGTAAATATGCTAAAATTCACGTTACTACGTTCACGAAATGTTCTTAAAAAGGGGTACAAAGAATTCTCTTCACGTATTAATATAAAGATTATTTTACTTATGCATAATTTCATAAAACAAACACATTATACGAGTAAAAATATCTATACGAATATGAAATAATACTCGAATAATTGTTTTTAAACTTTCGCGACTTTAATTGAATTGCACCGATCGTGGTCACGAGTGGACGAGTCCAATCGTGACCACGATTAGTGCAATTCGATCGAAACATCGGGTAACCAAGAGGTATTGTACCTTTTAAATATTATCGCGATTAAGTCCCGAATTACACGTATAATACATTTTTCATCATATAATTAAGATATGTAGACTATGTGTTTCTTTGTACAACTGAGCAAAAGCATAAGAGAGTTTGAAATGTACTATCCAAAATTATTATTTTCTGTTACTTAAATAAAAAAGAATTAACGCTCTTTGGGAGTTCATTTATGTTAATTAATTACTTTCCTCCAATGAAGGACTAAGTACCTGCGTTACTATGACATATTTATACACTTTGTATATAAAGATTTCAATGTATTACCTGATTCGTATTAATCCAAACAATCTTTTGCAACCTAATTTCTAGAGTAATTGTTAATTCGTGACCAACGTCATGCTCACGAACTTACGACTGACAAATGCCGCAGCGATATGTAATTACTACTTTTTCCGCAAACAAACGCGAGATTCTTGAACGGGGTAATTGACCCTTGAAATTACCGTTATTTTTGAGTTTACTTTCAGTTGACTTGGCTCTTGTTTGGTGACTTAGTATTGTATTAGTTGTCTGTGCTAATAGTATCAAGTACCTTCGTTCAGACTTTGAGAGTTCTCCGAAAGCCTTTACATCTATGAAGTGCCGACAAGGATGAATTTGATGCGTTCGATTCCCTCATCGCAAATATTTGTACACTGTGTGCTCCCATGCATAATGACAACAAGGACGCTTTATTATTTCCTTACAAGCTATTCTTACAATGAGAATAACATTATTGCATAGAAGTACATATATATTTTGTTTGTTATACAATCACCTTACTTATATCACGTAAAAGAGATCATAATGTGATATAAATGGTCAATCAATGGGGATCATAAATAGACAACCCATAATTATGATCTCTGTCATCATTTCATATCATAATAGCTAAATACTATTTCTCTTAGCTATTATCGTGATATAGCTTGCATCATCTATTGCATTTTTGAATTAAATTAGGTATGATGCTATTTGTGATACTCATATGAAGATATTCATATGATTACGGTAATTTAGATCGCATTGACCGCTCATAGAAATTAATATTTATACGTAGTTTTTACTGAATTTACCAAAAGCATCTGTTAAAAGCATTATAGTAGCTTCTTCTTCAGAGAAATGTTCAAGAATTTTAATCAAAGCCAGTGGCGGTAGTTTTCATATAATCCATATTTTCCAATAATCCATATTTGACAAAATATTTTACGGTTTACAACTTTGTTGACAATAATATTTTTTGTTTCACTTGATTACTTTGCTTACTAAATTTGTATATGTATGAGAACACAAAACGAATTTCAATTGTTACAATTACCGTTATCTTTGACAGTTGTCCGGTATTAATAATGTAAACCTGATTGCTTTTGCCATTATATAAGAAATCCTCTATCTTACACATTCGCTATCGCTATGATTATTTCTATTAGGGTGCAGCTAATAACGCGTTTAGAAGTCTTCGTTTCCCGATACCGCAATAATTCACTGCACGCCACTTCGTTATGCACGAACGCGTTTAATGATTTAAACGATACATCGGACATTGTTACTACACCGCATCGCTCGCAATACAACATAACGCATCTAGATAATGTTACTACCTATCACTTTCTCACTATTCGATTTTATTTCAAAAGTTATTACTTAAGAAAATTTATTTTGCTGTTAGTGGCGTATTTGTGTTTTAATACATTTTGAGTTGGATTTAAAGTTTGAGTTTGATTTGCTATGGTCATATCAGTAACGGTCATCGCATAAAAGCCATCAGACAATATTGTAGCTGCATCGCTAGTAGCAGTCACTAAGTGCTGTATCTATACGATTATTATTAATGCAATGTGCAGCCCCCAACAGAATTGATACCTAATTTTACATCACTGTATTTTAAGGGATCAGAGTGCCCAGCGTAAGGTTTTTATGTATTAAATAGGGCTTAACTACAAGAATTGTATGGAATTAAAAGTATGCCATTCGTTAATCTAGTGTCACTCACATTTTTTTTACTAGTAGTTACGTGTTACGTTACGTTACGTTTTGTTCTTCAATTTTGTGTTAGGCGTGATTTCACGTTTGTTCTTATTCGGTGAGGTTCAAAAGTCCTCAGACGTTACACTACCGTTGTTCATATATAAATCATGACAAACGTTAGCTCAAGTGGACTGTCCTAAAAACTTGCATTAGGTAAAGACACTTAATCACCTATCGCAAATTCGATGGCCTTCGAGCCCAAATTTTTTACTAGACTCGACTGTAACTTAATATAACATCATCTGTTATGCCGTTAATTTACTTCGTAGCACTGTAAAGTCTAATAAAAAAAATACTCTAATTGATACAACCTGGTTCTTGCTAGTAGTTTAAATGTATTTCATATTTATTATTATTAAATACATTACAATAGATTTAAAAAAACGTTTTATGACCACCATCTTTGTTAGAGCAAATGTTGTGTTTAACCTCATTTCGAAGACATTTCGCAGTACACAATTTGTGGTTATTATTTATAATTTGTGCTTTTACAAATTAGTCAGACTAATGCTCAGTCACACATTTCACATTTATGGTCTCAAAATGAGGTCTTGTCCCGTACTAACGGTACATAAGATGTTGTAAAGCACTTGAATCTGTTTGACATTTGTTTATGTAATTTGCAATGCGCGCATGAAGTTTGTTTAAGTGGACAGTTCAGTAACTGTACTCTATGAAGGTCATGTATGCTTATTTATTTATATGTATATGGAATTATGTTCTACTTACTTTTAAACTTTTGCGCTCTATGATATAATTATGTTAGGGGAATTAACGCGATCACGAAATAGGTATTACGTACCTCTGAATTGCTTGACGTTTCGACCAGGTTACACTGTCCGTAGTCACATGCTGGCTTTGCTTTGTTTGTATTTTTTTCACGTTTCCAGAAAAGGTAGGCCTTACTTAAAAAAATGTTGATATTTAATGCGCTCTAGACGGATGTCGATAAAAGGTTCTTTTAATCATTACCTTTGTTTTGTACCGTGAAAACCTATATGATGCAGCTTTTTGATCTTTGCATGGACATTTTCGGGTATAACTGACTCGGTTCCAACATCCTTGGTATTTATTACGATACGATACGAGTTTCAAGTGCTTTAGGTCTTTCGATATCGAAATATGCTACATTTTGAACTTAGTATTTTCATTCTCTAAATAAAAAATTCCAGTTATTCTAGAAATAATATTCTGATACTGAATTTTACAATTTCTGAAACACACCGTATCACTACATGTTATAAAACAAAGTCCACCGCCACTTCTGTCTGTCTGTTCGCGGTAAACTTAAAAACTACTGAATGGATTTTTGTGCGGTTATCGCCAATAGATAGAGTGATTCATGAGGAAGGTTTAGGTGTGTAATTCGTTAAGGTTTTGTGTAAATTGGTTGAAATACGATGATGATTGTTGATAATGTCTCTGCTACCCGTGCAAAGCCGGGGCAGGTTGCTAGTATAATATAAATAAAATCGTTAAATATCAGAAAAATTAAATGGGGATTATTAACTTTTTGATAAAACTGCAATTATAATGGCCTGGCATATGTACATTATGGTGAATGTACAGGAGTTATTAATATAAAGATCCTCTCGTAAAGTGAATGCTTTTGTTTAAGCCCACACGTACCTAAACTTTATTAAAAACCGGCCAAGTGCGAGTCGGACTCGCGCATTAAGGGTTCCGCACCATCGTACAATATTTAATACTATAAGTCAAAAAAATACGTTTCTAGTACGGAAATACAGATGATCTGTTAAAATTTCAACTGTCTAGCTATCACGGTTCATGAGATACAGCCTGCTGACAGACAGACAGACGGACAGTGGAGTCTTAGTAATAGGGTCCCGTTTTTACCCTTTGGGTACGGAACACTAAAAACTCGAAAGATTAAAAAGTCTACAAGGTGAAATTTATATCGTGTGAATCCATCGAACAATGCAACCCATTGCTGGTTTAGAAGGGAATTCGATTGAAGGAATTATTTGAGTACATTCAAGTATAGAGCATACATTTGGTGCTATATAACAGTGTCATTACTTAACGCTGTAACTTGCTAGTGGGCGAGAAGTTAGTTGAAGTATAACAGAGCAGTTTGGCGGAGTTTTACGACAGTCACGTCTACTTCACATTTGAACTTTGTTCTTGTTTCTCTGTGTGAGTTGCTTACGACAGTTTTGTTTGCATTGAGATCAAATGAATGTTTGAGAAAAATGAAATATATTTTGTTTACTTATATGGTAATACTAGCAGCGCCCCGCGGTTTCACCCGCGTAAGTCCCGACCCCGAGGGAATATCGGGATAAAGAGTAGCCTATATGTTAATCCAGGTCTCCAGCTAACTACATACCAAGTTTCAATCGGTTCAGTAGTTTTGGCGTGAAAGAGTAACAAACATCCGTACATCCATACATCCTCACAAACTTTCACGTTTATAATATTAGTAGGATAATGGTACTAAGAATGTTATTTTTGTTCTTAATTGTATATATTTTAAAAAAATATTTAATTATTTAAAATTATTTCGTGATGATAAATATATACATAAAAAAATATACAATTTATACCCCGAAATAAAAAAATCATTTTTTTAACGAATAGGTACTTCAAAGGATTTGGACTTTACAAACATACGACCAACGAACACAAGGAACACTCAGACTCGGGTGGGAATCGAACCCACGACCCATTGCGTAGCACTTAGGGTCACTAACCGCTAGCCCAATAGGCCAGTCATCAAATAAACCAAATGGATTAAGAGTCCAATGAAATCCACTTCTTCACAAGAGCCACAATAATGTCTATATACATATTTTTAAGATCTGTAAAAGAACAACCAGATAGTCAAAATTACTTAATTAGTCATTACGATGTAAGTAGGTTTATTATACATATATACATGTATTACTCTACTTTTCTAATACTTAAGTTATTACTTTCATAGAGTAAGCTTGTAGATTTCATCTAAGTTTTAAATAAAGAGTCCAATTAATTTATTTTGTACCAGCAGAGGCCGCGTTAGTCCCGATCCCGTGAGAATATCGAGATAAAAAGTATCCTATATGTTTATCCAGGTCTCCAGCTATCTACATACCAAGTTTTATCGCAATCGGTCCAGTAGTTTTGCCGTGAAAGAGTAACAAACATCCATCCATTCATCCATCGATCCATTAAAACTTTCACATTTATAATATTAGTGGGATTAATGGGATAAGTTTGCCTGTCGTTTCTTAAACAATTTGCAACAATGATTTGTCATATTCCTAACTCATAGAATGTCTTGAAATAGCTGTACTAAATCATTCAAACAATACTCACTCAAGTATGCATGTCCCATTAATTTCAAATTTGATACTTGCCTTCTTTGAAGAGTAGTAAAGCAATTAGTGCTTATATACAGTGAAGTTACGAAGCACAAATTACGCTTGAACTAACTACCCTTGGCTATTACCCAACCAACACAAGTATAACTTAGATAATGATTTACCATTTTGTCTATCAAATTTACTAATGGTCGTGTCTACATTATAAAGTACCTTTTCTGATACTTTATCGAGATTAATCGAGATTTATTGTTATTTTTTCGAGATCCCGAGTAGGAAGCTCAAAGTAAGAGAGTTTTAGGAGGTATACTGTATAATACATCTATACCTTGTATCACTTTTGATTTTATTAGTTGCACCATCAACTATACTTTTAAATTGACTTAAAAGTTTAATTGACACAGTCTAATAACGGCCTATTTACAGTTTTGAATATGCTAATAGGCATACAACGGGAAATGGTAAAAAAAGTATGGAATTTTCGACTTAATAAAACTAATAAAAAAAAGTTGAAAAATTTACTTAATTAAATATAAATAAGACAGAGCAAGAGTGGACATCGGTATTCCGTTATTAAAATAGGAAGAAAATAAAAGTTCTGGTTATACATTCGTACAAAAATTTGCGATATTTATCATTTACTTGTTGTCGCCACATCAAAAACTCTTATTTATTTTATTAAAAATAGGGTCAAACTATAATAGTACTAGTAGTAATGACACAGTTCACTATTTAATAAAAATAATTTAATAGACATTATTTTGACTGGTTTTACCGGTAACGCAATGCTATTGGTCGATTGAGAAATATTGACGAATAGTGGGATTATAAAAGGGTAGGAATAAGTGGAGAACGATTGACTTGAGTGCTAATAGAGGTACGAACAACTTGGCAGTTATCAGTGGTTGTGAGACTGTTTCCTACATATTAAATGCTGTACTGAGCCATTAGCCCACAAAGAAGGCCCTGTTAATAATTATGCAATCTAGGAAGATGATATATGCCTTTCGTGTAACATGGACACAATACTTGATATTAGTGTTAATAACTGTTTAAGTGTGCATTAATCGTGTAATAAACCTGACGTCGTTACTATGAAAATAGGTTCCAATTTCCAATCTGTTTATAAAATAAATGTCTAAGAAAAACAGTGTATTAATAATTTATCAATCTGATGTTTTATGGATTTGAGATGACTTCTAAGCATGATTATTTAATATGTATTCTGTTATATTTTAAGTTTTTTTGCCATAATACTCGTAATTAGAACTACTCATTGTATAAAAACGTTTCTGTTAACATTTACTATGGCCCTTGTTCTTCATCTCTTTTTGATTTTGTAATTTGGTTTCTTAACTAATTGCCAGCCTTCATTAAAGAGGAGGAGGTTTCTAATTTGGCTATTATCTCGTATAGTACAATTTTATTGAGAGTATAACCATTTACATTGTATTTTTCGATACGTTATAATTGATCAAAAAATATTATTTGATCTTGTAATTCTTAAAAAAATGAGCAGATGTTAATCACACGTTAAATAGTGCTGATTCCATGAAAACAATTGCTTATAAAAAAATAATAGCTTTTAATAATAATATTCTGTCAAACTTTCATTTTTTTATTGGGTAATGAAATAGGCGTTTGTCTTCCAAGTTATTTTATGGAAACATTTAATTATGTCTGTATTTAGTTATGTATGTGAAGCATCTTTGAATACGTATTCGGGATATTTATAATCAGAATAACGTATCAAAATCAGGGGTCGACCCTTTGAATATTTGAAGCAGTGACAAAGGGATCATCCAAGCTAATATTGCGAAAAACGCTGTTAGAGATGTAATAAAGATGGTGAGAGTATATTTATTAATTGTTATTGCATTGGTAGCTATAGATTAATGTAGAATAGTTCGAAAACTAATATCACGGCAATCTACATTATGACGAATTTTGTAAGACATTGTTAAAATATTTGTAGTTGAAATATAACGGTCCCTCGGGCGATTTTCTAACTTTTGGGACTGCAGAAATATTTTAGCATGGTAGACAGTTGGCAGCTCTCGAACTCTTCCTACTTCGTAACTTTGCTTCAGAATTGTTTGGAAAGATTTTTATTGAAATCGAAGTTCATGACTGTGTTGGATTGTATTTATTTAATATCTTTTGTTTATGGTTTATTTCAATACTTAAGGGGTTAGTAATTAAAGCAGATTATATGTATACATCTGATTAAATAGATCGGATAGTTACATCAGCAATCGATTCCGGTAGAGTTTTTTTTTAATGAACAAATAAATTAAGAAAATTGGTAGATCCAAAGCGCATCTAGGTTCGGCGTCTATGTGTGGAACATAAAAAAGTCACTTGTGCTATAGATTGAACTTACAACATTCGTCTTGGTTTCACTTTGAAAGGTGACTAGTATTTAAGCAACCAGTACATATTTAAATCCTATAAAAAACTGTCTATTTAACAACACTACTAGAACGGTCGTCTGTCCGGAGGTCTATGGGAGGAAGGATGGGGTTCACAACTCGAGAGTTGCGTCACTGATTTTGTGTTTATTTGTTGTTTACAGGTGCTGGTAATCGCTTACTAATAAGTAGCCTGTGATCTACCTCGGAGGAATTATTACGTACACATTTTGTTCAACAACGATTGCCACGTATTTATTTTGTTGCCAGTGTAAAAACAACATAGGTAAACCTAACATTACTAGTAGTTTTAGGCCGTAAAAGTTAATGATGATAATATAATTTGAGATTATTATAACCGTGAGATGATTGTAGTAATTTATTTTTGCAAACTTAAATTCCATTGTAGATACTAATTTGCAAAATATTGCTGCAATCAATTTGCTGCCTATTTTTATGCGTTTTTTTTTACAAGTGCGAGTCGTGGTTAAAGCCGTTCCATTGAATTCTGTGTTCAGATTTATATCATGAATTTGTAAATATGACTCATATAATTTAGCTATTATAACTAAGTTTATAATGGTAATTTGTATTTAAATAAACATAAACAAATCTGTGTCAGCTTATATACAGACAAAAAACAGGCCAGTGCGAGTTGAACTCGCCTGGAGGGTGTTCCGTACGATGAATATGTATTTTTTTTTTTTTTTTATGTCGAGGTGGAAGATCCTCATGGATGTTCGCCGCCCTTGGGGGGGGGGGGCGAAGGGGTCTGTCGGACTCTTACCGACTAAAAACCACCCCGGTGTTTCACTGCTTGCCCATGATCGGGGGAGCGAGAATCGCCATTGCATTCTTCCGCAACCCCCGACAGGCATTGACCCGTCTCACCCAAGACGGGTCCCGTCACCCGGTGCGCCCGAGAGGCAGAGCGCGGAACACTGCGCTCTGCCTCTCGGGCCTGTATCTGTTCGGACGACGACTTCCTCAAAAGTTCGTCGCCCGCAGGCCGATTCCTACGGTGGCCGGAGATCATTGAATGCCCTCCGGCGCCCGGTGCGTCTACTGGTGGGCAGAGAGAGTTGTGCTTCGCTCTCTCTCCCGTTCGGCCGCCTCCTTTGCGGACATCACCTCCTCGCAGAAGGCGGCGACAGCGTTCATTGCACTCTCGCTCCGGACCATGGACAGAACCACGGCTGGCAGCGAGAGACTTCCCGCAGAACCGACTGCCGCGACGAGATTACGACGCTGGTTAGCCCAGGCTGAGCATTCCGCCAGTGTTTGAAGCGCCGTGTCGTCGGGGCAGTCACCACAATGATGGCACCGTGACTTCGGTTCCCGGCCGATCCGACACAGGTAGCAACCGTGTCCGGAAAGTACCTGCGTCATCCGGAAAGTAAGGGCTCCATGCCCTCTCTCCAGCCACTCTCGTAGGACGGGTCTTACCGCCGCTACAGCGGCGTGCCCTGCACTGGGTCGCGCAAGTCGCTCCTCCCACTCCGCCACCAAAATCTGGCGGAGCTCACCCCAGTGTGCCTCCATTTCTCGAGGCATTGGAAGGTCGCCCCGATCTAGCGAATCCTTGCGCCAGCGATACTGTAACGCAAGGAGCACAGCGTCTAAGTCCCAGGGCGCGGATCCGGCAAATAGGCTGGCCGCCTCAAAGGAGACGATGAATATGTATCTTCCAAGTGGTTTAAACAAACTTAACGTTGGTTATTTGATGTGTCAGACGGTATTTTTTTTTTGTTTTCAATAAAATAAAATATAATAATGAAATATTAAATATTTATTTATTTACACTGCACATCCGGGTTTGGGCCGCAGGAATTGATATACAAAGAATAAAAAATTGGTATACACAAAATTAGGTCGGAACAGAAAATGGGCTGTGACAGACAGACATACGCACGAGTGATCCTGTAAGGGTTCCTTTTTTATTTTTCGTACGGAATCCTAAAAACTGTGTGTGTTTTATGAAACTATTTCATGGTTTCACAAGGTTACGGTACTGTTTGTTCTGATGAAATCGCTTAATTGTTAACGGTCTCCGGTTGCACCTTGCACCGGCGGCACCGGCATGTTTCCATTCCTATTACTCCCATAGAAGAAAGTAGTACTAGGTCACATTGCACAAGTTAATAAGTGCATAATCCTAAGTTTTCAAGCCAAGGCAAACTATAAACAGTCGCGCAAACTAGGGTCGTTCCTTTTTCACTCAAAAAAATATTCGGACCATGGTGTGAATCGCGGAATGGTCTCTTTTGAATTGGCTGTTTGACACCAAGATCAAAACATGGTCCGAATCAGGACTTTAAAAAGAGTCGTTCGCGATTCACACCACACATTATGTAACAAGTAGCTCCATTTGTACGTCCGAATATTTCTTGGTGTGAAAGAGGAACGACCCGCAAACTATTACTATATGTAAGTAATAGCAGTTTAGAGATGACCAGCTCCAACCAACGGTACTCGTTCACGAGCATGACGCACGCGCCAACCATCATCTTCGTTTTTTTTTTTATTGGCTCACCAGCAATTGCTTGCACTCATGCAAATACATAGAATACAGTGACATATTTATGCTAGCCTAGTGTAACAATTACTAACAGGTACTTCAACCATATCAAAGGGAGCCGAACGACCCGACACAGGCCACCATCGGCAGGACGTCTAGTCTAGAAAAATCTTATTTAGTAACTTACCGTGAGCTAAAAGTTTTCAATCAGAATAAAGAAATGATTAACAAACCACATATAGCTCACTGGATACATTACTATTTATCCGTCAGTTGCGAGACTAGTAATTGATAGCATTAGTGCATATTTCAGCGGTTTGCGCTCGCTATCTACAACAGTGTCCAACGCTGAAAATAGGATTTCTGAACACTTTCAACCATTAACTCTATTTATTAATATTTTTAGCGATTCTTGGTCTAGGCTAAGATCAAATCATA
This sequence comes from Callimorpha dominula, assembly GCA_949752705.1. Taxonomy (NCBI): domain Eukaryota; kingdom Metazoa; phylum Arthropoda; class Insecta; order Lepidoptera; family Erebidae; genus Callimorpha; species Callimorpha dominula. The sequence continues at coordinate 5,545,599 of OX457001.1, read as the reverse complement.
TCAAATCAAAATCATTTATTTCAATTAAACCCATTATAGGTACTTTTGAATTGTCAGGAGTAGTAGTCAATAAGACTAAGTCAGTCGTGAAGCTAGTTGCCTGTTCCAATAAGTAGATCCTGTGGAGAAGAACTGGCAAGAAACTCTAAGGACACTCTTTTTCAAACATCTTTTTTATAACTCTTTGGTTACATTGCTTATACGCGCAAATTAAATGTGAGGACAATGTAACATATTATTCTAAACTATAAACAGTCGCGCAAACTAGGGTCGTTCCTCTTTCACACCAAAAAATATTCGGACCATGGTGTGAATCGCAGAATGGTCTCTTTTGAATTGGCTGTTTGACACCAAGATCAAAACATGGTCCGAATCAGGACTTTAAAAAGAGTCGTTCGCGATTCACACCACACATTATGTAACAAGTAGCTCCATTTGTACGTCCGAATATTTCTTGGTGTGAAAGAGGAACGACCCGCAAACTACTACTATATGTAAGTAATAGCAGTTTGGAGATGACCAGCTCCAACCAACGGTACTCGTTCACGAGCATGACGCACGCGCCAACCATCATCTTCGTTTTTTTTTTATTGGCTCACCAGCAATTGCTTACACTCATGCAAATACATAGAATACAGTGACATATTTATGCTAGCCTTTTTTTTTTTTTTTTTGTGCGTGTGGAAACCCCCTCGGGCCGTCACCCCACCGGGGTTTTCGGTGGGGCGGTGTGTCGGAATTGAACCGTCTAAAACCACACGGTGTGCCGTACTGCGCCTTAAGTAGGAGGGATCCGGGAACAGCTTTTATTAAGACATCCGGAACCCTCCTAGCGCCTGCCCGCAAAAGTGCGGGCACCACCTTCGGGTAGAAACCTCTCAAATAGGCGACGTCCAGGCACACGCGGACGCCGCCTCCTCGCGGGGGCCACTATAGCAGGTGGAGGGGAAAAAACCCGTCCCGTCCACCCGCGGCCACACTCAGGGCGGCATGAGGTGCTGGTAAGCGCGCCTCCGCCGCCCGGTTCGCCGGCGGCGAATTAAGTCCGAGTGGAGGTCTTCCTCCCGGACCCTTTCCGCCGCCTCCTTCTGCGAGATGACTTCCTCACAGAAGGTTGCGACCGCGGTAAAATTCCTGTCGCTACCGGCCATGGAGCGTATGACAGCCGGCAGCGACAGATCCACTCCGATGACTGCAGTGAGGGCCCGACGCTGCGCCGCCCAACTGGGGCAAACCGCCAGCGTGTGCTGAGCCGAGTCCTCACTGCAGTCGCAGTGGTGACAGGCGGGACTCAATTCCCTCCTAGCGACCGAGTGCTCGTGGCTCGGCGAGCGGCCTCACGCCACTCGCGCACCTCTTCGGGCGGGGGCCGACTGCCGCTTCCCGCCCGGAACTCAGTCGTCCGCCGATAGACTTCGGCGAGCATTTCCGCCTCCAAATCCCACGGGGGAGTTCCGGCCAATGCCCACGCCGCCTCCGTCGACACGGTGCGGTAGCCGCGTATGGCCCTAACCGCCATAACCCTCTGAGGGCGCCAGAGGCGCGTCCTATTCTGGGCGGTCAGAGCCTCCGCCCACACCGGTGCACCGTAAAGTGCCATTGACCGGACAACCCCCGTGTACAGCCGTCTCGTAGCGACGGTGGGTCCACCCAAATGGGGCAAGAGTCGCCCAAGGGCGGACGCAGCGCCGACCAGCTTTGGAGCAAGCTACAGGAAGTGCTCGTCGAAGCGCCACCTTCCGTCAAGGATCAGGCCCAGATACTTGATGTGGGCCTGAACCGGTACGAGGACCGAGTTGAACTCAATAGAGGCGCCAGAGGGTGGACCACGACGGGGCCCATGAAATAATAGGGCCTCCGTCTTATCCAGGGCCACCCGCAAACTCAGCGCCTCTATGCGCCCGACCACCAGAGAGACTCCCCTGGTGGCCAGGCGCGCCGCCTCCTGAATATTTATGCTAGCCTAGTGTAACAATTACTAACAGGTACTTCAACCATATCTAAGGGAGCCGAACGACCCGACACAGGCCACCATCGGCAGGACGTCTAGTCTAGAAAAATCTTATTTAGTAACTTACCGTGAGCTAAAAGTTTTCAATCAGAATAAAGAAATGATTAACAAACCACATATAGCTCACTGGATACATTACTATTTATCCGTCAGTTGCGAGACTAGTAATTGATAGCATTATTGCATATTTCAGCGGTTTGCGCTCGCTATCTACAACAGTTACATCAACATATCTATCAATTATTTACTTCCGCGTAAATAGTACTTCATTTGGTTTGTATCTGCTTCGATTATGCATGGCGTTGGGATAGTAATTATGTTAGAATATTCAGTGGATCTATTCTGAAAATTATTAGTGACTAATAATAAGCATAATTTTTTGCATTAGATATAAAGCTGAATATAATTACAGCGCAAATAATGAATGTATCTATTGCCGTCGCGTCTATTCGCGTCGGTCTGGGTGTTTCCGTGTGAATGGTTTATCCATATTTCAGAACCCATTGGTATTGGTATACACCATATAAACCCTGTGGTGATACACACATGGGTGATACATACACGTGGGATCGTACTACCTCTACCTTCCATAGTTAATACCTTGATATACTAAACGTACGACGTGTAGTGTCACAGTACGGCAGGATAAAAAGTAACCGTAGAACATACGAGTACATCGCACACATAGATCTAAACAGGGATTAACACAAAAAAGCACTTTTCTCCGAAAAGGCGAAAAACTAATTGCTGTGTCCCTGTGCACTGCAGGAGTTTTCTGTAAAAATTTATGCCTTTTTATATGCAGCTAAAAGAAAGATATTGTAGGAATCTTGTGTCTTGGATTTTTGTAGTTTTTCCCTATTGCTGAACAATGTGTGTATATTTTTTGAGTTGAGTCCGTGTTTTGTGTCCGTGTTGTTTGAATTTGGCGTCTAGTGTTTAGTAGTGGTGAGATTTTTTTATCTTTTTTATTGGCCGGTAGGTATTACTGCGAAGCCGTTCCTTTAGGGTTAGCTATACTGGTTACTGTTTATAACGGAACGCAGTCCAGTATACTCTCAGTTTTCAATGTCAAATCGCATAATAAAAGTGTCAATGTGACAGCAAAGCTCCAGTGCTCACAGTACAAAAATGGCGACGTTTATGACGTCATATATTATATTTCCATACGACACTGCGGCAGTATACTTTAAGTCTATAACGGAACGAATTTTTCTCCAGTACGAGCACTAAACAGTGGTCCCAGTGTATAAAGTAACATACCCTTAATGATGTGTACGACTCAAAAATTTAAATTTTTCAGCTACCGTTAGATCTAGGTGTACAACATGTTGATTGGAAGTCTGTTTTTTAACAGTCAGGTCTAAAAATACAAAATTATTATATTAAGTAATACCTTCAAATCAGCAATCTAAGTGGCTCCATAAGCGGAGATTCGTTACATATTTTATCAACAATCCTCTCTGACAGACATAGGTCGGCGTTTAGCTCAGAAGCGATCCACTGATGCGGTTGTGTTATAAATTTTACAGGAGATAGAACGTTAAATATTCACGGCATTGAGTTTGAATTTCAGTGTTAGTATTAAATGGTTCTGTATTAGTCTAAAAATACTTTAGAAGCTTTTCTATTTTGATATGAAAGTTTTAAATTTAGGTTTTGTAGCAGGAATTCAATTAGGTTTCTAGAGGTTTTAGGATATGCAAACCACACACATACTTATTCCGCTTACTGGTGCTTTTGTTAGGTAGATATATTTGTAGGACATGTAATGTAAGGTTTATAGACTGGCCTGTTGGTCTAGTGGTTAGTGACCCTGACTGCTATGCCATAGGTTGTGGGTTCGCTTTCCACCGAGTCTGGGTGTTCTTTGTGTCCGTTGTTTGTATGTTTGTAAAGTCTAAAGAGTAATTCCTAATGTTGGAGTTGTATTTTTAAAAGAAGAAAGAAAAGAATTATTTCAAAAGGCTAGCAACTTCAAGAGAGTCCAGAAAGTTATAGTTAATAAGCAAAGTGTAGGATATATGAAAATTATTAAAGAAAATTCATTTGTTTTATTCTATGCAAACAAAAGTAATTTTTTTATCTGATGGTAAACGACTACCGCCGTGCATGGGCACCTGCAACTCAAGAGTCACAAGTACGTTGCCGGCCTTTAAGGTGGGAGTATGAGAAGAGGGAGAGAGGAGGGGAGACGGGGAAGAGAGGGAAAAGGAAGGCTTAGGGCCTCTGGTAATCTCACTTACTCGACGAAAAGCAATGCAAGCATTGCTTTACTGCCGGTTTTCTGTGAGGCCGTGGTATCACTCCGGTCGAGCCGTGGTATTACACCGCAATCGTAATTTTTACCGCTTTTTAGAAACTTTCGAAAGCACGTTGTGGAACAATGACTTCAACAGTTAGCAACATAATAACACAGGGCAAGGTTATTTTGGTGGCGCATTTGTCTATGGTAGATAGATAGAGAGCACTTACCTAAGATTCGATTAGAGCGGATATTTCACTATACCCTAGTTACCCTGTACCCTGTGGTAACCGAAATGTAAACAAACAACACTAAGACTATTAATTCAATCCTCATAATTTAACCATAGCCATTGAATGGCAATAATTATATCACTAATATTTTCGAAGATATTACGTCTTATATAATACAAGTGATTGATTGATAAAAATAGTCCGTTTGCTAATTAATACAAGCATTGTTCTGAGCCGAGCCGTAAATGACCTACTTCCCTGTTACATCATGAACACCGTGTCAATGTCAGCTCTCATGTGAAATTTGTGGTCCAAGTCATAAGAAATAGCAGTAAGTGAAAAATGTATAGCTATGAAAACACATTTAGATAAATATGAAAAAGAATATGGATATGAAAACGAATTTAAATACAAAAAAATATCTGTACGTACATCTATTTAAATGGATAATTTCATGTTATTTTAATTTTCTACGAAAGAGACTGGACCCCATAACCTGACCCATAAGTGTGGGGTTCAGTGTATTATAATACTTATGTAACCCTCTTTTTAAGCAAATTTTATTGTAATACCATATATTCCATCTGTTCTGTGGAAAGAATACCTGCTGGGCTTACAAATATAACCTTCTTAATTTCCATTTTGATTTTATTTAACTCCGTATCAGAAAGAAATTATAGGTATTCTTAAGATCAAGATCATATTTTAGTAAGATTCTATAAAAGCATATCTATGTTTTAGTCACAATCTTTTAACTTGTTCCAAGTCACGATTGCCGCTCTCAATCCGCTGTCATCTATGTTCAAAGACCACAAAGTATAACTGTCTCACGGGTCGCATCGGCAGTCAGTAACGGGTTGCAACGATTGTTGCCAGCCAGCCGACCGTAGAACATGGGGCTATTGCCGTAATATGTACTGCCTGCATCATCTAGTTGCTTGTCAAAATTCTAAGATTAGATCGCTCTTAAGTAACACAGATGAATGTCGACATGTGAGTTAATTGTATATTCTTGAATAATTTATTTTTATGAGCCTTACACTGATTTTTCTGTATTTACAAATACGCACAGTTTTCCAAACAGCTGTTTGTATTTAAAAGAAACATTTAACTCATTTAACGCAATTCTACCAATTGACAGGCAAAAACATTTTTTTTAAATGTTCTAGTGTAATTTCCTTTGGATCAGTTCAAGATACATTTTGTTGTTGCTTTTAAATAATTAAACAATATTTGATCAATAGAACAAGTAATTAATTGAATTGTTTCATGAAAGTCAATCAACGTGTTTATGTAATCAAATTAGCAATAGCACAAATCACTGAAGACGTTTCCTCAGATCAGTTAATAAAATAATTAAATGAAATACCACCACTGATCCACGATGAACGATTTATAAAAATGTGAAACAATCTCTTATGCTTTGTACTAGTAGAATACATAGCATAATATTATGCTCACAGTAATTAGCAACGTCGGACATTAAAAAGCCCCAAAACTGTACAATCTCAACGCTCGTATGTCACCATTAAAGTTGAATGAACTCTCGTCTCGAGAGGCAGGTGGCCCACATATAGTTGGCAGACGACTTGTCAAACACAACAGAACCAATACCAACAAAGAAATTTAACTTCCTACTATTTTTATTTCTACAAAAACATACTAAATGTCGTTTTTTGTTAGAATGCTAATAAACCGTGTAATGAGATCATGATAATAAAAGTTTTTGAATGTTTAAAAGTTTTTAGGTACCTTAGTACAGTAGCGTTTGTTTTTGCAACAATGCGCGTAGATTTCTCGTTTAACTGGTTTAGTTTTATTTTAACAGTTCGACTTCTTATCGGTTATATTTCGATTTATTAAGACACTCACCGTTCCTCGGTCGCCCTTTCGGGTCGTAGCGTGAAACATCAGCTATGTAACAACATGGCCTATAATTTTCCTCAGTTAATACACTATTCAATACCTCCCTCAGCGGCTATTCCCAACTAAGTTGGGGTCGGCTTTCATTCTAACTGCGATACTGCCGAACTTTATTATTTTACGTGAAGCGACTGCCCCCAAGTACTAGGCGATATCGAAAATCTGTAGTTAGAACAGATTGCCGGACTTTTTAGGGCTCCGACTAACCGTGACGAATGCCACAGATGTTCGTATGGTCTCCCGGACCGACGACTTAACGTGCTCTCCGGGGACGGTGGGGTCTCAATGTGTAAAAAAAGGTCACCCATCCTAAGAATGGCCTGGCTTGTATTAACTTAACCTTGTAATGTGCTAACCTTTTCGGCTACCATCTAGCCACGAGCCCCTCTAATACACTATCCAATACGAAAATAATTATTTTAATTTGACTGATAACTCCAGATATAAACGCGTTTAAATAAACAAACAAATTCAGCTTTGTTGTATAGATTTTAATTTATTTCCTTATTAGCAAATTCAAGTTTCTGTAGTAATCAAGCTAGTAGGTAATGTATTGTACTAAATCTATATGAAATAAGTTTATTATGGTTATAATGGCTACAGTTAAGTGCTAGTCCAACTCCAAGTTAATCCAAGTCAGGGGGCTCCACGTAGTTCTTTTCCCACTGTCCTACCTACTTTTTTCTTTTAAAACTATAACTGTATGTAGTCTCTTATGATATTGCATAACAATAGCAGTTTAATGACATGGTTCTTTGTCTAGCTTCCAAATCTCTATACAATAAATCTGAAAATGATTAATTCATCTTTGCCTTCTCCGTTAATTTTTACCTTCTAGGATGAGGGACCTCATTGTTGTATTCAAAATTTATATTTGGTCAATTTATTTTGCCCGTTTATCATGTTATCTAAAAGTTTAAGTAAATTAATTAGTAATTTGTTTTCAGTTTCAGGTGCATTCTGAGTGTATGGGAGGTCAAGATGCGGATTCTTCTATGTTTTATACTCATCACCGCCTGCACTTTGGCTGATAAACATGATAACAGGTAAGATAAGCTATCTTAATTAGTTTTAATTAACAAAAAAGAATAAAAGTTGCATCATCGTTCTTAAATTTGTATAAACAAACAAATTGTTATAACTAGACTTACCTATGCAAAAAAAGGATATAACCATTTTAGAATATACAAAATTTTGATTTACAAATTATATCTATAATTATAAATATTCAATAATATAAATGTTGTATGTTTCAGACGGAACAAACTACCGTTTGTGGCTGATGCTGTTGGAAACTCTTTACCACCACCCTCCAACGTGCCAGCTACTGTCGGAAGTCCGGTTAATCTTCTCACCCCTGATCGCTATGAATTCTACACCTTTGACGAATCAGGTGAACTTGTGAAAAGGCTCATGACTTTAGAAGAAATTCAAGCTATTGTTGCTGCCGGTGAAGAAACTGAAGGCTTGGTAACTTTTGCCAATGATGATCCACCTACTGTGTCTTTCAACGTACATCAACCACCCTACACTAAAGTTCACAGTGTAGTTACGAATGTTCAAAATGTACTTAAAGCTCAAATGGAAGCCCACAAAAACAGGCCTCACATTCAACCAACACTTGACACCCCAGATGTTTCAGATTCTTGGAGTTTAATTCTTCCATCTATTTTTGGAAATACTGGAGTTGATATCGTTCTGGACAAGGCTTCTGGAGCTGTCACTACTCCAGATACTGAAACTATAGAAGAAAATATTGAAGACCGTGAAAATTCACTAAGCAAAGAAAGTAACAACCAAGTCCTAACAAGTTCAACAATAGCAGTAGATGAAAAAATTGACATAATAGAGAAGACGACTCCTAAAGTTACAACCACTATGATATCTACTACTACTACTACAACTCCTAAGCCCACAACTACAACTACTAAACCCACAACTACAACTACTAAGCCCACAACTACAACTCCTAAGCTTATAGTTACAACTCCGAAGCCTACAACTACTACAACCAAGCCCACAACAACAACTCCCAAGGCTACTACAGCTAAAGTAGCTATCACCTCTACAAAAAAACCAGTGATTTCAACTTCTAAAAGACCTTTGCCAACAACTGGGATAACAACTGCTGGTGTACTCCAAACTAAAACAACATCGAAGCCTCGCACTACATTCACAACTGTCGTCCCTACGACTATTAAACCAGTAGTTAAGACAACACACAAAATCACAACATTAAAGCCCGAGCCAACCACAAATAAGTACGTTGTAAGTATTTCGACGCCTACTAACGACGAAGAAATCAACGTACAAATTCAACCTAATTCTAATACTCTTTCGAGCACAGAAAAAACTGAAATCGAGTTTGAAAGGATAAGCACATTCATTCCAGTGTCCACAGTCAAATATGTTTCTGAGCGCACCACAGCAAAACCAGCCGTTTCTACTAAATTACCATTCGTGTCTATAAGCACAACAACAAAGCGGTATATACAAACAACTCCTGTAACTCCGACCACTCACACAATAAAAGCTCAACCACTTGGGACCACTTTTAATACTGTTGTAAGCACTGAAAGTAATCAAAACGAAGAAAAAATAAATGCTACCACAATAACAACTCAATCAGTGTCACCGTCTACAACTGTATCATCAACCGAATTTTTATCTGCTGATAAAGTAAACCTACCCAGTAATGCAGACGAAAATACTAACAGCAACTTACCGCTCTTTGATGTTGCTCAAAGTATAAGCCAAATAGCGTCAGATCTTGGCGGAAGCTATCAGCCTATTCCTACAACTAATAATTTACTAGAAAATAGTAATGAAAGTCAATTAGAAAGCAAAGAAAATTTAGAAATAGACATACCTTCTGGCACTGGAAACGATACTGACCTAAGTACTACAGATAGTATGGACAAAAATGATGACAAATTCATCAAAATATCAACCATAGATCCTCATAATAAGAATAAAGTAAAACTTGAAGAAATTGTTACAAGTAAAAACTTAACCGAAATCAAAAACATGCCTACTAAAGAAAATTCTGACAATGATAAAAACAATATTATTGTAGATAGTGTACAAAAAATAGAACTGACAAGCACGCCCCCTACCACTGAACCCACTACAATTGATCCTATCTTATCGGAATCGATGGGTGATTTACTCTCACAAGTAGTAAACCAAGCACCAACTATAGTAGACTCAGGAAAACAACAAGAAGATATGCCTACGACTATTGAAGAAAATCAAACACCAACGACTGTAGGGGACATCAAAGATATTGGAGAAACAACATCTGGAATATCTTTGAAGGTAAAGAAAGATACTTCTACAACAACCGAAAAATCAGGGGCACTAGTATCTGAGAAAGAAATAACAAAAATAAGCGAGACAGTAATAAAGGAAGATTTAAATAGACAAACAGAAGCGTTTGAAAAAGAAAACGATGAGACAATTGCGAAGCCAAATGAAATTATAACGTCGGCTAACAAAACAGTTGTAAATAGTCATATTCAAATATCAGAATCTGACAATAAAAACAATTCTATTGTAAACATAAGTGAAAACAAATTAAATGAGACTAAACAAGTCCCAGCATTTAGTAATGTTGAGATAAAGGCGGAAGTGCAGAAAGCAGAAATATCAAAAACAAAAGCTGATAATGAAGCTTCAGAACCAGGGTTAGAACATGAAATTAGCACTGAAACTACTACTATATTATCAGATTTCGATTTTGACGGTAAAATCGTTACAACGAATAAAATAATTCCATCTACAATCAACAAAATTAACTTAAATGACAAAACTAATAGCATTAATAAGAACAGTAAACTTCCAGAACCTTTGCCGAAAGTTGATGACTTTAGAAAAAAAATTCAGAAGGTGAACATTGATGAAGAAGAGCTGATTAGACACAGAAATAATTCATGGAAACTCATTCCAACTTTATCACCTCCGAAGGTAAATGAAATTCCTAAAGAGAAAGTTAAATCAGATGATCAACACAATCACGAAAATAATAATAGTAAAGACGTTGTTTTGGAGTTCTCAAACGAAAATCAAGGTTTGGAAGTAACTACAAAGGACTTAGGTGAAGATATTGCAAGATTTTCAGAACTATCTAATGAACTAGCTTTCAGGTATTGGAGTGTAATTACTGATGATATTGATAAGAGGAGAAGTTTTGTGTTTTCACCGTATTCGACATTTTCAATGCTAGCTATGATATTTATGGGAGCAAGAGGGGCCACTTCTGGAGAAATGAACGAAATACTTAAGTTAGACGATATGGTTACGTTCAACCCTCACTTTGCTTTAAAAAATATTTCTGACTCGATTGAAACTACTCTTCAATCTGGTGTTGCTGTTTCAGCATTTGCAAGAGAACTCTATAGTGACAGAAACAAGGGTAAAATCCTAACATTCTATAAGGAGCGAGCTCAACATTTCTATAACGGACATGTTGAAGAAATCAATTTTAAACTAATCAGTGATATCATCAGGAGGAGAACGAATTTACTCGTTAAAAGATATACTTGGGGCAAAATGCCTGAATATATGAAAACTAACAATATAGTAATGCAACCACCACTAGCTGCATTTACTGCTAACATTTTCCAGGTATGTGTTTGTTAATAATGTGTTGCTTATTAATTTTTTTATTCATTTCTATATTTTATAATAAAACATTAATGTATATTTTGTGTTTATTTCAGACTGATTGTTCTGGTACATCGGTGGATGGCAGAGACGGTGAAATGTACTTCGTGGTATCGCCAAATGTCCGACAAAGGCGTCTTGTTCCTGTACCAGCAGTTGTTTACAAGAAAGGATTTTTAGCTGGCTACGAGCCAGTTTTAGATGTTACTGTGGCTGCTTTAGGCAATACTAACACTATAATAAGCACATTATTTTTAATGCCTGGGCAGCAGGGAAATGTGGTCCATGCTGATGATTTGGAAAAGCTTGAACAGAGGTTACTAGAGTCTATACCAGCTACTCCAACATGGAACCGAGTCCTACGGTCGCTGCTACCTCGCACTGGCTTAGAACTTCAAATCCCAAGATTCTCTCATAAGTCCACGTTCAACGCTTCCTTAACGCTGAAAAAAATGGGATTAAAGGACTTATTTGATGGTGAACATGCTGACTTAGGGGGTATAAATGGACCTACGAAAGATCTTTATTTATCTGATATGGTACAACTGAACACGTTTGTTACTTGTGGTGAAGGAGTGATTGGTGAACAACATCACATTGAGGAATATCCCGAAACTTTAACCGTAGCTCAGAGACGTCGTGCTAGGTGGCTGAACAATTGGGATGAACCAAGGGATTATCAAAGAGCTTTCCACGATCCTCACGATATTAGCGATGCTATGCATCTTCCCTTGCACCTCAGGCCTAGACAAGCACGTTTGCCAGCAAGGAGCAACCAGCCAGCACGACTAAAATTTGACAGACCCTTCCTCTACTTTGTAAGGCATAACCCATCGGGCATGATATTATACTTTGGTCGGTACAATCCTCGACTTCTCCCTTGAAGCTGTTAAAGACTGCTTAGCTTAGTTTAATTAACATTCCTTAAAGGAAAGTGATAAGGGATACTGGTGCGTGTGATAATGAAAGTATGTTGTTCTATGAGCATTTACGTGACAGTATTAATAAAGTGTTGGCAGAGTAATCTCGTTAAGCGCTATAATTAATCGTCGTATGACTGAATGAACGATAATTACTCTGCTATCACATCATGTGTGTAGAAAAGAATGCTGATGAATCACTGTTGAATGTATGCATAAATTGTATTGTAATAGTAAATAATTACGTAGCGTAATGTAGTAATAAGTTTGATCGACGGGAAATATTGTCATTTCATCGTCTCAATAGTTTCGATATTAGAATAAAATAAATGTTTTAAAGACATTGTGTTTTCTTCTAAGTATTTATGCTCGAGTCCGTATTATAATAAATACTGTTGGAACGAAGATCCTTATCGCACGTTACACTTCTGACGCTTGATGGATGCGGGCTAGACAGAAAATAGTGTTAGGGGCTAGGGTAACGAAAAATGCTAACCGAGTATAGATTTATTTTATTTACGCCATCTGTGGATTCTGCGCGATATTACTGTACTTTGATGTTGTTGTATACTAATTATTCATGGATTAGTTCGGGCAAGTTTCACAAATGGCGCAATTTTAATTTCGAGTTTTTGCAATGTTTACTACATTTTGATACAATTTTTTCAATCGTTCTTCGTGCCAATCGGGTGTCCCAAAAAACCCAAAGTGTTTTTTTTTTAATTATCAATGCTTATTAGAATTTTGTCAATACTAAACAATATTAGGAAATAGAAAATGTAGAAATGAGATGGTATTCACATCACAAAACAGAAGCGCTGTAGTACAGAAATTCATACTGTGAGTCAACCTCCTCAAATATCCTTTTTATTGTAACAAAAGATTACCACAACTCCTTGTCGGGGTCAGATGGTTGTCGTTCGATAAAATACTGATATTCAGATTAGAATTATGTGTAATTCACAGAAATGAACAATCCGCTGAAAGATAAAAAATAATGTTATTATAAAAACCAGTAGATGTTTTTGCAAATAAATGGAAAGGATGAAATGTGTTAACGAAACTGATTTATTTTATAACAATTTTTAGACAAAATATTCGCCACATTCATCGAAGAACTTTTTTTGTTGGAGACATTCCTTGGTCTGCATAGTAATTGGACACTTCTGGAAACAATGTTATAAATTATTTAATATACGTAAGTTACATTTTTTTATATTAATGAGAAAGAGATAGTTTTTCAAAATATCAATTCCAAAGTCTATTGACGAGAAAAATATTGGTATTTTCAAATATGTTGTACAGTACTATCTACGCAAGCCAACAGGTTCTTGGCCTTTTAAGAAACCTATTGTCCATCAGCGTGTGCCGATTTTATTAGAAGTCTGTTACTTGAAGTTGCTAAGCACATGGTTACGTCCAGTGCGGCCTTTCGGGCATTGGGGTCTCCTCTTCAATTACCATGATCCCGCGATCCTGAACTTAAATAACACTATCTGCTAAATCACTCACCACTTTAAGATAGTTTCTGACGCACTGATTCATTTTGAAGAATTCACAAGGATTTAAAGGTAAATAGAATCGGTGGCTCTCTTTACAATTAACTTTAGCATCGATGATGTGATCACTAAAGGCTGTGTTCAAAGTCGCCCAAAGATCCAAATGCATAAAATATTTGTCCATATCGACGAACCCATTTGGTGTTGTGAGTTCATATTTATCCAGAGTGCAATACCAGTAAGAGCACTGCAATGAGAAAATTTGTTTGTAAAATCAACACAAAAAAAACCTTATTAATATGATAAATTCGAATGTGACTTGTTGTTTGTTATTTCGTTACATGAAAATTTTATGATGGTTTGACGATGGTGATAGACCTTAAATACTACACTGATTATCATGAAAATTTTGTTTTGTTTTATATAAAAAAGGCAATTCTCGCGTTAGGAATGATACGTGTAGCGGGGCTTTACAAACATTGAAACAACGGACACAAAGAACACCCAGGCTCGAGACAACTATTTTTGAACCACACAAATTTTTGTCCTGATTGGAAATCGAACCCACAACGTAGTGGCGAGATAACCTCTTTTAAAAAATTTACACACACGTTATCAGGAATACAAAAGACGACATGGGCCTGAGGGATAGAAAAAAAGAGCTAGAACTGTTGGCATATTTGACGAAATAGAAGGCGCGGGTAGCAACTAGCTACTATAACTATTTTGCGTAGAGCACAGATGATACACGAATACAATAATTAAACTAGTGTTACTTGCATGTTGGGAATCCATCATCTGGACATAATCACACCTTGGTACCTAAATGGTCGGGCGCGGTCTGGTTCCAAAGGAATTTCCTCCTACGAACGTTCCGGCTGCGGAATGAGCTCCCTGCCGAAGTTTTTCCGAGGGAGCACAGTATGGAGTGTATAGGTTTTTAAAGGGTCGCCAACGCGCATGCGAGTCCTGTGGAATTGCAAGCGTCCATAGGCCACGGTAACCACTTACCATCAGGCAAAAAGCAGCTCTAGCGTTCTTACTCATAAGCAGACTCAATTAAACAGTGCTGGCTTAGACTGAAGGTGTTTACCTTTCTTATTTAGATTGGTACCGCTTACGTTACGTATTTATTGATGTATTTAACTTGTTATTAATTTTTATCTATTTTGTGGACAAGCAACGGGCCTTTAGGATAGGCTCCTTTAATGATCTTTCGAAAATTTTCGTTCTGTAGGAACCCATTCTACAATTTGAGCGTCCGTGGAAGGAGTTTTTTTTTTTCGAAACGCGTCGTTCTTTTTATTTTAGAAATATGGCTGCCAGTGCTTAAACCATAAATATAATAATAATCTCATTAGGATGAAATTAACTTAAAAAACCACAATAGGCTTATTATATAAACATTATCAGGAACTCTTTGCTTAAGTTGATTATACTTTAAAAGACATATTTAACCGTATATATAAAATTGCATACCGATGGTTTACGATAACGTATGTTAAGATTACTTGATGTATTTGTTTAAGTATGTAGTTCTGCAAGCAATAAAGTAATTATATCCGTATTGTATCTTATTTTTGACGTTTTTGATTCACAATTATCAGTTTAGTTGAAGTTTATCATTCTCTTCGCTTGATTTGTATCGTTATGATTATTTTTTTGTATTGGCGAAGACGAAGGCTTGGTGTGTCGTGGTTTCCTTTTCATTAAAGCCAGGACAGTGGCACTTGAAAAGACTAGATTTAGCCAGCTTCTGATTGGGCGGATGCTTGGATATCCGTGTACCACCGTATAAAATCTATCCGACGTTACAGAGAGACCAGTTCCTGTACAAGAAAGCTTGGACAAGGTCGTAGAAGATGTACACATCAGAAAAAAATGACCGTTATATCGTCTCGAGCGTTCTTTGAAATCAGTTTACAACAGCTTCTAAGGTTCGTCGCTGTTTGTTTGAGGTGCTAGATGTAAGTGTAGGTTTAGGAACAACAAGAATAATGTTAGTTAAGAGGGATTTGATAGCATTTTGACGAGCTTAAGTTCGACAACTCATAAAGCTCACAAAGTAGCGAGACTTGAGTTCGCCTGAGACACTTAAATTGGATAACGGATCAATTTAATGTAGTGCTCTGTTGAGACGATTCAAGAATTGCTTTACGTGGTTATGGTGGACATCAGCACGTGTATAGATGCCTTCATGAAAGGTTTGCTAGATGTGCTGTGGTCGGAACAGTGGACTACGTTAAGAGTTTAATAATGGTGTGGGGTGGTATTTCTTATGACGCTCGTATGGAGTTAGTCATCTTTGACACAGGCAGTGTTGCTTGCATGTATCTGGAAGAAGTCTAAGAACCATATGTGGTTCAATTTGCGCCATGTTATGCCCGACAACACACCGCGAGAGCTATCACCGAATACCTGGACGAGACCAATATTCAGTGATTACAAAGGCAAGCTCGTAGTTCTGACCTGAATCCAATCGAACACATCCGGAAAAATCTCAAAAAGCGGTTTTGATGTCATAGACCAGCTTTTACGACCATCAGATAAAAACTGCAGCTGTTGAGAAGTGGGAGTGAGAATATACCCCATAGCAAGATTTAAGAAATGGAGGACGAGCTTTCAAATCGATTACAAGAGGTTATTAATGCCAGGGGAGAAAACACCCATTATTAATTTGAACTAAAATGCAGATTTTTCTTAATATCAATATTTTAGATTTTTTTTTTGTAAGGATACTCTATTTTATTTATTTTTTCAATAAATAAACCATTTCATATCTACAGGAGTCGATATGAAATGATTTATAATATAGATTAATTCTATTATAATTTATTTAAATAATTTAATTCGATAATTTTTGATAAAAGTTCACTTAATTTAGTATTGTAACAAAAACAATTAAACTATAAAGGAATTTTGAAGGAATCGGCATGTAATAGGTGGCCGGCTTATTGTGCCTCTAAGTGTAATAATAACCTAGGACAAATTACACAGCGCTATCTAGATCAAAACAAAGCATGGCTGGTAATGTTGATTTTAGTGCATGGATATATATTACATATATATTTTATTTTTATTTTATTCTAAATACATACATATTATAAATACAAACACATAAAGATAAGTACGCATCCATGCATCTAAAATATTTGTACTAAGCGGAAATCGAACGGGCGACCCCTGACGTTGCAGTCAAATACTCTATCACCGCGTTGCATGCTATGTTTATAAGAGATGTTTCAGTGCGTGTTCGCCGACCAAGACTAGTTAAACAAAGAGCCAATTTTTACATACATCACGCGAGATTCGCAATAATCCGGTTACATTTTTCCCGAAATAAAATGGTTCAGTCATACCTCCACATTGTCTTGCTGCTTCTCGAGTAAAAAATGGTGGTAAGATGCAGCAAAATCTGTTCTGAAACGTATAAACATATACAAATTTGTTATTACAGAAGTACTCTAAACTTTTTTATAAACTTCATGTACAACATGTAATACAAAAGCAAGTACTATTATACAAAATCAGTTTTTAATAACAATTTCTGTGGATTAAATAACAGTTATTTTAATTCAAATTAAAATAACTTTTATTCATATTATTATCTTTGTCACAAAAAGTGATATAAATGATACTATATTTTTAAACATAAAGGTGGTTTATTTTTATACATAAGGGTGGATTTAATGTCTGGACATATCGTACGTATTTGTCAAACAAAATTAATTAATCAACATGAAAATTCATAAAACGTTTTGTCAAAATGTGCACAACTAAAATCTTTTTCTTAAGAGAAATAAAAGAAAATCGACTATACCACGGTAAAATTATCTATACAGTATTCTATCTTCATACAAACGGTCGGAAAGCGAGTCATACCTTCCGTAAACACTCGGTACATAACCAGTGTCAACACGAATGCGTCGCAGTGACGAACGAACGGTGTGTTGCTTATGTGAGCAGTAAGCTTGCAATTTGTGTATTTGAAATAAGTACAAGTGTAAGTACTTAATATGGCAATGTATTTTTTATACTTACTATTAAATTTAAAAATAAGCTTTTTGTACGTCTCTGTCGAGGCGCAAATATATTTCAGGCTTAAAATAAGGGTAATAGTAATAAAAAATATACTCATTATAATATTTACATTTAGAAAGAAACTCTTAAATCTACTAAAAAAAACATTAGTTTTTATTGATATTTACAATATTCACAATTATATAATTACATTATATAATTAAATATATATATATATATATAATATATAGGTAGCTAAATATAATAGAGTACAAAAATGAAACTTACAAGACAATGTTAAAATTTGAGCCAAAATTTGACTAACATTTTTATAATGATTTTGTATTTATTTTATCAAACAATCCAAGTTACAATAAACTTATGTAAACTAATCAAAAAACCCGCCCCTGACTATTCCCGGCACAAAAGAGCCGAGAAACGATTCGGATCGAGAGTCACCAGTCGTCTCTATGATCTTTTGTCCAATCTTCTTTACTTTACTTTATTATAATATTTTCAATCACAAAACTGAAAAGGAACTCAAGTAGGCAGATGAAATAAAAAAACCAGGGCAGCCTTTTCGCGTGTTCACGTACCGCGCGTCTGTAGGTAATTATTTCAACTACAGCGCCGAGTCACAATACTGGATAGATAATATTACCGTAACTATACATAGCGTTCTTAAAATAATGTCCAAACCTTACTTTATTAGGTACTTTGTGTATTAAAATTTTAGTACTTTTTTTTGACGGCGAAATTTTGTATTCGTATTTTGTTTATACTGCCTGTAAACATTATGATGATGATATTGAACTACCTACCAGTAATTCTGGACTGCCAATACATCTGGATATCCGAGGGGCATAGATGTCTTTAATCTTTTCGGTCGGAAAATGCACGGCCTGTACAATAACAACATCTTTGATTATTTACATAAAAAAGCGCTCTGTTGAACTCTTTGTAATACGTGGGGCATGCTGAAAGTTTCTGGAACTATCCACCTACAATAAAAAAATTAAAAGAGCAATTACGCAATTCGGACATGGAACTCTTTGGGAACATGTTCATTTTTAATTTGAGACTGTCATTTGTTTTTAAATTTGAAAATTTCGCTCGCTGTTTCGCTCAATAATTTTTTTCTTTGCGATTTTCGTTGTGGCTTAAACAAGATAGTTACCAGAGACTTTCTTGGCGTTTGGTGATGAAACCTTATGTCTAGATATCGGATATTCGGATGCATATTTACCTAAAATTGAGATGTTGGCTATAATGGAAAGCACTTTTTTATCGAAAGAATTCCGCGATTCCGGGAAATTCAAATTTAAGTGTACCTATACTCCGTGAGATGTAATAAACCCCAGTTTGACACAAATGACACTTGCTCTGTTACAACGTATAATGGTTGGTTTTCCCTACTTTTATTGTCAGTGATTTTTGACGAAGCAAAAACAACCTTATTACGTTGTAACAAGTGTCAAATCGGGCCTATTAAACCCCAGGAAATGTAAGCATTTTGTAAGAGTGCGAGTGAGACGGCAAATTATACTTGCTTGTGCGCAAGTAGCGACGCGACAATACAACTGCACTCGTCGCTGTGCTTGCTATGCGTTCGGGTGTTTCTCAAGTTTTTCTCATTTCTACGATTACTTACTAGGCTATTGAATAACGGTTTCTGATTTGCATCGTGATTTGGATTTTGTGCTACGAATCCTGGATTTACCTGCTCTGCGGCTTGGACCTCTTATTTCTTTTATTAACAAGGTAAGAATTTTTTCTTTTTACAAAATAATTTAAAAACATTGTACCTATTTGTATATAGCTGGAAAACAGATTTTGACTATAGAAATATGTATAATATAATAAATAACTCGTAGTAAAGTCAAATGTACCTGAGTAATGGTAGTTTCGCCAGATAGTAACATGTTCTGCTCTCTGATTGGTCGACTGTTGTATTAAGGGACTATTGTTTAAACGGATTTGCTGTATATTAAAACAATGCGCTGTGTTGTGTGGTTATCTGATACTGTATTTCGACTATAGATATAAAACAACCGATTTAAAACGTTTTAAATAAAATGTTGCCGTTCTAAACCCCAAATAAATCGTTTTAAAAAGGTTGAAAACTCGCCTACAAAAATAAAAGTACTGTGTTTTACACTTCATTGTGTGCAATTTCTGGTCACCTGGCGTCATGTTTTGTTTTAATTAGTTTATAGAAAATGAAATGGAAAGTACCTACCTACATTACCTACTACAAGAAAATATCGAGTGTTGTAGCTTTATTGGATAGTAACGTAGCCATATCTATTAGAAATGCTATGGAAGTACTAACTAAACCTAATTTGAAGAATGATTTAGAGTATATATATGAGTATTTCGAAATTTTACGTATTGCAATAGTAAAATTAGAAAAATGTGACCTGTCGATAATAGAAACATTCGAAATATTTGACGACGTAAGATTCATTTTAAACCAGACATCAAACAATACGTTTATCAACAAAATGGAGCAACTTATGGATAGACACCCTGATTTTGATGTTCTTAGGGAAATAAGTGAAACATGTAATAAAGAAAATGACTCTAGTATTTACAAATTTGCGCCACTTACTTCTGTAGACGTGGAGAGATCCTTTTCAACCTAGTGTATCCTTAATATGAAAAGAAATAGACTAACAAATGATAACCTCGAGAAAATTATTACCGTACACTACAATTCTCTGAATAATCCTAAATTAAGAACTTTTGAACAGTCAGTAGAACCAGACGTAACACCATCATGTTCAACGCAAACAGATACAGAAATGACAGATTTCAGTGACCGAACCATATTCATAGATAGTGATTAAATATATTGTCACTGGGGTAATCTTTCTTCTTCAATCATTAGCCACCCAATGCTGAGCATATATATAGGCCTCTTTCAAATCTGTCCACATTTATCTCGCTGCCACTTTAAAAGTGAAATATAAAATGTGCTAGTTTTAAGCTTTTATTTTCTTCATATTAGCTATGTAAGAAGTGCATGTCATGGCTACTTGTAAAGAAAACAACACAATAACTTGAGCAACATTAATTCTTGAATGACAATTATTTATGTGTATTGCCCAAAGTGCCCATGTACATCTTTCATTTCTCTTCTATGTAGTTTCTGTGTGTACAACATAAAAATATTATGTGATGTAATGAATAAATAAGTTTATATTAATTTATGTTTTCTTATTTACCACACCACCATTTCTCTTACACCTTACATACGTACATACTCGAATGAGAAGCACCTTAACTTAAAAAGAATTAACTTAAAGTAAATATACATCCGATTAGTTATGCGATTTCCGGGATTTTATTTTAAATAAAAATATACTTAGAAGCCGCTTCCATAATTTGTTATCCAAAAAATAACTTTAGGTAAATATGCATCCGATTATCCGATCTCTACTTATGTCGCAGCTTTGTGTATTCGTGATTCGAAAAATTTAGACGTGGACGTGATCATCTCTATGACGATGTACGTGAAGGTCGGCTGGCGCCGGCAGTTGCAGAATTTAGTATTGATACCGTACGACAACTTATTGAAACTGACAAAAAAATTACTCATCAGAACCTCCGTTAGGCCAAGGCTTATGAATTCCAATGAACGAACGAAGTGCAAAACATTTTGCATATGCATCCAAAGGTTCGGAACCAGTTGGCAGAATAGGTATTTTCTTCTAAAGACTTGTCAACGAAAGTTAAGAAATTCGAAGCATTGGTTAGAAAATGGTTCCTCCTTTTTTTGGCAAATCAGGACATTACACAACACTTGAAGACTAAAGGACAGTGACCGCACCGCAGATTGTTACGTCAACACTTGCTTGCCCAGAGTCTTACAAAAAGATTGCCAAAATCGTCATTGGAGGGAAGATTCCTACAAGAAGGATTGATTCAACTACTCATTAGAAAGATTCTAGCGAATGCAAAAATTAATAAATTGTGATATGTACATATATACTCTGAAAATCAATAGATATATCAGAAGTTTAATATCTGGTCTTATTTATCAGAATCCAAAAACTTTCAGTAACTTTCATTAATCGTATCGATCGATAGTTTTTGGAAAAATAAATATTAAGAATTATGAAAAATTTTACTTACCGTGCACATTCCAATTAGAAATATGAATGTTCTCATGAGATCCAATATGTCCGTGAGACTGTACTTCAGCATTATAATTTTACTTATGTGCCTATTAGACAATTGAAAAATTTATTTCTTAGGGACAAACATAGGTTTGAACTACTTACTACAAAAGCACTAACACTATTCACTTATCTTTAAATAATGACGGAATTTAATAACTAAGACTCTGTATGTGTAAGTAATTTGATCATGTTTAGGAAACTGTAACGATACGCAAACTTAACCGGGTCTTGTTACGTCCCCTAACTGAATATGTAGCCAAATGTGAACGTTAGGTTATACAACATCTGTTAATCGTGATTCTTTTACATTTATTACAGGGTTTTTTAAGGTAGCAAAGCTGGTCTGGTATGACATGGTGTGACATAGTAATTAGATTAGGTTTCATGTTTGAAAACACACAAGTCATAATTTTGTACTTGAGCCTTTTACACATAACAATAAGCTGAGAAACAGAACGCGATGAAGAAGAAGAAGCATTAGTAAGTATTCAGGCCTCTCGCCGGCTCAGGATTTTTCAAATAGCTGTTGCCCGCGACTTCTTTTACGTGGAAATATTCTGTTATTTTTCCTGAATAAAAAGAAGACTATATGCTATTCCAGACTATAATCTATCTCTGTTCCAAATTTCATCCGGATCCGTTGAGCCATTCTGGCGTGATTGATTACAAACATCCATCCATTGAAACTTTCTCCTTTATAATTGTAGTAAGATTTGGTTACTGGCCCAAGATGTAATAAATCTTTAAAGTAGAGATAACCTTAAGTTTTCTTACATTTTCCTTATATGTAACAATGCAGAAAGCATTTGAATCGATTTGAATATAATTGATAAAAAGCACAATGGTAAGAGAACATTATATCGCACACTGATTTAATTCATATGCAAAGTGTTAACTTTTTAAACACATTACTCGACATGCTGAGATACAATGATATATCAAATGGGAAAAGTTTAGGTAGACAGCCAATCTCAGAAGGCTTTACTTAAATGCAAATTCATATAGACTACAATAACAACGATTTACAATTGTCAAATGTCTGCATATCTATGTGATATTACACATTTAAAGATTTTAATTTAATGCGAAGAAAGTTCTCCTCTCCAAAATAAATAACTTAAAAAAACAAACATAATTATTATGAACATTTATTAAAACTTAACACGTTTTGAAGTTCACGATACACTGAGAATCAGAACAACCGAAGAATCACAAGTAACAATGCTGGAGATAAGCTTTATGCAAAAATAAGAACTTACTAAGTTCTTTAGCCTTTACTACTTAGGCCCTGAGACCTGACCTTTTTGTAGTCAAGTAGATTTGAACGCTTGAGAATAATAATTCAGAAGATGGTATGGGCTATTTATCGACATAATACTGCCCACATTGTCTAAAGAATGCTCTTTGTTCTCTGCATTCTTGGGTCGGTACGATGGTTGGACATTCCTGAAAGTAAAATTTGATGAGAAATATGAAAATAGTTACTTTGTCTATCTATATATGTATAAAAGCGAAAGGATACTCAGTCACCCATCTACTATCTAATCACGAAATTTGTAAAACTACTTGACCTATGAAAATGAACTGTAGCAGGGAGGTAGATTATGCGCAGGAGAAGTAAACTAAAAACGGATTATGGGACAGGCCCAGATTTAGATGTTCGAAGGGCCCTTGCAAATGTGCATAAAAGTTCTTGGTTTTTTGTACTACAGACCTGTAATTTAGCAGGGAGGTGATTAACAGGTAGGAAAACTTTAAACGGATTTTTGTTTATTTTGTAGTAATCGTTCTTTCACTGGGGGTACATATTGGCTCGTTACGTCACCAGCAGCTAGGGTCAACACGTCCCTACCGCCCGTGCACTCGAGACAAGTATACAAACACTACATCTCGGGTATGTGAGTTTTGAACGGATTAAAATCCGTTCAAAACTCACATACCCGAGATGCGAGACCTCCTTAATGCGACCCTGTCATAAATAACAGGGTCGCATTAAGGAGGTCTCGCTTATCCATATTCTTAGTCTATTTGCCCCACCTACATGTCGCACTGGATCACATTTTAATTCACCTATTCCATGGTCACTTACCGCACTCAACGCTCTCTTAGAATCAAATCCAGACTCCAAACATATGACTTGTTTGCGGATGAATGGCAGACGATTAGGTCAATACGCCTAGTATACTGCGAGAAGTCTCTGTGTTAGAGGTGTAGTTTTTTTTGTATATATAATAATTTTGTATAGTATAGTTTATTTTGTATTAACGTTTCTCTCTGAATTAGCGTAAGTGGCTAGAAGCAGTTCTGATTAAGATTAAATAAATAAATAAAATAAAATTAGCTCTCAATTAATATTTCTACATTAAAAAAAGCACATTTAAGAAAACTGTTAGTTATTCACGAGGTCAGAAGACCTCAGTATAGAAATACTGCACTAAGATATGAGATACATATACTACAGCTATTCTATAAAAAAAATTACAATTATAAATTCTACATTACCGGTATCCTTACTAATATCACAGATAAAATGGACTAAAATAATATCTAAAAATCTACTCTACAATCAGGAATTGGTATGACATCTTAAAACGCCATTTTCTCTAAATCAAGTATGTGTGACTTGACACTGTATTGCTTATCAGCGTCCAAATAATAGTTAGTTCATAACTCTTACATACAAAAAAAATATTGATGACTGGTAGGTTCTTCCTTCAAAAGCGAAAGCTGATAACCGAATAAAAAACAAACGAGATGTATCTTACCACGTTGATGTAATTTCTCACGCAGATTAATAGATTGAAGAATTCGCAGGGCTTCAAAGGTAAGTAGGTTCTATGGCTCTGTAAGCAAGCACGTTTAGCACCGACCATAACTTTAGTAAAAATTGGATTTAGGGTCACCCACACATCGAGGTGAGCGTAGAATTTTTCATGATCAACGAAACCCTCCCTGGTTATTAATGCGTACTTGTCCAGTACACAATACCAATGCCCACATTCCTACAATTTTAGGTAAAATCAAAACTTGTATTATTTGAAAGTGGTCTTCAAAATAGAGTAAGTCGTATTCTTACAGTATAACTAAACCGTCGGTATGCAGTAACATTATTGTCTCGATCAGCTATTAACATATCGAATCCAGCTCCGCATTGTTTAGCCACTGCACGAGTGAAGTAAGGAGGTTGAATACAGCAAACTCGGTACTGAAAAACATAAGTACATCAATATCAAACTTAAGTTCTTTTGAATTTTAGAAGTTTATATTAAAAAAAATAACCTCTACGCCGGCCATCGATAGCGAACTCAAGTTATACAAGCAGCACCCCGCGGGTGACCGCGTAAGTCCCGATCCCTATGGAATATCGGGATAAAAAGTAGCCTATATGTTAATCCAGGTCTCCAGCTATCTACATACCAACCATATCTTTCATCGCAATCGGTTCAGTAGTTTTGGCGTGAAAGATTAACAAAAATCCATACATACATACATCCATACATCTTCACAAACTTACACGTTTATAATATTAGTAGGATGGTACTGTTATAGATCAAAACTAAAGACAATGCATCATATTATAGGTAATGGAATCAAACTAGTATAAAACAACCGCTAAGCAAACTCCGATTGCTGACGATTCCGACACATATATTAGCCATTAGGTAAACGGGGCAACTGGGCAATCCAGCCATAGGGTTTGTATATTGGAAGAACATTGTTTTCTTCTCTAAATTAATAAGGAGGTAACAATGTAGGATGGTGTGGATGAGAAAGAAAACCCCTTACAAAAAAACCATGTGGGATGGATGGATTCGTTTGCATTGAAGAGCATGTTAACCTCGACATCGTATACCCGACAAGAGTCAGGATCGGTGTCTTTGCGGTCTAATGCCGCGTTACTATAAACAAGAAACGATTCGTTTTCAACATTCGAATTTTCAACAAAACTTTTACCGTCCGTAAGCAAAATGAATCGTTTCTTGATTATAGGAACACGGCATAAGAGGATGACTAGCTCTGAAAACTACATTCGAATGACAGCCTACTAAAGATTTAGAGAAGACGGCGCGCTTGTGTATTATGTGGGCTTCTCTAGAGGGAGATCTAGCAGTGTAGATCAGACCCTGCAGTCTGATCTACCCTGCTAAGTGCTGGTGGGTACTTTGCAAAGCAGTACTGCCTTTCTTGCAAAAGGTTTGATGTCAAAGTCACTGTTTATTTTAGTTAATTCACTTCGTTTTGAACTCTTTAATTTTTTTTATTCAACGTCGCGGGGCCCTTCACATACATTGAAACAACGGACACAAAGAACACAAAGACTCGGGACTAGTATTTGTAGATCATAGATTTTATTTCACAGAGGATTGAAGCTGCCTCCCCTGGCTTTTGTATGCTTACGTAGTATTAAATTGATTAAAGTAATTTTGAGTTACATTTTTGCCTGGGCCAACAATAAAGAAAACTGTTGCCCCCCAAGTCCAAAAGCTGGGTACGTTCGTGTAAGTGGAACTCAAGTAAAATGAAGAAACAAGGAATCGACTCATTCTAGAAACATTGTTCAGTTACTAAGACTAAAGTAGGTTCTTCGTATTGAGCTCTCGTAAACCGTGGAAGATTTACAACATGAAAACTTGTACTAATGGGTTACGTCATTCAGTATTTTCAGCAGAACCAGCGCCAAAAACGATGCACTAAATGAGAACAAGCGACCAAAAGACCTTCTACACTCTAACAAAGTAAGTAGTATTGGCTTGTATGACTAGATGGCGTATTTTTAAATATTGTGAATTAACACAATGTTGTAGTAAAACAGTCATAAGGTTTTTTAAAAAAACTGAAAACATGAAATTTCAACAGAATTATCTTTAAATCATGAACACCGTAGGGTTTACGATATGGAATACCCTTATTTTGCTTTTTTACATTTTACGAGTAAGATCAGAGTAATAGAAATGAGATCAAGGAAGTTAGTTTTTATCGTATATAAACGTACATAAGATTCTAAAACTCTTACTGGGAATTTTACACTAATAACGCTACACTACTAATGCTAAAGACTGGCAGTATTACCTGTTGAACGGCCAAAATATATGAATATAAACGACTATAAGTATATGACGACTTCTAAATACAACAAAAACATTCTTCAACATCATCTAGCGGAGACGAGCTGAACTAAGTAGTAACTAAGGATCCTCCCTTTGTGTTAGAAAGACATAACAGCCGTTCTTCCACAGGTATACATAAAGTCTCAGGTCATAGAATAAGGTCTCGCCTCTAAAGTCTCGATGACACATTATTTACACATACTTAGCACCTCAAATGGTTTGTATCACCAACATGACTATATAATAGTGTATAAATATAAAAATTACCATCAGATCTGCTTTGGCGGTACATTTTTCAGGTATGCTTTCTGCGCTCGATGCGTACTCAACCTAGACACATTGAAATATCAGTTTAATAGAAAAAAAAATATTATGAACATTATACAACCCCGCAACTACACGCCTATGCGTTTTGGAATACAACGATATTCATACTTAAGTTATGTGCTTGCTCCTAACCAATATCTTAAAATTGTACTGTAGAATGGACTTTAAAAATTTAGCGGCTCAATATTAAAATGACATTTTAGAACACACGTTGCGTGACGTATATCCGTAAGTATGGTATATATAGATTAGTAAAGTAATTAAGTTATAGGTTATAATCATGGGAGAGCTATATATAGCTTCTGCACGTATGAGCCGGCTCGACCGGAGTGATAACACGGCATCACAGAAAACTGGCATGAAGCAATACTTTTTCTCCTACTGTTCCCGACTACCCACCTTAAAGGCCGGCAACGCATTTGTGACTCTTGAGTTGCAGGTGTCCATGGGCGACGGATGTCATGTACAATCAGGTGACCCGTCTGCTCGTTTGCCCCCTATACCATAAAAAAGAACTTTGATACAATTGATTACTCACCAAACACGCTGAAACTACGAAAAACAATGCTTTTATACATTCCACTTGACTTATACATCGCTTTGTCTCTGTCATTGTGTATATTTTTAAGATATTTAATTTAATTTTATGCTTTTTTTTTTACTTTTTTGCTTATTATTATGTAAACTCTTTAAGTGTCTCACGTTTATATTATGTGTGATGAACTGATGATAGAAGTCGGCAAAATCAATGTTATACTCAGATCAAATGAATAGCTTTATATTCTTTTTAAGATGGTTTATGTTTTCATAGTCTTTTACTTGTTTCAGTAAACGGAGAATGTTTAAGAAATACCGTGTAAAGTTACATCAACTAGGCCATGTTTTATTTCTTCTCAAAATATGTCTCAATCTTTTGTTTGATGAGAGCATGTCGTGATCAATAATAAATTATTTATACGGAAATTAACGCGATCATACCTAGCTGATGTTCCTGTCTGTCGTGTAGTTGCCTCTTAGTCAGTCTTAGGAAACATTTGTGGACAACGTGGGAGAGCCATGCTTCGGCACGTATGGGCCGGCTCGACTCCGCTTGATACACGGCCTCACAGAAATCCGGCAGTGAAGCAATGTTGCATTGCTTTTTGCCGCGTGAGTGAGGTTATCGGAGGCCGTAACCATTCCCTATTCCCGTCCTTCCCCTCTAATCCCCCTCTCCCCTCTTCCCACACTTCCCCCCTCTTCCCCTACTCCCACCTTAAAGGGTGGCAACACACTTGTGACTCTTTAGTTACAGGTGCCCATGGGCGGCGGTAGTCATTTACCAACAGGTGACCCGTCTGCTCGTTTACCGCCTATACCATAAAAAAAAAATCGGGTACGCGACCCCGGTCTCTGCTAGCTACTGCAGTCTCAGTGTCGTTCCCCATCCGAGACATGCGGTATCCCTTACCCTAGGTACCTCTCCCAACCCATTTTACCTTATACAAATTTACCTTCTTCCTTCTTTCCCATCTTAATACGACTACATTCCCAGCTAAAACCCTTTGCAATGTTACACATTGCGCCGACCCCAATGACAACTGGGTAAAGGACATGATGGTGATGATGATGACGGTAATTAACGCGATCAATAGGTCTTACATACCTTTGCATTGCCTGACGTTTCGAACAGGTTGCATTGGCCATGGTCACAGGTTGAATTTTTCCGTATAAATAAATATCGATAGCTACCCGGCCAGTCGTTGCTCTGACTAAGTAATTTGCAATAAAAAATATTGTGACTACAAACTAAGATCTCTCAAATTGGAGAAAAATTCACACAGTGTGCAAATTCATCAATACTTTTAAATAATGAAGCAACGAAACTCTATCTTGCATTGTTATTGTGAAAATAAATGAGACCTTTTTAAATTTGGCTTAAGCCCACTAAGAAAATCGCAAATTTGGTTTAGTGTATTAATTTCACTACATAATTGTTGGTTAAGTATAAGCAGCGTATAACATTAACATATACAATGTCGTGTAAGGCCTGAGCATAAAAAAATATAATAACCAGCTTGATACCTCCACGCGTTCCTGAGAAAAGGGGTCTTGAAAGACAGACAGACGGACGGACAGACAACAAAGTGATCCTATAAGGTTTCCGTTTTTTTCTTTCGGGGTACGGAACATTAAAAATGTGTCGTAAACCTTTTAGTTATCGTATAATAATCATTATAATAATTTTAATTAAAGTGGTCATATAAATGCTCTATCACACTAAGGATAAAAAAAACTCAAGATAAATGAATATATATTTTGTTAAAAATTTATGAAATAATTTATTTACTTACTATAAAATGTTGTTATTTTTACATCTGATATAAGTAATATGGAGTAGGTACAAGTGATTGTAGCTAATTATTTTTGTATTATTTATTCACTATTTTCTAGTGATAGAACTGAATAGTTTCCATAATATATCACTGAATCATTTGATGCTAAGAAGTTATTTTAAAAGTTCATAACCTTAACAGAAATTAATATGTAACTAGTAACCCGCCCCGTCTTTGCACGGGTACAAATTATACACCTAAACCTTCCTCGTGAATTACTCTGTCTATTAGTGAAAACCGCATGCAAATCCGTTCAGTAGTTTTTCAGTTTATCGCGGACAGACAGACAGACGCACAGGGGGACTTTGTTTTATAATATGTAGTGATTGGTTAACATACCTAAATAAATAAATAGACACGTGGATTATAGTATCTCCTTATTTGTTATCAAGGTCTTAACAGCTATAAAGTTTAAGTACAAAAACATAAAACTTTTTATAAGTAATTGTTACGAAGCTTTTTTTGGACTGTAAAGAAAATAGTCCCTTCAGTGAAAATGTAGAAGTAGTTTTGTGAGCTGATATTCATATCTACATCATTCTTCATGTTTAAATAAATATGGTCTACATGTTCTAACTGTTGTCCCTAGTTCATTACAAAACTTGTTCTTTTGAAGTTTGCAATTCTGAAAAAAAAAAAAAAATTTTATTGCGTTCACATAAAAGCTAAATTTGCTAAAGCTTCAAGTGACTTTAGACCTTGATACTAATTTCAACTTACCTACTTAGGGTTGTAAAAAAACTACTCTATTAATCTTATCTTTTTTTCAATATTTCTAGTATATTTGCTATTAGTTCTTAAACATTCATGCACAGACTACTTATGGAAATCAAACATTATTGGTAATTATTATCCAAATAATTAAATGCACTACTTTATTCCCAAAAGTGATTTGCAACACCTAAACTTATGTTTTTTTTTAGCAGTATCAGACTTATTTGTAGTGCATTTATTTAAGGAATTGTGGAGATTTTTTTTCTGTCCTACCGAAGTACACATAAAAGAGAGATCATCTGCTCAACCAGCTAACAGACAGAACGAACTAACTGGTGTAATTTTATGATTTCTGTAATTTGTCCATAGTTTTTGAATATAACTACTAAAAATATGCTCACCCACAAAGTAACGAGCCACACGCATGTATACAGTTTATGGGCATCACAATAATTGAAAATAGCTGGTTCAGGCACAAAAGGTTTTTGAGGTACCGGTGCCCCTTGCTTCTTTCTGATACATTTTAATTTCGCCTCTTTTACACCATTTTGAATATTCGTCTGGTCCACAGACCAATTGTCTAACATCGTTTTAAACTTTGAATAAATAATAGTACGATTGTCATGCAGAAGATTATTCTTGTCGAACAAGCATGTTGTTGGGGAACACTGAAAAATGGCAATCAGTACTGAGTTATGTTTGTTTACATTTCATGGCACCTCGAAGGAATAATTACAATACCCGGCGAGTATATAGAATTACAAGTGAGAACGGGCAATGTGATTAAAATTATTAAAACTCAAGAAAAAAATGGGTTCAGAGACAGATTACCAATCCAATTTGGTAAACTATGGATTTATCCCTACTGAGAAAAATGAATTTATGTTGAGGTTCAACAAAGAAAACTTCAGTAACTCAAAAAACAGTTGAATTTCACGAACGATTAAACGGCTACTAGGGCTTATTTATGATTTCTTTTTAAATATTTTTTAAGGAAAAATCGACTTTATTGTAATTATCACTATGAATGGTTCAAATTCAAATTGAATATATTGATTTCATAAAATCGTTAATTTATAAAAATAATTATGATACAAAAATATAGATTAACACACACATAGAGTCACCGCAACAATAGATTGCTTTGTAAAATGGAAATAATAAAATATAAAAAAAATGGTAACAGATAAAACCGTATCTGGTTATTATAAATATTACCATGTATTGTATTAATGTATATTCGAGATAGGCATTACGCGGAGCAGGTACAACTATTATACAGGACCCCTATCAAATAAATCTAAAAAATAACCGCTTGGAGCGCCAGTAGACTTAAACTCCAAATATTTGCTACAAAAGGAAATAATTGCTACAAAAGGTTTTATAATTTTGATGGCTTCAGGTATAAGCCAATATATCTATCCTAGCCCCCCCCCCCCCGGGAGGAGTTGTGGTAAAGTGGTGGGGGGTGAAAATATACCCCCAAATGGGGTACTTTTTCAGTTTTGGCAGTTTTACTGTTCTAGCTTCTAAAAGACTCGCCATATTATATATATTTAGCAATTATTTCCGGTTCGTCTATTTTTTATGTTTAACGCTACTGGCCTATTATTGTACACAATTTGAGAAAATTGTTTTAATTTTATTCAAATTATTTAGAAACTGAAGTTGAAAAATAATTAGGACAAAATAAATGCTGTGCAGTAAAGGACAATGTCCTTAAGGTCCTTGTATTTCAAATGGCCGATTTAATACTCACATTACCAGTCCACCAATCCACGATTGAGGGACCTGTGCTCTTCTTAATACCGCACTGGAGTATAGATGCTTTGGAGAAGAGAGGTTTAGTAGGACAGCATCTAGATAACTTCATCTATATATAAAAAAAACAAGGGAAAGTTAAATTTTATTATTTACGGCTAGGTGAAAAAGCAATTTTCGTCTCTGTGGCACTATGGACTACACTAAGCTTCAATTTCTGCTCAGTGCAAAAATTAATAGGAGGCATACCGTAAAATTACAAAATAAAAATAGCAACTGTAAAAACTCTCAAACGTAGAGTTTAGGCACTTATTAGACTACGGGTAGTGCGACCTGTAGGTAAATGTAATTTGTATTGGTGTATTGCCACATGCACCAACAATATTTAACTCATAAAGACTAACTAGCCACCACAGTGGGATATTTATGAGACTTTTTAATGTGGCTTCCCAACCTTAAGCGGAAGGGTGAGTTTGATGCTGAGACCATAGCCGTTTCTTCTCTAATGAAGTAAGTAACATTGTAAAGTTGATAATGAAACACAGATATTCTACATCTATGTATAAGATACTCATATCAGTCGAGTAAAAATGAAGCGTCCTATGATTGGTCCAATAGTAAAAACTACTATAACTGCAGACCATGCTGATGGGAACAACTAAGCAACTATTGTAGTAATGGTACTTGATAGCTTTCTTGTTTGGAGATGCTGCACAATTTGGATTCAGAACAGAGTTGTCTGAATGTCCACTGATAGTCTGCAGCTTAAAAACACCGTTATATATTAGACCATAATAAACACAGCTGTGTTCGTCGCTTCCCTGGACGAAAGATCTAGGATCTCTTCCGTAAGGCATTAGACGAGTATCCTAAATTATGTTTTATAGTATTTGTTAGGAGTACTTTTACTTGCATAGGTACAAAACTCAGTGACGATCGTGTGAAAGACGTGTGTCGACTTTCCTCGAATTCGTTCGACTGATTATATCTGGCTCATATTTCTCTTTTTCAGAATCTGTTCAAAGGACTCCAAAAGCAAAACCAGTGCTGGTGTTTCTGACATTATTAAATTTAAAACATTCAGTAGTGTATGTTTATTACAGTAAGGACCTTTTTCCTTTTACAAGTCTGCAAAAACGAAAGGCTTTAATACCACAGTGATTGTTAGATAACCTCTTAAGATTTCTTTAGCGATTTTTTTATATATACTTACGTCGGTGACTGTTACACATTCACGTGGTATACTTGGATCAATAGGTGCACCAAAAATATGTTCAGACATCACCTGGAATTCAATTCTTTTACAACATTTTAACTAATATTATAAATGCGAATGTGAGTTTGCTTGTTTGTTTGTTTGTTAAGCTTTATGTACTCAATCAATTATCATATAATTTTTAAACACGTTTTCACTGGTACTGGAAAAGACGTAGGGTTCCTATGAGAGATCGATATATCTCTCTCTCCCTCTTGCCCGCCGGCCATGGTGAGTGTCACACCACAATTTGTAGCTCCGCAGTTTTTTAATTAATAAAATAGTTACAAGTTACAATTACAGTGTTTTTCCTGTTCCACATGATTAATGAACCCAAAATATAAGAGTACCTTTCATTCAGAAAAAAGAAGTGTTGAAGAAAAATAACTTTTCGCAAGTGAAGCCTCAGGCAAAGTAGTGTGTCATAAAGGAATCACAACCGGAATGATGATTGACAACAACGATTACAATAAGTGCAATAAGTAGTGCACAATTCTTACGTGGGAGAGCCATGCTTCGGCACGTATGGGCCGGCTCGACTCCGCTCGATACCACGGCCTCACAGAAAACCGGCAGTGAAACAATGCTTGCATTGCTTTTCGGAGCGTGAGTGAAGCTATCGGAGGCTCCTCCCTCTCATTCCCTCTAATCCCCCTCAATACTTTCCATAACAGTGCCCATCCTAGTCATCCACATTCAACACGACTTAAACTTGTTGATTTTTATTTATATCACTTTTCTAGCAAATGAGCCGTTTCATAAAGAAATACATAACGTGGTTCATTTGCTTAGTATAGTTTTAACATTCACATTTCCGATATCTTTCAGAATGCCTCAGTCACAGCCAGTGGGTATATTGACCCAGTGGTCCAACTTTCGGCATGCCTGACTAGTTAATGGCCTGGCCTATTGGTCTAGTGGTTAGTGACCCTGACTGCTGATATAGAGATCGTGGGTTCGATTTCCACCCAGGACAAATATAATTGTTTGATGAGCATGATCATTTGTTCTGTGTCTGAGTGTAATTTATCTATAACTAGCAGTGCCTCGCGGTTTCACCCGCGTAAGTCCCTATCCTGTGGGAACGTCGGGATAAAAAGCCTATCCAGGTTTTCGGCTATTTACATACCAAGTTTCATCGCAATCGGTCTAGTAGTTTTTGTGTGAAAACATTACAAACATACACACAGATGTTTCCTCTTTATAATATTAGTTTAGATATGTATGTATTTAGAAATAATAATTATGTTTATCAGCTTTCTGGTTACCATAGTACAAGCTCGCCGTATGTGAGGTGTGTGAAGTTACTGGTTAGTTTTAATCTACCGATATACTTTACCGGATAGATCCAATTTAGTTGTCAGTCAGTGTGTCATCTCATTATCAATCTATATATTAATACGCGAGGAGAATTCTTTGTACGCATATTTTAAGCAAACGCGCACAAAAAGGGATGTGAAATTTGGAATACCTAAAGTTGATATGTAACAAACATCCATCCATCCATCCATCCAAACATCGACATTTATAATATTAGTGGGATTTGGTGTAAAGCAAAAAGTATTCATCATGTATATCTACATATATTTTATCTACTATCGTAATAATTGTGTAATAATCTTGTATGCGGATTTAAAGCTATATTTCTTAAATTCAATGTGGTTGACCTTACCTGTTTCACAGTAAACCAAAGAAATAAAATATTAACAAACATGATTTGTAGGGACAAAACGGTAGGTAATGGAATAAGTGACATTGATATTGGCTACTGACCGGTGAATTAATCAATATGTGGACCAAAGAGTAAGCGCTAGGAATAATACAACAGTGTGTGATATACAACATATTGATATTTTAAGAACGTTGTTGATAAATAGACAATTTGATGTGAAAAAATATACTGAATTAATGTAGTATACATTTTTCGCGACAAGGGCCGAATATTTAAAACACACCGTCTCAGTCCTCACTTACCTAGTCGAACCTAGAGCTCACGTTTGTGACCCTGCAGAATCTCAGCCACCTGCAGAGTTTCTGCGTCTCGCGGTGCTCCTCGGATGTAAACTGCCACATCCTATGACCAATAATAAACTTGGCGAAGCATGACTTCGAAAGCTGCATTATTGCTGGTCATGTTTATGCAGATTTGTGATAAGCTGATCGATTTCCCAAGACCCCAAAAGCGGTTCAAAGTAGTATTTAAGTTCCCAGACAGCATTTGCCCAGACGCCAGGAATAGCCAGGCATAATTTATTAAAGAAGACCTTGAAATCGGCGATGGGAGTCCGGTAAAGGCAAAAATAGACTGTTTCGGGTAAGGGCGGTGAATCAGATGCAGCGCTGACGGTCGCCAGAGACGTAATAGGACGCCCCATCTACCACAATCGTGATCAACCACTTTGTTATGATTTGCACGTTCTGCATAATGCCGGAGAGGTTGATCCTACGTCCTTCACGTCCCGTTATGTAGTTCTCGAGGTAGTAAAGCAGAACAATTCGTTGAAAGCCTACTCCGGAAAACCGCAGGAAAACCGTTGTACCACTTTGTCTTCGAGTATACCTAAATATATGTGTGGTGCATAATTAGTACCTAAATTTAGATTATAATAGGTTATTATTTAGAGTCTTTGTCTCATAACTTTAGGAATTCATTCGTCATCAAATCACAAGACGCATTCGATTGAGGAAGTACTTGGTATGGTTGCAATCTTACAGGCATGTGCCACATTATTCAATCTCTTAGAGTGTAAAAATAAAAAGGCAAATACCGTGATTGACGATCAACTCTGTAATCTACTTTACAAAAAGTAATTAACTTGTGTGCAGTCAGGCGGTAAGATAAATCTTATCAGGTTGTCACACTTCGTATTAACTCATATACCGGTATGCAAGCTAAGTACAAGAATACGATCCTATTATTAAGCAAAAACCCATATTGTGAATATAAATTATTGCTGCACATACCGCATGCAATAATTTAATATTTTAAGTTAATTAATAACTGAATGAATGAATGGAAGGAAAAAAATAAATATGAATCAATCAATGTGATTCGTCTATTGATGTTGTGGGTTCTTTCTTGACTTATAACTTCAAGTTGGCAAAGTTAATTCTCAGGACGGGGCCGCGGGGTTCGAAACCGTGACAGTCTTTAAAAAAGCCTTATGCCTCGAAATCTTCTTCCATAATCATATTCATTGTTCGTCTGTAAAATGCCGTATAGGCTCATAAGATAGGTTTTTTATTTTTACACTGGTGGTGTTGTCTAATGACTGTCTAGAATATATTGGTAGGTAAACGAAATACTTCATTTAGTTAACTTGAAAACTTAGAGGGTTGCCCCTCTAAGTTGGCAAGACTACCTTAAACAAGGCCATATAACTAAGTACTTGTTATGATGCAAACATTTCAGATTGTACAGATTTCATAATTTGTGAAATCCTTTCAATCAATCCTGCTATGCCATATCAAAAACACGAAACAAATCTAACGCCATCTAGTGAATGTAAGCTGAACTACTTTCTGCAACTGTTTACTTGAGTTTCAAAACTATTCGATTTTAAGTAAAACTTAAATTTATAAAAGGTCATATTCTAACTTAAGTTAAGTCAGTTTTTACTACCAAAATAATTGTGGTTAAATAAATAATACATTTAGTGAATGGGCTAGTTGCGGGCTCAACAAGGGTGTCTTCCATGTCGGTGTCAGGCGCTGCATGTGTGGCAAAAGTATGTATACCATTCACGCAGTTTTAATTCTGATGGTTAATAAACAATTACACTTTTTGATGCTTGGTAGTGAGCGTACATTTATTTACGAGTACAGTAAGTAACAGAATGTAATAATATTTGATGTGATATTAATACAAATTGTGTAGCACATATTATGTATTAGGATATTCTGTATATTATTCCGTTGGTATTTCCTTGTACAAATATTGTCTACACTTATTCATGTGGTTTGACAGTTTCTTGCAACCTGGCACACGCATGTTGTGGTTGCAATTCTGAAAAATGATTAAAAGTAATTTTTAAATTGGTAAGTAGCTTTTATGCATTTTATTCTAAGAAATACTAGTAACGTAAGACACACACTACTCTAGTATTCTTGTTAACCCTTCCAGCTAAACTGAATGTTTGTGTTATGAGTGGCTTTACGTCGATAGCGCACTGCATGGGTTTCAAACCCGGTAAGAGCAAAACAGTACTTTTTTCAAATCCGTTTGTTAACCAAACAAAATCGGTAGGTAATTGAAGAACTTTAGTATTGTCAAGAAAACAACATCCTGGTATAACTACAGAACTTCGATATCGCCTAGTACTTGGCTTGTGGAGGTCTGGTGGCAGTCCCTTCACGTAAAATTTCGAAGTTCGGCCGTATCGTAGTTGGACTGAAAGCCGACCCCAGCTTATTTGGGAAAAGACGCGGAGACTGACGTGTGTTGTCAAGAAAAAAAAATTAAGTTTTTTTCCCCGACCTTCGAGGGCAACTAAGTGTTATCAATAATTTTATGAATTGCGATTCAATTTCTTATAGAAATCGACATAAATCAGAACGGATGGTATAGAAATTTTGTTTATATCCAAGTGCATTCAAAGTAATTAAAAATACACTCACCCATATAACATTGCTTCTTATGCATATAAGTAACTTGTCAACTTCACATTCAATGAAATGTGGATTGGAGAATGGTTTTTGGGGTAAAGGCGGTCCTGCCTTCTTTCCCAAGCATATTGTTTTCGCTTGCTTTACACCTTCAACTATATTTGTCTGGGTTTCACCCCATTTGTCTAAGAATAATCCCACTGCATCATAGTTTACGGTTTCATTGTCATACAGAAGTTTATATTTCTTGAATATACATATTCTGGGGCTGCACTGGAAAATATATCAGCATATTGTACACAAAAATGTTTTTTAAGTAATTCAAAAATGATATGTATTTAGAAGGGAACGTGTAAAATTAGACATAAAAAATACATCGATTTACTACCTTTTTAACTTACGCATTTCATGATAATAGGTATATTATGTTAACAGGAATTAACACTCACAAGGCTGACTGTCATCACGGCCAGTGTAACCTGGTCGAAACGTCAGGCAAACCAAAGGTATATCGTGATCGCGTTAATTCCGTTAGCATAACTATAGGTACATCGATAGTTAATAGGTAGCTGAAATGGTAGTAGACTATCAAGTCAAAGTCAATTCATCTGTTTGTTAAGCGTCAAAACGATACATTGCATAGAAATTTGACTATGAAATAACGGTTTATGATGTCATATCCCGCTATTGTTAAATCATTTACTTTTAATGTTATATTTTGCAATTTAAAATAATGACAGAATTGAAAATGATAAGACATCTAGTTTTTCAGTCTTAATAAAAAATACTTACCAGTACAGGCTCTGCCTAGTTTGGGACTAGACGGAGGTGTGTGAGTTGTCCCAAGTTATTATTGTTATTATTGGCTGAAGACTGTTAAATTCCTATTTTTTTTTTGCCGCAGGCTAATACTTATTACGTTTTGAAGAAAAGAGAAAGTTTATTTTACTTAACTGCTACTTTTTTTTCTTTTTGTCCATAAAAAAATAGGCAGTCATGGGATTGCCGACAGAAGTTGAAACTTAAACGAAACGACGAACTAAAAACGTCACATTAGGAGGTTGGCGACATTAATTAATAAGGAGCTGACAGAACTCAATGTTTAGATTAGCGCCCTCTAGTGGATTTATATATGTATTATTAGCGTGACGGTCACGAGGTCAGTGCTTTTTCCTCATGGCAAAAGTGCACAAATGTGCCTAAAGAAGAATTAGAATATGAGAATATTATACTTACGTCTCTGGACTTCCATGGTCTGGACTGATCAGGTGACTTGAAACCGCATTTTGCTAAATCTCTATCAAGGAATAGAGGATCCACAGGGCAACACTCCTGAAGGTTTATCTGTCACCAACAAAAAAGATATTGAAGTTAATGAGCATGTCAATGTTCCTAGTTTAACTTATGTTTGTGTACGTCATCTATATATATAAAAATTAAACTCCCTTGGTCATGCATCACGCGTGAACGGCTGGACCGATTTCGCTAATTCTTTTTTTTATGTTTGTTATTGTCAGGAGAAGTGTTCTTATGAAAGAAAAAAATATGAAAGTTGCGCGGAAAATTAGACAATTTAAGAAAACTTAACGAGAGACTTATGTAGGTAAAACCGCGGGGCGCAGCTAGTCAACAATGCAAATAAATAAAATTGAATTGTCTATTTGCAATATCAAAATAATATATTTTTAAGCTCTTACAGTTATTTGCTTCATGCATACGAGTACACCTATGCCTAAAAACCATTTTTATTTTTTTGTCTGTTTGTCTATTTGTTCCAGATAATCTCCGGAACGGGTGGATCGATTTCCAAGGAACTTTCACTGCCAGATAGCTGGTGTTCTAAGGAGTAACTTAGGTTTCTTTGATTTTGGAAAAATAATTATGGTTCCACGCAAAATATATAAATATTTACACGCGAGTGAAGCCGGGCGAAACCTGCTGGTTTATTATAAAACCATTACAATCTGTCGATACGCACGCATTGCACGCACACAAGCATGTAGTGCACTATACCGGTAAGCAGCACTCTAGTCGTAAAAACCTTTTAACGAGTCTCACTGATATACGTTTTTTCTGTCGAGGTTTTCCCGAGGGACTACAATATGAGGTTTTTAAAAAAATAATGTATAAGTTTTTAAAAGGTCGGCAATCCGCATACAAGGCCCCTGGAATTGCAAGCGTCCATAGGCTACGGTACCCGTTTACCATCAGCCCGGTCGTATGCTTATTTGCCACCGACATGATATAATTTCTTGTTTATTTTAATACATACCTAATAACGTTGCAAAAAGGATGTTTCACAATTTCAGATTCAGGGTGAATAGGATGTCACAATGTGTATAACGACAATAATAATTGTATAATAACCAATAATCGCAATAGCAGTAGCAATCATAATAATACTATTATGATTCCTGTGTTATTTTCTATATTTTTTTTTTATCATTAAGTGATTAATAATAAGAAAAATAAAAAAGTACACAATTTAGTCATAAGATCAAATAAGTGCATAGGTACTACTAACTTTACGTCGGTAATTAATAGAAATGAGTCAGTTGGCCGATTCGGCCTAGTCGGTGCTTTTTGCCGCCTAGACGGTACCTGGTTACCCACTAGAAATATAGTCCTTTTATATATTTTTTTTATATTATAGGGGACAAACGAGCAGAGGGGTCACCTGATATTAAGTGACTAGAGTCGCCCATGGACACCTGCAACGCAA
Source organism: Callimorpha dominula (assembly GCA_949752705.1). Taxonomy (NCBI): domain Eukaryota; kingdom Metazoa; phylum Arthropoda; class Insecta; order Lepidoptera; family Erebidae; genus Callimorpha; species Callimorpha dominula. Next base: position 5,505,032 of record OX457001.1, on the reverse strand, counting down.
GAGTCACAAGTGCGTTGCCGCCCTTTAAGAGATGAGAAGAGGGGGAGGGAGGAAGAGTGGGAAGAGAGAAGAAGGGGAGAGGGGAAGGACGGGAATAGGGGAGATTGAAGCGTTGCCGGTCTTTGAGATGGGAGTACGCTTTAGGTTTTCCCTACTAGACGGCAACTAGTTGATACATTTAAAATAGTAATAGTAAGTGCCATTGTAATTGTCATTTACAGTAAGTGCTGGTGCTAATTTGAGTTTATCATTGAGCCCTAGAGCTACCTACTTAGTATCATAAACCAGCAGTCACGACTTAAATTGTTACCTTTTCAATTGGTCGTGAACGTTGTATTCGCCCTCTTATCTGAATGTAATGAAACTTTGAACCAAATTTATCATGTACCTGGTGAAGAACATAAGCTATTTATGTAATAATCCTAACTATTTTTTATACACGTTGTTATGGGTACAGAAAGGACATACATTGACGGGTCTGTTGGTCTAGTGGTTGGTTTTCCCACCCAGGACAAATAATTATTGTGTGATGAGCATGATCATTTGTTTTGTGTCTGGGTATAATTTATCTAAAATATGTACCTATGTATTTAGAAATATATAAGTATGTTTATCAGCAGTCTGGTTACCATAGTACAGGCTCTGCCTAGTTTGGGATCAGACGGCCGTGCGTGAGATGTGTGAAGTTATTATTACAATTAGATACTTTATTCAGAAAAAAAAGAATGTTCCTAATGGATGGAAAAATAATAAACAAAAAATATAAGACGGTTGATAAAATCTACGCGGGCAAAGCTAGTTATTAAATAATAAATTTTTCACAAAAAACAAAACCGACTTCCACGACTTTAAATACCTAATGAATTATATACTAAAGCCTTCCATAGATAATTTTGTAGAATACGTTAGTGAAACAATCATCAAATTGGTCCATTACTATTTAAGAATATCGCGGACATACAAACATACATACGGATCCAATAGAGAACCCTTTTTGTAATCCGTAAAAAATATAAACGATACTTCTGAAGTGTAACAAAAATTGTTACTATTTAACCGATTTCAAAAAAGGAGGAGGTTCTATGTTCCACTGTATATTTTTTTTATTATATGTTCACCGATTACTCAAAGGCCTGGCCTGGACCGATTTGAAAAATTCTTCTTTTGTTTAAAAGGGTATAATATTTCTCAGGTGGTCCATCAGGTCAGGATCTGATGATGGGATCCTGGAGAAATCGAGGGAACTCTTAAAATTTTATAGGCACACTTGAAGCGATTTGGGTATTTTGAGGCGCATTGAAGTCGGTGATACTTTTTAACTGACGTGAAAATCTAGTTAAATATTTTACATCTATTTTAAATATAGCTAATGCTAACGTTGCTGTGTCAGCCTGTGACCACGGCCAGTGTAACTGTCAAGATCAGGCTATTTAAAGACTTTTATAACCTAAAAAGTACCTGATCGTATTAATTCCCGTTGACGAATTATAGTTAGTTATAGCATTTCTTTAGATTTAGACTATTGCAATAACCGACATTCAAGCGGCGGTATCGCGGGCAAAAGCTAATCACATACATCAAAATATCGTTAAGACTTTTTTAATATACTTACGTTATCTGGTGGTCCGTAACACTCTTTTGGTACACTTGGATCAATAGGATAATCTGGTTCGAATTCGTCAAATTCTGCACATATCGTCTGAAAAAGAAATTTAACATCAAAATCTTATCAATATATATAAGTAGTCAGGTGATGCCAACTTACATATAATATTGCAATATGATGTTATTTAACCTGAGTATACTAGGCAGTAGTAGACGAATGATAAGTAAAAGTAGATAAATTAATTAAGTGGCGATGAATAATTAATTGGTGATAATTAATTAATTTATTGATGTTTCGATAAGATATGATTATTTTACTTTTTTTATTGTGTAATCGAATAGGCGTTTGTTTTCTAACTCACCTGATGGAGAGCGATGATGAAGACGAATGTGGTACACGCCCATCCAAGAAAAGCCTATTCAATCTACTCTTGAACGTTCCAGAATTATAATTGTCAGGAAATATAGACGCAGGCAGTTCATTCCAGACTTTGGGGACTCACATCAAAAAGGCTTTCCTCTTGGAAAAGGGAAAAAAGGGAACCTCTGTCTGCGTCTAGTAGTTCGATTAAGGAGTAAAGCTTTCACACAGTCACCAAAGTGAACCCCATAAAAATCAGATAAGCAGACGCCTTTACTACCATGTTCAAGTTTCCTATAATTCTTGAGCACATTATGCAACAATTTTGGCAAAGAAACATTTGGCACGTTTGATAATAAGCGGTTAACACTTGCTTTAAAAACTCACGACCCTGATTAATGTGCCACTTGCCAATCCTCACTGAACTCTTATGGAGTTCTAATGATACTACAAATCAGCAGGAAAAACAAATAATTTTAAATCTACAGAAGGCATGGCTATTTTTATGTCTGAAATAATTGATCTTGAAATATCTATTAAGTAAATATTGAAGCAAAAGTTTCTGAGCTTACCTGAATTACAGCGAATAAAATAAAGCCCTGGAGAGATGTGATCATCATGTTGGATTTAGATAGTCTGATGGTATGGGCGTAACTCCAACGGGTTATATAGCGAGCAACTACCGGTCGTGACTATTGTCAACACACGGGAAACAATCAAGGTGTTGATCAAAGAGTACAATTATGTGCTGCAGACAGATCAGTTCGTACATCGCACTTTGTAAAACTAAAATGACAAGATACGATTGATCAACGATGTGTAAATAAGAGTCATTTAATTCTAGGTAATTTTAGTTCACCTCGTTAACTAAACTGTAAACTACATAAACAAGAAAGAAAAGTACGCTACTTACATCAATTCATCTAGCTAGAGAGATTAACAAGAATACATAATAATAATGTGTGACCTATATTTCAAGAAGTGTCTAAAATTAATAACAAGATACATTTTTCATGAAACAATATCTAAATTGTGAAAATAATATACTTAGGAAAACAAGCTAAACAGTTTTGTGTAACAAAGTATAAACATCATGAAGCTTCTGAATCTGACAACTGTTTTGCTCAGTATGTAAACTTTAAAAATGGTTGTTAAAATATATTTCCCTAAAGATCAAACTCTGTAATGAGGTATTACTTTTGTCTTGCAAAACTTATATTAATACGCTTCGTCGAAGGATTCAGATTTTTAACAACTAAGAACTTTTTGAGCTTATGTCTTACTGTGTATTAAATAATAAATATGCAGTTGTCGGTTCTGCAAAATATAAAGCCTCAACATAATTGTGTTAATGTGAATTTTTAACAGCAAAGTTTATTTTTCTTAGTTTAATATCATCATGCTCCATGAAATGGCCAGTATTTTATCACTTGTTTCTGCTAGGCTTCAAAGCGTAGGTGCGTTGGCAGCTTATTGACTTTTTTATTATGGAGTAGGAGCTGCTATAATTTCATCCTGATATTACTTGATACAAACTTTAAATAAAATTTCGTACTTAAAAGTGGACTTATTATTATTTGTTAATCTTTTAAGTCTTCTGTTTAATCTTTCTTTTAATCTTCTGTTTAAAGCAGTAATTGGTATTGGTCAATTAGCTGTTTTCCTCACAGCCTGGCTGATGCTCATTACCTATCATCAATCAGTGACTGTTTTTAGGGCAGATGCAGTTGCTAGGTTTTATCTCCCTTCTTCTTTGCTTCTTACCATTTGTAGTGTTGTCGATGGTCAAGAAAAATGTTACTGTCTAACTTTCAAACTTTATAGAAAACTCGGGTCTAGAACAGGACTTTCATATACAACGCATACTGGAAGAATGCCTCAAATACGACTAACGACAGTCATCTAAAAACGTTTAGTGCACTTTATTGCACTTCAAAATGTAATATAATACAAATATGTACAGGCTGTATCTGAGAATGAAACACTTACTTAAATCACTGAAAGAGCAAGACAAGCATGTAGTTAAAAAAATATTTAAAAAAAAATGTATCCATGGATAAGATGAATTTTCTCAATAACAGTTTAAATAATTTAAAAATAAAAAAAATATCTTCCATTTAAAATCTTTAACTTTACACATTCCACCTGTTTTTTTTTAATTCTTTGTAACTGTATGCTAAAGTCATACCTCTTCAGTAATTTACATATGTGTTCCTTTGTCAGACACACCCTGCGTATTAGATATAATTATTATCCGCAACTATTTACTCCATTAAACCCGGAGAATTGACATTAAGCGTCATAATTACTCTTAGTTGAACGTGATCGCATTTTTTTCAAGCTCTACCAGCATCTTGGTCTTATCGTTGAATGCTTTAAACAAAAAAATAATTTATCTTAATACTTACTAGCTTTTTCCTGCGGCTTCGCTCCCCTTAGTATGGTGTTATCAATCAATTTTGGTATCCTTCGAAACCAGTACTTTTCTGGATGAAGCTCTTTGTCCTTTTTTTCATCCCTGACAACGTCTATGCCAAATTCCATAATGATCGCTAGAGTAGTTAGGGCGTGATAGCGTAACTAATAAACTCACATCATAAAAATATTAAAACACACAGATGAAAAAATACGGACGGCAAATGACTGCATTTATTCTTTTAGTGTTTATATTTATTTTTAGCGGGAATCGTTTTCAAGCCAGTACTTTTTACTTTTTAACAATGTTCTTAAACTTGCATGCTTGATGCCATATAAAAGGTAAACATTGAAGTGGTGACTAAAATCTCTCTCTACGTTACTAAAATCTGCTACGAAAACAATTTTGTTTACAGTCTGCTTTTCACATGTATCTCGCTCTTGCAAAATAGTTTTAAATTAAAATAGCTTAGTTATCTTTACACTAGTATAACGTACTTTATTAAAGTAGTATAATTTATTTCAGGTAAGTCGCAAGCTTAAATAAATAGTAGTAATAGTATACTGTTCGCAGTGAGGATGGTGACCACCACTCTTGGATTCTGCTTGTGCTTTCCATCAGGCGGGGCAGAGTCATTTTGGCAGCTCAAAAATATAAAAAAAAAAAAAAAATATTTAAAGTCACCTATCAAAGGCGTTGAGCACATCGCATTTTACAAATGGACGGTGCTTGAAAACCCAAGATTTTTCTATGTTCTAATCAGAATAATACAATATTAGAACAGTTATTGGATCTTGTTAACCGACTATCATGTCATGAGACAGAATTCAATAGTTTTACAAATGTCGAAGTCATTTTTAAATATCTCCAGAATTTAGAATTCAGATTTACTTGTGATATTTGTGTGCGATCTTGAGGACCTAGTTTTGAATCCTGAATCGGAAAAGTTAGTTGTTGAATATTACTTAATACTTATTTTGAATTTCGCTAATGCACGTATTCTAGAAACATATACTATGAATGGCAATAGGCTCGCTCCCTATTATGTCGAACTAAGGATATAGCTAGAGAAATGTGATTGTAATGCAACTCTGCCTACCCTTAAGGAATATATAATTGTGAGTGTATAAAAATATATAGGATATTTGTTAACTCAAATATTTCGCCTCTTATATGGTTATAGGCGAAATATTTTATTCAAAAAAATATTAAATTCAAAAGTTAGAATTCTTATAATTGCCCATTGTTTAAAAAGGTTTTGGAATATCTTTATAACATTCCAATTTGTTTGTATAAAATCGACAATTAATTAGCATAGCTAATGACATAACATAGACATGATAATTACAATAGCAGTAGAAGTGTGTCGGATGTCCTCAAGCCTCAAGGTCCTTTATCATCACGCTTGGTGATCAGTGTCAAGTACTGTCAAGTGATCTTAAGACCTTGAGTTGAATGCTAGTGGACATCGAATAATTACACTCAGTACAATGAACCAGCGGATAATACTACATGCTTATATGTTTGGTGTCATTACTGCAATGAAGATAAGACTAAAGCGGTGTGCCTCAGGGATGTATAATATTGTAGGCCCAGCGTTGCATACGTAAGTAGTGGTATGGACAAGTTTATTCTGTTATCAAGTAAATATTTCAAGTGTTTTATTGTTGTTTTGTTTCAAAGTAGTGGTCAAGTCTACTGAAGATAATAACTAAAAATAAACTAGCGACCCGGCCCGGGTTCGCACGGGTGCAATTAAAAGCTGTAACTTTATCGTGCAACATAGTTCAAGTCCACGGCTAACACATTTAACAAATTAGGTTGTTTAGTTATCACTGTCAATTTAACCATTACTGCAGTTATTACAGAACTTGTATATAGCCAAAAGTTTTTGCTTGTGACTGCGTCTGCATGAACTACATAATATAACTAATTCATTTGCGTAGATCCCGATCCCGTGGTATGAATAAAAAGTAGCTTATGTTACTTTTTTAATAAAGAATACTTGTAACATGAGTCACACATTACTAGTATTCTTGTTCGCAACCACTTGATCGCGAGTCCGGCGCCTTAGCCATTACTCAACCACCGCTACTTCTGGATAGCTTTCTCATAGTGAAATAATTATTAAAAGTAATTTCACTGTGTATCGATTATAACTGATCCGCGCCGGTTTTGCACGGGTAGATAGACAGATAGATAAAATATTAGTACTCTTCGCAATGAGCCTTGCGGCGCGGCGCCGAAACCGCAATCGCTGTATTATATAATAATAATAATAACTAAACACATCTCACACACGGCCAAACTGATCCCAAACTAGGCAAAGCCTGTACTATGGTAACCAGACAGCTTATAAACATACTATATATTTAAAAATATATACATATTATAGATAAATTACACCCAGACACAGAAAAAATTATCGTGCTCATCACACAATTATTTGTCCTGGGTGGGAAGTGAACCCACGACCTCTGGCTTAGTAGTCAGGGTCACTAACCACTAGACCAACAGGCCAATCAATATATAGAGTGTTTTAAAGTTTTACAGTTTTTTTCCATTTTATATTAAAATAACTAATAGATTAAGCGGCTGTTGGCCCACACCGCGACATTTTTCTTGCTTTAAGCTTTTTTATTTTTATAAACGAAAAGTCCGATTCGAATAATTTAAAGTCGAATTTTCATGTACATAATCAACTTTGAAACTATTTGGTTAGATAATTATGAATAGTATGATACGAATGCCTAGTGATTAGTGACCCTGACTGCTATGCTACAGGTCGTGGGTTCGATACCCACTTGAGTCCCGCCTGAGTGTTCTTTGTGTCCGTTGTTTGTATGTTTGTAAAGTCCCCCGCGACACAGGAGTAATTCCTAATGCGTCAGTTGTCTTTTTTACAGTAAATTTTTTTTATATACCAGTGTTTTGATTGACTTATTTTACCAAAAAGGGGTTATTGTGACGTAATTGTTATAGTTAGACATATAGCCTCGAGGACTATTTTATGCATAATAAATAATAAATACTATTAAACATGTAGTCGATTATTTTATGCATCATCAATAGTTTGCGCAGCGCACGACAAATAATGACTTTCATCGGAACATTTATGATAACTTGTGTTTCACTAGTAAGTTTTCGTAGGGATCTCTAATTTTTGATAATAAAACACAGTTTATGTCACTCTCTGATAACGTAGCTTTATGTAGGTGTTTTAAAACCGGCTAAGTGCTTTTTGAGCTTATCCATTACAAACTAACGTACAAAAATACAAAACATACAAATTTTTTCTCCTTGTAATATTAGTTTAGATCTTAGAAGTGATTATTTAGTAGTAGTATGGCGATAAAATTAAATACTCATTTTTCAAACAAAACAATTAAATTGATACAAAACACATTTATTTACTCAATCTCTTATTCTCAACTTACAACTTTATTTATATATATAAATAAATACATTTAATATTTCTCATAACTAAAATACTTAGCATTTCCAGGCGTCATTTGGACATTTCTGAAACAAAATAAAATGAACTTTAGGCCTTCGTGCGCAAGTTTTAAGGAATGATAAACAGTTAATAAGTGCGTAACTTCCAACAATGCCGTAATTACAGGAAAATCTCAAACAATCTAAAGATTGCATAACAAATTAAACAATACATCTCCTCTTATAATGGCTTACGTCACATACAACTTCTCAAGACACATGAAAAATATTTGCTGATTGTGATGTTGAACGTGCGTATGATTTCAGTAAACAAAAATGTGACAGTCGTTCACCATGTACTATTTTCGTATTTTTTAATATACTTTCTTTCAGTACTGTCCACTGTCCACCACGACATGTGCAATTCAAATGAATCGCTGAGTAAACAAAAAATAAAGGTATGTTAAACATTTTATTGCATTTAAGTCCAAGGTTACACATATGTGTGAACTGGGACTTAATCGCGGTATAATTTTAAATATAAAAATGTAAAAGTAGTTACCTATTCTATAGAATTACCTTTAACATAGCGATCCCAGTGCATGCGAAAACGTCATACGCTTTGCAAGGATAATCCAGGTGCTGTCTCAAGTCTGTATCAACACAGTCTTTAATAGCTTTGTCTACAGCAGCCGACCATCCTTTATATTCCTCTGCCCACTTAATAAGATGGTTCTTGTAAGCCTCCTTATTCAGCGTGTCTTTATCGATAAGAAAACCAGACTCTTCGAATATACATTGAACATCATTGCACTGTAAGGCAAACAAGTTATTTTAAATTTGGAAAGCAGTTATAAAACAATATAGATATTGTTTATTAGATGTTTCAACTTAAGCTATTGTGGATAGCTGTGACCACCCGTGACTATATTTCGATCGATCCAATTCGATCGAAACAATGACGGGTAAATACCTCGGGTAATAATTACCACGGTTTGCACAATAATATGCATAAAAGTTTAACACAATTAAATTTTGCTTAGTATATTGTCAAATATTTTAATTAAGCTTGATGCGATTCCAGTGATATTGGGTAGCTTAGGTCATAATATATTCACAATTTAAACGTATTTTGAAGGTGTTTGCAGCTAGCTAACGCTACTTGTGTAATTTTAAATTTTTGCTGCTGACCAGGGTCGCCAGAGGAAGACAGAATGATTCTAATAGGGTTGCGTTACGTTGCGAGTGAGTAGATTTACTCATGTATAAACTGCAAGTACACTTTCCCAATTGCTCACACACAATGTTATAAATAACTAAGAATACTACATGCTGGGCATGTAACTGATAATTAATGATAATAAAGAGTTGAAGCCCCAAGAACATAATAAGTAAGAGCTACAATCATGTCATTATTCTAGAATTATAATAACATTAAGTCAACAAGTACATGACACGTAGGTATACTAGACGACGTCTGTTAGCCGACTTATTTCCTTTCAATATTCAATTTCTAGCGGACTAAACTAACAACCCACTATTCTCACGTTTTACTCTCATCAGGCACTTACAGAGAGAGGACTATTTGGCTTTTTACTCTATCGATTTGCAAGTGTGACGAATCAACACTTACCGGTCCGTTCAATTTAGAGTTTGTACAAGTAGCAAGGTGTTTGGCATCACCGATCTCAGGTATTTCGCAGCACACTGATAGTGGTTTCTGAAAAGTAAAATTATATCTATATATATATAAAAGCCAAAGGATCTCACTCACTCACTCATCTAAAACTACTTGACCTATGAAGCTGAAATGTTAGAGGTAAGTAGACTATGGGTAGGAGACGTCACCTAAAAACGGATTTTGCGATAGATCCGAATTTGGGAGGAATAAGCGCCCTTGCAAAATTTGTATGAAAGTTCTTAGTTTTTTGTACTAGAGAACTGTTTGTCAGTCAAATATTTCATAGGTAGGACACATGAGAACGTATTTTACGAGAGGGCCGGATTAAGAAGGTCTAAGGGCTCTCGCAAGTTTTTATGAAAATCCTGGGGTTTTTGTACTAGCCTGAAATTTGAAAGAGAGTTGGTTTATAGCAAGGACACGTAAGTTTAGAATGGATTTTGCTTCAGGGCCGGATTAAGGAGATCTATAGGCTCTCACAATTTGACATGAAAGTCCTTGGTTTTTTGTACAAGAGACCTGAAATTTGGCAGGGAGGTAGTTTATAGGTAGGACACATGAGAATGTATTTTACGATAGGGCCGGATTAAGGAGGTCTAAGGGCTCTCGCAAGTTTCTATGAGAATTCTGAGTTTTTGTACAAGAGGCTTGAAATTTGGCAAAGAGGTACCTTATAGGCAGGAGACGTCAAGTAAGAATGGATATTGTGACTAGGTTGGTGTAAGGGTGTCTAACGGCTTTCGCAATTTTATGTGAACAGTTCTTGGTTTTTACTACTAGAGACATAAGGTTGGATTATTCTAGTTTACAGTATGAAATTAATAAATTAGGTTGTAAATTTTTTTTTTTATATTTGTTGCTTTTGGGCATTCTTTTAATTTTTTTAAACCACAGTTATTTGAAAAACACGTACTTTACAGGTAGGAGAAGACAGCTAACCTACGAGCAGCTACATAATATATTGTCTTTGACCTACTGCAGAACTATTCTTTGTTTCTTTTGTCGCTTTGTATATTTTATATAGTTTTAGTAGTTTATCTAACAGTTAGACCTTTCAATATCTAATAGTAGTCCAACTCACAAAACATTCAACTTTGAATCTGCAAGTTGGCTGTCAATTTACGAATGCCATTAAAATTACATTTATTATCCATTTTTTTTACTTTTAGCTTACGTATGTATGTAATATTATCAAAGATTAGTTATGAAACAAAATATTTACCAGAGTAGCACCTTTCCTTCCTCCTTTGCTAAGAACATCAGCATTAATCGCCTGAAACCAATTTTACATTACTATTAAATAGTTTTAGCTTTGGGTTGATTACATAGTAACGTATATTTGTTTTTCTAGATGAGAATATTTTTTTTCCGATATTAAAGTGATGTGTTCAGTAGTCCTTGGTCGGGCAAAATTACTGAGATTAAAATCAAATTAAGGTTTCAATATATGACGCGAATATATAATTTATTAACAAAGATTTTGAGTATTCATCAGAATTTTCGCGAAGTATTTATAATATTTTAAGTGACTTTAAATTTTATTTGATTTTGGTCATATTGTATAAATCAAAATGGCAATATGAATTATGATTCTCTAGCAGCTAATCTCATATTGACATCTATAAAGTAAGCCCAAATTAAATATTAAATTTAAGCTCTTAATATCACCTAAGACGTCTTGAGCGCATTTTTGCCTTTTATTAACTTGTTATTAAGTCAATAAAACTTAATAAAAAACGAGTAGGCAAACTTTATATAGTCAGAATTATGCCTTCATCTGTGCGTATAGTTAAATTAAATTTTATACCACCTTTGTGATAGTTCTGTTATATCCTACTAATCCCACTAATATTATAATCCCACTAATATTATAAATGTGAAAGTTTGTGAGGGTGTATGAATATTTGTTGCTCTTTTACGCAAAAACTACTAAACCGATTGCGATGAAACTTGGTATGTAGATAGCTGGATAACTGGATTAACACATACTCAACTTTTTATCCCGACATTCCTACGGCATCAGGACTTACTCGGGTGAAACCGCGTGGCGCAATTAGTATTAATTTAAAAAGGAAGTACAATATTATACAAATTAAAATTGAAAAGACATTGTTGTGTTAAAAGTAATTGTTAAGAATCTGCTGCTGCGGCTGCCTGGGGTATATAATATCATTCACCAGATCATAATTAATTATAAAACGCTGGATGAAGAAGGAGTACGTATTTTCTATTCCTTAACGTCCACCATTACAGATGGAGGAATATTTTCTACTAATTAAATTCGGACCAACCAATCAATTAAAAAGAGAATATGGAAATCGGTTCCCATTGGGCGAGGATATTACGTAACATACACACAAAAATATTAATCAAATTGAAACTTCTTTTTTTTGAAGTCGATTTTAATTATTAATTTTTTTATTTTAATTTACATTTCTTCTTTTCAGTGGATCCGTTTGTAATTTATCTAAGTTACAGTCTAATGAATGAAAACCGTTCATCACATTTTACTAAATATTGCTTTTCTCTATACAGGGACGTTAATTGTGAGAAGTTCCAATTATTACTTCACCATATGCATTGTGAAGAGCATACATTGCTTAGAAACCAAAGTAATAGAGTCGTTACAAGTGCAATATGAGAGCAAATGCACGAGTTACTAAAAAAATACCATAAGTCTCTATGCCTTAAATATTTATAAAAGTTCTCTCGATTTATCCACTAGAAAGAATGCCTGAGACGAATGAAGAAAAAAAAGATTTCGACGAACTGAGAATCTCCTCCTCTCTTTTTAAGTCGGTTAAAAATCATCAAAATAGCTACGGCAGCTATCTTGATGATTCCATACCCCAGGAAGCCTTGGGACCCGTACGCCTCTATCTTATATGAATCATGCCAACGAAATTGGGTTTGATATATTGCAAATCATAAAATCATTAATCGAGTGTCAAATCAAGCGTCTCAAGGCGGCCCAAGACAGCCTCAAAAATGCAGTAAGCAATTATATCATATTTAGAAAAAATAAATAATGCACAGTTACAATTACTACACGACTTATGTGAAATCTGGGAAAGGATAAGATTGATGATGATTAAGTACTTGAGACGCTTACTGACAATCATCTGGTTTTAAAGACTGATTACCAATAAAAAAACGTACGCACACACATTACACTTAAACATTAATAAAGAAACTTACAAACCCACTAGAGACATAACTTAATTTTAAAACTTGCATTTATAGCAAAATAGAAATGTGTAAATAAATAACTTAATAAAAAAACTAATTTTTCACTAAGATCTGCAACTTGATTAAAAACAAGAAAATTGCATTATTTTAGTAGTTTATTCTACTTACAGAAACAAACAAAACAAAAGCAATAAACTTGTCCATCTTGGAGTCCCGCCTGATTAAGAACAAAATTAACAGAACAACGTTTACTTATATTTATATCACTATGTTTATAAACACAACAGTTATCTGAATGTCAAAGTGCAATTTTATTACATATAGTAGCCACAGATGGTAATGTTCCTAGAATGTATCAAGTTTATTATTGTTACGTCGAAAAACATTTTAAGTCAGTTACACAACGATACTTATATAAATATTTTAACTGAGTTCACCTACACTGCCAGAAAATTATATGGATCACATAATGGCGACTTAAGACCGTCACCGACTTACGACTAAGTAAAAAATAATAGCATCTTTCTTCTTGAGATATCGCTGGTAATCCAAATCAAATTATGTATATGAGTCCACAGCTCACTGAAGTCTAAGGGCACGCTAGACATGATGTCAAGAATCCCATTTCAAATATGGTATACGTAACGATACGTAAATTCGCCTACAGGAAAACTCACGCTCACCCATAACGAGATTGTCATATTATATAAAACCTAAATTACCTGTCATAGGTTTGCCATATAAATAGGTATGTTTAATTTTCCATCCTGGACAACATTATGGTCATTCGGTTCACCTTGAGAAGAGACAACTATATTACAACAATCTAAAAAGTACCGATTACAATATGATAGAATTAACTAATTAAATTTCACGATTAATTGAATCTTTAGTTACAATTGTGAAAATTATTATACGTTTAATCAACAATAGTCATAGTAATGCCAGTACGGATAAAGTTCATTTTACTAAAAAACAAGTATCTTTGGTCTAAAAAAAATGGGAATGAGTACAGAAGACAGACTGTCAAGTCAAATAAACTCACAATATTTATTAAACTTTTAAGTACCAGACGTGGCGGTTTGAAGATGTTTATTTACTTTGCAATTTAACTTTAGCATTATTCAATTTTATTTTGATCTACATGGGTATATCTAGTTTTAAATATTTTTAATTGTTCTAAATATCTAAATTTAGATTAATCTAGATTTAGTTTACATATAAAATATTATAAATACAAATGACATGTAGTAGTCACAAATATAGATAAGTTACTTTTATTGCATTTATGTATGTCCCTGCCCTTAGATGGTTTGTTTTTTTTTAATTATTTAGTTTGAAATGTTTATTTTCTTTCAACTTTTTGACATTGAATTGGTGTTCTCGCTATAACGATGTATTTCTGATATGGAGTCATTAGTACTCTAAAATAAGGTCGTAGTTATTCAATATTGGTTAGAATATAATATGATAATTATATAAAGTGGAATTGTGCATCTCGGAGTACTGATATCGGAAGATAAAAGAAGAAACTCACATATTTTGATTTTAATTATAAACAGATAAGATTACGTCACGACCAGAGGTAGACAGCTGGGATGGACTGGATGCGGAAGGTGGAGGATCAGGCTATGGCGCACATTGGGAGAGGATTATGCTCCCAGCAGTGAACTGCAATTGGCTTTTAATTGATTGAGACATTGATGATACATACTTGTATAATGAGTGATTTAATTGTGATAAAGCCTAGCTGTTTTCTTATTAAAGCTGGGATTCACTTGTAAATAAAAGAAGCGTTGTAGATACAAGGTGCATCTGACAATAGCACACACATTTAAATTACTGAAAAAAACTACAACCTTAAAATTTATGACAGTTTAAATTTCCATATATTATCATCTCCGTTTCTCATAAATAAATTAACAATTTTTTCCCCTAAAACTGTTTAAGAATCAATGCGGTCATTAAGTTTTAATTTTTTTGGAAATGTAATTATTTATCAAGTTAGTTTTTATGGATTTTCTCAATCACAGATTGAATAATTCCAAAAAAAAAACGTTTTAACATTACACACACACACACACACTAGCATGCTAAAAGTATGTGTGAGTCATGCCCTTTGATTATATATTTGCATGCCCTCTCAGCGATTTCAGTAAGTGTTCCATTGTAAGTTCCAAGATGTACCCTGTAGGTAAGAATAACATTTAACCCAGTTCTATTAATTGGCTCGAAAATTTCCGAAGCCCTTTCATCTACCAGAGAGAGACATTTCCTAATAAACGCGGTAATAATATTATTGCTTGATATTTAAGATTTTTTGAAGTGGAAGGGCCTGACAGCCCTAAAATGAGATTTTTGCTGCGGTGTTTTTAAGTGAACTGGTTTTTTACAGAAAAAAAATGCAATAGAAGTTGTAAAATGTAGAAAGTTTTGTGACGATTTATTTACGGTCCGATATATATTTGTATTTATAACCACACTGTGTCTGTATTAAAAGTTATAACTAGTCAGACAGCCTTAACAGACTTAACTATATATATTATATTTATAACATTCGCTTAGATTAGTAGGAATTGCTGTTTAATTTACAATAGTGTACCAGGAAAATAGTTCGTTTAAACGGCAAAGTATATGTAAGCAATTACATCCATTTCTTGAAATTATATACTGACAATAACTATTCTCACAATGTGTGATAAAAATATATTGATGTTATTGACGCCGTCTTATTAATATTTTAGATAGTGTTCCAGGTTAAAGGCGCGTTTATTTGAGACGAATTTGTTAGCGCTAACCCAAAAACCTGTGACTGTACAGACCACGTTGTTACAGCAAAATACGTTCTATGCCATGCTATGCTATACTATGCTTTAAATTAGAGAGAGAAATGCAGTCTTCGCGGCGACTACGTGGTGGACGTGCGGCCGCGTGGACACCGCGCGGTAGCCACAAGTTTGGATATTATTCATAAGAACTATTTTCACGATTTCGGAAGTTGATGAAATAATAACTTAACTTCATTCATTTACTCCTCGGGAAAAAGAGTTAGAGTAAGAGTAGCAGTGAATGCTTACGTCGTTTCAAATATTATCGCCTAAATTTCAAGATTTTTCAAGAAATATTTAATAGTAAGGGATTTTTAATTAGGAGCTGGTCATCTCGACAAGAGGAAAGTTTGTAATGACGGTAATTACGGACCGACATTGACGTGATAGTTTAATAAGAGCAAGTACTCAAATCTAAATTATTTCTTGTGAAAAAAGTGCATAAAGAGAAGAAAGAGATACAGTCTAAAAGCTCGGTATCATTTTCATCCTATTTGGTAATAAACATAAGCACTAAATTTTAAACAAGATCCTATGAGAAAGTAAATCTGGAATACTTTGCGGAAAACTCTAGAAATACATTTTAACGCTCGCAAGCTCCGCCTCTTCCAAAACAGAGAGAGCGGTGTAGGGAAAAATCACCTGTTTCAGACACAAAACAAACTGTATCTCTCGACCACACGTCGTAATACAAAATGAAAATCTTAAAAACACAGTCATTTAAATGGAAAACACTGTTGCAAACACAGATGGAGTATATTTTAAAGTATTCATTGAAGGATAAGAATAGTATAAGTTAGACTAGAACTGTAATGTAAGATAATAAAAAGAAAAATTTCAGTTATTAAGTTTAAATTAATTTCAGAAATCTTATCTTTTTGTAACTGTTTGTGTATCCTTGGATGCATGTAGTTTCGCCGATCGAATGTATGATATCTTTTGGTTTGAACGTAATAATTATTATGTTTATCTTAAAAAGAAAACCGCAGCGCACTCGCACGGGTTGGCTTACAATGTCAATCCTCTACTGCCGGACACTGTTTCTTAAAATACAGGTAAAACTGCCTAGTTGAGGAGACAGGGTTTAATTAGTGAATGTAATAAAAAATGTACATAGATAAGCTACCATCGTTATCAAATAGTGCACTGTACCAGTTAAAGTTTGGTGATGATAAACTTATTTATATTATATTATACTCAAACGCAATTTTCTCCCGTACATTTCTTTATGTTTTCATAGTTTTCTTTTTCTCTATCTCCGGTTCTAATTGAGGGACGCTAGTGGGAACGAGCTCTTTCACTTAAATTGCTCGAGTTGGAGGAAAAGACACAATTAAAGTTAAGTTAATCCTACCCTGGCCATAATTTTTCATCCTCTATATTCAACTTAACTTAGGTTCCAATTACTTATCATATAACTAACTTGTCTTGACTGACCTGCTGGGCTAATGGGTTCAATGTGTGGTGGTGGCTTGGGTGACAATGATCATTTGTTCTGTGTTTGGGTGTAATTTATCTTTAATATGTATATATTTAGAAATATATAAGCATGTTTATCGGCAGTTTGGCTGCCATAGTACAGGGTCTGCCTAGTTTGAGATCAGACGGCCATAGATGAGATGTGTCAAGTTATGATTACTATTATATAAAAGCGTTCTTTTTGACTTATATTATCAATACAATGCTGCGTAGTAGCACTTGTCCTCTCATACTTATTAAATACTAGCTACGCCCCGCGGTTTCACCCGCGTAAGTCCCGGTGCCGTAGGAATATCGGGTTGAAAAGTAGCCTATATGTTAATCCAGGTCTTTAGCTATCTACATACCAAGTTTCATCGCAATCGGTTCATCAGTTTTTGCGTGAAAGAGTAACAAACATCCGTCTACATACATCCTTACAAATTTGCACGTTTATAATATTAGTAGATATTAGAAAAAGATTCAAAAATCTCATAAAAAATAGTAAATTTTTTTCGATATAAGGTTTTGATTATGATGACATTTTAAGAAGTAGAGCTGCTATTGAGAAATGAACTTTAGATTTTTTATTAGTCTTTCGAAATCATTTAGAATCAGTCATGAAACTTTATAAAACAAAACCTCCGTTCCCCAGTGTAATAAATAGGTTTTATAACTTTTAATTTCATATCAAACATGTCATGATCCTTGAAGGAAAAGCACGCCGAAATGCCGGTGTTTAAATCACCCAAACCGACTGTAGTTTTTTTGTACTGTAGTAATAATTGTTATTTTGTACACGTGTGTTATTTTTTTCCGATAAGATATAGATAAAATCTTTTAAAAGAATAAATAATACATGTTTTAATGATACCGTACCTTATTATTATAAAATAAATGTCGTAGGTGAGAACAAATACTATTTATTTAAAAAATCATAGAAAACAAACTTTCTTTTCAGTTTCTTTTACCGAGAAATTAAATAGTTACGAGTAATCTGACAGAAATTTCAAAAATGTTCGTGTAATATTCTTTTCACTATGTAGCCTGGCTCACAAAACACGGAGCATAAAGACTTTGTTACAGAAACCTCGAGATTTTTACTTCTAGATTAGACGGCAATTTAATTTTCTGCTATAATAGAGCAAGTGCCAGTCCACGATGGACATACCAGTAACAAAAGGTGGCGTGGTTGAAATCGCAGTAAGCGATAAGGCCGACCGACAACTTCTTCCGTGCCTCTTCCGTAGCCTCTGAGTCTCTAGTGGCATTATGGTGTGGTGTACAATAACGTGTAAAACAAAAGTAGAAGTACTCAAATATTTTTATATTTGTAAAAAATATATTTAATAAAGACTAAAAGCACTCTCCAAGGAACCAAAATAATTATGCAGTAAAGTATGGATTCCTTTTTGGGGTTTAAATAAAAATCACTCAGTGATACCGTTGAAGGTTTGAACTTATTAAACATAGAAATCATTCAAGGTGCACATCTACCTTCATTCAATTACAAAATCTACAGTTAAAAATAATTCGTGACTGGATTAAGAGGCTAGAGTTGCAGTTGAACGAACCAAAATAATAGTATAGGCTAAAGCATCGCTGACTAGGCCGACCAGTCACCCCAAGCAGCACCCGTTCACGAGTATGACGCATGGACCAGCCATCATCTCCTTCGCCATATCAGAGGGAAAGAAATGACCCGATAGTCGAGATACTGATAAAAATCAGTACTAGTCAAATTACCATAATAAACGTCACGCATTACTTTCAACTGACAATGGTTTGTTAATAATTTAGCTTAATTATAAGACAAAGAAGTTTGTGTGTATATACCTAATGACACCTTAAGCCCAAGACTGTTTGTCGTTTAGATAATCGTTGATCGTATAGTAGGATTTCCTAATAAGGTGATTTTTTACAGTTTGCTTGAATTTATCTACAGGAAGGTTGCTAACATGTATAGGAATTTTGTTATAAAAACGTATACCAAGACCTTCGAACGAGTTGTGTACTTTATGCAAGCGATGATAGGTACTTACGTGGGAGAGCCATGCTTCGGCACGTATGGGCCGGCTCGACTCCGCTCGATACCACGGCCTCACAGAAAACCGGTAATGAAGCAATACCTTCATTGCATTTCGCCGCGTGAGTGAGGTTACCGGAGGCCCTAACCCTTCCCTCTCCCCTATTACCGTCCTTCCCCTCTCCACCTCTCCCCTCTTCCCACTCTATCCCCCGTCCCCCTCTTCTCCTACTCCCACCTTAAGGGCTGCAAGGCACTTGTGACTCTTGAGTTACAGGTGCCCATGGGCGGCGGTAGTCATTTACCATCAGGTGACCCGTCTGCTCGTTTGCCCCCTATACCATAAAAAAAAAACCAATTGATTTCAAAGCCAAAGTTGAAGTATTCCAAGTGTTTAAAAATTGTTTAAATGATGTTATTTAGATATTATATTATCTAATTTTGATAATTAATGAGATTTACAATAATAAATTGGAACGTAACATAATATAAAAATTGCATACGACGGCTGTTTCCGGCTAACATTGTGCCCAGGCAGGAGTGTCTCTGATATCTGTTCGCGAGAGACACAAAGTGTAGCTATTTTTTTACTGGAAGTCTCCACACAATCACAAAGCAACATTGCCTGAAACTTACTAACTACGTTTCATATACCTAAGCTGTAAAGTTTTCGATTTACTATCAAAGTGAAAAGATTTACACTTTTTCAATATCAATCTACTAAAGAAATCCAATTGTATGTGTCACCATCCTCGTTCTTTGTGAGGTTATATACATTGTGACAGATCTCAAAGAGTGTGTCAAAAATGATCCCTAATTCAATATTGAGCATTTGAAAATTCTGTTCGTATAAAATATCTTGACCATATAAGTATTTTTTTTATTGTGTAACGGAATAGGCGTTTGTCTTTAAACTCTCCTGATGGAAAGTGACGATGTATTACGATTAGAAGGATAGATCATCGATTATAGATCATAGTATTTTTTAAACTTAAAAGTCTCTCAGAGCCACGTGACCACACTAATCACATTTTGGTATTGGTGTAGGGCTCTGTTTCCGCATTTAGACTCATAGATGGCCCATTATGCGTTCAGGCTGATTGACTGACTGTTGAGCCAGCATAGCTCCTTCCAGGAGCACACTCACATTTTGATCACATTTTGTAACACATACACATGTAAGCCTCGTAAACATAACCCTTCACAAAAGAAGATCTATATTAATACATTAATTTTTGACTGACCTGTTGGTTTAGTTGTCAGTGATCCTGACTACTAAACTAGAGATCGTGGATTCAATTCCCACCCAGAACAAATAATTGTTTGATGAGCATGATCATTTGTTCTGTATCTGGGTGAAATTTATCTATAATATTATGTATGTATTTATAATTAAGTATATTAAAACTAATTGAAAAATATATATTTACAGACTATTTACAGGCATGCGTCATAAAATTCCTTCGCATCGTCGCCTCCTGGCAGTATTGCCAGAAGGCTGGCAGCATTGCCACGTTGAATGCAACGCTAATTCAACGGCTCAAAAATATAGTAAGCGATTATGCTTCTTGTATGTATTTAGAAATATATAAGTATATTTTTCAGCAGTCTGGTTACCATAGTACAGGCTTTGTGTGAGATGCGTCAAGTTATTATTAATATTAAAAGAGTTAGCTACTGTTTAGTGTAGTATATTGTTTGAATATGAATTTAAAAGAAAATCGGTTTTTAGGGCTTTATAGTATCAACGATCGAGTTATCTCCGTACATATTTTTTTTTGTACATTTCGATTACTTCGTTATATTTGGAATCATACGAGTGAGGCCTATGTTCTACAGTGGACGTTCAAACGGCTGAAATGATGATGAGTGAGATCTGTCATAGCGTATAATAACTTTATTTTCACAGTCACTACAGATTTTATTATTGTTTTCAGCATCAAGTAACCGGCCTGGGTAAAAACTTTACATTGTAACATATAATATGTGGTTAATAATTTTTGAGAAACAGCATGGGTAGACTAACAACGAAACAAGTTTATTCTTCTGGTATGTATTACACTGGTATTACAGTGTACAGGAATGTACCTAACTCCCTCCAGTGTATTCCGATCAATATGAATTTTAGCCCTTATACACGTCTATTCTCGGTTACAATAGTCTTCAGTTACGTCCCTTCGATTGGTTTAATTAGTCTTAAGGACTAGGACTGGGAAACTAACGAGCAGCGGATAGCATAGTACAGGCTACAGATATTATTTATGTGATAATGTTACAAGCAGGCAGCTATGAACAATCTTTACTCACTCGCACGTCACAAGTCCTGTCCCCCGTGTAGCTTGGGTGACCCTAGCCATTACAGTAGTAAAAGAAATATATTATATAAATATATTTATGCCTATACTAATAACCTGCCCGTCATCATCATATTTCAACCGATTTACACAAAACCTTAACAAATTATATACTTAAACCTTCCTCATGAATCGCTCTATCAACTGGTGAAAACCGCATGAAAATCCGTGCAGTAGTTTCCGAGTTTATCGCGAATAGACAGACAGACAGACGCGGGGACTTTGTTTTATAATATGTAGTGACGTAGTTATATAAGGGGCAATAAGACAGAGGTGTATTAGACACCAACATTTCGCCAACAATAATTTAGCCATACTCACATAATAGGGTAAGTAGGGGGACAAGCCTATTGCCGTCTACCGGGCACTAAGGGAATTAAAGATGGGAAAATTTAAAATAAAGGTAGTTAAGAAGGAGAGGTGATGGAAGGAAAGGGATATATACGATGGATTAGGGATTGGTAACTTGAACTGGCTATTTCGCTGAGCCCTCCAACTACGTGAGAATTACTGGTTAACATCAGTCAGTGGATGCAGTTTTTTTTTAACTGCCGAAACTGGAAAAAAACCATGTTTCATACCTATAAACATATGCAAGAAGCAAGATTAGAGAAGAAGGAGGTTATTATGCATAGCAGCATACTGTTAGTTCAATTCATCAGGATTCATATTCTTATGGATTCTTTTCACCGTATACGATGTCTGTAACTTTATCTTATAAGCAGAACAATCAGGAATAGTCAGCACTGCAACTGTAGTGCCATTTAATCAGTGTTTCATATAGAGTAGACATTCTTTCCTAAGTGGTTTGGTTGTACTATTGTCAGTCCGTTTGCCATCATCGGGCCCTATAGTTGGGATCAAACAGTGAACAAAAAAAATGTTTTCTCTTTAATAACCATATTATATTATCAAGTATCTTTTTTGTTATATGCTTACATAGGTAGTTACCTTACACAAGTTTATAAATAGACCATAATGAATTGCACCAGTTCAGAAGCAATTCCACCATCTCATTTAAAGTGAGTGTGATTCATAGTCTTTTAGGCCGCAAATGAATCGTCAGCATTATAAATAATATCCTTAATTTGCTGTCCAACACTTTTAGTTGAAATATTTCCTCAATTTGTAACGATTAACAAAAATTGATTGTTTCATATTAACTTGTATTTGTTTTGGTAGGATTTATATTTAATCCTTTCGTATGTTGTCGTAGTACTTACCTAAGACAAAATCCAGAAAGCCTGCACCTTCTTGGGTTCGACAAAAGAATACTGCCTTCTTCAGTGAAATACCTTAAGTAAATGTATAGAACTTAGTGCTTTTATTATTTTAGTTTATGTAGGATTTACATTTAAACCCTACGTATATTTTCGTAGTACTTAAAACTAGAACCCAAGAAAGCATTAGATCGGTCAAAAGTGTTATTTTTCGTTTTCACGGATATATTTTCAGTAAGTTTAGCTTCATAGGATAAAAGAAAGTAAGTGTAAACAGACTTCGTTTGCTTCGTTCAGGAACCAACAATTCAACAAAAACCTGAACGGAAAATACATGTTAATTTCCAATTTCTGAAAAATCCTTTATCTAGCAAAGTTTTATCTAGTGAGGTTTTTAAGATGCAATTGATGCATATATAATTAAACAATAAGGAGTACAATCTTTTATACAATAGTAGCGTTCTAATAATTATTATTTGTAATTTTTATTAGAATCTTGAACATCACATCTAGTTTTTTTTAAATCATAATAATTTTTTTATAAATTGAGATTTTTAAATCTAATGTATATTTTCAATGTTTGTGCCTCGATGTTGCATTAAAAATTTACTCGATTTACATCGTGAACCATAACGTAGAACAAATTATTTGTAACTCAAACAAATACCTGTCCCATTTAGGGATCAAACCAATAGAGTTCAAGTGTTCAGTCTAATCAACTAACCTCTGATCTCGTCGTTGATTATTGAACATGAAAGTTTTGATCACGCACAAGTTACATTGTAAAACTATAATAATAATAATACACCATTGGTTTCAGGCTGCATAGGCCCATGGATAAATACCTTAATCGCAATATACATTCTAGAACATTCTGTGTTATAATAATAATAACTTTACACATCTCACACACGGCCGTCTGATACCAAACTAGGCAGAGCCTGTGCTATGGTAACCGGACTGCTGATAAACATACTTATATATTTCTAAATACATACATGTTCTAAAAAAATTACACCCAGACACAGAACAAATGATCATGCTCATCACACAATTATTTGTCTTGGGTGGGAATCGAACCCACAACCTCTGGCTTAGCAGTCAGGGTCATTAACCACTAGACCAACAGGCCAGTCTGTGTCAATAGTAGCACTTAACTTACAGTAATTTGTGCGGTTTATAGGTACTTGATGTGTATTGTGTTCCAAAAAAATACCCGTGCGTTATTTACCACACGGCACTCAGTCCTCACCTTAACCAGAGTGCGCGCCTTTTTACGTCGAAGAGACATAAGTGTGATCACTTATTGGCGAGCTTTATGCGTCGTAAAGTCGATT
Organism: Callimorpha dominula; assembly: GCA_949752705.1. NCBI lineage: Eukaryota > Metazoa > Arthropoda > Insecta > Lepidoptera > Erebidae > Callimorpha > Callimorpha dominula. The sequence goes on along the minus strand of OX457001.1, from coordinate 5,481,122 downwards.
TGTGAAACGGAATGTAGACGACCTGAGAGCATCCGATGACGCATGTTCCTTACACGTTCTCTAGTGGGTGTAACTCATAAATTACGTGATTGATTTCAGGGCAATAAAGCCTAAATAATTAGGAAAAATGACCATCAGTTCATATAACTAAAAGCGGTGATAGGTATAATGTGTTTCATATATCGCAGTGTGTAGCAGAATTTGAAGTAAATAATACATCAACTTATTAGAAATTTACATTCTGGATACAGGACAGAGAAGGCATAATTATGTTGAATGGATGAGGCACACATTACTTAAGACTAAATAGGTTTAAAAATGTTTAAACAGAGAGTTTATTGCAATCGTGGGAGAGCCATGCTTCGACACGTATGGGCCAGCTCGACCGGAGTGATACCGCGGTCTCATAGAAAACCGGCAGTGAAGCAATGATTACCGCAGGCCCTAACCCTTCACTGCCCTCCTCTCTCCCTCTTCCACCCTTCCCCTTTTCCCACCTTAAAGGGCGGCAACACACTTGTGACTCTTAAGTTACAGATGCCCATGGGCGGCGGTAGTCATTTACCATCAGATGACCCGTCTGCTCGTTTGCCCCCTATACCATAAAAAAAAAAACAAATAAAGTTATTTTATTATATCCTACAGTGTTAAACAAAAAAATTGTATATACCATACATTATTTTAGTTAGCAGTAAACTACAATAATTACCACATTTTGCAAGTTTTTTTCTTTTTAAGTTAAATACAACTCTTAAAAATATATCAGAAAGAACGGATTTCTCGAACAGGCACTTAGTCAATTAGTGCTATAGGATGCATTAACCTGGCTACCTCCACCAATTATAGACCTTATTAAAACATTCTTCTCTGGTTGATCTGATTTTAGCGTATAATGGAACTTTTATTGTCATACCATTTCTATCTAAAATGCTAACATTCAAATAGAGAAATGGAATAAAAATCTTCGTAGATGATTCTATAACAAATCCTTATTTTTAGGAAATAGGCTGTTTATTATACACGTAAGTCCATAAATTTTCAATTTTTTTTTTTTTACTATTATCAATTTTAGTTACACTTTTAAATAAATAACGTACAAAGAGGAGTTCTTGTAACTTATGAAACTCAAATGAAATCACTATATAACGGAAATATACACGTTTGCACGTTACTGGTCGAGTCTCGAAATTATATCCAAAATACAACAGTGTTAAGAAATCTATATGTAGGTAGGTAGGTGTTTCTTGAAATAAAGGTACAAATACAAAATATTTATTCGTGATAAAGGTGGTATACATAGATGTTATATAGTGATAGGTAGGTAGGTAGGTGTAGTGCATGAAATAACTTTTTGTTTAATTTTATTTTGTCAGAAACGACGCTTCAAAGTTCCCGTTGTGTAGTGGTGGGTGATGAATGATGATACCATATAATATCGATCTTTTTTTGTAAACTTATAACTAATACTAATAACTTCACACAAACTAAGCAGAGCCTGTACTATGGTAACCAGACCGCTATGGTAACATACTTAAATTACACCCAGACACACAACAAATAATCATGTTCATCACATTACTATTTGTAACGTACACATACTTCTAACTTGGGTCACACATTACTAGTATTCTTGTTAACCCCCTCCAGCTAAGCTAAATGCTTGTGTTAGGAGTGGGTACACATCGGTAGTCCACTAGGTGGGATTCAAACCTGCAACCACATGATCGCAAGCCTGACGCCTTACCCATTACGCTACTGCCGCTTATACCCTTATATACATTAATCCACTCATAATTATTTGAACTAAAAATGCTAACAAGAACGTAGAATTAAACACAATAAAATTAATGCTTATAAAAATACATACTCATTTCTGCACCCAAGGTAAACTAGCAAAAAACTAAATTCGCTATTAAGTCCACCTTAGGATACTGGGGTAATACCCAGTGATACCAAAATGGGAGCAGATAATAAGCTGCTGCCATTTTCAACCCCCTTAAGTAACATATTTATAAGTTGTGTACGTGGTTGTGGATATATTCTATAGAGGTGTATACCCTATAAGTGAGTGAAACTTTAGTAAGGCAGAGAATAAAGTACCCAACGAATGAATTTAAAGCCTTCCACAGAACATTCCCATTTGGGATTTGTTAGCTTTGTTAATTACACTCGTCTTTGCGGTGCACTTTCAATTCAGCACATAAATATGGAAATGTTGAAAGAGAAGTTGCTTTAAATAGACTGGTCTGTTTATTTACTCATTAAAGCTATATTTTTCGCTATATTTTAGTCGTAATTAAAATAATATTTTAAAAGAGTTCTATTTCTGTTTCAGAGTTTTAGAAATACTTATTTATTTCTAAGTCAGCCCATCGTCTACAGGTTAATGGCTTTATTATTTAGAGTTGGTAGTTTTATTTTTCTTCTTTGTAAGCTATTTAAGAGTAAATCATACAAATTCAAGTGCATTAATCATTAATTTTTATCATTTCAGCTATATTCAGCATAGGCTTCCCTTAATGACTTCATAAAAGACCCGTTGAAAGTGGCTTGCATCCACCGACGACCTGCCGTCTTTGGTCTTTTTTACGAGGTAACTTGTATAGTGACACTAGGAATCTGTAGTTTTATCGGCTGTAAAGATCTACATACATAGTTTCGTTAAAATATGAATATAAATCTGAGATGAATGTAATATATTTTGTAAATAATAGTATAAAGTTACATGTGTCTATTCATTAAAAAGAACATGAATTTATAATTCTGCAATATAAAAAACCTAAATACGACGAGTAATAATATAACCCGTCCAATGACGACCAAAAATGGCCGAATATGAGAAATAACCCGTGTAAAAGCCAATTTAAACATAGTTGTAGGGAAAGGTGTCTTAAACAACTTACTTAAAGTATTGTTTTAGGGAGTGATTTATCTGTTACGTAGAAACTACTTAGTAATCTGTGCTATAACACATACATAGACATAATAGAACGTATTTAGAAACGCTTTTTAAATATACTTCCGGATACTTTTCAAAGTATAAAAACATTCTATACACTCCCGTTGTATGAACATAGTCGTATCGCAGACTTGGTATATCTGGAAGCGTAAACAGGTCCTTGGCATTTTTCTTGACCTTGCAAAAGCCTTTGATACCGTGTCCACCAAAACACTTCTTAAGAAACTGGATGCTTTAGGAATAAGAGGCACACAGTTAAAACTTCTCACTGACTATTTACAGGATAGGTAACAATGTGTCAAAATAGATGAAGTTATTAGCGCCGAGTTGAAACTACCCCCATTCGGTATCCCACAAGGGAGTGTTCCTTGAAGTACCCTTTTCCTAGTGTAAAATTATTTCATATGCAGATGACACGGCGCTCCTTTTATCCGCCAACACCGATACGGAAGTTTACGAATATGCACAGCGGTGTTTCCACACTGTAATTAAATGGCTTAAACGTAACCATCTAACCCTAAAAACTGATAAGACAAAATTTATTAAATTTGGTATGAGTAAAAACCTAACCCATTTACATCACAACCACACACAATTGTATGCACATAACTGTTATAATACGGCGAATCACGCTTGCAACTGCCCTCTTATTTATAACACAACTAACATTAAGTACTTGGGTATTATATTAGATGAAACTCTACCTTTTAAACAACATATAGCCGCTGTAACTTCCAGAACTCGAAAATTATTATTCGTATTTAAAAAACTGCGCTATATAGCAGAACAAAAATTTATTATTCAAATTTACAAAGCATTATGCCAGTCAGTAATTCAGTACTGCATCACCTCTTGGGGATGATCCTCAAAAACGATGATGTTAACTGTTGAACGAGTACAGCGAGCACTCCTAAAAGTAGCATTTCGAATACCTTTGCGTTTTCGTACACAACTACTGTATCAAAAATGCAACGTTTCAACTGTCCGCCAACTATTTATAATGTACACTGTATTAAAACAACACACGACTCTAACATATCGATGCCTAACAGCCAAAAAAGGATAACCGCCACTTTTCAAATTTTACAGGAGAGTGATTTAAAGTTACAAATAAACAAAAAAAAAATCATAAAAAACGAGGTATAGCTCCCGAAAGGCTGAAAATGCATTTTTGTTGCATTTAGCACACTATCTATTGAATGACGTTGTTATTTTTATGTAATTCAGCCTACAAACACTAGTTACTGTCGATTATCCCCAAATGGTCTTCATTTTACAAACATCGAAAATGTCGTTAATGAAATACACAAATTATTCCCTTCCAGCAAAAATTATGTAACTTCACCTCATGTTTCATTTAAATTGAAGAAAAATAGCACAAGTGTGTTATAAAAAAATTAAAAATGTGGAAATATGGTATAACCAGCTATCTAATAAAAAATGTCTGAATAGAAAATTGTATCAAGTTCAACTTTTAAAGAAATATTAATTATTTCTATTGGATTTTATTATGCATTTCAATGTACTACTTCTTTAAAATTATATTCAGAGAAGACAACATTTCAGGGTCACCCGAGAGGTTTAAATAATAAAAAAAATATTATTTAATTAATCAGCTCATTCTTTAATTAACTTAAAAATGGCACTTAAGTACTTATTATATGAAGTACATACTAAATAATAATTGTTCGTAATAAAGGCTCATATCACAAGATTCGCCGAGATCAAATAGACTTAGAACTATTACAATTCAAATAATAGTTACCTATATCAAATCGAGATCAATGTTCGTAATCTAAGTTTACAATAATATAAAAAGGTACAACGTTAATAAAGTAACAAGTATTCTTAACATTAATGGACTATTAATATCACAATTTGCATGTCTCATATCTTTAACTTATGCATAATAAACAATATAATTGGTTTTCTTAAGATTAGCAACGCGCATTGTTAATATCGCTAATTGTCTCAAGTATATCACTTACAAATACATGTTCTTAATTATTCAATATCGGCTTTTAACAACCAGGCCACTTATTCTACATCAACATCTTCGATATCAGAGTCAGGGAGTGTGTCCTTAACATTATTGGAACTAATCAGCCTGTTGTATTCATTGTAAAAAAAAATGGGGAATCACCTTATCTCGACACAGTTTCAGTAAGTCATCGTGTTTGGCCTTAGATAAAGGAATTAACGATTTATAACATGCTGGTGGACTCATTTTGGTTTTTGGTTGCACTTCGATACTATAAGATTCAGCATCGTCATTCATTGAGTTTTTTACAAAAATCGAATTATCGTTCTTTTTTCAAAATGTGACAATACGCATCTTACTTATTTTTCCTATTAGATTTCCTTTGAAGTATTTTTCGCTAATTGAATCCCATTTATTAAAATCTTTAAATTGCAAAAGTTCGACATTGTACGGTTCTGGATCTTGTCTTGCTGTTGCAAATATTGTATACTATTGTGAAGGTGCATAAATGATGGTATTTTTTAAGTTTTTTTCTATGACAGCATGAACAGAACCAACAGGCATGTACGTATGGCCGGTTAGCAAGAAGTTGAGCTGTATAGTTTGAACATTAATGCACGTTTGCAATGTTGTATGTAACATTGCCATGATTATTCTATTTCTATTTTGACCCGGGCAGAAATCGGCATACAGCAACAAATTTTTAACTGTGCCACGTTCATCAACAGTGTGAATATATTTATTGAGTATCGTTGCGATTTCGTTGGCTCCTCTTTTTCCATTACATTCATCCCAATAGTAACAATATACGTTGCGGGTACCATTTTCATACACGCAAAAATTGTACACAGCTAATTTACGGGAGTAAAATAACAGCATACTATCTCCGTATGGTGTGTTTAATACCTTTTGGAGATCGAAACTAGCACATAAAGTACTAGGATCACTTTTTTGTATGTTTTGATGAGCTTTAAATCTATTATAACTTTCTGTTTTTTCTAATTCATGTTGCTTCTTTTCTTCTTCTATTTCAGGGTTATCTATATTTCGTTCAAATTTCAGGCATTTCAAACACTTATCTTTTTTGGGGACATGGAAACCAATATTGAATTTTTCGTTGAATATAGACCGAAACACTCTTTCGCTTAAAATGTCAATGTCATGTTCTCTGTATAAAACTTCTTGTAAATTTTGTATAGATTTGCTAAGTTTTTCATTTTACTTAGAAGGTAAACACGGCTAGTGTCCTTACGACAGTAATGAGAAGGCACAGCTGGTAAGTTTTTAATGAAGTTCATTACAGACAGAATTGTTGTATCTTTAGTTTTGTTATGCGGATCACACCTACCACGATTATCTTCTTTAGCTAGTCCGACTGCAGAATGTTGTACGGTGTATTGAATAAATTTATGACCGACATCCAAAGTAGCTGATAAAAATTGGAGATAAACTGGCCGCTGTCCTTCATCTTCAGTTATTGTGTATATATAAGTAAAAGTTCTTTTATCAGAATCTTGGTTTCTCTTTCGTTTCACAACTGTTTTCTGCGTCATAGATACAAGCCAATCTCTACGGCGTTGCACTGATAGATTCCAAAAAAACGTGTGTATACTTTTTCGCTTCTCATCTGTTACAGAACCACAATCATTACCACACTTTTTCCCCATGCATGGATTTGGTTTCACTTCTTTAGAAGATACCTCAGTTCCATCATATCTCGTAGATGCTTGTCCAGATTGCTTAAGTTTTTGTCTCTCTTTCTTTTTATTCTTGCGTTGTTGCTTTGTTGCATTCTCTCCCACTACGTTAGGGCCTGATGGATCTATTGAAGATATTATATTTTCAGAATCCTTTACAGTATTTTTCTTTTTTTTTGGTTTAGAATTTATGTTCGAATTATTCGAATCTGATGTATCTGAAGTAGGTATATACGTATCCGAATCAATGTCACCTCCAAAAATAGTAGTAAAATCTTCCTCATCTGATAAATAGCAATCAAAAAATTGCTTGTTTAGTTTCGCTTTACGTTTTTTTTTAGGACTCAATGTATCATTGTTATTTAGTTTTGGTTCCGGCGCAAAACTGGTTGATGGCAAATGATCTGTCGTCTTAGAAAATGTAGGGGTTGAGATTTCAATTTCAGTAATACACGGCAACGATTGGGCTACTTTTGGCAGCCTAAGGCTTCAGTGTCTATAAATGATTGATGAGCAGGCTCATCATTTTTAACTTTATCATGATCCAATGGTCGTACGTTGACCTACAAATAAAACAACGTCATTAATAAACTTCTCTATAAACATAGACGGTCACAAACAAGCAAATGGTCTGCTTGATGGCGGTTACGGTTGCCTATAAACTCACGCGTTGCTGATCCTTATTTGGAGGCAGCTAGACCATACTGGCCCCAACTGTTACCCACAGTCTCGCACTTTTCATACGGATAAATTCTTAAGGGACTTGGTAGGCTATAGTACATAGTAGGTACTTAATCAACCATTGTTATATTTGACGGAGTTTAACGCGAATATTCTTGTTCGTAATAATAAAACATAAATATAATCATTAACTTATACGCGTGCGCGTTAAACCCCATCAAATAATGATAAAATATGAACACAAAAGTTTTATACTTAATAAAGTACAGACTACAACTTTTGTCATCCGTACAGTATAAATGCGTATAGTTTTGAGTATCTTGTTTACAAACCTATTATCATAACAAAATAACATATCATCACGCCTTTATTTCCTGAAAGGATAGGTTGAGGTGCATTACACCCACTTTTCGCCAGATATGTTAGGTCCCATGTAATAGGGGGCAAACCTATTGCCACACACCGGGCATAAATCTAGACTCCGGACTAATACTAAGCATTTCTCCACAGAAAAAATCAATATCACTTTTTTGTGCGATCCGAGAATCGAACCCGAGACCTCGGCTTGCTAATCTAATGCCCTACGCACTTAGCCACCGAGGCAGTTTTAATAAATAATTAAAAAAATAATGCATTTTGCCAGTTTTAGTTTTAAAACCTATTACAACTGACAAATAGTAGTAGTTGATTCATACCTGATCCGGTTCTGGTATGTCAAAATGTAATACTCTTCGTGGCAGAAATTCTCTGTTGGAACTCTGTAGCGCTTTGTCAATGATGTCCATTGTCCGCTTTCTTGTAGCCATGTTAATAACCTAAAATATACGATACAATAAATCAATATTTTTGAGTTTTAGTTGCATACCTATTTGTATTTATTGAACATGAAATTTATTATATATATTATTATATTATAATCTCTTTGTGTTAGTAAGGTTAGTGTTATATGATATAACACTAACCTTACTAACACAAAGAGACGGAAATATATTGTCTGTAGCACAATTTCAGAATCGAGGTTTGTTTTCACAAATAGATTTTTTGCATATTTGGGTCCTTTTCTTTACAACAGGATAAATAAAAAGACATCCATATACGACCTCAATTACTTTACAGCAAAAAATCTTGTCAGTCAGTATCTGCAAAGTTTAGACTACAACCAGACTGAAGATTTAATTACTGTTGTTAAATAAATAAGTCTCATAATGTTAATGTTCCTATATTGTTATATACTACATAGTTAAGTCTATTTGTGTACATGTATATTAAATAAATATTGTTATGATTAAATAATTACATAATGTAGTAAAAGTCTGTAAGTGCACTTACCGCCTGTGGCACAGGTTTATCCTAGTACAGGCACCCATATATTTTTAAGCCAATTAATGTTATATAAGATCTGTAATAATGTGTACCAACCATAAATTAATAAATTTATTATTTATTTATTATTTATTATCTTTTTAAAATATCTATAGGTATTATTGACTGTAAGGAATTGCTAGGTACCTTAGGACAAGGAAACAAGGCATTTCTTGTTCTGGAAGCCTGACTTACTTCGTATACCGCGTGTAAGAACCACATATGAACAAAACAGCTTTATGATTCGTGTATCTAGAACATTTAGTAAGCTTTCAGATGATATAGACGTGGATTTGTTTGCTACCAGTGTTTTTGCACGTAATTGATGACGTAAATGCTCTTTTGCTTTTCTTTCGCTACAGTGTAAAGATTTATATAATCCAACCAAATATTATTTTTACCTAAAAAAATTATTAATTAGTGAAAACTTTTAATTGGCCTTGATATATTTCTTCTAGCTTCTTGTATATTTTAGTGCTTAGTTGTAAGTTATCAAAATAAAATATTACATTACGATAGTTACGGACTAATTGAAAAAGATAATTCTGCATTTTGAATGCCACGTGCCTAATTAATAGGCTCTAGCTTTTACTTTGCGAATCTTGCAGTCACTTTGCAAAATAATATTGGTAAGTTCACAGAAATGTAGACTGCAAAGTATGTAAATGTTTTCTTTGCCGGCCACGGATTAAAGGGCCTCGCTTAAAGGCTCCCTGTTGTTTTATTTATTTTATATGTTCCTAAAGTTCTAATGTCATCTTTTTGATATTACTCGTGCTTTTGGGTTATGTTAATAGTCATTAGCTAGTAATTTATATTTTGTGTTTTATTTTTTAAGAAACAATGTTATAACTGTTATAAGACACACGTTATTATGATTTTTTTTTGTTTGAGTAATACACTTATTTTATTTGAAACGAAATTTTAATTACTATTAAGTTTTATTATTACAAAACAAATTATTACACAGAAATATTTTTTTTAAAGTATCCATGAATCCTATCACAGATAAAGCAAATAAAAAATACAATATAAATAATTATTAACCTAGATGATTTACCCTTAATTAAAAAAATGCTTTTATTCACTTATAGGACGATTGATATGATGTTTGGGCTAGTGTTTTGTCAGTTATTATCACAGAACTAAAAAACATGTATTTAGAAATGCCATGTATTCTGTTCGTAATCGTGTGTCGCCAATTGCACACACTTAAACTAGGATCATATTTTACACACAGAACTCTACGCCAATTTGTTCCAGAGGATTGATTAAACCCTTTTTATTTACGCTGATCATAATAAAGTAGCGTTTCGTATACATAATTGTAAGCCGTTTCATCCGAGACAGCGGTACGTCAATAGAAAGCCAACGATTGTAACGTAGTGGGCATGTTAATATTTACCAATATACATATGCTCAGTTCTATGGTTATTTTGCTAAAAGGGGAAGAGAAAGACTTGAAACCACCTGGATGACAAATGTCCGGCATAATCTAAAACAGTTTGGTTAAAACGAAATAAATAGGGTCGTATGATTGGGTAGGAAGAAGAAACAGGTTCATGTATAGGACGACCCTTAGGTCGCCGTATCACCGCTCCACATATGTAGGTGTGGTAAGGGATTGAATTGCAATGTCATAGGTTGCGGTTTCTTCCTTTCCTGCCGCGGTTCCTGCTTGCATGCTTCAGACATATTGATGTTAGAGATTCTTCAGTTTACAATTCAAATCTCTTACAGAGACACTTTAGAATTTTTTTATGACTATGTAAATCGCGGAAAGTCTGAAAAATCAACCTATTTCAGCCTTTTTTTTTGTGCGTGTGGAAACCCCCTCGGGCCGTCACCTCACCGGGGTTTTCGGTGGGGCGGTGTGTCGGAATCGAACCGACTAAAACCAGACGGTGTGCCGTACTGCGCCTAAAATAGTAGGGATCCGGGAACAGCTTTTATTAAGACATCCGGACCCCTCATAGCGCCTGCCCGCAAAAGCATAGCAAGCAAGGCACCACCTTCGGGTAACAACTTCTCAGTTAGGCGACGTCCAGGCACACGCGGACGCTGCCTCCTCCCGGGGGGCCACTATAGCGGGTGGAAGGGAAAACCCGTCCCGACCAACCGCGGTCACACTCAGGGCGGCATGAGGCGCTGGAAAGCGCGCCTCGGTTCGCCGGCGGCGAATTAGGTCCGAGTGGAGATCGTCCTCCCGGGCCCGTTCCGACGCCTCCTTCTGCGAGATGACGGCCTCACAGAAGGTCGCGACCGCGGTAAAATTCCTGTTGCTACCGGCCATTGAGCGTATGACGGCCGGTAGCGAGAGATCCCCTCCGATAACTGCAGTGAGGGCCCGACGCTGCGTTGCCCAAGCAGAGCAGACCGCCAGCGTGTGCTGGGCCGAGTCCTCACTGCAGTCGTAGTATATCAGCCTAACCAACTCAGGTTTTGGTTTTATTTTTTTAATTTTATATGCAAACGCTTGCAATTTTAGTAGCTTCTTCTCTACTTTTATTTTCCCTTTTTTGCCATAGGAGCTCTATCCACCATCTTAGTCATCAGAGAAATTACAACACACTGCTATCCGCTGTCTGACTGCCTATTTAAGCTTAACCAAAAATGTTTTTCTACTAACAACCAATTTCAATTACGGAGTCCGATATCAGTACACAACATTAAAGATGTTATGCAATCTAAAAGTTGTCTCCACAATCCTCTCTTGTGAGTCAAGAACGTCTTTATAATACATGTTTTCAATCGCACGAATCATTGGTGTGTGGTTCCTGAATTCGTCTGCAAAATAGCAAAATTGATGGAGCGTTAACTCGGTTCGCTGTATGGGTATTATGCAATATACAAGTACATATATTTTTATGTGACTTGTGTTAGAGTGCATTTAAAGAAACTTTACTCAGAACTTAATAACAATAAAAATATGGGTAGGAGAATAATAAGGATTGTAAGGTTTTTTTGCTTTCAAAACGACAAAAATCCTGAAATACTTTATTGTTTTAACAGTATGTGTATTTACCAATGTTAATAACCGGGTACATTCATTTTCAAATACTCAATTGTACTATATTTGTATGAATATATTAAACCTTTAAACCCGTTTGTAGACCTCCATACGCAATAGAGAACTAAGAATAATACGAAAAAAGAAAATAAAAAAATAAAAAGAATAGTAAATAATTAAGAAGAAATCATTAAATTAAATAAAAAACCTGACTACATTAAAATACTAACTAAAAAACTTATAAATTGTATATATTTTTGTAATTTTTTTTAAACACCTTCATTTTAATAATTTTGAAATTTCAAAAAGGTTTTGTGCAATTTAAAAGGTTCGGATTTTGGTTTGAAAAAGTGGCACTTGCACAGTAAACACCAATTTAACGACATATTATTTATCAAAATCTGTTCAGCCGTTAAGTAGTTACGAGGAACATAGGGAGGAACATACATGCATTTAGGTCAAACACATAATGTTCCTGTTTGGGCTTAGCCACAGTCGGGTAAAAAAAACATTAGTGGTTTAGTTTTTATTAAAACGAAACTAATATAAACCAATTTAAATGGGTATAATCATTTGTTGGCCATGAATGAGAAATACACAACAAACACTTTCTGTTTTATTAAAATTATTATTTAGAATACGATGGATGATCTGTATTATGGTTAATTATGCTAACTTGTGTCCGACTTTCATCATTACTTTATTAAAATAAGAGTAAAGTAATAAATTACATTATAAAATCTTGGAGTTTTCAGGAACATTTATTATGAGCAGAGCCATCTTTTTTTTTTTTATTACGAGGTGGAAGATCCTCATGGATGTCCTCCGCCCTTGGGGAGGCGAAGGGGTCTGTCGGACTCTTTTCTTACCGACTAAAAATCACCCCGGTGTTCCACTGCTTGCCCATGATCGGGGGAGCGAGAATCGCCATTGCGTTCTTCCGCAACCTCCGACAGGCATTGACCCGTCTCTCCCAAGACGGGTCCCGTGACCCGGTGCGACCGTCACCCATCGGTCGCACTCCTTTGAGAAGCGCGCAACACTGCGCTCTGCCTCTCGGGCCTGTATCTGTTCGGACGACGACTTCTCCAAAAGTTAGTCGCCCGCAGGCCGGTTCCTACAGTGGCCGGAGATCATTGAATGCCCTCCGGCGCCCGGTGCGTCTACTGCGGGCAGAGAGAGTTGTGCTTCGCTCTCTCTCCCGTTCGGCCGCCTCCTTGGCGGACATCACCTCCTCGCAGAAGGTGGCATGAGAAGAGCCATCTATATAAACAACTGAAACTTTTGTCAAGTTTTACCTAAGTCTGTAAGATTCTGTCTGTAACAATGATTTTTAAATTTAATTTACTTTGAATAAAACATCATTTACATGGAATATAACATTAGGATCGTTTTATGAAAGTATATCATCGGTCTCTGAGTAAGGTCTATATTTAGTAGTGGAAATCCCAGATTCGAGGCAATAATGATAATGATGAGTTTTGCCATTGGCATGGGCAACGTAACCTGTAACACTTGCTACTATTCATATTGGACACAGTACGAATAGAGACAAGAGAGATTTAGAAATAACTAAGATATACGTAAATAAAGCACAATTTTATTTTTTCAAATGATTTAGGCCATATTAGGTAAATCAGTATATCAGTGGTAAATAGTCAACATTGGAACACATTAAAAATCATCACTCTGTTTTTTTTAATGCTTTGAGATAAAAATGTTTTATCTGAGGTCTCAAACAGTGGTAGTCAATTTAGTAAAGAGTTTTTTGCCACTGAATGTACAATTATGATATAAACAAAAGCAATTTACTCTCTAAGCATTACTTTTTTTTTACGTTCTAGTAATAGAACATATCATTTAAACATATTCAAGCCTGTAGGCCGAATCCTAACCCTTATGCCGCCGTAATGTTTATAGGCGATAAACGCCAGTCTAAAGTACCGCACATTGTCGCCGACTACAACCCTCGCAACGGTCATCAACGTTTTTTATTACTATTTATCACGACTATTCGGTTTACGAGCCATAACTAATCTGCATTTTCGATTGCAATACTTTTGTTAGACTGTACCTAATTCCAGCGATGATGTATGTGTATGCAATATACTTCAGATTTTAGTAGTTAAAATATTTTATTTTTCAAGTTAATTGGGGTTTTGACAGGTATAAAAAAAAATTAATCTCCAACTTTTATACGCTTCAGTACAAAATTTGGCCTTTATACTTAAGACATACCTAGGTAATAGATTAGAGTATGTAAGATATTCTAATTATTATTAAGTATTACATAAATATATTTATATCAGTCAAAAAACACTATACGATTTTTATAAATTAAAGTTTTTAAATTCCGTACTGAAGCTAGTAATACGTTTGTGATTAGTTACTGCATATCGCATTAGGTTTCAACTTGTAACGATAGTAGTATTTAACGATAAAAGACTTTATATATCAAGTAGCACTGACGATTAACTAAAACAGACCATCAGTACTTTTAAAAAATCATGACACGCAGTGCAAGTATATTCTCTTGTCTATATTTTCGAATACATATCTTCCTTATTCTCGAAATCTGATCAACTGGACTGTTAAATTATAAAAATTGAAGTATGATTAGTGAATATCAAAATACACAGTGTAGTGATCTATTTCCGACATTTTGTTGAAGAGGCTACATGTTGCGGGTATCAGTGTTAATTAAAAACCGCTACAACTAATATAAGCAGCAATCGATACTGATTAGAACCAAAAATGAGATAACGATATTAAAAACCACTGATTTCATGGTTACATAACATCCTGTTACGATTTCGTAGGAAGAAAGAAATGGCATGTAGTTTTACTATCTAACAGATAAAACATGGGACCAAGCCGTTGTATTCCTTAATGGATATAGGTACGCGTATATTAGTATCACCCATTAATGATACAATCACTAATTAATAGGACTAGTATCTCACTTTAGGTCATTTGTACGGTATATTTTTTACAACTTAAAAACTTGAGGGTTAACAGGTATGCCAGGTTCTTCTTTTTCAGGTTATTTCCAGGTCAAGGCAACAGATACAGCTGTGATAGTACACCGTTTGGTTTTAGTTTGACATACGACTCAACCATGAAGTACGGATAAAAACAGTTTCACAATAGGTACATTTAAGTGTGCTTCGTAAATAGGTTCATTAGGTTCCAAAGAAAATGTGTAAAACACATGCTTTGTAAATGAGCATGTAATAAACTAGATAAAGCTGATAGAAATGATCCTACTTTTCAGCGACACTGTAAATGAGAAGTTACTCGTGTTCTTCAGATTCTGCCTCGCTATATGAATTTTTCACAGGTAAACCAAAACCTATAGGGTACTTCCCATTGACCTAGAATCGTGAAATTTGGTAAGAAGCAAGGTCTCACAGCGCAAGTAAAAAAAAAATCAAACAATAAAAGTTATCGTGGAAAAAGTTGCCAGGAACTCCGAAAAGCCGAAGAAACTTGATTTTAAAAAGATTTTAGAACGGATATTATATTAATAATTTAAGTAATTCTAAACGTTGAAGTATGGGGTTTATAATAAACAAACGAAAACAGTTAATTTTCAAAGTATTTATTATTAATTTTTAAATGGTTTCAGCCAGAAAAAAAGTGATTAATACCATATTTTTAACATAAAAGAGTTTCCTAGCTGCAACCCCGCGGTGGGCCTTAAAAACGAAAGGCCTTGCATCCTTGGTCCTAAACATGTTAAAAAAAAGAGTGTCCTTGGAGTTTCTTGCCCGTTCAGGCCCACTCAGGCCCTTGAATTACAACTTATAAAATCCGTTCGAAACGTTACTTTTAAAATAAGAAAAACGTGATATCTTATTACATTGTTTTACTTTCCAAGACAAAACAAACTTTCAATCTATAACAATATCGAGAAATCTAATAAATATTACAAAATAAAATAAAGAGTAGTTGGGGCTAAAATGTGGTGAAATAACAATTGTAAAATTGTTTTTATTTTAACTAAATCAGTGGTAAAATTACGGATGCCTGGTTCACCTAAATCTACAAGGCAGGAATTGCGCAAGTGTATAGTTTTTATTTCTTGTAGATAGATTATTATACGCTTGATTTAAACTCGCAAAAATCACAAAATAATATTTTTTTTAGGATAGTACAACCTTGTATAACAGTAATTAAATTGTGACTTAGTATCTAAAATGAACTAGTGGTAAATGGTTTTGAAAGGTTTTATATACTTTGTAATGAGTAATTAGACGCCATCCAAATTGGTACAACCTTGTTAAATTATGAATATCATGAATTCATGAGTTACCTTTATTATATTACTAAACTTGAGAAAAGATAAATAAAATTTGCAAAGCATAAAATCTAGTATTAAAGGTAATTTAAATAAATAATATATACTCTGTCAATTTTTTGACAGTTGCCTGAGAACGTAACTGTGCCAGAGTTTGTAAAATCACTAGGTACATATTATAAAACGTCCCCCGCCGCGGCTGTCTGTTTGATCGCGATAAACTACATGACGGATTTTCATGTGGTTTTCACTAATAGACAGAATGATTCATGAGGAAGGTTTAAGTGTATAATTTTTTAAGGTTTTGTGTAAAACGTCTGAAATATGACGATGATTGTTGAAGATGTCGGAGAAAATCAATATAATATTATGCTCTGCTACCCGTGTGAAGCCGGGCAGATTGCTTTTTAAAATATAAAATGTTAGAAAAATATAATATATTTATATAATCATATGAACAATTTCCACTTTATTATACTATTATTCCATTCGTAGACATTATGATACTGTATATGTAGTATTTATTTTTAACAAATGATTTTTGTGGTACACAATAAAAATAGTTACGTAAGATTATGTAGTAATGTGAACAAATGTTTCTAGAGCACATTAAAAAATCGATATTGACTATGTCTTAATCATAATAATAGTAAGAATTTGTTAAACACGTTGAATATTTTAGCTTAAATTAACAATTTACTTTTTTCAAATCGATTGATACTTCCTTTTAAATTAAATCGGTTCTTATTTTAAATCGAATCGGCAACATTTTTTGACATCATTAATTGACTATTTATCGAACGCAAAAAAAAAAGGAATGGACAGAGTATACATACACTAATTTAAACGTTATATGAATAATTTTCATTATTTACATATTCGGTTATGAATTTATTTCTGGGCTTGTCGGCCTTCAGTTACTGGAATAGACATTATTTAGCTACATTCCACTTTCTTGTTTCATTACTTAGGGTTTTTAATGTTACAATTTTAAGGAAACTTTTATTTTTTTTCCATTTCAGTGAGTTATTCAGTAAATAGAAAACTTTGTAGTAATTTAGTAGAGGAGGTGTTAAGCGTGATACTTCCTTCTATTTTTAAGGTTGGCAAATAATATTTAAACAACTAATTCCTTCACTACTAACAAATGTAAGTATAGTCAGACAAATATCCACGGCTTGTAACTGGTGTGTGATTACAGTGAAGGCACTATTTAATTGTTTTAAGTTGATCGATATCTTCTACCCTCATCTAAAATTAATTTGGGGTCGGTGCAATATGTTTTTTCTCCATTCTACTCCATCATTCGTCGTTCACTGCTTAATTTCTTTCTAGTCATATCCTCTTACGCTGTTAATCAATCTTTTCTTTGATCGACCTCTAATTGCTTTTAGTTGGTCTAGATCAAATTTTTTACTCGATGTTCAGTTGGGGGCTCGTGGCTAAGTGGTAACCAAGTAGGTTAGCACATTACAAAGTTAAGTCATACTAGCCAGGTCAGTCTTAGGATGGGTGACCATTCTTAACACATTAAGACCCTTCCGTGCCTTAGAGAGCACGATAAGCCGTCGGTCCCGGTTGTCATACGAACATCTATGGCATTCGTTACGGGTAGTTGGAGCCCTAAAAAGTCTGACAACCTTTTTTTTTTTTTTTTTTTTTGTGCGTGTGGAAACCCCCTCGGGCCGTCACCCCACCGGGGTTTTCGGTGGGGCGGTGTGTCGGAATCGAACCGACTAAAACCACACGGTGTGCCGTACTGCGCCTAAATTAGGAGGGATCCGGGAACAGCTTTTATTAAGACATCCGGACCCCCCCTAGCGCCTGCCCGCAAAAGCGCGGGCACCACCTTCGGATAATAACCTCTCAATTAGGCAACGTCCAGGCACACACGGACGCCGCCTCCTCGCGGGGGGCCACTATAGCGGGTGGAAGGGAAAACCCGTCCCGACCACCCGCGGCCACACTCAGGGCGGCATGAGGCGCTGGAAAGCGCGCCTCCGCCGCCCGGTTCGCCGGCGGCGAATCAAGTCCGAGTGGAGATCGTCCTCCCGGACCCGCTCCGCCGCCTCCTTCTGCGAGATGACGTCCTCACAGAAGGTCGCGACCGCGGTAAAATTCCTGTCGCTACCGGCCATGGAGCGTATGACGGCCGGTAGCGACAGATCCACTCCGATGACTGCAGTGAGGGCCCGACGCTGCGCCGCCCAACTGGGGCAAACCGCCAGCGTGTGCTGAGCCGAGTCCTCACTGCAGTCGCAGTGGTGACAGGCGGGACTCAATTCCCTCCTAGCGACCGAGTGCAGGTACTTCCCGAAGCAGCCATGCCCGGAAAGAACCTGCGTCAGTCGGAAGGAAAGGGTCCCGTGCTGCCGCCCTGCCCACTCGACGATGACCGGCTGGAGCGCCTCCACGGCGGCAAAGCCAGCACGTGGAGCCTCCAGCCGGGACGACCAACGAGCCATGGTGGCTCGGCGAGCGGCCTCACGCCATTCGCGTACCTCTTCGGGCGGGGGCCGACTGCCGCTTCCCGCCCGGAACTCAGCCGTTCGCCGATATACTTCGGCGAGCACTTCCGCCTCCAAATCCCACGGGGGAGTCCCGGCCAACGCGCATGCCGCCTCCGTCGACACGGTGCGGTATCCGCGTATGGCTCTAACCGCCATAACCCTCTGAGGCCGCCAAAGGCGCGCCCTATTCTGGGCGGTCAGAGCCTCCGCCCACACCGGTGCACCATACAGTGCCATTGACCGGACAACCCCCGTGTACAGCCGTCGCGTAGCGACGCTGGGTCCGCCCAAATTGGGCAAGAGTCGCCCAAGGGCTGACGCAGCGCCGACCAGCCTTGGAGCAAGCTGCAGGAAGTGCTCGTCGAAGCGCCACCTACCGTCGAGGATCAGGCCCAGATATTTTATGCAGGCCTGAACCGGTACGAGGACCGAGTTGACCTCGATAGAGGCGCCAGGGGGTGGACCACGACGGGGCCCATGAAATAAAAGGGCCTCCGTCTTATCCAGGGCCACCCGCAAACCCAGCGCCTCGATGCGCCCAACCACCAGAGAGACTCCCCTGGTGGCCAGGCACGCCGCCTCCTGAAAGTTCGCCCCCCGGGCCGTGACCAAAGTGTCATCGGCGTAACAGATTACGCCGAGCCCGGGGGGGAAGTCGCCTCGAAGGGCCCAGTCGTACCCCATGTTCCACAGGAGTGGTCCAAGGACAGACCCCTGCGGAACACCGCACGACATGGGCCGACGACTCAAAACTCCATCTCGGTCCTCGTACATGACGGTACGCTCCTCTAAATAGTCTGCCACTAGCCGCCTCAGGTACCCTGGCACTCCGTGATAGTGGAGTGCTTCCCTGATGCAGCTGAATGGCAGACTATTGAACGCGTTGGCGATGTCCAGCGACACCGCCAACAGCACGCCGCCACAGCTCACTACCTCTTCGGTCACGGCCCTCAGGCGCAAAATAGCACCGACCGTCGAACGCCCCGCTCGAAAACCGAATTGGGCGTCCGACAAATCGGGGCCGACCTCGCACAGGTGCCGGACGATGCGGGCAGAGAGGACCCTCTCAAACAATTTACCCGCCTCGTCCAGCAGCACGATGGGCCTGTAGGCCGCGACCGAGTCAGTAGGCCGTCCCGGCTTTCTTAAAAGGACCAGCTTCCCGCTCTTCCAGCAGTCAGGGAAGCGCCCGGACGCCAAGCAAGCGTCGAACACTTCCCTGAGGCGGTCGGACATGTGGTCGAGGGCGAGGGCCAACACTCGGGCAGGGATCCCGTCTGGCCCGGGGGCGGTGTTCTTGGAACGGATCCGTAGAACAACCGCCCCTACCTCCGCCTCCGTGACGGGCGGAACACCATCCTCCTCGTTCTCCCCGTCGTCTCCGGCCAAGGGGGCCATCGACGGGGGTACGTGCTCCGCCCGTTGCGGGAAAAGGCCCTCAACCGCTTCTTGCAGGAAGCTGGGCTGGAGAGTCTCCGTAAGGGGGGGGCCCGATGCGCGGAGCTTTTGTTGCGCCGCGCGATATGGGCGACCCCAGGGGTCACAATCGAGACCCTCCAGCATCTCCTTTCTTTTTTCCTCTTTGGCGCGGCTAATGGCCAGCTTCAGAGTTTTCCGCGCATCTCGGTACTCCTCATGAAGCCGGTCTTCCTCCCCATCTTCGCCATCTTCGCGGTGACGCCGCCGGCTGCGGGTGTAGGACCTCCGGGCACGAGTACAGGCCACGCGGAGGTCCGCCAACTCCTGGGACCACCAGTAGACCTCCTTCCTTGGAGGCCGACGACCTCGAACGCGGGGCATGGCCGCATCGCAAATCTGCGTAATCGCATCGCGAAAGCGGCCAGCCCCCATGTCTGCCTCCTCGGTCAGAGGCTGCGGAGACAGCCAAGAGTAAATAATGGCTGCCTCCTCCAGTAGGTCCCTATCCAACTTGGTAACAGCCCACCGCGGGAAGCGGGAAGAACGCCGCGCCGTGTGACCCCTTCTGGGGTCCTGGGTCCGGGAGAGCTCGAATCGGATATAGAGGTGATCCGAGAGCGTCTCAACCTCTTCCAGGACACGCCAGTTCCTTACTCGTGCGGCGAGAGCAGGGGTAGCGAACGAAAGGTCCACTATCGACCCCCCCTGCTGTCGCACGCACGTGTTGGTGGAGCCTCTGTTTAGGAGACAGAGGCCCACCGATGCCGCCCACTCCTCCACGGCATCGCCCCGTGCGTCCGTCCTGGGGGAAAAAAAAAAAAAAAAAAAAAAAAAAAAAAAAAAAAAAAAAAAATCTGACAACCTGGTCTAACTACAGAACTTCGATATCACCACTTGGGTTGGAGAGGTCCGATGGCTGTCGCTTCATGGAAGATATCGAAGTTTGGCCGTATCGTAGTTAGACTGAAAGCCGACCCCAACTTAGTTATGAAAAGGCGCGGAGGATGATTTTAAGTTTGAATTTATTTTCATCTTTTGCAACACCAATTTCTTAGTATTCGCATTGTTTTTAAGAAAAGTAATCACATGATTATTATTATCGTCTGCTGCACGAGATGACCAAGTCTGAGGTCACCTAAATTAAACTAATATCACTTAGGTCTCTCACCCCTTTGTCCGTAAGAACTTAGTCTATTACAGTCGTTAAACGTTTTGCGATCTTCTCTTAGGCTTATTGACTCATTTGATAGCTTAGTGAATCACCAACCGACGTCGGTATTACATCAGAGCATTACTTAAAAAACTCACTCTCAGAGTTAATTACTGGTACTATAGTTTTTAAGGACCCGCCTATAAACATACAAAGCATTTTTAAAGGTTTTTTTCTTTACAAGGCTAGTGTGGAAAAACAGGTATAAGACATCAAGATATTATGTACAGTAATAATAACTCAGTGGCATAAGAAGGAGTAGAGTTACTATTGCTATTATTTTATGTAAAATGATGGCAAATTTTCTAGATGATATTAATTGTTCAAAGAAGAGGGGATCAATGAGCCGCTCATAGTCTTATAGGATCGTTAACTTTGTCCTGTATTTTTCTATTTTTTATTCTGGCGTTTACTTATTCAGATACAAGTATAAACTCATCTTCACGTAATTTTTGTAGTTATTATAATATATTACATACAAATACATAACTAATTAATATTATGATACCTCTTAACTTTAAATCTTTAATAGTTTTACGACGGAACGTACAGATTTTGTAAACTCGCGTTACTGGTAACATTTACATTAAAAAAAGTATGAGGTAGTCATGTCAGGTTTGTACTGTAACTGGAAGCATCAAATTGAAGAAGTAGATTTGGTACGCACTCAGCAGAAATCGTTTAAATGATTTGTAGTGTAAATTATATGAGAAAAATATTCAGCCTCTTGATGGCATTGTAGTTTCGGCTGACTTGTCCAAATACACATTATGGCGACACCCTTTACTCATAAAAATACTACGCAATATGAATGAGATCCACTCAGTCCAAATATGTATGCTCAAAACACTTTTAGATAACTACGAGAAGAACATTTATGATAATGTGTTGGCATAAGTTTCAATCAAAATATTAGAAATCATATGTATTGTTTTAGCGAGTTTGTTTTTAATATTTAATTAGTATATATTTTAAAGTGAGTTTGTTTATTTGTTGCGCATTCACGCCTTAACTTCTCAGCCGATTATCATGATCACGATCACGATTATCATGCATGCACGTTGGGTAGTACAAAAAAAGGTCATACTATACTTTTCATCCAGATAAAAAGTAACATTTCTACCACTTTCAAAGGTTTTATTGGAAAATTACATGTGCCTTTGAAAACCCCAAGGTTACCCCGATACTATAGTATCACAAAAGGGTGAACCAAAATTACAAAGATTTTGAGAAATGAAAGCTATCTCACATCTGAGCTGTCTCCATATTTACGATTAACGTTTAATAATATCGCACCAAATATTTACTTACGCAACAAGTTTGTGAAAGTTCGAGTGAATTAATGATGTGATATATATTCCGAATTTAAAAACTTTTAACTATGTAACTGTGTCAATGTCGCTGAAGTGGGCCTTACCTGCGTAAGTTTATCTCTTAAGAAAAACTCAATATAATAACATTTGCGAACTGTAGGAAATAAACGGCGTGTAGCGTGCATGATTATATTAAGTACGTAACGCTATTAACTATTACTACGATTAGTCTCTATTGAAGTAATGCGTTATTTATTTCAAAAGAAAAAGCGAAGAAAACGCTTTCGAGCTTAATTAGAGAAGTATCTGCTTCCCCATCGTCTAACTTAGTTGTTTGTAATAAGGAGTTAAATACACATATGGCTCGTTGATGATTTTGTTTAGGAGACTTTGGGTACTTACGATTCTGCCGTCCTTTAACTAGAAAGTCGTTAAGCCCAACAAGTTGTCGTAAGATTAACGGCTGTTTAGTTAAAGGACGGCAGATATTCAGGAAAACGCCGAAAAAATGTGTGTGTCTACGACTTTTTGTCACTCTTTTAAGCTCAGTACAGTTACAGACACGTGATGTTTTCGAAAATTCCATAAACTGGTCAGAAGTGACAAAAGTATGACGTGCGTTTTCTATTATACTGATACTGTATTTTTTGTTTCGAGGTCCTAAATATTACATAATATTCTATTATTCTGAAAACTTTGGCTGGTTTTCTCCTTTATTACGACATAAAGAGACCTAGATTGTTACTAAATAAGGTTCAAATTCTTCTGATATTTTCGTATGTCAAACAATAATTTTTCGACATTCTTGATGCTTTTGATTTAACTTATTTGGCTCCACGATACAATTTTGCTCAAGTACGAGGTCCTATTTTGATTTCAGGTAATAGAAATTGTAATTTGGTTATTTTGTTAGGAAATTGTATCTAGTTGCAACAATAGACTTATCCACTATTACGTTGATCCAAAAATATGAACGAAATAAGTTAACAAAATTCACCTACAGGAATATAAATCTGTGAGTATATAAAATGGAAAAAATAAGGGGTTTCGTTATTTATCTAACTTTTCACTTTTCATTACGAACGGCTTTTTATTTTCTGGAACATACACTTGATCTTATAGAAGTCGAAGACTTTCTTATCATGAACAAACAGAATCTAATAATACACCTTTGATCCGACTCACCGACCATGAAGCGATATCCGATACACCTCACGATGGAACGTGGGCGCCTATAGCCATCCCGGACCAATCATATTTTCTTTTGTTTGCTCACAGTCTCCCCATAGTCGGGGACGCCATTGTTCAGCAAGAAAAAGACGAAGCCCCTACTACGTGGACTAGATAGGAATAAAGTATGCGAGTTTTCACTTCCTGTGACATAGTTTAAATGTTTGAACTATTGTAAAGGTTTTTGCGTGCTAGACGCCTCTAAAAGACCTTGTGCCGGGGTCAAACAGTTTAGCATATAGTAGTAGTTCATTTAGTAGTGATTCTTTTTATGTTGGAGACAAGGTATCTTTTGAAGTAATAACCAAAATTCCAAAAATAGAACCAAAAATGAAAAGATTGACTAATACGTTGATAAGACGAAGAAGAGAGTTTTTAATCTGTTAATACTGGGTTCTTAGAAGGTTAATTGTTAATTGTGGTAGCTCCACAAAGCCATTATTCAAAAGAAGTTGAAGGTAATATTAAAAAAATATTAAATAATAAAAAATATTAAGGTAATATTAAAACCTTATTGTAATAATTACAATAAGGTTTTACTAAATTAATTGTTTACATGGTTCGAGTTGGATATAATCGGATCTTTAAAATTCCAATTATCAAAAAAATATAAACTAAACTGAAAACATTGTCTTACATACAAATCTCTAGTATTAGATCGAGTAGCGCTCCTTACAATTTGGTGATTGCCAAACATTACACAGAACAATCATATTCGCTGACTATTCAGTTAAACAGTAACTGCAATGATATAAAATAGCTTGTCGTTAGGATCAGCCATATTTAAATGTGCCTCGTTAGCTATCTGGAGAATCCTTAGCTTGACTAGAGACCGAAGAGCAAACAAAATTGAATCACCGGCTTCTTTTGTGTCATAAGAAACGAGGAATTCTTACTCCAGGTCTTATTAAACAATTTCAAAAATATTACGAACTGTTAAAGAATATACTTTTGAGTAGCTAAAGTTTAACTTCCTGTCAATTTTCACAAAAAAATGTTTGTAACTCAATTAAGAGTTTAGGCCTTACGGGTTTTATTTTCCTTTTTCCGTATCATTAGAGAAGTTTTAGAACAATGTTGAAGTACAAAAAAATGTAAAATAAATTAAATAGTATTCAGTATAAATACCTAATGATATTGACCTTCGTTGCGTGTGGCGTATATGTTTATTTATAACTTACCTAAAATTAATTGAACTAAAAAATATTCAACACTAAACTACTGTGATTTAGTATTCGCTTTACAAGTATCTTATAAGGTATCTCCGGTAAATATAACAAACTTTTACTCACACCTTCTAATCTGCAAATAATACGCACATGGTTTTCAAATTTGCAGTAATTTTGGTCGTTTATTTAATCATTTCGTATTTTATTCTTTTAGGCTTTGAACAAATAAACCTTATATTTTGAGTTAAAAAGTAAACTACCTAACGGGATAAACGCCTAGAGTAGACGTGCCACACATTAAATTTTTGGGGAGAACAGATTTTGTTAGAAAACATAATTATTTTGTTTTTGGGTATAGTTTTCAGCAAAGCGCTGATAAGCATCTATCCGCGTATATCCCGGATATACCCTGGACAAAGTTAACTAAGAAGAAAAAGTATTTTATGTTTATGATTGTAGGTACCCAGTTAGACTCTAGTTGAAACAACCGGATTATTGATTGAACATTGCATTTCAGCTACGTGCAGGCTTCTTTCATCCGTTCTCTTTGTGGGCCAACTTTCAGATCCGAATAGGACGGCTGGGTATGATGATCGTCTAATAGACATGTCCTTTTAGTTTAATAGGGAACTTGGGACCACAAATTGTTCCTGTTACCTGCCGCCCTTTTATTAAAATTATTAAAACTAATACAACTCCCGCAAGGAATTACTCCTGTGTCGCGGGGGACTTTACAAACATACAAACAACGGACACAAAGGACACAAACACCCAGACTCAGGTGGGAATCGAACCCACGACCTCTGGTTCAGCAATCAGGGTTACTAACCACTAGATCAGGAAAGTCAGACTTTGATATGATAATGGTAACTACGCCTAATATTCTTAATTAAAAATATATCCTAATAAAACAATAATAGAATTAAGCATTTTAATACTCGAACGCAATACTCATGGTGGGAATCAAAATAAACTTTTAGTAGGGGATACTTAATAAAATATACAACAACACATATTTGTGAACTAACAATTAGTGATCCACATTCATGGTCACATCTCTAGTGAGAATGTCCCATATTAGAATTACTACTTATACATATAAACTTAGGTGATAGTAAAAGTAAGGCTTGTGAAATTGTGCGCCAATATTTACTAACTGTCTATTAATTTTATGAAGGCCATGTTATCTATAAAGGACTGAATTGGTAGGATACTAAAGTATTATTAGGCACATTTTTTTATTTATAGACCTAAGTTACATAAATACTGAAAAACTAAACAATACTGTCACTGTAGAAATAATGTATTTTCTTTCAATATTAATATTGGAGTGGGGGCTATCGCTAGAGTCCACGGCACAGCGAGAGCGGTTTCCAGCGCCATCTTTGCAACCGGTTAGGATAACCAGGATTGATTTTCTTCTGGGAAAATGCGATACAACGTCTCGATGACGACGTAAGTAGTTCTGTTAATGAGGTGCTGGTATCTTATAAGCGGTACCTGCATGATAGCGAACGTTAAGTATTGTAAAAAGAACTTATTACGTATAGAGTGAAATTAGTTTATCGAAAGAAGAATTTAAACATACGGCATACTTAAGTCATACACGTCTACGTCTATTGTTGATTTCAAACGCTTTTATGGCGAACCGAATTCAAAAGTTAAAAAAAGTGTCACTATTCACCTCCTTGCTTCATCTAATCCTAATCAATGATTATTCTTGACTAGTCCAATAGGACTAGTCAAGAATAATCATATAAATATTTTTTTATGGTATAGGGGGCAAACGAGCAGACGGGCCACCTGATGGTAAATGACTACCGCCGCCCATGGGCACCTGTAACTCAAGGGTCGCAAATGCGTTGCCGCCCTTTAAGAGAGTAGGAGAAGAGGGGGAGGGTGGGAAGAGTGGAAAGAGGGGAGAGGGCAAGGACGGGAATAGGGGATAGGGAAGGGTCAGGGCCTCCGGTAACCTCACTCACGCGGCAATGCAATGCAAGCATTACTTCACTGCCGGTTTTCTGTGAGGCCGTGGTATCGAGCGGAGTCGAGCCAGCCCATACGTGCCAAAGCATGGCTCTCCCACGTTATTTAAACTCCAGGGGTTAACTAGTAGCCAATGAAAAGTTCCACTATCCACCTCCTTCAGCAAATTAAAGATGCGAAATTTTAGTATTGTCTTCCCAACGAATATATAGAAAGTTTAATTTCAATATTACAATTTAGAAGTAGGTTAAAATTGACTTACAAGATTTGTTTACATGCTAATTGGAGCATGTTAAAGTTTGTTTGCACACGATTGTCATACCGCGTTCTCCTCTTGGAAGCCAGTCAAGAAACAGTATTTTTCTTAAAAATTCCAATGCTTGCAAACAACTACACA
Organism: Callimorpha dominula; assembly: GCA_949752705.1. Taxonomy (NCBI): domain Eukaryota; kingdom Metazoa; phylum Arthropoda; class Insecta; order Lepidoptera; family Erebidae; genus Callimorpha; species Callimorpha dominula. The sequence goes on along the minus strand of OX457001.1, from coordinate 5,453,898 downwards.
AACAAGCAATGGCATCGATGCAAGAGGGTACTCGCGCGTTTTGACATTTTAAAAACTATTACTAACCGTATTGCAGCGTTGATAAACAACGGTATTTTAGAGTAATTACGAAGTGGTGGCTAATAAACATGCGAGACACCCGAACGAAAGTGGTCTATTTGACATTACATTCGTTGGTACAACTGAAACATTTGCCACGTGCACAAGATGAGAATCCACCGGAAAATTTATGTATAAGTTCAATGTCAGTTAAAACCAGGTTTAGAATTTAGAATAAAGTAGTTTGTGTAATTTGATGCTAGCAAGGAACTAAGTACTTTAATAACTAACCCAAAAAAAAAGTACAGAAACAGACCTATCGCACACATAAAATGCACAATAGGCGGCCTTAAAATATCTTACAAGCAAACTCTGACGTTATCAAATCTTTCTTTGTTAGATGTAAAATCATTTAAGATATGCGATAATACCAATTTGTGTGTTTTGGGGAAGTCCGAATAGATTCGGTTCCAACGGGGGAGTAGGCACAAACACACAATCGGCCTCCCCCGAAACACAAGGATGGGTATATATTTCTTTGATCATTATGAAAATTTATTACACATGATTTTATAACTACAGGGAATAAAGGTATCTGTCTGTCGCCAAGTCCAACAAAGCACAATAGTATTATCTCGAAGCCACTCAAAATACTTTGTACCCCTTATAATTCTTTATGGATTCTAAATTTCTCTGATAGTGCATCTATGTTAATACGCTTCGCTTGTATAATACAGAAGTTAAACAGTTATTGTGTGTTCACTGATTCTCTAAAACAGTTACCAGTTTATGCTTTGATATCTATTGAGCAATTTATTATACAGTCTATGACGGTTATACTCTTTGTTGTTAGAAATATTTTACAATTGCATACCTCCATAATGTATCATGTGAATGATAACACCCCAATTTTATAACACCCACGAGATACAATTGGGTATTACATTTTTGATTAAACTGTTCTAGTTGTTTCTGATACATCTTCATACATATCGGGGTTACATAAATTCACGCCTTTCTTCAACTGGGAAGTCATAAACAACAGCCCAACATTTAACTTCTGTGCTTACATAACATGCACTCCTCTACTTTCTGCATTACTCTTTAGATTAACTAATCTTACTTCATTCATACATCGCACTACTATAATCTCAACTTCGTCCATTCTGCCATTCTCAATACCATAATAACAATAGAGGACCCTTACGATATTGTAGCTTGCGAAGCACGCCTTCGTTGACACTGACTGACTGCTCATAACAATTTGTTTTTTAGCATATTTAAATCTTAATACAAAATACTCGATTTCTTGCAATCTTATTTTGAATAGTAATTCCCAATAACTTATAACTCGTATTGTGTTTGAATAGTAACTACCTACTTCTAACAACCAAAGTTTTGCGACGGTTTGCCACACGGTTTTAAATATCTTGGAAATTCATTAACAATAAATATTTGAGACGCTTATCCCCTCCTGTTTTAAGTTCTGTTGTTTGATGTCAACGGGATTATAGGTCTCTTTACTCTTCAACTGTTTATGGTAGTTCTAATTTGAAAAGCAGATATTTAAACCGAAATATGAAGACTTGTAAGTAAATATGCCAACATTGTAATATCTCAACAAATCTCTGAAAACAGATTTAATTTCATACCTATCTTATTGAAAGGATTAATTACAATTGAAATATTATCTAGTGTTTAATAGGTATTTAATTGTTAACACACCTTGTATTGCACAAAAACCATGATCCTACTCAACGGAGTCTCTTAAAATTGGTTAGGTAAATCAAATCAAATTATTTCTTTCTTTTAAGTCCTTGCATAAATGTACAATATTAATATAAAACTATTTTTTTTATTAATTTTAGCCTATTCTTAGCAGTGTAGTTATATATTTCCGAACTAGATATTCAGTTCTTCAAGATTGAGTCACAAATATTCATACAAGATGGACCTTATACTACACTAGCTTGAAAAAGACGAAAGCTAACCAGAATACTGTTTGTTGTAATCGTCACACTCCAAGAAAATCAGACCAGTCTGTCATTTTGGAGACCTAAATTTGGGTATCGAAGTTTTAGAGAACTGACATTCTTAGGGTTTCTGTAATGTTTAAAACCTAGATTCAGAAGACAAGTTTGCAAAGCATCCCTATTATATAGGGTTCTGTAATTTTCTTTATTTAAATAGTAAATGAAACTATTTTTTTTTAATTTGACCGTTTCAAACTGTGTTAAGCTTATTTTTGCTTTCTAAAATAAACCAGGGATCGTCGATTAATTGGAATAAGTCCCTATTAAGTAAAATGTTTATAAATAAATATAAAAGTACGACAGAAGTAACAATTAAAAACTCTAAAAAACAATGCTTGCGACTATTAGCGCTCTGAATTGATAATAAAGGTTTTGGTGAGAAGGAGAAGGAGAAGAAGGTTTTAATTAACTTTTGAACACTGCGCATTTGGTCCAACTTGAGAGATATGATAGTTTTTATCACAATTTATATTTACTATATTTTTTTATTGCAAATTACTTAGCCACAGCAACACGTAGCTGGGTAGCTAGTATTCATATAAATTTTATCACCCGATTTCTCCCAATTAACATTCATGAAGAGCATAAATAAAAGTAAGCTAAAAATAAACCTGACCATACAAATTTTGAAACCCTTTTACATATATCGCAGACATAGTTGCCAAAAATAAAATAAAAAAGTCAATTCAGACAAAGCCGGATCACTACTGAAAACTCCTGTCGTTTTACCCCTAAATATATATTTTAAAGTAACCAGGATAGACATTTTTAATTTGGTAATTTTATTAATGCAACAAAAAAGTAATAATTAGTCCAGTTTAAGAGTGTCATCAGAAATAACATTACTTTTTAAACTATAGGTATAATTATATTTTTTTTCAATTTTAGAACACAAAAAATATCCTCAAAATTTGATCAAAATCACTCCCTACGTCAAAAGTCCCAAAAAATTGTTACCGTGGGGGCTTCTTAAATCTGCAGTTGATTTGCACAAAATTGTCTATACCTTGATTTCTTCAATACCTACACAATGGTCAGGTTTTCAAAATAAAAATACATAAAGTGATGAAAACAAATATGAAAGCCACTTGCCTTGTTTTTTTATCACGTTGACGTTCGTGTACAACTAAATGTTTTAAATTTAAAATTAAACAAGACACGGTAAATCACTTCCTCTTAAAAATGCGACGCCGAAGTTAAGTAAATAAAATAAATATTAAAGTTAATGTCATCATCCAATTTTGTTGGCTAAAATTGAAATGCAAACTATGTTAGTAGCATTCCGACGATGATTAGGGCGGTGGGCGGGCGCCGCCCGCCCTAGCGCTTAGTATATAAGCAGACGACAGGGCGGCCGACTGCACAACACCACTTGTTGCCGTCAGTAGTGCCTGCCTGTTGCCGAAGTCGCCGCAACAACATCATACGCATCAGGTATGTGGTACATTTAATTAATCAATATATGACTAGGAATTTACATTGCAGCGTAATATTTAATAAAAAAAAATGTACCATTAATATTTAAAAAAAAATTAATAGATGGAGTAATTAGAAAGTAAAAAACTATTTTCTTTCGGTTCTATTTTGTTTCCACTTAATACTTTGTACTTGTAATCTCCAAGAAAAAAAAAACATATTAATAAAATAAAGAGTACACGATAAAAATAATATAAATAAAAACCGTCAGCCTATTTATTTTTTTACATCTGAAGTGCTAAAGAATGTTTTAAAGATTACATAAAGTTTTAGACCTGTGTCTAAGCAAATAATATTCGTTATACTTTTAACTTCTTACTTTTATCGCACTTAAGAAAATTAGACATAATTTTTTTACTGTTGACAAAAATAATATACATTTCTGATTTAATTTCTTTCTCAAAGCTAAACTTTAGGATATACAAAATATTTGTCTATTTAAGGTTTGCTATAACATTTATAAGAGCAGTAGGAGTAATGTATCATAATCGTATATCGCAAATATACTTCCAAAAATTATATTTTAAAATGAAACAGAGAATAAACTTCCTATAATTTTATCATAAATTTAAGTGAAAACAAAACATTATTTTAATATAAATCTAATATCATCTAAATTTTAGTCAGCAATTAATCAACTTAAAAATAGGTTACGATTACGTTCTCTATAATCGTGGAGAAGTTGAGAAAACAAGTTTAATTCCAGTTCCGCTTTTGTTTCATTAAGTGTGTCAGTTTTAACTGCTCGACTTTGAGTTGTGAACTAATAAAGTCCGTAACATAGGAGTTGAGACACTATAAAAAGTTTTCTAATGGTTACAAAAGGGATGGTTGAGAAGTTATTAGAGAAGTTACGTTCAGAAACTTATGTTTCATGTTTTTAATGAAGAATGCACTTTAGTAGCTGATAAATGAATATTTACGAAAATTAAAAGTATTTAAATAATATTATATTGTGTTTTGAATATTTAATTTGTGAAGTCCATGCTTTACGATATTATGGAAAAGAAAAAAATTTCTATTTTTATTTTAAGTTGACCATATCTAAAAGATTTCCGTGAATTGTTGAAGGTGTTAAAAGATCTAGTTTTAAGTAAATTACATGCGCAATCTTGGTTATTCATTATCTAAAACAAAAACTTTTTACGTCATTCAAATTTCAATATATTGTTTGATTGTCTGATTTATTAGTAGACTATTTTAGGTGTAACCAATATAATGGACATATAATTTTAATCACTGATCCAAGGATTACAAAAACATTCCGGGTTCATTACGTCCTCTCTTGCTTGAAAGAGCATCGATAATATTCACCAAAGCATTGTTCTAGAGAAACAATACGGCAATAAGAAGAGGAAAAATAATTACCAGGATAGTACGAATTTAGAATATTAATATCGTACCGTTTATATGTATTAATTAAATGTAAAGAGATCGTAGTGTTCAGAAATAAACATTACTTCAACATTTTGAACGCACGAAATAAGGCAATTGATTTTACAATAATCTATTTATACAATAAATAGAGAGAAAATCAATTACTTCTGAAATTATAATAATATTATAATAATACTAGCAACCCGCCCCGGCTTCGCACGGGTAGCAGAGACATCTTCGACAATAATCAACATATTTTAATCAAGTTAAAATGTTAACAAATTATACATCAAAATCTTTCTCACGAATCACTCCGTCTATTAGGGAAAACCGCACGAAAATCCGTTTAGTAGTTTTTCAGTTTCAGTTTTCAGACAGACAGACAGACGTTGGACTTTGTTTTATAATATGTAGTGATTATGTTCATCAGAAACTAATCCCATTTAATAAAAAAAAAAACAAATCTAGAACATTGGCACTAACGTGTCTCTTTGGTTTTAATTCCAAAATTTTGAACTGCACTTAAAAAGGTTTTATAACTAAATGCCATTCGAACTTGAAACATTCAAATATTATTTTCTTATTCATGAGAAAACTTATTGAACGACATCGTTTGTGTCTTATTTATTTAATTCGATTTTAATTTCAAACTTAACTAAAACGACGAAGTTACTTCATAAATTAAGAAAAACATCGAATAAAGTACACAAAAAAGGAATTACGTTAAATGAGATTGTAGCAGAATACCTAGATATTTATAAACACATATACCTTAATGAAAGTTTTAGTTTCGAATTGAAAATAAATGTAAGATATTGAAATTGCTTTACCATATTTCTACACCAAGACAGTTTCTCACAGGAATTTAGAAGGTTGAATGGTATGTTGTACATACCTAGTGGTATATACTTACCCAATCCTTGTTCAGATTAATTATAAGCTTGCGGCCTAACAGTTATTATGAACTGAAAGTGACATACTATGCCTACAGCCGAATATTTAAAGCCTTTACTTCAGTGACAAAATGTAGGTCAACACTTATATTATACTTAAAGTATTTAAGTGCATTAAAATTTAAAATACAACACCTAGAGAGTTAATATATTACACCGAGAGAGTTTAAAATATTATTATAAATTAAACAATATAAAATATTTTAACGACTACTACTGATCTCTTACTCGTTAAAAGTACTACTACTAATCTCTTCTCCTAAAAATATTTTACTATTACTTAATAGTAAAATATTTTTACGATTACTTATTAGAAGTTTACTAAAACGAACTCCTTGTTTTTAGCTGGTTTCAAATACACATATTAACAGTATTTAAAATATGCTGTGTTAAATGTAAAACAAACAGACAATATACGTGTCCAAATTACAATAAAGTTAACTTACTAAACTAATAAAAAACCCCGCTCTGACCGTTCCCGGCACAAAAGTGCCCAACCACACTCACCGCGTTAAAGAAATGAAATAAATGAACAATAATAATATACCTATTAGTAGTACAATAAATGTAAATAATACCATCTCATGTTTAAAATAAAAATGTGTGGAATCACTCTTGAGGCAAAGTTTGTTTTATAACAACAATAATTAAAAATCGGCTTTTATATTAAACCTAAAGAATTTAAATCCATACGGAGAAAATAAATGTTGGGCTATATCTACTACATAGCCCGACATCTATATAGTCGTGTTTATTTACAACTTATTTACATGGGCTGGCCTCTAACGACAAAGATATGACTTTGAAAATTACTTAAACAATTCATATTAGAGAATTCTAGAGGTGAGAAGCAAAGTTTATATCGACATCAACTCTGCTTCTCACCGCCTGAATTCCATGCATGGCATCATATATTAGGTGTCAAGGGACAACCACAGACTTAATCAAAATCCCACCATAAAATAAACTCCTGAGTTATATTGATGATAATGAGAGTGAAATATTGTAAATTGGAAGTTCTAATAATCTTTGAAACTTCGATCAAATATACGCGATATGCATGGTCTGATCGCAATAAGTAGATACATTCTTCTTTTTGTAAAATTTTTCATACCTTCTAAAATAAGGATGCCTGTTATTACTTACAGTACTTTTTATAAGGCGAGATTCTTTATATTTGACGAAGATATTTGATTTTAAGGTTTCTGGTTTTCTTATTTACCTGAGATTGCTACACCGTTCTATAATTATACTCCTCTGGATTGCCCGTGACTTTTGCAAAAAAAAAAAATCCAACTGGAATGTGCATAGTTGCATTTAGTGTTATTCTTTGAAGTTCATGGAAAGGTATTGTACAGTATTTTGTACGGATTCCAATAGCCTCCAACATTTAATTTACTTCATATTCTCCTTAATTTTGAAATGAACGAGGATATAATTTTTTTTTGTAAGTAACTGTAACCGGACACGTACCCGTTACAGTCTTTTATCCGTGCCCTATTGTACGATTGCCAAATTGTAATGTCTTCTATTCAGGGAAATTTTAAATAATTTAAAATCTCTGGCAAACTTTAAACCGTTATTCTTTAACGAGTACGAGTAATATGTTGGTTTTACTATCTCGATTCTGATTCTTACCTATGTTACGTATGTTATCTTACGTAAGAACTTCAGTTGCGTTTTCATTCAGCTGAGTATAATGAATGCAACACGTCGATAATCGTATGCAAGTTTTATTCAAGGTAGAAAATAGGACGAGTGTAAACTGAGTGTAGGGGACACTTAGTGAGTATTAACCTTTTTTATCTTTTGAAGAAAGTTAGCATTTATTTAAGTAATGTTTACTTGTAACGAATAATTTTAGAAACATTGAGTTATCACTCAAAACCTGTGCCGTAAGTTCGAGCTTTATTGTTATTTGCTTGCTACAATGAATAACATCCAGATAATAATAATAATAATCTTTATTAACACACAATAAAAGGATATACAGTTAACAAAAATATAAATTTAAACATTTTGGTAAAAAAAAAAACTTAGTAGAATGGGATGGGACAGATTAGTTAGTCAAGAAAATGTTAACAAACGTTATAGACCCTGTCTCTTACACTAGGGCGACCTGTATGATAAGAGACAGTTTCGATTAGGTTTTATGATACAGCAGTCTTGGACAGTATATAAAAACTACTATGTTTCCTACTGAACGTTTAAGAGACAACATACAGTCACATTTCGATACACAAACACTGTTCGCCTTAATTACTTCCAAACTCGAGTCTAGAGTCAGTCTTATGCTCATTTTTTTATGAACAACGTTTGTGGGAGAGCCATGCTTCGGCACGTATGGGCCGGCTCGACTGATGTGATACCACGGCCTCACAGAAAACCGGCAGTAAAGCAATGATTGCATTGCCTTTCACTGAGTGAGTGAGGTTACCGGAGGCTCTAACCCTTCTCTCTCCCCCTCTTCCCCCTTCCTCTACTCCACCTTAAAAAAAAGCATCATATTTCTATGCGATGACCTTTTCGTCCCGACTTTCGAGCATTTGACTAAACATTAGGGGTTCTGTGAATGTGTCTATTTGTATTAACAGAAAACGCCTAAGTACGCCTATGTGTGTTTTTAAACCCATATTTCAAGTTACGCTTAGTTTGGTATTTTGGAACCGGTGTGTAATACATTAATTATTATTCTAAAGGTCTGCTTTTCTAAGTGTTTTAAGCACCGGTAACCACTGTAGAAAGAGCCGTGTGCTTGTATATCATTTTGTTTCTGTAAAAATTACTTAAACTGTTAGTTAAGATGTTCATAAAAATATGCTGGTTTTCCGACGGCACTCGACATAAAGCGTTATTGAATTATGGCGCCAAACTCTGGGTCAAGAAATAATAGCCCCATGTTTCCTCGTACTAGTACTTAATAAAATACTATAATCATCAGCTTTTCACAAATAGGGTATACATTCATGAAAAGCCTATACCTTTATGAAGACTTTTACAATGTACGTAACTATGATGTGATGATGATTTAAAAAAAAAACACCAAATAACATAACGGCTCCCGTTTTACGTCTGTGAAAATGTTATTTAAGGAATTACACTCCTACTAATATGTATAAATATTATTTTTAAAATAAATTGAAATATAATTTTTAATAAATTGCTAAAGACACATTTTTTTAATAATTTTCAAATCAAAAGTGCAAAGAATCGTGTATTTATCAAAATTAAACAAACTAAAAACCAGGCGTTAAACGGTTTTCCAGATGTCTCAGTTTGTGTTCTATTAATGCAGACTGTAATGTCTTGAAAACTTAGGATTTATTTACGTTATTGTAGCTATACAGCTGGAATAATTATTAAATGTTAAGACTAATATATCTATTTCTTACCATTCTTACCATTCTTATCATGCTTAATGTTTGTTCTTCGAACTGGTCGTGGATTTGCAAATTTATAATGTCAACTAAGATCACTAATCGGATCATTACTATGTGTCAATTTTCTCTTAAAAAGTCAATACGATCATCGATCATAAATCGGCGTTACCCAGATGTTGCAACCAACTAAAAACTTTTTAACAAAAAGAAAACTGCAAATTAAAAAAATATATTTATTGACAACTAAAGGTAATGCAAGTCAATTTTGAGTTCATACCAAAAAAACAAAGCAGCGTTTGGTGTAGTTTTTGTACCCCGATTCAAAATTGGTTTCGAATTAAGAACTATTATTTTTCACATGAAAGTGTTTTTTTTAGAATCAACTACGAGATACACTCTCGTGCAAAAAAAAAACCGATTATATAGAATTGGACGCCTGAGCATACGTAGTAGACTTTTTATTGTGTTGTTTACAATTTATAGCACATGTAATCTGGCATTGGCTGATATTGTTTCTTTATATATCGTTCGCCAGCTCACACTTATGAGGCTTTCGTCTCGTAGAGTGTCGCTACGTGACCACTTCTGTGTAATAAGCAACTATGTCTTTGTATTGGTAGGAAAAGTTTTAGTTTATTTTAATAATGATAACATACTATTACACTAAACTTGTCTACACCTATACAAGAAATTCTTAGTAACAGCAAATTGGTATTTAGAGAAAAAAACAATGGGCTACTTTATTTAATTTATTGTGTTATATTTTTTAAATTATTATAAAACCATTTTCTTTTTGTTACATAAGTTCAATATTAATAGTATTTTCATAAACGTCCAATTCATTATTTTAGAAGGGTTTACAACGCGCAAGTGACACCAAGGGTTTCGAAAGTTTACGGTAATGCTGTAGGGTAACCCCTTAGCCGAGCTAGGTAGCCAACGTTGTTGTAAAAAAAACATTGGGCTTCTCGTTATAATTTATACATAAATATGTTTAAGACACGTAGAAGTTATAATTCCTCTTGTCTTCGTTCTAGGTGTTTAGCATCCGTACAAATATTTATTTTTAGTGGGGTATTATCCTCTTTATTGATCTACCTCGAAAAGACAAGCGAACAATGCTATGTGTAGATAGGTCCAGACACGTCTACATTAAACGTGTCTCATAACAATTATGCACAAACATGTCTCTATGGAACCAATTTTGCATTTCAAATGCGTTTTATAAGTTAAGCTATTTAAATAGCGAAGCTTTCCACTTAGGATTGCAAAATATGGGGATATTTCTTTTTTCACTAGTATTGAAATTATTCTTTTGAAAATTTTGTTGGTTAGATAATATGGATATTTTACTGTTTTCGTTATTAGAAAATTACACAACCAGAGCCTACTTGTGGTGGTACAGGTAACTCCTAAAAAAAATACTGGGGCTAATGAAGTTAATCCTGAAACAATGCAATCGTGACAAGAAGTTTCAAGAATAGTATAAGTTATTTTATATTTTTACTAGATGATTACGTCAAATTCCTTTTGCTTTTAATAATGTTTTAAATTTTCGGGAGCCTATTTCTAGTTCCTGATACATTTGATATAAAGAAATGAGCATCAACATCTGAGTGTAGCTACAAAGACTTATCCGATTAATGGGCAATATAAACTGGGCAAGTTGGCAGATAGCGTAGCGCAAGACAGGGATCTGTGGAAGTGTACGCATAATATTATAATATCGATTCATCATCCATACGCTTGAGCTCCAAGCTAGTTATAGTAAAACCACCTGTTCATTTAAATAGCGATAAAAGAATTACATACGTCCTAAAACAAAATGAGCTAATGTTTATTTTATTTTCATTATCATACTTAAAAATATAATAAGCTTGGTCATGAAAAAAATATAGATATTGGTGCCGATTCTATTGTACACTCGACTAAACTAAAACCTGACTTAATTTCTTCATATGAAATCAACCTAGTGGTCTTCGTAATAAAGTCTATTTGTTACTAGCATCTATTTCTCAGCGCCTCTAAATTTCAATAAAACCTGTCAACGTATACTCAACTTTATTTCCACGCAGCGAGTCTTCATTTATTCAAACGCTGTATACTTGCCGTATAAAAACTTGTTCGACGACATATGTTACCTACTTGTTTCAATTTGAAATAAGACCTTGTTTCTAAGTGTACAAGGTTTACTTCTTATATGAAGAAAATTTAGTGAATTTTAATTTAGCGAGTAAAGTACCAGAATTGGGGCCATTATCTTATCTTATACCTCAATCATTTCTACTCCCAAGACAAAGGCAGTCTTTAAACTTTTCTTTTTAAAGTCATACCAGAGATTCAAGAGCAACTAGTCTCTATCTGTTACGAGAACGTTCATACCGCAAGCTTGAAGCTTGATTATACAAAGACATCCCTGGAGACATTTTACAGTAACTTTGTACTAACGAGAAGAAAATTTGCATACACATTTATGCTAAAAAGTTATGTGTACCCCAGCCGGTTTCCCCTTTGCTACAAAGATCGTAATAATTATAAAAATACCTGATGTTTTTCACAGCAAAATTAAGTAACATTTTTTAATAATAAACTCTGAATATTTGGTGTCGTGTCAATAATTTTCCTCATTTTTGGCATAATTAGAAGTGTAACGTCATACGTAAACGACTTGAACCTGTGGCGATATTAAAGGGAGCTTTTAAGCCTTTCACTATTAAGATATTAGTGCTAAGAGTGCCTTTGTGTTTAAGATAAAGTGGTCGGAGGATATAGGTCGGGTGAACACTCTGGCATTCGAACATGGTTATGTGGTGTACGTACCAATATGACTATATATTGCTTTACTTTGTTCATTTAAAGCGATAACAGAGTAAGCCAATGTTAAATAGCTGGTTGCAATCAGATTCGATCCTCTGAATTTCGGAACTGTATTGGAAATTAATTGAGAGTTACTCGTGTTGTCCGGAAATATCTGGATATCCGCATTTCTGAAACTAAGTTCTTGAAGGTTTGTGGTGCCCACCGATTGTACAACGTATGATCAACATCATTATAGTCAAATAATTGATCAAAAACGTAGAAGCCATAGGCTCTGATACATATTCTTGAGAACTAAGAGCTTAGGACAAGCAGCATCTTTATCTACTGACTACCTATAGGACATCAAACCATCACCGTTCACATTTTCAATGCTGGTTACGGTTTTGGCGAAGTTGCTGAGGTCTGTACCAGAGTGTGTCCACACCTCCGCAAGTATTATTCACTGTTTGTCCTCTGGACCATCTGCTAATCAGAGGGACATGCTGAATAAGGTTAGGTCAACATGTAAGTCACTCTTATGCAATCAGAACATGAGCAAGACTCAGCAAAGTTCTGAAAAGAAAAGAAAAGAAGTGTTACAACCGTTCCTTTGCTTAGTGTGCACTGGGAGAAGATTTTCTAGCCAAGCAGTCTTAATGGAACTGATATCTTCTCATTCATTTAATATATTTGATATGAAAATATTTGTGTTCTACAGAAAAACAGTTTCTTATATGACTAACCGGTTAATTGTTATTTTTTCTTTTCTTATAACTGAAAGTAATATCATTTTTGAAATTATTAGCTTACAAAAAGCCACTTCGGATTTATTCCATTATTGCCAAAGTATCTAGTGTCATGACTTATGTAAAGATAACTAAATTAGTTCCATTAATAAATAACCGTTATTAAGAACCACTGTTATGCAGTAGAAATCTTAAATTCAGTTAATGCGACTTATGAAAAAGAAAAATAAAGCAAAATAAATAATAGAAGGCATTGAACTAACTTACGTGTTAGCATAATACTAGCGCTGCACAATACTAACGACCATTTTTGGCTCATGCCAGATGTATTTATCTATGGTTGTCAATTTTACAAATATGATTAAACCTTTGGTGCCTTTGTCTAAGAGAAAAATAAATATATTTACTTTCACTACGGACTCATTACGCTTTATAGATCTTAAGTGAGTAATGATTGATTTCAACGATAATAATGCTTTTTAAGATAAAGAAAACCCTATAAAGGTTCCAAATGACAGTTATTCTTGAAGGCGTTATAAATTTTGAAGCCAGCATTTTAAATTGTCTTAATTTCTAAAGAACGAGATCTTGGATTCGGTCCCAGGATCTACGTTGTTTTTTCTATCAAGAAAAAATAAGTTTTGTCATCACATCTCGCTTAAGAAGTCTTAGAGACTTTATTTCTAGATAATTACATTTTAATCACTCGACTACAACTGTTACTGGGTACTAATAGCACAAAAGTCGTGTACAAAGAAGTTTTCTACCAAAATATTGTAAATTGTAACACATTTTCGTTCCATAAATTCCAGTGATAGAATATCCAAATAAGCAAGCGAAGCTATCACATGTTGGTTTGCACACATTAAAGTTGTACGAGAAATGTAACACATATTTGGATGTCGTCACTTGTCACAAACGTGCTTACGTCACGGAATGGCAACAGAGGGGCGAATCCTGTAAGTTATACGGTATGTACCACTGACAATATTATATTCAAATGGATTTATGGGTTTGATCTGTGAGTAAGACGCATATATTTTATCTAAAAAACTTCGGAATTGAAAGAATCCTCAAAATTACTATACACATTTATCAGTATGTTAACATAAGAAAGGCATGTTTTGTATGCACACACATACTCGACGATTCATTCATCGTCTCGACAAAATATCAAAAAATTATTTTGGAAACCTTTCTTGGTTGGGTGTAATAACATTAATTTGACGATACAAATGCATATTATGAATGTGTTAATGTTGTCGCTCCCAGGTCAATAAAGTAGTGGATATTGTAAACATATCCAATACTTTTGTTACCATTTCCTTTGCTGTAAATGGCCACCCATTTTAGATAAACCTCTCATGTTCGTGACTATTGTCATCCTTATTTCAATTCATGTTTATCTTGACTCGGCCGGTCTGTCAACATAAAGTCTACTATTACAGACTAAGATATAATCCCACTAATATTATAAATGTGAAAGTTTGGATGGATGGATGGATGTTTGTTACTCTTTCACGCAAAAACCACTGAACCGATTGCGATGATAGTATGTAGATAGCTGGAGACCTGGATTAACGCATAGGCTACTTTTTATCACGATATTCCCACGTCACTGGGACTTACGCGGGTGAAACCGCGGGGTGCAGCTAGTACATAATAATTATAAAACAGGCAAAACAGAAAACAATTTTTAGGCTATTTTACTCCAAAATAATAAGGTCAACGCGATTGACGTCGAGGACAAAAGATAGTATGGTATTAACTGAAAATTTAATTATTACTATAGAGATACTATAGATTGCACATGTTGGGGACGGCGCGTCAATTTCACGCATCCACTTCTACATTTGCTTTAATCATATTATCCATTTCAATCCCAGTACCAGTACTTTCTATAAACAGAGATATAGGTTTAGTGAGGGAGTTTAGAGATTATCAAGGTTACCACCGTTTGATGAGTGCCGTTATTTGTTAAGTATCACTTAAGGAGTGTTTTATGGATACAGATACAAACAATAAGTGGCGGTGGCGTAGTGTAGACTTGCAATCGAGTGGTTTCCTGACTTAGATTAAACCGTGTACTGAGCCAGTAAACTGACTACTGAGCCAGAGGTGGTGGGCTCGATTCCCACCCAGTACAAATAATTGTGTCATGAGCATGATCATTTGTGCTGTATCTGGGTGTAATTTATCTATGGCATGTGTGTATTTAGAAATGTATAAGTATGTTTATCAGCAGTCTGGTTACCATGGTACAGACTCTGCCTAGTTTGGGATCAGACGGCCGTGTGTGAGATGTGTGAAGTTACTCATCATCCACGGCCGGTGAGAATTACGGTTTATGCTAAACGGTATCGCGAATTCTAAAATAATCCAGAGAGGGCGAAACCATTTGAATAAGGCACATATAATTATTTACGTGAATTTATCCTTCCTCCATTGGTTTTCTGTTTCTGTCGCGCACTCTCGTCGAATTTCCTCTACTATCATTAGACTATATATTATAGTCACATACCAGATCACATAGTCACATATGAGATTTTTAGAATCCAGTTGTTATTGCTAAATGAGTTATGCCACATTCTACGTTTTTATTTGAATACAATGAAATACTGTTCTTTTTTAAGTTTTCAGACAAGGCTGTATAGTAGTAGTGAACGTCCTATGACGATGCTCATGATGATGATACCACTACGGTCATCTCAATATAATATACTAGATGTAGTCCACGACTTCGTTCGCGTGGAAGTTTTGGTGAATTCTATCCCAGGGGAACCGTCCATTTTCCCCGGATAAAAGTAGCTATGTGCTATTCCTATACTATAATCTATCTTTGTGCGATTTCATCCAGATCCGTTCAGCCGTTTTTGCGTGAAAGAGTAACCAACACTCATACATCTGTCCTCACAAGCTTTCGCCTTTATAGTATTAAATTACACGAAGTAACACACAGAGTGGGCGTAGGTTAGACGTAAAATATTCGTAAAACATTGCTGATGCCCATGACTTAGTTCCTATGGTAATATAATGGATAAAAAGACAGACTATAACCTATCTCTGTGCCAAATTTCATCTAGATCCGTTCAGCTGTTCCGGTGTGATTAGTAACAAACATCCATCCAAACTTTCGCATTTATAATATTGGTAATAAAGAACTCATTTTCGAAGTTTTGAACATAGAATGGTCATCCTCCGCGCTGTTTCCCAACTAAGTTAGAGTCGGCCGAACTTCGATATTTTACACGAAGCGACTGCCATCAGTCCTCCACAATGCAAGTAATAGGCGATATCGAAGTTCTGTAGTTAGACCAGGTTGTCGGCTTTTTTGGGCTCCAATTACCCGTAACGAATGCCACAGACAGCTTAACGTGCTCTCCGAGGCACGGAGGGGACTCAATGTGTTAAGAATTGTCACCCACGCTAAGACTGACCTGGTATTACTTAACTTTGTAATGTGCTAACCTACTCAGTTACCAATTAGCTACGAGCCCCTCTTTTAATATTGAATGGTAAGAGTACAAATATACACATTCTTAAGAATACAAACTTAGCCTCACATAAAACCATCTCTTTATTTACGTAACAGTTTCTGTGACAATATTTTTCTTTTTGAGGTGAGAGGAATTCAATTCAGTTCTTCCTACACGCAAAAGGTTGGAGGCGTCAATTTTCACATAAACGTCGATAAGTATCGTTATATCATATTTTACATGAAAATTCACACACATCATTTCGCGTTTGCTCTCAATACATTGTTGAACATTCAATACGTGGAATTAAATATCACATTTCCCACACAATTTAAATATTATCGGTGGCTTACTGACATGATGTAGAGGGTGAAAAACTCACAGAAAACCGAATGAATACTCTCTTCTCTATGTGCCATATATATATATATATTGATCTAGAGATATATATATATAAAAAAAACACACATTAATACCGAATAGAATTAAAAAGTATAAAAGAGACACATTTTCTGACTTCATTGGACCATCGTTACTAAGCTCAATTTGTTGGACTATTCAAAACGAATCATATCCGCCCAAACTCGAGAGGCTGAAGAATTCCACTACTTTTTACAGTGGGAGAGCCATGCTTCGGCACGTATGGGCCGGCTTGACCGGAGTGATACCACGACCTCACAGAAAACCGGCAGTGAAGCAATGTTTCATTGCTTTTCGCCGAGTGAGTGAGGTTACCGGATGCCCTAACCCGTCTCTCAACCTCTTCCACCCTTCCCCTACTCCCACTTGTGACTTTTGAGTTGCAGGTGCCCATGGGCGGCGGTAATCATTTACCATCAGGTGACCCACCTGCTCGTTTACTTTACGTTTATTACTTGTTCAAAATCGTTAATTTGATTTTTTCTTTTATCCAATGACGCCAATATAGAACACATAAACAATAAAATAATATAAGAAAATAGGTAGACCTTTTTCGCGAACAATTTATGAAACGCCTCAAAAACCATGTAATCAAAAGCTAAGCCTACGTCGGCGTCACTCACAGATAAGCTTATGAAGAAAATGAAATGGTGGGCAGGTATATTTGTTAAACATATAAATTTGATGTATAACATCACAATATAAGATAAGATGATAAATATATCGGTAAGAATCATAGATAGTCTTTCAATCACTCCATTAATTATTCGACATGAATATATTAAAAGTGAAGGTATTCTAAATCGCATGAACATAAATCTATTTTATTCAAAATGTAGTGAGGACTTACTCTTCGTGTTCTGCAGTAATCATCAATACAAATAAATGAAATTGAAGTGTCTGATTGTAATGTCAAAAATATTGTTTTTTTTAAGCTCATACAGTTTTTTGCACGATACCCATGCCTATAAATCAGTTTTTTTTTATTTTTGTCTGAATTTCTGTTCCGGCTAATCTTCGGAACGGGTGGACCAATTTCCACGGGAATTTCACTGGCAGATAGCTGGTGTTATAAGGAGTAACTTACTACTTTCAAAAAAGAATTAGGGTTCCGCGAAAAATATAGAAATAGGAACTGCTAGTTGAAACTAATTATTGGCTTTTTGTTGTATTCATTTGATAGTATTAATTTTTTATTTTTTGGAATTATGTAGTGTGTCAAGAATCAGAATTATAACTGACTAGGCGTTCCCCTCAGTTTCAACTTCGTTTATGGTCACTGCTTCACTCTTAAGGGTTGTAGCGTGATGTTACAAAGCCTATTGTATTTCTCAGGGATCTGGCTATTATATACAAAAAGCTTTTATTTAAATCCGACTGGTAGTTTACAGTACATTAGCGTATTTAAACAAATAAAAACCTGTTCAGCTTTATTATATTAGTATAGATAGCAAAATACTTTGATGCATGTTATATTCTGTTCCGGCTGATTAAATACTAGCAGCGAATCGCGATATCACCCGCGTAAATCCCGATCGGAATATCGGGATAAAAAGTAGCCTATGTGTTAATCCAGGTCTCTAGCTTTCTACATACCAAGTTTCATCGCAATCGGTTCAGTAGTTTTGGCGTGAAAGAGTAAGAAACATCCATCCATCCATCCATACAATCTTTTACATTTATAATATTAGTGGGATACTAGGATACCTATTACTTTAAACCTGCCTTGTATGGGCGAGATTTAAATGGTTTATGTGGAATAACAATATGGGTAACTATTGTGGTTTTTCACCATGTGAGTAACCGCTATACAAAATTTTAATAAAATACTATTTGGGGTGCTTCAAAGTTTTATATATTTGTAGACATAGAACAATTGTTCAATGATATTGAATGATTATAATAATGATTCAATAACAACGAAATGCCCTGAAAAGGTTGGTTTACTGAAAGTCTTTTAATTCCTGTAGAAACAAAATCACCTAGACTTTTAAAACTAAGTCAATATTTGATCTTTCTCTTTGACCGCTTCACGAATTCTAATATTTTTTCTTTGTGCCAAACAAATTAACTTCAGCTAAAGCATTCATTGTCGAGATGTTTTGTATTATTGGGTACCTTTCATAAACAGGCCTATAGAAATCTGTTCCCTATTTTGACCGAGTTCAGGACATTTTAAAACGTTTTACGGAAGTAGAATTAGTAGTAATAATTAGGATTTCTGGCTGCTAAAACTGTAGAACAACTAAAATTAAAGGTTTATTTTTATTAGGTAATATAGCATTTCTGGTCCAGATGTAATTAAGTTTTGTCTATTACTAGGAACGAAATAAAATAGGTGGTATACTCGTATATAATAACTCTACTACCTTTCACAGTGACTAAATAGGAGATGAACCACCCCACTTAAGGCTATAAACCTTCATTAGTGTTGTTAATGATTATGTTACTTAAATTTAAAATGACAAAACTCAAGCCTTGTCTTTTCATTGTTTCGTCCCGACAAGTAGCATTTTGAGCAAGCAATAAACAACATTATTTTGATCTCCCGGAAACCCTAGCTTAGATTACATTAGCTTGCGCATCTGGACTGGTCTGGTCCACAGAGGAACGACAATGAACGGTATTACTGTTCAACACACTTAAAATAATGTTGTATTCAAGTTTCCATATCCAGTTATTGTATAATCTAAGTTACCGTTCATTATTTTCAGTGTCTGTCCGTTCAGTAAATCTTAAGAGGATTGCAGTTAAAATTTCTCTATCGCTTGTATTTTTTCAATGTGTAACCGAAATCAGAAATTATTAAGTCCCTCTACTAACTTTTACAGTGACTAAATAGGTGATGAACCACAAATAAGCCTCCATTAGTGTTATTAATGATTAAGTTCATGTGATTTATGAAGACAAAACTCGGCCTCTTTCGCAAGAAAAATTACTATAATTTATTTCCCTAAAGTAAACCCTAGACTGGTTAGAAGTAAAATTTATATGTATACATTGTTAATCATTTACGAGACAAATACTTTTTTTTATTCCGGCCGCGATTTTATTTTATCTAAGTAGAAAATTGTTTTTACCCTACCGCTTACTTTTTTTTGTGTTTAAAGACTGCGTTTGTATGATGTAAAGAGTGCTTAAAGCTTTTAAATGGCATGATAATTTTTGATAATAAATGTTGATAATATGATAATATTATAAAGCTAAACTAAATTAAGTTATAAAAGAAAAACGCTTATGATTATGATAAAAGAATATAGACATAAGCACAGTGCTTCATTTCTTTACAGTAATAAAAGTCTACGTAAAATAAAAGACGCTCATATCCCACTAATATTATAAATGTAAAAGTTTGGATGGATGGATGTTTGTTACTCTTTCACGCCAAAACTACTAAACCGATTGCAATGAAACTTGGTATGTAGAAAGCTGGAGACCTGGATTAACACATAGGCTACTTTTTATCCCGATGTTCCCACGAGATCGGGACTTACGCGGGTGAAACCGCGGGGTGCTGCTAGTATATATATATGTTAAAAATATGAAGGCCAAATTTGTGTCAACTATTATTTTGACCGGAAAAGTAGCATTTTTATCAAGCAACAAACATTGAACTTGTGGCAATATTATTTTTGGTCTCCCCGGACTCTTATCGCAGATTAAACCAAGCTTGCGGAACTGGACTAGTCCACGAAGGGACGACAATGGGCTGTATTACTGTTCAACACACCTGAAAATAATACCTATTCAAGTTTTCATATCCAATTATTGTATAATCAAAGTTACCGTTCATTATTTTCCTGTTCAGTGAATTTTGAGAGGATTGCAGTTAGAACGGCTCATTCGCGACTTACTTACAAAAGGGTTGTATTTTTTCAATGTGTAATAGAAATTAACTGAGAAATGAAATTATGATTTGGACAGTCATCAGTGTCATCACTCGTCAACAAAGGATTGTGATTTCCTACTAATATAATAAACGTGAAAGTTTGTAAGGATGTATCGATGTATGGATGTATGGATGTATGGATGCATAGATGTATGGATGTATGGATGTATGGATGCATAGATGTATGGATGTATGGACGTATGGATGTATGGATGTTTGTTACTCTTTCACGCAAAAACTACTGAACCGATTACGATAAAACTTGGTACGTAGATAGCTGGAGGTCTGGATTAACACATCGGCTACTTTTTATTCCGATATTCCCACGGCATCGGGACCTACGCGGGTGAAACCGCGGGGCGCAGCTCGTTATACAATAAATACAATTTATATTGGCGTGTTATACAAATACTTATGTAGTATGTATATGTATGTATTACGTAATAGTAAATGCTTAATGATATATTCATGTTTCATCTCATATTCTGTTTGATGCGTGAGATTCGTTTATATTACCATTTATTAAAACTTAATTTCTATATTTGGAACCAACAACAAACCAAAGCTATATTTTTATTTAAAAAGTAAATCAGGGTGAATGAAGGAGGGACGGGAAATGATTGATGAGTCGGGTGGAATGACACGCAATCCAGCTTGTTGCATAAGTTCTTGACATGTGTCTAACCTGCGTACTGGTTTGTAGATTCAGCTATTTATTTTATCTCAATTCAATTTATGCCGTGTAATCTGGGTTGTCAAATCATTTCATCATTTTTTAGTATGTCAATACGAGAACTCTTACTAAATATACAAGTTTTATTTTTAATGTTGGCAATTTTATGTACATATATATATACAGGTACCGAGGTAGGTATTTCAAGTAAAGAGCACATGTAGAGCTATAACAGCATTTAACTGACCACTTCGCAAAAGCAATTAAGAGGTTTGTGCTACTATCAAAATTACATGCAAATGAAATAACAGTACAGAAATACTCTGAATAACTTTACATCTTTTTATAATTAAATTTAATATAAACATTGATTTTATTGAAATGATCAGATATAATTAATGAGCAGTTTCAAAAGTGCAACTTACGAAATAGATTATTATCATTGTTTTTGGTATTGTAATGATTAAACTGTAATTTTATTCCGATTTCAAAACGAAATGTATCATAATCTGAAAGCTGATTATGGATAATGATTATTAAAATACTTCCGGATGATGAACCAACTAGTTTCATACCACTGAAAAGAAATCAACAAATTTGATTGAAAGACCAAATATATTTTTTTTTATTGCGCCAAGAGAAACACAAGAACATAGTCTGCAAATTTTAACTCTTTCTTGCGTAACTCGGGTAAAAGTTGTCATTTTAGCAATTAAATTGATTTGTGATATAAAATACTCCATTTACAGTAACGGTTACTAGGCCTTTTAGATTTATGAATTTATCAAACGTTCTGTTATTATAGTTTATTTCGTCGAGATTACAAAATTGCTTTTACTAAATGTCTGCCCCAGGGATGTTGGCGGCATCCATTTGCGGTTTAGTCGATTCGACAAGTTGATTCGTCGTCGCCTTTGCTAATATCGATTCGTATAACGAAATTACCAACCGTCTCAATCTTAGATGCTTCGAAATTGATAGAGTTTTGTGCTTGGATCAAAAAGCAAGCAAGTTTTATTTAATCTTATTATTTATCTTTTTTTCTAAAAACGTTAGCTCATATTTTAAAGTATAACTGGAACATATTACTTTTAAATTGTCTTTTTTGTTATAAGAAAAATTGTTAAAAGTAGGTAGATTCCTACCTACTTTTAACAATTTTTCTGATTCTGATGATGAATTTTTATTTAAATTTAAAAGTTTATTAATATTTAATAAATAAATATCATTAATTTTTGGGATGATTATTTTCGTCAAATACATATCTATAATTTAGAAACCAAAGTATATAACCTCAAACTTTAGAAATTCAGTAGCAAAGATTAATAAATATACTGAAAGCTTTATATTTATGGTTAGTATAAGCTTTATAGAGGTTTCTTATGTCATGAATAAAAAATAACGGATCCGAAGACGCAGAAAAGTAGCAACGTAGAAAAGCAAGTTACATTAATTATCACCCACAGCCCCCTATACTGTGGAAGACTGTTTTAGAATGAATCCGAAGTAAGTGATCATAATACGTAATAATGTATAGTTAATTTTCAGTTTCATACACAAATGATTTATGCGCAATGTGAGACTTATAAACATAAAATTTTGATGTTTGATGATATGATGAATGATTAATGTTGATAAACAGAAAGTAATTAGAAATACATTCATTTTGATATTTCAAGTTATAAAGTTTAGTTAAAAACAAAAATAATGCATTAGTTTTAGGGCACATCACCTCATGCTTATTACAATAAAGACGCTAATTAAATTTGCGCGTTCACAAATAAATAGATCCTAAAAAAACTTTTTTTTTAATGGTTATACATGTTGTATATATGTGTAGTATGTTTTTTATGTTTAAAATATAAATTTCAATTTGGCTGTCCGGCTTCAGCGTCGCAGTTAGTACTTAAGAGCTTTGAGAGCGCAGGTACTGGTCGAATTCGTGCATACTAAAAATATTTTTATAAAATATACCCGTACGAAAGTTTATGGTTTTTTGTTACTACGTCTTGAGAACCGTAAACGCAATCTTCTCGACTTATACCTATATGATAAAAATATTGCCAGTATGTTAATAAAATTTTCGTATTACATATATTATATAATAATAGTTCTGTAAAATACCCATCACTTTTAGTTTTATCAAACTATTATTTCCTAATCACTAAATAAAATCCTAAATAAAATTCATTTAAACATGGTGCTGACCGGACTACAAACCTGGTAAGTTTTTGTTGCACATACCGTCATCAATTGAGCTTAGCTAGGCCAATATAATCAATTTCAGCCTAACTAGCCACTAGTTTAGCCAGTTACCTTTGAACGTAACTAAGTTTGTAAAACTGATAATTACTTAATTAACGTATAGTATTTAAAGCTGTACAGTCATATGTTTTATGTTGAGATTGACAGTTTCATTCAATGTTATAGCTGTTACCGTTTTAAGAGCATTCTTGTGAACCCTTTCTACTGAGTTAAACACTCGTTCTAGGGTTTAAATCCGCAGTATGTTGGGTTGTTTTTAGAACCGTTACTTGCCACTTGCGGGGTTGAAATATCTACTACTACAACACCGCCATTTCTTAACCCTTTACTAACCGTAGATTCTTAAAGTCAGTGTCCAGTCAGTCCTCCTAAATTCCGTGCCCGTCCCTTTCAGTTTGGGAATTCCTTAGAGGGATGAATATAGTCGTACTTGTGAATAAATATGTGGCATCTCAGTTATCTCCCTCTGTGTGCACATAAAGGTAAACGACATCGCAAACTTTCTCTGTTTTGCTGTTCTTGTTGATTTCTATGAGAATTTAACCCTGTTTTTATGTCAAGATATTTTTATAGATAATTTCGGTGTTATGGTCATTATGAACATTTTGCATTAACGTAGGTAATTCAATTTCATTGTTTATAGCACTGATTTTATTACGCCACTTATATATCTATATAAGAGACACGGTCGTCTGATCTGAAACTAGATAGAGCCTGTATTATGGTAACCAAACTGCTTGTAAACATACTTACTTTATATTATTACTAAATACAAACATATTAATGATAAAGCACACCCAGACACAGAAAATGATCGTGCTCGTCACACAATTATTTATGCAGGGTGGGAATAGAACACACAATCTCTGGCTTAGCAGTCAGGATCACTGACCGCAAGACCAACAAGCCCGTCAAATTGTTATTAAAAAAACCCAGCCTGTTAGAAAATTATCACCATTATTCTACCAGGACGACGCTTAGTATTTTTTCTATGTCTTTTCCATAATCCTTTAACATTAACCTTATTCACAAGCTTTTATCATTAGGGTTGTATGAAAACGCAATTTCAAGGTGGTTAGATGAAAATGCATAGCACTTACGACTAACACGCCCAAATTTGGTAAAGTGACATTTCAGATCAAGACTATAAGCATATAAGTGTTTTATAGGGAAGTGGAATAACCTCATCTTTTAAAATTTGTTGGGCGACGATGTAAATGATAATAGGTAGGTAGGTTTAAAGAATATAAGGACAATGATGGGTAGTAAATATTTACATTAAAAAAAAAATTATAGTAAAACAATATCTACTATCTATGTAATGAAGCTTAATTTAGCAATAGTCACTAAAATACTATAGCTAAAAATTGTAGTTACGTTACAAACCAATCCAATATTAAAATGAATTTTGATGAGAATATTTGGTAATATAATTTCCTGATGAAGATAAACACTCTTTTGTTATTTTTACGCAATCAGTGAATCAAAATAAACAGATGTAATTAAAGCATTCTAAAATATATAAATAAATTACTAGTAAAATAAATTTGCAATACTTTGCGTCTTCAAATTATAGGAAGGTCGTCGATGTAAAAGGATGTTTTAGCCAAAACATCTCTTTGATACAAAATGTTAGTTACGAAAATGTTAGTCTCAATATATTATAAAAATATTTACTGACAACGCTATACTTTTACCTACACATTTGTAAATTTATACCAAAAGATCTTGTAGACAAGGTCTTGTTTGATATTTGGACGAAATTAATTAATTGACAGAGTAAGTAAACATTTAAAAAATACCCAATTCAAGTTTTTGCTTCACCACAGTGGAGTATCACCATCAAAACTTTTTCTTTAACATTCTTGGGATGTCCTTTCCTTTTCAATTATTCTCCATTCTCTTAGCGAAATTGGAGCTCGTTAACTAACACAATATCAATTCCCTTCATTGGATTTAAACTCGTAATGTTTATCCAATCAATTGACTTCTGCGTATTTAGCTTCTTAATAGGATTTTTCTTTTGTTATGTTCTTTTTCCACCATCGTGCGTTTGGTATTTTGCTCGATCAAACTGATGTGACTAATGGAACTGAATCATTCATTCTGTACGAGTTTTCTTTTTCGTTCCATACAACCATTAAAAAATGTTCTTTACTTCAAAAAGTAAAGTAATCACAATATAATTATATTGAATTTTTTTAGGTTCTTTGCAAACGGTTGATTTCATGATCAAATTGTTCGTCTGAATCGAATTGAAAATATAATTGGAATTTTAGTAGCTCAACATTTTGTTTGTGTAAGCAAGCTACAACACGATACATATATGTATGTATTTACATAAGTAGAGGTGGGCTTATGTTAGAGTGCGATGTACCCGCAATTTTGCTTAAAGGCGATTGCATACATAAGCAAACTGAAAAACAACACATGGAGATTTAAGCTGCATTTTTTATTCATGTATTCGATCCATAAGAGATTATACCGAGATCCGAAACATGTAGAAAATGTAGTTTTAGAAAAATATTTATCATTTACCTCTAGGTTATTGGCTTTTTCAATATTGCTGTATCTGCTTTTTACAAATTCTGTTTCTGTTATACAAAAATAATCGGACAACTTTATATAACTTATCCATCTACGGTAAAGTTCTAAGTCAGTTCAGATTCACTCTACCTGTCCTCTGTGTACTCTGTATACAAATACAGAGTACACTCATATTCTGCAAAAATAAATATTCATTTAATTTAATTTCTTGTACATACTTGACTAGCTACTGTCCGATTTTTCGTATTAGATACAATTAGTTGTGACAAGGCAATAAACAATTTGTATGATATGTATCATTGATTCATAGTCTCCTTCATAAGAATCATTATTATTAGAAAACATTACAAAAAAGAAACATTTTTAGACACCAGAATTTTTATCCTTAACGTTTGTCACCATGGCCACTTAGAATTTTATGTACAGATGTTAAAGGGTCTAATTTTTTGTGGTCGACGCAAAACGATCCCGTAACTGTTTATCATGGCAGTTAACTTTGGTGACGATGCTCGCAGAATATATTTTGTGACGTCACAGCCAGTAAATTGATGGAAGCAACAACCTTGCCCTCAAACTGTAATCAGTTAGCGAGTTTTAAATTTAAGGCGAAGCCTTTAATTTATTTTGATGAAATCCTCGTATCCCTGCCGACATTTTCATACACATCTTGTGTTGTTAGACTTAGATTAAAACTGTCGAAAGTTTCCTTTACTTAAATTTGAAATTGAATAGAGACCTTTGTTTTGACAGTCTATATTTTATAAAATTCAAATAAAAAACTATAAATTTCATATTAATAATTATGGCGACAGTTTGTATCTTTGATAATGTTACTTTGACATTTAATCTTTAAAATATATGGGTTTTTCCGTCCGTGATCTGGCTGTATCTACATTACATATCTATTTTTCTATCAAAAATTATGTCAAATGTCAACGTAAATTATACAACGTATTTTTGTCTTCATGTGTTAAACCAAAAAAAAAAGTAAAAGGCATTTAAAACGACAGAATTTTTTAAATTATAAATTATGCTCATTCATTATTTAATCTGAGGAAGTTTTTTATCAACTATTTATATGAGTCTATGTAATCTAATCACTCAAAAATAAATCATTTTGTTTACATTAAATTTGGAGCAATTTACGGAAATTCAATTGTTTTTTTATGCACCCTGGTGTGATAAACCCTTCACGTAGTGATTTATTTTGATTAAGAAGAAAATCTAATTTGCTCTCTGTGGGCAGTTGGGTATAAAACCTCGTATGATTTGTTATGATTAAAAAGATTAAGTAGGTATAATACATTAGGACGCACAATTTATTTGAAAAAGGAAAAGATTATGGATTTTTTTCAATTAATTCAATTTAAATACCTACTCAACCTTTTTTGGGATTATAATTTGTGCATATTATGTACACTTGTTCTATACTAACACACTTTTACGCTTATTTTGCTTTTAATAGTTTGAGGAAAACTGCCTTTAACAACTATTTTTTGAGCTTTTTAGAAACAAATAGTATTATTAACTATAACGAAACGTTTCTACTGCGTCAGTTTAAAAAACAGCAATGAACCATTATAATGTACTGGAATGCTGTTGCAGGCGTTGAAAATATTTTAATAATTATCACATCTCACTTGAACACTTACAATTAATTGTCTGTTCAACAATCAATTTCTAATTCTGATTCACACCCAAAATAATTAATTATACGATAATCCCTGGTTGAATATTATAACTGTACCGCATATGTATCTAGTAATAATTTTAGTTCATGGGGTAGTCCCCATAGTTCATTTACAAGGACGGCTACTATAAGTTATGACTTTGCGTATTAAAGTTGAACTGCAATAAAAAATCTGCATATAAGTATAAATTTTACTATTTATTTTGACTGGCCTGTTGGCATAGTGATTAGTGACCCTAACTGCTATGCCATAGGTTCGTGGGTTCGATTCCCACCCGAGTCTGGGTGTTCTTTGTGTCCGTTGTTTGTATGTTTGTAAAGTTCCCCGCGACATAGGAGTAATTCCTAATGCGGGATTTGTCTTTTTTTTAAATATAAAAAATATAAATAATTATAGAAAACCGCAGTCAAATAAAATCCTTTAACAATTAAATAAGAGCTTATAATCTTCAAACGGCTGAACAGATTTTCTTGAATTATTGCTAAAACACTCTAGGTTAAGTAACCTTTCAAACAAAGCTAAATCAAATCGGTCTGTTCGCTTAGGAGCTATGATGCCACATATAGATACACAGACACGCAGATACACACGTTAAACTTGTAACACCCCTCTTGCGCTGGTAAAAACCGTAATAACTTCAATCATAAATGATGACAAGTGACAAAATAATAAATCTATATTGTATTTGTATCAAGACCACTGTCATTAAAATATGAATAAAAATGATCAAAGTAATGGTAATATACCTAAAAGTAATTTGTTCGGGATAGTCTCAGTCGTTAAAACATTACCAATCAAGGCCCCGGCAAGACTAAGCAATTGGCCCCGGGTAGCAGAGACATCTTCAACAATCATCATCATATTTCAACCAATTTACACAGTCGGGTCCTTAAACCTTAATTCAAATTCAAATTCAAATTCAAAATCATTTATTCAATTAAGACACTAAGTGACATTTATGAACGTTAAATTGAAGCTAGAGTTAAAATCATAGATCGGCACAAACAGACGCCACAGCATGTACTGGATTGTCAAGGTAAATTAGGTGAAAAACACCAAAATCTACTGCCTGTTTGTGTCGATCTATAACTTCCAGTTTTCAAAATGCGTAGGGCCTTATGAGAAGAATACTGGCAAAGAAACTCATGGCCACTCTTTTTAAAAGTCAGATCTTCAGGTACAATAGTGTTAGTGTTACACGAGAGGTAAACAGGATGCAAGCTGATGCCACCTGAATTTCATTTTATTGAAATGCTCCAAAAGCTAACGTACTAAAAAATAAAAATCACTCAGTGATACCGTTGAAGGTTTGAACCTATTAAACATAGAAATCATTCAAGGTGCACATCTACCTTCATTCAGTTGCAAAATCTACTGTTAAAAATAATTCGTGACTGGATTAAGAGGCTAGAGTTGCAGCTGATCGAACCAAAATAATAGTATAGTAGGCTAAAGCATCGCTGACTAGGCCGACCAGTCACCCCAAGCAGCACCCGTTGACGAGTATGACGCATGGACCAGCCATCATCTCCTTCGCCATATCAGAGGGAAAGAAATGACCCGCCCCATGACGACGCCGCAAGCAATGACATTTTAGTGAACATGACGAACCATAGTCGAGATACTGATAAAAATCACTAATAGTCAAATTACCATAATAATCGTCACGCATTACTTTCAACTGACAATGGTTTGTTAATAATTTAGCTTAATTATAAGACAAAGAAGTTTGTGTGTATATACCTAATGACACCTTAAGCCCAAGACTGTTTGTCGTTTAGGTAATCGTTGATCGTATAGTAGGATTTCCTAATAAGGTGATTTTTACCGTTCGCTTGAATTTATCTACAGGAAGGTCGATTACATGTATAGGAATTTTATTATAAAAACGTATACCAAGACCTTCAAACGAGTTGTGTACTTTATGTAAGCGATGATAGGTCCCAAAGAGTTTAGACTTGTTTCTTGTATTAATATTGTGTATATCACTGTTTTTCTTATAATTATTAATGTTGTGCCTAACAAACATAATATTTGCAAATATATACTGTGATGCAACAGTTAAAATACCTATATCCTTAAACAACTCTCGAAGAGAGACTCTAGCACCTAAATTGTATATGGAGCGGATGGCTCGTTTTTGGAGAATAAAAATCGTTTCAACATCAGCCGCCTTGCCCCAAAGTAGTATACCATAGGACATAACGCTGTGAAAGTAGCTAAAATAAACAAGCCTAGCTGTGTCCGTATCAGTGAGCTGACGTACCTTCCAAACTGCATAAGCTGCCGAACTAAGCCTACCTGCAAGGCTGTCTATCTGGGCTCCCCATTGTAGTTTACTGTCTAATGTAATTCCTAAGAATACTGTTGAGTCTACAATACTTAACATTTCATTATTTAGAGTTAAATTAGTACCTAGCTGTTTTACATTTGGCATAGTAAATCTCACACACTTTGTTTTATTTGAATTTAGTAGGAGATTGTTAGTTGAAAACCAATATAATACATCATTTAGTGCCCTATTCACATCGTCAAAAACTGGTTTCTTACGATCGACTTTAAAAATAAGTGACGTATCATCAGCAAATAGAACTATATCACAAAGATCTTTTAAATAATAAGGTAAATCGTTTATATATATGCGAAAAAGTAGAGGACCTAGTATAGAGCCCTGAGGAACGCCCATAGTAACCGGTAATCCAGAAGACCTCGCACCATTGACATCTACATGTTGAATTCTATCCTTCAAGTAGGAAACAATTAGTTCCAAAGCAATACCATTAACACCATAATGTTTAAGTTTAAGGAAAAGCGTGTTATGTTCTACACAGTCAAAAGCTTTTGAGAGATCACAAAAGACGCCTATCGCATCTTGCGAATTCTCCCATGCATTAAATATATGTCTCAAAAGAGTTGCACCAGCATCAATTGTTGAACGACCCTTTGTAAAGCCAAATTGTTCTTTGTGAAATAGATTATTTAGATTAAAATGGCTTTCTAGTTGTTGCAAAATAACTTTTTCAAAAATTTTACTAATAGCCGGCAACATTGAGATTGGCCTAAAGTTACTTGGTTCAGTTGTACAACCCTTCTTGAATAAAGGTATTACTTTACTATACTTCATCAGGTTAGGAAAAACACCAGAATCGACACATCGATTGAATGTTATAGCTAGAAATGGTGCTATATCAATTATAATAGTTTCTATTAATTTAACAGAAATTCCCCATAACATTAACATTAACAAATGATATACCTAAACCTTCCTCATGAATCGCTCTATCTATGGTTTTGAGTTTATCGCGAACAGACAGACAGACAGACAGCCGCAGCGGTGGACTTTGTTTTATAATATAGTGTATGTATATATATGGATGTACATGTACATATATATAATATGTGTATGTAGTGATTATTTCACTTTGTCGAAAAGTTATTCCAGTTTTGGTGAAACTAATGCATTGCTGTTTTCTTAAATGAAAAGATTGTTTAAGCGGTAACAAAAATGCAACTGTGTTATGATATCCTTATTGCCTTCAGAGGAAAGGTGATATTGTGGTAGATAAACTTTGAATAACATGATATCAGGATTCTACACATCGAAAAGCAAATCCTTTGGGAGCTCATTGGCTTCAATTGAATATCAGCTAACCCCGTACGGTCTCGATTGGAAAAATTGTTTTTGTTATTTTATTTGTTACTGTGTTGATTTACCTAATAGTAAACCTCATGGCTCTCCTAATGAGGTTATAGCTTGTTTACGGGTTTATTTAACTTTTTAGATATATTGATACTATTTCGTGGTTTGAACAGACGCTTTAAAAGCTCCAAGTGGAGTAATTGTGGTCTCATTAGATATTGATGCAAGATTATTTTTGGAGTCTCCTGTGCTTTTAGTTGAAGTAACATATGTCTATTCGATTTTTACCTCTAGTACACATAGTAACATACCTCCTAATGAAAAAGTTGAAAATTTTATATTTGGGTTGAACGTCCTAAAGTTAAAAAAAAACGGGTTGCACTCCGGGAGTGCCGGCAGAAGTGAAAACTTGAACATTAACGTTGTGCATTTTTTAATATTTTGGAATGGCTAGGGAATAATTTCGCACGAATCGCTTTATTTATCAGTATAAAAGTACTATCACTTATGTGGTTAAATACAATATTCAATTTATATTACATTCAAAATTTAATACTTCAGAACTAATACAATTATTTTACATTAAAAAGTTAGTTAAATTAGTTTTTAAAAGATTATCAACGATGTAATGGCCGAGAGCCAGCAACGGGCAGGAACACCTTGGCGCGTTCTTGGATGAAGTGCGAAAGTGAGCTTTATCTGAGTGACGTAAAGTCGATTTTCACACTTCATCAAAAACTGTCGCGTATTTTTATTCTTAATTGACAGGACAGAGAACATTAGGACAACAGAGTCACGTGTCCTGATGCGAGTCTAACATTTTTTACTTATTATATACTTTATTAATTTTCCACTGACAACCCATGAGAGGTATTATATGTTAATTAAGTCAAATAATTAGGTATAATATTAAATCATGATAAACATCAAACCATTGCGCTACGCCAAAATGTACAAGTAATATACCTACTTATCTTTAGAAACATACATTCTAAATGCCCGTATTAAAGTTTATTCAAATTATGAAACAAATCGAAATATACATTTTTAATTTAATTCTTTCAGTGGTTCAAGTAATGTCGTCAGAAAAGGTATTGCTTTAATCTAAATGAGTTTTTTACCAAATTTTTGTATTAAAGGTAAATAAAAGGTTGAAATTTAAATAGGAGTTTCTGTAAAGAGAAGCAAGCGGGTAGGAGTATTTGTGTTTGTCAGAAGTTTTAGTTAAATAGGGCCAACTTTATTCAGGTTTGTATGTCGCCATTAAACAGGCGATTTAAGCTGTTGGAGAAAACAATGGGAAGAGTATGTAAGACCTAATGGTACTTAACAGTATACAGTGTCGACGTGAAGTCATGAAGATATGAATCGTCAAAGAATACATACGGTATTCGTTGACGACTTCTGCGTACTGTTTGATTCATACCGTCTCAATATGGAATTAGGTAATTAGTATTGGTTACAGTACTTTTCTATATGTAGTCCTATAATACTGTCATAAATATTAATATACTTGAATTTCAGTGATTCTATATTATCTATATTTATAAAAAAAATATAAAAAAATCGTGTCACGTTGTTTGTTCGCAATGAATTCCTAAACTAATGAACTGGTTATAGAAATTTTGCACAATGTGCAGTTTTGTCCAACTTGAGAGATAGTTTTCTTTTTACAAAAAAACCTAGCTACAGCAACGCGTGGCCGAGTAGCTAGTTTCATAAATATAATATAAAAATGATCTTAGTAAGTAAGTAATATTCGAGTTCTAAACAATATATTATATCTAAACCTAAAGTCCAAAATAATAATATGATTGTTACACCCTTGTCTTCAAATTTTAAAGTATTTAAAAAATTCGAAATACCTTTTGTAAGAAATCAGCTTATTGGCAAATAAGCAGCTAAATAGAGCGAGGGCCGTATACTAGGCTGAGCCTGACTATTAGAGAGATAATTAGAAGATTACTAATACAAAAAAAGAAACAGTCAGCCGTAGGACTGCACGTCAGAAATGAAAACATAACTTCACAATGTATTTGCATATACATACACATACACACACATCTGTATATATATAATTAGGTTAAAAATAAAAAGTAGGTAATAACATAGTTATCTAAATGTATACATAGGGTACACTGGAAGTTCTGCGCTCCTGGCCGCTCATAAATGTTAGAATTTCGAATGTTATATTTTTTTAAATATAAGAAACTCGGCTCCGTCTTACGAATTTTCGATCAGGGTCACGTGTCCTGACGCGAGTTTAACATTTTTTACATAACTCAAAAAGTGTACAACGCCGCTAAAGAAGTTTTCACTTCAAAAACCTTTCATGTGAACTAACTACTCTGAATACGTCATTACATCTAAGTTCTAGGTAGCCCTTCTTTAGGAAAAACAATTAATTTATTTACACTTGAGCTCACTCGTAAACTCACTGACGCAGAATAGCTAAAGACACACACAACACAAAATATGTATAAGTATTTTGAATAAAAATGTGTGTACTTCAATTACGTCAGCACACTAGGATTTATAGGTTATCATTGGGAGTTAGGGGAAAATTAGGGCAATATTCGTTTAGAACGTGACTTCAGTACTATATTGATGTTACGTGCCTATATTTTGTATTTTTATGAGCAACGAAGTTCAACTTTTTAGGATTGTTTGGTACTATAAAGTTTACAACGCCGAGAGGATTTTTACTTTTATGTGCTTTGTACGTGTGTATGAATTGCAAACCGAGCTTACTGTTTTTGGTCATATTTAACTATAGTTGTTTGAAACTGCAGGTGTTGTACAATGTTAATTTTCATTTCATTTATTTTTCGTTGTATATAAATAAATAAATAACACTCGAGAAAGATAAAATAAGCATAACACAACTTAAAAATTTAAAATCTAAACCCTCCGACTCAAAATCCTATCAACGTATAGACAAGAGCTGATGGTCTTGGAACGGCTGAAGAGATTTTCTTGAATTATAGCTAAGTACACTCTCGATCAAGTCACCTTTCAAACAAAAAAACCTTAAACATAATCGGTCCATCCGTTTATTCTGGACAAACACACAAATATAGAAATACACATGTTCAACTTTTAACACTAACTTTTAGAGAGATTAACCCATAACTGATTTTTCTACTAGCAAACCTTGGAAGTTAATCATATTTAGGTACTTTAAGATTTAAAATAGTTATTTATAGAAAATTTCATAATTAAACTAATTATAAGAGGTATACTTACATGTATACAAAGTCAAGACTCAATTTAAATGCATTAATTTACACATATATTAAACATAGGCAATACATACATAATTAGGATAACGAAGTAAAAAAGAGTTCCGCTATCTCTTTTCTGGCATCATGAGACCATCGTCACCAAGCCCAATCTCGAATATTATTAATTAATACACAATATATACATACATTAATACATATTTTTTATCGCTCTATCAGTAATAAAATTGTCTTTGTATTCCTTACATGGTATATCCTTAAAAACCATTTGTGGCATAACTTGAATCCTATGAAAAACAACACAACTTCACCAGTAACATTCTGTCAGAGTTACTGCAATGTAATTAATGTTTTGTTATCCTTACAGTAGTGGTATTCGGGTCTATAAATCCACGAAATAGCGACATCATATATTAGACTTAAACTGAAAGACATGTCACTTGTATTACCGCTATATGAAATTCCTCATAGAATTTCACTACTTACTTCATGTGTTCCAAAATTTCTTATCGTGTCTTGTAACTATAAAAATGTAACACGCGTTTTCTAACTTCACTTGTAAAAATATCTTGTAGGTTAATATTGACCTACTGCCGTACCGGAATGAAATTGATGTACAATACTGTAATTTGACATCTTAGAATTCATCTGATGATGGAGCCAGGAGGTGAATAGGGAAACTCTTCAGTGACTTCTAGTAGAGTCCTTGAGTTTGGTCTCACATGGTTTATGTTGACTACTCCAAGAGATTTGGCTTGGTAACGATGGTCTCATGATGCCAGAAAAGAGATAGCGGAATTCTTTTTCACTACGTCACCATTAAAACTTTTTTGGTTTTTCTACACTATCACTAATTATTTCTAAAACTGTGGTATGTCGGACTCGAACTAACGTAAAACCACGCGATTTTCCGTCATAAGTGAGTCTATTGCAGGGGACCCATGACATCCTAACAAGGAACCCGCCAAGAACCCCTGCAGATATTGGCCGCCTGATCAGTAGGCGACCACACCGCGGCGTAAGTTGACTTACCCAAGGCTGTTTAGTTTAAAAAGAAAATTAATTATATAATTATAATTATCATCATTTTGTTGTTACTTTGTTACTCTGATTATATTATTTAACCTTTACAAATTTTTGACTAATTTTCTAATACACTGAACTAATCTCATATTACAATTACAGCTTGAATTGGTAATACTCTAATCGATTTATCTAAACACAGTGAATGTTGTGCGTACAGCTAAAACATTGGTTACCAAAAACCTATTAATTAATAAACTATTACATTATAGCACGTTGATTCGGCCTTATATAGAATAACATCTATTACTTCAATGATAACAGGCAGGTGCAAATCACAAATCTACTTGACATAATCATGTATAGGTCGGCAAAATTAGTAACCTAATATTCCTTTAGAGCTAGTAGTCTGAATATATTAATTACAAAGGGTTACAATTTCACATTTTATGGTCACTAATCCGCTCCTAAAGTGTGTTATTTAATAGCTTATTACCTTCCTCAAACGTTGGATCATCAAATACAAAAATAGTTTTTTCAAATCCGATATCTTATG
This sequence comes from Callimorpha dominula, assembly GCA_949752705.1. Lineage (NCBI taxonomy): Eukaryota > Metazoa > Arthropoda > Insecta > Lepidoptera > Erebidae > Callimorpha > Callimorpha dominula. The sequence continues at coordinate 5,417,673 of OX457001.1, read as the reverse complement.
AACAGGGAACCAATAAAATTTCATCCAACTCTTTTATTCTACATACATTTTGGTATACCTTCTTACACCACAACTTATTATAATTGTATAAGTCGCTATTCAATACCATGATACTTTTAATCTACCTATTAATTAGGTTATACTATATACAATTTTTAATGTTTTGTTTTGCTTCATAACTTGAACTGTCATTGTATAGCTTTCCATACCAAGACAGGACAACATAAATACTGGACGCGTGTAGCTTGGATGTATTGCATTTCTGTTCGCTTAATTTTTTAAAATTTGTAACACATTGTTCTCAAATTTTAAATTTCACTTACCTCCGACCACGAAATTTTCTTCAAAATGCATACAAAGAATTCTGTTTACGTGTTAATATTTAGATATATAGAAGTCTTATCAAATAAACAAAATTTAATTGCTATTCATTTAAAAGTAGTCACTAAACACTACCGATTTCTAGTCAACAGTTAACACGACCATTGAAACAGTATTAGCGGTTGCTTAATGAAGTTATATGTACCGCGGTGATTACATTAGCGAATCCTAAACTAACATGTTTTGCAATAAACCATCAGCTCAAATTGATTCCACTAAATCAACTGAATAACGATTTAATAACGGTTTCACTAACATATGTTGTTGAAATAAATGAACTCCTTAGGGATAATGAGATTTTATTCGAACGGACAGACGTTGGGTTCGCGTATCTGGTTAAAATATATTGAACAATGTGGCATTGGCTCTAAGCTGTAACCATGGTTAAGGCATTCGACTATTAATGACCGTAATATACATACACTAATCTCATTAACTCAGTTTAAGCAAAAGCATTAGGCTTAATAAGATAATAGTCAGGTGGGCAACAATATCAATAGACCTTAAAATTACTGATATATTTCATTTCTAAGATTTTAAAGTTACTAAATTGATTTCTTGATTAACACATTATTAACTTTTATTTGAGTTAAAGGTAAAAGTTCTGTGAACTAGGCTTTCATCGGAAAGTAGGTTCAATTGTTTTATGCCCGGTTCCTATAATCAAGAAACGATCGATTCGTTTTGTTTACGGACGGTAAAATTTCGTTGAGATTTCAACGAAAATTTTACCGTCCGTAAACAAAACGAATCGTTTCGTGACTATAGGAACCTCGCATTAATCATTATAATTCGGTAAAAGAATAATAAAGCATAGTAAAAAGTTTTCACGAACCACAGAAACATTTTATAAAAATAAAATCTCCTTGTTTCAAGATTAATTTTACAATTTGATATTTCTCATTTTAGCCTACACATACATATTATATTATTCAATTTAAATTTTAATCAGGACAATCCGACAGTACTGTATGAATGAATTACAGACATGCAAAATTTATTAGTACAACTCGAATATCATGAAGTGCGAAATACCTGGCTCCCTGTGTTGGAGAAATATATCCATCTACAGGAAGCTGCAAAAGATCGGCCTCACAAAGTAATATTGTATTGAGTACCACATGATAATGAAAATAGGTTGGTGCTGATGTTTTGAAGACAAATTATTGTTGAAAAGTAATTCGTTTAAATTGTGAAAAACTCAAGTCTTTATTCAAATAGTTGGACCTCTCTGCAGGGGTCTTGTTCTTAGAAAATAATTGCTAAGTTAAGAAAGGCACAGACACCTTTCTCGAAATTCGTAGGTAATGTATATCCTTAACTTTTTTTTTTTTTAAAGACATCTCCCGCATTAGGAATTACTCCTGCGTCGCGGGGACATTACAAATATACAAACAACGGATACAAAGAACACCCAGACTCGAGTGGTAATCGAACCCACGACCTATGGCATAGCAGTGAGGGTCACTAACCACTAGGCCAATAGGCCAGGCCCTTTCCTCCTCACGACTACGTATTTGTTTACACTGCCCCCACCCCACCCAACGCAAAGGTTATATAAGCGGGGTCAGTATACCTGCATCAAGTTCCCCAAACCAAGGTCCCGAGACGCAGGGACCTTTATACGGCTGGTCTTACCTCCAACGCCATGGCACCGGTACTAATTAAGGCTAGTTACCCGTATGCCTATCGGTCGAAATGTTAGGCAATTCAGAGGAATGTAAAACCTATTTCATGATCGCGTTAATTTCCGTATATATACATAATTTAAAAAAAATTAAAATATTTCTAACTAAACACTTTTAACTTAACTAGTTACTTATAATATACCTAACTAAGTTTTGTTTTTGTGCTAGGATTGAAAAGATAAAAGAATATATTTATAAAAATCAGATTTCTCAACATTTGCAATTTAGGTACATAGTAGCTGTGGTGATGGATTACTTACAAATTATTTTATAACTTAGTGACTGAAAAATAATCATACTTTAATAAGTACATTCAGAATTGAAAGTAGTTAAACACAAATTGAGGCATTTGAACTAAAGCAATTCAGTAAACGATTATTCTTTGAAGATTATGAACTAAAGCAATTCAGAAAACGATTATTCTTTCAAACGTTATAGAAGGTTTTAGGGCTATAGTGGTCTAGGAAATAGAATGTGTCTAGCAACTTATGGTGTTGGCTGTATAAGGCTATGGACAAGTATGTTTAAACAATCAATTTTTAAAACATCGTAATATTTAATTATGTATAATAACAGTCGTATTTTAAAAGCATATTCTCCAAAAAAATATTTTCTTACACGTACATATTCATGGTTTTTTTTTTGCGTACGTGAAAATTTAATTGCTTATCTGACAATCTAGCAAAGTGTAGCTTATGACGTATGCGTATTACCGTTCAACTGAAGCGTTAAAACAAATAAGGGAATCCAATCAATCAACAAAAGCATTGATGGATTGATTCGTTGTCAATATTGTATCGCATTATTTTATGAAAAACTTCGTAAGTTGTTTCGTACAAAAGTAATTTCTGCTAATAGCTTTCTAAATATTTATGACTTTTCGCAGACTTCAGATTAATTTTGGAAACTAAAGAAGTAGTCAACTATTACACATTTGACACATTAGTAAGCAATAAATTACATATTACGTGTCTGAATTTTTAATAATAATCTCTTCAGACACTAATAATATCGATTATATTAATTAATAATATTTAACTGGCCTGTTGGTCTAGTGGTTAGTGACCCTGACTGCTAAGCCAGAGGTCGTGGGTTCGATTCCCACCCAGGACAAATAATTGTGTGATGAGCACGATAATTTGTTCTGTGTCTGGGTGTAATTTATCTATAATATGTATTTATTTAGAAATATATAAGTATGTTTATCAGCAGTGTGGTTACCATAGTACAGGCTCTGCCTAGTTTGGGATCAGACGGCCGTGTGAGATGTGTGGAGTTATTATTATTATATTTGAAATGTTATTAACTCTTACCTACTAGTTTTACAGACGTTGAAGTTCTTTGAACTCAATTGTTGCAGATTCAACCTGCTGGTAAACTAGTAATAAAGAGACCCAAATTTTAAATAAAAGTCTCCTTCAGTCTTAAAAGATATATGATTTGGTATATTATGTAGGTTTCTTCTAGTAGGGCTGTTTATACACACCTAAGCTACGCCATTGTGTCTTAGACGCTAATGTACCTACTCTTATTAAATTATATTATGGGTACTAAAAAAAATATTTCTTATCATAATTTATTTCATATTATTTCATATATCATTTGGTTGTAGGTACAGAATCAAATAATAATCAATAACATACAAGAACAAAAAACGCGTGAACTGTTTTTAGGACACCCAGTTGGAACAAAATTCCTTTCGCTATTTATAAATATATTGAATGGATTAAATAAATTGAGTCAAAATAAAGTAAATATTGTAAAAACTCGAAATTAAAACTGCGCATTCTGTGAAAGTTGTCCGAACAAATATATGGATAATTAGTATACAACCAACATCAAATTACAGTAGTATCGCCCCGTCGCCCAGAATCCACAGATGGCGTAAACAAAATAATTCAACTCCTGGTCAGCAGTTTTCGTTGCGCTAACACATTTTTCCGTCTCGCCGAGCGTCTGAAGTGTAACGTGCAATAAGGAACGTCGTGCCAGTAATGTCTTAAAAATGATTTAAATCCATTAGTATCCATAATATATTAGCGTCGTTACTTAAACGTAAATTTAAACCTTAAAATTTCAAACCCTCGTGAATATAAAGTTCTACTATATCAGCACTTTCGAAGTACAACATTTAAAATCCATATTTGCTATTTTCTATATGTCTGTCCAAGTAGTTCGACAAATATCTTCTACTACCCTCCACGCTTTCAACTTCACTTATTGAACTAACACAAGTTACTTCACTAACTGCAAACAAAATAATATCATAAAAATAGTGTCTATTTTCGTTGATTGTAAAGACAATGTTTTCTATTTGAGGTACAGGTGCAAGTATTGCACTGGCGCAAAGTGAACTCACTTTACGATGCTGAAGTAGAAATAAAACGGTTTATGACAGAAGTAAACAGTTGGTTTTAAAAGTGTTAAAGGACAATTCTTAATACACTTTTGTGTACCGTTTTATTAAAAAAAAACACGATGTTTTAATAAAGGACCAAGATGTAACGAGGCAACCTTTATAAAAAAATAAAGAAAAATAAGTAACTTATTAAAAAATAAGCATCAAAACCATTGGGTTGCATCATTTCAGTCCATGTGAAGAAAAATTATTCAAATGAATAAAAAAAATAGACAACTGATGTTATATTTGGCTGTGTTAGGTTAATAGTTAACAATTTAGTTACATTACGTTGTCAACCATTTTGTTGTAAATTCAAAACAAGAAATTAATATTATATGCGTTCAAATGAAAATCGACTATGTCTATGAGAAAAAATTCTATTAGTAATTGTACTAAATGCAAATTAAAATATAATTAAGTTATCCCTACCTTAGATAAACGATAACTTGTAAAACACACACAAAAAGAAATCTGATTATATCATTTGCCAGGGTACAAACAAATTCATGACAAAAATTCACCGCATTATGTGAAACTAAGTTTGTTTGTGCAACTGACGTAGTTGGCAATCAGACTTTAACTTTAAATTAGAATTTACATATTATGAGTAAAGATCTCGTTTATTATTTCATTCATTTACTTCAGGTAAATCAGAAAAAAAGATCAACGTTGTAAGTTTTTGCACACCAAATTTGTTGTATGTTTTTACAAAACCATCAAATTATTTTAAATTTTAAATTTGCTTTTAGAAAGTCATAGTAACTATAAAACATTTTGATTTTGCATGATTTTATGTAGAAATAAAACCCTGCACAGCTATAAAAGTGAAGTTTTAGTATCTAGCTTTTTTTCTTTAGAAATTGGCTCACAATTCAAAATTAATGCGGCAGTATTAAAAAACATGTCTTGCTATTACAGTTCAGTAAAACATTTGTTTTGTTTTTTTTACAACGGAAAAAGGCCTCATTACCGGCCAGTATTCTCATCTATTGTTGCGTTTATTTTAGATAGTACTTAAGGATATTATTTCAGACAACTAATGAAAATGTTTGTAATTTTACAATCTTTTGGTATGTTTTTTCACCCTAAATATTTAGTAATCAAGGATTACTAGTTTATACGAGTACAAGTTGTGTAACAAAGCTCGTTTGACATGCGATCACATGTCCAGCCTAGACCCAGTTAAGTTTGGAAGATTATATACTTATAGAATTTCTGATACGATTCATAACTGAAATACTCAAATATTCTAAAAAAATAAACGCCTATCGCTATAATAGAGCGTCATTGACCGCTGATAAGATGGTTGGCTCAAAAATCTAAGGCCATATCCATAAACTTCTGTTTGTAGCTTATAGTACTGTTAATGTCACTCCTAAAGCTGTACTTATCAGTGATGAACCACACCAAGCTTATATTAATTAACAATCAAATTCAAGCTTCAGGATTAAATTATACGTTCATAAAATGTAGTAAATATTGATGTCGATTCCGAATGTAGTAAAGCCCACTGATATCTAAGTAGGTAATTCTGCTCAATGCGCCGCTCGTTGTTTATAGACAACTTTGTTAATGATATTGAAATTGAAAATTGAAAAGATGTTGAACCCGATTGCTGCGTTATTTATATACAGAATGTATCTGAAAATGCGGCACTTGCTTAAATCACTGAAAGGGCACAACTCTAGTAGATAGATAGATAGATAGAATAATCTTTATTGTACACCATTAATAAAAAACAGTTGAAAATAAATAACTTACAAACTAGAGTACAATGGGCGGTCTTATCGCTAAAAGCGATCTCTACCAGACAACCTTTAGGATGGAGATAATTTCAAAATTATTTAATAAAAACATAGTAGTTGATGGCGTACTATTCTAAATATTGACAAATACTAATTAATTACATACATATACACATTCACACACATTACAGCTACTTAGTGGATATAATTATAGTGACAGATAATGTTGCTTTACCAAATTTTTAAAAAATGTAAGGGTTTCAGCTTGTCGAATTTGTACCGGTAATTCATTCCACAAACGAACGGAGAGAACCATAAATGATTTATCTAGTATGTAGTTAAAATAAGAAATTTTGACAACTAACTATTCGTTTTAAAGTTATGACTGTTTGAATTTCCAGATATTATCATCTATAAGCAATGAGTAAAGTTAAAGATTTTAAATCGAACATATTTTTTTTTATTTTAAAATTGTTTACACATTCCAACCCCCTTTTATGAAAACCCAAGGTACTGGAGGTAAGTTTTAAATAGATAGTTTTTTTAATCTTATTGCAATAGCATGCTAGAATAATTTAAGCAAGTGTCGCATTGTTAGATACGCCCTGCATATAATATGCAATCGGGTATAAACAAAACATATTTGAGTAACCATTAGTCAGATTACGCAGTTTATTAATTTAGTTTTAAATTTCGACTTCTTTTAAATCAAACTGATTCTCTTCTACGAAAGTTAAAATATTTATCTTTCTTTCCCACACAAAACAGTGATGCTAAACATGGGTTTAGTAACAAAGCATTACTGTTAACGATACTGTTATAGGTACCCGTTGCTTCGCATGCTGAATTGTTATTGTGGCAAGATGCTAATTAACTGACACCAATTTTATTTAGGCTTCTATGTGCTGGGGCATTATCGAGTTGGTGTCGTGTCTATTTGTTTATATTTGGCTTAGACTACAAAAAGAAAACGTAACGGCTACTTTATTCACATAGCATACGTTTACATTTATTTTTAGCAGGTACAGTCAGCATCCTTAAATGCCAAAAAGCGCTGTACATTTGTCTTTACACACCAATATGGTATAACTCGCATATTACTTGATTGCCAGCACTAATTAGAAGTACACTAATGGAGCGCCTATTTAATTAGTTGGCCATAGAAACATCCTTCGTTTATAACCATACAAATAAAACAGAGGTAGCAATAGTCGATGTCTAGTGGTAGATTTTATATTTATGCATTGTAATATATTTTTGTAACAAGATTACTAGTAACGTCTGTCACACCACACATTACTAGTATTCTTGTTAACACCTCCAAAATGTATGTATTTATTATTTTATTGCATCCATTATTTAAATGTGAAAGTGCATTTTATTCTTTGATCAAAATAAAGTTCTTAAAACTGGTATAATAATATTATAGTGATATTTTAACTTTAATATGCTCAAAGAATAGATAGTTATTTATTTTCTTGTGGTAAAGGAAAAGTCGTGATAAAATATTCTTGGCTTAGCAACATTTTTAGTTTAAAATATTTTAAGTCTTTTCTGAAAAGCAATGGTTCGACTTTAAATAACATTTGATATGTTATCGAAAGTAATAAATTTAATATTTGTGTAGTAAATATCTTTTAGTACTACAAGTAATAATATTCTTTAAAACAAGTCCTAAACAAGACCTAACAAGTAGGTACTACAAATAAATATAAAATATTCTCAGTTGTCTGATTTGCCTATGACGTCGTCAAATAAGGCATGTAATGGGGAAATTCAACGAAATATGATATAATTATTCGTCTGCTATTGTCCCACAATCGTTTAGTAAAGGTGAGCTCTAGAGAGCTGTGACACGTGGTTAGTTCACAACCTTGACTTCTATATTTAGTACGAGCTGTAGCCCGCAGCTTCACCGACGTTTATGGTCACTGCTCCGTTCCTAAGAGCCGTAGCGTGATGTTAGATAGCCTATAATATTCCTTAATGAATACTCTGTTAACTACGAAAAGAGTTATTTAATACTGACTAATAATTTAAAAGATTAGGGCGTTTCAACAAATAATCAAACAAAAAAGTCTTTAGCTTTATTATATTAGTATCTATATATAAAAACGTGATACGAAATTGTTATATATATTATACACAGGGTGTAAGAAACACCGTACCGAATTTTCAGGGTGCTTATACTTACACGCTGTATAAAAAATTCGTATCACGTTATTTGTTTGGGATGATCTCCTAAATGAATGAACCGATTTTAAAGAAATTTTGCACACTATGTGCACTTTGGTTTAACTTGAGAGATAGGATGTTTTTTTATTTTTATTTGCAATTTACCTAGCCTAGCAACATGTGCCTAGGTAGCTAGTTAGTATATAGATTGACTAATGTGATGTCGACATTAGTAAGTAGTACTAGTAATTTAAAACACTCTAATGAAAAGCCGTGCATTGTACTAAAAATATATTTCCTTGCTAATGCAATAAATGCTGTGAGTTTGTATGTCTGTTATGCTCTCACACTTTAACTACTAGAACACACCAAAAAAGTAAAGAAGAAACACTATTCAGAAGGGATTTAAAATAAAATTACGTAACCGAAACCAAGGGCAAAAGCTAAAAAACAAAAAATATGAACATATTAATACAATTCACAAAGAACTTAAAACTAAGAAATAAGTTGCAAAAGTGTCTCGTTCCATAATTTGTGCTTTCTCTTTAAATTCAAATCTGAAATCTAAAGTTACTTTAGTTTAAAAAAGTTAGAATCGTAAAATGAAACTTTGTTTGTTCCTTTGGTATCGACAGTTTTCAATTCGAGAAAACGCGTATATTTAATCAACACGACCAATTTATGTTTCAGCTAAATTGAAGTCCTTATTTTCCAAAGTTCGTTGTTACAAAGGTGCTACAGAAATCATGGGCATATTTTGGAAACGTTATACATAACCGAAAAATAATTGAGATAGTCTAAAAAGACATATTTTGAAAAAAAAAACATTATCATCAATTTTCATTTCAATTTTAATTATTTATTTATGCGGAGAGTTTCTCACAAATCAACTATCAACATCGTTTCTATTAAATTAATTACCTACCCATTACCCTACCCCTAATTAATTCATGCTTCCTATGAGAGGACTCCGTATTACGGAATATTCCATCAGTTTTTAAGTTCATATTGTCAGTTTCCTTTTCCCGAGGGGCTCGTGGCTATGTGGTAACCGAGTAGGTTAGCAAATTACAAAGTTAAGTAATCCTAGCCATGTCAGTCTAGGATGGTGACCATTCTTAACACATTGAGACTCCTCCAGGCCTTGGAGAGCACGTTAGATCGTCGGTTTATGGTGCCATACAAACATCGTAGTTGGTAGTTGAAGACCTAAAAAGTCCGACAACCTGGTGTAACTACAGAACTTCGATATCGCCTAGTACTTGGGTTGTGGAGGTCTCATGGCAGACGCTTCACGTAAAATATTAAAGCTCGGCCGCGTGGTAGTTAGACTTAAAGCCGATCCCAACTTAGTTGGGAAAAGGCGCGGAGGATCATTGTTCCCTTTCCCAAACCGCACCATATGTAACCTTGTATGATTCAAAAGTTTAGGTTAAATTATTACACCTAAATTAAAATATAATTTATGTCTCTTGCTTCGTTCAGAACCCATCCCGCCAATGTCTAGTAAAGAGCTACCCTCAAGGCACCCTTACAGTCAATTGAAGACTGACACGAAGGGCGACGTATATAGAACAAAGGGGACTGTTGAGAAATATCTACGTTTTCACCTTGACAAGTATCAAATGATTCATAACAATAGTATTCAAATATATATTTTACGTTGACTAAAAATGGTTAAATTATTATTTATTCGACAGTAGTCGGGATAGATACGTAATATTATTAGTTACAACGAAAAAAAGCCCCGGCCAGTATTCTCATTTATTGTTGTTTATTGTAGATAGTAGGTAAGGAATGTTCAAACTTACAGTTAAGTCTCCAGGTTAGCAGTTACCAGTGCCTATTACATTTCTTACTTAAGTGACGTCACAATATCCTATTCCTCGTGATGTTTTCATTATCTTACGTAACTGCAGAATAAACAAGCACCACACTATATTGCTGGCTAACCATAGTTTTCTGTAGGTCGGAGACAATTCTCCAGTCTCGGTTTTGGTGGGGTGGCTCTATTTTGTACAGAAATATGTTATACCATAAAAGCGAGAGTGTATACCACCGAATACAGATCGATCGATCGGATACAAATACCTAGATGTTTTATGAGGTTCAAAACAATATTTCTGCAATGATAGTTTATATAAAAAAATTACCCCCTAACCCTGCTAGAGTGCAGTTTAATATAACCGTTTGAATGAAAAAGGAAAAATTAAAATAACATAACACAATATAACACATTTCAATCAAAGATTTGAACATTTTAGCCTAGAATCCTAGTTCCCTTTTTCCTCGTTTTAATTAAATTAACATTGAAATGTCCTATATAAAGTATAGAATTGTACTTAATTAAAGTTAGAGATTTTATTAACAAATAAACATTCTGCCTAACTTACGTTTCTAAACCCACACCTTTTAATATTTTCAGCTGTAACTTGAGAATTATGACCGCCATATATTCATAGCTTAACTACAGAAATGGTTTTAGTAAAAATTTATAGATCAAGTTGGTGAGAAACTGAGTCTGTAAGTTAAGCGATATTCATTGCCTATAAACATTACTTTTTATATAACATAAACACTTCTTTAAATTGCTTGAAAAACAGTCATATCATTGCCGATGGCCATAGAAGATGTTTTGACATGAATTTTAATGATTTACATAGTTCTAAAGAGATCGATTTTAATGTTCATATATTCTTAACTGTTTTTAAATTAAGATTAAAATGATTTAAAGAACTCATTTATTTTAACATAATATAACTTAAAAAGTTTAAAACATAATCATACACATAATGTAATTCCTATAACTTTATCGTAGAAACGAAAATTTCTTACAAACTACGGAACTATAATGGTGATTGGCTGTTGTAGAAATTCCTAATTGTAAATGTTTATAGCATCAATGTGTTACTAATACTTTTTTGCGAAAAAAGCTTCAGCTTTTTACATTACTGAGTTCTGTTGTAGATGGAATACTTTTAATACTTTAAAGAATAATTTTAAAGATTTACTTCACGGTACAGAGTACAAATTCTTGCTATATTGCTCTATAACTACAGTACCTATCATATGAGTGGGATATCGCACCAATCAAATTCAAAACTATCCCTGTTATTAATTGGTTACTACTACTGTGTTATAAAATTGTGTATCGTTTTAGAGAAGCTGGAGATCGAGCTTATTACTAGTCTACAGATACGACACCAACCTTTTGTAATTTAAAAGAAATAAGGCTTACCATTGTGGCTGTAATTAAGTCTTTAAAGATGAAATGTTTCTTAATTATTGCAAAAAGGCTAAAGTTAAGGGATATGGGATCTAGGATAAGGCTTTACATATATTATTTTAAGGAGATTGTGTTTATTCTATGCATATTAATTAAATTCATTGTTTCACCTTTCATTTGCATTTCCAAATACCATTTCTCAATTAAGGGATAGATGTTCATTTATCTATAGGATTCATTTGCGTTTCATTTTATACCAAAAACAATTTAAGTTTAATATTCGATTAAGACCTTGTTATTTGATGAAAGCTTTTAAATTATTTACTTCAGACAATAAAACAGTGAGTGCTTGCAATGATCTACCGGATCAAATATCGGTATTTTACCTATAAAATAAAACGTTTATATATTGGGATAGTACGAATCTCATATTGTACCAGGACCTGTACATGAATCCTTACTTTGAAATGTCTTGTCTTAACTTTATCTCAGTATTAGAACTGCCTCATAAAAGAGTTATCGCCCGCAACATTCTACAGTTTTATCACTTGAGCGCAATCTTATTTAGAACTGATTCTATTTTTATTAAAAATGTCAAGAAAACTGTATATTGCTCCAAAGCGATCCTCAGCTATAATGCTAAAATATGATGATGGATATTCTTGGTGTAAAGGCATTGAAGTTTTAAATGAGCGATCGCTGTCGCTTCTCCGTAATGCTTTGAATTTTGAGGGAACGATGGAACGTCAGTACCGTTTATCGGGAATATCAGTATTGAAGATGGGCCGTCGGTATAATTTTATAAAGTGCTACTTAATTTTTAGTGACTTTTAAGTTGGAATTTTAATTTAAAACACAATGGCCCTAATTCTGTTACTTCACTCGCTAAATTAAAATTCACTAAATTTTCTTCATATCAGAAGTAAACCTTGTACACTTAGAAACAAGGTCTTATTAAAAATTGAAACAAGTAGGTAACATATGTCGCTATCGAAATAAGCAATTTATTTGTCGACTTAAGTCTGATACGCTTAAATAAACTTTAATACCACGTAGCGAGAGCCGCTATCCGTTGAATGCCATCTCTTTTGCTCTGTGTTTTTAGTAAGCGTCTTCGTAGGTGTATATTAAAAACACGTCATCCTTGTTCGTTTTATTGAAATTTAGAGGCGATGAGAAATAGATGCTAGTAACAAATAGACCTTATTACGAAGAACACTAGGTTGATTTAATATGAAGAAATTAAGTCAGGTTTTAGTTAAGTCGAGTGTACAATAGAATCGGCACCAATGTTACTTATTATACCGCTGGGACTTATATTATATTTTTTCATGTTTATCGTCAATTACCTTTTATTGTCGTTGTTTAAAGCATGAACCGTCTTTTTCGTTGTCGTCAACTAAAGTACGTAGCGGTACATAAGTTTTGTCCTATGAAAATTAGATGTCATAATATTCACATTATTGAAGTTATGCCCATAACCTTTAAATAATGTTGAATAAAAAAAAACAGACTTGTAGACAAGGAATCGTTTTTTCGATTTTTAAATTAATTTCCAAAATGAAAATGGCAGGCTTCTTTCTTTATGACATTCATGTAATTATTTTGTATAACTTTAAACGTGACATAATTAAATAAATTGTTTCGAGGAAATGAGTAGTGCACTGAGGGAAACTTGTCCATCTCTAAGGACTGTAGAACGATTGTATATTCAATTCAATCGCGGATATTTTAACTTGGAGGATGAAAGTGCGCCCTATAAATTGACAACCAAAATAGTTTTGGTATCAATTGCATTCCAAACAATTACCTTAAATTAATCCTCAAATCATTTAAGATTTCAGTAATCTGAAATGATTTGTAAAATCTATAATTCATGAACTATTTGGAACGTCGCGCGTAAACGCGGGTTTCATGCGGTTGCGGTAAATAAATAAAAACTATAATGCTTTATCCACTTTGCTCTGAGACCCACGAGGAACAGTCAGATAAAAACCATGATTTTCAACAGCAATGTTGTGCATAGGCAGCATAAGGCATACAGGATAAGCTTTAATTGCCTTTCTTTTTCTTTCTTTAATTTAACCTCTGCTCTGGTATTTCCTTCAATTCTACGTTACTGTATTGTACTCATTTTTTATTTCAATATAATATTTTTCGTTAATAGACCCTTTCGCAGACTATCATTAAATGGCTTATCGACAATTCCAATGATCATCGTGACTGTCCGCAATTGAAAACATTATCGGATCTATGAAATTAATTGGTAATTTATTCCGGTTTGACATTTCATTAAGTTAATGAGCCAATATTATTTGTATTGTTATTTTGAAGTGTTATATGGATTTTATATAAACTATGGTCAATAACCTAATTCAAATTCAACTATCGTCAAGTTGTTTCTTACTTCGTTCAACTTCAACTATATGTCCTTGTCAATGTTTTTGATGTCCTACTGTTTCATTTCGGTCGATTCCAGATGTTTGTGTTTATAAGAAGACTTTTTTCTTATAAACACGACATTGCTGACAATTATGAGAGATTCTTCTTGAACCTTAATCTTTAATTACTTTCTTCGATGCTATGAGTGTCAATGGAATATTAGGCGATAACATATTTTTTACCTTTTCTGGTTACCCAACGTTTCACTCGAAAGTCGTCCCGTGACCGCGATCGTATTATGCCCTGTATAAAATCCCGATTTACACATTTAAAATGTTTAGTCGCGGAAGTTTAAAAACGATTATACTATTGGTCCTTATAACCTAGAAAGTGGGCTTCATCCGTTCACGTATACATATCTAAGATTTTTTAAAGTTATACTTCTTTTGGCGCGATGGAGAAAAATGATGAGAGTGAATTTTTACGATGCGCGCGCACACCGACACCTGAATTTAACATCGTGAAGCTAGTTATAGGTGGCATGAAAATCGATAACTAAGTTCAAGTTGTATATTCTAGTATTTTTATATTTAGAACACGTGTTTCGTAACAGTACAATTAAACAGTGTGAATAAATTAATTATAAAACCTTTTTTATTTAAATGAATTTTTTTGATTAATTTGTTTAAATAAAATCTTTTTCATTAATTTTAATATTTATCGTTAATCACTACTGCATTTTAGTTTTTTAGTTTTTTCCATACGCCAAAGAAGTATAACTTCTAACGCGTGTTATGTACACACATTTTAATTTTTTTTATTGTGAAGACCTATGTATGTAACAATTAAATATTTTAACATGGTTTTTATTGCCTGCTTTTCATCTTTTAGCAATAATGAATGTATCTTTAGATATTAATAAACTTTATCAATCATCATAAAATACATATCAGTTTCAGTTAACAAAACACGTAGAAATTTTATAGCTAACCCCATCATTATTTACATTACTCTATATAAATGAATATAACTAACATTTCGAAACCTGTGTCACTGCAAACTGCAAACCCTTTGGCCCCACGTAATTTTAAAACATGGTATCATTAGTCAACCCTTTTCACCGTAGTTTGCCATCTTGCAAATACATAATTTTACAGTAATGTATAAATAAGAATACATACAATGATATTTCAACAGTTCTTTATAAAATACTAGCAACCCGCCCCGGCTTCGCACGAGTAGCAGAGACATCAACAATCATCAACATATTTCAATCAATTTACACAAAATCGTAACAAATTATACATCTAAACCTTCCTCATGAATCACTCTGTCTATAAATTAAAACCGCATGAAAATTAGTTCAATAGTTTTTCAGTTTATCGCGAACAGACAGACATACAGACAAACTTGAGACTTTGTTTTATTATATACTAGCAACCCGTCCCGGCTTCGCACGGGTACAAATTATACACCTAAACCTTCCTCATGAATCACTCTTTCTAATAGTGAAAATCACATCAAAATACTTTCAGTAATTTTTTAGTTTATCGCGAACAGACAGACGGATGCGGTGGGGGACTTTGTTTTATAATTTGTAGTAATTTTCTGAGTGCAACTATAATTGCGGCTAGAACAGCAACCGTTTGTACTTTTGCAACCACAGTATAATGCTGAATAATGAACAGTACTCTTCCCACCACATAATATTTAGTATAGGATCAGAAGAAATAAAAAAAGCCAAATAATCTATCGAACACCAATTATATTAAGGATCATGGTGACGGATCAAATGGAATCAAATAATGGGTAAAGGAATACTGGATATCGGTCAACGTCGAATAGGAGAAGTTTTTCTACAAATTTGTTACGGTCGAGTGTGTAAGGGTTTTTATAACTTCTGACGTACCTGCTGCGTATGCTTCAGTGACTTAAGAATTCGCTTAAAGACTTCACCAAACATTTTTCTTACGTCCAATAGTTTTTAAGTGCGTTACAATAATAAGGTTTGGATGTAAAGTAATATATTGACAAAGAACAGTAATATTCTGGGAATAAATACCACACAGAGCGTTTTAGATCTTTTTGTGCGTGTGGAATCCCCCTCGGGCTTCACCCCACCGGGGTTTTCGGTTTGGTGGTGTGCCAGAATCGAACCGACTAATACCACACGGTGTGCCGTACTGTGCCTAAAATAGGAGGGATCCGGGAATCTAAGCTTCTACCATGGGTTCCAAAACACGGAAAAACATACGATATAAATACGAAACGAAAAAAAAAACACCCACAACCATACCATTCCAACTTCAAAAATATTTGAACTCAGCCTGAATCGAACCAGCTACCTTTAATGTTGCATTTATTGACTGTTATGTCTATATAGGTCTAGTGGTTAATGATCCTGACTGCTGAGCCACAGGTCATGGGTTCGATTCCCACCCAGAACAAATAATTTTGTATCTGAGTGTATATATAATATGTATGTATTTAGAAATATATAAGTATGTTTATCAGCAGTCTGGTTATCATAGTACAGGCTTTGCCTAATTTGGGATTAGACGGCCGTGTGTGAGATGTGTCAAGTTATTATTTGAATGCTCTACCGCAGATGTCATCAAATCAATGATTTTTTTTATACAATAACGCAGCTTATTATTCCAAATCCGTCAGGGACTATAACGTTAATCATTGAAATTAAATTATGTTAAAAAAAATGTAGTAGGTATACTTACATTACTTACGTAATTTTTGAACGTTTAATTTCCATTTGGACACGGGGCTTAACGACTTAGAGTCTTAAGTCACGTGTCATTCATCAGTATTGTTATTTAAAACTTTAAATGAAAAAGGAAGACACTTCCAAATAACATTTCGAGGAAACAGTCATTCAACTTCTAAAAGAAATATCTGAAACAATAAAGCCCCTTAAGATGGATGTAATTGTAGCGTTTTATCACATCCCGTATCCAATACTTTTGTTCCAGAAGAAATTTGTAAACAAAACCAAATGGCTGAAGATAAATGCTTTTTAATTTAACTGCCAAATAATACCAGATACCATTTATTTATGAAATTTGGTCACGGCCTACTTTTAACCCTGAACAAGGCATTTGTTCTCGATACTTCTTGCAATCTAGTAGCCGACTGGTTGTAAATATTAAAAATAGAACAATGACTCTGAGTATTCCTTTTTATAATATACCATTTGCCATAATTTTGGCCTTATATTATGGTGCGGGTAACAGAATTATAACGTGATTCAGATGGTAGAATACTCTCTATTGAGCGTCATGACAAGCTTTTACAGAACAATTAATATCCTTAATTTATAAAAAAAATTTATCTTAAAACTTGTTATACATATATATTAGTTATTTTTGTGCGCCGGCTGGCGGGTGGTATAGAAATACGCTCCACATAATTCGGCCTTCTTATCATATAGTATACATTTATATATATAATTTTAAACATATTTTTAATAGAATTTATTTTATTTAAATAGAATATTTATTGCATTTATAATGGATATGTGTATATATGATCTGAATATATATTATTATTTTATTACATTTTTTATGTAAGTAATAGTGTGTACTTCTGTTTATGTACTTGTTTTGATTTAACAGATTATTATTGATAACTTCTAATGTGGTTTCGGTGCATCTACCTTATAAGATTTCTCCACCACCCTAAGGTTGACTGGTAGAGAATGCCATCGGCATTAGGTCCGCCTTTGTACATATTGTGCATGAAGATTTAAATAAATAAAATAATGGTTATTAAATAACATTCCTTGCTTATAATAGCAGTTTTAAGAGTAGCAAACCGTGGCAGTAGTTTCAAGTATAGACTGCGATAAAACAAGCTAGCGATAAAACATATTTAATTAACCGTAAATTCAATTTCAGTTGTCTCATTTAAATTAGTTAATTTATCCTTACCCGATTTATATAAAATGATTTTATGAGCGTTCTGAAATTACAAGATATACAGACGTTATAACTAACAAAATGTTGTTATGTTTCCAATATTGGAAATTGGTTTACATAACTAATCTGTTAACGCTGCTTGATTTTTTTTTTATTTCATTGAAATAGTTACTCCCAAGTTCACCAGTTTTAATAAATATGAAACAACTACAAAATTCAATTTATTACATAAATTCAAATAATTGGACAGCCAAAGCTGTATTTAAGTGGATAACTTTTACAGGAAGGTACAAATTTAAGGATGTTTTAATTTCTTTCACCCTGTACTTATGCTGTTGAGATTTATGAGAACAAAGTAACTGCTACAAGAGAAACAAAGACCAGACTCCGAAAACTTTTTATGGGTAACTTAACATCAAAATTGGCGGTGTATTGGATTTTAATGTTTTCCATTTCTAAAGTTTTTCGGATTAATTTATAACCGCATATGTTAAAAAGATTAATTATTTTTATGTCTCATTTCAAAACTAGTTAGAGAACTATCCTAACTATTTGTATGTTAAAACAATTGCAATTGCGGTAATGTGTAGCATTTGTATTAGATCTTAAGGTTTTCCATTAATTCAATGAAATATCACAGTTAACCGCAATACAGAACAGTTGGATTAAAACCAGCATCAGATACTTTAAATTTATTTAATATAGTAGTAACTATGGGTGTAAATCACGAAATTTGAATAATAGTTTCCATAAAGTTATAATAGCAATAGCAATTATAACTAATACCTACTACTAACTAATAGCAATAGCAATTATAACTAATACCTACTACTAACTAATAGCAATAGCAATTATAACTAATACCTACTACTAACTAATAGCAATAGCAATTATAACTAATACCTACTACTAACTAATAGCAATAGCAATTATAACTAATACCTACTACTAACTAGAAGGCCAGGTAAGAACTAATTGATACCTTTTGTGGTATATATTGGCGGTAGAGTATTATTCGCTGACACTAAAAGAAGCTATTTTTTAAAACATATAAATGGTACCTTTATTTATTATTATTTTTTTATTTAAAACACCTCTCCCGCATTAGGAATATTCCTGTGTCGGGGGCTTCACAAATATTTAAACAACGAACACAAAAACACCCAGGATCGGGACAACTACCTATATGTAATCACACAATTTTTTGGCGAGTGGGTTATCTGAATCCACAACACTCGGCACGGTGTAATGGCGGGTGACCATTTAAACCTTTGCACGATCCGTGCAGTCTACGCACAAACTTACGAAAATTAATGAAAAAAAATGTTATCTAAATTATAGCCATAACATAAAGTAATTATAGAACATCTTAGACATGACAAGCATTTTCAGTGCGTTGAATCGCAGAAATGATGCAAAGTGGTTTTACGAAATGAAGTTTACCTTATTTGAAGTCACTGCGTCACAAATTTTACAATCTTCGTCTCGTATAATCTATTTACTCCCACACGTTTTGAGTTTAACGAAGAAGCAAGTTTCGAGTTATAGTTGTGTTGTTTTGGCTAAGGAATGGCGGTAATGGTAGAAATCCTTTTGACCTACGGAATGCGAGGCTGTTGGAATATACTCAGACAAACGCGGAGCATTTGCGTAATTAATGTACCTACATTTTACAAATTTAACATTGCTTGTATAAATTTGTATCCTAGGAACAATATCTAAAAAAAATATTTGAACGTCAAAAGTTACGAAGCTTTCATAAATTCTAATCAAAGACTAAAAGTAGCAAAGCAATTACTCCAAACATTATATTCATCGTAAATAATCTCTATATTGTAGTTATGGTTTGTTTTTTATCCCCAAGAGGTTTCTAAAAGCAGCGTAGATCTTATATGTGTTCTAAAAAAAAAGCAACATAGATATAACGGAATAATAATTCTATTAGATATTTTAGTAGATTTGTATAAAAGTAGAAAATTCTTTATTTTGAATGAGATAGTTGTTTAAAATGTACATGTATGTACAAGCATATTAGAAATTTAATAATAATTGTTTATGACCATATAAAACCTTCATTTTAATTTATTAAACGACTTCTTGATTGCCGTATTGAACGATGTCTTGAATGGAACCGTTTAATTTTTCATTTTATCTTCGTATTGACATTAATATGTCTGTGTTTTAGGACTAAATCTTAGATCAATGTTGTTGATAATTGTCTTGAGATAATGACTTCAGAGAGCGTTACTGAAGCTATAACTGTTCAACTTAAATATTATATTTCATCATGTTTTATCTGATATGAATGGATACCTGACACTAAAATAAATAATAGCAACACTCGCGCATTAAGGGTTCCGCACCATCGTACAAAATTTAATACTATGTAGGTAATTTTATACATAATTTTATTTTTAATATTTGTTGTTATAGCGTCAACAGAAATACACATTTTGTTAAAATTTCAACTGTCTACCTATTACGGATCTTGAGATACAGCCGGGTGACAGACAGACAGACAGTCAGCGGAGGCTTAGTAATAGGGTCCCGTTGGTTACCCTTCGGGCACGGAACCCTAAAAAGAAGCTTTATAAAAGTCTAGACAGGAACCAACTCTAGCCAGTCGTATGCTACAGTTCTTGGAAATCAGAAATTATAATCATATATTATATTTCCTTATGTCTCATGTTGAATTCTACGTTTATTTTCTTTGTCAGCCACTTAATCAACATTCTCATTCTTAACCGTGAGCATATCATTGTACGAGTATAGTAGGGAGTTGTTTCGGCTCAAGCTATATGAAACCCTACATAAAATAACATAACCTAAAATGGCAATGTACAAGTGTTGCTATCCTACAAGTCGCGTAGACGCTACACCCTTGTGTAAATAATTATAAATTGTCACTCACAATTCGACCGCCGCGAAGCGCACCTTAATTGTAACAGTTATTTAATTATACATAATTTGTTCGATTTTAGGTTTTATTTGGCTCCAGTGTGTCAGACAGTATAGACAGGAGTTTATACATTAAGTGGCCTCTACAGGTCTGGCTTGGTTTGGTCGAGTTGAGGAAAATTAATGAATGCAGCACCTGGATAATTGGTTCTGCACCAATGGACCAATTATCCAGGTCATTGACAGACTATGGTTATAGATGTTTCAATTCTATATATTATACTATGATATTGGAAATAAAACTTTTTACAACAAAATAAGAAATTTTTTCGGTATTCTTTGCATTTTGTGTGATTTTTAACCCCCGACACAAAAAGAGGAGTGTTATAAGATTGACGTCAATGTCTGTATGTGTGTCTGTCTGTGGCATTGTAGCTTTCAAACGGATGGACCGATTTCGATGCGGTTTTTTTCATTTGAAAGCCAGTTTCCTTGCGGTGGTTCTTAGCTATGTTTGGTTACTATCGGTTCAGCAGTGTAGGAGTATCAGCTCTTTTCTAAAATGATGTAAGGCATTTTTTGTTATTATTTTGTGTCGGGGGTTTTCAATTTTTTTATTTTAATGCATATTCAACTAATACAAGTATTACCGAGGTATCTCATACTTTAACTATACTGTTGTTACAATATTACTTCACTTGAATTACGGAACTAATCATCATATTTAAAACTACAAGACAATGGCACAAGAATAAGTTATAGTTTTATTGTATTACCAAAGTCTATGTATGTTCTGGGAGACTGAGAGCGTTGTCGTCGAGTTGAGGGATTATTATCTCACTAACTTTCCAAAATTTAATTCACCGTCAATTTCGGTCGAACTTCTCATATCTTTGTATAAATGTATTAGCATTTCGTATATGTAACTAAAACCACTTTTCTGATATTATAAACTTTATTATGTAGACAATCATTTTAATCGAATGCAGGAGGTATTGCTGAAGTATCTGAAATAACAGCGAACACACATTTGATTCTATTTGTGTGTGTTTTACCCTTATGCCGCGTCCAGACGCTTGCCAAACCTCCACAAGCAGTCACAAATTCAAACGTGTGGATAGTGTGTTTGCTCGATTTGCCAAACGTTTGGCTTGGCTTGCCGTCGATCCGAACTCTGTCGGTTTTTGATGCCCAAATCAAAGGAAGCTTGTGGCAAGCGCTTGCAAAAGCCTGTACTTCCACATGTTTGTACGTTTGTAGTTTGTGGCAAGTGGCAAACGTGCGGATTCGGCTTTACACTCAGAACTAAACACATTCATCTGTTCATTTCATCACATTTTCACATAATTATTAATTCGTTTTAAAATAAATCACTTTCCAATTTCAATTCCATTATCTAAATTTCTAGAATTTTCTGTATAACACATTGAATATGATACGATTGATTTCGCATAATTCTGGTTAAACATGAAGGCGTATATTGTTTATATAAATAACTAGGCGTTTCCAGCAATTTCAACTGCGTTTATGGTCCCTGCTCCGTTTGCAAGGGTTGTTACGTTATATTAAATAGCCAATAACCTTCTTTAAGAATAAGACAGTAGAGAGAACATTTACCTACATCACAAACAATAAAAGCAATAAAAATGAACTCAATGCCCATATCGTGTCCATCGACAGAATCTCCGTTTCCCATTGTTCGTATTATAATCGTGTACATATTATAAAATTTGTTTTGTTTATGGTATTTTAGACACAATTAAAACTAGATGCGACCTGCGTGAAGCGAGAAATCTTAAATTATTGTGTTTTACAAAATATTTCAATTCGGTAAGGCTACTTAATCTAAAGAATAATTTAACTCAAAATTATGTTAGACTGCATTAGCCTGGCCTGTTGGTCTAGTGGTTAGTGACCCTGACTGCTAAGCCAGAGGTCGTAATTTATCTATAATAAGTATGTATTTAGAAATATATAAGTATGTTTATCAGCAGTCTGGTTACCATAGTACAGGCTCTGCCTAGTTTGGGATCAGACGGCCGTGTGTGAGACGTGTAACAAAAAAAATTAAAGTAATCAAAGATTATAAAAATAGCATTTAAAGAATCCAATACTCTTCATCGTTGTGTCGTCTATTTATTATTGAGCAAAACAATGTACCAGTTAGTGAAAGGTCTTCTCTCTTTGTAGGCAATATTTAATTATTAAAGTAAAATCACATTCGTTTGTATTTAAGTAATTCATTAAATATACCTTTACTGGCAATATGTGCAGCAAACACTGTACATATTTAGATAACATTTATCCATTTAATAGCTTGACACATCAAGGTTTTCTGTAGAAATTTTCACATTCAGTCATTTTGATACTGTATTTTACAATTATTATGTTTATAAGGTTAACTAAATGTGTTGAGAATATAATATTAATACACCTTATTTCGTTGTAAACATACTTTACATACTAAATAAATAAAATTTTACTTATTCACACCCCGACAAACGGGTGCCGTTGGTCGGGGCTGGTCATCTTAGGACTGCTATTACTTAAATATGTATAGTAGTAATTAGCGCGGCTATTTATATTTTAGAACAATAGGTATGTTACATTATCCTCACATTTCATTTATGCTTATAAGCAATGTAACCAGAAATGTTGTAAAAAACATTTAAAAAAAAAGTGTCCTTGGAGTTTCTTGGCTGTTCTTCTCCATAGGATCTACGTATACAACAGGCAACTAGCTTCACGACTGACTTAGTCTGACTGTCTTCTACTCATGACAATCCAAAAATACCTATTATTAGTTTAATTGAAATAAAAGTTTTGATTTGATTTGATTGATTTGACACACAGTTCACCATCCGATATTAATCATGGAGCAGACTTGTTTACATGTAATACAGTTTTGGATTTGCATTTCTTCTAATAAAACGTTAGACAGTAAAGCGCAGTTTCATAACTCTGTGATTATTACACAGGCACGAAAGAGTTTTTATTACGGCTGTTTTCATATCTGTTTCGGAGAAATAAGTATGCATTAAAAAAAAATATTACCTTAATTATTTTACGTTTTAATGTTTTTGAATTATTTGTTTAACAGACCTCCAAAGTCTCTTTTGTTGTAGGTATATTAAATTACTACAATACTAAAATACTCGTTTTTTTTATCAACTGTAATTTATTATCGGGAATCAGTTTTGCAATGTGTTTTATATCATTAGTTTTCTTCTCACTTTCTGTTATTTAGCTTTGAAAACATACAACAATGAAACTGGCAAGTTTTTAAACTCTGGTTATTTAGCACTGCGTTGAGTGCGGTGATTGGCACAAAACTGTATCATACAGAATAATAGTAAAGTAATAGTGTTTTCAATATTAATATAACATTAAGACTATTAAAGGATCCACAACTTGTCAACTGTGAAGCAGTCTTAAGTGAAATTAAGTAACTGTCATTTAAACGTTCATAGATTTCAAACTCAATATAGATTACTATCGTCCCAAAAATGTATTCGTCATTCATAGACCTATAAAAATATTTTAACGTTTGTCCGTTCACGTCTTTACAATTCCAAGTATTTAAAGTATCCATAAAATATTTGGTTCGCTGGTTTCCTTTGAACCGCTATAAGTTTAAGGACAAGTATTTCGCCGTCTTTTCATTAGTAAACATTTCTTTCATTATGGTTAGCTTTAAACATTCTGACATTTTTGTTTAGGAGATAAATGATTTTTTATAAATATGTATTCGAAATAATTGTAGAAATATTAGAACGTATTTTTTTTTTATTTGTGCTGAAACCCCTTCGCACCGTCACCCCACCGGGGTTTTCGGTGGGGCGGTGTGTCGGAATCGAACCAACTAAAACCACACGATGTGCTGTGCTGCGTTTTAAATAGGAGGGGTCCAGAAACAGCTTTTATTAAGACATCCGGTAAACCGACTACAATACTGCTTCAACCTTCAACAACAGAAAGCCTTAGTTAACCAGTGCTATGTATAAGAGTTGTGCTGTTCTTCTTATAGTAAATAGGATTCGCAATACACCACTGGGGTTTTGATTGCTTGTAGGCCCCGATAACTGTAGTATGCTATCAAACTTGTGCTGACAGAATTTACTTCAACTCAGACAGACGAATTTAAGCCTCTTATATTAAAGTTATTAAGTAAGTAAATATTAACAATACTTAATATTATTTATTTTTTTATCCTTTGGCAATAGTACTTTTTTCTTGATGTACCCTATATTCTTTTCTGTATCCAAGCACAGCTATCCTCTACGGCTGACAACGTGTACCTATGCAAAATTTCATAATGATTAGTTGAGTAGGTAAGGCGTAAAAACGGAACAAATAAACAAACTCACATTTGTATTTACATATGTATTATACAAGTTCGGACTAATTAAGGTTAGGATACTATTTCATTCAGATTCAAATTTATCAGATCCAAATATTATCTCTGAACTGAACAAGTCCGACAATCATTCCTTTATTTTGTTTTTTCTTGTCCACTTAATGCTTGTTAACTAGCTGCGGCTGCTTCGCCTTTCTGTCAACAAAGAAGAAAACGTGCTAGGCATTTTTCACATTAATTGGCGTGGCCTTAAAAACATTAACTGTTGACGATGGATTAGGGTAATTTATTTAGGGAGGAAATTTCTGACACGAATGTTGATGTATAATCTTTCTGTTTATGTTTATATGTTATATGGAATCCATCAAAATGTCTATTTGGGGATTGATACCACTGATCGACAGGCAGTCCATAAATTTTTATTAAATTCGGTGCAATTTGTTGAATGACAAGCTTGATCCTTTTCACATGATGTCTCATCCCGTCATTGGAATACCGATTACGTATAACGACTTTACACAGTTTTACATGTACAGAAAATTAATAGTAGGTACAACACTAAAACACTTCAGTACTAAAAATGTCGCGGTTAAACATTATTCAGTACATAGCCCAACCACTTCCAAGTAGTCGCTTCACAATCTGACAAGGTAAAGAAAACAATACATGGTACCCATTGTCAAATATCATCCAATATTTGTATATATATTTATCTGTAAGTATTTAAGTATGTGTGTATGTATTATGTATAACCAATTGTATTTGTATGTAAATTATAACTTTCTTCATGAAATTTCATTCTTATACACCTGCCATGTCCCTCACTGAACCACCCAAAAGGTTGACTGGTAGATAATGCCATGTGGCATTAAGTCCGCCTCGTGCAATATAAACTGCAGGAAGTTTTAAATAAAATCAATAAATAAAATATATATCAGATTTCATTCTTTATTTTGGTATATTCATTCTAAACAAGTGTTTGTATCATAAAATAGTATACTTTACGCTAGTATACCTACTATGTTTTAACAGCTTAAATCGGATAGAGCAACCCATGTCATTGATGAATGACATGGATTGTTCTATCTGGTTATTCCTTCCTTCCTTATACCCTATTTCTTACAAACATCAACTGTAGACGAACATAAGAAATTTTACATTTTAAGAGTCCATTGTGGCTTACAACCACTCACCTTTCTAATTTATTGATCCTTAAACTTGTCTAAATAAGGTACCGCATTTAGATTCTCACAATTCACGTTTTGATGTGAAAGAGAGCTTCTTGTCTGTTCTCAAGAAAACTATCGCACGCCAAACAGAAGCAGTTCACGCAGCCCGTGATAATGGCGTTACGGTGCAATTCATACAGCATGGTCTAGGACTTTCACTATCTTTCATTAGAAATAATATGTATCGTTTGTTAGACACTAAGAATTTATTCGAATTCTAACATTATACCCAAATTACCCAATACGCAGACATTTAAATTCACTTCCTCACCTTCCTCATTTCTTAGAGCTATCGTAAAATATTGTATTTTATCGATATTTCTTTCGTTTCTGGTACCATTGTTTATTTAGGAATGGCTGTCACGTTCTCATCGTAACAGTATTTTCAACAGTCATTATTTTTTATATATCGCAAATGGCTGCTGTTAAAGTTCTTGAGAAAATCTGTCTAAGCATAATCAAAAGCTGAAAGCTGAAGGAAAGTATAGGCTGATTATACGCAGTACAAATAACAAAACGATAACAAAGTTCATACAACACGTAATCAGTCAGACATTACACAAATATGTATGGAACTCATCCATCACGCATGACACCTTGTTATTGGACCAACACTATTTGATGTTTCAGCTTTCCAACGTTTGCTATGTCGAATTCTAAAACAAAATGCGGTAGAAGCGTTATAGATGTGTGTTAGAATAATATTTTATTTAAAAAAAACTTCAATGACGTCATTAACTCTTTAAGGATATTATCGATGATAGGCGTTGTCACCGTTGTCAAGTTCCTAATGAGTTTAAAAAACGTTCTGGTTAGGGTTTGTAAACTTTTTGGTTGTAATTCTTTTAGATCATCAAATTATCTCGTGAACCTTTTTCATGGTTAATATGACGCAGGAATGATCCGTCTTAACTTTGATTATTTTTAATAAATACTCTGCCATAATATAGAAAAAGTAACCTTTCGACTTTTTAAACGACTTCAAAAAAGAGAAGGTTCTCAGTCGGTTATAAGTATTTTTTTTTTTTCATCTTACTTTGTCTTATTAATCGATTTGGAATTTTTTTGTTTTTTTTGGGAGAGTATGCTTCCTGTCAGGTTTGAAGAAAAACTACAACCCTTTAGGATGAAACATTTTTAAATAGAATTATGTAATATGTGAAAAAAGCTCTAGTGGTGTTAGCTATAAAACTAAAAAAAAGGCAAAATGCCTATCCACTGTTTGTACAAGTATTTTTATTCAGTAAAGTTTTATCTACAAAGAGAAAATTATTCGTAAATTTGATTTTTTGTAACATGCCTGTACTACAGATTTTAGTTTTTTACAAAAGCCATAAAATGTTAAGTCCATTATATAAAAAAGAGAAATAAAACTGAGATGTTATTTATTCACTATCAACTCTTTCTCCCATAGCAATACGAACTAATATTTTTTTTTGCGTCGTTAAATGGCTACCTATAAAAGGTAGGAGCATTTATTTCATGCTAGTCACATTTTCGCCCTATACCTTTTTAATAATAGCCCCACAAGAGAAATAACTTACCTTTAACAACAAATATACCAATTTATATTGTTCAGTTTCCTATATCCATAAATGAAATTGAGTTTATACCTCGCGTCGATTTATAGTAAGAGCGTGACTATAAATCGATTTTGGACTTTTGGATTACAATTCATAGTGTGCAATACACATGAACGTCTTTGGTGTTCAATTTAATTTCTTAATTAAAACATTTTCCGATCGCTTTTACCCAAACTATCTTATCATTATGTTTTATAGAATAAAATGCTTTATGGTACTGAACCTATCGTTTTGACGTATAAGAAAAAAAGATAACAGATGACGTCATGACGAACGAGTGTGGCATCGTGGTGTTCAGCGTTTTTATCAATTTACGCGGAATAATTTTGTCTTTACCTAAATTGAAATAAGGACTAAATAGAAAAGAACTTACATGTACTGAAAATAGCGTTCCCCCACATTCGAAACTTGTTAAGCCTTTTAACTATTCAATCTTTTATAAGCTCGAACTGTGTTAATTTCGATTGTCAGTGTGTGCTGAGTGCGAAACGAGTTTTATTTTTGTGTGGTTGGAAAATCGATGCGAAATGGATGATTGCTATGTAATGTACTTGATTTTCAACAATGAAATACAAGAAACTATTACATTTAACAAAAGGCTAAATCTGTTTATTTAAAAGAAAGTGTAACTATTTTAGTTATAACCTTTTAGTTATTTATGTAAATAAAATTTGTAATATATATAATAATTTAAATATAATTGAAAATTATAAATTCACGGACACTTTAAGCGCGTCCCAATTATTACGTATAAGTGAGAGAAACTAAAAACAGAAACTATTTTCAATCAAAAGTTTACGAGAGATTTAGTTCGTTGACACATCCTGTCTATCATCTAGGTGTCAAGAGAGATCAGATTGCTTACTACACGGTTTGCTAGAAACTTTTTTCCACGGAAGCTCATCTCTTGGAATGACGCCCTGCCTTTCCTTTCTCTAATAACTACAATTTATAGCCCAAAAACACCATCGGTGTACTATAGATGCAGGCGGTGTGCTTGTTTACGACATTTGTGTTACTAATAAAATTTACACAATATAATATTAGTATTACATAATTACATAAAAAAACATATTTCACTCCGCGGAGCTTACATCGCTGATATTAATATAACAAGAATCAATATAAAAAAATAAATCTCAACTACTTACATGTTATGTTCCGATGTAAAAGTATTCATTCAAAACAATTTTTCTATAAGAAGCAACATAAAACCTCAGTAAGATGTAAACACCGATAAGAACAGTGTTGCACGCCACAATAACGTCCAAGAACAAAGTCTAGATCTAGATATTGTACAATCTACACAACTGACACGTGTAGGTCTATGGGAAGACTATTATAAAAAAATGTTAACATTAACTTCACATGATATAATTATATGTTTACACGGGAATTAACGCGTGATCACAGGCTGACTTGACCTGATCACGGCCAGTGCAATCTGGTCGAAACGTCAGGCAATTCAGAGGTATGTAATACCTTTTCGTGATCGCGTTTATTCCCGTGTAAATACTTAATTAAAATGTTTACATGGCTAGGTATTAGGATTATTTCAATACTAGTCGAGTCCTAATTATATTTCGGTGGTAATTACGGAATATAGTTCATAATATCTTCAGATAATAGCGGTAACGAAAGTAAGACACGTACATCTGGGATTATAAATTTTGAATAAAAATTACAACAGATATAACGATTAGGAGAAAATCTTAGTCAAATTTATTTTATCTTCTCTTTAATGATAAAACGAATACTATATTTCAATTAAGTCGATTATCAGATAACACTAAGCGACCTGAAAATTTTAAATATTGTCTTGGTAATAGTTCAGATATACGGTTGTGCATATTATTTAATTTCAAATATAAAGCTCAATTTGACAAATCCTTTGTTCATCTTTATTTTCTAGAATCCGAGATACTTTAGTCTACAAAAGATATATAGATAGAAGTTTACAAGTTGACTTGTACAATGAAATCGATACCCTGCATTGAGCACAATTTCCCAAAACTTTGTCTTTTCCCAAATCTTTGGAATGAGTGCAAACTTGTATTAAACCATCAGAATCCATGTTTTCAAAATTAGGCACTGAGAATTCCTAATTAGTAAAGTGTACTACTCACTTAACGAGTTTATTTATGATTGGGTAAAGGTGACAGTGACATACAAACAGGTTGGTAATTACAGATAGGACATGATATATTTGTTTCCTATCCATATCCTACATGTAACAAACAATGAATAAATTGATTTGATTTGATTAGGTACGAGCAATTGTTTCCCAAACAAAAACTAAAATAAACCCAATTGGGAAGTTTCCAAAAGTGTGGTACCTAATTTGTTGGCATTCGGGTAAAAGATATCCTAACACAAATCAAGCCGTGTAATCTCGTCACGGCTCTCGAACAAATCAATATTTATATCTTTAATGTGACGTGTTACGGTGCTAAGTTTTTGTATAAGCCTTTGATTAGATAATAGATAACTTTATCTAATTAATGGTTTTTCAATGTTACAATTACTAGAGATAAGATCATACATTTTGGTTAAAAGAACTGTAAAGGTAATCAAGCTTCAACTTCGACATATCGGTTATAGAAAAGGGATAAAAAAACCATCTCAGAAAACTGTAATATAAACAAAGTCAGATCCGAATGATTTACTTACACTGTGGACTACGTGATGATAAAATTATCTCATACTAGCAATCCGCCCCGGCTTCGCACGGGTACAAAAACCGCATGAAAATCCGTTCCTTAGTTTTTCAGTTTATCTCGAACTGACAGACAGACAGACGCGGTGGGGAACTTTGTTTTATAATATGTAGTGATAGTAAAACAAAGACGCAAGGCACAAAATGAATCATACGAAATTCAATCAAAAAATGTTCCAATATTCCGTTGGACTGAACACGTTCATTTCGTGAAAGATCCTAAACAACAATATTAAGTGATTCATAACGAACTCAAATGTTCAGAAAATGCAATAAAACAGACATTTCAAAATGTATGTTTTCCATTATTACATAACTGTATATCATGTCAATATGTTGGAATGGGGTTCGAATATTCTACATCATTCAAAAATATTGTAATGAAAAAATATTTTGGACTTCAATCAAATACAATACTAGTACCAAAGTCTGTCATTACGTTACGTTTTAGTTATCAGACACCTTTCGACTTCCATAGTTTTGAAATAAAACATTAATCTCTGCACGACCTAAGTAATTATTGACCAAACTTCTTCGTAATAAGTCAGGATTAAAAATTGCATTTAACTTTTGTAATAATTGTGTGGAAGTTCCGATTGCATTTTACTTTTTTAACAATTTTTTATATGTGAAGCCAATTTATAAGATATGTATAAAATTATTTGCCTTTTCTCGTATTTGCTCGCAAACTAAGCAGAACTTGCAATATAGACAATAGATATTCTTTTTATTTTAAACAGAAATATCCAGAATAATGGAAATAGGCTAACGTTGCAGTAGGATGTACCGTCGCTTCGGATGACTTAATAAAAGCTGTTTCCGGATTCCTCCTATTTTAGGCACACCATGTGGTTTTAGTCGGTTCGATTCCGTCACAAGCCTGAGGGGGTGTCCAAACGCATAAAAAAAGTATTTACTACCGCTGCGCTACTTATATTTCTGTGTATATAATAATAATAACTTTACACATATCACACACGGCCGTCTGATCCCAAACTAGGCAGAGCCTGTACTATGGTAACCAGACTGCTAAACATACTTATATATGTCTAAATACACATATTGATTCAAAATTGCACTTCTTCTACATTTAAACATTAAGTGTTCCAAACACGACACTCCTCCGTGCTCGATATTTGCTTAAAAAGGGCTACGAAGAATACTCATCACGTATTAATATAATACTAGAGATCGCGTGGTGGTCGAATTTCAAAAATAGTTTTTTTCATTGGCCAGTATAACTTCAGCTGTCATTGTATAGACTTACTTACCATGACAGGTAATCACATAATTATACTTGACGTGTGTAATTTCATTAAGACATATTGTTTAAAAATTTTAGCTTTCTGCACTTCTTCTATATATAAACTGTAAATATTCCTAAAGTTTACGTTACTGCGTTCGCTAAATTCTCTCAAAAAGGGATACAAAGAATTCTCTTCACGTATAAATATATAGAAATGCAACTATTGTTAACAACCACCATGTTTAGCAGTTACCGGTGATTGATGTTGAAAAACATTAGCAAAATCAATGTTGTCACTCGAGCTTGGAGATCTCCACTCACGTTTCTTTCCTGTAGACTTAGAAGTACATGCTTCAGATTGCTTTTAAGTAGGTTATAATATATATAATATGACGGTAAGATCATAGACGACACGAACACGAAATTAAATGTTCGTGAAATTCATGAACAAAATTTACAAAAGCTTTCAATTTATAAAGGGAATTTAATAAAATAAAAAATAATAAACTCCAAGGTCTGAACTATCGTAAAATTATCTTGCAAAGGTTATTTTTAAAGAGTGTCATTTTTCAAAGTCCTATGAAAAGCGCCTTTGTGTTGTTAGTCAGTCGCTTTGTACCGTAAACATAGAATGTATACTATTTACCTTTATAACAATTTCCTCTAAATAATTGTTGTTCCATTGTGTTATTATGTTGTGTCCTTTTGCAACTTTTGTGATCATATTTCAGACCAAATTTATGATATAATGAAGATGAAGCTTCTACGAAAGTTATAATTTTGTACTTCAAAGATAGCTGGTATTATATAAACTTACTACCTACTTAAATATATAAAATAAAGAATCTAAACTAACATCGAAAGATTTCACTGATTTATTTTAATTTATTTTAGTGATTTATTTATTTTAGTGAAAAGTATTTGAAACTTTATAGAAAAGCGCGGTTGTAGGTATTTTTTCTCTTAGTGAGAAGGGTTGATAAAGATTGGTTCTTAAGGTAGTTGGACAGGGTCGGCAAAGCATAACTGATGCCATTGTTGCAGGTAATTTTATACAGTTGTAACTTATAAAAAAACAGGGCATGTGTTTGTGTGACAACAACCACAAAAGTACAAGTGCTAATTTACTTGTATCAAAATTCTAAGGACCGACATAGTCAAAATGAACTTGAATGACTTATTTGTTGTTTAATCGTGTAAAATCTATTTATAAAACTAATCAAATTAAGGCTTCGTTATTATATTTGCCACATCAAATATGAGATAAGGTAAAATACATCTAACACTGTGAAACCACCTGATGTTAGAACTGTTTTTAGAAAGATTTTACATAAAAGTAATACTTACATATATACATCATGAAATCTATAGAAATGATTGAATCACAGGTGTTGCTGTGCAAGCAATTAATCCATTATTTTCATTTGCTCACCGACTGTTATACGAAATATTGTTTTACCAAATTAAATTATATCGTGTTTATCTTCACTTGTTATCTTTAAAAGGTATGAAATATTTCTGGAATATTAATTACGAAGTGCTAAGTCCCTCCAGGGACAGTAGAGGCGTGAGCTTAATTATAATAAATATATTTGATTTATTTGCAATTCATTAGATGAAAATAGTTTGTTGTTTTTTTTTTTGTTCTGTTTTACATTTGCAAAGCATCAGTATAAAAAAGAATAAGTACAAAGAAGAATATATTCACAGAAACAATTATATTTCATAATAATGCAATTGCATAGAGAAATATTTAAATCTAGATAGGAAACAACAGAACGCACCGTCATATCTTCTGACTATTTAGTAAAAAAATCATAAAGGAAGACGTTCCAATACGCTTTTTTTATATCTTAACTTCGATTCGAGAAACAGAATTCGTAACTTAAAAATTGCGGTTGTTACTGCAGATCCTTGTAAGTCCTTGTATATTCCTAACATTGTACGATTTAAATTCATGTATTTTTTTTAGGTAAGTGGTTTAATATTTGTTAAAATGTACTGCTTACAGCCTCATTCACAACACAAATTTTTAGAATGGTACGACATAAAGATAAACTGTTATTGCAGTTTGTAGCCATTAATAAAGTGACCAGATACAAAAACAAAACAACTGCTGTTATCGTTGATACCGAACGTATATACAAAAGTTTTCCACATGCAGACGTTATTGTCAACTAGTGTGAAGTTCACAAAGGTGCAAATGAAGCTCACGACAATGTACAGGAAAGGCTCAGTGGCTAACGAGCGAGTTGTATCTAAGCTGTAGGCTACTACTGACTTAGGAATGAAAGCTGGGTCAATTCAGTACATAGCACTCTAGTTAGATATGCAAAAAATATGTCTTTGTATAACATGATTTAGAATATTGAAGGCTTACTTTTTAACGATTAAGATAATATTTAGAAGAATGTTCCAGTTTTTTTTTTACATGGGACTCCTAAATCTCATTTGACTTATCCGATTTACATGCTTAAGAGTGAAATATGGTGATACCCTTTTTTGTGAATCCATCAATGAACATTATATACTACCCATATTTATGCAAATAAATTACTTATGACTTATGCGATAGGCAAACCAAGTTATATATATCAAACTTTTAGAATGAGCCAGCATTTATTTTGTCACAGCTAATTGTGCCCCAGAAGATTACTTAGCCTAATTGATGAAGAACGTTACACACATTACATACAGAAATCTATTAAAAAAAAGATTTGAGTTTGTTTAAGAACAGAAGACTTCAGTTTGAATGGGACCCGACTGTGCTACGGAAGACCACAAGAAGAAAGCACAACTCTAGTAATACTAATAGTTTTTGGTGGCGAGTAGGGTCACCCTCTGGGAAAATGACAGAACTACGGCAAAGGTACAAAGATGGCCGTGTACTTGTATTTCATCTTAGATGTAGAAACAATCTGAAACAGTGTGGTATTATGAACATTTGATAAAAAAAAGTTAAATGTTAACACTAAGGATATTCCATTCATCATCATGAGCCTATCGCTGTCCACTGCTGGACGAAGGAGCGCCAACTATCCCGGTCTTGGGCAATACGCATCCATCTGCTGCCAGCCACCTTCTTCAGGTAGATATTCCATTGATCAATAAAAAAAAATATGGTACTCGGATCTTTAAATGAGAAAAAATGTACTTACTCGTAACTGGTACAAATTGCACATTGTCATAGCAAAATATTTTTATACATAGACACGATCTGACTGACAACCTGATCAGGTTGTCACCAGGTTCATTATAATGATTGATCTTTCTTTCAATTAAGCATTACTGCTGCCTTGACACTCCTTTCATGTTGCAACGTAAGGGTATTCTGTAACACGGAAGTTAATAGATTGGGACAAAATTATATAATGACACATAATTGTTTTGAACAGAAACTTGAATGTAATATCAAATTAAAAAAGGTTTGTGAACGACGTTGAATGGAAGAACTGAATTTCGTAAGTGACTTGTATGCAAACCATTCGCGTTCTATAGGTTTTGTAAATTTATGGGTTTTAGTTTTAAACTAAAATTTCTAGCAATAAAGTAAAAAAAGTTAAATATCTTTACTCTCATTATCATATATATTTAATATAAAATATAAATGAAAATTTCTGCGTCTGAAATAGACGTCTCTCAAAGTAAGATAACGAGACATACACAAGACATTAAAATGTATTCATGTTAATGCATAGTGCGCCAATTAGGAAATGTGTCACAGAATGTGTCTAGTGAATGTACATTTAAAGCAAATTATGTAGAAATTGTGTCTTGAACTCTTTTTATGTGAATTAGTCAAGAGTTTAAAAATTTCATTATCTACCTAAACTATTTGATAATAATTCATTCTTTCACTACTTATTCAACTGTTCTTAGGGATTCATCAACTATATCTTGATGCATAATGAGATACTAATATTTGTAAAAATACTCTTATTTGACATTACAAGTTTAGCTGCTGACCGTAAAAACGTACGGGTTTTATTTTGATAAGAAAAAATCTAAATAAATGAAATCTACTACGAAGTATCAATACTGTCTTCATTTTCAAATAAAGGCAATATTGGTTTGCTTTTTTTGTAAAGTATTGTAAAATAAATAATTGTGTCTTAATATAAGTTCCTAATTATACAATTATATTTTTAAAACTTGAGATTTTAAAAGGCCTTAGAGTGTAAAGTATTAAGGAAATTGTATGAAATATAAAACTAGGTCGTTTTCTTATGCGTCGTACTTTCTCAAGTGTCGAATTAATTAAAAGTGGAAATGGCATGAGCATTTTTACAATATTTAGAATAGAGACAATTTTGCGTAGTTTGATTTTGTTGTTGTATGTTAAATTTATATAATACTGTAAAATGACCGTGATAGACATAAGAAACATAAAGATAATGACAGCGATCTTTTAAACATAAGATAATTTAAAAACAAAGACATAAATTCCTTACAATACTTTATTATTATGATTTTATTTAATTTATAATATTCAATATTCGATTCTATTTAAAAATAATGAATGCTCGGTTTCTGAAAGGCTTGATCTACGCAAAAATTAACTAATTGAATTATAAATCTTTTGTCAAGTATATGTTATATGTTGACAATAAACACATAGACTTTCATTTAACATATCTGTAAAATTTTATTGCATAATCTTATTTCAAATGCAATTTTGACACCACTGTTAACTTGACATCTCTGTTATTTAAACATTAATTTGTTCAGCCGTTCAGAAACCGGGTGATAGGTAAAGCGTAACGAATACAAGACATTCCAATCAAATACTAAAAACGAAAATTTGGCGCAAATACTCTCTAGTCATCTTGTTTAAGGGCGAACTTACTTAAATTTGCCACCTGACGCGCGCCATACACGGCTCATTAATTTAGCTGCCATAGAAATAGACATGTATCACTATAGCCTGCCATAATTCACAGAAGCTGATCAGATACGTATTAAATTCAATGTTAATATGTAAAACTTCATATTTAGTTTATGCTTATAATACCGTTTTAAGGTGACCTGAAAAATAAGTATATATTTTTTAACTCAATAACAATAGTAAATAAGTTGAAAAATAATGTAATGATTACTGTCTTAAGTAATGCAAAATTAACTAGATAACAACTCGAAACACATAGGACGTAACGGTACAAATGTATATTTATGTAAACGTTCTATCTCCTACTTGAAAGCAACAAATATATATCTGGCTTGGCTCACCTCAAGATAATCCAACTATTGAAATCCGATTGTAAACCTCACTTAGAAAATATAGCTGTATCTCAAAGCCATTAAGCGCTTGAATACTCTTTTATACTGATTGCTATAGAGTGTTATGAGCTAAAGGGAAACTTCGGAATACAATAAAGCCTTACTAGGCTTTGATAGAGCATTGTATATTGGTATGAATGAAAGGGGTTAAAGAGAAGCTGAGTAAGTTAAAACCACTTACCGGTATTGTTAGTGTCTGCCTGTGATCGGTCTTTGGTTTGCTGAAAAATCTATACTAATATTATAAAGCTGAAGAGTTTGTTTGTTTGTTTGTTTGCTTGAACGTTAAGAACTACTGGGTCGAATTAAAAAATATTAATTATATATATATAATTATATTTAGTGTTGGATAGCCCATTTATCGAGGAAGGCTATAGGCTATATAACATCACGCTATAACCAATAGGAGCGGAGCATCAATTAAAAATTTTGCAAAAACGGGGAACATTTGAAAGCGTGGAAGAAGTTGCGCGGGTCAGCTAGTACCTATATAAAATGACTGCTTATTACTTCGATACATAAAAAAGTTATATTTCAAATTTAAAATAGTTTGATAAAAAACTTCGTATGTTTTTTTTTTGGTATTGGGGGCAAATGAGCAGCCGGGTCACCTGATGGTAAGCGACTACCGCCGACCATGGGCACCTGCAACTCAAGGGTCACAAGTATATTAGTAGGGAGGGAGTAGAGGGAGGGTGGAAGAGGGAGAGAGAGGGGGGGCTGTCAGGATTAGGGCCTCCGGTAATCTCACTCATTCGTCGAAAGAGGCCGTGGTATCACTCCGGTCGAGCCGGCCCATATGTGCCGATGTATGGCTCTCCCACGATTGTACCTGTATGTATATATGTATGTACGTGTGGTTCTTTACTTGTTAATTCGGTTCGCCACTAATGCCTGTTTTTTTCATTTTAATAAACTATAATTTATTTAATTTCAAGGTTCCACGAGATCCCCTTTTCATCACGCGTAGTTTTCAAAGCATTTTAAGCCTTCTATTATGGCTAGACAGAACAGTCAACCAAAGTAGAATATTAATGTCCTTTTTTCCAACATTTTATCCAAGAAAAACTCAATCACGCCGTTGTCATTAAACAGAATATTATTAATAGTATACAAATATTCAATTCAATACATACATTTTGATTTGGACATATAACTATAAATTAATATTATCAATATCCTATAATAGACAGATAATAATAGATAGATATTGTTACTGATATCACCAGGCAAATTAAATGAAAAATAAAGACCAGCTACCACGTAATACCTATATTCTTAATCATTATATATTCTGATGATATTTATAAAGTTTATGATGACTTGTTCCAGGATGGGTCGAGTAAGCTGCCTGTTAGCGAGCTGTGTGCTGATCGCTCTGCTTCTCGTTGTACCAGCCTCCACATACCCGAGGTAGTGGTACAAGACCTAATTTACGACATTATACTTACAGGGTGTACCTGACAATGGAACACTCAGTTAATTCACTGAAAGGGCATGACACTAGCATGCAGTTACAAAAAGAACTTTTGAAACATAACCGTTACAATTTCCAGGTATTATTACCTCCGTTTGTCATAAAAGCAGGTGAAATATGTAAAGGTAATTTTTTTAAATCGATCTATTTTTTAATATGGAACTAGCAACCCGCCCCGACTTCGCACGGGTACCAGAGACATCTTCAACAATCATCAACATTTCAATCAATTTACACAAAATCTTAACAAATTATACATCGAAACCTTCCACATGAATCACTCTGTCTATTAGTGAAAACCGCATGAAAGTCCGTTCAGTAGTTTTTCAGTTTATGAACAGACAGACAGACGAGGTGGGGGACTTTGTTTTATAATATGTAGGTAGTTATTATTTAATCTGTTATTAAGAAAATCCATAAAAACTGAGATCAAAAATTATGACCATTTAACATCTAGAGTCATGCTCTTTCAATGATTTAGGTAACAAATCAAAAGTATTGGCTTAACCTGATCAAAACCGTGAATAACATCAAATCAAAAATTTTACAGTCCAAGCAACTACTATCGCGATGATGTCCAATACGAACCCGAAGAGATCATGGATATGCTGAACCGCCTCGGAAACCTCATCCAGATTGAACGCAAAATGGAAAAGTAGGTGTAATGATTATGAACTATATATCAACAGTCATTTATCATTTCAATAGAATATGAACTTAAATCATAAACAATAATTTTGAAATAATATAATTTCCTGTTCTCATTATCCATTGAATAAAGAACAAAGCACTTATAACAATACTATGAAAAATACGAACCTACCTTTTTATATAAGACTAGCTGACCCGGCACACGTTGTTTTGCCATATTAATTATTTCTAATGAATATTTTGGTAGTCAAATAAAAAATAACTAACTAATTGTGGGGATGGGGTCTATGACTGAAAGAAGAATGGAGCGCTGTTGTCTATTGACAGCCTATAAAAATAACAAAACACCAACCATTCATTTTCTTAATTCAAAGTACTTCATTAACTTAACTGACATATTTAAAGTTTAACAGTGGGAGAGCCATGCTTCGGCACGTATGGGCCGGCTCGAAAACCGGCAGTGAAGCAATGCTTCGTTGTACTTCGCCAAGCGAGTGAGGTTACCGGTGGCCCTAACCCTTCCCTCTCTCTATCTTCCCCCCTATCTCTCCATCTCCCCTCCTCTCCTACTCCCACCTTAAAGGCCGACAAGGCACTTGTGACTCTCGAGTTGCAGGTGCCCATGGGCGGCGGTAGTCACTTACCATCAGGTGACCCGTCTATTATAACAATCGCACTTTCTATTTTCACTGGGTTAAATACTTTAAAAAATTGTACCAAGGAAAGTTAAAATACTAATATCACTATTAAAAAACAGGGGTTGATCGTAGAGGGTTAAAAATTCAGGGTAAAAATAAGAAAATACATACAGTATTTTCTAATGTTGTATCATAAAAAAAATATTTTTTTTTTTATCAAAAAATAAAAATTACCCTTAACATTTATGGGGATGAAAAATCACTCAAATCAGCAACTTAATGTGATTGCACACTTTAACTAAAGTTATATATGTCCCTGATGTCAATAATCCTATTATGAATTCTTATAGTTTACGTTTACGCTGAATCTTACTGAATCTCTGCGTTCATAATATCTTAGCCAGCGTCTATTTTTGTATGGATCTGACGTGTATAGAGAAGTCAATGACATTTATTGTAGACTACAACTGTGAAAACACATATTAGGCTTCGTAATCGTTTTCCGTTTCTTTTCGTATTTCGTATTTCCTAACGTTGTGCATGATTCGATGGATTTGAGTTTTTTTAAAGTTCAAAGAACCTGTTCTGACGAACTTATTTGATTCACAAATTTATTAATTTACTCTTACATTATCTTGCCATATCCTAATACATTTTTTATGACTAAGTCATTCGCATTGACTACGAATACGATTTTATTCTGCTAATATAATTACCTTGCTTTAAAATCAAAATACTTGTATCTAGAAGCAAATACAAATACATTTCAATATTTTAATAAAAATGAATATTTAATATTTTTATCGTGTAATATTTGTTTTTATTTTTTTTTCAGCTATAAAGACGACATCACCAGGTACGTCCCTGGTAGTCGTCTTTACAAAATGTAGAATAGATTGCTTCTTTTTATATCTACATTTAGCGTTTTTAGTTTGCTATATTAATTAATCTGCATGTCTTATATTTGAAGCGTGATACATGATATTATTTTAGCTGTAAGCTAGCTAACTTCTTTATTGCCATCTTGTAGCTTCTTGCTTGATTACCTTATCAGATGTTCTTGTATTAGTAATTTTATGACCCGCTTTTAAACCAGTAGCGTTTTGTTTATTTTTACAGTATTAGAACGTACTATTATATACAAAGAAATGTGATAGTAGTTTCTAGTTCAGTAATATTAGACATTAAAATGTAAATTTTACTTGTAATTCTAACTTAATAGGCTGGACAGAACATATTAAAACTAAAAATCATCAAAAGTAATAACACAAGGAATGCCTATTAAGCAATCTAGTTATAATAATAAAGTATTATTTCCTTAGGCATTGTTTCTAAACTTTAGAATTAGTGAGACTTTATTCTGATAAAAATGTTAATTACCTTTATCGAATATTGATTTCTATCCCTTTCTTATACATAGTTTACGTACAGCATATAGTCATAAAAAACTCTTTAGTTCATATTATTGAGCAAGCCCAAGAATATAGATATTGAAAATTGATTTATTCCAATATCAACCAACTGTATTTAATGGTAAAACGATACCTTGATGAGTCTCATTATATTATTTGTGTCAAATATTAAATCTATCCTTTGAATAAACTAATCAATATACTTACTAAAAACAGTAGATATTTGGAAAAAAAAACAGAATCAAAGACGATAAAAAGTATTATAAAGAAATACTGACAGAATTTGTTGCATCAGGAATTCCCAAATTGTCAAAATAGTCAACTACATTATTACGTAAATTAATATTTAAGCTAAAGTTAAAGCTAAATACTAAAAGCTTATTTAAGCTTATTTCGAAACTGCTGTACATGAATATTTTTCACTGCAAAATTATGTTTAGCAACACGAATTTTGCAGCTAATTTACACATAATCTAATTTTATTTTTATTTATAACGCATTTTGTGACTAAGCATATAATTATAGATAGCCTGCACAAATTAGAAAGCCAAGAGCTAATAACATACTAAGCGATTGCAAAAAAAGTTTGATTAAACAAATGACTTACGTACATCAATTTTCTTTCCAGTGAGAAGCGAGCCCTCGACCTTGGTCTGAGCCGTGGATACTCTGGTACTCTTCAAGCTAAGCACCTTATGGGACTTGCTGCTGCTAACTACGCTGGTGGCCCCGGAAGGAGGCGACGAGATGCCCACTAAATCTAGACATAACCACCTAAATACTGCACTGAGATGGATTTACAATGCATCAATAAATATGTAATAAAATAATCCCCGCTATAACTTCTATGCAGTAGTTCTAAAAATAGGAATCACTCGTCATCCTGGCTGCAATCAAGTCATCTATATAAATAATATTTTTAAACTTTATTCAAATTAATGCT
This sequence comes from Callimorpha dominula, assembly GCA_949752705.1. NCBI lineage: Eukaryota > Metazoa > Arthropoda > Insecta > Lepidoptera > Erebidae > Callimorpha > Callimorpha dominula. The sequence continues at coordinate 5,375,319 of OX457001.1, read as the reverse complement.
GGCAGTCCTATGAAGTTATAATTACAGTATTAGCAACGGAACAGAATATTTTAAACAGACTGTATAACCTTTTAATAAACTTGAAATTAACCCGTTCTATTGTCCTATAATATATAAGTCCATTTTGGCAGCAGTCTACATAGAGGTCAACGTACTTAGAGTAACTTTTAAAAATCGTCCCTTATCTACTGAAGGATTCATTATTTTTTTATATAAACAATTACTTTGTGTCAATTTTAATTATTATTTGAAATGCTATGTATACATTTGACAAAATATGTGCATATAATATACATAGTGAAACATATTCTAGTTATGAATGTTAGTCCAAACATAACTAAGTTCCATTTCGGTGTCAGTATTCCTACAGTATAATAATAATAATCTATCTTTCCAATTGTAAGATTTAATACCGCAATTCTGTCTTGAAACGCTTACTATTTATTGTAAATTAGAACACCTATCAATATTTCTAAAGAAATCCCAGCTATATAGTTGATATCTGTGGTATTAGATTCAATGTTACATTCCTATGTATGTACGTGGCAAATTATTTAGTTTAGATAAACATTAAGTGATAAATACCTCTTGTCTAGAGTTTATTGTTAAAAATAAAGAGATATTCATATTTATATAATTGTGTTTACATTAACGCTTCATGTTATGTGTCTATATTATAAAAAATCAAAACAATATCACTGTTACTGCAATGAAAAAGTCTTTTTAATGAACTTTCCCAAGCACACAATGATTTCGTAAATAATAGGCGTCCATTAGACGCTCATGCAACCGTCAATCATCACCAAAAGTCATGATTGACGGATATTCGTTGGTGATTGATGAAATAATATCGATATCAAAATCTCATCATAGTCATCATGCAACCGTCAATCACCGCATTAGATAATAGGTTATTCGTCAATCACCGTTTTGATTGTGGCCAAACTGACAGCAAAACCTACCGTGTAATGGGCGTCTTACCAGAATAAAAATGATAATAAATTCAAAAAAATAAATAAATATATAGTGACACCTGTAGATATCAGCAAAAAGTTTTTACAAAGTACTACTAGCGACATCTGTTGGTAATTTGTAAAATCACTGTGTGTCTTGCTACCAGTTAATTTAGTAGCTACTCGATGTTGTATGAGAATGCTAGATGTCGCTACATACCTTAAAAAAAGCACAATTTATTGAACAAGCACTGACGATATTTAATGTTTAATCAAATAGATAAGAGTCCATATATAAAATAAAAGAAGTGAAATACGGTAGTTTTACTGTTTTTATTTAATAATAAAATTGAGTATAGTATAATAATAATAATTGAGTATAAAAGACGTAGGTTAAAATCAGTAATGTCAAATAACAATAAAAATATTAACAACTTTCATCTCTTTATTCTATAATGCAATGACTTTAAAAAAATAAAATTGTAACTATAGAAATTATAATTATATTCATGAAGAATAAAAACGATGTGCTAAAAAATAAATTGAAATTAACAACACTTTTCTCATTTTTAATAACATCCCGTATGGTCTAGTGGCTAGGATACCTGGCTTTCACCCAGGAGGCTCGGGTTCGATTCCCGGTACGGGAAGACCAGTTTTTTGGATAGATCTAAGAAAAGCAAGTAGCTATATTTATTTTTATATTATTGTATATTTCTTTCGTACTTTACCTTGCAGGAATATATTTTTTTTAACATTTTCAATTCATTCACATGTAGTCGTCACTCAACCTAGAGAGCAGTGTCAATAAAGGTAGCATGGGTAAATAAAAGCAACAAGGACCATTTTAACTTGATCCTTTAAGCGAGCCATTTTCTTCCATTACATCTGGTTTAATAGCACACTAGAATCATAAGAGAGGTCATTGTAAAATGGAGACCACATCTAGGGTGTATTGTGTATTCGGATGGATGCCCATTCGTTTTTTCAACATGGCTGCTCTAAGTATTTATAGATGCGGTGTATTTAAATGGGCGCAGATTTCCAAGGTGTTATACTACAATATTGGATATTGGATAGATTAGATTATATAAACTGAAAAACTACTGAACGATTTTTAATGGGGTTTCACCAATAGACAGAGTGGTTAATGAGGAAGGTTTAGGTGTGTAATTTGCTAACGTTTTGTGTAAATTAGTTGAAATATGATGATGATTGTTTATGATAACTCTACTACCCAAGCCGGGGCGGGTTGCTAGTAAGGTATTAATATATTCTGAATACGTCATAAATAGATATTGGGGCATGATACTATGGAATGTATGAGTAGTAACCCAGAAAGCCAGGTGTGGACTGATAATCTTGTATTTCTATTAACTATCTACACCGTTAGAAAAAAAAATGTAATTAGAGATCGCTTGATGGTCGAATTTCGGTCATTTTCATTCACTTTTTTTTCTTTTTTATTGTGCCTTTGCCAGGCGTTTATCTTCCAACTTCACGTGATGGAATGTGACGATGAAGACGAAGGTGATACACGCTTATCAAAGAGAAACCTATTCATATATATATATATATATTCTACACTTGAACGCTCCAGGATTATAATTGACTTAAAAAATCGACGCAGGCAGCTAATCCCACAAAATGTTTTGTTTTATATCGTTGACCAACATAACTTGAATTGTCATTGTTGTAAACTTTTCGTATCACGTTAGGTCAACATAATATATATTATACTCGACCCCTGAAGGTTTTTGGAGCCATTTTCGAATCCTACTAATGTTATAAACGTGAAAGTTTGTGTAGATGTATGGATAATTAGGTATTTATACGGGAATTAACGCGATCACGAATAGGTATTACATACTCCTGAATTGGCTGACGTTAAGACCAGTTTGCACTGGCCTGTGACCACGGACATACATACATAATCCCACTGGACTGGATAGATGTTTGTTACAGTTTCACGCAAAAACCACTCAACCGTTTGCGATGAAACTTGGTATGTAGATAGCTGGAGACCTGGATTAACATATAGGCTTCTTTTTATCCTGATATTCCCACGGAATCGGAACTTACGCGGGTGAAACCGCGGGAGGGGCAGCTAGTCAAGTATATAATGGAAAGCGAAAGTTTAAAAGTTAGGATGTATGGATGTTTTTTGCTCTTTCACGCAAAAACTCCTGAACTGATTGCGATGAAACTTGGTCAGTAGATAGCTTGAGACCTGGATTAACACATAGGCTACTTACTATCCCGATATATATATCCTCATCGGGACTTTTATTAATTTCTTTTTCTGTATTCAAATTTTAAATAAGTTCCGTAATTATTTTTATCAAGATATTAACATTAAAGAGATTTTTCGTAAGTATGTATGATATCTTTTATCTAAAGTGTGGCTCTTTTAGCTAAGTGGTAACTGAGTAGGTCAGCACATTACAAGGATCCTGAATCAGCTGTATAATCGATTGAGGTATTTTTTATACTGTGACCACATCAACATACAAACGACGCCGTAACAGGAATCCTTATCCCACGGCCCGCCAGGCCTAATAACCTGCTTGGTCAGAGGATCCTCCCTTTGTGTTGGAGGGAAACGACTACCGTTCCTCCACAATATCAATTAGACAAGCCGTTACCTGGTTAAATTAATATGATGGTACGGGCTAAGGATGATCTTCAATGGGATGGAGATGCTTTTCAAGTCACTCAGGCCTGTTTGGGCAGAAAATTACAATATTATGTATAACACAGAAAATTATGTGTACAGTTGCTGCAATTTTTGTTCTATTTTGTGAAACTGAATAGAATCTGACTTTATCTCACTACTATTATAAACATTTTGGATGGCCATCTATCCAAACTTTTGTATCCATATGTTTGTTACTCAATCACGCCAAAACGGCTGAATGGATCTGGATGATATTTGGCACAGAGATAGATTATAATCCCGAATAGAAGATAGGCTATATTTTATCCCGAAAAAATCTTTGGTTCTCACATCAAAATACCAAGCCAGCAGACTCCTGAACACTTGTAACTCTTTCTGTTAAAATTATACTTTAATTGAACACCGGCAACTGTTGTTGGAGTAAATCCGCTACAATTAAACATCTACAGCATATTCTATAGTCGTGTTCGTGATTTATTTAAAGGATTAAAATCAGAAACTCATGTCAGAATATAACGAGTGTGCGTCTCATAAATCATAAAGGTCAGATATGAATAATTTTACAGGTGGACCACTAAAAGCTGTGACAAAATTATAATTTTATTACCTTTAAAGGTCGCCTTACCCTCATTATCTATGTCTATATGTAAGTTGTTGTTTTCCATTCGCTATTTTTATTTATTTCTTACGTATATGATGTCTTCTACAGACCGACTGCCAACCTGATATGTGTTACTTCTTAGTAGAATATTAGCTGAAATTACTAAAGTTATCCCTAAAAAAATTTCATTAACATTTCATTTTAGTTCATTCTAGTCATTAGTAGTAGTAGCACAGATAAGATAATAGTTACTTCGTAAGTAGCAGTGTAGTGCACGGATGGCGCAATAGTTAAAGTGGTCTACTACGCCGCGCCGAGTTTTGGAGATTCGATTCGCACAGGGAACAATGAATTTATAATCAACAAATACTTGTCCCGGGTCTGGGTGCTTTTAGTGTGTGATGTTTGAATGTTTGTAAAGCCCCCTCGACACAGCAATTAGTAAGGCGAGAGTTGTCTTTTAAAAAAATAATGTCTCAGTCGCCAGGTTACACTTGCATTCAACTAATGTAAACGAACGACCTGGATTCATATCTATATCACATCAATTCATATAAATACTATATTACACTTACATACATTTAGATAGATATCACTGAAACAATTAAATGAAACCGAAGCCCAATGCCAATTGAACAATGAGTCGATAATGCTGAAGAATCTTAAAAAATACGCGACATTATTTTCACAAAGAAACTCCATAAAACATGATGCTCAGCATTATCAGCTTGCTTTGAAAAAAATCCGTTTCAAATGTCCTTCCAGTGTTTACGTAAACTATAGTGTTCTAAGTATATACATAGAATAAACCGTCGGGCTAACTTCCAGAACAGTGGACAGATCGAGGGTGGCTTGTGTGGGATAGGGTGGTTTTCCGAAACAACTGGCATGGAACAACCCTCCGCTTATAGACTCGTATTTACATAATCTGATGAGACGCAACACGTACATATAACCAACTGTTAAGCCCGTTCCGCCTCAGTTTTGCTAAATAAAGTTTATATACTACACACCATTTTATAGTTTTATTAATTTTGCATGCTTTTTCTGTTCAATAATCAATACTAATTAAGGTTGTCTGGAAGACATCGCTTTTAGAGATAAGACAATCAACTGTTCCTAATTATCTTTAATTAATGTCTAAAATGTGGTGTGCGATACATAACGTTCTATCTATCTACCTTCTAGAATCTTGTAGTTATGTACACTGTAAAAGCTAATATGAATAATATGATTCTTTCCTTTGGTAGACGGTACACTGGATTCTACCAATGCTCCATTTTTTGAGCAGCACTTTACGTGTAACCACGTATCAAAGAGTTAAGAGGAGAAGGGCGAAATGGATGACAAATGTTTTGGATTTTTCAGAATGGTTTACACGGTTTGGCATAGATTTTGTGTCACTATAATAACGAGAAATTTTCTTTTTATGTTTTTGGCACAAAAGAGTTATAAAACAGGTCGCACAAAAGTTGCTGCATCGGTTTTTGACTTAATAGATCTAAAAAGGTCAGTGAGATATGATATACATGACTATGAAATTTCATAAAAAAATTAAACAAAAAAGTGTCATTTCTAGTTAATCTATTGCAAAAAAAAACACTGAAATAGATAGAGAAAACAATTCACAAATTTTGACTAATAGCGATGTCGAAATAGAAATACAAAGCAATATTCCAGAAACTCAAATTTTTTTTAAACACAATATGTCGATACAAAAAAGAAAGATAAAGTAAACGTAGTCGCGTTAAAACTAATTGTGTAATTTTGAGAACAAATGAAGTATCTATATTGGAGTTGACTTCCTGGAAAGGTACAAATAGGACCTCAAGTGTGGAAATGACGTTAAGGGGAAACAGGACAAACATAAAAATACATTTATTAAGAATTAAAAGAAATTAAAAACAATAACACAGCAATATTTTAGTCAGAATAGTGTTATGAAAAATATGTATAAGCTCCTTTAAATTAAATATCTAGCATTGATAATAATAATAACTCCACACATCTGACACACGCGGCCGTCTGACCCCAAACTGGGCAGAGCCTTTACTATGGTAACCAGACTGCTGATAAACATACCTATTTATTTCTAAATACATACATATTATAGATAATATTATACCCAGACACAGAACAAATGATCATGCTCATCACACAATTATTTGTCCTGGGTGGGAATTGAAACCACGACCTCTGGCTTATTACCACTAGACCAACAGGCCAGTCATGATGCTAGTATCATTTCCAAAATAATCGCACTGTGTGGATAAATGGCTTTAATTTGGTATGCTGCGAAAGTTTAACAAGTGGTTAACCTGAGATGTGACCTGTCCCTACATTGACAATCACTAATGCTAATCTTGCAGCATTTAAACATCTTTGTTGACTAAATATCTACTATCCTCAAGACCGCTACATAATTAATACACTGAGAGAGGACAAACAAGACTCGACACTGGAAGTTCTAGCACATTAACATAATCAATACTGGAAATTCTCCACGTTACTTGAAATAAAGGTGAAAATATATTAGGGATCCTTTGTATTCTGTATTTTAGTGAATTAACATTTTAATTGTTGTTTGAGGGTAAAATATGCAGAGAGGTCTGTTGTACGTGTACGGTCAGTTTGTATATTAGTTGTCTAATAGGATTCATAATAATATATTATTTTATAATAAAAGAAGGCCATATCTTAATTTTTGAAAATAGAATAACTGAATAAAACGATGGAATAAAAGATTCTGTTGGGCTAAGTTCCGTAACTCAGCCTGGATACTTGCTAAAATTAGGCATATACATACGAACATACATAGGTATATTACCTCGGTGCATAAGTGCAGGAGCCATATGGCTCGCAGATCTTATAAAATCTGTACATAAATATACATAAAAATCTTTTTAACAAAAAATTAAACCGCCGAAAAGAACTAAAAAGCAAAAAATAAATAAACCTTAAGTGTTAAGTATTGAGCTTATTTCCATAAACTATCAAATTTTATATAAAGTTATTTTGAGTCGGCGCCAAACAACAAACTGATTAATTATCAGAATTTTATATGTACCTACATAGAAATGGACATGGTTCTACGGAGGTAATTAATCATTTTATTATTTGGCGCCGACTCAAAATAAGTTTATATAAAATTTGATAGTTTATGGAAATAAGCTTCCTTCCTTGACATGGGATCACTCTTGAGGTATACCCTATCTAACAAAAAATAAATAATCAAAATCATAAATAACGGAATAAGGGCTGAAAAAAAAAAAAATTCGGTCGAATTGAGAACCTCCTTTTTTTACGTCGGTTAAAAACTGCATCATAAGCAGTATAAGTCAAGGTGGGGGGTGGGTGTCTTTATCTTTAGTGAATAGAGTTTTATTTCGCGTAGCACTGAAGACTTTTAAAGACAACATTCATAAGGTGTCTTTCAGTGGATGTAGAGAAGTCTTAGGCTTTTCAGTCTGCCTTTGGGTTAGGTTTTCTTCACTATGCAGCTAAAATACACACTTTTCATAGGTACTATTTAGAGAAGGTTTAATAAAAGTGTGAATGAAAATAAAAAACGCCTCTTCACAGTAAGTATAATTCGTGTGTATTGTTGTGATGAGACCTCTCGCGCCGCTTGCCTCCTCCTTCTATTGGAATGATAACTCTTTGAAAAGGCACGGAGGTCTTAGCTGGTGGCACCAAACTCGAATTTAGAACATGTTCGAAATAGTTTTAGAAGATTAAAAATAGAAGAGAAGACAATTGTTCTAGAAGACGAGGACTCTCATAAACTAAGGACTCTTGTGGCAGACTCGCTGCGACGTGCACGGTGTGTCCAAGAAGCAGTGATTTATTGAAAGAGTGTTGGAATATATAATTATTGTATTAACAGTTTCAACTGATTAAAGCAATCAGTTGCGTTTGCTTGTGATTTTAATTCTTCTCCCTCAATAGCGACCCAGAGATCTCGGCTACCGCAGTCCCCGATCATAGCAGTATGTATGTAATTTGACATTTCTTGATATCTCTAAGGTCAGAAAACATTTATTTACTAGACGTTTTCTGGAAATCGATTAGATCGATCACGTTAATTCTCGTTGTGATACATTAGTATACCCGTTGGATACCCATACCGTCGTATATCTTTGAACTGCCTGAGGTTTCGACCAGGTTACACTGACCGTCACAGGTTGAAGCAGCGCGCAAATTTCCGTTAATGTAATCGTTTCACATGTATGGTGAAAGTTTAATTACAATATAAATAAATTGAATACATATATCGATTTTATACGGTTTGATCGTACTTATTGCTTTTCGCTATTTCATTTTACACACTTGGCTCAAGGCCTATTACTGCTATGATATTGTATAAGGCAAGCAAGAATTCGAGGGCTTAATAATATTACGAGTATATAGATAGCATTGGGTTTGGTGTTTGTTATTAAAAAAAACGCAAAATTGACAATATAGTCTACAAGACAATTCTTTTTATAAAGCTTAAAAGTGACTTATGATTTCCATGATTTCCAGCACTACGTGCCAAATTAAGCACCTGTAGTATCAGTAAATTGAAAAAAAAAATCACTACATATAACAGGTATGGCAGAATTATAAAAAATCAGGGCACACGACTAGAGTAAAACTTCTATCGTACAGACTACGATGGTTAATCAGCCTACTATTTTTTTTTTGTTTACTAGTAAGTTAGATTACAAGAGCTTAACGAGAAAGCTTAGGGTACTCGTATATCCTTGAAAGAATATTTCTAATCCTCTCAACATCTATCAATCATTGAGGGCCTTACCCCACCGACAGAGGCGTACACAGTAAAAAGAATTTGAAAAATAACTTATACATTTTTTAATCTTAAATACGAGACTTATAATAAACTAAAAAAAACTAATAAAGTAAATATTGCCCAATAATGTCCTTTTCATTAATCACAGGCACACAATATTTATTTGTGATTATGTTTAGAAAACACATCAAATCGTGATGTTGATGACAATGTTGGTAGTGACAACGAAAACTATTGGCCACAAAGCAAGTGCCTTAGAAGTACCTCTTCAAAAATAAAGAATAGAGGGCCTCTTAAAATTCATTTGTTTTACATGTCAATGATATAACAAATATTAACTATTACCGAGATTTATTCGTTCACTTGTTAATGCGGATTCGTGATTTATTCTTTAAATAACAAACTGTTTAGATTCATTATGTGTATAAATGTAAACAGTATATTATTTATATAGATATGAGGCCACAAAAAAAGTAACGAAACTGTTTGACTGAAATTCCGTAAACTCGTATATACGTAGTGTAGGGATTTAACAATCCGTTTTAGAATATTGGACTTCTACGTTTGGTACGGATACAGGCATAGAAGTAGGTGTAGTTGGCATAGCATTTTGTTGGGCTGTGGCTTGTGCACGTGCTACTTCTAAACCAATCTGTGCCCTTCTTCCTAAGTCTTGGTCAATAAGATAAAGCAGGTTTAGAGCCTTCTGAATTACCGGGGGTGTAACTGGTACGAGTGACATTGCAAGATTTTCAATAAATCGCTGCCTATGAGCTTCATTCTCTAGCACATGATTGTAGAAATATGAAAGAATATGAAAATCAAAAGCATTACTCTCCAATGTTACCAACTTCTTCCTTGGTTTCTTTTCATCAACAAATGGCATTGGACCATTGAAAGAGTTCGGATAATATTTTGGTGTATCTCGCCCATTTAACCTAACCGGTGGTTTGCCATCACGGTTGTAAGTTTTCTCATAAAGTGGCATATTAATGAATATTTTATTATGGTTTCTACCCAAACGATAATTTTGAGTATCCCTGTAAGCAGTACGCCTGCCTCTGAACAACCAGTCGATTGGGCCAGGAATACCAGGTACTAAGTGAGCTGGATTGAAAGCGCCTTGTTCTACATCTCTAAATTGATTTTCTACATTTTCGTTTAATACCAAACGCCCGATTTGAACTGTAAAGAATGTTCCGTTCTTCCAAAGCCTAGTCACGTCAAAAGGGTCAAAATCTACCTTTGCTATATCATGTTTTGTCATAACATCCATTTCTAGACACCATGAGGGGAAGTTTTTTAGCTCAATATTATTGTAAAGATCTCTAGTATAGTAGTCTGGATCTTGGCCTGAGATTACCGTAGCTTGGGCTGTTGTTAAAGCCGTAAATCCTTGCTCAGTTCTGAAATTAAATCTCACGTAATGAGTTTCTCCCTGTTTGTTTGCTAGTTCATAAGTGTGAATGGGAAACGCATCCATCCGTCTATAACCATTTGGAATCCCATAATCAGCTAACAACCAGAAAAAGGTATGTAACAGTATAGGTCTTAGTGTCATAAAATCCCAAGGGGCGGTAAATTCGAATAAATTCGTTTTAGGATTTCTTTTAAAAGCATGCACAAATTGGGGGAACAGAATAGGGTCTCTATATAAATAGACGGGGGTTTGAAGACATGTAAAATCTAAATTTCCCTCTTTAGTGTACATTTTAATTGCCATGCCTTTTAACTCCCTACCGAGATCTGAACCACCAAGATTTTGTATTGCAGTTGAAAATCTAACTACAAGTGGTGTTCGCTTTCCTATTCCGTTAAAAACATCTGCATATGTATATTTAGAAACGTCGTTAGTAACTTCAAAGTAACCGAATGCACCAGTACCCTTGGCGTGCACAACTCGTTCCGGTATCCTTTCTCCATCAAATATCAACAAAGTATCAAGCAAGAGCTGGTTGTTGAATTGGTCGGAGTTGATCGTAAATATCTCTCTTATTTCTGCTGGTTCCCCAGACACTTTGGTCCATACTCCTATAGGTTTCTGCAAATCACAAAATCATATTTTAATTCAATTTCTAGATTAGAGATAATTTCCTAATTAGAGATTTTAAATTTTAACTCAGAGATTCTATATTAGTATTTATAAAACTTTGTGTTTAATTCTGTGTTAGTTCATGTTAAATTTTACTACTCAAAACTGCAAAGAAAGCAAAAGAAGACATGAAGTAAAGAAATCTTTGTAACTCGTAGGTCTTCGACAAAGTAATAACAAAACTGATAACGAAATATTACATACCGGATGTTCAAGTTTAAAATCCAACAGCTGCCTGTCCGCGGGTTGGTAATTTGTAACATTTTCGTACGCAATAATACCTTTGCCATCATGAATGATAGAAAAAACTAAACAAGTGATGACTAATTTCATGTTGTATAACAAGTGTTGTAGGTTTTCGTTGTAACATTGCATATATACCCTTTAAGAAACTAATGATCGTTATTTCCGTTGCGCAAGATGTAATTGGCGAGTAAATGGTATAATAAGTAGTAATACTAAATTCCGGTTGTTTCAACAAGTTTAAGAAATACCTTATGATAACCAAGTATGTACCGTGTAGGAGAGTTTTAATTTTTGGTTTTTAATTAACCATCTATCGCAATATTGACCCAACAGTTGCTACATGACTATGGTATGTTAAGTAGTGCTCTGCTGAAAGCAAAAGGCTTTTGGCTCACAATTTTCCTTTCATTACCCTCAAATGAAACAAACTCGGGTCATTAACGCGTTATGCATTGTGTGCGACTAATTAATTAATTTGCACGAATACACTCTACAACTTCGTCACCGTGACGTAGTGAAACGCCTGTGCACACATTTACAGTAAAATTTTCTGTGACTGTTAAAGTTATTAGCACAATTAGTACCGTCATTTTTCAACGACAAAATCTGCATCTATCTTGTAGTTCATTAGGAGAATCCCAAAAATATTGTCCTGAAACTTAATCAATCTTATTTTTAAATGTATACCTATGCAAGTTCTTAAATCATCGTCAAAATAACCACACTGGAATTTAACACCACTTATAAAAATCTTATAGGACCTTATGTACCACATAAATAATAAAAAAAATATTGTAATTGATCAGATTACGAATCTATTTTAGTAGTTATGATTATTATGGTTAATAAATTCATGTAAAGCCCGGTCGTTTATTACGCACAACAGTCGTCTAAATGAAGATCATGAGGACAACTTTTGACTGCACGTAGTGACCAATATCCAAGCGTTATATATTCGCAAAAGGTACTAAAAAAAATACTCTCCTAAATAAAATATTACAGATGAATTCTAAAACATTTTAAAAGTGTTGGTAGTTTTCACAATGTACTACAAATTATCACATTTAATTCGATTTTTTTAATTTGACGTTCACATTGACAATATCATAAAAAAAAGCATACCGGGCCCTTGAATTCATACTAATATTCTCTGGTGATTTTCCCTTTAGGCGCATAAAATTAGCTAAACCTGGACATAATTCGATAACCCATTGTTTTTTTTATTTTATCGGATATTGATGTTAAGTATCAAATATTAATTAGATATATAATGTAAAAATTCGGGGTGGTAACCGTTGCTGCTAAAAATCGGGAGATTGCGTACACTACCAACTTTTTTCTAAAAGCAAAATAGGTAACCGAATACCTTGTTAGTATAATTTTGAGGTGCATTCAAATGCTATCACCTAATAGTAAAATTAAACTGAAACCAAAATCGCATGTATGTTTTTTTTTACATTATCAATCTGATCTCAATATCTAGATAAGCAAAAATAGTAACTATGATGGTTGTATCTTATTAAGCTCTATTACATCTTTTTAGACATTTAAGACAAAAATTAAACATTTATTTCTTACGTTTTAAGAATAATGTGTTTCTCAGTAGTTAAAAATCATAACTGTGAAATTTTTGTTTAATAATAGGTTTTTGTGTACTACAATTTTCTTTTCATCAAAATTAAACACGTTAGTGTCACGCTTATGAAATTGCAAAATTTTATTGAAAATACGCGCAAGTAAGTAGTGGCGCGGGATGCATGCGGCGGGTGCGGGGTGGGGAAAGAGCGCGACGCCACGCGGAGATAGCGGCATGTCATAAGTAGTCATAACGTTTATTTCAATTGCGTGTTTTGTACCGACTGCATAGAGTAGGTATTAGAAAAACAATCTGAAGATGGAATTTCCTAATTGTAGGATATGTAATTGTGCGTTGTCTGGTACTTATGTGCAACTTTTGCTTTATGTATTAGTTTTTACGGACACTTGTGTAAAGATAAATAATGAGTTTTATTTGCTGTCATACCAAAAATTAGATATTTCCAAAAACTCAGAAACATTCGCGCACACGGCAGCGACGTCTGTATCCTCGTGAAAATCAACCCCCTTGTTTTTAATACCTACAGTAGTTACTATACCCGCGACTTCGTCTGCGTAGAATTTGTAATATTTTTTTCCTTCAATCTATTCCATCTTTTGAGGAGAAGTAAGGTACTCGTAAGTTACTTTTGGTCTAGTGGTTAGTGATTACTTAGCCAGAGGTCGTGGGTTCGATTCCCACAAAGTACAAATAATTGTATTCCAAATGTACACCTACCTTCAGTTTCCCTTGCTTTCAGGGGAATTGTTAGTACTCTTTTCAACTGGAAAGGCAAATCGGTCGGATTTTTGGATTACAGGGAATTAATCCACTTTTTCCCTTTGCTGTTCCTTTCATATTTATTTCTCGAAACGATCACCTTCAACATGAGACATGCTTTGGTCGTTGGTCTGTCCCACAATTTCATTCCTTAAATTTTTTTTTCGTTAAACTTGACAAATGATACGTCTCCCATATAAACTTTGGTTCCCTATTTTGTCGCCTTCAATGCTTATTATACATAAAGTAGCCTCCATATGGCCTTTTTCAACGCTTTGCTTATTATGGAGGAACGGGTGTTATGTCCCTCCAACTCAAAGGGAGGATCCTCCGACCAGGCGAGGTGATCACGGCTGGCGGGCCGAGGCCCAACGGTTGATGTTGGGAAGTTGTATGTATACTAATCGGCGCGAGAACTCTCATAGCGCGATGCAGGATTAGTAGGTTGTAGATGATGATGGAGTATGTTTCTTTTTGCTGTATGTGGAAGTCGCCACATTTATCTCTATAAATACCTTAATTCATCCAAATAACTTGATTCGCGTTTATAATATTACTAAGGATTAGTAAGGATTTATGCTTGTTGTCACCTAACATAACATATTTTTATTGAAATTATGGTTAATTGTACAGAAAATTGAAATCTTATAAATAGGTTTAAAAAAATCATATCTCATCCTCAACAATTTAATTAAATCTCCGCCCTAGTCGAACCGTGGTACCAAAAAGTTCGAAAATCATTGACTACTATATATTTACTAGCTGTGCCCGCGACTTCATTCGCGTTTATGTCGCACCTCTTCCTGAAAGGGAGGAATCCTAAAAGCAGTATTTTTATAATGTACTAGCTGCGCCCCTTGGTTTCAACCGCGTAAGTCCCTCGTTAAGTTTTCTTAAATATTCTAATTTGCCGCGCCATGTTCTTAATTTTTTAAAAAGTAGAAGTAAAGTAAAGTTCAGTAAAAGTAAAGTTCATAAGAACCTTCTCCTGACAAAAACAAACACAAAAAAAAGAATTAGCGAAATCAGTCCAGCCGCTCATGCCTGATGCCGTGACCAAGGGAAACAGGGATTCATTTTTATATACATATATAGATAGATTACAGAATTACCTACTCGCCCAAGCGTTCGTTGGAGAGTTGGTACACAAAGAAATTACGACCTTATTTAGCGAGAGAAAACTTTTATATTTGAACGTATTTAAGAAAAAATGTAAATTAATGAATAAACGTGGACATTTGTTGTTTAATTTGTTTCTTAAAGTACTAATAATATATTGAAGGCATAAATTAAACACTTTTTAAGTAGTTATGTATTTTGGCTTTCCAAGAATTACAAATTTTTGTGATTTTACCAATCCGCAAAAAGAGAATCTGTTTAATTTTTAATAGTATAATATCACACACAATATACTATTCAGAATAAATTGTTGAATCACAGTTATCTATAATTTCTGAAAAGATAAGCTAAAACATCTATAACTAACTGAACCTTCTTTATTAATGATAGTCTCGAATGATTAAATAGTTTAATTTTGATTTCTGTTACTGGAATGCAACCATCATATTATAACAGAGGTACTTTTACAAAGTTATTTATTTTGCTGTAATTATGAAATCGAAATGTGTTGAAAATTCAGCTTTTCAGTTTTCCTATGTTGATGCGGTGCTTTAAAATGTTTAATTCTTTTTATTTTAACCATGTCTAATAATACTTTATGTCCTAGAAAAAGAAAATTACAGTTATCGAATTATGTCCAGGTTTAGCTAATTTTATGCGCCTACTTGCCACTTGGGAGTACGCCGCGCAAGTGTGGAATCCCAATTATAAATATATGCACAGGCAGAATGAGAAACTTTTTAGGAGACTTTTTACAGTTCAAAATACGGAAATAAACATCCGGATATATTTTGGAGTGTAAGAAATTTCATAAACTACTGTTATATGAACGTAGACATATCGCACATCCAGAGAATATATCCTTATTATATGCAGAGATGCTAGGATCCTTAGTCTGACTTACCATGTGTAAGAACAACTCCTAGACAAAATAGCTTCATGATTGTAGAAAATTCAATGAGTTAACGGAATAAATAAACATGGATTTGTTAGTTACCTGTTTTTTCTCCATAAAAAAATGTCACTACAAAATACTGACTTCTTTACGCGAAATTAATTACTGGCCTAAATTGGTTGTTGCTTATCAACTATTCAAAATAAACTGACCAAATATTGTTAATTAAATAGCTAACAGTGAAATATTTTATTTAACCTTCGTGTTTATCGTTTGTATATTTTAGAGTCTAGCTATAAGTTTTTAAAATAAAAATATATAGAAATTGCAATTAAGTCAATTTAAGTGAAATGAACTGTTGTCTACAAAAATTGAGTTGGAGTTCACACATGCCTCTTATTGTTTATATGTTAATTAATAGTAAATGTGTATAATACCTAAAATCGACAGGAAATGTGTGAAGTTGGAAAAGCATTGTATACAATTTCTTGATTTCATACATTTCCTGTAACATATACAGAATGTATCTGACACGGAACACTTACTTCCTTACTTAAATCGCTGAAAGAGCATTATGATTCTATGAAGTTACAATAATATAAATCAAATCAAATCAAATCAAAATCATTTATTTCAATTAAACCATTATGGGTATTTTTAAATTGTCAGGAGTGGTAATCAGTCAGACTAAGTCAGTCGTGAAGTTGCCTGTTCCAATTCGTAAATCCAGTGGAGGAGAACAAGCAAGAAAGGACACTCTTTTTCAACATCTTTTTTACAAATCTTTGGTTACATTGCTTATATGAGCAAGTTAAATGTGAGGACAATGTAACGTATTGTTCTAAACTATAAACAGTCGCCCAAGTAATAGTAATATAAATGAAAGAAAGAAAGAAAAATATTTTATTTGTATCTTCAGTTATAACAATAGAAATCATATGCCTTAAGACTAGGTTGGTACTGAAGACCAAATAGGGTACCTGCGTCAGCTAGTGTCGCAGATCGCTCTGCAACGCTGGTATTCTCGCATAAATAGTATGGTATATATATTTAAAAAAAAACTTCAAAAGTAATGACCGTTTGAATTTCCAGGTATTACGGTGCAGTGTGTAAGGTTAAAGATTTTAATTCAAACTTTTTTTATTTTGATCTTATTTAATCGTTAATGAGAAAATCCATAAAAACGAAGTTCAAAAATTATGCATGTTACTTTTTATAGATTTTCTAAATAACGGAGTGAATATTTCTATAGTAAAATAAAAAATACAAATAGATACTATTTGTATTCACGCAATGTGCTTCCTCTATCACTTTCAAACTATCCATTAATGATAATCACTCACAACATTGCTATCTAATTGCTGTAGTTTCCGAAATACAGATATTATCAATGTAAGTTGAGCTTAATCAATATGGCTTAGGTTCGGCCATAAATAAGGTGCAGCTTTTTGGTTATAGGTACGTCTTATCCTTTTTGTTTCTTATAAAGATTTTTTTAATTTTTTATTTAAATCTGGTTATCTCATCATCAGTATCGGATTTTAATCAAAATCGGTTACTAAATGACGGTTTATAGTTCTGAGGTAACATAATTTTTTCATTTCAGCCGGTTAACGCCTACTGCATATTCTGAGGTAACAAATACCAAAAAAAAACAATCAAATTAAGAACATCCTCCTTTTTGAAGACGGTTGAAAATAGTGAGGTGTGGCACTGTAACGACGCATCGAGATGCAGCCATAAATAATACAGACAAATAACCTAAAATTTCAAAGACAAACTAGATTTTGCTGTAGTTTATAATGACAGTGGCATAGACATGAACTTGACTACTGCCAATTAATGTAAGTTCATTACTGTTTTTTATGTGGATCAAAGATTTTCTTATTTCATGACGTATAACGTGGTTGGGTGGTCTACGCGAACGAAGTCGCGAGCACAGCTAATAATAAAATAAAATGCAATACCATAAACATACGTTCAATCTGGTAGCTGACCAACACGATTTTTGAAGTGAAACTTCTTTATCGACGTATGGGAGAAATTTTTGTAGCAATCGTCACGTTTTTCGGTTACGCGCCATGTTGCTTTTTTTATCAAAGTTTAGTATAGTGACGTAAAGAATAAAATGTAATATATTATAATAATAACAACAATATATTAGTTTTGAAGTTTGGTTTGAAATAAGAATAATAATATATTAATTTGAAAGTGATAAAATAAAAAGACTTATTCAAATTTAAGTGAATTTACAAGAAAAGTGAGAGTGATTATATATTTCGTTTTATAATTTCTTAAGGCTTAAGCCTTATCTACCTCATTTTCGTGAAGTTGCAAATAGTAGAAAAATGATTTGTCGTAAAGAAGTTTCACTTCTTACCTGTGTACTCTGGTACACACACACATTTTTTTTTAATGGTGTTCTATTGTTTTAATACTTAGACATTTAGCTGGGGGATCGCATGTATGCCAAATTGCATTTTTTGGTAAATACATTATAGTACAATTCTAATTACAAAGGTCCTTCTCTATTATTCTCGATTATTCAATAGTGTTGAAAAATTCTTGTATAAAGTTGGAGAGGTATTGCGTCATGGTCTTCTTTTAAACTAATTAACATTAATTTATTTTGTTAATAATCGATTATCTGAGCAGTTCTCCACTTAAAACGAAAATTTTATCTGTGGCGTGATGCTGAAGTTCATACTTCAACGTGTGGAGGCTTGACGGTGACCCTGACTGGCCCTTCGAATTTCAGTTACAACAGTAAAATAATAACTTACAGCTGTCAGCGTACCGTTAGAATAAATTCTCCACCTCCCCAGAGTATGCAACCATTTATTTCTCTCCGTCCTGATAAACACAGATGAAGTGTCTACGCTTCAAGCAGGTGTGGAAGTAGCCTTTGGCGATTTCTATCCGGTTCATCGCGTGTTAAATTTAACCTCAGCCACAAAATCTACGTTTAGAAAAGAATAGCTCATCCGCACCTCAATCGGTAAATCACCGACGGGCAATAACCTCTACCGTCGCACAATCACAGTTACCTTCATATTGCCGTCGCAGCCATCACGAGCTGTTTCATTTGTGGTCACAACATAAGTCCTTACTCGAGACAACGATATGTGCCAATTTGTGAATATCAGAGCATGCGCGGAATACAGACAGCTATTAAAATTGCCAATTTGAGATGACAGACCTCTGTCAACAGGCAGGTAGACCCAGAAATATTTAACTATTTTTTTTTTAGGTACACTTAATTGCCTTATTAATCTGTTCACGTGACTCGTGACGTCGCGGCGTTCCCCCGACACCGTACAATAGAAACAATTGACTGTCTTATTATCGCTAAATTGTCGTACTCGCCGACCAATTCCCGTTTTTTTGATGTTGTGTTGTTGTTGTGGCGACTTCCACATATAGCAACAAGAAATATCTACAACCTACTAATCGCGCTATGAGAGTTCTCGCGCCGATTAGTATATATACAACTTCCCAACATCAACCGTCGGGCCGCGGCCCGCCAGGCATGATCACCTCGCCTGGTCGGAGGATCCTCCCTTTGTGTTGGAGGAACATAACACGCGTTCCTCCACAGTGGTGACCCCGATGTGATCGGAAGCAGCCTTCATGGAGCAGATCACCAGCATCATCATCGCATACACTTCTACAGCAATGAGCGGTAATCAAGTCTCAACCAGTCAGCATCCTCGGTCTCAACAGGGATACCACACGCCTGCAGCGACCGCTCCAGCCTGGTTACCCCTACGGACTCATCAGCGTCTAGGCACAACACACTGCACCTACGGTCTACGTAAGAAGAGCATATCTCTCTCCCGTCTTCGCAGCAGCCAGCCACTACGCAGCAACCGCCCCGACTCACTGGGGACTTCACCGCAGCACCGCAGCACCGCACGCGGCCCCGACTCACTGGGACCAGCGGACTTCAGCCCCGACTCACTGGGACCTCCCTTTGTGTTGGAGGAACATAACACCCGTTCCTCCACATTGTTGATGTTGTTAAGTTTGAGTTGATTTTTTATTTCAGGGAACAAATAGCAGTCATACACAGCCAAATCTGGGCTGTAAGAAGGATGACACAGAAGTTTGACCGGTGTGGTACCAAGAAAGTACCTCGTTTTGAGCCCACGGAGTCCCGTATTTAGGCGCTTGCTGCTGACAGCAGGGAACACTTCTGGCAAGCATTTGGTAATATACCAATCGGCATTACTAACGCTTCTTTGATCCTTTAAAGGTATTGACACAATTTTTTTATTCTCTTATCTAGTATTTTTCAGTATCCTGTCATACTGAAAAAATACTAGCGATAAAATTCTTCTCTGCACTGTCGGTTGCTTCAATTTGGTAGGCCTTGGTTCATTATGAAAAAGCCAAACTGTTGGCTAGTATTAGTTCCTGGATCGTATTGATAAATCTAAGATGCGTCACCTGTCATAATGTCGTAAGAGTGACGAGACAAGCACCAAACTTAGCTATCGTATCAAGGCGTCATTCCACGTGAGCCTGGTTTTGAGCATCGGTGAGGTTGTGGACAAAACTGTATTCTCTTTATGTGAAGTTGCTCATATAAAATCTTGTAAATGTTTCCTAAACAATCTTCAATATGTAATCTCTTTATACGTAATTCACTAAGTCTCTTCAATAAAATTTTTGACTTCTGAGACGTTTTCTGCCGCAACATTAGTTAAGAGGCCACCACATCTTTCTTCATCGGCCAAAGTTTGCCGACCTACCTCGCTTAAATTCTCTGAATCGTAACATCGGTACCATCGGTACACAGCCTTAGAAGGGCTTTCGTCTATAAATGCATTGTGAAGTCTATTAAACGATTTGAAATCGTAAAATATCATTGGGTGAAAATGTTCTCGAGATAGATCTATTTTCCAGTGAGGTACGATACTTACAATTAGTTACATTTAGTTCATACTGAAATGTGCAGGAGAATTTATAGTTGCAACGTTTGTATATACTTTATCGTAAATGTCAAGTGTTAAAGACGTAAGACATCTTTTTGGCAAAACTTTCTGAATGGCATAATTATGTTGTACATTTTAAATTTCATATATTTAATTCTTCATTTCTACCACTTTCACTACATTAAGCAGACTTCAACTGGTTAGTTCAAGTTGGATATAAAAAAAGTGATTGGTAAACATTATATTGGAAGCAAATTAACTTTGTATCCATTTATGGTACTGTATGTTATTAATTTATTTGATAAAGGTACTCCAAACTCTTATTAAATATTACATTCAACAAGTAGAAGAATAAATTACATTGGTATTACATTACAGTGAATTTATCACTTACAAATAAGTACACATCACTTATATTAAAGCTTTGATTGAAATCATAGAAGTAAATCAACAAAAATATTAAAATTTCTACTTCTGTGATTTTTACGACATTTTACAATGTTAATAAAACAAATGATAATGTGATTATTTAATGTTTATAGTTCTACATTCTTAGGTACATATTGTACGGTATTGAGATTAGTAACGGGAGGTTCAGGAATAGCAGCTGCAGCCACTCGTTGAGCTATTACTTGGGCGCGTCCTGCCTCTAAACTGGTCTCTACCCGTTTACACAAATCCTCATCTATTAAACACAACAACTTAAATGCTCTCTGAACCACTGCTGGTGTAATTGGAACAAGAGTTGCAGCAACGTTATTAATAAATCGCTGTCTATGAGCTTCGTTATCTATCACATAGTTATAAAAGTACCAACTGGGTTCTAAGTCCACGGCATATCTTTCCAAAGTCTGCAACTTTTTCTTTGGTCTCTTTTCATCGACGTAAGGTATGGGACCATTAAAGGAATTAGGGTAATAGTTTGGTGCATCTTGGCCATTCAGCCTTGTAGGTGGTTTTCCATCACGGTTATAGTTCTTGGCATACAATGGCATATTTACTAAAATTTGGTTGTGATTCCTTCCTAAGCGATAATTTTGTGTGTCTTTGTAGAAATTGCGTCTACCTCTAAATAAAAAGTCCACTGGACCCGGAATACCGGGTACTAAATGCCCTGGATTGTATGCACTTTGTTCTATATCTCTAAAGTGGTTGTCAACATTTTGATTTAATACTAAGCGACCAATTTGTACTGTGATAAAAGTTCCATTTTTCCACAGTCTTGTAACATCAAAAGGATCAAAATCAATATTTTGAAAGTTTTCTTTGGTCATAACATCCATTTCTAAACGCCACCCTGGGAAATTCTTTTTCTCGATATTATTATACAAGTCTCTAGTGTAATAGTCGAGATCTCGCCCTTGGATGGCGGCAGCTTGTGTAGTTGTTAATGTCGAGACACCTTGTTCTGTCCTAAAATTAAATCGAACGTAATGTGTTTCTCCTTTTTTGTTTGCCAATTCAAAAGTATGGATCGGAAAGGCATCCATTTTTCTATAACCATCTGGAATACCATAGTCTGCTAGGGTCCAAAATAAAGCGTGTATTATTTCAGGTCTGAGTGTGACAGCGTCCCATAGAGCCGTTGGATCAAATAATAAAGTTTTCGGATTCCTTTTAAAAATATGTACTATAGTGTGAAAGAAAATTGGATCACGGTAGAGATATACTGGTGTTGATAAACAAGTTAGATCTAAGTTTCCTTGTTTAGTATAGAATTTAACCGCCATTCCCTTAAACTCATTGCCAACATCACTGCCTCCTAAATTATGTACTGAAGTCGAAAATCTTGTTACTACTGGTGTTTTCTTACCAATATCGTTGAAAACATCGGCGTATGTATACTTGGACACATCGTGGGTAACTTCAAAATAACCAAAAGCTCCCGTTCCTTTGGCGTGGACCACTCGCTCGGGTATTCTTTCTCCGTCAAAATGTAACATAGAATCGAGAAACAGTTGATTATTAAACTGATCAGAATTAATTGAGTGTATGTCTCGAATTTCTGTTGGCTCACCTGAGCTTTTGGTCCATAGTCCTATAGGAACCTGGAAAGGAAAAATATTATAGTGTAATATTAAGTAGGTACATATTTTTTTTTTATGCGACAGGCGGCAAACAAGCAGACAGGTCACCTTATGGTACAAGACTACAGCCGCCCATGGACACCTGGAAATCAAGAGTCACAACTAGAGATGGGTAATCACATGGGTTAAAACCCACGACTGCGTAAAAACCCGGGTGATTACCCATCTCCACTCACAACACAGCAATACCGGCAACGCACTTGGATTAGCGGCATTGCTTCACGTCAGTTTTCTGTCTGTGGGGCCGTGGTATAACTCCGTTCGAGCCGGCCCATACGTGCCGAAGCATGACATGCCGAAGCAAAAGTACTAAACACAATCAATGTTTTGATTTTTTTAATGCACAAATTTTATTTGTAAAAAAACAGACAGACTCGAATTTTTTTTGGCTAAACATGATGCTCCTGAACTACTACCACACTTTTTTGTAACGTTACATAATTAAATAATATTACATTTATTTTTTAATTGATTAAATTATTGGTGTAAATATTTCTTTACAAGTTTTGTTTCTATAATTCTTGCTTTTTCAGATTCGATTCGCACTGCAACAGGCTTATGTAATCAATGACAAGAACATTAAAACCTCGCCACCTCGGTTATATCTTTGATTTGTATATAATCAAACTGTAGGTACTCAACTTTCTTGAGCCTACTAAAGAAGCTATTCTTCATTGCACCCTCACATCCTCTAAGAGGAACTAAAATATATTTTGTAATAACACAAACGTACAAAACTCCAAAATGCATTGCAAATAAAATGGTAAAAGTGCAACTGTGTGTCTATGATGAAAATAAAAAAGTATTCCATCTTGGTAAATAAAACAAAAAACTGGCCTCGATCGAGGGCCTACTTATTACTCCTAGATTTTGATTTACAAAACCTACCTCTCAGTGGGAGGCCAGCCTTCAAGATCTTCTATCCGTGGGAGAGCCATGCTTCGGCACGTATGGGCCGGCTCGACTCCGCTCGATACCAGGGCCTCACAGAAAACCGGTAGTGAAGCAATGCTTGCATTGCATTTCGCCGCGTGAGTGAGGTTACCGGAGGCCCTAACCCTTCCCTCTCCCCTATTCGCGTCCTTCCCGTCTCCCACTCTTCTCTTACTCCCACCTTAAAGGGCGGCAACGCACTTGTGACTCTTTGAGTTACAGGTGCCCATGGGCGGTGGTAGTCATTTACCATCCGGTGACCCATCTGCTCGTTTGCCCCCTATACCATAAAAAAAAACTGTCTTCAAAATTATCCAACGGAGAAAAAGCAAAAAACATATACAAGGGATATGCTAACTGCTATCGGGCGACTGTATCTGGCTACCGTTCGAAGGTCATGGGCAAAAAATAAACAAAGCAAGATGACTAAAACCACCTTCATTCAAGGCTTGAGTCAAATGCTATACGAATCTATTACCGACGATTTAAGTTAAGTTTAATATCTGTTGTTTATTAATAAGTTTAGGGTACGATGAGGCTGTCGTACCTTTGTAAGGTAAAAGCCTCTAAATAAATGAGAATTAAAAAAAAAAAAAGCTGAGTCAGAAAATGTTTTTGTCAGTTTATATTGATAACTTATACAAAAACTGAAGCATGCTGCATTAGCTCAAGCTAAATGAGCTAGATGACAAAACAAAAATTCTGAATGGTATAAATGTTATTCCAACTATTAGTGATATTTAAAAGAAAGGAATAGCCAAACCCGTCTGGCCGTTTTCAATTTAAAGGTAAGCCTTTAAATTGAAAACGGCCAGAATATTAAAATGAAAAAAACGGCCATAAATATTAAAATGAAATGCCAATCCTTGGTAAGACCAAGGATTGGCATTTCATTTTAATATTTATAGATATCGTCAATGTCTGCTGATTCATTTAAATTTCTATATAAATTGCCGATTTGAAATTGAATTAGAAATTTAATTTAGTGAAGAGGATTTTGGACCTGAGTACCAGAACAAATCACGAGGAGATTCGTGCCTTCTAGAAATATATATTATGTGTTAAAAATATTTCTTGGTTAATCCCACTAATATTATAAATGTGAAAGTTTGGATGGATGGATGAATGTTTGTTTCTCTTTCACGCAAAAACCACTAAACCGATTGCAATGAAACTGGGTATGTAGATAGTTGAAGACCTGGATTAACGCATAGGCTACTTTTTATCCCGATAAAGATCCCACGGGATCGGGACTTACGTGGGTGAATTTATTGTACGAAGAAACGTGTACATTTACGTTTTAACACAACAAAATGTACAAAAAATTCCAAAAAAAAACCCTACAATAAATTAGTATTTACTCTTTTCGTAAATGAGTTAAGAAAAAAACATATATTTCATATAGGTTAACGGCTGATTCAACTCAACTTGTCTATTGCCAAGAATTAAAAGTAGCATCGGTAAGCATAGATTTACAATTGACAAGTCATCGGCAGAGTCTTTGGCAGATAAGCACTACACTGAGTCCACCAGCAGTTAAAGTAAGTGTTGGTTGAATTGTAAATCTACTAGTTTACCCTTTGTCAAGTAGATATTTAATTGTTTAATGTTTTATGATACTAAAAGCAAAATTAATTACTAAACCTACCGGATGGTTAAGCTTAAAATCCGAGAGCTGCCTGTCAGAGGGTTGATACAGAGTCGTCACATTTTGATTTGTAGCAATTATCGTACTATGACCCAAATAAAAATGAATAACCAAACAGACAATAATGGATCTCATAATGTTCGAAATCAACTACGTGTTACAATCTGTGCAAACTAATTTTTATAATTTATCTGTTAAATGTATTAAAGCAATTACAGAATTTGAAGCATAAGATTTTTCAATTATGTAGTACATATAAATTGTTTTGTGAATGTCGGTCTGTATTAACTGGTACAAATTTGTAGTTTTTTTATACTTACATTAGAGGACAGATATTAAACACTTAAGCTACTTTTTTATGAGAATACCAATCCTAGATACGATTCAAAAGTCAATATTTTGAAGTCAGTTTTGGTATTAAATAAACTACTTGACCCGTTTTTGTTAATGAGATAATCATGCTTATAATAATTACATCAAAATTATTATTTTTCAGTTGGTTAGATGTTGAGCGCCTAAATAATTATTATATACAAACGTAAACAAAATACTCCTAGAAATCTGACATGAATCATAGATAAGATGGGTTGGTCGTTACGAGTGGGTATCGTTTCACTGATGCTTTTTAAGAATATTTTTGTACAGTACGAATATTCGGTGTCTACCTGTTATTCGGCAAATACGAATATTCGTATTAGTTGCATCACTAATAATATAACAGTTCTATTTTATTAAATCGCTGTAGTTCTTTGGCCCAATATAACTAATTATGCGCGTCTGCTACAATTATATCTGGGTTCAGTATCAAAATAAATAATTTTAATTTTAATTTAGGGAGGTTCCTACTTAAATCAGTTACTTCAGTTCGAATTCTGGTATCCACGAATACTAAGTGACGTTATTTGATGTGAGATACTTGCTTTTCATATAGTAGTTTAAAAGACGGTACAGCATTCTTTCTAATTTTTTCCATTCTACAGGTGGAAACTTATTTACAAAAGAAATCATACTGATGGACATAGTCAAACAATGTTTGAATACATGCGAGCCGTCGTTTATATCAAGGTTAAAAAGTAAATTAATATTAATAATATTAAGATAATTAATAACGTAAACTCTTTACTTCAAAATATCGTGTTATGGTTGGCAGACCACGTCAGCCGAAAGGCAGGTAAATAGACCGTCGCGGCAGGACTTTTCACTCTTTGATAAACTCCTGTTGGATCCGAAACTAGTCGGGAATCCATACGTGAGTAGAAAAATATATGAATATTACTTAGCACCGAAACCGGTATAGGCGTGCGAGTGACGTGCAGGCGATTGCGGGGCCTGCGGTGCGGCGGACGGGGTGTGCTCCGAGGTCGATGACCTTCCGTCGCTAGCCCCCGTCCGCCGCACCGCAGGCCCCGCAATCGCCTGCACGTCACTCGCACGCCTATATCGGTTTCGGTGCTAAGCGCGCGAACACTTTACTAGCAGCGCCTCGCGGTTTCACCCGCCTAAGTCCCGATCCCGTGGGAATGTCGAGATAAAAAGTAGCCTATGCGTTAATCCAGGTATCCAGCTATCTACATACCAAGTTTCATCCATGCGCTCCAGTAGTTTTTGTGTAAAAACATTACAAACATACAAACAAAAACACAAATGTTTCCTCTTTATAATATTAGTTTAGATAAATACAAATAACACAAATCGCCTTATTTATTATTCATGCTTCTTCTTCTGACCCCTTCTTCTCAAACCACTCTCTAACTATAATTATGTTTCAGAACTTTCTTTATTTCATCATCTATTTCATCATTACCCTCTAAGGTTTTACTTTCAAGCCCTTGATATTGTCAACGTAATGAAGACGGTCTTTATCTGTTCGACTTGTTTAGCTAATAGGGTATTAGAATAGAATAGAATAGAACAGTAAAATTTAAGTAGAATTTCAAATTTATTTTTATTGTGTGTTAAAAGGTCCACCTGCTGAACATATTGAAACCCTTTTGTTCAACAGAAAACAATCACGAACTTTACAAAATTTTATTCAACCGATAAGGGACATAAAAATGTATTTCAATTTAACATTTTTGAATTTCGCGCGTAAATTGATGAAAACGCTAGAGACCATGTCGAACGTTCGTCATGACGTCATATCGGTAGTAAAATGATTGGTGATGGATTATTAAGAAAATACACTTTTTTAGATTTCCTCCAGTTTGCAAAATGTCGTAACATAGCTTTTTAAATACAAAACCTGCGGTAACTGATTCATTATCTAAATAATTTTCAGCTTTCGTGATTAATTACTAAAATTAGTTCGGTGTCTGGGTGTATTTTTTCTATAATGTGCATCTATTTAGCTATATACATATAAGTATATTTTCCAGCATTCTGGTTACTATATCACAGGCAAAGTTTAGTTTGAGGTTAGACGGTCGTGTGTGAGGCATCTCAAGGTATTAAAATTCTTATTATATAATTACACGTTACAAAAAAATATTTTTAAAAGGTTTACAGGTGAAAAGAGTGTCAAAGTGGTAATTAGTATTAGATTATGTTATTGGTTTATTTAATTCAAAAGCATAAATCATGGCTTAAATTTGGGATCTGTAACAACTGACAACCAGGAAGATGAACAAAGAATATATACAAAAAATGAATAGCCTGATGGTTATTGATTTGATTGAAGAACTCTAAAGTGTATACAAGGTACTTTTAATCACGTTCTAGTAATTAAATTTGCACACTATGTAATTGCGTGAAGGATACGTCAGTTAAGACATGCACAGTAGCATTTTTGTTGCATTGATTACTTTGTAACAAACAACATAATCAATGCCCTTGAAATAAATGAAACCGAAAATAAAAAAGATATAAATGAAATTGAAAATAAAAATGAAATAAATAAAGGAATATTTATAAATTCAAAAAATATGTAACCAAAAAACAAGTAAACAAAAATAAATATAAAAAATAATAAATAAATATATAAGTAATGTCAATATGAGGTGCAAATATTTTGCACTTTTCATGCTCCTATTGCTTTATAAATGCGAAAGTGAACATATTACACGTTGTCAATGGTGGTATAGTTATACAGGACATATGGTAATCTTTATCCAGTCCAATCTGTTCCAAACATCCATTCATCCTACAAACTTTGGCGCTTATAATATTACTAAGATAATTTATTTATGACGCTATAAGTATCTTGACAATGTCAAATAATCAACTTCTAGCGCATAGAAAACAATAATAAGCGTGAAAATAACAAGGATTCTAAAGATTCATAGTTTTATGCGATACCCAATGTCCTAATCACGGTTAAAATACATATATTTTAACCATGTGATACCAGATACATTATTGCAGTCTAAGAAAGATTTATTTTCTCAAAATGTTATTTGAAATTATTCACATGACGTGTTAATTTGAAAATGGGATGACAATTTAATTAAATAGTTTTATATAATACATTATTGAAAGCAGTGAACGACAATAAAAACGCGACGCTAGGAAAATATTCTAGCTCTTTCAAGACAGTGGAACTTGAACAAACGTGAGGCAAGTCGTTCATACGTGATTCCGAGGATTTGCGGTAGATGGCGCTAGACATCGTTTAATGACATTATGAATAAAAAAACAGTACTGAGTGAGACTCATCTGTCTTAACAGATGTTACCTATACATATATCTAATGGCTCAATTGTGTAATGACTTATGTACCATGATTTTCTTATATTTAGAAAATCTATAGGTATGTGCTTATTCAAATTATACACCATGCGAGCGCATATAGCCCAGTTAATCTAGCTGTTTTATGAGCAAGAATGGAGTTTTGGATTACCACGCATTTTTATTTTTGGATAAATAGTAAAAAAATGCGCTGATTAAGAATTTCGATACCCGCAGTCTGGACAAGTGCACCAGTCTGACGTTTTTTTTACATTTCGTGTGATATCTCGTTTCCAGTACGTCTTTCGTCAAGTGCTACAGCTTTTTTGTTGTCCTTTAAATTACCTACAAAACACTTAGCGACTTTGAACAGGTCTCTGTTCAAAGTCGCTAAGATAATAATAATAACTCCACACAGCTCACACACGGCCGTCTGATCCCAAACTAGGCAGAGCCTGTATTATGATAACCAGACTGCTGATAAACATACTTATATATTCCTAAAAACATACATATTATAGATAAATTACACCCATACACAGAACAAATGATCGTGCTCATCACGCAATTATTTGTCCTGGGTGGGAATCGAACCCACGACCTCTGGCTTAGCAGTCAGGGTCACTAACCACTAGACCAACAGGTCATTAAGAGCTTTTGTTTTACAGCAGATGAAGGTCAAAGTTAAAAAATAGTGTTTTTTTTCAACATTTAACAACTTTGAAAGGAGCGTACGTAGAAGTCTGAAACTTTCTGAAATTGTAGCTTGTGATTATATTCAAAAGTAATATAAATTTCAGCGAGATAAGTTTTAAACTTTTTTC
The DNA here is from genome assembly GCA_949752705.1 of Callimorpha dominula. NCBI lineage: Eukaryota > Metazoa > Arthropoda > Insecta > Lepidoptera > Erebidae > Callimorpha > Callimorpha dominula. The sequence continues at coordinate 5,345,496 of OX457001.1, read as the reverse complement.
TTAGCCATAATTGCAAAATGCGCCAATTTTTTTCTAAATTACTAGAACTAAGTAATTTAAGTTTATAAGCCCATTGGAATTTTTAAGAAATATTAATTTTAACTGATGTTATAAGGATATTTTGAGGTAGATCTTTTTTTATGCGACGTAAAACTATATTTCTTTATAAATACCCCCGATTCGAAAATCCCTTCAACAATTAAAAAGAGCTGATGATCTTCAAACAGCTGAATAGATTTTCTTGAATTATATCTAAGAGCACTCTCGATCAAGTCACCTTTCGAACAATTAAAAAAAAAATTATATATTGATTTCGAGCATTTAAATCGGTCGTTTGGAACAGACACACAGACACGTCAAATTTATGACACCCCTCTTTTTTGCGTCGGGGGTTAAAAAGTTTGAAAGTCAATAAGCATACAATCAAAGAAATTAGAAATTAAAGTGTTAGCATAGGGTATAAAAAATAATTTGAACAGATAATAATTCTAATTAAAGAGGTGCCTTATCATATCTATGACTTCCACATACTGTCGATATACTCGTAATATATAGAGTTAGTTGTCTTGCAGTTCTATTTTAGGATCAAACGTTAGATATTCAAGAACAAAGCCTGCATTACAAGATATAAGGTTGAAAATTAAATACTAATACTGAGTACATTTGACCCAAGCAAGATCGTGAACAGAAATAGGTCAGGCGAGGTCGCTATCCCGTTCCAATTGTTATTAATTCGTATTAATTCATCTCTTAATTGCCACTTTGTGGGTGAGTTTTGTGTATGGTGATTTGATGAAAGTTGCTTAATGTTAATGTAGATTTTGTATTATGTAATGTTATTAGTATTATGTAGATCAGATGATCAACACAATCAGTTTGGAATGTATGTAAACTACTATCCATTTAGATTTTTTATCGTGGGAGAGCCATGCACGGCCTCACAGAAAACCGGGCGTACAGCAATGATTCGTTTTGTTTCGCCGAGTGAGTGAGGTTACCGGAGATCCTAACCTCCCTTCCCCTACTACCTTAACTCTTGAGTTGCAGGTGCCCCTTGGCGGCGGTAGACACTTACTATCGGGTGACACGTCTGCTCGTTTGCCATAAAAAAAAAGATATGGAAGAACTTTTACACATTTTACTACATTCAAAATTGTGATCAAACTCATGTATAGTAAATGAAATCTATATAATCTACATAACGTATATAAAAATGAATCCCTATTTCCCTTGGTCACGGCATCACGCGTGAACGGCTGAACCTATTTCGCTAATTCTTTTTTTTTGTGTTTGTTATTGTCAGGAGAAAGTTGTTGTGGAAGAAAGAATTAAGAAAGTTGCGCTAAAAATTATAAAGATTAATAAAACTTAACGAGGGACTTACGCGGGTGAAGCCGCGGAGCGCAGCACAGCTAGTTATCAATAAAATATGTAATGACGTATGTACAGTATTACTAGTTTTATATTTATTGTCCTGTGACATAAATGTGTGCATATGCGTACATGCGAAGATGAGGTCCTGGGTGCGATTCAGGTCCGGTAAATTGTTAGTGAGTTTTTCTGTTATCAATTTAATTGTCTCGAAACGTGACCGTAACTCTTGCTACTACGACCCGAAATTATTTCTAACAAAATTTGAGTATCATCAGCAGTGGGCCTTCAGTAGTGGTTGAGTAGAAAAAAATAGCTCATGGAAATATGCGTACTTGTTACAGAAAGAAGAGTTAGTATCTTACGGATTACTTGCAGTGTTACTGTCAAAACTACACAAAGACAAGTAAATGTGTCTTGGTCTAATCATTATGGATTATTCCAGAGAGGCCTTTACTTGTAACTTTAACTGTTGACGTACTGTACCTACCGAAAGTTGTTACTTAATGTCCCTACTAGATACGTCTACGTGTTGCTGAAGGGGCATTAACAGATAGACAGAATGTTCGACAATAAATCCTATGAAGATTCCGTTTTACCATTTGTGCTATGGAGTCCTAAAATTAGCGGTAGCGTATGAAACCCTTCAATCATACTACAAATTGACCTGGGTTCTTGGAAATAACATATACGCGGTATTTTACACGTTTTATCATTCTGTTTTGTTTAAGTACCTATTTAATGGCTGTGCAATTTAATCCGTATTTGATACGATATTCATCTGAGTAAAGACATTCTTTATAATAATGTTAATATATAATAATGCTAAGTATCTGTTTAACAATAACTTTTTAACGTCCGCACGCACTGAGTCAGAAAATGGCTAAATTCATTTCTAAATAAATATTAAAATTTAGAACCCCGACACTGAAACGTAAATACTCCCGCTAAAATAAGAATGTTACCATCTAAAATATCAAAAGCTCCTTTGGATCACTAAAAGAACCACTTTAAAAAGACCCTTTCCACCTTCCATTGCTAAAGCTTTTACAGTGTTACAGGGATAAGATAATAAATTCGCACAGTTCAAGTTTTACCGGTCCACGTTAATGTTTCTGTAGTCGAGTTGTAAAGATAGTCTACATTTACACCGTTCAAAAAATGTGTAGAAATAATTACTTTTTTAATCCTTTAACTATACCCATAGCTAGCAAAGGGGTATGGGGAACCGATAACTATTGTAATAATAGCCTGTAGACCAATTTTGCAGTCGGTTTTGACCGTAACTTCCATTATGGTTGTTTCTGCTAAGGTATGGTCGACCAAATGGCATTGTGGTGGGGGTTGGGGCCTATCAGTTAATCACCGGGTTAAGTAAGACAGCGCGCATACTATCCCGGTAATTAACTCTGATGTTGGAGATACCGTACCGAAATATTAAAAACCTATAATAACTACCTACAGTTCTACGGATGATCCTATGACAGCTGTTCTACAATTAACTGCCTCAAGCATAATGATGCGTGAGACTGTTTACAGTATGCGATGGCAATCGCACTGTAAACTTATTATTCAAAATACTCAAATTCACTAAGCTAAAAATAATTTAAATAAGCTTATAGAACAGACTTAAGAACAAATGCTCTTAATGTACAAATAGGCTCTTTATTAAAATAAGTGTGTGGAGTGAGTCGGTGTAATAGGCGGTTGTTTTAACGAGACCTTTACTACTACAAATGTCTGTCTGGGCTCCCATCTGAAATACAAAAATATTGTCCTTTAATCTTTTCATTGGGCACGTTTACGTAATTTTACTGTGTTATCATTGCCATATGTTGGTTAAAAACTCTTTTTTTCGTGTGGTATCCATAGCCATGGTGAGGTGATGACCCGTGGAGGTTCCCACGGCTCTTCACCTCACCATGGGTACTGGTGAAGTGGTATGTCGGAATCGAAAAGACTAAAACCATACAGTGTTCCGTTACAAGTGAATCTATTGCAAGGGCCTCGGGTATACCCTAGGAAGGAAGTCCCCGAGAACCCTGGCAGACTTTAGCCGCCTCTTAAACAGAGAGCAGCAACACCTTTGCGGGCGAAGGGCCTTGCTCCCCTTCCTGGCCCTTCCCCATCTCAGGCCTGCTTCTGCTAGGGTAAAGGACAGCCTCACCCGTTACCCCCAGGCTAGCGCTCATGGAGGCCGGAGATCATTCTGCGTTCTCCGGCGCCTGGCGCCTCTTCTTTGGCACGGGCAGAGTACTAGCTCTCTTTCGTAGCGTCAGATACCTCTACTACAACAATTTGGAACTGATATAAATCCTTAGCATTAAAAATATGTACTATAAATATGTATAACTAGCAACCCGCCCCGGCTTCGCACGGGTAGCAGCAAGATGTCTATCTTCAACAATCATAATCATATTTCAACCAATTTACACAAAACCTTAACAAATTATACACCTAAACCTTAGTCAGGAATCGCTCTATCTATCGGTGCAAACCGTATGAAAATCCGTATAGTAGTTTTTTTGTTTATCGCGAACAGACAGACAGACAGACGTGACGTGGACTTTGTTTTATATTATGTAGTGATGATAGTTATTGTACCAATATTTTTTTTTATTTATATATAACACTTCCTGCAGATAAATTGCATGAGGCGGACTTAATACCGTAGACATTTTCTACCAGTCAAACTTTGGGTGATACAGAGACGTGCGTGGCAGGTGTATAATTATAATTATAAATAAATAAATAAAATTAAAATTGCGACTATAAATTTTGAAAATGAAGAACAATATTAGAAACATATTTATTACATTTATAAAACTATATGTCTTTGGTGTATAATAAAGATTATTTAATTTTATAAATTCTATTACTTGCGTATGCGTATTCAATGCGTATTTTTACACAAACAGTTAAATTTGATGACAAATTATTTTACAAGGAACTGTAAGTGACTATAACTCAACATCATGTTTGAGGTAAGTAAGCAGTCCTCAAAATAATGTTCCAAAATTAATATATTTGTATATTTTCTTGTCACGACAAAAGTACATTTCAAAATCTTTAATTTAATTTTTAAAATATCTAAATTGTCTATATAAGGAGATTTTAAAAATTTTATCAAATATAATTTTACCTCACCCTGACAGCTCCATTCGTTTGCACTATGTACGTATTTCTGTATTCAGCTATTATCTCTGGCAAGCTTACTGAAACTTCTTGTATAGGCGTAGAAGGCCGTCATACCAAGATCAAGGCTAAAGTTTGTTCGTTTTCTTCTCTGAATAATTACGGAAAGTTAGGTGAGGTTTTAACTATTAAGCTTAAAAATGAACATAATAAATTATGTTGATAAATACTGTTTTATGTTAAAATAAATTTTTATGTTTAATAGTAATCCTATCCAAGGTTTCTTTAACGGGTGCGTAAAATGAAAAACGTTGATCAAAATATTCACGCCATGTATAATATCGATTTCTAACTAAGGTCTAGATCAGTGTTTCCCAATTAGTGGTACGCGTACCCCCAGGGGTACGCGAGATTGCGTCAAGGAGTACGCGGAGCAATCACTTGACTAAGAAAATCAGTAAAAAAATGAGGCAAACTTTATTGAGTGGGCCACAGGGAAAATTCTAGAAACAGGTAAGGGAGACAAAAAAAAGCTCTTAAATTTGAAGATGGGGAAGAAATATTAAAAACAAACAGATTTTTTTATTTAATAAGGGGTACGCGAGTTTCAGGTCTGTTTTGAAGTGGTACGTAAGAAAAAACTAATTGAGAACCACTGGTCTAGACAAATGCAACTTCCTCGTAAAGTTACCGTGATGTTTTATAGCTAAAGGAACTTCAGCAAGGCGATCTTTCTTTGAGCTAAAAATACGCAATATTTATACTCTAAAAATAAAAAAGAGAGTTTATCTACTATAGACTTCTGAAAACTTTAACGCAAGTAAGTTATTCAATAAAGAACATTCAATACCACTTTCAATTGTTAGAAGTTTCTTTGACAGAACTTGATATATTATATACCTTTTTCACAATGCTTAAGGTTTAGCATAGACTTGTTAGGTTTTGTAATATTATTCTTGTGTACCATGAGCCTGAAAATGGTTTAAGTAAGTTATGGAAATGGAAATCTATACATTATTAACTATTATTATCATTTAAATCTAACTCACCGTTAATTAATTAACCTAATTAAGGTGTTTCAAATTGGTACTATTTTTCGGTGGACAGTGGGTGGTGTATATAACTTCATGGGCTTTTATTGTGACTTTTATAGTTAATAAAAATCAATCTAGTGATATACTATACAATATGACCTTAGCAGAAAGGACATTTATTACTGTATTTGGAATTGCAATTCAAGCGCCTAGTCAACATTTTTCGTGTTTATCTGTTCTTGAGTCAGATATTGGGGAATTTTGAAAAATTTGAGAAAGAAAAATCTTTACTCAGATCGATTGATCGATGAGATCAGATTAGATCAGTCAGATTTAATCTACGACCAGTGGTCCCAGTGGATATGGTCCGCTTACATTTCCCAATCCATCCGTATAAGTATACGAGTATATATCTCCATCCATTGCCTTTAATTCTTGCCTATTGCCTACCTTTCCTTTTCAATATATTCCCAATTAAGTTATATTTAATTCCCAAATGGGCGGGTGTGAGTGGGACCAAAATATAATAAAACTAGTAACCCGCCTCGGCTTTTCACGGGTATAAATTATACACTTGAACCTTCCTTATGAATCAGTCTGTCTACTGGTGAAAACCACATGAAAATCCGTTCAGTAGTTTTTCAGTTTATCGCGAACAGATAGACAGACAGACGCGGCGGTCAGGCGGACAGGTCTTTGTTTTATAATATGTAGTGATGTTAAAATTATAATTGGCCAAATGTGGATACAGCCCGTTAAGGGTTCTAGCGTGTATCTTTAGCTATAAGTCATGGATACCTATATTAAAATACAAAAATATAATTAGGATACATTTTAATTTTAATCTGGCACATAAAGCTTAAGTAAAATAAATGTAAGGCCGAAACGTTTGGGAATGGAATTAGTTTATTCGATACTTAAACAGGGTATTCTGATCCCGAAGGGACAAGGGACAAAAGGATTTATCGCAACAAAGTTTAATGATTTTCAGAGCACATATTGGTTTACGGTTTTGTATGGAGATTCTTTTATTTACATTTATACAAAAAATAAATTAACTAAAATTCAATTGTTTTTAGTAACATTTTGTTTTAATTCCTCTTGCTTTCCAAAATATCAAACAGTAATTTATAAATTATATAGCTTCTAAGTTGGGAAATAGGCAAGAATTCGATTATATAATCATTGCATTGCAGTCTCAAAGGGGCTGGGTAGCGTTACTAATTTATTTGCTTGGAAATAAGTTTTGCAGCTGTCTTTAGATTTTAGTCTAAACATTGGTATAATGCATCTTTTTTGAGCTTTAAATACTAATACTGCATCTGCTGAATACCCCAGAAAATCACTCCGTATCGCAAGAGGATGTAATCAGTACATCTTTGCTAACGACTTTGAACAGTGTATATAGGGCATAGGCAGAACTACAAATCTTTTTGCTAACTGCTTCTATATTTTGTTACCAGTTCAGTTGTTTATCATATGATAAATAAACATTTATAGAATGTGTGTTTTATTAGAAGTTGTCTTATAAAATACGAATAAGTAAAGCTTAAGTATTTCAGTACATATGAATAACAAAACTACGATCATTACGTTTTCCAGCCACGAGAACCTAGCACAATAAGACTATCCTACAGTCAATGTCAAAGAAGAAACAACCTAATGTTTCTAAGAACATTAAGCTTGAAATATTGCAGAGTAATATTTATAAATCAAAGTAGACTTAGGAAAGTTTGTGATGGCGGAATTTATAGATGAAACGCTCCCTGAAGGAAAATCTGACAAGCGATTTTGGGTCTTAGATTTTTTTGCTTAATCCCAGTCTATCGACTTTCAGACGTAGGTAAGTTTTGCTAGGTAGATTTTGTCGAGTACAGACAAAAATGTATTTCAATTATTTTTCGTTAGTAAGTTTTCTTCATAATGATATTATGTTGAATATTACTAATATTAAAAGGCTAAAGTTTTTGAGATGGATGGATAGATGAATGTTTCTTACTGGAGAAGTTTTTTTGTGGTATAGGGGCAAACGAGCAGACGGGTCACCTGATGGTAAATGACTACCGCCGCCCATGGGCACCTACAACTCAAGAGTCACAAGTGCGTTGCCTTTAAAGTGGGAGTAGTGGAAGAGGGGGAGAGGAGGAAGTTTCTGTGAGGCCGTGGTATCACTCCGGTCGAACCGGCCCATACGGCGCAAAGCATGGTTCTCCCACGGTCGTTGGAAACCCTGCGACTCTTATGGATTGAAAAGAACAAACACTTAATCATTTTCACTCAATTTTCATCACGCTACAATCCACAGTGCGGTGCAGTAACTTTACCAATACCAAGCAATATCCTACTAATATTATAAACGTGAAAATTTGTACGTATGGATGTTTGTTCCCTTTCACGCAAAAACTACTGAACCGATTACGATGAAACTTGGTATATAAATAGCTGAAGACCTGGATAACACATGGGCTACATTTATCCCGATATTCACGGCATCAAGACTTACGCAGGTGAAGCGGGGCGCAGCTAGTAATTAATAAATATCCAATTTGCCTCAAATATGTTTAGATTTGACTGCAAAACATTATCATATACAGGGTGTAAGTGACACCGTAACGAATACTGAAATAGGGTGTTCAGACCACCATTCTGAGTGGAAAATCATTGGAATTTTCTGCCGGAAAATTCATATTTTTTTTTTTAACTTTTTTTATTTTTATGCTTAAAAGTGTGTAAACAGAACATTTTACCGAAAAAAAATCAGTAAATACTCCATACGGCTAAAAACTGCAATGTAAAACATTTATGCAATCAGCTGGTTCGACGGCGCCATGCGCTGAAGGTCAGTCACCGTATCACACACATACGCGTTCGCGTTACACTGCGTAGTTCAAAATCAAACTATTGACTGTAAATCCTTAATCTCGCAATTTTATGATGAACTGACTTTTACATTGTGATAAGTATCCCAAGAAAGACGTTTTTGTAAATTATTTGCGACAGTGTTACTTACACGCTCCTAAAATTGTTATGTTAGGTGAAAACTAATTGAACTAAGATAACGTTTCATGAGATATATTCATATTATTACTAAATAACGTATATTGTATTATAAATATAAATTTGGGGGCAACTGGCACTCCACAATTATCTTAAAACTCGGTGTGTATAGAATTTATTGCAATGATAGTTGATACGTATACTTAACACGATTGTTATTTCATATAAAACAATTAATAATTTGATATTTTATGCTTCTGTCCGTATCAGTCTGTTAGGTAATGAATCTAGGCACAAAAAGTGCTCACAATAATTAATATAAATGCTAAAAATCAAAATTTTTTTAGCTAGTCAGAGCAATTTTTGTCGCACAGAAAATTTTACTGGATTTGACAATAAATATAATCAATCTGAGCCCCAGTAGAACAGTTGTAGACGATCGGACCGGAATAACTATTTTATTACCTCTTAAAATTTGAAATATGCAATAAAATAGCAATTTAATCAACTAATTGAAGTAACAATTGCGCTAAACGCGTTGTGTTCAACATTAATAGGTATTTTATGATCCTTTTGTTAGTGATTTATTAAATGTGATACATCTTCATTTAAAACTGCTGTTAAATTAAATTTGCCTTGCCTTAAAACAATGCTCTTAAGATGATCTGGTACTCCTGTTCAAGCTATGTATTGTATGTGCATGTGTTAAGGTCATCGCACACTATACCGTCATGGTAACGACGGCTCCAACCCAGCAGTTAAGTTGTCATTCAAATCTGAGCATTAAAACGTGGTCGTATAATATATTTTATAATGTCAATATGAAAAAGCCACTTTGCACCTAACACTTTTTATTTCTGCTTCACCCCAAAGTTGACTGGCAGAGAATGCCTAAGGCATTAAGTTCGCCTTTGTACAATAAATAAATAAAACGCCAACGGCGGGCAGTAAGCGCGCTTGCTGCAACCATACAACTCGACTCGCAATCGGCGCGCTGTAAGCTCGCGGTCAGGACTGCAATCCGCCAGTGAAAAAACTTCGCGTCATGTCGCACATGAAAACGATGAAATGTCGCGGGCGGCGCGTCGACTACGAGCTTGCACCTCGCGGGCGACACGTGAATTCACGTGATAAAGCACACTATCGGGCGCTAGAATTTCAGGCGGCGGGCGCCATGCTGCAGCTGTGCTGTTATAGTGTGTGATGACCTTTAGTAGTAGTGTAGGTAAAAATACGAAAGATAAAACATGTATGCTTAAAAATTTAAAGCCTAGATCCTTAAAACAAATCATTCGCTTCACTACTTATGACTAATAGTCAACGAGTCGCATCAAAATGAAACTTTGTATTTATATACAGTTTGGAGTTAGGAGGTGGATAGTGGAACTCTTCAGTGGCTATTATTAAAAGCCTCGACTTTGGGCTCATATGATTCGCTTTGACGAGTTCAACATATTGGGCTTGGTAATTATGGTCTGATGACGCAACCAGGAGACTTAACACGATCACTAATTGAACAGCCTGCCAACTTTTAAACAAGTGAGGACTGACTGAACCGCCTGTAACCACGGCCAGTGCAACCTGGTCGAAGCGTCAGGCAAATCAAAGTATTGAATATATTGAAGTATCACTTTCATGGGTCTACCAATCTAGAATTAAAGTTACACACATATTAATAAACATGTGATCTAACAATTTAGTACCACTAAATTTAGTTGTACGATTCACTCCGTAATATCCTAAGTGGATCTAGTTGATCTCATTTTTAACCGACTTCAAAAAAGGAGGAGGTTCTCAATTCGTCGGATTTTTTTTTTAGTGTATGTTCACCGATTACTCGAAGACGCCTGAACCAATTTGGAAAAATCTTTTTTTGTTTCAAAGGGTATACTTTCCAGGTGGTCCCATTTAAATTTTATTGAAATCAGTCAAGCGGGTTTTCTAAAATCCACAAATATCTAAAAATTGTATACATCGATGATATTTTAGTTTGCTCCGAAACATCGCTGTCTCATTGGAGCAATGCGTTTAGTTGGCCTACCCATATTATATTTAAACAAAATACATCTACTTTCAATTATAAAGAACATTGAAGTCGATGATACTTTTTTTTAAAAGATAATTATTATTTTTTCATTCGGATCGCCACTGAACAGTATATTTTAACTAAACTATAAAACTCACAAAAAAAAAAAAACACTTCACAACCGCGCTATTATTAAAGACTATTGTATTTATTAGTGAGTAGTACTTCCAGAATCCCTTTCGTTTTGCAAGCATCCAAAGGCACCACCGCTTACGGTCTACAGAATCATGTGCTTCTTTGCCAATTAAAAAGAAAAACTACAACAGGTATAAAAACAAAGATAAAAATAAACCTGACAAAACAAACGACTTGTGTGCAGTAACAAAGCGGGCTGAGGGTACGGGCTATCGATCTCTCGGCCTTTACCTTGACGCACCTTCCTCCGACAAAAACATACCTATTACGCATACCACTCCTCTCTCACTGTTTTCGAAACGATCTAGAATTAAAGTTACACACATCAATTTATTATTACGTGAAGAGAATTCTTCGTACCCCTTTTTAAGAAAATTTCGCATACGTAGTAACGTGAATTATGGAATATTTACAGTAATATATAATATAGAAGTGCAGAAAGCTAAAATTTTTAAACAATATGTCTTACATAATTCAATGAGATCAGGAAAAAGTCATATTAGTGTGAACTAAGACTTACACAGAACAGATATTAAGCAGATTACAACTTTAAAAATTACGTGAAAAGGGTTTAATGAAATTACACGCGTCCAGTATATGTGATTACCTGTCATGGTAAGTATGTGTATACAATGACAGCTCAAGTTATACTGGCCATTGAAAAAATCTCTAGTATTTATAAATATGTGAGCTACTGTGTTTGCAATCAATTTAGTACCAGTAAGTTTAGTTGGACCATTTACACCGTAAAATTCTAAATAAGATCATTAATTCAAAAGTGAGATTAATTATTTCTTTGATACGCTTTCACGCTTTACTGTTCAACCAATCAATCAAATCAAAAATCAATTAAAATTTTACACACAGTCATGTTGACTACCAAACCGCTAGTCAGATGGACTGAGCACCTGAGCTGGGATAGATTGAATGCGGAAGGCGGAGGACCGGGTGTTATGGTGCACGTTGGGAGAGGCCTCAACAATCATCATAATATTTCAACCAATTTACATAAAACCTTAACAAATTATACACTTAATCCTTTCTCATGGATCACTCTATCTATTGGTGAAATCCGCATGAAAATCCGTTCCGTAGTTTTTGAGATTATGGCGAACAGACAGACAGACCGACAGACAGACGGGGCGGGGGACTTTGTTTTATAATATGTAGTGATAATATGTATTGAACCTGAAGAAGGTAGCAGGGATGGACTGGATGCGGAAGGTGGAGGACCGGGTGCTGTGGCGCGCATTGGGAGAGGCCTATGTCCAGCAGTGGACTGTGATAGGCTGATTGATTGATTGATTGAATATGTATAATATGTAGAACATCTGCTGTGTTGCTAAGTTACTTGTTTACCGTTTCACCATTATCGTGTGTGCCGACTGTTTATTTTATCTTCTACAGCGTTATAATTGCACTCCGTAAATACAATATCTAAACTAAAAGTACAACCATTAGGTTATTTACTTTTATAAAAATAAAATAAAATCAGACCTACCGCACAAATTAGGCCAATTACGTCGTACTTCGTGTAAAAGGGTCATCTTTTTAAATGTTAAGGAGTGTAATTAGATGAGTTCTCCCACTTTTTAATTAAATACATAGCGCTTCTAGTAATTAGTGTAATTTCAGAAACTCCTTTCTGTAAAGCTTCCAACTTTAATACTAGAGGAAACTATACACTTTGAGCAAGTTTATTTGTATACTCTGGTCGAAGTCGAACGTAATATTCAGATTATTGTCTTAAACTTTTTTAATGATTCAAACCTAGGCAAAGAGATCGCTTCAAATGCCTAGAAATTTGGACACCAGTGGACGACTACACTATAATATAATCAATATCTAAAAACCGTCTTTTGCATGGGTTCTGAATTGTGTTATAAAATAATTTAAGGTTTAACGGTTAGTGAACGTAATATTCTTTTTTAATTTTAATGTTTCCAACTTTAATTGTAATTGTAAAAGAGCTAACTTTAGAAACATTCTGAAGAAAGAACATTCTTTAGAATCATTCTAAATTGACTGGCCTGTTGGTCTAGTGGTTAGTGACCCTGACTGCTAAGCCAGAGGTCGTAGGTTCGATTCCCACCCAGGACAAATAATTGTGTAATGAGCACGGTCATTTGTTGTGGGTGTAATTTATCTATAATATGTATGTATTTAGAAATATATAAGTATGTTTATTAGCAGTCTGGTTACCATAGTACAGGCTCTGCCTAGTTTGGGATCAGACGGCCGTGTGTAAGATGTGTGGAGTTATTATTCTGAATTTAGTTTTAGTTAAGGAATGTTATGAATTACATTTAGATTAGATTTAGAAAACATTCGAGGCAACAGCCAGTTCCATTTCCTGGTCTGCGACCCTGACCAGCTCGGGCAATTGTTTGCACTCCACAGATATATTTGACATAATTTCGGTGTTTAATTTTTAACGTGGGAGAGCCATGCTTCGGCACGTATGGGCCGGCTCGACTCCACTCGATACCACGGCCTCACAGAAAACAGGCAGTGAAGCAATGATTGCATTGCTTTTCGCAGCGTGATTATCGGAGGCCCTAACCCTTCCCTCTACCCTATTCCCGTCCTTCCCCTCTCCCCCTCTCCTCCCCTCTCCCGTCTTCCCACTCTTCCCCCCTCCCCCTCTTTCCCTACTCCCACCTTAAAGGGCGGTAACGCACTTGTGACTCTTGAGTTACAGGTGCCCATGGGCGGCGGTAGTCATTTACCATCAGGTGATCCGTCTGTTCGTTTGCCTCCTTATACCATAAAAAAAAAACAAAATACACCTCTGTCTACTCCTACGGGGCTAAAGGCGTGAGTGTATACAGTGTGTAACAAACACCGTACCGAATATTGAAAAAGTAGTAGTATTCACTTCATCGTACAAAAAGAATACTAATGACTATCCTTATCCTTAATCTCGCATTTTTATGATGAACTGACTTTTGTATTGTGATAAGTATAAACAGAAAGAGGTTATTGTAAGTTTTTCGCGTAGCTCAAACTGACACGCTAATATTTTTAATTTTGGGTTGTACCCTTTTAGGAAAATCGCATATTCAATCTTCCGATGTTCATAAATACGTACTTCTAATAACAAAAGAGATCATCTGGTTTGAACCCATGCGTGGGCGATCATCAACGTCCCGAAATAACAACTTTATTATAATATTATCACTAAGCCTAGAAACTACCCTAACACGATATAATACATATAAGGTTTCTTGTCGCCCACACAAAGCTTTTCTCTTAATATAGATAAAATACTTCGTGGTATGTTAGTATCCTTTTATTTGTCTTATTAGAGAAAACAAGTCTTAGAGTCTACTCTAAGATTCGTTTGGGTGTCTTAGAGTAAGTAGGCAGCCCCAAACTAGATGGACTAATGACCTGAGGATTGTTCATGCGTCAACTAAAACGTTTTTTTTTAATATAAAACTCTGACTGCATTCAAATTTTCAGTGGGATTTCAATTGTATTTCGCCGAGTGAGTAAGGTTACCGAAGACCCTAACCCTTCTCCGGATGTCTTAATAAAAGCTGTTCCCGGATCCGTCCTACTTAAGGCGCAGTACGGCATACCGTGTGGTTTTAGTCGGTCCGATTCCGACACACCGCCCTACCGAAAACCCCGAGGGGGTTCCACAAGAACAAAAAACCTTCCCTATCCCCGTCTTCCCCCTTTCTCCCCACTCCCCCCCTTCCTCTACTCCCACCTTAAAGGCCGGCAACGCACCTGTGACACTTGAGTTGCAGGTACCCATGGGCGGCGGTGTCACTTACCATCAGGTGACCCGTCTGCTCGTTTGCCTTTGAAAAAATAAAACCTCCCCGCTCATAAAAAAATATTGTATAATGAAGATATGACTATTCATAACTCAAGTCTTCTTGTACCTACTTAACCAACTTTTATGATATTTTATTTTATGATATTCATCTAAAGCATACCTTACTTCCATATTCGTTAGGTCTTTTTCGCCTAAATACAGCTTTCAGCTTCTAGGTGGAAATTTTAATGTCGTCGTTGTTAAAGATTAATTTCTATAAAAGGCCAAGCTGATGGAACCTTGATGTTAAGACTCAATAATTTACAAATTACATTAGGAACTAAAGACTCATTAGGAAAAGGATCGTAACTTCAAATTACAGGATTTACTTGTTAAACAACGATATCAGAAATACGTGGTTGACCTATGACCCACTACTACGGTTAGGTTTATAAATTGCAAGATATTTTCAATAATGATTGTGGTTTTTTAGGATAAAACACTGAAATCGACAAGATAGCTGAATGGTCTTAACCTCGCTTGCGGTTTGAGATTGAGTTATAAGCATACGAGTATATATATGCCCATTACAAATTAATGATCATTTTCTTTAATGGTAAAAAGCTAAATCTCAAAGAAAAAGTGAGAGATACCGTCATTGTGAGAGGAGGATAGAACATTTATTTAAAACTAGCAACCCGCCCCAGCTTCGCACGGGTAGTAGAGACATCTTCAACAATCATAATCATATTTCAATCAATTTACACTAAAAGTTAACAAATTATACACCTAAACCTTTCTCATGAATCACTCCGTCTATTGGTGAAAACCCCATCAAAATCCGTTCAGTAGTTTTTCAGTTTATCGTGAACAGACAGACAGACGCGGTGGGGGACTTTGTTTTATAATATGTAGTGAAGTGCCTGCTATTGTTTTCAAATTACATAATTTAAATACCACATACTCGCAAGTATTTTTATTTCCAAACGTACTTGAGTTATACAACCTGTTACAAAAAGGAGTCGTCCATTTCAGGAGCGTTATGTGCAGCCGACAAATAATTGATTTAGCTCTAGAAAAGAGAAAGGAAGGAAAGGAATTTGCTTTTTGTTGTTTTTTTAAATTTAAATAAAAACTTCTCTCAGCGTGACCTTTACGCTCAGACACATATAATACATATAAAAACTGGCAGTGAAGCAATGCTTCTTTGTTTTTCGCCGAGTGAGTGAGATTACCGGAGGCCCTAACCCTTCCATCTCCCTATTTTCCTCTCTTCCTCTACTCCCACCTTAAAGGCCGGCAACGCACTTGTGACTCTTGAGTTGTAGGTGCCCATGGGCGACGGTAGTCACTTACCAGCAGGTGACTCGTCTTGTTTGCCCTCTATAACATAAAAAAAAAAATATATACCGACGTGTGAAAACTTTACATGTTTTCAATTCTGACGGACAGACTAATGACAGTTTTGTGTATGTAGTTGTCTCAAAAATATTGATATCTCACTCTTACGAAGTATTAGGTTAATCGGTCAATTTTGAAGTTTAATTTGTCAGTTGCAAAATAGGATTTCTGTATTAAACATATTTATATATTTATGTATGTATGTAGTATGTTTATGGTAATATAAGTATAGTATACTAAGTATATATTAAAATATATATTAACCTATCTCAGTACACCACAGACTACCCTGAAATATATTTGTTAATATCCGTACAAAAGTTGTCTGGAAGAGATCGCCATGAGCGATAAGACCGCCAATTGATTTGCCTGAATGTTTGTATTGTTTTTTTTTATTGTATCTTACATTAAAGGTGTACAACAATACATTAAAGGTGTACAACAAATAGATAAATAAATAAAAAAAAATAAAAAAAAATTAAATAAATAAAAATTTCCTAAAATTGTTATTTCCTACTATACGACCCTAAAATATTGCCACACATTTCTGTAATATTCTGTATAAGTAAATTGTGTTTCATTGTAACAGTGCTAAAATCACCACTCGATACTTTGTCTACTTTATTTCAGCTTCAAATTGGAGAAACACTTTTACACATACATACGTAACGTTCTAAAAAGTCGTGTTCTTCTCAAGTATTGGAACGTCACATCGAGAGCACACGATTCGTGAAACAATAGTAAGCGCGAGTGCTTCGAATCTTTTTCAGTAAAGGTCCTTTCGCTAGCAGCCGCCGCGAATACCTAATAGTTTCGGTTTGTAGCATACTAATAGATACGCTTCTTTATACTATTGCGAGTAATGTTTAAAGAATAATTAATTCAATACAATACAATACTCTTTATTGTACGCCACGAGGACAAACAAATAATGGCACAAATGGTGGTCTTGTCTCTAGTTGCGATTTCTTACAGACAACCTTTAGATAACTTAATTTAATGGCAAAAAATTGAGCTACTTCATTTGAAAATAATTTCGGAAAATAAACACAGCCACGCGTTGCTGTGGCTAAGTAATTTGCAATAAAAATATATTGTGACTATAAATTGAGTTAAAAACTATCCTATCTCTCAAGTTGGACATATCTGCACGCAGTATAAACTTAATATACTAGCATCCAGTGTGCATGTACATATATAGATCCACTAGAGAGCGCTAATCTAAACATTGAGTTCTGTCAGTTCCTTATTAAATTAATGTCACCAACCTGCTAATGTGACGTTTTAAGTTCGTCGTTTCGTTTAAGTTTTCACTTCTGTCGGCAGTCCCATGACTGCCTATTTTTTTTATTACTAGCTTTTATTTTTACACATAGCTTCATGAAGTTTCACTTTAACTATGGACCACGGTCTCATCAATTCGCACGTTCTGATCTGCCTTTTCTCATTACCGTAGGAAACTTGGCCGACGTGACCGCTCTCTCTGCATTAACTATACTTTGTTCTCTTTTATTTCATTGTGTTATTTGCGTTATTATTGTTACTATTTTATCCCTGCAATGAGGCAAGAAAGAATGATAAAATATTTTAGGGTTTCATTTGAAAAATATTCTATAATTTTATTCATCATCATCATCTTGAGCAAACACTTTTCCCAATTTTATTTGGGGTGGGCGCAATGTGTTTTCTTTTGCCCTTGTTCATTCGTCAGTTCTTAGCTTACTTCCTTTCTAGTCATATCCTCCTTCACGCAATCCATTTGTTCTACTCTTGTATCCGTGCACGTCCGTACATAAAACTCTATTCACCATGAGAATCTGTTGCTTCTCAACTTTTTATCCACTGGCGCTACTTTCAGGCTCCCTCTAATGTATTCATTCCTTTCTTGTCCATCCTAGTCACACCACATACCCATCTAAATATTTTTACATTTCCGGTCCGATACGACCTTCAAACTCCCATCTCAAAGGCCGGCAATGCACTTGTGACTCTTGAGTTGCAGGTGTCGATGGCGACGGTAATCACTTACTATCAGGTGACCTGTCGGCTCGTTTACCCCCTATAATATAAAAAGACGCGAAATCTACCTCTATGGGCCTGCTGCGGGCCCGGATTTCTTTTCGGATGGCGTCGATTCGAGTAAAAATCTGTAGTCCTAATCCTAGTCAAGGGTCATGATAATACATGTAATATGTTATTCGTGTTACAGACAAGTCAAACACTGCATTGAAGGTATTTCTAATATATTTATTACTTGCTGGTGTCCGTGGCATATTTGTCTGCAAAGAACAAGTACTTCGGGTAGTCTATTTTTTCTCCAAGCTTTCATTAATCTCTATATTAATTAATTACATATAAAAAATGTGGTATCTATTTATAAATAAGTAAATAGAATCACATATATAATTCAAGGCTCTTTAGTCTTTTACTTTTTTTGTGAGTTTGATACTCTTGAGCACGCCATATATACATTACCTTTATAACACATTTTTTTCTAAAAAGACACCTTTTTTAACGCGTTAAAACTCGGTGATATGTTGCATTCGACGTTTCAAACCACATGGTGTTCCGTCACGGAGTCCTATTTGCCGGGGTCTCTGGTGTACCCTAAAGAGGAAATCCCTGTCAACCCCGTTAAATTTGGCCGCCTTTTGAATAATAGGCGATTCCAATTCCAATGGTAAGTGCAAGGGGCGTTGCCCGTCGCGCCGCCGTCTCGGGCCCTTTTCTACTTGGGCGACGGGTAACTGTTTTCTCACACCTTCTTTAAACTTGACATATGATCAATCTCCTCACCAAACTTTGATTCCCTATTATGCCACCTACAAGGTTTATTTACGCGACTGAAAATAGCCAGTGTCTTTTTCCAAAGTCTTGTTTATCTCTGTACAAAAAATCATAATTATTTGATCTCCTATACAAACCTTGATTCCCTTTTTTGCTATCTTCAAGCTTTGTTTTACAAAAAATAGGTAGTCTAAGTCTTTCTCCTAAATCTTGTTTATCTCTATACCAAATTTCATCAAATATGGTTCAGGGTTGTAGGCGTGATTCATACTAAGCATTATACAAATACTAATATCCTAGTTCCAGTAACATTCATCATCATTATCAATGGTCATTCATATGAATGTGCTCAGATATCTGAGCCATAAGACATTGCTAAACTTGGCCTCCTATACTTCCACAAAGACCGATCTTGCCTTTATCATGAACATCTTCCCTCTAGCTACCGTCTAACTTGAGAAAAATCTCCAGACGTCCAGGACCGTGAAACAATAAAATTGCGTAAAGATAACGTTGTGCGTGGAAGCTGGCGAGTCCCGCCCAATCCTACCTACGCGTTCTTACGTCATAGCTGACAAGGACTTAAAAAAGCACTGGAAATGCCAATAGATATTTCCGTACGTCGTTTAATAATAGGCTACATCAAACGTTTTCATTGTATTCGCTTTATGTCCGTATTTTCATATGTGTGAAACCTTCTGTTAAACAGAATTTCTTAACTAAAGGGTCTTTCAACAAGGACGGGTCGATGTTAAAATTGAATAAAACAAGATGTGTGTGAGATATTAACGGAATTTATTTTTTATTTGAAAGGCCCATTTATATACGCTGGCGCGATTATAAGATTTTATGAAACACTGTATACTTGTATTTTATCTCATTCTCTCGCAGGCTAAATCCAGGAATATGTTTGTCTCTTTTTAGTGTCGCTTTTCGTTTCATCGAAAAGATTACGAGATAGTGGCGTACATTGGCGATTCAAGATGCCTGAATAAATTAGTTTGTCTGAAATCCTTAAAATATACAAAACTAGCCATTCTCCACAGTTTCACCTGCGTTTATCACTGTTCCGCTCGTAAGCGTGATGTTACGTGGCCTATAACTTTCCTTAATAAATACTCTACCCAATACAAAAAAAAATTAATTAAATCCGACTGATAGTTTCAGAAATGAGCATATAAACAAAAAAACACTTGTCTTCAGCTTTATTACGAGTATAATAGTATAGATAGCCATCTAGTGATAATGTGGTGTAGGTAAACTAAAACAAGAGGTAATAATAATCAACAAACTGTTTACGGAATAAAACTTAATAAGTAGTATTTTTTTAGAATATACTATTATAAAAATTTAAAACAGCAACAGTTTGTCTCAAGACTGATATGAGTGTAAATATTATGTTTGAACTGAACTGCATTTTTTAACCGACTGCAAAAGAGGAGGAGGTTCCACTGTATATATTTTTTATGTATGTTCACCGATTACTCAAAGACGCCTGGACCGATTTGGAAAATTCTTCTTTTGTATGAAAGGGTATACTTTCCAGGTGGTCCCATGATCATCAGGTCAGGATCTGATGATAGGATCCTCGAGAAATTGAGGGTACTCTTCAAATTTTATAGGCCCTCTTGAAGCGATTTGGGTATTTTGAGGCGCATTAACGTCGCTGATACTTTTTTTAAAAGATAATAATAGAAAATAGTAGAAAGAATAAATAATGCGAAATAACTGTTACCCATAAGAGACATAATAACCAAACAGATAAACTACCAACTCTTTATTGGTCCTTTGTTCAATTCCAGTTAAACTTATTCTGCGATCAGGACGTCCTTTCAAGGTCCCCCCGTCCCTAGGTGCGTTCGAAAACGTCAGCACTGATTTAATAACACTGCTGTTTTAGTAGACACTTATTATCCCTACTAACTTACATATTATATACTATCCGATCTGGACTTGATATAGTTTTGTGTTTACTTGTACATGCACATTATGCATATACAAATAACGATTATACAAATACACAACCAATTATTTCGATGGTGTATTTTGTTTATGTAACATTTTTTTCACAAAAAAGGCTTTCACGATAAAATGATCAGAATTTTCTCTATAAATTTTTTTCACTTTTAGATCAAAGCAAAAAATATCTTGGTATACTTTCCTTGTGATGTTTTGTATTTCGATGGTAGGCATATGAAATAAATTCCTTTAATTTTTTTTAAAGTAAAATGTTAAAAAAACCTAAAAGAGTTAAAGATCGAGTCACTTTGTATTTACTAACTTTGGGTCCAAATTTACACAACGTTGCGTCACCAAAATATTATCCTTATAAAGGTCGTAAATTTTACTAAATATGAGTTACTAGTTAACCCGTGTACTATTTGAAGCATAAAGTTTATTTTACAGTCCTTTAAAGTGGGAGTAGGCAAAGGGGGGGAGAGGGGGAAGAGTGGGAGAGGAGGGGAGAGGGAAAGGGAAGGGTTAGGGCCTCCGGTAACCTCACTCACTCGGCGAAAAGCAATGTAATCATTGCTTTTCGACGATTGCTTTTCGCCGAGAAAGCCGAGTGACGTTACCGGTGGCCCTAAACCCCCCACGCCCCCCTCCTCTCTCTCTCTTCCACCCTTCCCCTACTCCATCCTTTCAGGCCGGCAACGCACTTGAGACTCTTGAATTGCAGGTGCCCATGGGCGGCGGTAGTCACTTACAATCAGGTGACCCTTCTGCTCGTTTGCCCCCTATAATATTAAAAAAAAAAGAGATTTCCAAAGGTATCGCGTAACACTCACACAAAAAACAAGTGAATTAGGAACTTCCTTAGAACTTTAAGCCTTTCAAAACAAGAAAAATACCTTGTATTCATAAACAATATCGGAACTACGTCATGAAGACTTGTCTGGCTGTGATTACATAAGTGTTCGGCTAGAACAATCGGTCTTGATTTTCCTCTTTTACACAATAAATTATTTACGTCAGCACAGCATATTGAGGGTATTTTAAAGGAACGTAATGGAACAGTTATGTACATATTTTAAACACTGTTATGTTTACCAGGTACTATTTTAACTTTAAATTATTGCTAAACGAACGTAAGGAGACTTTACAATGAGTCATTATTAAGTGCGCCTTTACTAGAAACCAACCAAAAAGGACAACCCAAAACTCTATATAAGAAATTACGTTGAAAAAGTCGAATTTGAATGTTTGTAAATGCTTCAAACCACATTATTAGCTGGTAATATGGACGGTACCTGAACGAAACAAATTAAAACACTCATTACGATTCAACCTATATAACATTGAGTAGATATCGATACAAGAATCGCGCATGATAAGATGCCCATGCTGTAGGTGGTAACGTACTTAAGGAAGAGCACTGATGATAATGATAGTATATTCTGCCGTGATGCAAAACCCGACCAATAAAACTGTGGGTAGATATTTTTTATTGTTATTTTTAAATGCAAAACAGATGAAGATTTAGCGGTGATAGCCGAATATGTAACCATTCGTTTATTAAGTACGATTCACACCGAACGGGCCGCACCGTAGCGCGTTTTCAGTACGGTGATGGAAACTGAAGTTTATATTTATAACCTAAAATTATTTTTTGCATGGCACCTCTTGTCGCCGCGGACGGTTGACTCCGCCCACTTGCACTCAGCTACTAAGGCGCCACTCGACGCGTTCCGGCGCGGCCTGTTCGGTGTGAATCGTACTTTACGCTACACTTATAGAACTTTTATATTTGACCAACTTTTTACTATTCAAAGTTCATGTACGTATTGGAAATTCAATTCACAGTAGGGCAAAGAGGCTTTAACGTTACTTTGAATTTGAACTCCGCCACTTTAATCTTTACTTAATAAGATACTAGCTGGTGACTGAATTCGACATATTTTTAATTAAACATTTTTTATTTCTTACTGAAAGAATTTTTAGATCACTAAACTAAAAAAAATATTCGTCTCCCACCTCTCATCCCCTGACAATAAGTAGCTTATATCCTTCTTCAAGGTTCAGTCTATCTCTATACCAAAATTCATCGAAATTGGTTTACTATAGCATTTATAATATATATTATGTACATATTTGTATGTATATTAATATTATATATCGTCGGATACAATGTAGACTAAGAACAAAAGCTTAAACAATTCTAAGAATGGAAGGAAAAAATAAAAGGATCTATTAGAAAGAAACAAAGGGAGGCTTCATCCAACTCAATTTAAGCACCTGTCAGTATCAGTCTCCCAAATAATGAGATTAGCTCCTTCAAACGCTGTTAATTCCTATTCAAATACTCTAGATTACTTTCAGTAAATGTATTTCAGAATGTCTGAAAGCGGAAAGTTGGGTCACCAATGTCTATTCACAATATGATAATACATAGATGAGAAATGAAGTTAGCTTCGTATTAAATTAATATGGAACTCAGTTGGTTTGTCATGTAATTGAGATATAAAATTTACTCAAACCTTTTTTAGACTTTGTCACTTTGCAAAAAGTGCTGCTCCTGGACATAATAAATAATTATGGGAATCGGTTTCGAAAATCGATTATCAACCTAAACGTGGTCTTGAAGATATTTTGATGAAAAACTTATTTAATCTACACTAAAACATGTTGCTTCACTGAAACAATGCGTTGTGAATTCAAACATGAGCATCGATAAATTTACCGAGTACTTTTACTTTGTCCGAAGGATGTATACGTTTATCTGTATCCTGAATTATAAATCTATACTGTAGCGGCTATTAAATCACTTTGAATCGTTGAATTATTAAAACAACTTACTTTTAAGAACTTAATATGGTTATATTTATTACCGTGTAGTGGCATGCACTATGCATTAGCATAACCCAGAGGTTCCAGATTGTCGTCAATCCAGCACACTGCAAACGAAAAGCTTTCCTAACACAAGTGTTTTATAACAGCTATTGCACATTTTGAAAAAAAAAAGCAATTGTAAAGGTCGAGATAAATTGAGCCTGTATCATTTCGGTTGAGTAGACACACAGTGGGTGAGCCATGCTTCGGCACGTATGGGTCGGCTCGACCGGAGTGATACCACGGCCTCACAGAAAACCGGCAGTGAAGCAGTGATTTCTTTTCGCTGAGTGAGTGAGGTTACCGGAAGCCATAACCCTTCCCTCTTCCTCTCTCCCTTCCTCGCCCTTTATTCCCCCTTCCCTATTTCCACCTTAAAGGCCCGCAACGCACTTGTGACTTTTGAGTTGCAGGTGCTCATGGGCGGCGGTAGTCATTTACCATCAGGTGACTAGTCTGCTCGTTTGCCCCCTATACCATAAAAAAAAAAAACAAACTTAGTCGTTAAATCTCTGCTAATAAATAATAGAATCAACAGTAAATAGTATTTTCAAATAAAAATGCTAATTTGTCTAACGTATTTTTTTCTTAAATGAACTCGATATCGTATACGTAGTTTAATGTATTAAAAATAAACAAATACTCTTATGATTTAAGTTCTGAAGTAAAACTAAAAGAAAAAACGCTGTAATGGCGAACCGAATTAAAATGTTAAAAAGAGTTCACTATACACTTCCTGGCTCATTTATCATGTAGCGGTTGTACGTGACTGAACCTACAATCTAAAGTGCATACGTAGGAAAAATATATTGTAGTCTTTAAGCTAATATTATATATTCTTATGGGAGTCGATCGTCAGTCTTTGAAGACACTCTCTGTACGAGTCTGATATAATAAACACGTCATTACAGCACACCATCTTTACATTTAATCCCCCAACAATCAGATCAGCTTCAAGATTCCAAATTACAGTATTGCCATCGAAACTACATTTACAAACAAAGTATTATTTTGTTACGATAATTCCCGACTTCCAATATAATAATAATAATAACTCCACACATCTCACACACGGCCGCCTGATCCCAAACTAGGCAGAGACTGTGCTATGGTAACCAGACTGCTGATAAACATACTTATATATTTCTAAATACATGCATATTATAGATAAATTACACCCAATAATAATTAAATATTTATTATGATATGTTTACATAGTTAGTTAGTTACAAGTAAATATATTAAAAGCATATTTAAAAGGCGGCTGCCAAAAGAGGAGCATTTTTTGTACTCAAAGTTTATTTTAGTTGTAAAGAAAATTTGAGGATATTAACTTGAAACTTACAAATGATGGCAACGAAGCACACGGACCACTGTACGTACCAACCCCTATGACAGATTTCTGGTGATGGGTCTGAGGTTGCCCGACAAACCCACACACGATTGCTTTGGGCACGTATATATGTACATAAACCTATTTCCAAGAAAATGTTACACAGCCTCTACCTGTTTGAACTTGTAATGTTTGTGAAATCGAATCCTCACCTATATCTATCTTAGACGCTACGGTCTCTCATAATAGGCGTAATAACAGAAGACTTCGTTTACTCAGAGTTTTTTAATAAAGCTGAAGATGTTTTTTCTTTCTTTCTTTCTTACATCATTAAACTGTGCTTTGGGTTACATATTATAATATCTAAAAGTATTCTAACTATTTTCGAGGTTACTACAGTGGATTCACTTAACGCATATTGGCCGACTTCAGTACTGTTTTTAACCCCCGACGCAAAAAGAGGGGTGTTTTAAGTTTGACGTCGATGTCTGTGTGTGTGTGTCTGTCTGTGGCATCGTAGCTTTCAAACGTATGGGACCTATTTCGACTCAGTTTTTTTTTCATTTGAAAGCCAGTTTCTTTGCGGTGGTTCTTAACTACGTTACAAATATGCTTACCAAAAGGGCAAATCCACGGAAACAGCTTTATTAGATCTGATAGACAAAGTGGAGAAGGCTCTAGAGGATAAACAAACTGCTCTATGTGCTTTTCTGGACATTGAGGGCTCTTTTGACAATACACCCACAGCAACAATCCTCAGAGGAATGATTGCAAAGGGCATTGATGTCACCACTCCTTTGGACCCTCGCTGTTGACCAACTCCTTGTAGAAATGTCTAACCTCGACTATGACATACAAGGCTACGCAGATGACCTGGTGGTCATAGTCAGAGGACCATGCCTCCACACCATCTCAACACTACTACAAGGAGCACTCAACACTATCAACAACTGGTGCAGAGATAACGAATTATCAATTAACGCAGACAAAACTGCGATAATTCATTCACAAAGAAAAGGAAGCTGGAAAGTTTGTCAAATCCAAAACTAAACGGCAAAATCCTTTCTTTCTCTAGTGAAGTCAAGTACCTAGGGGTCAAACTTGACCAAAAGTTAACCTGGAACTCACATATCACAAACATAGTCCATAAAGCAAAAATGGCTTTATGGATGAGCTGTCGCATGGCCAGCACCAGATGGGGACTTCAGCCCAAGATGCTATGGCTATATAGGTACAATCGTAACGTATGGAGCTGCCGTCTGGTGCCGTAAGGTAAGCCAAACGACTACCTCAAACAAATTAGACAGCCTACAACGTACGGCTTGTTTAATAACCACTGGTGCGCTATCCTCGACGCCAGGGGAAGCTCTAAATGCACTACTAAGCCTGAATCCGCTCAGCATCTATGTGCAAAAAGAAGCTGCCAAAAGCATATACAGGATACAGACGAAACCAAAGTGGCAATCACGAACACTAAACTCACTGAAAGAGTCGGTTTTCGGAATAAAATCTCTGAACATGCCAGCGGATGACATGCAAACAGAGATCGACTTCGTAAGAAGGCACACAGTAGACATACCACAGAGGGGTTCAACCTAAAATTGGGTGAGAACACAATTTGCAGATTCTGTCAAGAAACAGAAGAGACTGCAATGCATATTTTATGCTCTTGTGGTTGCACATCATGCAACCGCAGGAAATACAAACAATCACTACTGATAGGATCTGGAGGTTTCTCGGAACCATAAGTCTGAACCAGAAGTGCGCTACAAAAGACCAGAAATGGCCGAGGTAGCACCAGACACTCAAAACAATAATAATAATAATAGCTATGTTTGGTTAATATCAGTCCAGCACTGTAAGAGTATCAGCTCTTCTCCAAAATGATGTAAGGCCTTTTTGTTATTATTTTGTGTCGGGGGTTTTTTAAATTTCTATTTTACTTATTTTTGATTAAATTAAAATTAATCGCACTAACGAACAATTAATGTAATGATTTTTTAAGATATTGGATATTTCAACTATGTATGAAATACCTAATGTACGACTCGCCTATAGTTTATTAATACTCCGCGTTGGATTGATTTCTAAAGTGGTGGTGGTCACATTCCACTATTTTGTTCTGCAAAGTATTACGGAGGGTTCATTAATGTTTGCCAAAAAATTTGATTTTACAATAGAATTCGCCATTTCTGTTCAATTTATCTACCCTACTTACTAACTTTTCTAAATATTTTTTTTATATCACCGTCGCTCATAATGAAGATACACCAAGTCGTCATGGTCACAGTATGTCGGTCATTCACCAGTGAATGTTATCATACACCATGACACAGTATATAGTATATACGTATACTGTGTCATGGTGTATGATAAATTGATAACATTCACTGAATATAAAGAAATCGCAGAGGACACACAAGTGGAATTATTTCAAGCTATTGCTATAAATCTTTAATCTGTTAGTGTCCTACAAACACCTTTACTTTTCTTTAATAATTCATATTTTAACTTCAACTTAATGACCTAATTATATGTAAATAAATTATGATTCAACAAATTATTTTGTGTTTTCTTAACTTTTTTATTTAGGCTATAAATATTGACCACAGATAAATCATCCGTAGGTGAATCGTCCGTTACTTCAATCAACCTTATGTTAATGAATTGTAGTTGAATAAACCGTAGGTGAACTCTCGTTTATGGATTTCGTACATTAGTTATAACAAAAACCTGTGAATTGATCTGTAGGTATTTTAATCACTAGGTCTTTTGACCGTAGTTATCTCGAAAATAGTTAGAATTCGTTTAGATATTAATATGTACACATACCTACGACTCGTTACACAATAATGTTATACAAACATTTATTTGGGTAATAAAGGTTCAGGCTTTAAAAACAAAATTTCATATGGACGACTGTCACATGACATAAAATACTTGTCATTGCAATTCAATCATCCATCACCATCAAAACCCTTTTAGTCGGTATCATGCTATGGCAACTTGGAACATAAAAGAATTGCACTTTTTTATTGAGTCGAGTGCCATCCCAAGGATAGATACCGGAACTAAAACTACTGTGTTACAATATTTAAATTTATAATTTGTATGAGGGGAAATTTATTACCCTCAAATGTAATACGATTTAAAATTCGCATTTGTAAATACCAAAATATTGCATATTAAATATCTAAAACCACTTCAAATTCTTTACAAACAACAATTTGTTCACCAACACACAATAATATTAATTAAAAATACAATCGTAACAATCAACAATTTTTTTTTAATATTTGGAACTTATTAATATTAGGTTGGCAACACTTCACTTATATTGCAAATGGCTGCGTATGAGTACCGATTGCCGGTTTCTTGTGCTTTTCTTTTTGCAATAAAAGTTTTGGTTTCAATATAAAAATCGGAGATTAGTCATAAACATACATTAATTAGCTAAAGTATAAAATTCTCATGTTAGAACCAATGAAACAAGAAACAGGAAACAACAAAACACATTCATACACCGTATAAGTAGGTACCTATATATTGTTCAATTGTATATATATATATATACCTATAGATATGTATATTATATTAGTTTTCGGGATCTGACCACTAGGCAGAGTTCTGTGTTGTCAATAAAAAGAAGCAGAGCTGCCTGTCTATATCCTTTATACTATTGTAGTCTTTGGTCGGTATTTGTCAGCATGTTCCATTAAATGTAGTATTTAGTCTAACGTATGACATTAAAATTATTGTTTCTCTATACTCAGTTAAAAAAAATCTAAAAAATGTTGTTACACGAAGTATGAAACTCAAAGCTTCTCGTTAAAGAAGAAGGCTAATACCCCTACAGTTTGAGCTGAATTGAAGCTGTAAATAAATCACAGCCACCCTGAATAATGCAAGGGATAATGGCAAGGCTTAAGTATTCTATATTAATCATCCGACGATGAACGTACCTCCAGCTCAAGAGCCCGTGGTAAGTGAAATCTACATTTTCTTTTCTCTTATGTGAAGTTAAGTACTTTATATTGTTGGGAATATTCTATTAATATTTATTACGTACTTCGTTTTTGATGGCTTCGCTCGGGTAAATCTAATTTATGTCCATTAATTCAGGAGGGATACCTGTATTGGTACTTTTTAGGAACGAATATCTGTACCTATTTTCTGTACCTTGTGGTTTCTTTTGCTTTTCTTTTATATATATACCTACTATTGTTTTACTTGATTTATTTTTCGACTAAGTTCTTAGACAAATTTTACTGTAGGTACAATGTACACAACTGCCGGGTGGGGCCTGGCGACTTGTAATACAGGTTTATATAAACCTTTAACAGGTATCAGCTCTCACACTGTAGACTACATTCTATGTATTTCGTTTTTACGCCTGCTTTTATAAACCCACAATTTGTTAATATTTATCAATCGACCAATAGTATTGCGTTACCGGTATAACCAGTCAAAATAATATCTATTAACTTATTTTTATTAAATAATGAACTGTGTTATCATCTATTATAGTTTGGCCCTATTTTTAATAAAATAAATAAGAGTTTTTGATGTGGCGACAACATCATGATGATCGATTGATAAGTGAAGGTGTGAAAACATAACATACAAAACCTTTTCCCATTTATTTTGTTAGTTAGGATGGTAAGTATAACCTATATATTCAAATGCCTACTTAGTAGACGCTGTTAGTAGTAATCCAATCTCTAATAGAAAGGTAGTGGGAAGTGCTAGCACTTTATCTTAGTGGTCAATAATTAATCCTCTTCACAAATACGGAGATCAAATGGAAGTTCAATGTCGCTCACGAATGTAATAAAGGTAGGCGGTGTGTGTTTGCTAGTACAGCTTTTGTCTAAGTAATATTTTGTACAATACTCTAAAAGTATTTCAAATTTTCTGATAATAAAACAGGGTATAATTATAAATAAAACATGTCCCTAATTTATGACCTAAAAGTCTGTGAGACAAATTAAAAAAAAAATATTCGTTCTTGTCATTGTGATCTACTAAAATGTAGTCAGATAATTACAAGATAAAAAAACCGGACAAGTGCGAGTCTGACTCTCGCACAGAGGGTTCCGTAAGCAAACAGACTTGTATACGTACATCTCGGGAATCAATTCTCAAAGGCTTCGAAAGACAAACTAAACTTTGCGGTTGCAATGTACGACAAAGTGAACAATCCGACCGCAAAATACAAGTTTGTAATTATAAAAACTTTTTTTTATGTGATATAACAACAAATTAACGACTTTCAAATTTTTTCCTTCCCTTGTGCTGTCAGACCTTACTTCTTACCAAATTTCATGATTCTAGGTAAATGAGAAGTACTCTATAGGTTTTCGACCCAAAACCTATAGGGTACTTCCGGTTTGTCAACTTTGGTTAAAATCAAGGTCTTACAGCAAAAGTGAAGGGAAAATTAAGGTATATTTTGGCACTTACAAGTTTTCGCGAGAATCTAAATTTACCCATACCTTTTTATAGTGTAGAATCAGGACCATGATTTTTATACAGCTGATAGGGATTATAGACCTCAGTATCTTATATAAATTTCAACTTGCCAGGTCCACCCGTTCGTGAGAAAATCTGGTGACACACGCACAGACAGACAGACAAGAGAGTGATCTTATAAGGATTCCGTTTTTTACCTTTTGAGGTACGGAACCCTAATTAACTCAGTAATTTTTTACTTTTAATGTGAAAATATTTATAAATAATAAATGTATAATTCTAACCATTTATTTGGAACACTACAGACTTAAGCCGTACTAATATTTCTCTGTCGTGATCCTGAATACATCAAGTTACTCTCAACTTACTAAAAATCCTGTCCTCTAACAAAGCTTGTTTCCAAAGGGTTTAGGTAAGTTTTTGTACCGATCAAACAACAGTAATAAATTATTCCTTATTATTTTATGTTTTAAATTTAATTCGTTAATACTGATTGACTATTAGTGACTAATTATTATTACTGATTAGTATGAGACTAATAAAGAATAATATAAACTTGATTGAATTTGAAATACGACTTTGGGAAATACTGATGCTAGGTATCAGACTGGCCTGTTGGTCTAGTGGTTAGTGACGCTGACTGCTAAGCCAGAGGTCGTGGATTCCATTCCCACCCTGGACAAATAATTCTGTGATGAGCACGATACTTCGTTCTGTGTCTGGGTGTAATTTATCTATAATATGTATGTATTTAGAAATATATAAGTATGTTTATCAGCAGTCTGGTTACCATAGCACAGGCTCTGCCTAGTTTGGGATCAGACGGCCGTGTGGGAGATGTATGGAGTTATTATTACTATATTATTATCAACCTGCCGTATAGAACATATCTCTAATCAATACGAATGATACTAAAACCCAAGATTATAGCCAGCCATAATAGAGCCTCACTCACACCAACCAAGACCAAACTCTGTACACGCCGTACAGAGTTTGGTCTTGGTTTATGATATTTATTAAAAGTGAGGCTCTATTTTATTTCACACGCCTTCAAACAAGCTGAATCAAAGGAAAGATTAATGCATTAAGGGGTGTCATCGCCAATCATATAGATTCCTAAAAAAACTACCTCAATATTTTTTTATTGTGTAATGGAATAGGCGTGTGTCTTACAACTCACTTGATGGAAAGTGATAATGAAGACGAAGATGGTACACTCCTATCCAAGAGAAACCTATTCACTTTACTTTTGAACGTACCAAGATTATAATTCTCTCGAAAAATAGATGCAGGCAATTCATTCCAGACCTTGGCCACTCGAACTAAAAAGGAGCTGTCAAAACGTTTCGTTCGACTCTTTGGTGTATCGACAATGAATGGTATCTTTATCAGCGTCTAGTCGTTCGATGAAGGAATGGAGAGGGTCCAATTAGTTCGAAGAGAGCCTTCGTACACTCACCAAAGTGAATCCTATAGAAACCCGATAAGGAGGCGACTTTACAATGATGCTCAAGGTATGTAGTGTCCTATTCGTAAGTACATTGTCGTTGATAAGCTTACGGGCTCTTTGGTCGACAGAGTCTAGTGCTTCAAGTTGGCATTTTGGTGAGCCATCAATAAAGTGACTGCAGTACTCCATGCAAGATAGAACCTAGGCCTGTTCAGAGCTGAAGACCTTCGAAATGACTCCTGATTTCTTGGACGGAAGGAAAAAGGAGCTGTCTGTGCCATGGACTCGATTGTAATGCTAAAGGTGGAAAAACATATAATTTATATATTACACGCATACGTCCTCTTCAAGGTCATGAAAATGTTGAGAGAAAATAATATTTATTACCTGGTTATATTATTATCGCTAGAATTATAACAATATATAGTCAGTTTGGGCTCGGGTAGACGAGGTGAAAGTTTTCTTTTTTTTATATATTATAAGGGGCTAACGAGCAGACGGGTCACCTGATGATATGTGAGTACCGTCGCCCATAGAGAACTACAACTCAAGAGTCACAAGTGCGTTGCCGGCCTTGGAGATCGGAGTACGTTCTTTTCTTAAAGGTTTGAAGGTCTTATCGGTCCGGAAATACCGCAGGCGACAGTTTGTTCCAGAGATTGGTTGTGCAAGGTAAACAATTTCTGGAGAACCGCAGAGTGGTGAATTGCCAGTTATCCAGGTGATGGGGATGAAAGTTTTGTCGCGTTGAACGATGGCGAAACGCTGCGGCCGGTATAAGTCAGAATAATTCCTCGGAGCACTCCCTATGATACAGGCTATAGAGAATGCAGAGTGAAGCTACATCTCTACGCAACGCCAAAGGGTTAAGCCGATCTGAAATATCCTGGCAATCGACGATTCGAGTCGCTCTCCGTTGAATACGGTCTAGAGGGAGAAGCTGGTACTGGGGTGCTCCTGCATAAAAATGAGAACAATATTATATATGAGGCCGAACCTGCATCTTATAAAGTTGTAGGCGGTGTACCGGGGTGAAATACTGTCTCGATCTTTCAGCACACCAAGCTTCTTTCAGGCTAATTTGGCTTAACAATCCAAGTGACCGTGAAACTGGATTTCGTTCGATATATCGACGCCAAGGATTCCGATGTTGGCTGTGGCAGTTAGGGAAGTGCACTCAAAGCGACACGACAAACGGTATCTTTATGGCTGTGAACGCGCAAACCTGTGTCTTCATTGAGTTAAATTGGAATAAATTAAGTCGATCTCAATCAGAAACTCTTTCTAAGGAAGCTTTGATTTCAGACACAAGTTTGGATCGGCTCTCAGTGACGTTTTCCCGAGAAATGTTACAAGGCATAACTCGAGCTATCATCGGCATAGCAATGAATGCTGCTGATTTGCAGCATATCATGGATATGCAGAAGAAACTGCGTGGGTTAGAGCACACAGCTTTGTGGGACACTAGCATTCACAGACTTGAAGTCGGAGCATGCACCGTCGACAACGACCTTGATGCTTTTGTCAGCGAGAAAACTGGTGATCAAGTTGCACAATTTCCTATGGGAAGGAAGCTTCGAGAGAAGCGCTTAATGCCAGACCCGATCGAAGGCCTTCTTGCAGCCACCGCACAGTGGTCAAATGGACGCCGTTAAGTTAATGGCGAATGTGGATTCTATTTACTAGGCAACAACATTCAAATTTCTATTAATCACGAAAAGTAGCGAAGGCCGCGCGGGTGCCGCGCGGTCACCACAAAAAATGGATTGCTCTCTAATTTAAAGCGTAGTTTTAAAAAAATTAACACGTATTTTGCTGTAACAACGCGGTCTAGAGACCGCTTGTGTCTGTCTAGAGACGGGCACAAGCGGTTGACGCGCGGCGAACGTATTAGGGTGTTGGCGCTAATGAATTCGTCGGATTTAAACGCGCCCTAAAAGTATATACAAACGATTGAGGCAGAATAATAAACGATAAGTAGTAAAGGTATAACATTAATAAAAAACTTTATGGCATGCTCACGAAATTTTGCACATACAACATCATAATAGAAACACTCTTTTTAATACACGCATCTAAACGAACTAATATAAATAAAGGGAGAAAAGAGACAGGCATAAACGATATGTTTTTGCAAGCCCTGTTATTTCTAAGAAGAATATACCAACCAGACCAGACCAAATAAAGACTGTATTTTATGAAACATTTATGGGTGTTTGTTGAAATAAGAATGAATAAAGTGAAACAGACCGAGGTCCTTTGAGTAAGTTTTTTGGTACCAGCTGTAAGAGCTTATGTACAATTGTGCACGCAGTTCCATTAAAATATATATATTTCATTTATAATTTTCTTTTTTTACATTTTTTCTTCAGACTCGGATCAGGTCATTACTGTTATCTACTTTATCAGTAGATATGCAGTAGGTACTTTTAAATGTGTACACGTTAAGTTTGTGTGATTTATTAAATAAACATTAAATATATTGTCATAATCTATTTGGTAATTATTTTTGTATACAATTATGTGATTTAACAGCAAGAAATATTATTTTTCTTTAATATACAGCACAGTTATTTAAATTATAAAAAAGAATATTATATAAATTGAAGTTGGAAAATTTTAAGAAAAAAATATTTGGAAAACTATTATATATATTGTCTCCTAGAAGTCTTCTTCTGGGTGACAATAACAACATGTGGGTATCAGTTCTTATTATAGGTAGGTATTATTTCATGTACAGATAATAATTAATTACTCATCAGTAGTGGTTTGTACAACAATATAATACCAAAAGTCAAGTGAAATGTTAATAGTTTTAAAAACACTTCAAAAAAATTTTTTTTTAACGCAGTAACTGTGACTTATTTAAATATGCTGATAATATTATTAGGCTGATGAACGCGACCTAGCTTTATAGTGACATCCCATGGTTGCGGTTATAGGATCATTAGTTACTTATTATACTTATCCCTACCGGTAGGGATAAGTATAAATAAAAATAAACTTAGCCCTACCGGTGGGGATAACTAGTAGGGCTAAGTGTAACTGCCGTTTTAATTTAGAGTGTAATTTATCTATAATATCTATGTATTTAGAAATATATAAGTATGTTTATCAACAGTCTGGTTACTGCAGTACAGATTCTGCCTGGTTTGGGATCAGACAGCCGTGTGTGAGGTGTGTTAAGTTATTATTACTATAATTATTTTAGTTTGTATACCACTCAACACAACAATCTGTCATGGATGTGTAGCTACTCCTTTGTCTGAAGTTAATTTATTATTTCTGTAGTCGGTCTCTGTAGCACTGAGAAATTATCCATGAACCACTCTCACTCATTCTATGAGGAATCGGTTTATCAGAGTTGAAACACTAACCCTCCTTAGTCTTGTGTAAACAACACTACCGGACCCCAATAAATCAGCAGCAGAATAAGGACACCAATTGTTTGAGTAAATATAGGCAACAATGATCTACTTATCCCGTTGATATACACATATATATGGCCTTTAACAAGTCCAATATAATCATGAATATCTGAGTCTATCTCATAAATTATTACATCGGCTACATAAGCTCCTATATTGTTGATATATTTTAGGTATGAATGTATCCTCAAGTAGGCTTAAGAGTCTCATAGTTGACTGAAACATTTATGGATATATCAAGTATGTTATGTCCTGTCCTTTGTTGAATTCTTAACTCGAATTGAAAAGTAAATTTAACTTGATTCACCCAACACTAAAAACTTGGTCAAGTGTTAGTCCTGATTCCATTTACTTTTAACGACTGTTTTTAGAATTATTAAACAGATTTGTTTGCGTTGTTTCGTTAGCGGAAATTTCATAATTTCTATTAAATATGCAACTTTAAACAACTAAGTTCTTTGAATACAAAGTATTAGTTATACGCACGTTATCACGCACGCATTAATAATTCGTTGTCATCGCAAACAATTCTGCGAAACTTAATAGGAAGTGAGCGCTAGTAATTTAAAAAACATTCCACAGATTCCCAGCGAGTTTGTCAATTCTTTTTTGCTTTCTATTCTCTATTTGTTCTCTAATAGCAGGGCTTGATTGAATAGTTAGGAGGTAGGTATGCAGAAAGTCACTTACAGCGACACAAAGAAATGTTTCATCATAATAAAAATGTAAAACAGACGCCGAAAAATGCGTAGGACTTTTACTAGACTTCATAATCATTTGCGACGTGAAGGTAGCTAAGGAATAACAACGAAATAGTTTCCTTTGCGAAAATTAAATTACACCATAAATACTTTAAATTCCGATGTTCCTTAATGAAAGAAAAAAATTACGCATGAGATTTGCAAACCAGTTTAAAAAAATCAAAATATATTTTTCTTTCCTAATATACTTATGGCAGTAATCTTTTACGTTTACCTCGTCTTAAGCACTTCATTCCATACAGACATTTGTGTACCTGAAATGACGCCATGTCTGAATTACTCCGACAACAATTTTGTTTTATCTAATGGGACACCCAGTAATTAGTTTTATATGATTTAGCATTTAAATAACTTACCCTTAGTAAAGAGTTGAACTACATTTATTTATTTTGCTTTGCTTACAAATGTAACAATAATACAAATACGTTTACAATATTGCATAACATTTCAGTTATTACAAACATATATAACAAACACTGCATACATTGTAAATAAGTGCATGTATTTTGGCACCGAACATGGTTTTTTCAAGAGGCACATTATCTTGTAACCGGCGGCGTGTAGGTATTTAAAAATATCTGTGACGTATTCCTTTCAGCTAGGAAGTTTTATTTCAGTCATAAAACGTCCATCAACGGCACTGCATCTAAACATTTTTTTACAGAAATGAACTAATCCGAAACAAGCCATATGGCGTTCTTAGTCATATTATATTTTGTCAAATATAGGATCTCACTATGGGCTTCATAAGCAAGCTTAGAGTCGCTCAACGAGCTATGGAAAGGGCTATGCTTGATGTTTCTCTGCGCGATTGAATCAGAAATGAGGAGATACGCAGACGAACGAAGGTTACCGACATAGCCGAGGCACATAGCACGTAGAACGGATGGTTGATGGGCCCGAAAAGTTCTGAAATAGAGACCACGGACCGGAAAGCGTAGCGTAGGACGTCCATTATCGCGGTCGACAGACGACCTGGTAAAGATCGCAGGACGTCGGTGGATGCTTCTTGGAAGTCATAAAGGAGGCCTATGTCCAACAGTGGACGTCCTAAATGCAATGATGATAGGATTGTTGAACACCATTTTGGTAAATACTGACATATAGATTAAAGTTATTTAATACTAACTTATTCTATGATCTTTGTGTCCTTATTAAACCTATGACTTACTGATTGTTGTATGAACAGCAACATGAGCGGAATACAAAGAACAACGAGAGAATACGGGACAAGCCTAATTAAAACAAATAAGGAACGAAGAATGTGACGAAATATTCTAAAACCCTTACGTATACTGTGCTGCTATTTTTAATATTAGCAGGTCTATCACAAGTGACTCATGCATGATATGAATACTAGTATAAGCATGTTTCGATGTATCCAGATTTTTGAGTTCCTATCTTTCAGATTTCTACCTTTTTAGGTTTTACAGAAACAGCTATATCCAATTAACGTGTTTGACGATCCATGTTGCAGACGGGCATAGAGTTGACTAGTTACTTTTAATTATTAAAAACTATTAATCCAAAAAGGTTGTCTGTAAGACATCACTTTAAGGATAAGACTAGCCATTGTACTGATAATAATAATATAAATAATGATAGGCGGTAGCCTATCACTTCAAGACCTACAATGCATTTTATATCTATCTATCTGAAAGATTGTATCTGTAATCTACAACTGTAATTACCAAGAGAACGAGGGAAGTATACTGACGTAATGCTTCTATATCAAAACCTAAACTCTCCGAATCCGACATAGAGACATAGAAATCTACTTTTAGACTGAG
This sequence comes from Callimorpha dominula, assembly GCA_949752705.1. NCBI lineage: Eukaryota > Metazoa > Arthropoda > Insecta > Lepidoptera > Erebidae > Callimorpha > Callimorpha dominula. Next base: position 5,307,717 of record OX457001.1, on the reverse strand, counting down.
AAAGCTGATCGAACATTTAAAGGCGTTCAAGGTCGAAGTGGTTCAAAGCACCGACATGTTTATATTGTAATGTAATATTTAAAGTGATGGAGCTAAACAATGACAATCATGCTCTATTATCTAAGCGATTTATTTAAGACTAGCAGCGCCCCGCGGTTTCACCCGCGTCAGTCCCGATCCCGTGGGAATATCGGAATAAAAAGTAGCCTATATGTTAATCCAGGTCTCCAGCTATCTACATACCAAGTTTCATCGCAATCGGTTTAGTAGTTTTGGCGTGAAAGAGTAACAAACATCCATACATCCTCACAAACTTTCACGTTTATAATATTAGTAGGATTTTACATAAATTTTGTTCAAACATAATTTCATTTGATTTTTCTACAATCAGCGCTTAGGACTGCCGGCAGTATTCTCTATTAAAAACATATAGTTTCAGGCTTTCTGCCGTAGTGTTTGTATACTCTTTGCTTTCTGCAAAAAAAAAAGGGGTAAAAAAAGTTTTGACCTTCATAAAAAAAAAATTCCTAACTGAAAGACTATAAAATTTTCAGACAACAGAAAGGAAGATTTTATGACCTAAGCGTTCGTGAGCGTGCGCGACTCGCGACGCCGCAGCGGTCCATTTTAGAATGCTGTATATGGACCCTCGCACATATTTATAATTTATTAATAACACACTTTTCTCAACTTCTTTCAATTCGAGATATAAATAATATAAGCCGTCCCCTTTAGCAGCGCGTTTGTAAATGGTCATGGTTCTTCCATGTATGTTCTTTTTGGGCACCTGCAACTCAAGAGTCACAAGTGCGTTGCCGGCCTTTAAGGTGGGAGTAGGAGAAGAGTGGAGGGGTGCGGGAAAGAGGTGGAGGGAAGGGTTAAGGCTTCCGTTAATCTCACTCACTCGACGAAAAGCAATGCGAACATTGCTTCACTGCCGGTTTTCTGTGAGGTCGTGGTATCACTCCAGTCGAGCCGGTCCATACGTGCCGGAGGATGGCTCTCCCACGATAAAGATATCTTCGAAGTAAACATTTATGCAATCAGCTGCTTCGACCTCGCCGTGCGCTGAAGGCCATTCACCGTAGCGCACAGCACGCGTGTTGCGTTATACTGCGTAATTGTCATATGTACCAACCCTATCGTACATACGCACTATCCTAAAATGATATAAAAACCTAATTCCAAAGGCAAATATTTGGCTCCTCTCAGTGAATTTATTTAGGTTAACCTTAACAAAGGCATAATATAATATTGCCAAAGCTACTGCGGGCGTTTAAGTAAAATAAAATTTCCCTAGGGAGGTTTTACACGAGTTCTTTCCCGTATGGCTTTCGACGCTGCGTAAGCAAGTATATGAATATGAAAGGGTAATCCAGACATTTGAACAATTTAGAATTTAAAAATATTAATCCACAAATTTTGTACCACATTTAGATATGCAAATAATTTTATTTGAAAATAGATAAATATTGACTAACACATTGCCCCAGTTAGTGTGGTAATTGGCAAATTTATGCAACCTGCCTAAATGCGTTTAGACAGTTTTCTTTTTGTTTTTAATTTATTTAACGTTACAGACCTTTACCTTCAATTAATTGGAAAACAATGGCCTGAGAGAGTTTATCTGCACCGACCACTATAAGCGTTTTGTGTACTAAGATAGCATTGTTTTAGACGATGACGTGCTACTTCGTGGTCAGCAAATCGAAGCTCTCAAACGTACTCGTACATCATAGAGTATAATTTTTACTTATTAGTGAAATTATGTAGGAGACTAGCTGCGCCTCGCAGTTTCACCCGCGTCAGCCCCGATCCTGTAAAAATATCGGGACAAAAAGTAGCCTATGTGTTAATCCAGGTCTCTTTCTATCTACATACCAAGTTTCATCGCAATCGTTCCAGTAGTTTTTGCGTGAAAGAGTAACAAACATCCATACATCATATATATTCATCATTGAGGTTACCGGAGGCCCTAACCCTTCCCTCTCCCCTATTGCCGTACTTCCCCTCTCCCCCCCTCTTACCCCCTCCCCCTCTTCTCCTACTTCCACCTTAAAGGGTGGCAACGCACTTGTTACTCCTGAGTTACAGGTGCCTATGGGCGGCGGTAGTCATTTACCATCAGGTGACCCGTCTGCTCGTTTGCCCCCATATATATATACAATAAAAAAATAAAAAATCTTACTAAATAAACTTAAACTTACCAGTTACCTAAAATAAACTTACGAAACAAAGCAAACAAATTATTAATCTGGCAAAGCTTCAAGCAAAGTAACATTTCTTTTGAACTCAAAGTCCCTTGTTTCAATCTCCCACGCAGGTAGGTAGAATAAAAATAATTAACTATCCAAAATCAAAGAGTAATATCTAATTCACAAGTATAGGTGTGTGAAATAGATCACTAAAAGATTTAGCTTTCCCAATAAATGATTTAAAATGTGTTTTATTAATAAAAAACATAAAGTTATATATTTTTGTTATTTTGTATCTCCAAATAAAAGGCTGTAATTCTTCTCTCCGCGTCCTTGAGGTCCCAACTTTTGAAAAGAAAATTTCACGGAAGTTTCAGACCCACTTTGCCAAATTAATATAAATACATACGTGTATATTCTATGCAGATCACTTTTTAACTCGGTTTACGGACTTCTTTTTTCCTTGGTATATAGAAATGATTTCGTTACTATGCTTTCAGAGTGAACATCTGATATTGATCATTAGAATCAGATTTCAACAAAGGTGATGAAGTATATTTAAACCGTGTTCGAAACGCATTACAAAGAAACCGCGTGAAAAGATCACGGCAACAAAATCACACTTTCCACTAGCGAATTTACAGTTTTTGTTTATAGTAAAGTAGGAGTGCTTGTTCCTAAGAATATTTCAAAGCTGTTAAAAAAAGATCACACAAAAACTCTATCATAGTCTCTGTATTGAATTTTACAAATATCTTTGCAGTGACCGTCCGTAGAGATGGGTAATCACCCAATCGTTTCTTTTAACCCGGGTGATTACCCATCTTTAGAGATGGATAATTACCCGAATGTTTACCCAGTCATGGGTTTTAACCCGGTTGATTATCCATCTCTAACCGTCCGACATAACATATAATCAAAAAGTTCTTGTCAATGTATTCTCTAGAAACGATAAAACTTTCTCCAATATTATACACGATTTAGAATAAAGTCCTTAGCAATTGTTAACTACCAATGACAAAACCTCGACGGTGCCGTTGCACCATCGATGTTTGTGTAGTCACCGAAAGCAGCTGTTCTACGTTTGATATACTCTATCCGGGGCTACCTACTACCTAGGGAATTAAAACTGTTTATTTACTTAACACGGCAAATTAAGCTCGCGGCTTTGCTCACATAAATCGGACGATAGTTTGTTTTAGGAAGAATTTACCGTCTTTGAGTGAAAGCTATTTCTGCATACTTTTTAACTTAAGATTTCTTCCTCGCAGCCCTAAAGAGTGGTTGGTGAATTGCGTTGAGGGCTGGACCTAGTGATTTCAATGCCAGCAAATATTGTCATGCCATTGGATTAAATAAACCCAAGAATTTGAATCTGTCCTGTCCAAACGCATATTCGTTTCGCACGTACATAGAGTTCGTATAGATTTGAACGTGATGTTATTTAGCCCTTGTTAGTTAAAAAGATAACTTGTAGAAACACTCATTAGCGTGTTCAAACAAGGTAGGTACGAATAATGCCTACTTGAATTATTATTTTGCTGCTTAGAAAAATAATTATCTGATACAGATTTACATATTATCTTCTGTAAAGAAATAGATACAACATTTTAACGACATTAGCTTTCCCTTCAACAACAATGCTAAACGGAGCGGCTAATTACGGCCATGTTTTGTTCAAGGAAATATCAGAATTTATTCTATTATACGCCATTTCACCTTGGGCATTTTTGAAAACAGTAAGGAAATGTTACGTTGGATTCAAAGGAACGCGTATTGTGTGCAGCCACGTAACATGAATTTTGTTTGTGAGTAACACAGACATAAAAAACTTTAGTTCAAAAGAAATAATTTATTATATTTTTTCACTTAGAGGCTATTAAAGTAGGTCTGCCCATTATTCGTCGTTGTAAATAGCCTCTGCAGTATATTAACTTATTATCTTACAAAAAGACCCGTGTTGCTCCGCAGCATTGTGTTGATAAACATAGGTTGAATGTTAACACCCAGCTTCCCTAAAACTTAAACAACTTAGAAATGGCGTTTGAGATTACTAGTAACTACTATTTATTCCAGCCACTTGGCCCTAAACCGGCACCTATTCATCATCGACGCGACAAACAGTCCTCTATGCAGAGTATGTCTCAATGCGGAGGAAACAACCGCCCACGTTATCCTGGAGTGCGAGGGAGTGGATACACAACGGGCAAGCATCCTCGCGGGTGCTAGGTCAGGCCTAGAAGCCTGTGAACGCCCCAGGAGGCTTCTGTACAGCCTAGCTAGGCTGGCTCAACTAGTCAGCTTATCCGAACGCATAATGGACCGCCTATGAGTCTAAATGCGGAAACAGAGCCCTATACCAATACCAACTAGTAACTATTATAATAAGCGTAATAGATTTCATAACTAGGGTTCCGCTCCTCACACGGGATATATATATTGATATACATACCAAGCTTCTTGACTGGCCTGTTGGTCTAGTGATTAGTGGCGCTTCGACGAGAACTTCCAACAGCTTGCTCCCAGGCTGGTCAGCGCTGCGTCCGCCCTTGGGCGACTCTTGCCCAATTTGGACCCAGGGTCGCTACGAGACGGCTGTACACGAGGGTTGTCCGGTCAATGGCACTGTACGGTGCACCAGTGTGGGCGGAGGCTTTGACCGCTCAGAATAGGGCACGCCTCTGGCGCTCGCAGAGGGTTATTGCGGTTGGAGCCATACGCGGATACCGCAGCGTGTCAACGGAGGTGGCGTGCGCGTTGGCAGGGACTCCCCCGTAGGATTTTGAGGCGGAAGTGCTCGCCGAAGTATATCGGCGAACGGCTGAGTTCCGGGCGGGAAGCGGCAGTCAGCCCCCGCCCGAAAGGTAAGCGAAATGCGTGAGGCCGCTTGCCGAGCCACCATAGCTCGTTGGTCATCCCGGCTGAAGGCTCCATGTGCTGGCTTTGCCACCGTGGAGGCGCTCCAGCCAGTCATCGTCGAGTGGGCAGGGCGGCATCACGGGACCCTTTCCTTCCGACTGACGCAGGTTCTTTCCGGGCACGGCCGCTTCGGGAAGTACCTGCACTCGGTCGCTAGGAGGGAATTAAGTCCCGCCTGTCACCACTGTGACTGCAGTGAGGACTCGGCTCAGCACACGCTGGCGGTTTGCCCCCGTTGGGCAGCGCAGCGTCGGGCTCTCACTGCAGTCATCGTAATACGCTCCATGGCCGGTAGCGACAGGAATTTTATCACGGTCGCAACCTTCTGTGAGGAAGTCATCTCGCAGAAGGGTCCGGGAGGATGACCTCCACTCGGACTTAATTCGCCGCCGGCGAACCGGGCGGCGGAGGCGCGCTTACCAGCGCCTCATGCCGCCCTGAGTGTGGCCGCGGGTGGACGGGACGGGTTTTCCCCTTCACCATTTGTAGTGGCCCTCCGCAAGGAGGCGGTGTCCGCGTGTGCCTGGACGTCGCCTAATTGAGAGGATTTTACCCGAAGGTGGTGCCCTCGCTTTTGCGGGCAGGCGCTAGGAGGGTTCCGGATGTGTTAATAAAAGCTGTTCCCGGATCCCTCCTACTTAAGGCGCAGTACGGCACACCGTGTGGTTTTAGAGTCGGTTCAATTCCGACACACCGCCCCACCGAAAACCCCGGTGAGGTGACGGCCCGAGGGGGTTTTAACACGCACAAAAAAAAAAAAAAGGCCTGCTAGATGCTAACTTTATATATTACAGGCACAAAATCCATTCATTGTTTATTATTCCTAATCATTCTCCCGCCGCTCCCCGCGCCGCCGCCGCTGCCGCCCCGCTCCCACTGACGTCGTGACCGAGGCCTAAGAAGCAGAAACCTACTATTTCTTTAATATTTCCCACGTTTTTGTAGGTGACTTACATAAATACAATTTATAGTGGTTTTGTTTTCAATCCCTCCTAACTAATATTATAAATGAGAATGTAAGTTTGTTACGTTTTCACACCTGAACCACTCAAACGATCCTCATGACATTTCGTAAACACTCACGCGTCACTGGACTTTAATAATATCATTGTGTACAAATGTTGTAATGTAAATGTAAGGATAATAACAAAAAAAAAATTAGGAGAATATATTATGAATCATTAACTGTTAAACGTTATATGCCGCGTTCCTATAATCAACAAACGATTCGTTTTGCTTACAGACGATAAAATTTTCGTTGAAAATTCAACGAAATTTTACCGTCCTTAATATAATTACGCAGCATTAGTATGTTTACATAGTACATCTGTTGAAATTTTACCTTCTTTATCTTTATACAGTTCTTCATTCACAAAAGAATAAAACTTTCTTTATGTAACATTAGTATCTTGAATTTCTCAATAGGAACAATGAAAACTACTAAAGTACTCAATTTAAATGGCAAATTATGTAGATGCAAGAAGTTTTCTTTTAACTGTAGCAATGATTGCACTGCTTTTCGCCAAGTGAGTGAGGTTACCGGAGGCCATAAACCTTCACTCTCCCCCTCTTCACCTCTTCTCCCCCTACCCGCACTCTCCCTCTTCCCCTCTTCTCCTTCTAACCGCACTCTCCTTTTTCCCCACCTTCCCTTACTCCCACCGGACCGGCAACGCACTTATGACTCTTGAGTTGCTGGTGCCCATGGGCGGCGGTAGTCACTTACCATCAGGTGACCCGTCTGCTCACCATAAAAAAAACCTTAAGTTCAAGAAGACTTTTTTTCCAACCTGAGTCGTAAATATTACATCAAGATAAGGGGGTGCAAGAAGGGTGGGCGTCCCGGTCTTGACTTTATTTCTATGACATCATTTGACTTTAGATTTGTGTCTTACTTCACTTTTTCTAACATCAGGAGTTTTTGAAGATGAGCAATTAACCAGAATGAAAATAACAATATTTTTGGAAATGTCTCAACAACAAAATTTTCAAAACTCCGTCATGCAAGTAGAGTAGCTATTTTTTACCACTTACAAAGTGCAGCATTGGTTTCTTCGTTCATTTACTATAATTGTATTTGCTATAGGACTTAGTTTTATATCTCTGTAATATATATATATATATTTTTTTTAAAGACAACTCCCGCATTAGGAATTACTCCTGTGTCGCGGGGGACTTTACAAACATACAAACAACGGACACAAAGAACACCCAGACTCGGGTGGGAATCGAACCCACGACCTCTGGCTCAGCAGTCAGGGTCACTAATCACTAAACCAACAGGCCAGTCAATATTACTAGTGTTAATATTATATTTACAATATATTATATTTATAATATTCACGTATATTTAGATTGCTTTGAAAATATCGTCGTACACGTTCAAGATCAAAGTCAAAATTTCATCATGAAAAAAGTGTGGGTACTACGTCTGCCTCTTCAAAAAAGATGGTACAATATTAAAGAAGTATTCCAATACAATTATATACAAAACCCTCTATTATTTAAAATACAATGAATGATATAATTTAACCCTCGTTTGAACTCAAGTCATATTTTCAACGCAAACTACAATCAAAACGCTGTTCTATCAAAATACAATATACAGAGCGTCTCTAAAACTTTTTCACAGCGTTATTTGCACCTTGCCCGTTTCCAGTGTTGATCATGTTAATGAGCCGGATCTTCCATTGCTGAGCCTTGTTTGTCCTCCTCGATGTATTAATTACGTTGCAGAGCTGGGAATAGTAGGTAGCCAGACAACAAACGGACGTACTGCCTATTTTCCTATCAGGTTTTAACCAGCCCTGCTCCGGGATGAGAAAGGCTTGACATGAATGAAACTATAGGTATTTAAATCCATGGATGTTGTTGGTTGTCCAGATTTTTTTGAAAATGTTTCCATAAAAAATAAAACACAAAATCATTGAAATTGCAAATTTACAGTTGATAAATTTAGTAGCAAGATAAGCCATATACTAAGAAGTAAAGTTATATAGAAAATCCTTTGTAATGACGTAACGTAGTTTAAATTAATGGAATCCGGATTGATTCAGACTTTTTGAACTTTTTTCGCTGATCGGACATTCTAAAACGTAATGCGAAATTCAATTTCTTCGTTCTCCAGCCCCCATTTAATCAAACTCGTTACACTTTTTTTGGCATTTGATTTCTTTTATTATTCGTCCTAGTCTCAGGCACTACGAATTTTAGAAAGTCCTTAGTAAACAATAGTTAAGACTCTAAAAAAGTACCAAATATTTTACCTTTCCTAATTATCGTAGCGCATGTATGTAATTATGTACAAGTACATTTGTGTACCTAGCCAATATAAATATTGGGTTGTTAAAACAAGTTCAGAATAAACTAAAATTGTCGTTTAAATTGTGTATTTAAAATTCAAACTATAGTCACCGTTCTCGTGTGTCTCATGTAAAAGAATATATTATAAACTTATAACAAAAAATATTAATAATCATAAAACAAACGCATTTAATACATGCATGCATGAGTGTGTCTTTACATATATGTAAATGCTTTATAATAATTATGCACCCCGCAACCAAAACAAGTGAAAAGGGAATTTGAACAAGGGGTTTTAATTGCTTTACTGATGGGTTCGTGCCGGTGTGTGGTAATTGATCTTTCTACGTGGTTAGACAAAGTTTTGCATGACTGGCTTCTGCTTTCATATGATGAAACTCTTCCGTGAATTAATAGTTCTGACGATATTCGAGCAATATCGTGATTTATTTATTACAAATTTGAGGTGTGGTAAAAACTATTTATGCAGACTGTGATTTCAATGCCACAATTTATTTATTTTGTTACTAAGCCTGGCCCTAACAATATTCAAATTCATCTTAAGAGTTTATTTCAATAATCTCCTTCTTCTTCTGCTGTGCCTTTTCCCATTTTATTTGGGGTCAGCCCTCTTCGTTCTAAGGCGCGAAAACAGTCTGACTTAGGTTGTCTGTCCAACCTTAAAGGCCGTCAACGCACTTGTGACTCTTGAGTTGCAGGTGCCCTTGGGCGGCGGTAGTTATTTACCATCAAGTGACCCGTTTGCTCGTTTGCCCCCTATACCAAAAAAAAAAAACTTTGCTTGCAACCTCAAAGCAGATACTCTTTACGTTTTATGAAATCCATCGGACTTCAGATAGGCTATATAGTGATACGAAAGCGAGAGCTGAATAAAAAAAAATACCAATTTAAATGGAAAGACAACGGCTTAACTCTAACAAATAAATTTAGAATTTAGCCAGCCTAGCTTTAACCAAGGGTTTAGGTAACTAGATCCCTTATTTTTCTAATAAAATTCAAATATAATCTGTCAGCCTGTTGTTCTAGTGGTTAGCGATGATGATAGGGTTTAATTCCCACCTAGGACACATAATTGCACATCGGTTCTATGTCTGGGTGTAATTTATCTATAATATGTATGTATTTAGAAATATACAAGTATGTTTATCAGCAGTCTGGTTACCATAGTACAGGTTCTGCCCAGTTTCGGATCAGACGGCCGTGTGTGAGGTTTCTCAAGTTCTTATATTATTTTACATTATATTTATTAATCCAAGTTACTGCAGTCATAGTTGGTAATTCATGCAGAAAAATAACTTTTTGGAGTCATCAACGCATTCTACCAAAATATAAGTGGAGCATAAAGCATTGAATTCATTAAAAGTAATGCAACATAATCTAAGGACAGAACATTCATATTTCAGCGTTTTGGAATGAGATTCAATTTTGCAAGTAACATTTACATAGTATTGCGTGAATTCTCCAAAACCTTTATATGCCTCGGCATTTTTTGAAGATTGCTTAGACACACGAACTAAAGTAATCCACTTTCTTTCAGGCATTTTCTATTTGCAAAAACATGTATTGATATATTCTATTATGTTGTTCTAGATCGGCATGAAAATGGCATGATATGCTACTAAAATGAATTTTATGTCTAGAGGTTATGTGCCCAATATTGAAGCAAATTTAATTTGTATCGTAACTTCTACTATCTTATACAATCAAATTATTTCATTCTATTCTTAGCCAACGTAAATTTGTAGCCTGAAGGTTAATCGCCGAAGATGTAAAGTTTTATGATTGAAATTGTTTGTTGGTTGCAATAAAATTTAAATAGGTCTATTTAAGTACAGGGGGTCTTACAACGATAATATAGCATCAAATTTTTCATATTAGATAATTATGAATCTAGATTTCATGTCGGTAATATTTATGATGTTGGAACTTTTGATTAAACACTGTCGTGGTCACGGAGGTGTCGCAGAGGCATGAGTCTTAACGTTTGTGCCTTTTTTGTGTCACTGAATTTGTTCTTAACAGAAAACATGGTTTGGTATAGAATCCCGCCCAGCCAAGCAGTATACCTGACAGAAAAATTGCTGATGCTAGAATAAAAACCTCTGTGAAGAACCACGCCATCTACGTTACCACGTGGTTATAGTATGGACGATTCGTTAGTCGGGTCACTAATGATTCATATATCTCACAACATTTTGCAATTAGTGGTAGATGATTTGGCTTCATGTTAACAAGAAAATAAGACGGCAGCGCCTCGCGATTTCACCCGCAATCCAGGTCTCCAGCTATCGACATACCAAATTTCATCGCAATCGATTCAATGGTTTTTGCATGAAAGAGTAACAAACATCAATCCATCCATCCATCCAAACTTTCACATTCATAACATTAGTGGGATGTGAAAATATCTGAGAAATAAGTGAAGTGAATGATTATAATCATTTTCTTGAATCACTTGGGCATCCATAGTTTTTAAGATTTTTATTTGTTATCTTAACTTGAACGTTATCTCAATAACTACATCTATGAAACGGATAAATCTTACTTTAAAAATAATACTATCAAATTAAATTTTGGTAAATGACAATTACGATTCTGAATGCTGTAAGTCTATAAGAACCTAGTTAATTTTCTTAATTCGGGCGGAACCTTGCAAGATCTTTACAATTCCTATTTGCTTCTAACTGGTCTCTCCATAAAACGTATATCTGTAAATAACCAAGGCCACCACAAATCATTTCTGTTGACCTTTACTCATCGTTATAAGTCTTGTTTTCACGAACTACCCACACAGTTTGAGAGGTACTTAAATATCCTAATACACTCAATTGTAAGGAGAAAGTTGTGCTTACCGAAAAGTTTAGGGAAAACATAGTCAAGGAAATGAGAGCCTTTCGAATTTAATTTAACCCAGCAAATTAAAATATTCGATAATAAGAATGGTTGACTTATTTAAGGTAATAGTAACTATACATTATTTCTCGATCACAATGATAAATATTCTTCTGACAACGAGGGGCATAATGAAAGGGGTTTTCTTAGCCACAGACAATCGCATCGGTACTGTTGCTACTTCAATCGATTAATTACGTCGACTGAAGTCAACGTGACGTTTTTTAGAATATTAAAGGCACACACAGTACAGTAGAGTACAGTACAGTACTAAAGAAAGGCTTCAGGGGTTATTTTTAAATTTTGTGTGCGTGCCATTCATAAATTACGTCACACGAATATTGAACCCAACCCTCTCCCCCCCCCCCTCTTCACTGTGAGACGTCGTCACATGTTTTTACACCCAGAACCTTTTTTAGTATAAATTATTTTTAAAACTTTGCGAAGGGACAAGTATACGTAGCTCTCAGCAGAGTCAAAACTTTAGAAGGAATAACTCTATCTGATTTAGAACCCTCAAAATTGTTAAGTAGAAATACACCGATTGAGAAATCTCATTTCTGACGAAAGGTAGACACCGGGAGAGAACCTCCTCCTTTCTTGAAGTCGGTTAAATATTAATTCTATTTTGGATTTTTTTGTGGAAAGTAGATGTATTTTGTTTAAATATAATATGAGTAGGGCAACTAAACTCACTGCACCACTGAGGCAGCAAGGATTCGGAGTAAACGAAAATATCATCGATGTATACAATTTTTAGATATTTGTTCACCGATTCGAAATCGGTGAACAAATATCTAAAAATTTAAATGGGACCACCTGGGAAGTATACACTTTGAAACAAAAAAGAATTTTCCAAAGAGGTTCAGGCGTCTTCGAATAATCGATGAACACACATAATCCTTTTTTGAAGTTGGTTAAAGTAATTAAGACATAACCACGACTCGAGATCTTAGCTATAAGAGGCAGCTTAGTGACTTAGTCAAAGAGACTCCAACCGTTTGTTCGGTTCACTCTAAACTTTATTTTTCATTCAATATTAAACTTATAGCACAGATTACTAAGTAGTTAGCTTATATTTTAGTAATACTATTTTCCCATTGCGGGCTTTATTCGAAATGCTTTATAGTAATGCTGAGATATCTTAATAAAAATAAAAATCGAATGAGATCCAAAAATCATACTTAAATTACATGTGTGTTACGACTTAAAAAATTAAAACAAGTTATCACTACATATTATAAAACAAAGTAACCCGCCGCGTCTATCGTCTGTGTTTGCGGTAAACTTAAAAACTACTGAACGGATTTCAATGCAATTTTCACCAATAGATAGAACGATTCATTAGGAAGGATTAGGTATATAATTTATTAAGGTTTTGTGTAAATTTGCTGAAATGTGATGATGATTACTGAGGATGTCTCTGCTACATGTGCGAAGCCGGGGCGGGTTGTTAGTGACTTAAAAAGTGCAATAGGTTACATTTTGTTTTATTTCTAGTAATTATTTAATAATAAGATATTTCTGCTATGCATCGGTATTCACAACTCCCGGTTGACTCACTATAGAAAATACACATCGTAAAGCCGCTCAGCGGTAATCCGAACGAATTTCGTTGAATCACTGCATCGGTACGTGGATGTGGTAGCCTTGCGATAAAAAAAAACATATGAGAAGAAAGTTTATTTTTTAATTCTATGATCAAGAATAGGGTCTGTCTTTTGTTAATGAAGAACCGTTTTGGGTAAAGATAGCAGCTTATAGATAGTATAGAACAACACTTCAAAACGTTTCTATGTCTAACTAGCGGATCCGACAGACGTTGTCCTGCCGGAACGTAAAAAATATTATTCCTTTAACCCTATCGCAGCGCCATCTACCGGGTCCAATTGTAAATCTAAACCATTCTCAAATCCACCTGAAACCACACAATTTTTTTACTAAAATCGGTCGTTTATGAGGAGTTCGGTGACATACACACGTACAGAAGAAAAATATATATATTAAGAAGATGTAATTTTAATATTCCAAAACTACAATACCTTTTTCACTATATAGTTATTTATAATATATTTAATAACCAAAATGCAATTTCATAATAATAATATTACCCTTTACTTTCAAAATCATTATTAAAACAAATCACTTCTTTGCGTAAAACGATTATTATTTTTTAAATTGAAATAGAAAACGAACTCTTTCAAGGTTATCACAAATTGTTTGCTCAAGTGATCGGAGATCGAAATCTAGATTCAAACATCATTTCGTTTGATTGGATTTTGAGAATAGTTTTGTAATAAATGAAATGATCAATTCAAGAATCTTTACTCAAACAGCAATTATTTGAACACTAACTACGGCTATTCATTCACGTTCAGTAATTCTAATACTACTTTTACATCGGCCATGGCTGGCCAAACAAAGAGTAATAACAAAGAGTAATAACAAAGAGTAATAACAAAGAGTAATAACAAAGAGTAATAACAAAGAGTAATAACAAAGAGTAATAACAAAGAGTAATAACAAAGAGTAATAACAAAGAGTAATAACAAAGAGTAATAACAAAGAGTAATAACAAAGAGTAATAACAAAGAGTAATAACAAAGAGTAATAACAAAGAGTAATAACAAAGAGTAATAACAAAGAGTAATAACAAAGAGTAATAACAAAGAGTAATAACAAAGAGTAATAACAAAGAGTAATAACAAAGAGTAATAACAAAGAGTAATAACAAAGAGTAATAACAAAGAGTAATAACAAAGAGTAATAACAAAGAGTAATAACAAAAAAAGATACTTATAGTTTACGGTTAAAGATTTTATTTTCTCAAAAGATTACAATAATCACTTACAGAGAAAAATACAATAGTAGACACAAAATAATAACCAATCAGCGTAGTAAGTAAGGTAGTTGTGAAATAGTTTATGTGTATAAGGTAGTCGTCTATTAAAGGTGTAAAAACGCATGTGGAAACAATATTTGTTTATTAAGGCCTATCTATCACTTAGTAACATGCAACAAAATACTGATGTCGAACTTCTTGTTATGTTTAAAGTAGGACAGTTAAATAAACGTTAAATATTTAGGTATTTTTGAGCATGTATTAAATTATAAAATATATTAAAGTTTAAAAAAAATATATAAAAGAAGCGGTCATTTATTTGAATATGAGTTTTATGAAATAGACTAAGCTATTACAATAGATTTTAACGATTATCAAGTAGATTTTAAAGAAAACGATTATTGTTTTTTTCTGAGCCCAAAAGCTCTTAAAAGCGTTTATTTCGGTTTGAGCGTTACTGTATTTTTCTTATCCATTTTCCTCACTTGAATGATAAGACAGTAAGATTTTTTTAAAACTATTAGTGTACATAATTTCATGTTATCGTATTTAGAAAAAAACTACACATCTATCTACAGGATGTTCAAGTCATAAAACGTGACATTACTATTTCTGAGGATTTGATGTGATTTTGATTGGCCTTTGTTAGCGAGAGCTCGAAACGTGTATTTGATTGTCGTTTGTTCTCTTTTCGAATTTTAAACTTCTAAAAGCTGAAAATTCAGTAGCATAAAAAAATTAACGTGATAATTGCATGATTTATAATCCTTTTCACTGACAACTGAAACATAATTTTGGGTGCACTAAGTTTATATAAAACTAGCAACCCGCCCTGGCTTCGCATGGATACAAATTACACACCTGAACCTTCCTTATGAACCACTCTATCTATTAGTGAAAACCGCATGAAAATCCGTTCAGTAGTTTTTCAGTTTATCGCGAACAGACAGACGCGGTGGGGGAATTTGTTTTATAATATATAGTGATAAACAGGATACTAAGACGATCATACGAGAAACCTTCATAACAAAATTCTAATTATACTTTTACAATGGCCATGGCTGGTCAAACAAAGAGTTTCTGTCTTAATAACAAAAAAAATACTTATAGTTTTAAAAAGAAATATAGAAAAAGCGGTCATTTATTTGAATATGAGTTTTATGAAATAGACTAATCTATTACATTAGATTTTAACGATTATCGAGTAGATTTTAAAGAAAAACGATTATCGAGGAAAGAGATGTTTTTTCTGTGCTCAAAAGTTCTTAAAGCGTTTATTTCTGTTTGAGCGTTACTGTGTTATTCTTATTCATTTTCCTCCCTTGAATGATAAGACAGTAAGATTTTTTTAATACTATTATTGTACATAATTTCATGTTACCGTATTTAGAAAAAAGCTACACATCTATCTACAGGATGTTCAAGTCATAAAACGTGACATTACTGTTTTTATAGATTTGATGTGATTTTGATTGGCCTTTGTCACCTAGAGTGTTACCGTTCAACACGTGTATTTGATTGTCTTTTGTTCTCTTTTCGATTTTTAAACTTCTAAAACTTAATATTCAGTAGCATAAAAAAATTAACTTGATATTTGCATGATTTATAAGGTTAATGTTTAGTGAATATAATAAAATATCTCTATTCTAGTGAAATACTTTTACTCCAGGGAGATAAAAATGTATATCCGCTAGATTACACAAAGTATTTGTCATTCTGTTTCCATAGCCACAAATAGGTTTTATTCTTTATAGATTTCAGAAGTCGTTTATATTCATAAGTGGACATGTTATTTTGGCAACTGTCTTGTAAGGTCATTGCCCCGAACTGTCAATGGCAGTGTTATTGAGTAGTTTAACAATAATTACGTAGCTTTCGATGATATTGTGCCAATAAAAAAAATACTTTTAATATTCATTTCAAAGGACTTAACATCGTGGACCAAACTGTGAACGTATAATGAACGCTTTATATTGCTAAGAATGTTATACCTACACAATATGTATACCTAATCAAAAAATACTTTCCTAAGTTTAGGTGTTATATCTATAATAATAATTGTACCCAATTATGTATAGGTAGGTATGTGTACGTATCTGTATTTAATTATTGATTATTTTTTAATCCTTTCCACTGACAACTGAAACATAATTTTGCGTGCACTAAGTTTATATTAAATAAACAAGATACTAAGATAACAAAATTACGTGTCTTGTTTTATTCGAGTAGAAATTTTAAATATTATAAATGTTTTGGACTGTTTAAATTCGTATTAGGAGTACATAACAATATTTCATAGGCTCACTTAACTCTTTTTATATTCAAAGGCCTTAAAACCTAATCTAACTTTTTAAGTATCTCATCAGTACTTAAACAGACTGTTATTTACAAATTTTATTTTTTTCTTGTTATATTTAGTTGTTCTGCACCACGAGTTACCTAATACTATACAGTATAGTCCATCCTAAAGTCGTCTGTAAGAGATCGCAGATTGCGATAAGGCCCACCCATTATACTGCCTAATAATATCAATAAGTCACACATTACTAGTAATCTTCTTAACCCTTCCAGCTTAGCGTAACGCTTGTGTAGGGTGGGGTAACTGGGTTCGAACCTCTTGTTGCGATCAAGATCCGACGCCTTAACCATTACGCTACTGCCGTTTGTTTAATCATCAATAGTGACTTTGTGTTTCATAACAGCGATGCATAATAATTTCATATGAAGAAGGAACGTCCACACATTTATGTACGGTGATAATTAATAAGAGCTTGTGAAATATGAACACAGTTAAATGATACTTATATTTTATTCACATGTGAAAATGCAAATACGAACCGGTATAAGTAATCGGGTCTTAAAATCCAGCGTTGTATACGCTTATTTATTATTCCGTTCCGAATATTCCGTTGAGGCAATGGTGACGTTTGATTTATACAAAATTGAGGTTTTGACCTACGATGTCTTGGCAGTTCATAACTGAATTATGAGGAGCGTGTGACATCACTCATTTAAAATTTGAATTGTCCTCTTCGATTAATTCATTTTTCGGAAAAATAATTTGTCATATACTTAAAAAAAATAGTTTTAAATGTGACTTTCATTTGTCTTTGACAACATACCATTGAAAAATATTTAGTATACATTATTGTAGTGTTCCTTAATAACGAAATGACATTTTACCATAGCAATTTTATTAACATACACGTAATCTACGTATCTACGTATATAGATATAACTTTTAAACTAACAGGATGATTTTTTTCCTTGTGTAAAAGAAGGGTTGTTGAGCGAGTGTCTTGAGTGACGTAAGAATATACGATGTGGAGGGGTGAGGAACAAAAGGTAACCCAGTAAATGTGACCACGTGTTTTCTAAAAGATTTGATATTTTTCTTGTAAAATTTAACTTTTCTCAATATTAAAATATTTATATACCTACGCCAACAAAAACTCAATTCAAAATCAATTCAATTCCATTCAATTCTCAATTCCAAGAGCTGGAAAATTCCAGCCCTTGGAAATTACCTTACGGAGTAATGTGTCCGAAAGTCTCGACAGTCGGATGAATACCACCATCGCATCGTTCTAACGTAAACTGCATAAGTTGGCTTCGTATAAAATGTCAGTGGTAAAGTATGTGTTATAATAGAATTTCGTGTAAATTAGTAGCATGTGTGATACATGCTACTAATTTATACGAAATTATTATGATATAAATCAAAGCAAATACAAAGCATTATTATGGGTTTTCTGGTATGACCAATTACAGGAGCGTCAAATAGGGTTACTTGCAAATTTGTTCTCTGTACAAATACTCTCGTGTCACATCATTTTTAAAGTATATTTTTAATCTTGTGAGTGACAATTTTGCATTATACGATGAGAGTTTGATAGGCTGGTTGTGACGTTGTCACGCGGTGTGTAAATGTAACATGTCATGTTCGTGAGTATAAGACATGTCTCTTAAAGTACTTTGTATTGACAACCTGTTACGCGATTGACATCTAAGCATGTTTTCATATGAGTAAGTTGCACGGCACTCAAAGTTATGTATTCAGTATTCGATGAACTATATCTGTAAGTGTAGAAACATTTAACTATCGGTAGTTAGCGAATTCAGCCGTAACATGTGTATGGTGGTTGTATCGATATTTTAATTCGTACACCTCCACTTCTCCCCCACCATGTAACTCTACAATTGACAATTATTTCCAGATATTGTTCTAAAACCATATTGTTTTTTACATATGCAACTTTCCTTCACCTTTTTTTTAGCCGCCTCCTTACCTTAGCAATCTGTCACTAATAATATATACTTAAACATTATGTAAATGCATCAATATCCGAAAATGGAATTCAATGGAATCGAAGTTGTCGTCCGAGAACCTGCTGACCTCAGTCGCTTGGTTTTCCGAAGCGCCTACCCGGCTCCGTTTACTTATACATTAAGTTAATAATCAGGCGCTACAAAGCGCCTGGATATTAATTATTATTAACTGTAGGTATGTATGTATGTGTATGTAGAACGCGGAACTGTCGAATGCCATTATGTGACTCGATATTGTAGTTCGTGTATCTATGGCATATTTTATCTAAGCTTACAACACTACAGCTGTACCCCCATACATTTTAAAACTACGTCTACTCTCGGTTGTCTAAACGTTAACTTAAACGAACCTGACATTAAACCAAACCACGCTCCTCAGGTCTAGAGATTATTTTCTTCTATCCGCTGAGACTTCTCAGCTATTTTCTTGGCCCCGGTGGTCTTCTATTGGCTGCTTAGGCTCTCTGCCGGATGTGGTAGGGAATGATTTTTCTAACCTTTTACAGCAAGTGTAGTGTGACTGGATTGCTGCCCCCTCGTGGCTGACTTTTTCACCACGTATATTTTTTACCTTTGCTCTTACCATTTGCCTTTTTCGCTTGGGCATTCGAGGCAGGCTGAATGCCAGACACCTGTGTTGCCGATTTAACAGTGCTCTCAAAGGGTGAGAAGTGAAGAATCCTCCCCTACAGAATAGAGTTAAAATTTGCTAACTGCTGACGGAGTAGGCAGGTAGGTATAACATCTTAGTATTGTCTTTTCTGTAAATATTTTTATTACAGTGAATATTTGTTAAAATTAATGTTATTATTATTTTATGAATTGTAGCCGTCAGGGTCCAACATTGAGAATGGAATTGAGTTTAATTTTACTAGTAGGTACTAATTTAGTAGTAAGGTAGGTAAATGACGTTTTTTCGAGTGCAACATTTTTATTGAGATATTTTTGTTACTATTACCTTTTCTTAATAAATAAAAGATAAAACAAAGAAGAAAATTATTTTATTCTATGAAATATACAATAAAAATAACAACTAAAAAAAAACCAACTATATTTTTACGTAGGTAACATTTCTACATATCATTTCATTATCACATGACACTAACCTGATACGTCAATACCACATATCCGATCACGATGCCGTGAATGTTAATAATATAATTACAACAAAAAACTTTTTTATGTTACTGAGGGTTGTACGCTGTGTCCTAGAAAATAGGTAGACCCTCAATATACACTGCGATGGACAAATGCCAAAATCAACCGAAACATTACCAGGCACCGGTCACCGACTCGTTACTATAATCGTTATTAACCTACGATCATTTGGGCATTGACGATAGTGGCAGGCTAATAATCTGCTGTAAGGCTGATGTTTATGATAAATACTTTCGTAGTCGTCTAAATACTTCTCTGTCATACTGGATTGTACTCCTGACATATCATTAATGAAGAAAAAGTCGAAGTCCGAGAGTATTTTGTTGTTTATATGCCGTTAGGCTTCAGGAACAGGACTGTCTGGTCTCTTTCTTGATGCAATTGTACAATAATATGACTTGGACATGAACTATTATCGAGGCAAGGATACGAAAATGTAACCGGCTAAAAAAAAGGAGGAATTTTATTGGATCTTTTTTAGGGTTCCGTTCCGTTCCTCAAAAGAAAGAAAGGAACCCTTATAGGATCACTTTGTTGTCCGTCTGTCTGTCTGTCAGTCTGTCTGTCAAGACCATTTTTCTCAAGAACCCATTGACGCATTAAGTTGAAATTAATACCAAATACGTAGCTATGTCTGCGGTCCCTTGAAGGTGTAAAAAAAACAAGCTTCTAAGTCAACACAATCAAAAGATTGCGTTGACTTAGACTACTTGAAACAAAAGACTGATTGTACTGACAATCGGTACTGAGGTGGCCAGTGACTGATTGTACTGACAATCAGTATTGAGGTGGCCAGTGACTGATTACAAGTCGAAAGCTAAGGTGGGCACTGGCCACAACATTCTACAACATTCTAATCAAATTTAGTTCTGATTTCGAAGCTGAAGTACGAGCGACATTTCAATTTTTGCAAGAGTTATTGAAATCCAATAACACAATTGAAATGAAAAAAAAATTGTTAAACCCAGTTTGTGAGGATTCTATAAGTTTTGAGGTCTGTAATATGGTGACAAATTAGAGGGCTCTTACTTCCCAGCAACAGCCAGTTCGATTTACAGGTATGAGGGTCGTCCATTAATCACGTGGTGTTTTATCTTTTTGAACCCCCCCCCCCTTCCTCCTGGTGATACATCGTGAGGTTTTAGACTAACCTACCCCCACCCCCTAGACAAAATCACGTGTATTTTTTTAGTTTAAATATATTTTAAATTTTCAAATAATTATCTTTAATACTGATATAATCGCGCGTTCTACGAAAAAATAAATACACATGATATCTCACTACATCCCTCCTCCCTGCTTGTGATATTTCGTGATTCTTTCCGAACTGCCTCCCCTCCTTCGAGCCTCACATCATTCATTAACCACGTGAGGCTCGAAAGGGACCTACCCCAAAGGCGAAAGCCATATGACGCAACATAATTCCAATGGAGCAAGGAGACACTAGGTCGAGAAATCGAGGCGCTATGGTCCCAGATTTGCAGGCCCTAATGGAGTAGAAGGAACGACTAGAGCGACCGAGCGCAGGGTACGCCACATTTGTGGATTGTCCATTGACAATCTACAAATGTGGCCCTATGCGACCCTGACCCGCTCCAGCTATTTCTTACACTCTTCAATTCATCCGTATAATATCCCGTTCCTTCCATTGCCCGTTCTTACCTACCTCTCCCTTTCAATTCCTCCGCCATCTTTAATTCCCAAAGTGCCCGGTTGACGGCAATAGACTTGCCACGTATTACTTGAGTGGAACCAAATTATCCTTTACCTACCTCTTCGGGGATACAGACGTGAGTATGTATCCAATATGGTGAATATCAAATTCACAGCTTCGAATTTCATAAACCAATTCTTGAAAAAGTATTATTCATTCCAGAGATAAGGCGTTAAAAAAACTAATCTTTAGGTTTACAATACAATTTACAATAGTTATTTTAATAATTACTTTATTATAATTACGGATTGTAAACCTTACAAATTTTTGCTATAGTCTAGACTTTGATAATATACATAATCAAATAATCTAGACATGATTTCGAAATTAGATTGAATATTTAACTGTGTACTCGTATTGTCAAAGAAACAAAATTAAAACAAATTTATTCTACTTTGCGGAATTGTTCTAAAAACTCACTTGTGAAAATGAAACCGATGGGTAGGGCGTCTAATTTTATTAAAAGCTGCGTCATCGGCCCGTAAACATGGACACCTGCGCCTGTCAGTCCTCTGGCTATTATAACGTTACGTACGAGTATGTTCGCATAAAATGATTTGTTTTGGCTTTTGTACATCTGTCCAATGTTTCTCCTACTGTATATAACGAAAAAATGAAATAGAAAAACGATTTTACATTTTCTTTTTGCAGATGGTATTTTTTTACTGTTATTTGTAGCTTTTACTGATTCGGATTTGTGACTCAGCGGTTTGGCTTTTCTAATTGGAAGTTTTATTTTTTTATTTTTCCGGTGGGCTCGTGGCTAATTGGTAACTGAGTAGGTTAGCACATTGTAAGGTTAAGTATTACTAGCCAGTTCAGTCTTAGGACAGGTGACCACTTACCAATGAGACCTCTCCGTGCCTCGGAGAGCACATCCGACAACCTGGTCTAAATACAAAACTTCGATATCGCTTAGTATTTGGGTTGTGGAGGTCCGATGGCAGTCGCTCGTACCGTTTCGTAGTTAGACTGAAAGCCGACCCAACTTAGTTGAGAAAAGGCTCGGAGGATGAAAATGTTGCACATTAGCATAACACATTTATTTAAAATATTTATCGGTTGTAGGTAGATCGCAGCCTACGATAGACCGCCAGTGCAACTGTTGTACGAAGAATTATAACTATACTTACGTATGGTTATCACCGCACCGATCGTGGCCACGAGTGGAGAGAGCTCAGCGACGCCGACATTTCAACAACAGACGGATCTCACAATTTTTTGTCTTGTGTGAGTTTCGGACGCGGCGTAACGGTCTAGTAGCAGTAGTTAGGTTGGCAGTCCGGTTGATCGAACTACTGCAACTCTTCACTTGCATTAGTACTAGGACCGGCTCGAACGGAGTGATACCACGGCCTCACAAAAATCCGGCAGTGAAGCAATGTTTGCATTGCTCTTCACCGAGTGAGTGAGGTTACCGGAGGCCTTAACCCTTCAAAATACCCCTCTTCCCCTCTCCCTATTTCCCCTCCACGGGCGGTGGTACTCATTTACCATCAGATAACCCGTCTGCTCGTTTGCCCCCTATATCATTAAAAAATCTATATATCAACGTTAATACGTGTTGTCAATTGTCTACATTAATTCAGTTATACAACGTCTTCACTAGGATCTAAGTGTTTGAATATATATTATATTAAGAAATCAAGGGCACTCATCATCGACTTAAACTGCAACAGTATCTGTAGAGGTAGGTGTCTGTGGGGATGCCCGACTAATTTCGGACCCAACGGGTCAAGGTTATCAAAAAATTGGCCAAGTGCGAGTCGGACTCGCGTACCAAGGGTTCCGTAAAATATTTTTATTATATGATGTTACTCAAAATTTACGGTTTTCGCAATTTTTCCTTTACCTTTATCTGTGCTATAAGACGTTGCTTCGTACTAAATTTCAAGATTGTTAGTTCACGGGAAGTACCCTGTAGGTTTTGATTCCCTTGCGAGTGTCGAAAATTTGAGGCATAAACGGCTGTATCTTTTGATTGCGTTGGCTTAGAAATTTGATTTTTTCACAGCTCTAAGGGACAGTAGACCTAAGTATTTGATATAAATTCCAGCTTGATACCTCCGCGTTCTTGAGGAAAAGGGTCTTGACAGACAGACAGACGGACAGACAACAAAGTGATCCTATAAGGGTTCCGTTTCTTCCTTTCGAGGTACAGAACCCTAAAAATAAGGCGATCTTCATCATCATCGAGCGATCATGTTTAGTTACTCGACAGGTTCAAAACCTATGCTAAGTTTTTTATTCCTTTTATCCCTTGTTGAGATAGCATTGATAGACGAAAGCGCTTTAAAAATAATTAATTATGGACTTGATGTTGAAACTTTACCGAAATTTAAAAAAACAAAAAACATAATGTCTGCGAAAAAATCCTTAAGAGATATTTTATCATACTTAAAGTTTAAAACTGATATTAATATTAGTAAAGTTTATGTGCAAAACTTTGTTAAATTTATTTCAGTTAAAAGCATTGACCTCTTATACCTTCTAATTTTTTAAAGTTATTTGAGACAGTCTAGAATATAAGACTTTGTTATTTTCGTTTTTAAGTTAATGTTCTCTTGTATTTACACCAGTTATCACTTTTTTAATATAAAATTCCATCACAATATCACTCTGTAATGTAATTGATATTACTGGATTTTGGTGTCCAGTGAAATCTTCGTAATTACATATGAATGAATGAATCATTCATTAAATGAATGATTTGTTCATTAATATATTGAAGCCGGACGCCGAATTCGTAAATCGAAAATTTCAACTTTAAATTATTTTATCGTTTATCCATTCACTCATTGGTTCATTATACTCTGTAATATAGAGAATATAAATGGAATAAAATAAAATAAAGAAGAATTATAAAGCTAAAAGAATTTAAAGTGGCAATTTCCGATGTACGGATCGGAGTCCGGCTTTGGAAGTTACCACCCACTAGCGGAGTGGTAAATTTCTCTTGATGATTAGGATCGCCTTATGATAGGGCAGAGTAGGACAGGGTTGGAAACGCGTTAATGCCAGTGCTGGTTTTACTAGTTATTATAAGTTTAGGGCTTTGTTAGACGAGACTAAAATTTTCTTGCGGCCACTGCGCGGTGTCCACGCGGTCACCGCGTTTCATGTTAATGGTGAATACAGATTCTATCTACTAGGATCCTAGTGAAGACGTTGTATAACTGAATTAATGTAGACAATTGACAACACGTATTAACGTTGATATATTTTTGTGTTAGTGTGGCTCGAACGGAGTGTTATCACTCCGTTCGAGCCGGTCCTAGTACTAATGCAAGTGAAGAGTTGCAGTAGTTCGATCAACCGGACTACCATCGACATTTAAACTCATATTAATCACGTAACCGTAGGGAAGAAGCGCGGCCGCCGCACGAGGACTACGCGGTCGCAACGTAGTCTGCATTGCTCTCTCTCGAATTTAAAGCGTAGTAGCCAAAAAATAGAACTTATTTTAGTGTAACATACACACCTTTGAAACATTTTTAAGGAAATAAAAATGCAATAACACACGCACTTGTTGATGGCGTTGCAGCAATCGCGTACATCAAATAATTTTGCTGGCGGAAACAACTCTCGCACTAGATACGCTTTAAAAAAATAATAAAATAAACCGCCGGAGATATATTTTAATTAACAAAAACCTTGTTGTGTGTCCGATATGCTGGTAATGAAATCTCTATTAAGGAATAGTAGGTATCTACTTACAAATAAGCTTATCATTAGCCCTAATTAATGCGTTACCGTGCTAGCTCGTTTATATTGTGGTCATAGGTCAGCTGAATCAACATGTGGCTACGGCCAGTGAAACCTGGCAATTGAAAGTTATGTGCACACCCTTGCCATTGCGCTAATTAATGTAAACACATATAATTTTAGGTTATATGTAAAATATATATTTTTTAAGGTTTTTGAAAGTTGGAAACTGCAAGAATGCTTAATTGTTTAACATGGCAATAGTATTAAATACTATTGTAAAAATTAAGCAATCTTGCTACAGAATATTTCCTTCAAATGCAAAGTAAAATCTGATATTTATTTTAGAATAACCCGCAACAAGCTACAAGTAGTGTTGTGAAGATTCTCAGAAATGACTGTAAGCGAAAAAAGCCTGCAAAGAACGAATTTGAAATCAAGCTGCTCTCACAGTTTATTAAAACTTTTTAAAGCCCCTTATTGAAAATCGGCTTAAAAAGTGGAAAACCGCAAACGTGCACCGTAAAGTAGTCTGAAAAGAAAAAACTGTTTTATAAGAAATGTGGTTCTCAACACAATAAAATGAATCTTAAACAGCAAGCAATAAAGTTGGAATTTATTCGTGATGATATAATAGTATTGGACAACAATACCAGTTCTGGGTAGGTTTTCCAATTTAACTAAAAGGACTTTTCTTGTTATGAGCAATAGGCAGTAAACATTTCAATAAAGAGATTAAAGAGTTACACGTTTAGGCAAAGGAAAGATTTTTTTGAACGCACCAAATAGTAAACCCTTTACATATTTTTATAAAATCAGTTAATGTCAAAAGTATTTTCCTTAAGATTTTTTTAGAAATCCGACCATTACTTCGACTAACTCTTTCGAAATAAATCGAAATTGCTCTAAATAGACACAGCGGCCTCAAAGGTGCTTATGTACCTAAACTGTATCTATCGTCTGTAGCAAGCCTAATAAATGACTGAGAATACTTAGGTACTATGAAAAACTTGTTCCATTTTCAAATCAGACGGAGTTTTCGTCTAATTTGAAAATGGAACAAACTCTTTAATAATATTAATAAAGTTAACCAACCTGTCAGGTGTTATTCAAATTTAGAACCAAGCGAGTTCTAGAGATAGAAGAATGTTTTGTAGATAAGTTCTTGTTTCAGTACTGCCATTTCTAACTCACTAATAATTCCTCTTTTAGCTAAAGTAGATTTTGTCTTACAAAGGGTACGAATATCTTCAAGTTAACATTTTCAATGGTAACATTTATTTCACAAAAGAATGGAAATGAAAGAAAAGAATAATGGAAGCTTATCCCGAATTCTTTAAGATAAATCGCTTTGATAATGACTACTTACTTTAATGTTATCAGTTAAAAACCGTAATTAGTTATCAGTTAAGCAATTACGTAAATTATTTTAATACATTTAAAATATATCAAGGTCAAAAGCGAATGTTATTTAATATAGACAAACTTTTTTTTTTAAGCAAGCATCTACAATGCTTGCTTCAGTTTGAAAAAATAATGTTTTTGTGATTATTGCGTAGTTTTCTTTGAGAACAAAATTTAGGCCCCGGCCTCCCCTACAGAAGTATGCAGTGTGATATGGTTTAAGTTAACGTTTAAATTTTACAAAATATAATATCTAAATCTGAAGAGTAATATGCCTTTTAATAAAATAGTTTCGAAGCTACAAGACACGATATTCACTTCTATATTACTCAAATATTGAAATGGTAATTTATGAATATCGCATTAGGAATTTTATAATTAAAATGTGTTGCTGTCGTTAGTAAGCGCATCACTTGATATCGACTAGACTGATTGTAGTATAAGGAACGCTATGGAGGAAAAAATAGAAAAAGTAAAGAAAAAAACAATATTAGAAAATTTTTAAATACTTGTGGATATGGGCTACCCTGAATAGATTTGGGTTTAATTTCAGACACAGATACATTGTAACAACCGAACCGTAAGACTTTTGAAATCAGAAAATAGAAACTGATTTTTTTAATTTTAACCGTAAGAATACAGCAATTGAGATCCACGCGGATGGAGACACGAGGGCAAGTGAGAATCAAATAAAACATTGTCTTACTCACTTGTACTGAAAATAGTACATTTCAGTAATTAATTGTCTAAAATGTACTTTTTAGTACGTTGGGAGTTCTAAAATCAACAATTTTCGCACATAATAATATTTCCCTATTCTCTCTAAGGGTACACAAGTGAATTTAAATAATGCTTATATTTAAATTTTAAATTATATAATAATAATTATAATATTACTCCAAACATCTCACACACGCCCGTCTGATTCCAACCTAGGCAGAGCCTGTAATATGGTAACCAGACTACTGATAAACACACTTATATATTTCTAAATACATAAATTTTAAAGATAATTTATCTATAAAATGTACACCTAGACACCGAGCAAATTATCGTGCTCATCACACAATTATTTGTCCTGGGTGGGAATCAAACCCACGACCTCTGGCTTAGCAGTCAGGGTCACTAACCACTAGACCAACAGGCTTGTCGGTAATTACGACAATTATCACATTTCTTAAATAAACTCAAAGCCATTTACAACTCCGCAACAGGCAGATGAAAGAAAATCTTTCATCATAAGCTTGAACTAACTACGTCAAAAGGTTTTCGGATACTTACCGTTTATAATTAATTAACAGTAGAGCGCTATTACGAGTATATAATTCAATCTGGCATGTCGAGTATGCCTTAATTATTCATGACAAACCATTAGACAATTACTACTGTGACGACCCTATATGTAGATTTCCTTAGGCGATGCTAGTTTTGAACAATCGTTAGGTAACCTGGTGGTCGAATTTCGAATATAACAAGTTAAGCTTGAACTTTGTGCGTGGGAGAGCCATGCTTCGGCACGTATGGGCTGGCTCGACCAGAGTGATATCACGGCCTCGCAGAAAACCGACATTGAAGCAATGCATACGTTGTATTTCACCGAGCGAGTGAGGTTACCGGAGGCCCTGATCCTTCCTCTCCCCATCTTCCCCTCTCTAACCCCCCTCACTCCGCTCTCCCCTCTCCCCTCCCTTATCCTACGGCTTAAAGGCTGGTAACGCACTTGTGACTCTCGAGTTGCAGGTGCCCATGGGGTGACCAGTCTGCTCGTTTGACCCCTATCCCATAAAAAAAAAATAACTGTCATTGTATAACTTTTCGTAGGATGACAGGTCAACATAATCATATACTGGACCGCTTTAGCTTATTGTACCTTTTTTCACATTTTTTTAATTTTTTATAACATTTATTAATTGAAAAATTTTAGCTCGCTGCACTTCTTTCACATTAAAATTTCACAGTCCTCTGTACTCGAAATTCACTCAGAATTTCGAGTACAGAGGACTGTGAAAGGGAATTCGAAATTCTCTTCACATATTAACATGTAGATACCAAATTAGCTAATTGGAAATACATATATCAATTTCCAACGGTTGTTTGATTCATATAAACCGTACTTTCTCAAATAATAATGAGGAATAATAATTATAGACAATTATAACACATAAAATATAACGGCCCAATCACCGTATTTCAGTTAACCTTTGCTATCCAGTATTAAATTATACCAAAAAAAAAACACGAACATACACAAATAACGTAAAAGAAATCTGTATCACAGAAATTAATAAAATGCTAGTTACTAAAATCTATATAAAATAAAATAAAGCTTAGGAGTAATGAAAGAAGCGTATGATGAAAACCAATTATTTTGCTTATTAAAACTGCTATAATAAAAATGATCTTTTGCAGGGCAAACGCCCTTCAACAGGCTACTTCTTAAATAGTTGATCTTGACAAATCTCTGATGAAGTGTATGTGATTTGCATGCGGCGCAAATTGCAGTGCGTGATTGAAATTTTGGAGGTTTGCTTCATCCAAACACGTCTGGATTGGGGACAGAAAATAACAAAACGGGATGTGTTAGGATGAGATTGGAATGAATACATTACAATCCTACTTGCCGACTTATTTATTTAAGACATGGTTCTGTTTTAGTACATAAAACCTTCTGTATGTAATGCTAAGAGCATTGGAAGCTTCTTATTAATTCACAATGCCACCTTTAGGCGTGGTCATCTCTAAGGGTGTCATAAAATGTTTTATTTTTTATTTTGTTGTATAGCCAGCATCTGAAGAGTAAATGTTTTGTGAAACATAGCTGATTTTGACAAATCTCTGATGAAGTTTATAACAAAGATAAGCGTGTTTACTTCTTACACCTTCCTAGACCTATATAAAATTCGCGATAATTATGGCAATTGGCCATAACTTTAAAAAATATTATATTGTATACGTGAGAAGTTACTGGAACATCGCAACATATTTAGCATTGGAGATATTGCAGAACTGTCTCCAATAGACCGTATAGTAATATTTCAATGTTGTTAACAACGGTTCTCTTTCCAAAAATAAAAAGAGAATAATTTATTTATTATGCAGTTCAATGTTGCAGTCGACAATCATAGCTTAACACGTACAAGTTTATCTTTGGAGACTTCCAAAAGGCTTCTGCGCAGATCGATTCTAGCACGACGTTAAATATAGGCCACGCTAAAAATTTAGGTCAGCAAAATGAAGTTTTAAACATTAAAAGATTTCTGATGTTGGCACATCGAAGTTGCTGAAATGTTTATGATTGTCTGGGTTTTATTGTTATCGCGATCTTGGACTAATGACACATAAGACTGCAATTCAGCGGTACACCTATTACAGATTATTAAGTACAGGACTTGTTTGTTTGATCCCCATAACCGTGTAGTTCACCAGTAGGTATTTAGTAGGTACATGAACCTCCTTAAAAAAAAACCAGAAACATCATTAAGTCTAACGCCCTAACAGCTACCTAAATAATTAGACCGTTAAAGAGAAACAAAGTCTTTATTGGGTAATCCTATAAGTAGGCCCATTTAATCCGAGGATTAATTACCCAGGTATTTAATCATTCGTTACTTATAGTCAAGTATAAATACTAAAAGTTCTCATAATTTTCTTTATATTCATTGTAGCTTTGAACTAATGTTCTAATGCCGAAGCAGGCGATTTACACTTTAGGCAGCTTTTCCACCGCCAAATTTGCTATATGTATAGAACCCGCAACGGATAACAACGATTTTTTTATATCTGAGAGCTGAGGAAAACTGTTATAACAACCCATTTTCCCTGAGTATGGTAAGTCACCTTTAATGCACTAGAAAAACGCAGGTTGTTGCAGCCAAAGTTTGTTCAACTCCAAATGACAACTTTATCAAAAGGCAACTTAATCAGTTCAGAAGTCAGATGTTCATACCTATTAAGCTGGTTATAGAGCCCTTTGATTGCTCAACGAAAATTCTGAACGTAACAATTCCAAGGGCGTCGGTTATCATAAATTCCTATTTACTATTCATGAGATTCATCGATTCATCAGCTACTATTCTTTATTTTTATTCGGCTGCTATTGATTTCTTAGCAACCTTTTATTTGACCTCAGCTTTGTGAGGCGTCTTAGACTTTTATTCCTAGCGTAAATAGTTTTACTTTTGTTTAAGTTCTTAACAACATTAAGTGTAAGACTGACTGACTGTGATATGTCATTTCAATGACCGTGACTTACTGCTTCTTTTTTCTCCTGAGTATAGTACTACGGATTATTCCAACTGGTTTATTAAAAATCATTTAATAGAATAATATTATTTTGGATAAAACATGGGTTTGTAGATCATTCATAAACTTTACATCAGTTTAAAAATTTTATGGAGATGTAAAAAATGTTATACATTCAACTGCAAACAACAACAATCGAGGATCACGAATAGGTAGACGCAGGTGGTCGCGATCATAAAACCAATTGTATAATGTATAAAATAGGTAACAGAGAAGTGTAACATTATTTCCGTATAAAATTATGTATAATTTTATACAGAAATAAAGCACTTCTCTTATATAAGTTATCAACAATTCAACGAATAACAAACAATAATATGAACAATTAAAATAAATGAAAAGTTATGACACTTTGAACTCATTTCAAATAAGTTATTAATTAATAACTTTACTTATTGCTATTGCATTACCTTAATACGTACAAAAACACACCTTTCTACATAATTGTACGGATGTTGTTATTTTAAAAAGTTAAGTTATAAAATTTATTATTATAAAATAATAAAAACAATCACTATGATCTCAATGAAGCATATGCTTTTAACTTGTGTAAGTAAAGACACTTAACGTTATATATTTATTTAATTATGTACACTATGGTATATTCACATTGTAGGCACAACTGTATCTATTCTTCACGCACGTACAAAAAAAAGCTTTAAATGTGGAAAAAATACATTGAAATGTTTTATGTATCAACATAAAACTCCTTCTAAAAAACCGGACCAGTGCGAGTCTGACTCGCGCACCGAGGGTTCCGTAACCAACAAACTGCTATACGTCCATCTCGGGGAATCAATTCTCAAAGAATTTTTACAGTCTTTTCGAAAGACAAACTTAACTTTGCGGTAACGATGTACGACAAAGTAAACAATCCAACCGCAACTTCGGGTTTTTTCCTTCACTTGAAGTTTCTCCCCTGCCTTTTTCAGGCCGTTTTATGAACATCAGTTCCTCGCCGAGGCGACGTAATCTAAGGTCTGGGCTACCTAAGGTCGGAACGCTAAAATATCCTTAATAGCTTAGTTATTGTAATATAACCTCACCTTATACCAGTTGGGCTTATACGGTTGGGCCAGTAAAATGATTTACAAAATATAAATAACACAAACAAATCCATGTAAGCTATTCCATTAACAATAACATTTTGATGACCAAATAAAAGTTATACACAACAAAAGAATCCATGACAATAACACTGTATTACATGCGTTTGATTTGTTAGCCGGCTCATAGCAAAAGGGTTTCATTTCAGCAAAATGGAAATATTCACGAGAAAAATACAAAATAAAATACAATTGGTTTACGTCTGAGTTGAAAGTGATATCGGTTTTCTGTTCAATGTTCCTACCCTCAAATCTCGTTACTAACTGAAAGACGGGAACTGTAACGTTCATATAATGTTATCTGTTGTATGTGACTTGACTTGTATTATTTATTTTTTCTTTGGCAAATAGTCTAATTTATCTCATTCTCGTGTTTTCATTAATATGTCTGTCTCAGTACACAACTGGATCTGGCTTCTCCTAAATTGAGTAACCGACAACCAACAATTCTTTAATTTCTTTATTAAGTTTTTTTCTATTAAGTACTAGATGTGTGTCCATCTGCGCGCGTCTTATCTTATGTAAAGTTGTGATAAATTATCAACAGGCAAATTTAGTTCCAAAACTTACAAGATATTTTTTTACTACTTCAACTACCAACGGAAACTCTAAGGAATTATAATTGATTGCACGGTTTTCATTAGTGATAACATGGACCACTTATTTGAGACTTCAGAAATCACTAGTTTTTGCCTGCGGGTTCGCTTGCGTTATAATTATTATTCTAGCCCTCGAGAACAGTACTTTTTTCGCGATAGAAGGGACCCTTGTATGGGTATGTACTCTTTTGGATATATCCCTTATCTCTTTTTTGAGTATGTAGTAATGTAATTTATAATCTAGTTCCTTAGTAGGAATGTTTTTGTTATCAGAGTTCCATTGAATTTTTTTGTCAATGTAGATTTTTTTTTCACAAATCCCAGCGTTTTATCGACTTTTTGCGTGTTAATAGCCTTTGTAGTCGATTGCTTAAAGGTATTGGTAATTGGTACGATATTCGATACTCAATTTCAATACAAAAATACGAATCTGTACAAAGTAAATAATAAATACCTACGCTGTGCTGTACCTATCAAGTCTAGATTGATATTTTGATATCAAATCCCTGATAATATTATAAGTGTTTTTGTTTCAGTAACCAAATACGTAATGATATGGTAACAAAGCAAATTACATGCCATTGATTTTTGAATTGTTTTCTTGGATTACTGGCTTGAAGAGGAAATAATAGTGACCAAGCTGAATAAATTATTTAAGAAAATTTTGACTCAGGCCTTCAAGTTAGAATATTGTTAGGTGACCGTAGTGACGGTAGCTGAAAGAAAACGAGTAACGTCACATATCATCCGACAAGGAACATAAATAGCCGCACTGAAGTGCAGCTAGCGCTCTTTTTCATCGGACGGCGATTAGTGTCGTATTCTTAATTTGTTTTTATTATGTGGTGGTGCTATGGCACACATTGAGAGAGGTCTATGTCCAATGTATGTATTTAGATTAGGCTAATTGATGATGTCTCTATGTCACTCATGTTCACGTCTGGTTTTTAACAATATGTTAATAGATAATTTGTACAAAAATCGTTTCTGTTTTTAAAAATTTATTTTAATCCGAATTCAGAAGAGACTTCAATTAGCATTTGTTGATGAAGCCCCATGACAGCTATTTGTATTCGTGGTTCGAAAAGTATAGACGTGGACGTGATCATCTCCATGATGATTTTCGTGAAGGTCGGCCGGTGACCGCGGTTACAGAATCCAATATTGATACCTTACAACCACTGATTGAACCTGACAAAAAAAATTACTTGTCAGCAAATTCGTATTGTATGGCATTGGAGCGAGCTAATTGCAAACCATTTTGCATAAGCATCTGAAGGTTCGAAAGCTTTGCACTCAATGGATATCGCATGATTTAACGATAGAAGCTTGTAATTGGCATCTGCTACAACAAATTTCATTTTAATACTGTTTAAGCCGTAAGCATCCCAAATAAAATAAAATAAATAGACCAGAAACTACTAAGGGTAGAGTGATGGCGTAAAATTATAAAAAAGTTTAATGGAGGACAGTCATTGTCAAGACAGACCAAAGGACAAAGGACAGTGACCACAGATTGGTACGTTGATACTCGGTTGTCGATTTTCTGTGCAATGTCGTCCTTAACCACGATAACGCGTCCTGACATTCCGCTAAGGTAACGGAAGCGTATTTGAAGGCTTCAAAAATGGAACTGACGACTAACAGCCGAGACCTCGCGTTTTGCGAATTCTTTTTGTGTCCTAAAATTCAAGGAAAACCTCGGTTTGCCTTAGAAAGACTACTTTTTACAAACTATTGTAAAACATTTTTAAAACAAGCAAAAAAGTGTATAAATTGTGAGGGCACATATTTCGTAAGAATAACAAATTTATCATAAGTGTAACATCTGGTCTCATTAATCAGAATCTAGAAAATTTTAGTATGACCTAAATTACCTACCTACCTACTTCGTTGTATAAAAATAAATTTGCTAAATAGTAAACTCGTTTGCAACACTTGTGACCTATATGCAGGGGCGGTGACGCAGTAGTCGAGCATTTGACTGCATGCGATCGAATCTAATCCACGATCGTGGATTAAATTCACTCAGTCCAAATATTTGAATGAATATTGCACTGAACGTGGCTAATAAGTTTGTTCTGGAAGCTAACATACATGCTATGTTTTGTTTAGATCTATGTAAATGGCGTTATGCAATATATCCCTAATATTATTATTAGTACCTGGGCGAACGGACTCCGCACTACATTACTTTTTTGGTAAATCGCCTATTTTACGGAAAGACTATGAAGATAAACTTAAACAGCAAAAAACTAATCTAAATACAAAATTTGATTCAAATCGTTGAAACCATTTCTGAGATAGGTACACGAAGTAAATTTAGATATACAAGAATAGCTCGTTTATAGTAATTTGATAATAATTATTACATTATGCAAACGTATTAGGTGCAAATACAACATTTCATAAGCGATAACCTATCGATGCCAATTAAATTATATAATTATCATTCTTTCCCATGCAAAACAACACTTTATCGTCCACCGTTACAGGCACTTTAATTCA
Organism: Callimorpha dominula; assembly: GCA_949752705.1. Classification (NCBI taxonomy): domain Eukaryota; kingdom Metazoa; phylum Arthropoda; class Insecta; order Lepidoptera; family Erebidae; genus Callimorpha; species Callimorpha dominula. The sequence continues at coordinate 5,272,720 of OX457001.1, read as the reverse complement.
CCCTTGGGTGTGTCCGGAGTGGTTATGTTACTGCTCTAAGAAAGCGGAAAATTGTTACCCAGAATAAGTAATTACAAACTTTTTAATGACAAGTAGTGGAATATAAGGAATGAGGATCAGTCACGTTTATTGTTAAGTATGCGGATTTTTAGCTATAAAAAAACAATAAATACTGTGTTTAAATTTTTTTAATCGGATCAAAAATGACCAAGATACAGAGATTTTAGTGCACCAACTTAAAAAACGCGCGCGAGAAAGACCGTATAGGCTGTGACGTCATTCATCGCGTATCGGCAAAAGTGGCGGGTCGCCGTCGCGTCGCCAGCTTGGTAAGCTTCTAGTCCAGCGCAGTTTGGGCAACGACCTGGCGATTGCTGATTTTTAGATTATTTTTTAAAGTGATAATACCTTCAAATAAGTATTCCATTGTGCCAAAATGCAAAAATACAAGTGTTAATGCACCTAATAAGCTTTTTTGGACTAAAACAAAATGGTGTAGAGCAATGCGAAGAGATGACAAAACTCCTTTATAGGTACTGTTGCGAAGATCATTTTGACGTAAGTACCTGCAGTATCCTAGCTAGAGTATCTACCTAATATCAGTAGGTACAATATGGTCAACGGATCTAGCGCTAATCATTCGTAAAGTTGCAGTTTCGATGCGCAGTAGACAATTTAGTACGAAATGCTGCACTGCGCATGTCAAACAGCTAAAATTCACGAATAGATTTACTGACCGTATAGATTTTATTATAATATACCTACCTATTGTGCATCGTTTCTATCATTTCTTCATAACATTTAAATTTCCGCGGATAGCTTTGATGTTTGTTTACACAGATGATGTTCGTTCGTTCATGCCTAATGCCTACCCACTCAAGTAAATAATGGAACACAAGGATATTCGAGCCAGGGCTGTACCCAGACCACGGGAGAGCCATGCTTCGGCACATATAGGCGGGCTCGACCGAAGTGATACCACGGCCTCACAGAAAACCGGCAGTGAAGCAATACTTCCATTGTTAGATTTACAAAATCAAACAATCGATTTATTTATTTATTTATTTTTATTAACACTTCCTGCAAATATATTGCAAAAGGCGGACTTAATATATGAGGAAGTTACAATCGGTTTGAAAAAAAAGTAACAACTGATTTTAGCTAAAATACTGAACTCGTTTAAGAAATTATATTATCCACATTTAATATATCATTTATAAAATTAGATTATTAATATTACAAAGAACTCAAGTGACAAATCTTGTATGTATAAAGACGATACATACTAGATTTGTCACTTGAGTTAATTTGTTTATTAGTCTAATTTTAAACTTGAATTTCAATACTTTGAGGTTATTTATAGCAAATACAATTAAATACAAAATTAAATTACAAAAAAAATCATACTCGTAACTATAGACGAAGGGCTTTTTATACCGATTGAAATTTAGGTAATATCGATTTATACATAATGCAGTATAAAAATTTGTTCACATCACTACGTAGATTAGAATGCAAGGGCGCTTGTCCATCGCTGCAGTCACTTTTTCTTACAGGCAGGTTGAAATTATATACTACAAGTTTAAATGCAGGATAGAGTTGTCGTTGTCGTAGGTTCTAATCCTAAACCAATTAGTATTGATTCTTCAAAGCCAGAAAAAGTTTGCATACAAATGGTACAAAAATGATATACAAAATCTGGATATTTTCATTAAAACCAATGTTCATTTCATAATTCTGTAATTCTTAAGATTTCTTTTCGATGGCTTCTAACATTATCTTAAGAAGAGTACCGAATTTCCATTAAACCAGGTCGAGTCTCAGGCTACTCAATTGGTAAGATTAGCATGGTTTTGGATACTTGCAACTTTGAATTAAGATTGTGTTTAAATTTGTCCAATTCCAAATTATTCAGAGACCGATACATTGCCTGTGAAACAAATGTGTTTTCAATAGAACAACGCTGTTAATATTCAAATGAGTAGGATGCTCATCATTTAACTAGAAACGCTTCTGTATTAACTTAATTATGCTAAGCTCATTAAACATATATACATACATATGTAGTATTCCAAACGGAAATAAGTATTACTACATTAAATTGAATTCCGAGCCCGTCATTAAATATTCATTAATTCATATAGTTAACAGCTATTATTATATCCACTCATTATAACATAATAATAATAATAACTCCACACATCTCACACACGGCCTTCTGATCCCAAACTAGGCAGAGCCTTTACTATGGTAACCAGACTGCTGATAAACATACTTATATATTTCTAAATACATACATATTATAGATAAATTACACCCAGACACGACCTCTGGCTTAGCAGTATACATGTATACATCAAATATGTCCAGGGTTAATTGGCATTATATATGGCTGGATCTTATTACACTGGAGTCGAAAATGACATTGCGAACATTATTGAACAATTGGCAATAAGGACATAAAAAAATAAAATTAAAAATCGAAACTATTTAATAGTAATTTAACTTTATTTCATTTTATTCCTTTCCTCTTCTTCCTCGTTTCTTTCCTCTATCAATAGATTTTTATTATTTTGCTAGATCCGCATTAGCAAAACACTGTGTAAGCTGATCACACTTCTCTTCTTGGGATACAATCTTCAGAGCTAGCAATGCAGCTGATACACGTCTACCTAAGTCTATATCAACTTGTGTCAATGAGTGCAAACCTTTTTTTTTAGATCCGAAGTTATATTTTGTAGAATATTAGGTACATTTTCAGCAACCCTCTGTCTATGAAAATCACTTTCTATAATTTCATTATAAAACTCCGCCACTGGCTGCAAGTCAATTACTTTACTCTGCAAATCATAGGTAAATCTCTTGGTCGACTTTCATCAATATCGGGTAATGGACCATTGAAAGAGTTTGGATAATAATTTGACGCGTCCTTCATATTATCAAAAACTGGTGCAACTCCGTCTCGACTATATGTATTTTTATACAAAGGAGCATTAATTGGTACGTTGGCGGCATTTGCCCCCAAACGATAGCTCTGAGCATCTGGATAGAAAAGCCTTTGGGCTCTGAATAGAATATCATGGGGTCCTGCTATACCTGGAACTAAATTGTCAGGACTAAAACCAACTTTCTAGGTATCTTTGAAATGATTTTCTACGTTTTTGTTTATAACAAGTCGTTCTATAGTAACAGTATGATAACTGCCTCTTTTCCACAATTTCGTCATATCAAAAGGATCAAAATAAACTCTTTTCATTGTTAATATATCCATCTCTAGCCTCCAAGCTGAATAATTTTTATTTACGATTGCATTGTATAAATCTCTGTTGAAATAGTCCTGATCTCAGAACGTATTACACTTGCTTGCGCATTAGTTGGATTAAACAAACCGATCTCCGTTCGGAAACTAAATTTAACAAAATTTCTTTTGCCTTTTTTATTGTATATTTGATATGTATGAAATGGAAAATAATTTGCTTTCCTGAAACCATCTGGTATGCCAAGATCTGTCATAAGCCACATATTACTATGAAGTGATTCCGGTTTTTAATTGATAAATCATCATCAATCATTGAGTGCAATACCCAGAGTGAATAAAGTTTGCGTAATTTCAAATGGTCGTGAAGAATCCGATGAACAATTGGTGTACTTAACTTGAGCGCTTCATCGATCTGTCGATATGTCACACGTTGGCTTTTGTCCAATAATTTTCGTACAGTCTCAATATTACCGGACCTTACATCATCCTTCAAGTAAAAATTGCCGCTATTCAGTTGAATATATACTACTGTTCTACGGTTCTTAGAGATGGATAAGTTTCCCTATTCATTTCCTCGAAACATTTTTGTTTAGTTAATTAAACCTTAAAGTTATACAAAAAAATTTTGCCATCATTAAGTTCATGAGAGAAGCCCGCTATTTTCATATAGAAAATTCATTTAAAAATCGAACAAACTATTCCTTGCCTCCAAATTGTTATTTTGTTTTTATTATTACTTAGAGTTTATGGATATGACTTCAAACCACAATATTATGATATCCAGTTTGCATACGACAAAACTTATGTAGCGCCCTAGCTATGTATGTATATTTTACGGGAAATGTATGTAACCTAGGAATTGAATACAATCCCTAAACTGAGACTCTTTTTTTCTAAGAAATATACCGAAAATGTCGGTATTTGTAATGGAATATTTTGTAGCTTTCTGTGCTGTAATCATAAGCTTACTTACAAAAAAGGTAGCGGTTTCAGGCACTTTCAGGCGCGTTTATCGTCACTGATCTAGTCCTAAGAGTTGTAGCGTGTTGTTAAATTGTCTATAATATTTCTCTATAATTGGGATACAAAATGCAAAAATAACTTTACGGGTAGATGTACTTATTACTTTACTTAACGGGTAGATCAAAAGAGTTGTGCTTTGAACTGAAAAACAAATTGTTTAACTTTATTATTCGTTTAGATATTTAGACTGTTACTACAAGGTTTTTATAAACCTAGAGTATTCTGACTGGATCTTTACACATCTTTGCAGACGAAACAAACTATTCGTGTTACATCAGGCTAGGTAAAAAATCCATTAGTTCAGCATGCTTTCGCTAGATGGCGTTCCGTATGTTTGTACATAAATATTTTGTTGTTAATAAAATTTTAAATTAATACGAAGTCCTATGTCATGGGTCAAATGTAAAGGATCCTTTATGCAAACAGTTAATAGTATGGATGTCAGTTTACATTAATTCACACTTTTTCGTGTCATGGAGAATACTATAATCAACTGCAGTCATCAATGGTATATGATAACAATAAGATTAACTTCGAAAGTAACATAGTAATGCTTGCTGTATAAAGATAATCAGGAGCAAGAAAATATACAACAGTTTTTGAATCCGAAAAGAGTGCTTCGACTCCTTTGAACACTGACACTTTGACAACTAGAAAATTATACCACAGTCTTCCACAAACAAAATAACAATACAGATTTTTCTAAAATGTGACAGTGGGTATCAATGCCTTCAATACTGCATATCTCTTTGTGTACACACACAACAGTTATATCATGTACATGTAATTGTATTGCGTCACGGCTATGCGTTTTTAATTATAGCAACGCATTACATGATACACGTTCTTTGGCTTGTGTTGAAACTGCTGAACTGCTATATATTGTTATTCAAGTTATATCAATCACATGAAAGTCTTCGGGTACCATATCACTTGTCGCAGTTTAATCGACTTCAATCACACAGTTTCTCCGCCATCAGACTACTACTTACTACCATTACTCATCATTTGTCATTGTAAAGGGTAATTTTTTCAGAGATTGTTTTCTTTGCAACCCAGAAAACTTACCTTCATTAGCGTCAGAGCTCCCATTCCACGAAATAAGCTGTGTGCCAAAACATGTCATACATTCTGAAACTCAGAGACCGACTATATCGAGGTGTTTAGTTATCCTATTCCCGATTTATCAATAAAATAGCAAAAGATATTGCGGAAACAATTCCCGCAGGATCACATACTCGTAGCTTACAACATTTTCTACTAGGTACACCTAAATTTTACCAACACATAATGATCCATGACTGATGTCTCACGCGTTTACTCCATTCAGGCACGCTCAGTTTAACGTGAGCTTCTGGTAAACTGGAACTAATGATAATCCGTCATGTTTGTAAAATCAAAATTAGCCTAGACTGTTTAATTTAAACAAGACTTTGGTTATCCAAAATGAGTTTCTTTTTGTTGATATATCTCATTAGGATTTTCATATGGAATGTTGATGTTGACTTGTACCAACTAAAACCATACAATAAATTTAGAACTCCGATTATGCTATTCATTTTATTATATACTAATAACTGTAAACGTCACTTAAGCGCCACTTAAACGATCAAATTTGTTAGTCAAACTTCAAGTTTTCATCAAACAATAGCTTAAACGATCAAACCAAAAAGGTCAAACAAATTTTGTTAAGTAGTAGATTCAAAATGTTTCGACTTTTTTGAGAATCTTTCGACTTTATTTTCCGTAACATATGCATGTTAAGATAAATAGATATGAATTATTCATCCGTAATACCACTCAACTTATTATTTTCCACTATCAAATAAGTTGACAAACACGTAAAATTTGACAAACAATTTGATTGTTTACAGGGCGCTTTATAAGTTAAAAAACACTATTGAAAAAGAAAATATCATATTCTTTTGAAAATACACGAATACATTTTGTTCACTACCCTCTTGTTCCTCACCCTTCCACATCGTATATTCTAACGTCAATCAAGATGCTCACCAAAGAACCTTTCATTTACACACGAAATAATGTACGTTTAAAATGGATACGTTATAGCTACAACCATAGACACGTTCTGCATGGTGAGTGTAACAGTTTCTCAACAGATCAATAGTTATATAATATCCACGCTTCTAGGTTGACAAAGTATTTTAAGGTCTGAAATGATGAAAATCTCTTTTGAAACACGTGAAATATATGTACATATAGGTACTTTCCCAGCTTAATGCCTGATTTCACTTTTAATATATTAGGTGATTTCTAAAAGGACTTATTTTTTAACTTCTTAATCACAAGTATGTATCTTTTTCTAACCATAATTACATAATTAACATATATCTTATTACAATACGGATATGCAAAACGGTATTATAAGTATTACATGCTCTTTAAAAGTAATACAAAAAATTGGACCCAATTTGCCTGGTTCGTTCATTTTTCACGTTTCTCATTTTTTAACAAATATACACTTTTGGCAATTTTTCATCGCTTCAAGTCGTTCCTATAACCTATCTACATCTCTATAGGTATATATGACGTCATTGGTAGCCACATCACGCCACAAATGTCTTACGTATAGAAAGGGTACAGAACTATTTTATTTAGCACTCAATATCTATTCACTTTGTGCAGCCAAACGGAAAGCACCTTGTGAAGAAAGGCCGACGCTGTTCACAATGGACCTATTACTCAAATATATTGATATGTTAGACCTTTTCTTCATACATCTAAAAGTTTCTTAGAAATCACGTAAATTGTACTCATTTATTGCTTAGGTTCATCTCTCTGGTACCAATCGATTCCTAGAGTATCTTAAAGCAATTCTGCCATAAGTTTTTTTTTATACAAGAAACTTGTCAGATAAGCACAGGGGCAGGTCTACTGATAAGTGGTTATTCCTATGCATATTCATATAAATCGTAAAGGCAACCGTTTGGCTCTCCGAATAATATGTTCAAACGAATAGATAGAAAACTGGCCAAACATCTGCCCATTCAGTGTTAGATTATACGGATGTCCTAAAACAGATCTTTGGAAAATATGCCCAATGCCAGCAGTTTTCCCAAGATTTGTTTTAGAACATCCGTGTAATCTAACACTCGGCGATCTGACGATTATAGCAAAGAAATTTAAAAGGCTCAAACACCTGAAAAAGAAAGAAACCATAAAATTAAGTATAGACCAAGGCCCAACATATAAAATAAGGAAAATATACATGTAACATAACGATGACAATATTGTTCCCCAGAGACAGTTTAAAAAAACATTAAAAAATGAAACGATGTTTTTAAATAAGTAGCTGGAACAATATTGGATGGCGAAAAGGGCCCGAATGAAAAAGTTGCAAAAGGCCTTTGTCGACTGGCATACAGACCGTCAAATACGCAATAAACAATGCATGGTGAGAAGCCGCAGAAAAGCCCAAAATATACAGGCTAAACCAACCAACCAACCAACCAATGTTGTAAGAATTAATTTCGAATTACATCATTAACACAAATGAACACATTAATTTAATTAGTTAGTAGAAAACGAGTAAGCCTTAATTTTATACAAGAGATCAAATTAAATTACAGTTAATGAATTGACTTTTAGAATAATCAAAGGGTTTATAGATACGGTAGGTGATTGTGATTTAACTTTATATTGTTTCTGAAAATATTTCATTAGAGTTCACTTTGTCGATCCACTTTGTAACGTTTATTGATTTTATTAGATTACAAGTATGAATACACTTTCGGAAAAGTTGAAGGATTTTCAGTGGCGAAGAAAATAGGCGCCACGTTTTATTATAATAACTCATTCTCAAATTTTGTAGCTTTGACAAAAAAAAAAGTAAACGAAAATATTATTTTTAAGTAGTATGTATACATTTGTAGGGAAGTAAACAGTTGATAGATAGATAGATAGAACATTCTTTATTGTACACAGACAGAAATTAACAGTTTAGTAGCAACATACTAAGCGGCAAGTACAATGGGCGGTCTTATCGCTAAAAGCGATGTCTTCCAGACAACCTTTGTATGGAAACAACAGAGGAAGATAATCGGTAGCTGGTGGTGTACCAAAAATATTTAGAATAGTAACAATCAAATAATAATAAAGGAAATTAGGTGAAAAGGAATATGTGAAGTATCTTCTACACATACGTACATATAAACACTTACATATATATATATATACATATACACACATACACATATATAGTGATATAACTATAATAATTAGTAAGACATTTTAGTGGAGTTACTTATTATGAAGTCTATTGCACAACGTGAGGGAGTTGTACACCACTTATAGTGTTAGATAGTATTCCTTTACAAGAGCCTTAAAAGAGGTTAAGGTTTGAGCTCGTCTAATCTTTACAGGTAATGCATTCCATAAACGTATTGCAGTGACTGTAAAGGATTTATCATAAAATGCCGTGGAGTGTGCAGTCATTTTTAGTTGCAAATTTTCTGATGACTTTAGAGACCGCGGATGTGTACAATGTAGGAACTCGAATCGTTCCTTGAGATAGGAAGGTAGCGAAGGGTTGAACAGTATATTGTATAGAAGCAAAAGAATGTGAGTATTCCGGCGAAGGCGTATAGGTAACCACTTGAGTTGTTACCGAAATTCAGAGATATGATCGTATTTACGCAAACCAAATATGAATCTAATGCAAAAAATTTTGAAGTCGCTCAAGTTTGTCTAGTTGGTTCTCGGTGAGATCAGGATAGCTGGCATCTGCATAATCGAAGATTGGAAGTAGAAGGGAGTTAGCAAGGGCAATTTTGGTAGCGGTTGGAAGAAAGTTCCGTAAACGTTGTAAGGATCCTGCAGAGGCACACATTCTGCGACTTATTTCCTGCACCTGTGGGGCCCAAGATAAGTCAGTGTCTATCTGTATACCCAGGTTTTTTACTACTTTACTAAAAGGTATCACGGTGCCTTCGAATAGGACTGGTGGAAGTAGTGACCACTCAATCTGTGCGATTTTTCTAGAACTACCGACAATAATAATTTGGGTCTTCGATGGGAGTTGATTTGTAAATAAAAAAAACGTTTAGCCTAATTCGGCTACTCCTTGAAGACTTTTTATAAAAATAAGTTAACGTCATAGTAACAATTACACTCAAGCATTATAATGCAGATTTCATGTAATATACCATTAACAGCGCTCTTTAAATTTTCGGAATAGCAGAAGCTGAATTTTCTTTTAACTTTGATATATTTTAGATGTTCAATTCGGGACTTAATCGCGATAACATTTAAAAGGTACAATACGTCTTGGTTACCCGACGTGGACCACGATCAGTGCAATTCGAAACGTAAATGTACCTTTTAAATATTATCGCGATCAAGTCCCGAATTACACATCTAATAAGATTTTTTTTATGATGAATATTGTATTGTATCTAATTATATTAAATAATCGCTGATTTACTGCCGAACCGCTTTTGAGGATACGGGATACCGCGGGCCGGTGCTTCACCATGACAACGCGCGCGCACCGGACCCCCCAAAATCGAGAGACTTCCTGGACTGGTCTAACTTTTGTGACATCCTTCTTACAGCCCTGATTTGGCAGCCAGTGTCTTCTTTTTATTCCCCAAAATAAAGAAATCATCTCAAAGGGATACAGGTTTCATGGCCGGAAGATGTGCTATCTATGTTGGAGCAACCTATAGAGGAAGTGTCTAGGGCGCATTGCAAATAGTGTATTGAAAATTGATTTAGATGTATGACACTTTGCATAAATAGTGGTATAGAGTTTTTAGAAAAGATTTATAAAAAATAATTATATGTGTATTAGTTTTCGCAAAAGTTACTGAGTGTCCCACACGTAAGTAAGAGTAAGTACCGAAAATATAAAAATAAAGTACTACTACTTCATATATTTTAATATGTAATAATCAGCCATTCGAAATAAATGTAATTAAATTTAAAAAAAAACGCAGCTTTTGTTGTAGCAGTTTGCTGGCAGCAGCTTTTGCTTTAATTCTAGCAGTTACGTTAATATTTTAACTTAGTTTCTAGTTACAATTTCATTTCTAACACTTTGAATGGCAGACTTTTTTTTCATAAACAACCTGAGTTGATACAACATTCGCGAAGAATGAACTCTCAACACAAAACAAATGCTTCTATTATTATTATACAAACACTGACGGCGTTGCGTCAACCATTATATAGAAACCAGGTCATATGAACCATGTGTTATGTAACTCTTATTGCAACGCAACCGATCACACACAGCTATGAAACCTTACAACCTCAAAACACAACCTTAATCTGTCTAACTACAGCTGAATTTCGAATACTAGTAAATCTTCAATTTAAGATTCTGACTAGCTTAAAATGTAAATCGATTCAATTAAGAAGTTGTTGCCTTACACCGCTAACGCCTATCATGAAAAGTATTTTTAATGTAGAAGGGTTAACGTCTTAACTATGCATATATTTCTGTGATAAGAAAGCGATAAAGCATCGTAGGTATACCGAAATTTCGAAGCAGATACAAAGAAGATGTACATAAATAAGTATGTGTGCGTTTCTGGAGGGTACACAACTTTGCTAGTCACTTACTCTGATATCTGGGTCACAGGTTTTCGTCTACTTGCTTAAAGTAGAACATGTGAGTGTAGTTTCTCGTGCAGTACAACACCATATGAAAGTAGTACCTAATGCTGATAAATAGTGAGTAGTAATCAAAGATGTGGTGTACCTAACTAAGAGATCCAATAGAGATTTTGTTGAATAACGAATGAAAGTGAAACTAAATCCTCAATCCGTGATATCGTCTTCGATATTTAGTTATGTTCTATGTGTATGACGTAATTAAACTCCGAATGTCATTAAATTATTATTTGACAAATATTAAACGAATGAACTTTATATCAGTCTCTTAGTTGAAACTCACGTCTGTTATACATATCTCCGAAAGTGTAGGCAGATGTATACCTAACCACAATTTGCCAAGTTAATTTGTATAATACACACGGCACATCATTATCGTCATAACTCTGTCAAGATAGTATCGAGAAAAGGTCAATAAAACACAAAATGATAACTATTCCTCCAAATTTATTGTTTCGCCTTCAAAGTAGGCTCCTTTAGAAATAATACACTTACGCCAACGAATAATCCAGTTATCAAAACATTTTCGACTTCAGTTCTCGCCGCGAATTCTCTTTGATATCTTCTATCGACCGAAAACGGGTACCTCAAAGTGGTAATTTGTGTTTTGGAAACAGAAAAAGTCGGCCGGAGCCATATCCGGTGAATATGATGGTTGTTCGATGGTATTTGTTGAGTTTTTGGTCAAAAATTCGTTCACCATGATGGCCTTGTGCGATGGCGCGTTGTCGTAGTGTAATATCCAAGAATTTTCTTTCAAAAAAATTTAACCTTTTTGACGAATTTGCTCTCTCAAACGCCGCCTAACGCTCAAATAATATTGTTTATTTACAGTCTGTCCTTCTGGCAAGAATTCCGAGCGTACAACACCTCGATAATCAAAGAAACCAGTTAACATGACCTTGACTTTTGACCGACTTTGTCGTGGGTTTTTCGGTTTTGATTCAGTTGGAAGTCGCCATTCCGAAGCTTGTTGACTAGTTTGCATGTCAAACTCGTAAATCAAGTGAAGATCTCACAGTGCTACAGACGAGCACACTTGCAACGCAAATGTAGCTTGGTTGAATATTAATTATGTATTACAAACGTTAATAATACCCAGTCTTATTAGTCATTCAATAAATAAACACACCCAAAAAGGTTAAGAAAAGAGATTGGATTATCCTATGATAATCCAATCTGTTTTGTTAACCTTTTTGAGTCATTGATTTAGAGTCCTACAACCGCTGTTTTTTGTTATTACTTCATTTTTATTTCATATTATGCTCAATAAGTGGACTGTAATGTTATTTGAATATCAATAAAGTTCTTTAAACATATATTTATAAACGATTAAAAAACAACACAAATAAATAGGCAAATGCAGTCGTCAATGTTACGGTTTTCAAAGTAAAAGAAATGTAGTTTTTTTACATATGCTTTTAATGCGGTAATTGAAGTCATATTTAAAGATTATTTCTTAGACCCTCATGTTTTCACAAAAAATAAAATTTTATTAAATTTTTCGTTGAACTAAAATTTTGAGTTTGCATTTGCAAACTTATATGATGGACGTTGCAAAACGAAATACAATAGAGCAACTCGAATCGTCGATTGCCAGGATATTTCAGATCGACTTGACCCCTTGGCGCTGCGTAGAGGGCATTTTCTCTCAATCTCTCTCTCTGCATTCTCTATTGCATGTATCATGGGGAGTGATCCGAGGCATTGTTTGGACTTATACCAGCCGCAGCTTTCCGCCATTGTTCAACGTGACAAAACTTTCATCCCTATCATCATCACTTAGATAATTGGCATCCACAACCATTTGTGGAACAAATAAATTGTCGCCTGCAGTATTTCCGGACAGAAACCGGCCTTCTAGAAAAGTGCGTACTCCCACCTCAATGCTCTGGAAGGCAATGCACTTGTGACTCTTAAGTTGCAGATGTTCATGGGTAGTGGTAGTCCCCTACCATCAGGTGGTAGGTACGTTACATTGTCCTCACATTTCATTTACGCTTATAAGCAATGTAACCAGAAATTTGTAAAAATCATTTTGAAAAAGAGTGTCCTTGGAGTTTCTTGCCTGTTCTTCTCCATAGGATCTACGCATTGGAATAGGCAACTAGCTTCGCGACTGACTTAGTCTGACTGACTCCTACTCCTGACAATTCAAAAATACCTATTATTGGTTTAATTGAAAAAAATGGTTTTGATTTTGATTTGATTTTGGTGACCGGTCTGCTCGTTTGCCCTCTATGACTTAGAAGCTTGATTTTTTTTAGCTTCAAGTAACCGCTGTCATAAGTATTTGATGTTATTTTAACTTGATGCCTCCACGGGTTCTTGAGGAAAAGGATCTTGACAGACACACAGATATAACAACAAAATAACGACTGTCGGATTTTTTCATTTACTTGTGCTGTGAGACCTTGCTTCTTACCAAATTTCATTATTTTAGGTCAACGGGAAGTACCCAATAGCTTTTGATTTACCTGCGAAATCTACAAATTCGGTCAAATCTAAGGCTTAAATGATCGTATCTACTGATTGCGTTGACTTAGAAGCTTGATTTTTTTTACAGATTCAAGAGACCGCAGAACTAAGACTTTGGTATTAATTTCAACTTCATGCGTAGACGGATTCCTGAGAAAAAGGATCTTGACACACAGACAGACAGATAGACAGACAGACAGATAGACAGACAGACTGACAACAAAGTGATCCTATAAGGGTTCCTTTTGGGGAGCGAAACCCTAAAAATCATCAGATTATCATAATTGTGTCAATAACTGCTAAACCATCCCAGATGCAAGTCTCTATACAAACCATTGCAAACACAGACACAACAGAATACAAATAAGTATTTTTCATACAACACAGTTTATTGAAATCCTCGATCGAGAGGTGATTACTTAATGGCATTTACCATTATAGCATATAAATGAGTCCAATTTTGAAGCATTTGCATGTCATTGGTGTTTGTCTTTTCTTGAAACACTCAGGTATAAGACGAATCGTTTTATTCTGGATATATTTAACTGTCTCAATAATCACGAGCACTTGTGGATATTCCTGTATCATTTAAATTATGCACTGGCATTATGAAACGGAACAAACTGTTTGTAGTGAGCTATAAGCTCATTAAAGAATCACTTCTCTAATTTCTCCCCTTAAATTTATTCACTGTTTGTATTATTCTCTGTTTGTCTGATCTACCTACACGATAAAAAAAGGGTTAAGATATTTTTTAAGTATCATACAAGAAGCCTTTTTTGAAGAACTTTTTTTTTACAGATTGGACAAGACTAAAAACTATTTGGTGTCTCCGACATCAGATCTTTTAAAAGGAAAAGTGGAATAGACGTAACCATGCCATAAATCCACAACTGAACTTGGATCCCCTTTCTGATGCCTCCCGTCTAGAGATTTGTAATGGGTTAACGGGAAGCTCTTCCCATCACACATGTCCCTCCAACACAAAGGGAAAATCTTTCGAGCAGGCTACGTGAACATGCCTGGTGGCCCTGTGGTGTTGTTTTGGGAAGTTGTATGTCGCTAGATGATGTCATAGTATGTTTTTGCTGTATGTGGAAGTCGCCATACAACATATTTTTACAGGGATTTTCTTTCTCAAAGCCTCGAAAAGCTAACGTTTCTGGCCATTTATTATCAAAGTTATGGCTTCTCCCGCAAAAGGTCTGTGCCAGATAGTGTGCATTGTTTCTGAAAGAAATCAGAAGCAATTAATCCGAGATTTTCTTCCTCTCAGGTAAGGAGAGCCACTGTTCCCGATTATTACCACACGCAGCTACGGTTTGATCTTATTATTGAAAAATTTGTAAACTACAAAGGAGTTGGTTATTATGGCTTCATCCACTTTTCCACAGTTACACGAAATGCTGACATTCAATAGTTCGTTGACCTTTGCTAACTTACGAACCGCAGCTCGGTCGTCTCGCTGTGGTTCGCATTCACTTATTTCGTAGTATGTATAAGTTTAAAGTTTTATATCTTTACTCACTGGCATTTAGGAATGTTGAAATTTTACTCTGTACTTACATAGCATAGTCTAGGGTAAGAAGAAAGAACTTAATATCAACCTCCTTCTATAAAATCCGAAATATCAAATATTAAGTTGTTGTTGCAAAACTTTTTAACTGCAGGGCTTAAGAGTAAATCGATTCTAAATGTTAAATCTTGAAGTAGGTAAACTTAAGATACAAATAAAAAAAATCTAATTTCAATCTCTCAAAACTCTTCGAATCTCTTGAACAAAACGAAACAGGCAAGAGTCGAGAGTTTTGAACAGACTAACGATGAATGGTGTAATATTTATATCTTTCTTATAAAAGATAAATGAGAAAATATTTTTTACGCTAAGAATTTTTTTAGAAAGTTATAATTAGGAGATACTAAGCAAGACCTTTGAGGACAGAGCAACTACATTTCTGTGTATTGCACAAATAATTGTCTTATGTAGGAATAAAACCAATAGCACACAACGCGGTCACAGTTCATGAAGTGACCACCTAAATTACATCGTAGACATTAGCAATTCTAAAGCACATGTGGATGTCTTTGAATTTAGAAATATATAAGTATGTTTATCAGCAGTCTAGTTACCTTAGTACAGGCTCTACCTAGTTTGGGATCAGACGGCCGTGTGTGAGATGTGTGGATATTATTGGTTCAGGTAAATTCAAAGACATCCATTATACCGTTACAACTTGTTTACCGTCCAGGGCAACGACCTTCCAAAACAATTGACAAAATAATATTTCCATTATGAATATAAACGCCTTTTAAAATCGATGAAGGAAAACTTTTAGCTGTACCTATAACTAGCAGGCTATATTTACGGAAACAAAACCACAAACACTTTGTGGAATCTGTATTTTACTAGATTACCTTTATAAGACCCTATCCGGCGACCCCCGAAAATATACTTTTGAATTTTGATTATAGAGCTCCCTCCATATATTTTTTTTAATATTTTCAATGTACAGAATAGGGAATATGCATGTTGTTTAAATTTACTTGATTAATTTTCCCTTGAATCTTTATTGTCCAGATATTATGCCTAAACAATTATTTTCTTATTTCGTTCGTGTTTAATTGCAAAAAATATTAATTAAAATATGCAAAATAAGGGCGCGAAATTCAACTTTGCAAAACGCTTCACCTTTGGTCGAAACAAAACATGATGTGACATTCCACGTTCTGTCATTTATCGGCGCCTATATTTGTAGTGTTACGGAGAAAGATAGGTGTTCCGGTCGTTTTTGCTATTATCTCTTATCTTGGAAAATAGGTGCATTCATGATGACTATATATTTTGCATCAAATCCAGATTTTACGTCCTCTGAGGTTAAAGGAGTGAAAGCCGCAAGGTAATTAATATAATACTTGTTATATTATAATCTAAAGGATAGGTAAGATATGTATAGTTAGTTATATTCATGATATTTTATTGGACTTTTGTTACCTAGTTTACTACTTAGACAAGCAAGTTGCCTTCTGCTTGATATTTAAAACAAACATAAATTACTGCTGACTAATTCACAGTATGCTAGCAATTAAATTGTAATATGCTTACATTAAAGTGATCTTTACAACAATATAAACACGATATTGAAGATGCTTCATCTGTTCTCATTAATGTACACCATTGTTTTCGTATTTTACATTATTATTCTGTACAGGAAAAAATACTGTATTGGGTGTACTTCTTATAGTGTTTTTACAATTAGGGACATGGCAATACCTATAAAATGGTTTTTTTAACTTTATCCATCGTCTATTAATTACAATAAATAGTAATTAAAACTGGAAATCGGTATAAAATTACTGTAACACTTCAAGTAAGTTTATGAAACAAACACTGAGCGTGGAACGTGACGTCATCCAAGGCCCGCGAAATATGGCGGCGTTCAAACAGATCAAATTTTATCGATATTTTCAATGTTTTTTTTTTAATTAATTTGAACATTGCGGAGGTTATTTATATTTTTTATTAGGCTAGAATGATGGAACAAGCCAATATAAGATAAAAAAAATACATGCATATTGCCTATTGGACCTGTCACAGTTGTATTATAAGTGTAGATATTCAAACTTTATAATAAGTACTAATTAGAGCCTAAGTAAGATGTTTTAGTAACACGTACCTAGTATTGTATGAATTAGCAATGGCATGGATTGGCCCAACATTGATTGCTTTAAATGTGCATATTTGTCGTCAAACGTGCGCCCGTCTGACGCCGGCGCCGGCCTGACAAATTAACAATTCTATTGCACCCTAACTACGGACGTTAGTGATGTGACATGACACAATAAGTGGATACCATACCGATAATAATCGATACCAAAAATATATATTCTGGTAACTTGAACCTCAAAGGGTGTATAGCACGCAACAGGAAATAATCTATACGACCTTTGAGGTATCGATATTCTGGGACAATATGAATATGACACAGCACCATCTTTTATGTTTTTGATTTAGTTTGAACTGCTTTTAAACCAAGAATCACATTTACAAGATCACGAAATTTATAATATTAAAATAATAAAATTTAATTAAAAACTAGAACCTTTACTTATGGTAGACAAGGTGTAGATAAGCCCTTCGAAATTAATCTCATAGACCGTTACTCGAAGGGTCGAGTGACGATTATAACGGCTAGTTAGTTACAAAGTTGAAATTTCGATAAAGAGTTTACCATTTCACTACATTTTTTTACATTTCACCATTCAAAAAAGTATCGAGAAACACATGGCCATGACAAATATTTATCTTGCTTTAAATGGTTGAAAATTAAGCCTATTATTGATTTCGATTAGCGAGCATGTGAACGTTATAAATGTATTAAAGTTAATGATAACCTATCTAAAAAGTCTCTAAAAATAAATCTGTCCATCAATTATTGTTTTAATATACCTGGGTGATGATATAATTTTAAACTTTATCTAGGGGCGACGGACAAGGTTATCGGGTTCTGCTAGAGAGCATGCCCGAGACGGGGGCGCCGTGTTCCGCGGGTGCCTCTCTCACTGACAGGGGTAAGATCCCCCACAACACAGCGGGGTCACTTGGAATCAAAAGGCGACCAAGTCTGTTGGGGTTCACGACAATATGTGGGGGATTCCACACGATAATAAAAAAAAGAAAAGACACTGAAATCTGTAGTAACAAAATTTTGTCCTACTATGTTGCAAGGTACTGTGGCACACATTGGGAGAGGCCTATGTCAGCAGTGGACCATGATAGGCTGATTTATTGATTGATTTATGTTGCAAGGTGGTTCCGAAAGCAAATGAATTACCCAGTATTCTTTCAGGAAAATAAATAAAATAAATTTCAACCAAACTATCATGCATTTTGCATAAATCCATTACACTTAGACCAGGGCACGATCATAGATTACTTTAAGCCAGATTCGATTCTACAAAGTGACAGATTTCTTCCAGAATTAAAAAGCAATATGTAAGTCGTACGTCTCAAGATCAATCAATCAACATATGTTTAGAATTTAGTAACAAAAGAGTTATTCCAAGTCTGTTATAACCATTTCTCTGCAGGTTAATAACGTTCTCTGCAAGACCACAAAAAAATTATACATTCATACAATCTAATCTAAAGTATGTCTAAACGTAAAGACATAACGATATTATGAAAATAAACAACTTTCCGCTTTTTGTAACTTTTTTACCGTTGCCCTAATAGCGAAAATAGTGCCTATTACACTTATTTATTCAGAGGTCGTCGTTTTCTGTAAATTATGATTAGTTCTTAAGAGCGAATTTAATTCAGAAAGTCATAAGCACTAGACTGTAACTTTAATGATGTATGAATTTTAAGGAATAAAAAATATCTGTAGGACTACTTGCCAAAATTTTATAGTTAATCTGTAACAAAATTCGAAGTAAAATTATCTTAAAGAAAATGACGCATGGCAATCAGACTCAAGATTGATGAACTTCTCCAAAGTTGATATTCTAGGAAATTTAATTTTTGACTCAGCCCACATTTACATCAGTTGTTCATTAATTAGTCAAATAACTTGATTCTATAGTCAATTATTTCATGATAGATCGGTTGTTTTAGACCTTAAGAATAATAAATAGTCAATAATAAAATAGCACTGTAATGGCATTACGTACATTAGTTACAGTATCTAAGTAGTTTAACAAGATACTCAGCTCTGTACTATCGCATGTTACCATGGCATCCAGAACCATAATTATCTACACGCTATACGTTTTCTCTATGGTATTTATTTATTTATCGTAGAGAACAATACAAGCTTACAGCTATGCTAACGTAACCTAGAGTTTGTTTTACAGTATAATATATAATACCTACGTCTAATTTATTGGGATTGATATCACATGTATCTATGAAGAGGCAATGTCTTTTGTCATAATCATCATCGCCATTAAAGTCAACCAAATATGTGTTTACATCTTTCAAACACATTTCGTGTAACAGTAGCTGTTTCGATGTTCGTGAACAGTGCCGAGTTCAGTATCGAACCCGCTGTCAGAAATCGATTCCATGATTATGTCACCTTTCTGTAACGTCCTTTATAATTGCGGGTCCACTACCTGGGTGCGAGTTTTGCCTTAAAGGCTAATGCTGCGACAAACAGAACGGCTTACAGGGTGGAACAGTGTCGGGATCACGTTCAAGATGAGAGGTGAACATATTTATTGTTTTATCATAAGTATCTCTCTCATGGCTTAAAGAATGACCATATTTTCCCCGCCATTCTTGATTGTGTTTTGCTTTGCCACCACTGCAGTCTTTTGCTAGATGAAAATGCTTTGGCTTACTGCTGAACGCGTCTGCTTCTGCCATGTTTCATAAATGGCTTTTCACTACTCGGTGCCTCAATGGTAGCGGGTAGCGCTTAGGTCATGGCTAGATTACTATTTTAGGTAAAGTACACTCTCTTTATTATTACTAGTCCTATTTCCTATTTACGACTGCATACAGGTATGTACTCGTAAATAGGACTAAAAGCCTATCGTCAGAATTACTTACTTATGTAATTTAAATTAAGGTAAGACAAGTTCATCGCAAAGATAAATTGTGACACAGAGAATTAATCCCTTCAAAATCTTCCTTTATTGGTACATTTATCATTATAAAATTCGATTTCATGTCACGTCTGACTAAGTCGACGTAATAAATCGATTGAGGTACCAACAATGCCGACCCGGTTGTTTGGGTCTAAGAAAACCCCTTTCATTGTGCCCCTCATTCTCATCATTTCTCATAAATTTGTCATTGTGATCGAGAAATATCGGACCTTTTATCTAAAATAAATGACTTGCCGGGCCAGTGATCTCTATAATCGAATATTTCAGCTCAAAAAAGTTTAAAGATAGGTGTATTTTAGCCAAAAAGCTTTTCTGTAGAACTGTTTAGTTTGCAGAACTTTCTACTTACACTAAAGTATTCACTGAAATATACTCAGTATTTTAGTGAGTCTCACTTATGTAAGTCTGTCAAAAATTTTTAACGTATCTTTCAAACGTTTTCGAAATTTTGACGGCTTTAGAAACAAGCTTTGCAACTACGTCTAACGGTCAAAAATATAGTTATAATAATAATAATAATACTCCATTTATTTCAGAATATATCCATAATTCGTTAGTATACAATTGACCTTAATAACTATGTTAGTACATGTAATTGGCATGAAAAATTAATTATAGGACTGTCATGTCTGTCCGCAATGACAGTATGTTATGCTTACCCTTGATTATTAACAGCAATAAATTTTATATAGAAAAATAAGTAATACTTTTTCATATTGTTACTTTGAAAATGGTCTTAGAAAATGCTTCTGTTCAGTAGTACGGCATTGAGTTCTTTCTATACATATAAATTGATTGAAGTACAAAGCGAAACTATCGCGTTGAGTAAGCCAAATTAAATATGAATCAAAGACGTTTCACATCACTATTATCAATATAAATACAACAATATTATCGTGGTTTTAGTATGGCCAATGACCAATTCATTTAAGAATCTGACGATAACATCAACAAGCGATTATATCGACGGCTAACCAACTTAGACCAGTGGTTGCAACATCAGACTTAATACTGAGAGCGGGAGTATAGATGTGATTCAGTGACTCAAATCCTGCAGGTAATGGCCAGTATTTCTGGTTAGCCCGTCCATATCCATCTGCCTATTGCTAGAGAGAATCATCTACTCCTCTTGAGAAGTACTTCTTCTTTTTTCTTCTTTTTTTATAAATACACCATCAACTGCCACTGTCTCTCTGAACCATTTTGATCCACCCTAAGGTTGCCTGGAAGATACTGCATCTAGCAATAAGGCCGCCCGTTGTACATTATATTATGCTTGATATAATTTTATTATGTAAATGTATGTTACTCCCATTGTAAAAATAGTGTGACTACTAGAGACAAGAGCTTCTCTGTATGTGATTGTATGAGTAATGCCACTAATGTCTGTGTTTCTTCATGTTTAGTAAAGGCACATTTCAAAACAAAATAAAATATTGTACATGTTTCCGATGTTAGGCACTCTGTATTTAAATAGAGTTTTTCAAGTTTTATTGCAACCAACAAATATTTTTCAATCATAAAAACTTTACATCTTCGGCCATAAACCGTGAGGCTACAATTTAACGTTTGCTATGAATAGAAGCAAAGAATTTCATTCTGTAAGAGAATACAGGTTACGATATAAATTACATTTGCTTCAATATTGAAAACATAACCGTCTAAAAGGAATATTTATATATATAAGTCGCAAGTCATATTATTTTCATGCCGATCTAGAACAACAAAATAGGATGTATCAATATATGTTTTCTCAATCATGTAGAAAATGACTGAAGCAAAGTGGATTACTTGAGTTCGTGTGTCTAAGCAATCTGCAAAATGCGGGGGCTTTATATAGATTTTCGGGGAATTTACGTAATACTATGTAAATGTTACGACGGCTATAGTTTACCTGCAAAACTGGTATTTTATTAACATTATTCATTACAGAAAACGGTAGAAAGAACGGAAAGAAGTATGGAATTTATTTGCAAAAATTTCAGTATTATCAGTTCTGCCATCTTACCTACTTTTGATTAAATTCGTTGAAGATTCCGAGAGGCTGGCCATAACTAAATGTTGTTCAGATCTGGTTTAGAATCTGATCATGGTATAGGCGAAAAATCTCATTATGAGATTATGGAGAATTGGTTTTACTACAGACTACTTGACCATCTCTTTTGTCTACTAATACAAGAACTGTCTGGGCACCTAAACGTCTGACTATCATTACGAGTAAGTACCATGGTACCAATATGGAATAAGCGGCGGTAGCGTAATGGCTAAGGCGTCGGACTTGCGATCAAGTGGTTGCGGGTTCGAACCCCAGTCAGTGCACTACTGACAGAAAAATTACTTAAACCGTCACTGTTCAGTTCAATTTGTCAGTTTCAAAATAAGATATCTTTATTAAAAATCACGACTATTTCTAAAACTCAGCGTTTTGCGTTATTTACGAGGTTTACTATACGACGCTAAAATATGACTACGTCTTTCTATAACATCCTGTATAGAATGTACTAGAATGTACTAACTCATCATAGTCTATGATGAGTTAATGTGCTACTAGATAGTGTGATTTTACTAGTTTTTTGAAAATGGGTAACAATTGAGAACGTCTTATACTAACCGGCTAGGCATTCCACAACCGCACAGCTTGAACAGTAAAGGATTTGTCCAAGAAGTTTGTCGAATGTGCCGGCATTATCAACCTCAAATTGTCCGATGATCTTAAGGCTTTTAAGTGTGTTTAATGTAGGAATGTAAAACGTTCTTTTAAATATTCTCGTCACAGATATTTACAAAATTGTAGACAGCTGATAAGAGAAAGTTTGTTTTATTTTTATTTTTTATCGGCAAACGAAGCATTTGTAACACATATAGATTGGACGTTCAGAGCGAGACGCCTAACAAAGTAAAAAAAATACTTTAATATGCGAAAATGTAGGGGTACTCTTAATGTATGAACCCAAGACAATGTGTTTACTGTGTCAGCCTCTCTCATTATAGTCCACGTCCGATGACGTTGTTTGACAACTCTGAAACAACGTCATCGTTGACCAATCACAGTTACATAAAGATATTAATATAAGATACCAGTTTTAACACAAATTTACGTGCCCCATCCCTACACAATTATGATAACCATGTTGTCAGTTGATTTAAATGGTTCGCCCATCAATCAGAACATATAATATCTTGTGGTAATAAAACGTTAGTTAAATTTTATGATAATGTGTACTCTGCTTAATGATTTGATTATAACTATATTTCCAGTCTACTTAGTTCTACAGTTTGTCACAAAAACAGTAAATATTTTTATATCGAGTAAAGAAAATCAAATAAAGTTTGAGATTCGTCAAAAAGGTTATAAAAGCCAGTAACCAGAAAGTTCAAATTCAAATAGAAGTTCAATATCTTTCTTTCATAAAATTAGTCATCAAGTATTCGAAAACGTCAAATAAAAAATAAAAATAATAGACACACAGAGTCACTGCAACAGGTGGCTCTGTCAAATGTAAAATTATAAAAATAATAATAATCATTTATTTCAGGCTGCATAGGCCCATAGATAAATACCTTAATCTAAATACATTTACTAAAATATTCTCTGTTAGTAAATCAAACTTAAAACTAAGTTATTAACATATTACTTCTCTCTATATATGTATCTATCTGCCATCTGAGTAGAGTAGAGTATCTGCCTGTGTCGATCTTTACCCGCCCGTTGGTGTTGCAAGTGTCTGTAAACTACAATAATTGTTTGGGAGTATATTGACGCTCTGTGGACTATGACGCATGATGTTCATAATATGACAACATACACTGATTAATCTGAATATAATATACATACATGTATATTTTTGCCAAAATTTAAACAGTTTTACTTTAGAAAAGTCAATTCATGTAATACAATAAAATTACGTTAAGATAATTGAAATAATAGTTATGAATTTATGATACAAGAAAAAATCTATACAAATAAATAAAATTAAAGTATCTGTTTGTAATGTCATAATAATTTAGGTGTTTTCCAGTATAATTCAGTTTAAAATTCGGATAAATACATTTATAAAACAATTTTTTATATATGTATTGATCCAATTATATATTTAGCAATTTTAAAAAATACTTATTAATATTAAATTAATATTAATATTAAAAAACCTAATAACACTATTACAATAATAAACATAGATTTTGGCAAAATCTGTTTTAAATTTTTAGAGTTCCTCAAAAGGAAAAAAGGACGTCTTTCTGTCAAGACCATTTTTCTCAGAAACCCGTTGACGCATCAAGTTGAAATTAATCTTAAATACTAATGTCTGGGGCCTCTTGAAGCTGTAAAAAAATCAAGCTCCTAAGTCAACGCAATCAAAAGATAAGCCACTTAAGCCTTAGCTTTTACCAAATTTCAATTCGCAGGTAAGTCAAAACCTATGATTACTTCTCACTGACCTAGAATCATGAAATTTAGTAAGAAGCAAGGTCTCACAGCACAAGTAAAGTAAAAAATCCGAGTCGTTAATTTGTTGTTATATCACTTATTAAGAAAATAGTTTTTGTAATTACAAATTACAAAACAGTGGTAGTCCTATAGCTGAGAGGGAGAAAGAGATAATATTTAGTTTACTAGTTCATCTCAAAGATAGCGACAATGAAGGTTAGCTACACAAATGATATCTATCTGATAATAGATAACAATCTATTTTCATCATTACTTCTGTCGTATAAAGATAATACCTATTGTGATAGTATTACGTTCACACAATTTTGCTATTGATACGCACTATTGTTGGATGTCAACGTGGTATATTTTTAAGTATTGTGTTCGGAGATGTGTTACTTGGGTCATCAATTAGCCAACACTTAGAGACATAGAAAAAAGGCCAAACTCTAATAAAACTTATGTTTTATTGCTTTAAGTATGAGTGTCTTAGAATTGAATATTTGCAAAGCTGGAAGGGTCAGTCATTAAGATAAATGAATAGGTTGTGTAATAAAAAAAGGGTCGCTTTAGACTATTTCGATAGAATATTTCGGTTAGAGGAAACAGATGTTGGTGGAGTCATGGGGACAGGGAGCTTAGGAACGGGGATGTCAGGGTAGTCGGGTTGAGTACATGAAGCGGGATAGTTGTAGCATCAGAGTCAGCGGGTTGACAGGGTTCAGAAAAGACGGCTGGTTCTCGTAAGTTTTGACATAGAACGTTGGGAAAGTTCGGTGAGTCTTTAATGTTTTATTGTTAATAGACGTTTATATTTAATATGTATTTATGTCCTACACTGAGTAACGCAGTATCCGTCAGGTAACATAGCACTAGATCTTGAACAGAAGGCAACGGGGCCTTGGTGATCATCAGCCCAACTGTCGTCTGCTGTAGAAGACTAACTAACGGGTACCATAATCCCGGGTTATGGTAGTCGAGGTTTAACGGAGGCAGCGATATCCTGATCATTGGCAGGTTGTTTTCGTCTGCTGTTGGAGTCCAAGTTTCGAGTGAGTCGTTAGCGAGGTGTGGTTATGGGGTAAAATGATTAAGATGGTATATGTGTGAAAACTAAATCAATGCCAAAGGGTTTAAATGTACGATCATACTAATTAACTTTTCGATCTCCTCTTATCGCGGTTTTTATTATTGATTATATCAAAATATCGAATTCCAGTGGAAAGATGTCCAGCCAGGGTCGAGTCTTACAGTCTAACGCGGAAAAAGGCAGGCCTTAGACCTCCCCTAATCGGATGGGAGCTGGTTTCTGTGAAAATACTCAGTTGATTAGACGAATAACTTCTTTACTCGGTTTAGGCTCATCGAGGTACCATCACACTATTAACAGAATATTTTTTTGCAACTGAAGTACTCAACACCAACATCAGATATTACTTTCAACTTGTAAAGTCACATTTGGCATGAACGTCATTAATATCCAAAACTGATTCTCACTACATCCATCCATGATTAAAAGCTAGAACTGAAACTCGGTAAGAAATGATCAATAAGTAAATCCAGGCTCATATGATCTAAAATGTAGTTATAGAAATAATTAAATAAGAAAGAGGTAACTATGAAAAAGGCGGTATGTGATTGGACATTTGTTATATTAGTATCGATTATTTAGATATTATATATTTTTTAAGTTATTAAAATATTTTTAAAGTTTAATGTTGTTTCTGACCTTTTGCCTCCTACTGGCAGTACTATTGCACCCTTAAGTCTGGTCGTATATTTATAACCTTTTTGGTAAGTCGAGGGAAGGGTGGAAGAGGGGGAGGGGGAGGGCCTCCAGTAACCTCACTCACTCGGCGAAAAGCAATGCCAAAATTGCTTCACTGCCGGTTTTCTGTGAGGCCGTGGTATCACTCCGGTCGAGCCGGCCCATACATGTCGAATGGCTCTCCCACAAAAAAACAAAAAAGTGGTACCAATATGTATGTATGTAAAATATATTCTATATCAAGAAGTCCGCATTTTACTGCAAAATGACACTTTACAAAATGGTTTCAACTTGATCGTACGGAGTGCTTCTGTTATAGATGTGGATAGTTTCAGGATCGTTTCCGTATTCTCTTGTTGGCACTCTGCAAACAAAAGAAGAATTTTTGAGTGTTTTTTTAGTGTCTTTGAGTAATCAGTTAAAAAAATATATATACAGTGTAACATAGAACCTCCTCCTTTTTCGAAGTCGGTTAAAAAGGTAAGGAATGTATTGGTAAAACAGATTTTCGTAACTTAAATAAGATTGTTAGTTTAACTAGTCATTAAAAAATATGGATACGCTCCAATACGGGAAAGAGTGTAATATCGTTTAGATTTTATAAACAGAATATGTATCTTTTAAATTAATTTATTACATTTTTAACCGACGAAAAACGGAGGAGGTTCAACCGTCCGGTCAAGCCGTATACATTTTTTTATGTACACATAACTTTTTACAGGGTAGTCCGGTTTCGACAATTAATTTTATTCCATAAATACCTTGAAGTTGGCCCCGTTTAAATTTGAAAAAAAAAACTAAGGGTTGAATGTTTTTTCACTTACAGATTTTTCATCTGTAAACCGATTTTGTTGAAACTAGGTTGAATAGGGAATATGCATGTATTTTTTTTTATCATATATTGACTTGTTCCATCACCCCTACCCCACCCTAATAAAAAATATAAATAACCTTGACAATGTGCAAATTAATTTTTAAAATAACATTGAAAACATCGATAAAATTTAGCGGGCCTTGGATGCCGTCACGTTCCACGCTCAGTGTTTGTTTCATAAACTTACTTGAAGTGTAACAGTAATTTTTAACCGATTTCATCTTTAACCTCAGCGGACGTAAAATCTGGATTTGATGCAAAATATATAGTCATCATGAATGCACCATGAATGCACCAATGCATATTTTCGGTAGATTGTCCGATTGTGCTTTGACAAAGCTACATTCAGTCATTGTCCTAGACGATTTCTAATATCACTAGAATGCTTAAATTGCACTAGCTAAGAGCAAAAACCACAGAAACACCTATCTTTCTCCGTAATACTATGAATATAGGCGCCGATAAATGACAGAACGTGGAATGTCACGTCATGTTTTGTTTCGACCAATGGTGAAGCGTTTTGCAAAGTTGAATTTCGCGCCCTTATTTTGCATATTTTAATTAATATTTTTTGCAATTAAACACGAACTAAATAAGAAAATAATTGTTTAGGCATAATACCTGGACAATAAAGATTCAAGGGAAAATTAATCAAGTAAATTCAAACAACATGCATACTCCCTATTCTAATGACACTACAAGATGGCGGAGACCTGACGTTGATGAAAATGCGTGGAATGCGCTCTTTGCCGAAATGTTTTTAAGTTTCATTTTGTTTGTATCATTGGGAGCGGACTCAAAAGTATTTACTTATTTATATTAGTGTAAGAGTTTAGTTAGGCTAAGAACTTTATTTCTTGATATTATTTTTCGCTTTTCAGTTCCTTGCTTCGTCGGTATAATTTTTTGTTAAAAAGTTTTTATTCAAGTTCTTACCTGATATTGTGACGTTGTCTAGGGAAATTAATCTCTGGTTTATTTCATCATCCCTCGGGTATCTGCAGACTTCTCTAAATCATTATTTAACCAAGAGAACTCTCGTTACCCAGTTATGAAAAGGATATTCTTTCATGAAAGAAAAGAAATTGTAAAAAAAGATGATAAAAGAAAATTCAATAGTAGAACAAAAGCACGAGACACGTTACAGACACAAAAGCTTTGCACCATCTCACTTACGTACGGTGACTATAAATTTTTTTTTTAAACATAGAATATAAATACATTTAACTTTTTTATACATTATTTTTATACATCCATATTTGACATCGATGATAATGAAGTACAAAGTTATAAAGACTGTTGCAAGTCCAGGTTTGGTTATATCTACGCCCAGGTACGCTTACTTTCTGTGAATGTATAATAGTTTAAAAAATAGATATCTAATACTAGAATTTGTTTAAATATATATCTATTACTACAATATCAAATTTAGTTTATTTTGATAATGTGATGTGTGACCTGTTATTGTTTGTGGTGGTAATTAGTAAGTATTATTGAATAATTTTCGAGGGGCTCGTGGCTAGGTGGTAGCCCTGTAGGTTAGCATATTACAAAGTTAAGTAATACTAGCCAGGTCAGCCTAGGATGGGTGACCATTTTTAACACATTGAGACCCCTCCGTGCCTCGGAGAGCACGTTAAACCGTCGGTCCCGGGTGCCATACAAACATCTGTGGCATTCGTTACGGGTAGTTGGGGCCCTAAAAAGTCCGGCAACCTGGTCTAATTACAGAACTTCGATATCGCCTAGTACTCGGGTTGTGGAGGTCTGATGGCAGTCGCTTCACGTAAAATATCAAAGTTCGGCCGTATCGTAGTTAGACTGAAAGCCGACCCCAACTTAGTTGGGAAAAGGCGCGGAGGATGATGAATAATGTTTATGCATAAGTAATATAAGTATGTTGCAACATAAAGTACTTTTGTTTATGAAATAAATAACCTATGACATAAGTTTGGACGAAATAGCGGTAATAATCTGTAAGGTACGATGCCTTTTTATTTTCCAGATGTTATGATTGAACATAGTCAAGAGAGAGTCCACAGAGCTGATAAAATATTGCCGAGGATATATCCCATATATGTATACATACATCTAACATACACACAAGTAGCAAATTTTGTTATTTAACCGTTTGTCTTGAAAAATCATTGATTTGAAACAGGAGTGTACACATTGTACAATGTACATGACAGTGTGGTATATGTGTCCGCACATGTATACGTCAGAATGTGTATGTATGGGAAGATGCGTGTTTGTCGAACACACATATGTATTAAAATATACACTATTTTATTATAATAATGTAATAGTATCTAATAACTTCTGTATACATTGACATTTGCACATATTTAAAGATAATATAGTAATCAAATCTTGTGACGTATCTTACATAAGAATAACAATACATAATATTATATCCTACAATAAATATTAAAAAATGCAAGTGCAAAAAGTATCATTGTATCGATACATTTATTATCGAAACAATCGCAGTTGAGAATCGCATCGAACATTTAACTTCTCAGACATTAAAAAATTCGAAAACTGTCTCATCTCGTTTTCAACGTGTGGTGGCCCTAGTGTTCACCTCCCACACCTCAGGCTGTTGTGCCCCATATACCGTTGGAGCGTCGCTTCTTTTGCGTGCACACCCCTTATTAAACCATATATGTTTTGTACAAAGAAGTAGGTATGTCGCTACAAAACTGTGTTAACCCATTATACTTCTCACGAAACTAAGTCACGAAACTTAAATACACATTCATTTGATTTCACCACTTTTTATAATTATTGTTGAGAGTATAATACTCATTTATAACCGCGCATATAATTAATTATACCTATTTATGGACTACTGTAAAATAAATTTAACCTAAACTATTATTCAGTCGACTTTTAGTCACGATCGGTGCAATTCGATCTATACGTCCAGTAAATAAAGGTCGATACCTTTATTTATAAGTCGTATAGATCGAATTAGGATAGGAAGGTACGATTACCTTATCAATGTTACCATATTAAAGTAATTTCTGAAGATATACATACACAGAATGCTACAGAAACGTGTGGTCAAATTTTTTAAATCGTTACATGTAGCGGATAAATAGTTGATTCAGTTAGAAGAAAAAAATGTAATTTTTTTTTCAAACTAAATCTATTTTACTTTATTAAATGTATTTCTACTAAATGTATTTAGAAAAAAAATGTTTTATTTTGGAAAATGCTTCTCCTAGTGTTGGTGCACATCATTTCTAAACATATGAGTTTTCATTTCAATTTCAATGATACCTTTTTTTTGTTTCTTTATTCAATTTTTTTCAGAAAAATCTGAACATTCCATCCAAATTGTTAGCGCTTTACGTTACGAGGTCGGGGTTTACGGGATCTACCATATGACCCTAAAATATAAGAGTAACATCCTGTATTCTGTAGTCTCTGAATATATGTTAATGTATCTACCAGAGATTATTATTAGAGACCAATTTTCACTGAAGGCTTTGTCACTCACCCTGTGACAATGGTACACTTTGATTATATGTATAATCAAAGGTAGTGGAACATTTCCAATCTTTATTGGAAATTCCTCGGCAACTATGCTGACCGTTCATTGTAAATTTCAGACCTGGAAGTTTAACTATCCTGAACTATTTACATATTGTTTAAATTGAAATGTTAACACTCCTCCTTTTTGCGTAGGGGGTTAAAATGAAACACATTTATAGAAAACACACTGAAAATATATCAGACTAAAAGATCTCAAACAGTCATAAACAGGTGTTATGTAATGTTGGTTATATTACGGGTATAACATAATTTTGATATCGTAGTCTCATAGATTATACATGTATATGTATGACATTGTCTACGTATTTCACCTGGGTTCCGCCGTAGACTACACTTTTAATTACATCTCACAGTTCTGAACCAAACCTTTTCATTTTTATATTCAAGCAAATCAAGTTTCTACACCTGTTTACAATATTACACTAAATGTATATAAAATTACATAGTATTGTAGTGATGAGACCTCTCGCCACCGCTTGCATGCTCCTTCGATTGGAATAATAACTCTTTGATACGCGAGAGGCCTGGACTGGTGGCACCAAACTCGAATGTAGAACATGTTCGAAATATTTTATGAAGAATAAAAGAAAAGACAGTCGCGGAGAGGACAGAGGACGGTCGTGACGACTGTCGTGCCAAAGGTGCACGGAATAATTCAAGAAGTGTTATTTATAATTAATTTGTTTAAAGTTATATATATAATTGTTCCATGAATAATCTGATCCCGATAGAACCTATCGTGACTGGTTACCGTAAAGCCCCAAGCTTTATACGTGGTGGAGTACGCCGCAGTTTATTTTGAAGAAGTACTCCTCGCGTTACAGTATATACATATAGTCTTTATAATAGTTTATTTTATTATGGTAAAAGGTAAAAAAAGAGTTCCACAATCTACCATACCATGAAGCTAGGTAGATTGTGGAACTCTTTTTTTGAACCAGACCATCGTTTTGGTAACGATGCTCAATATATGCACTTGTTAGATCTTTTAAGCTTATAACCTCAATAACGTCAAATAAAATATATCGATTAATAATACTCTTTGCATAAAATTATCGAGATACAGTCACAGAGGTTATTAACAAACAGTAGTTTATGGATAGCGGTAGCAGGGATAATTAGAAACAATAAATCAAACTCAAAATTATTTATTTCAAGTATACCCATTATAGGTATTTTTAAATTGTCAGGAGTCAGTCTGTATAAGTAGGTCGTGAATCTAGTTGCCTGTTCCAATACGTAGATCCTTGGAGAAGAACAAGGCAAGAAACTCCAAGGACACTCTTTTTCAACATGTTTTCTTTACAAGGTACTTGTTACATTGTTTATAATAATTGTGTATATCATATATTCAAATAAACATAATCGTATAAGCATATTAATAATAGTATCATAATATATGATATACGGCAGTAGAACATTATCACACAGGAACAAATCATCACAACATAATTCTCCTATTTTATAATATAGGACATTAGTTTCATTATACATTACCAACAATAAAATATATTAGAAAAAGTATAACAGCTTACGTAACTTAGTAGTGGCTAGGTCATTCCAGTTCCAAGGGTTGCAATAGAATGCCCGATATTGGACCCAGAGGGGGTATTTATAATAATTCAATCCTTTAACAAAAGAAAACCAACATACCCTACAATCGTATCTCATTATTTTAAATGTAGACGTAAATAAAATACAAATACCAGCCACTTTGGCTCGGTGTAATAACGTCATGTTGGCACTTAAATTTATATATATATATTTATATAATCTATCACACTCGTCAAGACGAATCATATGAGCCCAAATTTGAGGGGTTAACTAGTAGCCTCTGGAGAGTTTCACTATTCATATATATTCCATTACATTTTTTTCCTCGTAAGAACTTGTCCAAATTCCGAAACTGTGGGAGAAGAGCCATGCTTCAGCACGTATGGCTCCGGCTCGACCGGAGTGATACCACGGCCTCACAGAAAACCGGTAGTTAAGCAATGTTTGAATTGCTTTTCACCGAGTGAGTGAGGTTACCGGAGGCCCTAACCCTTCCCTCTCCCTTTCTTCCCCTCTTCCCCCCTTCCCCTACTCCCACCTTAAAGGCCGGCAACGCACTTGTGACTCTTGAATTGCAGGTGCCCATGAGCGGCGGTAGTCGCTTAGCATCAGGTGACCCGTCTGCTCGTTTGCCCCCTATCCCATAAAAAAAAAACTAATGGTTCGTTCCGATTCCGGAACTAATCTGTTGGAGCAAGGTTGGGAGGGAGGGTGAGGAGATATTCCAATCGCAGTTCCTCTAATTCTACGACCGTCTTATGTGCAGTGTGTGGTCTAGCGTTGTCCTGAAGTAGAAATGGGCTAGAGCAGTTGGATTGGATTAGATCTGCTTATACGATGCCTTTTAATTCTTCTTTGTCAACTAAGGTCTTCGGACGTCCACGAGGTTTGTTCTGTAGGTTAAAATTTCCGGAACGAAAACGTTAGAACCAAAAACGAACCCATACACATAATAAATCTTTCGAACTGTTTCGGCAGCGCTAGTGCCACGGCAAAACTTGTATGCGTCAAAAATTTTAAGTTTTCCATAGGTGTTGTGAACAAAGCGATGTCAAAGGAAAATCAAATGGCGCGAAAACAAACATATCCTACTAATATTATAAACGTGAAAGTTTGTGAGGATGTATGGATGTATGATTTAGAGAAGAACTTCGGTCTATTCATGCTTCTCCTTCTTAATAAAAAATATATTTTAAAAATAAAAATGCGGTATATCAAATATAACTCCGTTAGATCACGAGGGACAGTATAAGCGAGTGTTAGTATAAGACATCTAAGCTCCCGACTCCACTTGTAAAGCTTTTCAATCAACGAGAAAACCCATTTCCATTTACAGTAAAAGGTTCTTTATATTAATAACAACCTCTTCAGTATTCCACGATAATGGCGAATAACGCTATAGCTGTTTACGTCACCGCCAAATTTAATTTACACGTTCGGGCACCCCTACATACGAACTAATCTAAAACCTTGTAGAGGCACCACGATTAGAAACAGTGGAAGAATTTTTGTGAGTTATGTGGAACTTGATGATAATTAATTTACAGGGTTTTTTACGGTATATGGTATAGGGGCAAACGAGCAGATGGGTCATCCGATGGTAAGTGACTACCGTCGCCCATGGACATCTGCAACTCAAGAGTCAAAGTGCGTTGCCAGCCTCTGAAGTGGGAGTACGCTCTTTTCTTGAAGGTTTGAAGACGACAATTTGTTCCACAGATTGATTGTGCGAGGCACAAAGTTTCTGGAGAACCGCACAGTTGTGGAGTGCCAATCATCTAAGTGATGGGGATGAAAGTTTCGTTGCGTTGAACAATGGCTGCGACCTGTATGAGTCAGAAGAATTCTTCGGAGCACTCCCCACAGTAC
Source organism: Callimorpha dominula (assembly GCA_949752705.1). Taxonomy (NCBI): domain Eukaryota; kingdom Metazoa; phylum Arthropoda; class Insecta; order Lepidoptera; family Erebidae; genus Callimorpha; species Callimorpha dominula. The sequence continues at coordinate 5,238,654 of OX457001.1, read as the reverse complement.
AAGCGATAGAAAATGCAGAGTGAAGCTACATCTCTACGCAGCGCCAAGGGGCCAAGCCGATCTGACATCTGACATCTAGCAGTCGACGATTCGAATCGCTCTCCGTTGAGTGTGGTCCAGAAGGAGAAGCTGGTACTGGGGTGTCTCTGTATATACATGAGAACAGTATTCCATATGCGGCCGAACCTGCGACTTATAAAGTTGTAGGCGGTGGCCCGGAGTGAAATACCGTCTCAATCTGTTCAACACACCAAGCTTCTTTGATGCTAATTTGGCCCTACCCTCTAAGTAACCGATTAACTGGACTTCACTCGATATATAATAAATATTCCGTTGCTGGCTGTGGCAGTCAGGGAAGTGCTTTCAATGCGAGGTGATGCGGCAAACGGTATTTTTTTGGCGGGGAACGCGTAAACCTGTCTTCGTTTTGTTAAATTGGACTAGATTAAGTCGAACCCAATCTGAAACTCCTTATAAGGAAGCTTCGATTTCAGACACAAGTTTGGATCGACTCTCAGGTGTCTTTTTGCCGCGAAATGTTGGCGCGGCCGGTAAAAAAGGCATCACTCGTGCTATCATCGGCATAGCAATGAATCCTGCTGATTTGCAGCATGTCATTGATATGCAGAAGAAACGGCGTGGCAACACAGCCTTGTGGGACATCAGCACTAACAGACTTGGACTAAAAGATGACATAGGTTTGACGCCTATATCATTCTGTTTCTATCTGTCTGTGGCATCATGCTATCTAACGCAGGAACCAATTTAAATACTACATAGTTTTATTACAACTAGAAATCGCCTGGTGGTCAAATGTGGACCATTTTGAATGTTTTGTTTTATTTCGATGACCAGTATATGTTGACCTGTCATTGTACTTTGACTTTTGTATCATGACATGTCAAAATATATGGTGGTGCTCTAAAATACAGGCTGCGGCCTAGTTTAGACACCAGATCTCCCACAAATTACAAGGATTACCCTGATTTTAAATGTTTTAACTAGAATAAGCTGTAATTTGTGGAGATAAATAAATACATTATTATTATTATTACTATATACTCGTATACTGGAACCCTAAAGCTTTGTCCCCGTCTTTACATTTTTCTTAACTTTATAGCATATATTGTTGAAAAGTTATAGCTTTCTGCACTTCTTTTACATATAAACTTTAAGTATAATTATGTATTTACACGGGAATTAACGGACAGTGCAACCTGTAACCTTCAGGTAATTCTGAGGTATGTAATACCTTTTCGTGATCGCGTTAATTCCCGTGTAAATACACAATTATATCATGGAACGCGAAAGTTTTAAAGTGAAACTCTAAGTATTCTAAATATCATATTCTTCTGAGCACAATATTTACTTAAAAAGGGGGACAGAGAATTATCTATACGTATTGTTATATATAGATACTGGGTGAAATAGTACAGTTCGTGTTAAATGAAAATCTGTCCTATCCTTTTAAAAACATCGCGTTGAGGGTTTATAATGTATGGTCACAGTTTATGCTTGGAATGGTAAAGAACAATGTTATTTTTTAGCCGTTGTTAAGACGTAATGTCATATTGCACTACACTGCACCATTTAAAAAAGAAAAAAAGGGTAATTTAATCAGCTACGGTAAGTACGTGTAAACACTTGCGTCCTAATTTCTTTGCTATAACGTACCCCAAAAACGCTTAATATTTGAAAAATAACATCGGCAACTATGTGTTAGTAGATATAGCAAAAATACTAGTAAGGCTATTGTACGATAAAACGGTTCAAAGCCTTCAGCCCCGATTTAGACTCTCGATAGGGAAGTGTTGCGATCAAAATCACTTTACTTGATTCGATTTGGAAAAGAAAATGAAGCGTAGCAAACGGTAAAATATATTTATTTATTGATTTCTTCATGGAAAACCTACAGCTAATATAACATAACAGTAATCACTCTAGTCTCCAGACAGCCAATTACAGGTTTTCACTTCTAGATTACATAATAAAAAATAACATATTATCCCACTAATCCTACTAATATTATAAACTAGCAGCGCCCTACGTAAGTCCCGATCCCGTGGAAATATCGGGATAAAAAGTAGCCTATATGTTAATCCAGGTCTTCAGCTATCTACATACCAAGTTTCATTGCAATCGGTTCAGTGGTTTTTACGTGAAAGAGTAACAAACATCCATCCATACTTCCCCACCAACTTTCACGTTTATAAAATATTAGTATTATGTGAAAGTTTGGATGGATGGATGGGTGGATGTTTGTTACTCTTTCACGCCAAAACTACTGAAATGATTGTAGATAGCTGGAGACCTGGATTAACATATAGGCTACTTTTTATCCTGATATTCCTACCGGATCAAGACTTACGCGGGTGAAACCGCAAGGCGCTGCTAGTTTAAACATATTTGGAAGTAATTTGGAAAGTTCCTACAATGAAAAATGAGGAGTCTTTTGTTCCAGAACATTTTTAAGAAAGTTTTTAACAGTTTAAATAACCAATCTAGGAGTGTTCTTGCAAAACCCTAATTTTATCATTAAGGAATTTCATACATTACTACGTACGCGTAGGTAATCGACAGACGCTGGAGATATTTCTTCACGAAATTGACGTTTATTCTTTACTAGCAGCGCCCCGCGGTTCATTAATGATATGGCCAAACGTGACGTTTAAACGATACGGTCAGTTTTAATTAACTATACCATGAAATACCACCATTTCATGAAATGGTCTGACATACTTATTATGTCAGACCATTTCATGAAATGGTGGTCAATTTTAGGATCTAGCCGCCACATAAATGTACATATTGAAATCGACGTGGAAACATTTTTGACGTGCTTCAGGGTTACGAGTAACGAAGTGGTTCGGCTTGTGTTGGCTAGATGGCGCTAGGTTTCGCTTACGGTATTAACCAATCTAAACAATAATAGCATTCTTAGACAGAATGCTATTATTGTTATGAGACAGAATGCTATTAATGTTATTGACAGCCATTGGTTTTAGACCAAAATTAAAGTTAGTTAAAAAAAACATCACGTGATTTATGGATGACCCCTTACTATAATATTATGGAGGTGAAAGTTTCTGCGGATGGATGAATGGATGTTTGTTACTCTTCCACGCAAACGGCTGAACGGATCTGGATGAAATTTGGCACAGAGATAGATTATAGTCTGGAATAGCAAATAGGCTACTTTTTATCACAGAAAAATGTACGGTTCCCGTGGGACAAATTTTCACGCGAACGAAGTCACAGGCAACAGTTAGTATTATATAAAGAAACACAGACTCCATATGAATATTTTGATGCATACTTGCACTGAGTGGGAATCGAACCTGCGCCCTCTGAAGTAGCAGCCATCTACTCTAACCATAACGCCAATCATGCATCAATTGTCATTTACGCTTGCCACTTTACGAAGTGTAAATTAGCGACACGTGCTCACGTGCTTTGAATTGTGTACACACGAATAGATTTGCTTGTATTCCAGGTGATAATAATAAGTATAAAAAACTAATGCTCAAAATACTACAACGCACTTCAAAAAACATATTCGTATATGCGCGAAAGAATATTAAAGAAAGAAAGAAAGACCTTAAAGTACCTATCGGCTTACCATGAAGGCATCCTGCTTTCATCTGAACTTGTTTATTAGACAACTAGCAGCACCTCGCGGTTTCACCCGTGTAAGTCCTGATCCCGTCGGAATATCGAGATAAAAAGTAGCCTATGCGTTAATCCAGGTCTCCAGCTATCTACAATCATTTCAGTAGTTTTGGCGTGAAAACATTACAAACATACACACAAATGTTTCCTCTTTATAATATTAGTTTAGACAATCCTACTAATATTATAAAAGTGAAAGTTTGTGAGGATGTATGAATGGATGTATGGCTGTTTGTTAATCTTTCACGCAAAATTACTGAACATGATTGCAATGAAACTTGGTATGTAGATAGCTGGAGACTGTGTTACAGAGGCTACTTTTTATGCCGATACTCCCACGGTACCGGTACTCAAACGCGGATGAAACCGTGGGGCGTAGCTAGTATTACATAATTAGTTATGTACCAAAAAAACGGTAAACATTACGGTAATACTGATCTAAGTTGAATATCAGATCATAATACATTTACTCACGTCTACATCCGTAAACGGATAGGCAGAGGTGTATTAAACACCCACATTTTGCCAATTTTAATTTTGTCCCACTCAAGCAATAGGGGGTATGCCAAGTGCCGTCAACCGGACACATTGGGAATTCAAGATGGGAAAATTTGTAGTATATTGAAAGGTAGGTAGGAAGGAAAATGATATTGCTTAGACGGATGAAGCAATAGCTCAAGCAGGTCAGACTGTTGCCAGGAAGTCCGAGCTCTTTACCATAACATCAGATAATAGCAATTGATCCCGAAACCCGAATAAGAAAGAAAGCAGAAGAAAGAAAGAAAATCCGTATTTTGGTGCTAAGATATGTTAGAATCTGTCTCAAAACCACTGATATAAACTATGAAAATCACTAACTAACAGCAACTGCCAAGTTGTTCGTACCTCTGATTGCACTCAAGTCAATCGTTCTAAACAAATTCCTACCCTTTTATAATCCCACGATTTGTTAATATTTATCCATCGACCAATAGTATTGCGTTACCGGTATAACCAGTCAAAATAATATCTATTAACTTATTTTTATTAAATAGTGAACTGTGTTATCATCTATTATAGTATAGTATAGTATAATATCTAGTTTGTCCCTATTTTTAATAAAATAAATAAGAGTTTTTAATGTGGCGACAACATATACAAGTTATACTAATCAATATACCTACGAGTATATCTATAAAAAAAAAACAGAGATCGGAATCGAAAATACAATAAGTAGAAGGTACATTAAAAGAAACAGTGGAGGAACAATAACGTGTCTCGCGTTTGCACCAAAATAGTGTCCAGTTCAGCTTAATGCCAGATGAGAATCGGGCGCTGATTTTCAACTGGAACCTTTATATAAAGTATATATAAAGTGTACGTACATAAATACATACATACATATATATATAAATTATAAAATACATATAATTTACAGAACAAAACACGTAGGTATAGAATGCCAGAACCAGTGTTAAATGTATTTTGTGATAAGTAATTGTAAAAAAAATAAGCTCTTACCGTAATGTGCCCATCATATAAAATATAATAAATTATTTAGTATTATATTTTTAGTTCTTGTAAGTATAGTATAATAATAATAATAATTACTTCACACATTCCACACAGGATAGTCGTAAAAATGGTGAGGATGTTAATTATATAATTTTTCCCTATTAAATTAGAAGTATAATTGAGCTTATAATATTTATGTTTTGTGGTGGCTGCTTGCTATGGTGGCCGGAGACCTCCGGCGCCTGGTGCCCCAGCTCCGGGCAGATAGAGTTGTTCTGCGCTCTCTCTCCCGTGCCGTCACCTCCTTTGCGGATAACACCTCATCGCAGAAGGAGGCGACAGTGTTCCATGAGCTCTCGCTCTGGGCAATGGCCAGAACCACGGCTGGGAGCAAGGAGAACTTAGTTTATTCTTATTATAACGGCATGCTGACGCATGACGAATGTACCTAGAATAGAATATTGGGTGACCAAGGATCGCCCGCCACTTTGACAAACCCAAAACCCACAGTTACAAACGAGTTTTAAATTCAAATTGGTCTATTATTTAAAGTGTCTCAAAAACACTGGTGATCTCATTTCTTCCCATCAATTAACATATGTACACGAAACATGTATGAACAATTTACGTACATGTTGTACCAGCTACCTTTTAATAAGATAAAACAGTGGTAGGCATTAATCTGACAACTTCAAAGTACGCAATCAATTAATATGTCTAGTACTGGGTTGCAAGAATAATCATCGACGGAACTACATATGTTTTTAGTTATCAGTTTTTGAATAAATCGTGTCCGCTGCCAGTCTGTTAATAAATGTGGCATACTCACTCAAAAGCAACACAACACACAAATTTTATTCCATACAAACTAACAAGCAAGACGTAACGTTATTCAAAGATACAATGACATAACAAGATCTCAGTTGCTATTTATCGCATTGTTTTAACACAATTACCTACGTTTGTTTATTGTCCTTGTTCGCAGTAACATTAATTGGGAATTCCACTTAATTCAGCTCGCATTATATATCGAAATCCAACTTTGCAAAACGCTTCACCATTGGTCGAAACAAAACATGACGTGCCATTCCACGTTCTGTCATTTATCGGCGCCGATATTCGTAGTGCTACGGAGAAAGATAGGTGTTCCTGTGGTTTTTGCTCTTAGCTAGTGCAATTTAAGCATTCTAGTGATATTAGAAATCACCTAGGACAATGACTGAATGTAGTTTTGTCAAAGCACAATCGGACAATCTACCGAAAATAGGTGCATTCATGATGACTATATATTTTGCATCAAATCCAGATTTTACGTCCGCTGAGGTTAAAGGAGTGAAAGCCGCAAGGTAATTATTATAATACTTGTTAAATTATAATCTAAAGGATGGGTAAGATATGTATAGTTAGTCATATTCATGAACATTTATTGGTCTTTTGTTACCTAGTTTAAGTAGACAAGCAAGTTGCCTTCTGCTTGATATTTAAAACAAACATAAACTACTGCTGACTAATTCATACTATACTAGCAATTAAATTGTTACATGCTTACATTAAAGTGATCTTCACAACAATATAAACATGAAATTGAAGATACTTCATCTCTTCTCATTAACGTACACCATTGTTTTTGTATTTTACATTATTATTTAGTACAGGAAAAAATACTGTATTGGGTGTACTTTTTATAGTGTTTTTACACTTGGGGACATGGCAATACCTATAGAATGGTTTTTTAACTTTATCCATCGTCTATTAATTACAATAAATTGTAATTACAACTGGAAATCGGTATAAAATTACTGTAACACTTCAAGTAAGTTTATGAAACAAACACTAAGCGTGGAACGTGACGTCATCCAAGGCCCGCGAAATATGGCGGCGTTCAAACAGATCAAATTTTATCGATGTTTTCTAAGTGTAATTTAAAAAATGTATTTTAACATAAGGTTATTTATATTTTTTATTAGGGTAGAATGATGGAACAAAAGATAAAAAAAAATACATGCATATTGAACTTGAAAATTAACGGATTATATATATATATGAATAATAATAATAACTTGACACATCTCACACACGGCCGTCTGATCCCAAACTAGGCAGAGCCTGTACTATGGTAACCAGACTGCTGATAAACACACTTATATATTTCTGAATACATACATATTATAGATAAATTACACCCAGACACAAAACAAATGATCATGCTCATTAAACAATTATTTGTCCTGGGTGGGAATCGAACCCACGACCTCTGGCTTAGCAGTCAGGGTCACTACCCACTAGACCAACAGGCCAGTCAAATGAATGAACCTAGAAGTATTTAATATCAAGAATGCTGATGAATGACCAGATTTTTTTATAAAAAAAAATAAAAACGAAATCATTGACATGAAATTTCGTAATGTGCTGTTTAGCAAAGTGAAAACAGAAATAAAAGAAAACATTCCTTTTTTTCAAGTTAAATCAACTATTTGTGGGCTACACACTAAAATTTAACCACTCCTTTCAATACCAACCTGTAATATATTAACAAATAATACCTACTATAAGTTATGGTGATCGTAAATATATTTTTTTTATTATTGCATAGGGGGCAAACGAACAGACGGGTCACCTGATGGTAAATGACTACCGCCGCCCATGGGCACCTGCAAGAGCCCAAGTGCGTTGCCGGCCTTTAAGGATAGCAGTAGGGAAAGTGTGGAAGAGGGGGAGAGGGGGGAGGAAACGGAAATCAATCGGCGAAAACCAAAGTAACATTGCTTCACTGCCGGTTTTCTGTGAGACCGTGGTATTACTCCGGTCGAGCCGTCCTATACGTGGCGAAGCATGGCTCTCCCACGATGTTTCATGCACACACACCTATGAAAACCAATAGTACCAAAGGTCACACGAGGGAACGCACAATTGTAAAATTGACTATCAAATCTAAAAGACCCCTACATCTAGGGGACTAAATAATGCAGTAATTCACTTCAACTGGAATGCGATAAGAATCATATCACTTCATTGACATTATGCTTGGCTTATTTGAAAGACATTCGTGAACGGATGAGGTCAAATGTTAAATCAATTGATTTTGTAATTAATGAGATTACGCTTTGAAAGAATGTCAATGTTCGAGCCTTTCGAAACAAGAGTTTCATAGTTCTGCCACGAGTAAATAATATTTGATCTGTGTCGAGTTTATTATACATACACCAAATGTATAAAATATTGAGACTATAAGACTCTTGTTTCGATGTGCAGTTTCAATTTAGTCGACGAGTGCCGGGGACAATGAAACTGTCTTGTAACACGCAACGAATTTTATCAGAAGCTTAAAAGAGAAATTAGAAATATAATAAAGTTGTATACATGTTGACCAATGCCGCGTTCTTAATTTCCTATAATCAAGAAACGAAAAAAAATATGTATAAAATCGGTACTGGGGTGGGTTATGCCCATCTCAGTTTATGCTGAGTGTCCACCCAAATTTCTGAAACACTACGTACCTTGATATCTTCCACTAAAACAATATAGTGAATGTAGGTACGAAATAAAAAACATGACCTGTTGCCACGTCAAACACTTGACACGTGAATGATAAGTGCCACGTTGCCATGTCGCGCGTGACACGCAGTGTTGCCACTTGCAACCAATTTTTAATAAAATTATGTTTTATTTAGTGTAATAATTTTGTCAAAAAGTGTTTTTTTATACATAAAAAATATGTATGTAAAAGTTGTTGATGTTTCAGAAATAAAATATGTTTTCTTTCTTCTTCTTTCTTCTATTCGTTTTGCTTACGGGCGGTAAAATTTCGTAGAGTTTCGACGAAAATTTTACCGTCCGTAAGCAAAACGAATCGTTTCTTGATTATATGAACGCGCTTTTAGTGCCTAGAAGTACATACTTGGCTTTTAAAGTTATCTATACTAATATTATAAAGCTGAAGAGTATGTTTGTCTGTTTTGTTGAACGCGCTATTCTCAGAAACTACTGGTTCGAATAGAAAAATTATTTTAGTGTTGGATAGTCAATTTATCGACGAATTCTATAGGCTATATAACATCACACTTCGACCAATAGGAGCGGAACAGCAAAGAAAAATGTTGCAAAAACGGGGAAAATTTACAAACGTAGTTGCGCGGTATAGCTAGTAATATATTTGTATTGACAAAAATTTTTAGCTTTCTATTTACAAATTTAAATATTAAAAATTTCAAATTTCTAAGTTCTTCACGTATTATAATTATTTTTACGGTTTTATTTGAGTTCAAAATTAAATATTAAAACTCCTCTTCGACTGCCATTGACGGACTCGAATGGCGTGAACTTAAATAACCTCTGTTTCTCGACAGCATCGTAACGGCAAGTACAGTTTGCAGTGAAATTTTAAAATAGGTTAATAGGTAGTTTATGTAGGAACTCCAAATTATGATTAAATACTCTACTGCCCAGAGCCGTATAACCGTTGAAATACGAAGACACGCTGATTGGTGTGAGAAGCTTAAGACCACATGACAGGAAAAGGGTTCATGAAGTATTGAAATTTTCTGTCACAATCTTAATGTAAATAACCAAATGAAGAAAGTTACCACATACGCATGGTCATGTTACAGGGAAAGAAACAATGACAACGCGAATTTTGTTAATTGTTTTCTTTTATAAGTAGGTGCTTGTAACAGAGAATCAAGAGTGTTAGATTACTGTAGGATATATTTTAGCCTAAACAAAACCCTGCCTAAACAAAAAAAAACTTTAATATATTCTTTAATTTGCGTCCTTATAAGATTGTATTATTTACTGAACCGGCGTTCCTTTGTTCAGTTTACAATGACATATTGCTTCAATTTTCTCATCATCTTTTTAAATTATTCATTAATTAAAATCATACAAACAGGATTTCCCTAGATAAAAACCCAATTAATTAACCAGGTCTTGTTCATCGAAATTCATTGTTCTGAACTAAAATACCTATTACATCACAACTATGGCGTCACAAATGTACGTCATTGTTTTTAGTTCAAGAGATTGATGGGAAAATTATTGATCATGATGACAATGAAATAACAATTCTCTTTTAATTACACCAGAAATTTATTCTAATTGTGTTTGAAAACAACTGAAACGTAAATTCAGATCGAATTTGAACCAATAATGAATTCGAATCCAACACAAATCACGTCCGTGTCGGGAGAGCAAGCAGTAGATAGCCTGTTCGATAAGAAAGGATACAGGATATATATATATATATATATATATTAACAGCAAGCTGCAATTGCATGGGAGCAGAGAAGTAAACATCTTCTGCTTCTTCTTCTTCTATATAGTCTGCTTTACGTTCCCTATTTAAAATGCTTCCTATACGCCAGCGCCGCAATCTGTCTCTTTTTTTTTTAACTCTGAATCTCCACATTCCTAACTACCTTCCTACTTCCGGCCCTTGTGCTCAAAGCATGACAGATATATTCGATAAACCAATAATCAACTTCTCTTAAGCCATTCGTTCAATCAGCTCTTCCCTGGAATGCGCTTCCAATCGAAATGAAACCGTTTTATATTTAAGAAGAAAGTCCGTGATCTCCACAACGAGTTGGCAGAATTAGCTGAACATTTGTTGTACACGACCCCGTACTGCTGCGGTTTTCATAGTTACAATGTACAACTAAGTATACAAACATTGATAGATAGATATACTAAGTATACAACTATACTAAGTACTACTATACTAAGTACTATACTAAGTATACAAACATTGATAGATAGATAGATTACACTTTATTTGTACACCAGGGTTTTACAAAGAATATGTAACAGAAGATGTATCTTATAAATAGTGTACAATAAAACATATGTATGAATGTGAGTTTATGTATAATAATAATAACTCCACACATTTCACACACGGCCGCCTGAACTCAAACTAGGCAGAGCCTGTACTATGGTAACCAGACTGCTGATAAACATACTTATATATTTCTAAATACATACATATTATAGATAAATTACACCCAGACACAGAACAAATAATCGTGCTCATCACACAATTATTTGGGTGGCGTTGGCTGGGAATCGATGGATGTGTGGATGTGTGTATATATTATGTATTAATGACGTACATATATTATCTAGCTATGTATGTAAGTAATAGTGTGTGTATTATGTATATAAGCTGGTCTTGACTATTTTAACTAATTTCGAATAGATCAATCAAAGTTGAACACACCTTTACACCTACCGTATAATATTTTTACACCACCCCTCGGTTGACTGGTGGAGAATGCTCTGGGCATTAAGTCCGCCTTTGAACAAATGTCCATGAAATTTAAATAAATAATAAATCTACATGAAACGGCTAGCTCTATATGTTTATATCTTTATATATTATTTTATAAATATGAAATAACATCGATATACGAGTATTTACGATAACCCTCAAGCGCTTTATTTCAGCTGTCGGAAAACAACAGGGAACACATTAAAAACGTCGCACGAAGCATATAATTTACAATCGGAATATTAAAACCGACAGAACAGTAAATAAGATATGACTTGCGGTAAGTTTATTACATATTAAAATACTTCGCGAGTTTCGATCTGTAATAATATTAATCTCTTAAAATGAAAATTATTATTAATCTCCCTAGAGTGATTCTATATACCTGTTAGTTTTCTTTACTTAGTTTTTTAGAATATGTACAAAAAACATGTCTCAGGCGATAATGGAACGCTGAGGCGGCGGAACGGGAGAGAGAGCGCAGTACGACTCTCCGGCCACATTAGCCAGCTTAGTGGTCGCCTGCTATCAGGCGGCCAAGGTCTGCAGGGGTTCTCGGAGGCTTCCTTTTTAGGAATACCCGGATCCCCTGCTTTAGACCCTCTTGTGATGGAACATCGTGTGGTTTTAGGCGGTTCGATTCCGACACATGTCGAAATCGAACCAATTGTGAACGATTCACCGTTAGCTCCGGTAAGGGGATGATCGTGGGGTTTTCCACACGATAGAAAAGGCGATAATAAAAAAATACTAGCGGCGGTAGTGAAAACGCTAATTCATCAGACTTGCAATCAAGTGGTTGCAAGTTCTAACCCTTTAAAATGCGCTACCGATGTATGTAGATAATATGTGACCCATGAAAAAAGGCGTCTTTAAAAAAACGAAACGTGTATGGTAACTCATGTGACCACGTCTTTTTGTATAAAAACACAGTGATCTAAAACTGTATCATTGGTGCTACAGAATTATAGGTTACCAATTAATTAATTTTAATCACATATTAAATACATTTCTAACAGTTCATGGACACTGCGAATGACAGAGCTTAGTAGATAAACTGATTAAATTCCTGTGTCCTGTTATCAACATTACACTATTTGTGCTATCTGCGTCTCTTTCTATCACGATAACTTGTACTTTCACTGTCAAAAGGCTATTGAACTACTCTTTGACTATTGCACTTTGGTTTTACTTACCCTAACACGACTTGGATACATATTTAGATGTCTAATTCGGTACTTAACAGCGATAATATTTTAAAGGTACAATACCTCTTGGTTACCCGACGTTTCGATCGAATTGCACCGATCGTGGTCACGAGTGACTGGACTGGTAACCAAGAGGTATTGTACCTTTTAAATATTATCGCGATTAAGACCCAAGTTACATATCTAATATACTTCTAATATCTAACTACAAAAATAAATATATTATATTTATTTCTGGGAGGAAGGATTTTCAGTTACATCAATTTTAGTAAGCCACGAGATAATTATAGTATGTATTTTTGTGAGGACTTCTTTAGGCACTTTGGGCACTTTTTTATTGGAGAAAAAACACTGAACTCGCGTGACCGTCACGCTCAGATACACATTTATTTTTTTTCTAAAAAAAGACAACTCCCGCATTAGGATTTACTCCTGTGTCGCGGGGGACTTTACAAACATACAAACAACGGACACAAAGAACACCCAGACTCAGATGGGAATCGAACCCACCACCTCTGGCTCAGCAGTCAGGGTCACTAACCACTAGACCAACAGGCCAGTCGACCATATATGTGTGTATACATATACGCTTGCCAGTTTTTAACTATAATGTCAGTCGCCAAAAAAAATGCATACCATATTGAGAGATACTAACCACTAAGCAACACTTTTAAAATCATAAGGATATAGACAACTGTACAGACAGTGTAAAATGTTATAAAGCTGAATGTGGAATAAGACAACCAAATCCTCAAGGTGACAGTAAATAAAAAAAAAACACAAGAAAGAGTACAAGAAAAAGCGAAAAACCTAGGAACGTGAAAATTTTCAGCACCGCAGCAACAGCAGAATTTTTTTTTCAGCTAAAGTACATTTAATCGTGTTTTAGTACAAGCTAGCTTTTGTCTGGATCTGTTGGCGCTGTGTAGTATATCCGGGAATATGATTATTATACAACTAGCTGACCCTCGCAACGTCGTCTGCGTCACATAAGAGAGAGAGATAAATTTTCCCCGTTACTGCAACATTTTTATTAATGCTCCGCTGCTATTGGTCGTAGCGTGGTGTTATATAACGTTCTTCGATAAATGGGTTATCCAACACTAAAATAATTTTTCGATTCGAACCAGTAGTTCCTGAGATTAGCGCGTTCAACCAAACAAACTTTACAACACAACTCACGATCTCGACGACGGAGGGCGTGCACCGCTGAGCCAGTTAGCCTGTGACAACGGCCAGTGCAACCTGGTCGAAACGTCGGGCAATTCAGAGGTATGTAATACCTTTTCGTGATCGCGTTAATTCCCGTTTAAATACATAATTATTTATAATATTGAAATGTGTGATCTCAATGATCACATCTCTCTATTAAACAGTAATCTAGAGAGATATTTAGTAAGGTTTAACTTGATCTATTCGTGAAAGAAGAAAATAAACAGCCAGTAATACAAAGCACGATGATAAGACAGCACACACTTGTACTACAATTTAATAGCCAGTACAATTTGTCTACTTTATTGTCTAGATTTTACTTTACGTCACTTCCGCCAGATTAAACATATGATAGGTGATATGATAAGAAGTTATTATGTAAATGATAGTAATGTGGTATACCTAGGTATTCTGGATTGAGTTTATCTATACATAAGACTTTGTATATTGATATAAGATCAGAAAGCTCACATAGGTGGTATAATAAATATCCTTAAGACCTATCTCCGCCATATCAATGAATTATGCTCTTTATATATGTGTATATAGTTCTGCTGGTATATTACTTTTTTATGCATAGACATCGGAAAAATAGCTTGCATCGGAAGCTTGTGGCAAAACTAGATTTTTTATTACAACCTAAGAATTTTTGCACAACTGTGTTAGCATTCAAGTATACTGTCAACCTGATAATAAGCAAGATATAGTATATTTTAACTGTAATTGATAAAATTGGTCAAAAGTGGTATCACTCGCACCTGTGTGATGAGCATGGTCATTTGTACTGTGGCTGGGTGTAATTTATCTATAATGTGTATATATTTAGAAATATATAAGTATGTTTATCAGCAGTCTGGTTACCATAGTACAGGCTTTACCTCGTTTGGGATCAGACGGCCGTGTGTGAGTGGGTTGAGTATATTGTATTAAATTATATGGTATTGTATTGTATTATTTTCACTATCGATAAGAGATCTTTGTCTAGTACAACTCGTCTTCTACAACAATTTTTTTTACCAACTTTAACGTAAGTCATAAGTCGACTTAGGCCATTTTTGTTTGTTCTCCGTTTAATCCAAAACTCTTGTGCCCGTAGAAACTTTTCAATAACAAATAACCAACAAACAAATAAACAATCATTTATTATAAGTAATATTTATTACTTCTAACATTAGCATAATGTTACGTGCATGAACTGTAGGGTATTTTGCAAGATGAATACAAGAGAAAATTTGTCTAGTACACCGTAATATCGAGACTGTGACGTGTCAAGTTTTAGGCCACTTTACAACACCACCTATTCCATCACTACCAAAATGTTATGGATGTGGATTACGGTACAGTACATCTACACAGATCAGCCAAACACGGATTAGTACTATAGCCATTTGTTAAGTTTGTGAAAGCCTTTAATTCCATCGAGACTTGGGCAGTACTTCAGTCCTGTTGAGGTGAGGTAAATATTAGTAAAAATAACCGGTCAAGTGCGATTATATCTCGCGCACTGAGGGTTTCGTAAGCAAACAAACTTGAATGTAGACATTACGTCCATCACGGGAATCAATTCTCGAAGATTTTTGCCCGTCTTTTTCGAGGCAAACTTAATTTTTCAGTTCTAAAAATAGTCTCCCATACATCGATGTACGAGAAAGTCCACTTTCCAACCGCAAAATTAAAATTTGTAATTACAAAAATCATTTTTTTTTTTACATGATCATCATCCTCCGCGCCTTTTCCCAACTAAGTTAGGGTCGGCTTTCAAAATTGTTTTTTATATGATATAACAATAAATGAATAACTTTCGGATTTTTTCCTTTACTTGTGCTATCAGACGTTGCTTCTTACAAAATTTCATGATTCTTGGTCAAAGGGAAGTTTACCCCATTAGGCTTTGACCAACCTGCTGTTCAAATTTGTTAAAATGTAAGGCTAATGGCCGTATCTTTTGATTTTGTTGACTTAGAAGCTTGATTTTTTTACAGCTTTAAGGGATCGACATTAGTATTTGTTATTAATTACAACTTGATGCGTCCACGGGTACCTGAGAAAAATAGTAATGACAGTGAGACAGACAGACAGACAGACAGACGGACAGCAAAGTGATCCTATAATTGTTCCTTTCTTCCTTTTGAGGAACGGAACCCAAAAAACTATAAAAATATCATTTATTTATTCAATGAGTGAATATTTAAGAATGTGTTTATAACACAATGTAATTAAGTTCCAAAGTTTATGTCTATCGCAGACAAAAAAACGAGAATCCATGCAAAGGTTGTCTGGCAGAAATCGCCAAAGGCCTTAAGACTGCCATTGTTTTATTAACATTATAAAATGATAATATAATTTTAGTAATATCATTTGGCGATCCTAAAATGAGGTAGCTGTACAATAAATAGTTTTAAAAAAAAGTATTGTACACAGTAATTGAAGTACAGGCAATTTTTTTGTACTAAAAACCTCATTTATTACGATGAGATTCATATAACGTAAACCCCACTTCTGGATATAATGATGATGGTAATTGAATACAGTAGATTACTGTCAAGTCAAAACCTTTTTTTTTGCATCAAAACAATAGCAATCCTTAAAAATTTGTATTAGTATCACTACATATTATAAAACAAAGTCCCCCGCCGCGTCTGTCTGTCTGTCTGTTGAACTGAAAGAAAAGAGAACTTTTAAAGCATATAAAAGTAAAAAAATGTCTAATACAACCGATATAATTTATATTGGGCATAGGATACATTAGGCATTTATACTACCTACTATTGCTTATAACACATATGTATGACTATTTTTCAAGGTCACAAAGGTCAAAGCCAAGGTCACTTTTTTAAGGCCGAGATATTGATGACAACAGAATTGCCCTTGAGCGTTTATAGATTACGCTAGTGATTTGTAGTCGTTCTAAGTAAGATTATTTAGTGACCTTGACACATACTTCGTACTTTTTTATTAATTGCATATAATGTTATGTCCTTAATACTTACGCAGTATGAAATATCCAAAGAATTATATATAGTAAGAGAGCTAGTGAAAATAAATGATCATGAAACTAGGTTTTCACTAAAACAATTTGTTTCGGTATACGGCACAATTCATTTAATAAAGTAGCGTGACAAAGTGAGTTTGAGCAACTTTAATTATTTTAATGATTTGCTTGGGTGCCGTATTACTTTCTTTAATCATTACCCGAGCGTGTAAACATTTAATCATTACCCGAGCGTGTAAACATTTAATTAGGTTCAAATACGCATTTCAAGGCGAATTTAACGACTCAGACTCCAATCAAAACATTGTTAATATAGGTAAGTAGATATATGAATTTGTTTGTAACGACAAAATCCATAATGCAGTTATCAGTAAAAACTAGGTAAATGCCGGTTGCATAGAATTAAATTTAAAAGCAAGTTTAGCCATACAGAGGTATTCATAAGGACTACAATTATATTCATACATTTGCCTAACTTAAGTGAGTAAAACGTTATAGCTACAAGCATAACGTAATCGTAAAGCTAATAACAGTGGGAGAGCCATGCTTCGGCACGTATGGGCCGGCTTGACTCCGCTCGATACCACGGTCTCACAGAAAACCGGCAGTGAAGCAACGATTGCATTGCATTTCGCCGCGTTAATGTGGTTACTGGAGGCCCTGACCCTTCCCTCTCCCCTATTCCCCCCCTTCCCCTCTCCCCTCTTCCCACTCCCCCCCCCCCCCTCTCCCTCTTCCTACTCCCACCTTATAGGGCGGCAACGCACTTGTGACTCTTGAGTTACAGGTGCCTATGGGCGGCGGTAGTCATTTACCATCACCTATACCACAAAAAAAGAAAAGGTTAAACGCAAACGGCTATCTCGCACTTTTGCACTCATGGTTGAACATTATTTTATTAATCTTCTTTTTATATGCTGATCGGTGGTAAGCGCATTATTTCTGCAATTGTCATTGTGCGAAGGAAATAAAATAAATAAATTAAATTAAATTAAATTCACGTCCCGCATTATTATCAGTGGACTCAATGTGGGGACTTAATGTCGAGTTTAGTACAGAAACACACCTTTAGTAAAGGCTAGGACAACACAAAAATAACAAAAACAACACTCAATAGTCAGGTAACTACTGAAAATTGCTATAGATTCTAGACACACGTGATAACCAATCGTACGACGCGGTTACAATCTACAGAATAATATTAATTAGACAGGAACTCTCGTGTAAAAGTGGACTTTGTCTACCTTCAAAATATTAACAGTCAAGGAAAACTGTCCACGATAATTGACGATAGGAAACCAAACTCACTTATACCCGATTCCTATAATCAAGAAACGAATCGGTTTGCATACGAACGGTAAAATTTTCATTTAAAATTCAACGAACGTTTCGTTGATTTTTAACGTTTGCTATCGTCAACCTGGCTTACACCAATATTGCACTCACTACACGTAATGCCTGTTAATAGGTGGATAAGTTCCCCCTTATCACAATAGTCCTTTGAAGGGAATAGCACTTTCCCTAATATTTGATGAATGCATTGAAATTCAATTCTATCTTGCCTCACCGTATTTAAGTAATGTTATTTTTTAAGTAGTATTAAGATTACTAAGTAGTTACTACGTAAGTAGTATAAACTGCAAACAAATACATATACTCGTACTCTTCACTATTTACATTCTTTAACCAAGGCGAAACATGAACTCATTACTTTGTGACATAAAACCTTGTGTTACTCTGTTCCCGCTGATAAAAGTTTCATTACTATTTATAGTCAAATACAATTTATCTTAAAACATGTGAACAAGTGAAACCTTACAGCGTCGACACAAAGTTATAAAAGTTTGCGCAAATGGATCTAGAACTGAAAAGCGGAATTTAGAAATATATCTACTAGTACGTTTATTTCGTCTCTGCACTTCTCTTGAACTTAATGTACCTAAAACTTCTTTTAAGACCACATATTGTATCGCAAGTTACTTTAGAGCAATTCACACAGTCGATATCGAACTGTATGGATTCGGTTTTCCCACAGAACTGAGAATATGTATTTAGAAATGCTATTAGCTGCTGTATTTTGTTCGAAATCATGTGCCACCTTAGCACATTGCACACGGTTAGACGATAATCATTATTTTACACACATACAGAACTCTACGCTTATTGGTCACAGAGGATTTATAAAATGTGTCATGTATTTTTTACGGGTAAGTATTTTTTGGATACAGATGCAGAATTCTGTATTCAACTACACAATCCAGTACACCTGATCTCTCAGTTCCTCAACATTGTTTATAATTATTGTTCATTTTGTTGAAATGTTTGTTTATTAAATATGTTATATATTATTATTATTTAATTCATTCGAACACAATGTAAAAGATGTTCCTAAATAAATATACTGAATACTCTCGGGTTTTACCACTAGATTTTTTACCTTCCAAATCGGAGTCACGTGCATAAATTAGTGGTTTACTTTATTAATTCGTTCACCATATAACATAACATAATTATATATAACTAGAGATCGCGTGATGGTCGAATTTCGACCATGGTTTCTTCATTGCTCAGTATAACTTGAGCTGTCATTGTATAGACCTACTTACCATGACAGGTCAACGCATATGCTGGACGAGTGTAATTTCATTAAGCCGTTTTCACGTAATTTTTAAAGTTGTAAACCATATTGTTTAAAAGTTTTAGCTTTCTGCACTTCTTCTATATATAATCTGTAAATATTCCAAAATGTACGTTACTACATTTTCTTAAAAAGGGGTATAAAGAATTCTCTTCGCGTATTTATATAATGATATTTACCTGGTTTAACCTTACTAGTCAAATAATGAACAATATTTTGTCGTCACGATTATAATTGATTGCCTCTCGTAATTTACCTTGAAACACGCAAATTAGTTTAATTTGAAATTCGACTCCTTCAATTTAATATCAGACATTTTGTATGACCGAATGTATTGTAAACACTTATATTAGAACTGGCTTGAAAAACTGTGATAGGCCTTAATCTTTACGTAAAAAAGTAACAGTGGTATTAAGTTTTCAATAAGACAGACAACATGGAGATACAATACTTGGAGAACGGTCTCAGTTGTTAAATTCCATTTGTGAATTAATAGAAATGGACCCCAAAACTCATTTAAACTATATATTAAAACTAGAAATCCAAAAATCATCATCATCATATTTCAACCAATTTACACAAAACCTTAACAAACGATACATAAACCTTTCCCATGAATCGCTCTATCTATTGGTGAAATCTACATGAAAATCCGTTCAGTACTTTTTTAGTTTATCGCGAACAGACAGCCAGATAGACGCGGCGGGGGACTTTGTTTTAAAATATGTAGTGATATTGGTAACAATATGTAAGTTTACAAGGGAAATAAGGTATGAGAATATGTATGTATATTATTATACATAATGTGCTTAATGTCTCTTGCAAGGCAGCGTTGTGACAGTGTCCAAGGAATATGGAAAGAGAAAGAAGAAGAAGAAAGAAAGAAATAATGAAAATTTTATTCAAAAGAAGCATTTTATTATAATTTTATTTTTTGTATTAATTTTTTTCGAATATTAGTATTCAAAAACAAAGTAAAATTTTTGAGTGAGTTAGAGTCACTAGACTGGAGAAAGCATGCCAACGGTGGTTTAACACTAGGACAACGTACAATTGTAATTGTATTGTGTACTGTACTGTAATGTACAAAAGTACTGTAATGTGCGTAAGTGTATATATGTAAGTTTGTACTAAAAACATATATACACCAACTTACACCTGTCAACTTACACTTGTCTCCCCGAAAGGGGTTGCAGAGATGTATTAAACGCACGCACTTTGCCAACTATAGCTAATTTGATACCAATGACGTCAATCGTCGACGATCGATCATGTACAGAAAACTTTAAGAAATTATTTCAAGCATGCAATATTCTGAAATGCATTTTAACCAACTCAAATTTACTTATGACGCAACTTAGTTTAAATTACTTATCTTGCTCATAATCCGTCTGCCAAAGATCCAATTGTAAATGCATTCTGAAAGCCAAAGTTAGTTTGAATCTATCTTCGAAAATACACTTTAAATACATGTAATTATACCCATAATTAAATTATTCTTCACTACATAGATTTGGGTCTTTATATTCCGAATTCCTCTTTTAACAATAAACAACACAATGTTTATGACAACCCTATAAGTTAGGTACCTATAGAATAGCCTATAGAACTTGGTAGAAACACATTGGATCTCATTAGCGATAACAGCATAAATACGGTGAAGTGATTTACCATTGGCGAATGTGATAAGTGTGTGAATTGCATTGTTTGAATGTAAACAATCGTAGTGTAAAATATCTATATCCTAATACGTAAAAAAAAATACATCATTCCACATATTATAATAAATTAATGCCGCTTTAAAACCATATCACGCCCACACGCAAAAAATATAGGTATAATATCTGGCAAGTAATGATTCTAATTTTAGAAAAGTAATAATAATTTGGTCGTCTGAATCATGTAATTTATGTAATACCGCATTTATGGTCATGGCCGCTTCTAAAAGTCGTAGACTATAACCTTCCTCAATAAATACTCTACCCGATACAAAAAGATTATTTTTAATTTTGTCATCCCCGGGCGCAGCATGTTTGAGTTTCTTACTACGGATTCTTTTTTTTCTTTACTATTCGTTTCTTGTAATTGTGTATAAGATTTCCTTTTTCTTGTAGTACGTACCGAAAAAGAACTTGACATATGCGCTAGTTTTCTTTTTTGTTTGTAATGTTGTGTTGTTTAACCGCTGGTAACATGTTATAGTAGGAATCAATGCCACTTCAAAAAGTTTCAGAACAAACAATAAAGTTCAATTAAAACATTAATATCATTAAATTCATTATTATATTATGAATTCATTATGGAATAAACTATTACGACATTAATAGCATGCTTAATCTGTCTTTTCAAGGTTTATCACCAACTTAGTTCAATATAGTGTATCAGTCAATTATTTCATAAAAAGTTATCACTATATATGATTTTATACGTTAAGTATGGTCAAGATTCGTAATGTTCAATACAGTTTAAGTTAATTATTGTATTCGAAAGACGCACTGGACTTACAGAAAAGTGTGTGGTAAACGAGGAAAGAGGAGACGGAAAGAAAAGACATAAGAATTTCAGGAAACAAATTAATATTTAAAACGGACTGTCTCATAAAAAACAGTCCTAAACACTTGAAATAGAGCAGTATATAGTTCATCTTTCATTCTAGCTCACAATTATCTTGGGTCATCGCAACGTATTTTGCCTGTACCCCCTTTTATCAGCTCTCAACTCACAAAGTTCAAAACAAATGGAGAAAAGGATTGTCCACTGGACTGTCGTCATTGACGACAGTCAAGTTACCGATGTCACTGAACTGCCGATAAGCTCAGATCAGTTCATTAAACAAATGAGTGTTGCTTGTGCCACTAGTTCAGCAGACTGAACTATAACGCCCACTACTTACTTACTTACCCACTACTACGAAATATAATATTACGCTAATAGTGTTAGTTAACCCCAAACTTTTATAGGGTGCCTTCCCTGTCGGCATTCAATTCAAACCTTAATTTGTTGGCCCTACTTTCTGTTGATGGAGCGTCCTATTAGTGTTGTTGAGAAAAGCGGTAAGAGGAAGATGGGCTGATCTACTCACAGCTTTATAGTGCCTTTCATAAGAGCCGGCTCGTGGTCAATCAGCGTCCTGCTTCATCTACTGCTTAAACATACACACACATATTTTTAACGTGAATGAGTCTTTAAAATTACTTCCATATTGCGAGGCACTTCAAAAACTTACTTAATTTATTCTTTAGAAATTTACATTTAAACCCAACCTTAACCTATTTTGAAAACGAAGTATTGTTTGTTTTGAAAGTTGTGTACAGTTGTAACTGGACTTCAGGTTTGCTAACTGTTTATTATTAATGCCATTATTTGTATAGGTATCTTGATCTGTTGTCTGTATCTGTGCCTATTGAATAACATAAAAATAAAATAATTTGACCAATAACTTTTATAGAAATTATATAAAATTAAATTTATCAACATCAGTAAATTTTATTTGTGTTGATTTTACTTTTTATTTCGCATTCTCTCGTAGGCTACTTTTCTGAAGTTTCACTTCTGCCGTGTGTAAATTACACACACACTTTTTTATTTTTAAGACAACCGTTTTATAGTTTCCCTTACGATATAATGCTGTACTGTACTTTGTATCAGGATATGTATATAAGAAGAAATACAAACTTCTTTCTCAAAGTCATGCCATATAACTTTAGATGATTATTTTTATCTCACGCGTCGCTCTGAGAATACCTATGTATATTTCTCACCTCAATGTCACGTCCTTACATAATATAGTAGACTAGACACGTCACATGTGTCATATTGTTTGCTAATGGAGTGAGAAATATATTAAAAATACGGTGTGGTTGCAACATACAACAAAGAGTTAAAAGAAAAATAATAAAAATGTTGATTAGCGGTTTAAAATGCTAATTTTGCATGAATTGTAATGAAAGAGGAACTATGATACTTGGTTCCAAGTGTTTGCACAACATTAGAAAACGATTCAACTTCTGCGATGAAATCGTTAAAATTTTCATACTAATTAAAAAGTTTAGTTTTAAAACAGTTGAAGTTCAAATAACCGAAATTATTGGTTGAGCCATCATATTGTCCACGCTAATTTACTAATTACTGAACAATACTTACTAGTAATCTTAATAGTAATAGTAGTCTTAAAACAAATTAATCAACGCGGTATTCTGCTTCACCAATTGCGTCGTATATACTGTTTACAGCCAATATAAACAGTTCTTATCAATCTGGTCTGACACTAGCCATTGACCCTAACACATAACAGTTAAGAGGTCGAAATGACATAAGCAGTCTAAATTATTATCCAACCAAATTTCTTGTGCCAGCCGTGGGTAGCTACTTTAGGCGTATAATAGCATTTTATATTGTAATTGTAATAGAAGTAGGCGTCTTTAAACGCACTTTGTTATCTCAAAGAAATTGAACGAGAGCCTTGAATGTTTTTAATAATGTGTAAAGTTTATTTTATTGTTCTATGCAATTTCTTTTTGAGTATAATTTATGAGGCTTCTATTTGATGTTTCTATAAAAATCTTAAGGATCTTAAGATTTTACATAGCCTATTCAACGAACACTTTATTGTATACAAAGAAATTTTCGAAGCTGACTGGCAGTTTCAGAGATTAACGCGTTTGAACAAAAACAAACAATCAAACAAAAAAAAGATTCAAATGAATCTATCCTAGAATCAAATCAATTCAAATTAATCTATCCCAGAATCGAATCAATTCAAATAAACCTATGTAAATACCAAAATGTTTCCTACTTGTGACCTAATTGATAAGTTCTTTATTCTTTAGACGTTTTACAACAATCTTCACTACTCTATGTTTACTTTCATTACCAGTGAGGTTCGACCAAATTTTATTTGGCAAAATATCGTTCTCACCTAATAGGCAGCGTGGGAGCAAGCCTATTGCCGTCAAGCAGGTACTTTTGGAGATGAAGATGGGAAAATTGAGAGTATACTAAATGAGAAACGTAGGTAAGTAGGAAAGAGAAGAGATATAGCTTATACGAATGTGTTTTGAAGTGTAAATAATAGCTCGAGCAGGTGACTCGAACTGGCTGTTGTCTCAATTTTTTTAAATGGAAAATTCTTTAGGCACGTTGGGCACTTTTGCTATGGGGAAAAGGCACTGAACTTGCGTGACCGTCACGCTCAGTTATAGATATGTGTGTGTGTTTTCACTTCTGACTTCGTTTTTTTTTATCAAACTCAAACCGCTGGATGGAAAGCTAGAGTGAAGTTCAAAGACAGTCTTCTGAAGACCACCATTATAGATACGGGTGATACTAAAATGGTGGCCCTCAGTTTGACGGCCTCGAGAGATGCTTTTTCACGCCCCACTTAAAGGACCCGGGATTATATGTCGAAGGGAACACGTGTGTTGGTAATGAAAATTCCGACCCCTCTAACTGACCCGGAATTTACCGGGGGTTTTATGCCAATGGTGTTGCATATATCCATAGATTTACAGTAAGCTTTAAGTTTATTTGGCTCATACATTTAGATGAGATACCCATGACTGACATATTTATACATAAATATAAATATAATTAAAGAAATACATTCTTTAATCCTATTGAGCCAAGTTTTAATGGACAGCCGCGACACGAATTTCGAATCATAGCATAGCAAAAACGACGGCTCGGCGACGGATGCAGACAGACAATTTGATAAGATTAAATTTGATGCGGAGACAAGCTAACAGCGTTGTGCAAAATTCTGCAAGACAGTATCAAGCGAGCTACATTAGGCCGACGCACACGTCTGCGACGTCTTACACGTGTAAGGTTGGTGTACACATAAAATCGACGCAATGCGTGTAACTGCGCACTGTCCGATTCATGCATTCTTAAGTAACTGATGATAATAGTGTCGAAAACCAGCGTAAAATGCGCCATTACAAACGCCAAAACATTATTTCTGCACCATTCCCCGTCCAAACCATCACTGTCCAAACGAACACTGCGCGCTGCTTCTCGGGCCTGTATCTGTTCGGACGACGACTTCCCCAAAAGTTCGCCTCTTCCTATGGTGGCCGTCGATCATTAAACGCCCTCCAGCGCCAGGTGTGTCTACTGCAGGTAGAGAGAGTCGTACCCCGCTCTCTATCCCGTTCCGCCGCTTCCTTTGTGGACGCCTTCTACAGATTTACAATCTGTTGATATCAGATTAAAGTTATATGTATTTTTTTTTAATTATAATAATTATGTTGTCAGGGGTTTTTTTAATTACATCCTTTTTAACCTTATCCATTTTAAATTAGGAGCAGATTATCCACGGAGGCCCCCTTCGCAATTTCTCCTCCATGACACCTCACAAATTGACCACATTATTACTCCACCACATTATTGTCTTATCAGTTATCACCACACCAAACACCTCACAAGTTACGCAACAACACATAACATACATTACGCACATAACACGCTACCTTACAACGTTCAAATCACTTCTTGATCTTGTCACGACTCATAGAATATAATATCATAAAACAAAATAAACATAGGCCATTTTTAAAAAGGAACTAATCGTCATATGAATCAATGAATAAAATGAAGGTACATACACTTTGCGTTCGCGCGGCGCGGTTTCCCTTCCATTGTCATAGACAAGGGAGGTGGAGACGCTAGTGAAGTACTGTACATGCGAGCCACACAGATTAAATATGACAGTATTTGATCTGTTGCCGGCCCGCAAATCGATCGACCTAAAATTTATTTATTTATATGTCATTGAAATATCATTTGCTGGTTGGTGTTAAAAGTATGTTTAAATCTGTATGTATCTGTGTATATATACTTATATATGTTATTTTGATTATTATTATTTTCTTATAATTTCTTATAATATTGCCTGTATTGTATCAAGTTCAATCAATTGTATCACGGCTCTATGACCTCTATAAACATCTCGCTGCACTACTTACACGACCAGACTAACGTTTGTTGTATTTGTCCTTTTTGGCGATACACACATACATAATTGGCTCGTGATGTTGCCGGGCGCAGGCCCTATCATAATACCAGCGCTGCAGTCTCACAGGCTGCAGCAATATGCTGAGATACCTTTTCTGGCATTGCACAGGGCACTTTAATTACTACCGATAAATTTCTTTTTATTTTTGTAAAAATATGTGTGCGGTCCTGTGAATGTCAGAATAAATGTTTCTCTTTCTTTCTTTCTTTCTTTATTATGCACTCTGAAGAATCAAATGTCTAGTTCAGGATTTTAATATTTTTTAAACCAAACTGTTAGTATTTTTCAAGTTTCTTCTCTAAACGCCATCTTTAATCTCGTTATTGAGTGTTTGAGCTTTGAATACAAACCTAAAATATGTAATACAGCACAAAACTTAACGAGTTCAACTTAAAATATATTTAAAATAAATCCCAATCAGACATACTTTCAAACTCGTTAAATGATTGTGGTGAAGTTAAACCGCGATCAATCAATATTGGATAGGAACGGCTGGTATTAAACCCTACAGTAATAAATACGTCTTTAGATTTTAATTGCTAAGGCTTTTACTGGCATTTGGAAACGACTGTATCGAATTTCAAACTATGTATTATGAATTTATGATATAAACGGGTATTTAAGAGCGTTTATTTCAATTTGTTCTATTTCATTTTATTGCCTTACATTCAAAAAATCAATGTTTGTGTTATATCACTCTATTAAATAGGGAACATCATTATTTATTGTGCTTATGTTCAAGTTTATAAAAGAAACACAGCTCGATTTGTGTATTATAATATCGACGCTCGAAAAAAACAAAGTGTATGAACAACCATTTTCAGAACTTTGAGTTATATCGACTAATCTAGTCTATTACATTACTCATTAATACCAAATTCCGATATTCCGTTCTATAGGAGCGTAGACACATTGATTTTAAATGCAGATTTCTTTTTAAAGGTCAATGCATGAAACTGGGACATACAACACTGGGAATCATATTCTATACCGCATATAATTAAGATTTATTTTTATTAACTAATTTAAAAAACTTTTATTTTTGCTGGTATCATCGCGTGACTCCGAACACCAATCATAACACAGTGTCGCGACTGCTTGTTTTATTGAGTTTGTTTTCAGTAATTCTTTTTAGTTAAAATTAATACGATACAAAAATATCATACGAGTAGAACTGCAATAAATTAATACTTGCATCAAAGTGATCTTCGCAAAAATACACAATGTATTTCTAGTAGCTCTGCAAAGAGTTTTTGGGGTGTCTTTTTCTTGTCGTACAGAGACACTACACAATACGGAAACTTAATCGCCGTTGTAGTTGTCGAACTGATGTTTTTTTGATCGGGACCTATGACGATATCCGCACGCCGTAACAGCCATAAACCTGTTTGCGGTTAAAATCGTAAATTTATTTAAAATACAGATATATGTTGAGTCAAATCGTTTTTATATGTAAAAACAGTCGAACGCTATCTATTAAAATAGAATTTCGTTAATTGTTGATTACAATACAATAAACTACATTCCTACTTTCACGGTTTGTATTTAGTAGGTGTATTACATGTCTTATACTCTCTGAGGAAAAGTGTTTAATTAAAAAAAATCTAAATGTATGGATCATCAACTGAGCCGGTTCACTCACTATCTAAAACTGCGTTGAAAACAATTTAAACAAACTAAATTAAACATTAATAATATTTTACACGATTAACAGTACACGGAGTCATATCACTAAAATCCACGAACCGCGAGAACATTTTCTTAGAACCTAATCACTGCCGAAATTAAGGCCGCGAGACGTATTATATTAGAGAAAATATAATATTAAGTGGTGCAGGAATTCGCACTGAATATACAATTTTTCTTTATATACAAGTTATATCACAAGCTATACAAAAGTGACATGATCAAATCTGACCAGCTCCTTAAAAACGGAAATTAAAAAAATTATACTTACATCAATTTTACTTTTTAAAAGTGTTCGCGTTCGTACTTTTTTTTTTTTTTCACTTGGAAATCATTGGTTGGCATATCATAATCCCCGTCTAATCAATTTAAGTCTCCTTCGACATCTTGACATAAATCAGATTATAGTTTCAATATAATTAAAGCATTTGGTTTCTTTGACAATTTAAGACAATCATTACTAAGGTGGTGATTTATGCTTTACTAAGAATTTTATTTGAAGAAGGACTTGATCAGAGAATACTACTTGCAGACAGATATTATGTTAAAGATAATGTTATGGCTTGGTTGTGTACAAGTAGATCTTAAACCATTATACATATTTTGATCCAACACCTTATCCTTTCGGACGTGCAACATAAATTAAAAGTAATAATTAAAGTTAATCCTTAAAATATTCACTACAAAACACATCTTAAATTACAACAACAAAAGTACATTAAGGATGCTTGCTACTAAAATATTCTTGTTGATTATGAAATACTCGGACATTCTCCAGTAACCACTAGTTTGGCCGTTAAGTTGCTTCATAGCTATGGATAAGTGATTTGATTATAGACGCGGATGGCAGTAATTTTTATAAAATAACATATTATTGTTCTGTGGTAAATTAATTTGTGTTTGCTGTGAATAGTATTCCTTGTATCAAATTTGAAATCGAAATGCATATTTTTTTTTATAAATAAATATAGCTCCGTCATGCAAATTGTAGTTAGTGTGAGAAACGCTTATGTTCTAATGCCGCGTTCCAATAACCAAGAAACGCCTCATTTTGCTTACGAACGGTAAAATTCCGTTGAATTTTCAACGAAAATTTTACCGTCCGTAAGCAAAACGAATCGTTTATTGTTTATTGGAACGCGGCATAAATGTGTCCCCTTAACGACTTTTTTTTTAACGTATCAGTAAATAAATTTATTCCTGGTGTCGGCTTTAGTTCTTTCTGATAGCTACTTTTCTGTAATAGCATGATGTCAATGACAGGAACAGTTTTATTTGATAACAGAGTTCGATCTCCTTAGATGTTTTTTTAATTTAAATACTTTCAGAGCACAATACGATTGATTTGTAAAACAAGCTTACAAATGATACAGCGGCCGAAATGATGTTATATCCGTTCAACCTTTTCCAACCAAATTTTATAGAACTAGGCTATTGGATAGGGAAATTGTGGCTAGTGGTTTAAGAATTTACAATAACGTGGACATTCTTCAGGCATTTTAAGTACTGAACAATTGAAAACTCGATATCAAACAAAAAGAATAATCTGTTTACGGTGGAAGGATATTGATTTGAGAGTTTACAATGATGTCGATAATTTACTAATACTGAAAAAATATACTTTATTTTTTGTCTTTTTTTAATATTTTTTACTCTCTTGCTCATTCAGTGTACAAAAGGAATACTAATAACAAACATTTACACTTTTTAAACCTTACTACTTTATTCTGCTTTGATCTGTACTATTGCGACTATTTATTTATACTCGCACTTTTTATTAGACAAAAACAGTAATCTGCTTTTCAAGAAACATCGTCAAATGTCTGGCGCCAGCGTTAGCCTTGACCAGTGACATTTATATGTCTAAAGACTCCGGTATTCTGCCAAAGTAATTATGAATGCAAATAGACTGAGTGCATCTCGTGAGGTCAGATGTTATAAATCACAGCACAAAGTTGATTGGGTAGAATTTAATTTATTTATGTGGAATATGTATGAGCCATTAACCCACAGGATGAATTAATAAATATTTTCAAACATGTTCCTGATGAAAACTCCGATACGTTACTCATGTTTCAAACTTAATAAAAAAAATTAAAAAGGCTTATTAATTATTACCAAACGAACGAAATAAAGTATTAAGATTTCGGAATTCATCTCGTCCAAATTTATTAAGTTTTGATGTTATCACAGATTGATAAGAAAACATTATTAACTTCCCGTAAATATTTCTTCATTGATGAAGTAAATTAAATTTATTTTGTAACAACGAACTACATATTTGCTTTGTAGCCATTTCTGTTCGTTTGCAATGATTGGACTTACCTCGTGTTTATAATGAAAATAAAAGTTTCTTGTCTTTGGTCATTCAAAGATTTTGCTAAATATTTTACTAATAATATTATTTTGAAGAGGGAAATTCATAACTTTGTACTCAGAAGTCTTTAAAACTAGATACAAAATGTATTTTTTCGTTCAATTCATATTGAACGTGTTCTTTTTTCAAACATTGGATTTGAAGATTTTTTTTTAATTTTGTAAACACTAGCTATTGTAATATGATGAGTAAATTTTGGCAAACGAGTATATTATGAGTTTCTCAGATTCGTAAATGTATTCATGATCACTTTATGCCTAATAATTTTAACACAAGGTTACCATCGTACGTACCTAATGTATAGATAATGGAAAGATGGAGCATAAACGAACAGATGTAGCTACCGCTAATTATACGTGACACTCTTCTTTGATGATTTCGACTTAATACCAATACAATTTGCAAGCGCTGGGGACTAAATGCTTCCAAAAGCAACCGAGCCCCCAAGGCGGTGAGAAAATATTATTCTGGAGGTTTCCATTTTCATTTTTCTACTCTTGTTTTCCACTTTACTAAAGGCAAGTTCATTACATTTCCAACTTCTGCAACTTGTAATTAAATTCGTTGAGAGTGGCAACTTACCTAACTTGCCCTGGGGCTCACGAAATATCATTATTATTAGTTGTGGCGTATAAAAGTAATAGTAGAGGATACTGTGAATAGACTCCGACCCAAAAAAGTACCAACTTCAGAGCATCGTTCAAGTTCAAAATAAAAATTGTATAGCATATTATTTTCGCGTCTTAGCTTTTATTTTGTAGATAATAATAATAATAACTGGCAACACCAACCTGTAAGCGTCATATTATCTCACAGAAAATATTATACCTATTAACTTATTGTATACATCGAGATAAATTGCAAAATAAATACAAAACAAATATTTGGAAACAGATTCATAAAATATATAAAAAAAAACACAGAAACAACATGCAAAAGTTCAAAAGAAAAAAATTCGAAGAGAATGACAGATGTCATATAAGACAATAGCCCAACAACATGGAATATAATGAAATAAAATGCTTACAAGGTATCAAGCTAGACAGAGAATTGCACAGCAAACATCCCCGGACTCGTCGCAAAGCTCCGCCCCACAGCTGCCAATGCACTCCTCGGTGAGATCGGCAAACAGTGAGGCGTCGAGCTCAAGCTCCAGCGACGAGTATTTCTCTCCGCCGACGTCGCCAACACCTGTGCGTTGGCAGGGGAGAGGCCGGCCACCGACCTGCTTAGGACCCCGAGGAACACTGACCTCGAATAGGGCCCCCGCTGCCGGTGGTGATGTGCGCCGCATGAAATGGACTTATTCAATTAATGAAAACGTCATGCGGGCATATTATTGGGCTACAGAGTTGGGAACTAACCTTACTGCGTACCGTGTTCGATTACTGTCTCTGTTTCAGGAGCTTGAACCAGCTGTCAACGTGTCAGCACAAAGACTGTCGGATCAGGTACGGGCTATACAGCGCTGTCACCTGCTGGATGATACCGTACTTGAGAGGCTACGCTCTGACGTACGGAATAGCTTGGTTATCCCTTCTTCATCGCAAGTTGTGGGTTCGGTGGCCAATCGCACACCGCAATTGGTAACACAGTTACATGTTGATGAAATTGTGGATAGTGAAGCTATATCTGTAAGTACCAAATGCAACGAAAGGTTAAGGAGCGCCTTGGAGGATGCGATTCTGAAATACCGGTTTGTGAACCACATTAATAGACCACGTTTATCCCGTTTGCCTATTCATAGACGAAATATAGCGCTGGTGTGTGCCCTGGATTCGTTATTGTCTGATTATTTAGACAATAGCGAAGATCTTAGTGATACACACTCTATTCTCTACTGTGCGGCTGTCGCAGCATGTCGAGTAGCAGGAGTACATTTCTCTGTAAATACCGCTACTACTCGACCCAAGCCTGCTGTGCCAGCCTGGCAGTGTAGAATCGAGCGTCGTATTGCTGAGGCCAGGACACTCATCGGTAAGCTAATCTGCTTTAGATCGGGTAACACGCGGCCGAGAGTGATGCGCTTTGTGAAACAGGCATTCTTGGGGACTGACATTAGTACTCAACAATATATGTCATGTGTCACAGAGCGCATAGACTTTCTAAAGCAGAAAGTTTATGCATGGGCAAATAGGATTCGAAGATACAAAAAGCGAACAGATCGGTATAATCAGAATCGTATGTTCCACAGAAATGAGAGGTGGGTTTACCGAAAATGGGAACAATCGGATCCCTGTGTGAGTGACGGGCATTTCCCAGATGATGATGCTACACATGAATTTTGGCGTAATATCTGGTCGGTGCCTGTCACTCATTCAGAAGGTGATTGGATACGAGATGTCGGGTGCTCATGCGAGTCTATACAAGCAATGGAACCAATTTCCATAGCCACAGGTGACGTAAGTAGTGCAGTTCAGTCATTATCAAACTGGAAATCGGCTGGACCAGACGGACTGCACAACTTTTGGCTGAAAGCTGAAGCTCGCATGCTCGTTTGGCATCTCAGTTCCAAGCAGCATTGGATTCCGGTTCATTACCCCAATTTTTAACAACTGGCGTAACCCACTTACTCTATAAATCTGGTAGTGCCATGGATCCCAAAAATTATAGACCAATTACATGCCTACCAACTATGTATAAGCTTTTAACATCTATTCTGAGACTCAAAATTACTACACATTTAAATAAAAATTCGATCATATCTATTTCTCAGAATGGATGTAGAAGTGGGACCCGTGGCACTAAAGAGCTCCTCATCATGGATATGGCCATTAGCCAACAGGTGCGTCGTCACCGTAAGAATCTGGTGACATGTTGGATAGACTATAAGAAGGCCTTTGATTCGATTCCACATACATGGCTTTTGAGAGTGCTGGAGTTGTATAAAATTGATACAACTCTTTGCACTTTTTTAAAGTCATGTATGGGGCAGTGGAGAACGGCACTTCGCTATCCAGGATGTCAGCAGATTGCGACAAACGATGCACCAATAAAGATCGAGCGGGGTATATTTCAAGGTGATAGTTTGAGTCCCTTGTGGTTCTGCCTAGCTTTGAATCCTCTGAGTACGCTGTTAGAGGGTTCAGGACTAGGCTATAGGTTGCAGAAAGACGATCGAGTTATATCTCACCTTCTGTACATGGACGATTTGAAACTTATTGCCCCCACTAATTTGCAATTGACAGCGTTACTGAAGGTGACTGAAAACTTTAGTAATTCTATCAAGATGGAATTTGGTGTGGACAAGTGTGCAGTCATGCATGTAAAGAACGGCGTGATAGTAGAATCTGAAGGAGTCGAACTTTCAGATTCAACAAAACTCAGATCTCTGTCTGCAACTGAAAGCTACAAGTATCTAGGTATATCACAGTCATTGGGAATACCTGAATCTCATATGAAACAAACGCTGCAGGAGCGCTTTTTTGGCCGCCTGAAAAAAGTACTTAAAAGTCTTTTATCAGGGGGTAACAAAATGCGTGCCTGCAACGGTTGGGTCATGCCGGTTCTGATGTATCCCTTTGGTATACTTAGATGGACTCAGACCGAATTGGATGCCCTTGACAGGAGAGTCCGTACACTGCTGACTGCATTCCGAATGCACCACCCACGTTCATCGGTAATGAGGTTGTATATCCCGCGAAAGTTTGGGGGTCGTGGACTCTTAAACATTAAGACCCTACACAATCGCGAGATATACAACCTTAGAGAATATTTTCTTCATACTGACGTGGGAGTGCATCGTAGTGTGGTAGCAGTGGACAACGGACTCACTCCGCTCGCTCTGGCTAAAGAGAACTGGCGCAAGCCTGTAGTACTTAGTACTAATGATCGCAGGGAGGTATGGAAGGGCAAAGAACTTCATGGTCGTTTTTATCGAGCCCTAAATGGGCCTGATATAGACTTTAAAGCTTCTACATCTTGGCTACGGTTTGGTGATCTTTTCGGAGAAACCGAAGGTTTTGTCTTTGCAATTATGGACGAAGTTGTTATGACGAATAACTATCGGAAATATATCCTGAAAGATGGTACGGTGGACATCTGTCGGGCGTGCCACCGTCCCGGTGAATCTATCAGGCATATTATTTCTGGTTGTTCTCGTCTTGCCAACGGGGAATATTTGCATAGGCACAATCAAGTAGCCAGGATTGTACATCAACAACTTGCCCTTAAATACAATCTTGTGCATTCAGAGGTGCCATATTACAGGTATGTGCCCGACCCAGTTCTCGAAAATGGTCGTGCCACATTGTATTGGGATCGATCTATCATCACTGACAGAACTATTGTTGCTAATAAACCTGATTTAGTGCTGATAGACCGATTAGAGCGCCGCGCAATGATTGTCGATATCGCTGTTCCTCATGACGAGAACCTCGTGAAAGTTGAAAAAGAAAAACAAATAAAATACTTGGATTTGTCTCACGAGATTGTCGATATGTGGAATATCGATTCGGCAATCATTGTTCCGATTGTCATATCTGCACATGGATTAATAGCCAAGAGCCTCGATCAACACCTTAAGAGGCTCGCGTTAGACGGCTGGATCAAGGGACTGATGCAGAAAGCCGTTCTCCTTGACACGGCCCGTATAGTGAGGAGGTTCCTGTCTTTGGAGCCCTAACCACCGGTGTCTTGGTCCCTGTACCCGATGTCGGTGGTCTACTGTTTTTTATATTTTTAAATATATATATATATTGTTTTGTACATATTTAAAAATGTAATTTATAAGTATTAAGATAAATAAAGAGGAATAATAATAATAATTACACACATCTCACACACGGCCGTCTGATCCCAAACTAGGCAGAGCCTGTACTATGGTAACCGGACTGCTGATAAACATACTTATATATTTCTAAATACATACATATTATAGATAAATTACACCCAGACACAGAACAAATGATCATGCTCATCACACAATTATTTGTCCTGGGTGGGAATCGAACCCACGACCTCTGGATTAGCAGTCAGGGTAGTGACCCTGAATGCTAATCCAGAGGTCGTGGTCGTGTTCGTTGTCTGGTTAGTGAACCACTAGACCAACAGGCCAGTCAATAATAATGACATATATGTACATAATGATAATGTACGTTACAATATTTTTAATACGAAAATTATATAAAGGAATCATTTCTTTGTTTGTAGTCTTTATAGTCTTAAACTAGAACAATATTTAATATTTTTCTACAAAAACAATCTCAACAACAAAACAGGCTATATTTTATTTTAGTAATGGGTTAAGGTTAACGCGTACGAAGCCAGCTATGAACAGCCAGTCTACGATAAATCAATACTTTTCTAAAAGAATGCTATTAATAAATCATGAAAGCATCAGATGCAAAAAGTCACAGGAATCACACATCTATTAACTTAACCATAGCAATTACTAAAGTGTGGGAAAATCGATTTCTTTCACTTAACTTTTCCCTTTGTGAGACGAATAGCAGGTGATTGCATATTTTATTACTATAATAGAAACACGTTTAATAGCTATTATAAGCGAGGCAGCTCGTTAATGAACACTACAAACTAGAGCACAGCGAATTATTTAAGGTAATTTGCATCGCCCCCATTTTGACACAGATGAAAATACTATAATCAAAGTAATTCTTAGGTAAATTCTTTTTATCATGATCGTTGATACTAAAGAACAATTCAGTGAACTATCGAGTTTTTATACTCCTCATTTTAGGTTGATTTCGAAGAAATTCTATCTATTAGTTTTGTACCAGTTGTCCAGTTTTCCAAAAATTTCTTCACAAGTGATCGAGTTCTGATCCCTAGACCCCAAAACAACCGGCAGTTAAAAAGTTTATACATATATTTATATATATATATAAGGTTAAGTTCGTGAATGGGGGATATTCCCCCAAAGGGGTGGAGAGGGGGGAGATTTCAAAAAAACAAAAAAAACACGAAATCTACCTCTGCTGCGGGCCCGGTTTGTTTTTCTTTTTGATTATATAATTGTTTGTGACTAACAAAATAGAGGGGATCACACACATGAAACTCGTCGTAGAGGGGTGTAGGTAATATCAATAACAGAATGTAAAATGTTTCCTTTACAATCTGCTGTCTCTTTTCGTTGTTAAACATAGGCAGACATAATTAGAACGGGAGGTCTTCCAGCTGCAAGAAAATAATCCTCAGTGTATATAGATTTTCTTTCGTGTTATTGGCTGTACTTAGAGTCGATTAGAGGTAGTGAACATGTCTGGTATGTACCTTAGTACGGAAAACCTTTTCCAGCATTGGGCTAAAACGAAAGACCCACTAGTGCTGAAAAAAGGATATATAAATACTAGCTTTCGCGTTTCATTTACTCAGTCAGCCTTTGGCCACGGCCAGTGCAACCTGGTTCAAACGTCGGGCAATTAAAAGGGATGTAATACCTTTAACGTGATCCCGTCAATTCCCGTAAACATAATTCATTACATAACTCCATTAACAAGAGTTTATTTTTATTCGCTAGTAAAGAGACTGTCTGTCTAATTTTTGCTCATTGACCTCTTACAGATAATTCTTTGGATAGTATCTAATCCTAAAAAAAACCGGCCTAGTGCGAGTCGGACTCACGCACCGAGGGTTCCGTAAAATATTTTTATTATATGATGTAACTAAAAATTTACGGTTTTCGCAATTTTCCTTTTATCTGTGCTATAAGACGTTGCTTCCTACCAAATTTCAAGATTCTGAGTTCGCGGGAAAAAGAGCGAGTGTCGAAAATTTGCGGAAAATTGCGGCATAAACGGCTATATCTTTTGATTGCGTTGGCTTAGAAGTTTTATTTTTTTACAGCTCCAAGGGACAGTAGACCTGAGTATTTGATATAAATTCCAGCTTGATACCTCTACGCGTTCCTGAGAAAAAGGGTCTTGACAAACAGACAGACGGACGGACAACAAGGTGATTCTATAAGGATTCCGTTTTCTCCTTTCAAAGTGCGGAACCCTAAAAACGATATACATAGGGATAGAACTATATATATATATACACATATAAAGATATACTAGTAATACAATCTTCAGCATAAAGTAATAATCCTGCTGCGACGTTTTTATATAAATATATTAGGTAATTGGAGTGCGTAGGCGCACCATGAACGTCAGTGGCATCATGTTTATAGTTTGCAAACGTCGCTTCCCGACGTTTGTTTGGATAACGTTGCGTGATCCAAAATAGACTATAACTTTTCAGTGGAAATAGGTACGGTGAATAGGAAATTACACAGATACATAACAATAACAAAATCTATATAATAGAGTCTTATTTGGCAAAAACTCCACTTCGAACAAGAATCACGAGTTTTCTTATAGATACACATTTTTTTGAACAACACTAACCGCTGCTAAATAATAAAATCAATTTCCATAGATAATTTTTTATTATTATATGCATTAGGAATATTCCTGTGTGTGTGGGGGGCTTCACAAACATACAAACAACGGACACTATAACTATTTGTGGATCACACAAGTCCCGTGTGGGATTTGAACCCACAACATTCGGCGTAGTGGAGAGGTGACCACTGCATTGTTGCCGCCATTGAATGATGATCACAAATTTGTGGAACCATAGAACTAAACCTTAAGAAAAAAATTTAAAGTTTAGTTACTAAGAAATTTTGATGATGAAATTAATCAGCATTGTGGCCTTAATGTATGTACAATATTCGTCTATACGTGTGTTTGTAACTGAACTGACCTCCTAAACAGCTGGACAAATTTTGGTGAATGTTTGTGGTATGTATTTGAATGGGTCCTGCCTTAGATTCACGATTAGACCCGGTGATGCTGCAACAGGGTTCTAGAAATTATACTTTATATTGTTTGACCAAAGAGCTGCTGATATTTTTTTTAAGATTCTAACATATTTGTTTTGTTTTCGAAATCCTACGTTCGGGCAGGACGTCTTTTGGTCCGCTTTTTCTCTGGTCCGCAGTTAATACTATAAACAACTATAGTTTTCGAGTTTTATCCGCTCACTCCGCTCGATACCACGGCCTCACAGAAAATTGGCAGTGAAGCAATGCTTGTATTGCTTTTTGCCGCGTGAGTGAGGTTGCCGGAGGCCCTAACCCTTCCCTCTCCCCTATTCACGCCCTTCCCCTCTCCCCCCTCTCCGCCCCTTTAATCCTCCTCTCCCCTCTTCCCCTCTCCCCCTCTTCCCCTACTCCCACCTTAAAGGGCGGCAACGCACTTGTGACAGTTGAGGTACAGGTGTCCATGGGCGGCGGTAGTCATTTACCATCAGGTGACCCGTCTGCTCGTTTGTCCCCTATGCCATAAAAAAAAACTATCTCGCTCTGTTCATAGCGTATCAAAGAAAGCAGGAAATATGCACGAATATAGGGTGCTTCAGGCATAAAAAGACAAAAGTGTTTTCCTTAACTATTTAAGTATTTTGAGTAGTCTTACTTACGTTAGTCGAAGTTATAATCATCTCCTAATAGTTTTAACATAATTACGTACAATTCATATACATCATATTCAGGTGGCATCAGCTTGCATCCTTTTTACCTCTCGTGTAACACTAACACTATTGTACCTGAAGATCTGACTTTTAAAAAGAGTGGCCATGAGTTTCTTTGCCAGTATTCTTCTCATAAGGCCCTACGCATTTTGGAAACTGGAAGTTATAGATCGACACAAACGGGCAGTAGATTTTGGTGTTTTTCACCTAATTTACCTTGACAATCCAGTATATGCTGTGGCGTCTGTTTGTGCCGATCTATGATTTTAACTCTAGCTTCAATTTAACGTTCATAAATGTCACTTAGTGTCTTAATTGAATAAATGATTTTGAATTTGAATTTGAATTTGAACATACAGTTCATAAAACCTGTTTACCAGTACCAAAAATGGCTAAAATTTCAGAAAATTATAATATTTTTTTTTATCCTATTATATGGACTTGAAATGAATTGATCATTAAAGTTTTCTAAATGTGAATCAATTTATTACGATCTTTCAAGTAAGAAGTATATTCCTACTTGATAGATCGCAATAAATTGACATAATTCCTGGTGTAAAATGTGACACCCAGTAAAATTTATTTTCAAGCCAGCAAATATACATAGACTAGCAACCCGCCCAGGCTTCGCACGGGTAGCAGGTACGTCTTCAACAATCATCATCATATTTCAACCAATTTACACAAAACCTTAACAAACTATGTACTTTAACCTTCCTCATGAATCGCTCTATCTATTGGTGTAAACCACATGAAAATCCGTTTCCGTCCGCGGGGGACTTTGTTTTTCTTACGCCTGTATTCCCGAAGGGGTGATTAAACACCCACATTTTGCCAACTATAATTTCGTAACACTCACGTAATAGCCAAATAGCCTATTGCTGCCTCTAATTAACATTAAAATAAACATACATATTTTATGTACCTACATTATTCAAATTAAGAGTCTGACGTTTGTTGAAACACTTGACATTTCACAGTGACGTTTTTGACCCTATAAGAATAATAACAAAATAAAATGAATGAGGTAAACCGTTGAATTATTTAACTAAAGAAGCGAAACGAAAAAATTATATTGATAATATTGTGACATGTCTGCTATGACATTGGATAAGACTTCTAACCAC
Organism: Callimorpha dominula; assembly: GCA_949752705.1. NCBI lineage: Eukaryota > Metazoa > Arthropoda > Insecta > Lepidoptera > Erebidae > Callimorpha > Callimorpha dominula. Next base: position 5,198,493 of record OX457001.1, on the reverse strand, counting down.
GTCCTATTTAGACAATGGGCCGTTTATATTCAATTTCATCATACAATTACTGAAACCTAAAACAATATCACACATAACACGTAATATTAATGACTAGCTGCGCCCCTCGGTTTTACCCTCGTAAGTCCCAATACCGTGAGAATATCGGGATAAAAAGTAGCCTATGTGTTAATCCAGGGCTCCAGCTATCTACACACCAAGTTTCATCGCAATCAGCCCAGTAGTTTTTCTGTGAAATAGTAACAAACATCCATATATACACACCTACATACAATACATCCTCACCAACTTTCACGTTTATAATATTAGTAAGATATCTGAGTTTCTAGACGTTGACTTACTTCATCGATAGTTGATACTTGTCTTATACAAACTTTGGTTTCAATGCTTATCTAACAAACTAAGTTTGTAGTATTTGTCGAAAACTAAAACAATGACGTCAAGACAGAATGAAAGTTATTGAAGTTTACTGTTCGTCCACACTGAGAACAATGAGTTGAACTTCATTGTAGAGCATAATAAGATACTGCATATATAACTATATTGAAATATCGTGGATAAGAATTTATTATTACAATACCTGTTACCCGCGACTTCTTCGTTCGCGTGGAAATGTTGATGATATCTATCCCGAGGGAAACGTACATCTTTTCTGCATCTATCTATCGATGTAACAAACATCCATTCATCCTCACAAAAATATTAGTAATCACTACATATTATAAAACAAAATCCCCTGCCGCGTCTGTCTGTCTGTCTGTCTGTTCGCGATAAAATGAAAAACTACCGAACGGATTTTGATGCGCTTTTAGTTGAAGGTTTAGGTGTATAATTTGTGAAGTTTTTGTGTAAATTGATTGAAACAATGTTGATAATTTTTGAAGATGTCTCTGCTACCCGTGCGTAGCCAGGGCGGGTTGCTAGTAAAATTATATAATAATATACGGTCGCCTTTGCACGGTACTATTCAGATCGGATTTTTAATTTTAGTTAGCGAAGAAACAGTCATATTTGCGGCAAATCCTAGATTTCGACTTTCAACTAGCTCAGTTAGAACTATCCCGCTAGACATGTAGCAAAAGTTCAGAAGGATGATCGTCACACATTTGAAACTACATTGTTAAATTGCTTGCCACTCAATTTAGCCGCTACTTTTTCTTTGACAAGCGAGCACTCAGCACCAGAGTTAAAAGAGAGGCTATACTACAATATAACTATAATATATGTAACTATATTGCAGGTAATATCATAGGTATAGCATAGCATAACTATATCATAGTTACAGGTAAAAGATATTTACATTATGTTTAGATCAGCTATGTCCTGCCATTGGCATACAATGTTTAAGAAAAATCTATTATTATAATTAGCTACAAATTATTACAATACAGTTAAAAAGTAATACACTATACAATTATGTTATTATTACTTTACTATGACTTTTCATTTTATTTACTATTTAATACTATTTTTAAAAATGGTTTTTTTATATCACAGGGGGCAAACAAGCAGACGGATCACCTGATGGTTAGTGACCACCGCTGCCTATAAGCAACTGCAACTCAAGAGTCACAAGTGGGTACTCGTAGGGAAAGTGGTGGAGCGGAAGTAAGGAAGGGAGAAGGGAAAGGGGGAGAGGGGAAGGGTTAGGGTCTCCGGTAACCTCACTCACTCTGCGAAAAGCAATGCAACATTGCTTCACTGCCGGTTTTCTGTGAGACCGTGGTAACATTCCGGTCGAGCCGGCCCATACGTGCCGAAGCATAACTCTCCCACGACAGAATATCTAAAAGCACATTCGCTCTAAACTTTTATTTATTTAAATAATTAGACGCTCCTAAATATTTAATCGTATTATTTTTAATTTTACATTTTACTAATAATTGTGAACTTAGTAGTCCACGTATCCACGTATGACAAAGAACTAAATTGACAAACAAACATACCGCCTAGCACCTGCTTGATAGTAAACAGTTACTGTTGACGGTATAAACATATTCAACAACTTTAGTGTTACTCACTGGTTGCCAATAACAACAGACAACACTATGATAGCTATTACTGTATAATCGCGGTCTTTTTTTCATGCAAATTGTTACACAGTAATGCGAGCATAGCAAGCAGAAATCTGCAGCGTCCTGTGCAGAAACCTCTTCAAATTAATTTAAATGCATTTTTTTTCTGGTATATGTTTAATAATAAAATAATTGATATACTGCTAGCCGCTTGCGTTTATTGTATACCACACGTGAAATGGATTCATATAGGTAGTGCTTGATGAGGTTTGACCCCATAGCCTCTTAATCTCAAATCCGACATTTTAGCCATTACGTCACCTCACCACTTCAATTCTAAGTATTTGTGAATTACATAAATATGTCTTTAAAGTATATTAAGCACCGCTTTGAAGTGGTACCTGTGTTGTTCCGACGATATAAAAGCAGTCTAGACAGGATACCAAATGTAAACGACTAACAATAAAGTTTTAAACAAGTGTAGAAAATAGAAAATCGTAGGAAATATTGTGTTAGCTTTTCGAACTTGTCAATTTGACAGGCTACCAAAAGTAAACGACTAACAATAAAGTTTTAAAAAGTGTAGAAAATCGTAGAGAATATTGTGTTAGCTTTTTGAACTCGGAGTTCGCAGTTACTGTTAGTTAGTGATTTTCATAGTTTATATCAGTGGTTTCGAGACTTGTTCTTACATCAGAAGTTAGATAAAGAACGCGCCCCAATTGAAAGAAAAAAAAAGTGTTACTAAGTAAAAAGTTTCTTGTGCAAGATTTTGCTATTCGTAAATCCCAACGTCCTCATCATGGTGTTCATCAAGCAATCGTGATGCAATGAGTATGCATCTAACAGTAAGCAAAAACGTTTTCATTAGTAATTTCCGAGTGTGTATTTATTCTAATGTGGGTAGATCTGATAGAAGCGAATACTCGTACTATCGGATTCATTATTGTGTTATTCTTACGGTTAATTTAGAGTTGGAAGCTTAACTATTATTTATAATTTACTAATTTGTTCAAAAAAATCTACGGATAGCAATAGGTACATGTATTTTATTTAAAAAAGAGTATATGGATAAAATGAGGTGTTCGAATTTTTCTATATGTGTAGAAACTATTTGCCACAAAAACATAAAAAACATAACTGTTAATACTTTGATTGCTTGGATTAATTATTGCATGACAAAATGGTTCAAAATGGACTTTACGAGTTATTACGTTAAGAATTTTATAAAAATAAAATATAAAAATTCGGACTTTAATTCGAAGTGTTTATCAAAAGCACTAGTAGTAGGTACCTACTAAGACAAAAATCGGTGAAATCAAAAGTGATGTTAATAACTGGTTTTTGTTGATATATGAAGTAGTCATAAAAAGTGTGTTGAACATCCCAATCCTGTTAAAAGCTCTTAAAGTGTATTTATACTCTCTAGTTTCGCAAAAGTAGTCTGTTAACGCATTAAGCAGAAATACTATTAGTGCCTGTTCTCCGCTGATATCAAACAAAAAAAGAAAGAATTGGTTTTTATCAGTTCAATTGCTAGGTGCTAATGTTTTATTAGACACTTAAGCATTATAGTCAGGCCAGGTCGAGCTTCACAGGAAAGGAAGTACAACAACGTCAAAACACTTGGTCAGGCATAAAATGAACCAGTGGCTATCAAACATTAATAACAACATGTGCTTAAATATAGATTGGACTTGGACTAAACTAGCAGAACTGGATGAAAACCACCTGAAATTGGATAGACCAGGATGTTGGCCGGTATTTATAAATCTGTATTTGTGAAATCTGCCTAGTACATAATTATGACTGTGTCATAATTTTGTTGACTGATATTTGAGAGAAGTATGTATGATGATAGACTTAAGAGTGAGGAGTGAGGAATAGAACATAAGAGAATATGTATGATATTTAGTCTAGTACATTTGCTTCAGACATTACTGTGTAACCTATATGCGGAATTTACTCGTGTAAAGTCAGACGTTAAGACCCGTTGTGATATGGCTGTATAACTTACCGCCGATGGAATAGTTATACACGCACGAGTAAATTCTTACAGCCATATGTTAAGACTTGTTGTGATATGCAACTAGGGATGGCCAAAGGCATCGCCTAGGGTAAACTTCGAGTCTTAACGTTGGCTGTATAACTGACCGCCGATGGAACAGTTATGTAAGCATTAAGGTCTTAGTTAAGTTAATAGACATTATTTTGACTGGTTATGCGAACAGAGGTACGAACAACTTGGCAGTTACTGTTAGTTGGTGATTTTCACAGTTTATATCAGTGGTTTCGAGACTGTTTCTTGCAAATATGATTCGAAGAGACAGTTGTAGTTGGAGGTGCATTTCTAAAATGTACTACTTACTTAGTCAATATAAAAATATACGGATATTTTGTATATTTTGTCTATTTATGCATACTAATACAAAACATAAACATATATATCCTTACTTAGTCTATAACATACATACATTGTAGAGTATACCTTAATACGGAAATAATTAAACTAAAATGATTGCGCTCGCCTAAAATGTTGACAAGCAACGCATTCCACAAGCGTACAGCTTCAACAGTAAAGGATTAATCATAAAATTTTGTGGAAAGTAGTGTTCACGCATGAACATGACTTATAGCAACTTCCTATATTCTGACGTCAACGAACACTACGTAATATCCAAATAACATACTAATATGCCGTATCATCACGTAGTGTAAGTGACGGATGAGGAAAAGGACTGCTCAAGTTGCATGTAAACCAATAGCACACTAAGACGTAGATATAGTTGTGTATATAGGATAAAATTAGTTTTTAAGATCATAGTTGAGTAAGAATAATCCAGTCATCAAGTTGAGCCCGACTTTGACTCAATACCTTTCCAAACCTCTCACTGTGGCCAAGACACCCTTAGCCGTCAGTACCTGATCGATCTTGTGAGCCTGCTTTACCGGTAGTGAGAAAACCTTACTACCTGCACCCCACTTCCTGTCTCGGTCCGTCTGGTGTCTTAGGTCGCCTGGCATCAGATATCCTGTACCTATTATATATATGTATTTTTAAATACTTATAGTAGGGCTAGGGTAGTAGGGGTACCAACGAATCACCGTAGTAACGTACACGAGCGAGGTCTGTGTCACCGAACACCACCGAGTACCACGCCGTGACGAACTATAGGTTAGAGTTGCGAACACGACTTGGTCTGTCAAGGATCCCCGAGAGCCAAGCGTGTATTGCACTGTAGGGTAGCAGTTAGGAGTACGTTAGGGTTACAGTAGTATAGGGTGAAGGTATTAGGATAAGTTGCCTTAGGAGTACCGTAAGTACTCATTCATTAGGGTAGGCTAGGATAGACTAGGATAGAATATTCGGTTAATCACACTTTCCTGAACAGTCGAGGTAAGTGCTGTTATCTCTCTGTTCATGTAGTGACATCTCCAGTCTCAAACCTTTAGATGACCTTGACTTTAGTTATTAGTTCACATTTCAATTACATATGAATCAAAGCCTATAGATTTTGAGACATAAATTCATCGACATGCTTCATCTATAAGCGTTTATGTTTATTCCTAGACGTATTCATTGGCGGATGTTGCATCAATGTGTTTTCGTCTGGTCTTTAATGGTATGCCGAAAGTTTCCCGGTGATATTTCGTCCCGAGGCGAGACCATAATGTAACGTTACGATTCTAATTAGTTGTGTTGGGGTTATTAACTACCCAACAGAGATGTAGTTGTATAGTGTGTTGGGATTTCGTTACGTTGCGTTGTGTTGTGTTAAATGAGTAGACAAGCAATTCCTTTATTGGATTTATTGCAACTAAATTAGAAGGACAAAAGTTATAATATTGAAGACGTGTCTAACTTAACAATAATGCCGATATGCATTAAATAAGTAAGACGCTTTTTATTACAGAATACACAGTTAAGTGTACAGCGTAGCTCGTACAAGTTATGACTGGGCACTACATTTATATAAAAACGTAAAGCATCAAACAATAAAAACTAAATAATCTTTATGGATTTACTTTGTTAATATTATCTTAATGTATTGCTGTGCAAAACAGTAAGTCAATTATTTATTCCAAACTTATTTCAACTTGTGTAAATTGTCTACATATACTATACAAGTCGCAAAGTTTTAAAAATTATAACTTCTATTTAATTCATTAAAATTAAATCCTTATCAAATAACTGGCCTGTTGTTCTACTGGTTAGTGGTCCTGACTACTGAGCTGAAGGTCATGGTTTCGATTCCCACCCACGACAAATAATTGTATGAGCAAGATCATTTGTTCTGTGTCTGGGTGTAATTTATTTATAATATGTAAGAGTATATATTTATTTAGTAATATAAGTTAATCAGCAGTCTGATTGCTATAGGCTCTGCCTTGTTTAGGATCAGACGGCAGTGTATGAGGTGTCTCCAGTTACTATTATTATTATAAACTAGTCATCAGTAGAATAGAATCATGAAGGATTAGAAATAACCTCACCTTAGAATCAAAGTTTGTAGAGTTAGTACACAAACTTCTACACCGACACTGTTTCAGCTAAAGATCGTAGAATTGTAATTTATGATAAGCATGTCGGTATATTTGTGTGACGATCTGCTCAAAACGGCGGAGAAAAGCTGGTAGAGGGGAGCTGACGATCGAGCTTTAGAAGAGGTCTATGTCTAGCAGTCGATGATGAAAGGCCATTGATGATGATGATGTAAATATATTAATAATAATGTATTTATTGTTCACAAGTAATAGAAATAATAATAACTGCACACATCTCACACACGGCCGTCTGAACCCAAACTAGGCAGAGCCTGAACTATGGTAACCAGAGTGCTGATAACCATACTTTTATATTTCTAAATACATGCTTATTATAGATAAATTACACCCAGACACAGAACTAATTATCATGCTTATCACACAATTATTTGTCCTGGGTGGGAATCGAACCCACGACCTCTGGCTTAGCAGTCAGGGTCACTAACCACTGGACCAACAGGCCAGTCAAGTAAGTAAGAGTTTAAAGACATAATTTCATAGATATTATATTGCAAATAATAACAAATAATGTTCTGCTGGTACGTAAAAAGGGAACCCTGTGCTGTAGTACCAGCAACTCCTTATATGGCAGTTTGGTAATACACTGATTAAATTTTACCGTAGAATATTAGAAACAGAAATTCTGTAGCTACCACCGCTGAACAAAAATACATAATAAATATTTAATTCACGACAATCGAATAGTAGAAGTTTTTATTTTTTATTTTAAAAATATTATTAATATCGTTTTATTATTCAACAAAAGGTTATTTTAAAATTAAAAAAGCCTTTGTAATAATGTGTTTATAACAGTTGAGACACTTTTCCCACGTGAAGAGGTTATGTTTTGTAACTTCAGAACTGGAGACGGCAAGCAGTTATTTTATAACATAAACAGTAATTGTCTTATTATGACTTATGCTCGAATAGGAAGCGGCTTATTATGTCAATATGTTAATACGTGAACTTTCAGCTCAGTTTTGCTCATTTATATTTCATTCGAGACTCCTGAAAACAACTAATTACTGTGTGTGTAGATTTATCATTTTATTATGCAGCTAGAAGAAAGATAGATACTGGAGGAATCTTGTGTTTTAATCATGTTTTGGGGCTAAAAATTGGATTTTTGTAGTTATTTCCCTATTATTATTATTTTTAGATTAGCCCATATTGATGAATTGAGAGTCTAGCGTCGAGTGTTGATATTTTTAAATCTGTTTTATTGGTCGCTAGGTATTGAGAAAAGGAATTCGATGGTGTGCAAAGCTCTAAATTAAAAATTAGCTTTATATCTAGGTGTGCGATATTATTTAAATCTTTTCTCAAGATGTCACCTGATCTTGAATAATAGTAAAACAAAAAATATATACTATCAATAGATTATAAAAGCGTTAGGCATAAGAATCAAAAATGCATTTTAGCCACACACTATTAGAGTCTGTGCGGAAAGAGAACGGTCGTAAGATTTGAAGTCGCAGCAGTGCTAAATTGCCTTTTTACACTGTTACGTCATTATTGTTTACTGTATTGTACAGCATTATTTACTGTCAAACTATAATGACATAACAGTATTGTCAACATAACAAAAAAGGTAATGTAGCACTGCTGCGACCTCAAATCCTACGACCGTTCTCTTTCCGCACAGACTCTATGTCATCATGGTGAGGTATAATCAAATTCATCATTAAACGATTTGACCATTTTTATCTCTACTAGAATATAGTCGTTTTTTGTTTGTTAGTTTAACCGTTATTTTTAGAATGGATAGAGTATTCATTGAAGAAGGTTGTAGGCTATGCAACAACAAGCTATGGTTAACACAAGTCTTGTAATTTGGCAAGAATGGTGGTAAATCGTTTTTGTTCATTACCAGATTTTGTCAAACTAATTTCTTAATTTATAGTTCCAAGTAGAACGAGAACTGACAAAAGTAGTAACAGTACAAAGTGATTAGTTGAACAAAATTGAAGCTATTAAACCATATGATTTCTCCACAGCCTGACTCCTAATAGGACTCCCCATTTTGGTGCACCCTGAGTAACGGAACCAGCAACATTTCTCTTGTTTTCCGGATAGGTGCTGCTTCCAGCTAATGTTCTGTCAAAGTGCGTCCCAAATTTTCGTCGAAAGATCTAAGACATTAATTTGTTTCCGAGTATGATTATCAATATCAAAATTATCAGAGAGTATAATGGAAATTTAGCCAATGTTGGCTACATTTCTATCCACTCTGTTCTACGCTTCTCTCATTTATTAACAGAGGTTACTGTCGAGAATCGATTAAACTCTCGACATGGGCCGCCAACGCAAATCTACTGAGGTCGCGTCGCATCCCTACTGCTGTACGTGGGAGGGGCGCAGGAGTACATCTGCGACAGCAGCACCACCGCCGGCACTAATCTACGCACCGGTCCACCGCTCAACATTGTAATACCTTGTTCCTGCCTTCAAATACACCAGCGCGCCTATATACAGTCCATAGTCTTTTATTTCTCGACCAACGGAGAACCCAACATTACAGTGATGGAAACATAGAATATAAAGTTATTTGTATATAAAATACAGTGTTTAAAATAATGACGATTTACAATGATTACACGGCCATTGCTTGGCATTGTGTTTATTTTAATCACTTTTCATTGTAAAATAATGCAGGTGATTACAATAAATACTTATTTTTAAATAAAACTGATATTAAACCACTTAGTGTAATCATAATGCTTTATAAATCGCTAAAACATCTTTGAAGATACCATCATGCTATCGAGCTACCGGTCAAAGCTTTACTAACTAATTTCCTAAAAAATTAACAGACAGATGAAGACGTGAAACATTGATGGTGGAAGTAATTTCTTAATAGCGCATAACTAATGTTTCTATCTTCACTTTAAGAATATATGTGTAAAGACATTTAATAAAAAATGTTTCCTTGAAACACAGTGAGAGAATAAATTAATGAGTTATTTATGTATTTGGTGTCAACTAGCAAACAGAACATTTTAGTATTCATGAATGGATGGCATTGACTACCGCAAAAGAAATTTGTTGACAAAATATCGTAGTTGAAATGTAGTTGTGTCATGTTTGAGTTTTAGGGTACTACTGAGATTTAAAGTATCAAAAAAACGAACTCATAAATATCTCCTTTTGAGAGAAAATGTGTTAAGAGGCAAGTTATTTTTATTTTATCCAATAAAACTCAATAAACATTTCTTTTACCTGTATGATTTTTTGACAGTTTTTCACAAACTAATATTCGAGTATTTTAACTTCGGAAACACTTCTTCTTCTGCTATAAAGTTAATAGAATTTTGCACAATGGCAAAGACAAATGTAAGGGAGTATACAAGATGAAATGTTAATTTTATTAATAAACTAGCAGCGTTCCGCAGTTTTACCCACCTAGGTCCCGATCCCGTGAGAATATCGAAATAAAAAGTAATGCCTAATGCTAAGCCTATATGTTAATCTAGGTCTCCAGCTATTTACATACCAAGTTTCATCGCAATCGGTTCAGTAGTTTTGGTGTAAAAGAGTAAGAAACATCCATCCATCCATCCAAGCTTTTACATTTATAATATTAGTGGGATTATAGTGGGATAGATAAATAAAATCAAATTAACACGTTGTGGTATATTTGTCTTTTGGTAACCGAGTAGGTTAGTACATTACGAGGTTAAGTTATACTAGCCAGGTCAGCCTTAGGATAGGTGACCATTCTTAACACTTTGAGACCCCTCCATGCCTCGGAGAGCTATAGCAACAATAGCAAAACTAAAGGTAGGTAAGAACAGAAGGCAATGGCCTTCCTTTGCTTTCTGTTCTATAAAGCGCCCGGTTGACGGCAATAGTTTTGATTCCTATTACCTAAATGGAACCTATTTAGTTACCATAATACACTGAAACACCCACTGTTTAATACGTCTCTGTCATCCCCTTCGGGGATACGGACGTGAGTGTATGTGTATGGTGACCAAGACCTGGTTCACTTTAAAAAACCTTATCCTCACGTAAGCTTCAATATAATAAAGTATCCCGCATTATGTTTAAGTGAGAGTCAACCACTACACGTAATTAGTTTTCACGATCCTTAGAACAGACGGCTGGAGTGCAAACACGATGAAGTCGAATACACCCTGACTTATTTCTCAGCTTCGAGAAAGGATCTAAGAATAAGGTAAAGTAATACCAACATAAAAATAAAAAATAAGTAAAGAATACAACAGGACTGAACGTGTCTTACAAATGCGGATTTTTCTTTATATTAGGTCGATTCAAATAATTTCGTTTCGTTCCATGGGTTTCCAAGTTTATACTTGGATATAATATCCAAATTATTATTCAAAACTGTAATACACAAAAAAGAATATTCTAACACCTCATAGAATTCTATATTACACGGTGTTTCACCGTGTTTAATTTTTAGAACAATGCAGAAAATGTGGGCTGTGGTTGGCTTTTATTCGTAATTAGAACCGCTTGAAGCCCGGCTACCGTGTTAATACGTCAATTTACATACACGTTCAAGTTCAGTTTTTAACGACTACTATTCTATTTTATTGTAATTTTCGATGCTTTTATATTTTTCAATTCAAAATATGATTTTAATAGTTACTTATTATTATTAAAAATAATAATGATGGACCGTACTTGAGTTCTGGAAATCAGATGGTACATAAACATTCAGAGTCTGCAAGAATTAGGTAAGAGTAGATTGTTGTCCGATTTGGGACTTGATTAGAGATGAGCTTCCATCCTAGATCACGTTAACCAGCAACCTTATAAGGTAGTGTTGTGTTTGTCTGAGTCGATAAAGCATTTATTTTGAAGGTGCTGATGACATCATTAGTGCTGCGAGTAATTATAGGCACCACTGATAGTCTCTTTCTATTGAAATTTCAGTGTTGTGTTTTCAGATCTATAAAAGTATCATACTGCTATAGACACTAAACCATTAAAATAGTACATAAGATTGGGCTTCTTACGGTAATAGTATAATATAATACACATAATTCATTGTAAAAGCAATACCACACTGTAGGCTAGGGCAATATCGACCAGACAAGGCCGCGCCCTGGCATTACTTTTTCACGATACCTTCTATGATGGAGCGGTTGTTGTGTCCCTCCAACACATATGGAGGAGAGTTTCCGACCAGGTGAGGTGATCATGACTGACCAGCTGACGCGGCCCAACGGTTGATGTTGGGAAGTTGTATATGTAGTAATCGGCCTGAGAACTTTCAGAGCGCGATGCAGGATCAATAGTTAATACGTAGTTCAGCTTGTCTTCGCTAGATGATGTTGACTTGTTAAAAAAAGTCTGTACACGGTTGGCAACATTGGCATGGGTAATTAGTTTCTGATATATCAAATGCCCCTAAGCTACGAAGAAGCAATTTTTTGTTCCTTACCGGTTTTATTTTAAAATTGTTATTGTACATAATAAAATTTACAAATATATCGAAAATTTAGACAAGTATATCTTAATAAGAGTTTTGTAATCCAAATCTAACGCAAAACTACAAAAATAAAAAAAATACCAAAATAAAACAAAGCACCAATGTCACAACATCATTTACATATTCCATGTTTTAAAGACATCTAAATGTCCTTTGCCATTACCATAAACTAAAATGATGAGTGTAGTGGCCTGCCCTTCTTTTCAAGGTGAAGTCTATTTCCCAAATCGATATTAGGCGTATCTTAATAAAGAACTAGTGGTGAACTATATTTATTGACTACAAGCCATTCCCCGCAGTGTCACCCACGTTTATAGTCACTACTCCGCTCGTAAAGGTCGTCCATTAATTACGTGACATCTCACCCAGTCTTGCGTAGGGGAGAGGGGGGTGTCTGCAAATATCAATTTTTTTTTTCGCAAGTGTAACTTGGTGATTTAGAGTAGAGATTCTACGTTACATACAGGCAGTTTCTACTTTTCATGCATCACCAGTGTAGTAGACAAAGCAGTAGCTGCACCAGCGCGTAGAGTACGACCCTCACGCATTGTCACACATCGTTTTAGAGTACCTAAATCAGAGCGGGGAGGAGAAAAATAATGATTTATTGAAAATTACGTAGACGTGTGTGTTCCACTTGTACTCTCAAGAGTATACATATATTCTATTTGTGGTTTCAAGACCACAAATAGAATGTATATTCTTTTAAGAATTTTAGTAGTTCCTATTTAAATATTTTTTTGGAAATAGTAAATAGATAGTTCCAGAGATTCGGGTGTATAACTAAAGAAATAAACTCTTCAACTCTACTGTATTAATATAGAAACACTGTGTTAATTGATCTATATCAGTGAAACAAGTCACTATATTCTAATTTGGATGCAAATGTAAACGTTTATACGATACGATACACATTTTCAATATAACTTACACTCTGTTGTCAGTAACTTTGTTATTGAATTTCCCGATGTGACAGATCAGATTCAACAGGAAATCTTTTAGGAAATAACGGTAGGCTGGGTTTAGTTTTGTATTTATATTAGATGGTTTAATTTAATAATAAATATCCTAACAATAATTTATACACAGTGTTTTGTAGATCAAGAGAATGTTAAGCACCCCTTTACAATAGCTAAGTTTTAGGTCGTTACTGTGTCATTAGTGTTCAGATTTTTACTTTTAGTAAACTACTTGATAATCAACAAATAAAACATTAAAGTAGTACAAACGGGGTTTGGTATCACATCATTTCAAGGTCACCTGATGTTCGACCACAGAACTGAGAAGAAGTTCTCAATTATGTGTGTTCGACATACGCTCAAGAACTGTTTGAGGCAAAAGACTAATGTTGTTGATATATGGAATAACTGGTTTCCTTACCAGATTTACATAATAACTTATGAGATAAATGAGTTGACTATTTGTGTTTGTTAGTTCTAGCAACGAATCAAGTCCCGAAGGACCGACTCATCGACTTGCACATTTTTACAACACTTATCATAAACTACGATATATCCTCCAAGACTATCCGTGGATATTAAAATATTTTTTACTTATTCTTTAAGGCATACATACGTTTACTTCCTGAAGCAGTAGACAGAGTTACATCACACAACCAACTTATAGGGTAACTATTTACCGTTTCCCATAGACTCAAGACAATTTGGACGCTAAAAAATATCTATTCACCTTTTAGGTAGATTTTTAGATATTCTTCAAACAAATTGATTAGGAATTGGTATGACATCTTAAAACGCCATTTTCTCTAAATAAAGTATGTGTGGCTTGACACTGTATTGCTTATCAGCGTCCATTTTTGAAAGCATTCAAGATCATATACCTATCTGAAGTTTCAAGTTTTTACGACAAGGCTAAATAAGTTCAATGTTGGCCTCTACGAGTTTTATAAATAAAATACAAAAAAGTTTAAATTGAATCGGTAAGATGAGTAATAGCATTGACACTTGTTTACGTACCGCCAAATTTGTATGACGTCAATAGTTATGTTATTGACCCCCATTTTGTGATTTACAGCTTCTTACCCAAAATGTTATTATAATGCGATTCAGTCTCCTCAATCCTCAAACTGATCAACAGATTTACTATCTTTTAGTATCTTATACAGTCAGATCTCCTGTGCGAGTCATAAAATTTTAGTAAAGACAGTAAGAAGATAGATGTGTTTGAAAATATTGAATTTGGTAACCCACCTCGATTTGTTACTTACCTACATATTTAGAAAACCCTTTCTCGAAACCAATATGTTCTTGCAAGCTTATCGACTATGTTTAATTAGTTAAACAAGTCCAATAATATATAATAATACATTCTACATATTATTTCGATCTCACCTTCATCCATAAAAATATACATCTAAATTTCTTTTCTCGGGCATTTTTTAATTGAATTCTATTAGTAAACGACCGTTTTGTAGCATGTTGTATACAATTCATTGGCCATGGCGTGGATTATAATTATCTCTTAACACTTTTATTGTTTGGTCATAGTCTCACAATGGTTCACCGCAATGATTTTGAATGCTTTACTTGAAAGGAGTCCAATGCAAACATCACGACACCTTCGTTTATCGTCAGCCTATTATACCTTACAATTACTGTACATTATGCTTGCATTATCAGTTATAATTTATGATGATGAGTTTGTTTTGTTATTCTTGGACTAAAACGTAATCTTATATGTAACTTTTTTATTTGTTGCTTTTGCATGCGACTCTTTCAACGAATGCCTCTTGATTTAGGATAGAACAATGTCTGTGAGCAAAGTTTAATTTATAACCAACCTAACATTTCACACGATTTCCATTACTAAAATTACACACTGCAAACTGAACAAACACATGTTCAACCTAAAATTGGGTGAGAACACAATATGCAGATTCTGTCAAGAGACAGAAGAGACTGCAATGCATATTTTATGCTCTTGTGGCCCACTAATGCGGCACCGAAGTATTTACCTAGTGTTGCACATCATGCAACAACACGAAATACAAACATTCACTGCTGATAGGATCTGGAGGTTTCTCGAAGCCATAAGTCTGAGCAGTGAACTGTAAACCAGAAGTGCGCTACAAAAGACCAGAAATGGTCGAGGTAGCACTAGGCACTTAAGAGGCCGTATACGAAATTTTGCCAATTTCGCTGATTTACGTGATTTTACAGTTAAAATACTATATTTGTATAAGTTTTTATGAACAACATAAAAGATCATTTCAATTTAGATCTAATGTATAAGCCACTTTTTTACTTTTGAAATTGGCAAAATTTCGTATATGGCCTGTTAAAACAATAATAACTAAAATACTAAAATTACTAAACTAACATAGATTAACACTATTTTTGTTCTCTATTTTATGTGAAGTAAATGAACTCGGGAAATGCGTGAGTAACAAACGTTTTCACTCCCATGCAAAAAAGAAAAAGTGTAACAGAAATAATTTAAACTGTCATCGGTTTTACTTCTTATGATTTAATGCTAATGTGCGTGTTTCATATATTAATTTTTGTAAGGATGTAGTAAATTGTTTAGAGGTCGAATCCTTGATTGTAACAATTTATTTTTAAGTGAAAGGGGGCAAACGAGCAGACGGGTCACTTGCAACTCAGTCACAAGTGCGTTCAGCGAAACACAACACAAGTATTACTTCAAGCTGGTTCAAAGCAAAGCTAGTCAGCAGAGTCCTAAAAATAATTACCTCTTTATCGCGCACCCAGGCAAACATTCACAAAATAGATGTCTCACATCGACCTTATAAGTACCGAGTAGTTAATGAACTACGAAGCTCTGTTAAAGCCATTAAATTTTAATAGCGGTCTCTAGACAAACAATTTATTAAGTGACAGATCTTCTTCTCGAATTGCAGCCAAACTATACCATAACCTAGAAAATGTCTATTACAAAACTAAACTTGCAATCGCACTCAGAACTTCTTAAAATACTGTACCCACTGCCTCGTCCCAGCCATCAATATATATGACTTGCAGAAGGCCTTTAACTGTATTCCTCGCGTGATGATCTGGTGGGCACTGCTGTCCAAAGGGGTTCCTGAAACTTATATTGACATCATTCGAGACATGTACCTCGAGTCCAATTTCGTAGTTCGGACCGCTGTTGGTGACACGAACCCCTTCCCCATAACCGCCGGGGTACACCAGAGATCCGTCCTCAGTCCTTTTTTGTTCAGCGTTAGATATCCTGTCAAACAGCATTAGAGAAGCGCATGAGCGGCAACAATTTCAAGGCGAAATGTATGAACTTGATAAAAATAAAAATATTTTTATTTAGCAACTGTAATTTATAGTTATTCCTTGTGTTTTTAGATTGACATAAAATAACATTTTTTTTTCCACTATTGGTTTTTTCTGTAACGTGTAGGAACAAAAGTGGACTATCTTTTAACATCTTTTGAATACGAAACAGCCTTTATTACTATCCGCAATCCTACCAGCTGCATCATCAGTTTAAACAGGATAACTTAACTAGGCCAACTGTCTGCTGAAATGGATGCAACTGTATCTCATGACATGGTTGTTACCAGTTCCTTTAAAAAATAAAATAATTAATTAATCGGTTTAAGTCACAGATAAGATAATAGGTACTTCGTAAGTCGATTTTATACCAAAGTATTTTTTTTTTTACAAAATAAATAGTAATAATAATAGTAAGTAAGATGTACACGATTTATTATCATAAGTGTTATCATCTGTTAGAAGAGTAAATTTCAAAATTCAAATTAAATATGAAATATGATGAAATCGCGTGACAATTCGGTGGGTGGCCATAGGAGTTCTGTAATGAGACAATGAGAAACGACGCAACCCCATCGAGTTTGGACTCGCTTGATTCATAGTAAATCCCGAATCATAAATACTAAAAAGTTAAAAATAAAAATATAGTTTTTTTTTTTTTAAACCAGCTGTTATTACTTGTTAATAAGAAGGACTAAAAGTTAAAATTAATAATAAAAGCGTGTTACATTTTGACGGCAAGAGAAATAAAGAAGGTGTAACACGCTTTTTTACCTCATAGAACGGTTTAAGTTCCTTCATGACACACATAAAAAATGTCTTGGGTCATCTGAAGATTTGATATTGGAGATGCCACTGCATTCTACAAAATTTTATGACCATTCTTTTACTGTACAAGCTGTACGCTTGTGGAATGCGTTGCCAGTTAGTATCAAAATATCAGGCGAGCGCAATCAATAACCACTTTCAAGAAAATGGTTCACGAACATTATTTGTTATTATTATTATAGGTTCTACTTGACACTCATAATTATTTACTTTACGTATGATATTGTATATAATGTACTAAAGTTTATGTATTTATATTTATATATGTTTATGGTTAAGTACTGGCATAAATTTATAGAAAGTAAAGTAGTTGAAAATACAGAATATCTTTTATATTTTCCATTTATTAGCAACGAAAAAAATATTTTTACATTTTTATTACACCACCAACTATCACTGTCTCTTTGAAGCATTTTGATCCATCCTAAGGTTGCCTGGAAGAGATTGCATCTAGCAATAATGATATGATACTTCTACTGTAACTATGGTGGATGAATAAAGTGTTATCTATCTATCTGTTTATTATTATTTTTAACTTTTTAGTTACTTTTATTAACAAATAATAAAAGCTTGTTTTAAAAACACCTGTACTTTTATAAGTTATGTATTGAATGAAATCCATACGTTTAGCCAGCCAGCTGCAGTTATGAGTTGAACTTTTAATATGTATAGACTTGGAGGCCCTTACAATACGACAAGACCATATGGTCAGTCACATAAGCTTTTTATGTTTGCCTAGGGTGTTATTTATAGACTGAATAATGTTACAACAGAATATTGTTTATCGCTTGACAACATACAAACATATAGTTTTTTAAATCCTAGTATTGTAGATCACACGCCACTATGTAGTATTCTTACAACTAAGCTAAATGCTGAACCGATTATAGGTGTTTTTTTTAACTATCAAAAGTAGTAGCACAGATTGCTAAGTAGTTACGTAGTAGTCAGTCAGAGTAAGTCAGTTGTGAAGCTAGTTGCCTGTTCCAATACGTCGATCCTATGGAGAGGAACAGGCAAGAAACTCCAAGGACACTCTTTTCAACATGTTTTTTACAAACCAATGGTTACATTGCTTGTAAGCGCAAATGAAATGTGAGGACAATGTAACCTACTGTTAAAAAATATAAACAGTCGCGCAAACCGACTGCTATTACTTGCAGGTCGGAAATGAGCAGTCCCGATCAACGGTACTCGTTCACACGCCAACCATCCTCCACCTCAACCATACTAAAGGGAGCCGTAAGCCCTGACACATACACCACCATGGGCAGGACTTCTAGGCGAGCATGATATACTCAGAACTCGCTCGCAAAATCAACGATCTTGATAGGGCGAATTCCCATATTTTTGCAATGCATATTTTTGGAATCAATAATCACTTGGGACCCATAATATTTGTATCGTTCTCTGGTTTATATGCTATTTGTCTATTTTTTATTCATTTGTCTTCCACTTTGGCGTCATACTTATTAACAAAAAACAATCGAACTTCTTTTAGTCAGTTATTTTAGGTTTTTAATCAGCCAATTACGTATATTTTACCTTCATAATTTATTTATTTCTTCCCATTCGCACTATATGCAAATGTATTTGTTCCTATTCAATATAATCTGGTGTCGGTGGACGTTCGAAAATATTGTTGTTTTGTCTAAAAACACATGACGTACTGTGCACCCGTCATCCATATTCAATTCGTATCGTATTTGCTCTGTCCGTATGCAAAGTTATGTATGTATATCGTACATGTATACGGTTTTTAACGTACCGTCACGTTGCTTTCATACATCATCCGATGCGCCTAATGGAGTGTGGTTGTTCTAGCTAGTACATGCTTAGAACATCAGGGTGTTCGGTGAGTATCGGTCTTGTTCGTCCGGAGCTTGTAATGTGAGCTCATGACGGAACTTTTCTTTGAAAAACACTTAATCATCATATGGCTGAGAGAATAACTCCTATATATATCCAGCGACAATTATACACCCCAATGCAAAGCTAAATATGGTGGTGTTGGAGATAGTACAGTAATGTCTCCAATAGACGACGTCGTTGCAGTCTCTTCCAACGTGACTATGTTGACTGGTAGGGAATTCCCTAGGCATTAAGTCCGCCAATGTAAAAGGTAGTTGGAAAGATTGTCAAATCCAAAACTAAACGGCAAAATCCTTTTTTTCTCTAGTGAAGGTAAGACCTAGGGGTCACACTTGCCCAAACGTTAACCTGGAATTCTCACATTACAAAGATAGTCCATAAAGCAAAAATGGCATTATGGATGGCTGGCGACAGATGCGGACTTCAGCCCAAGATTGCCCTATGGCTATACACGGCGATTGCAAGGTCAATTCACGACCACCTCAAACAAATTAGACAGCCTACAACGTACTGCTGGTTCTTACCATTATCTTCAACACCAGGGGACGCTCTAGCTTCTATGTGCAAAAAAAAACTACCAAAAGCGTATATAGGATATATACACAAACGAAACCAAAGTCACGAACACTAAACTCACTAAAAGAGTCGGTTTTCGAAATAAGATTTTTAAACATGCCAGCGGATGTCATACAAACAGAGATCGACTTTGTGAGGAGGTACACAGTAGAGACGTACCATAGAGGGATACATGGCTGGAAGGCCTCTTATCTAATAAAAATCGTTGTCACGAGTGGTACATCGATGGGTCTACCATCCAATACCATACAATATCCATACCAAAGGCCTTGATGTAGGTTATGGAATTTACGGGAAAAGGTCAAAATTCAGGTGGAGTGTCAATCTGGGAACAGTTTAATAGATGTGTGGACATCAACCTTGGAAGAAAAGTAAGAAATCAACTCATCTACATCAACTCAAACAGCCGAGCGGCGCTATTGGCACTATACGATTTTCACAAAATTGCAAGGAATAACCTGTACGCACGAGGGCAATCAAACAATATTACACAAAGCCGATGAACTCGCCACTGGTGCACTCAACCGACAGCGTGGACCGGAAGCATTCTGCGGCATCACCAAACAGCGAGTTTATTCAATCATAAACACCCAATATACATCAACGACAATAGGGAATATGCATGTATTTTTTTTTTATCTTATATTGACTTGTTCCATCATTCTACCCTAATAAAAATATAAATAACCTTGGCAATGTTCAAATTAATTTTTAAAATAACTTTGAAAACATCGATAAAATTTCATCTGTTTGAACGCCGCCATATTTCGCGGGCCTTGGATGACGTCACGTTCCACGCTCAGTGTTTGTTTCATAAACTTACTTGAAGTGTTACAGTAATTTTATACCAATTTCCAGTTGTAATTACTATTTATTGTAATTAATAGACGATGGATAAAGTTAAAAAACCATTTTATAGGTATTTCCTTGTCCCTGAGTGTAAAAACACTATAAGAAGTACTTAAATAATTAATTAATACCTAATTTATTAATGAGAAGAGATAAAGTATCTTCAATATCGTGTTTCTATTGTTGTGAAAATCACTTTAATGTGAGCATATTACAATTTAATTGCTAGTATTAGTCAGCAGTACTTTGTTTGTTTTAAATATCAAGCAGAAGGCAACTTGCTTGTCTACTTAAACTAGGTAACAAAAGTCCAATAAAACTTCATGAGTATAACTAACTATACATATCTTACCTATCCTTTAGCTTAAAATATAACAAGTATTATAATAATTACCTTGCGGCTTTCACTCCTTTAACCTCAGCGGACGTAAAATCTGGATTTGATGCAAAATATATAGTCATCATGAATGCACCTATTTTCGGTAGATTGTCCGATTGTGCTTTGACAAAACTACATTCAGTCATTGTCCTAGATGATTTCTAATATCACTAGAATGCTTAAATTACACTAGCTAAGAGCAAAAACCACAGGAACACCGATCTTTCTCCGTAACACTACGAATATAGGCGCCGATAAATGACAGAACGTGGAATGTCACGTCATGTTTTGTTTCGACATATGGTGAAGCGTTTTGCAAAGTTGAATTTCGGGCCCTTATTTTGCATATTTTAATTAATATTTTTGCAATTAAATAGGAACTAAATAAGAAAATAATTGTTTAGGCATAATATCTGGACAATAAAGATTCAAGGGAAAATTAATCAAGTAAATTTAAACAACATGCATATTCCCTATTAAGGGATGGAAGACCACGACTGGGCTAAGACACTCGAAAGCATTAATAAAGGGCTAAGATAAAAAGCATCAAATAGCACTTCACTATCACTGTCACTCCACCACGACAAGAAAAACAGTAATATATCAGCTATTTTACTTTCAACGCGAACAAAGTCACTAGTATAGGACATAATCATTTAAAAGTGGGTCATTATGGTAGTCTAAGCCATAATCTACTACCCCACAATGACCCTTGGTCTTAATACCATTACATTATTTGATAAGATTCAAGAGTCGTTCTTATTTTAGGGCACCAAGCCGTTATTTAATTACATGAATGTACAGCTAGATTACCAAACCAGAAGATTTTAGAAGAACTCCTTTATATTAATATATAAATATGTGTATTTTGTAATTTTTTTTTTTTTTATGGTATATGGGGCAAACGAACAAACGGGTCTTCTGATGGTAAATGACTACCGCCACCCAACGTCACCTGTAACTCAAGAATCACAACGCGATGCCGTCCTTTAAGTTTAGGAGAGGGGGGAGAGGGGAAGGACGGGAATGGGGCAGAGGGAAGGGTTAAGGCCTCCGGTAACCTCATTCACGCGGCGAAAAACAATGTGAGCATTGCTTCACTGCAGGTTTTCTGTGAGGCCGTGGTATCGAGCGGAGTCGAGCCGGATTGTGTCATCATGTAATACATTTGGCAACTAATTCACCATTCTCGTTCACGCAACCTCTTTTGTTTTAAACAGTGACAGTGTACACACTGAGTTCCGATCTACAAGGATTGGTGCGATTTTAAAAAGAAGCATCGGGCGTTATACTACAAATCTCCAACATGTGAACAATTATACAGCCAAGAGAACACAGATAACGATAATCTCGATATCTCTCTTCAAATGCTTGCTCACAGGTGTTCTAAGTACAACACCTCTAACAGATGGCCTAAACGACGGCTTTGCCAAAAAAACTACTTATGTTAGGAGTGTACTTAATCCTGAACGTCACATACTACATTTTTCAGCTATATCAAACAAACGGTTTTATCTAAAACTTACAATTTGTGTACACTCCTGTACGTAATTGCAAAGTTACATATTTATTCTTTACATAACTGCAAGACAGTTTGCATACGGCGAGTCTGCGCTATCAGCGATTTGCCAGATGACGTTGATGAGATCACCCGATATACCTTGAGCGCACAGTAACGGATAAAAGCGATACGTAATAGATGCTGTAATATATAGTAATATATATTCAGTACATTGACTGATTATATATAACATAGCAGACATTATTGACTGGCCTGTTGGCCTAGTGGTTAGTGACTCTGACTGCTATGCCACAGGTCGTGGGTTCGATTCCCATCCGAGTCTGGGTGTTCTTTGTGTCCGTTCTTTGTATGTTTGTAAAGTCCCCCGCGGCACAGGAGTAATTCCTAATGCGAATTCCAATATGTAGACGATTTTCGGTCGGCATACGTCGGATTTCGACGGTCAAAGTACATACACCCTGTGTAAAACCATTGATATAATATTTATACATACATATTATGTACAAAACTGGTAGCATAGTGTTGTCTTTGTTTATCTGTCAGTTAGTTATGTAAGGTAATGGATCGTAACTCACCGAGTCGATTTTTGATCTGAATCGAATTCCTGCGAATCGAGTTTTCACAGATTGTATCGTATAATACAAAGAAGAATAAAACATTCGAATTTTGAATTTTTTTCCTACTTTACGTATTAGTTTTCGCCAAAGAAGATCGGAAATAACTATATTATGATATTTTTAGGATTCAAAAAAAACTTTTTAACTGAATGTTATGAGTGGTATCTATACAATAAAGAATATATCTTTAAACTGAAAAAATGCAAAATAAACAAATTTCATTACCTAAACGTATAAGTTAAGATTGTAAGTTACGACTTCTAGACTAGTCATTGTTTGTGAAAGCAGTAAAACCTGTCTTTATGATAAGCTAACTGTTTGTACCTACTTACGAAGTCACGTAAGAAGGTACAAACAATATATTCTAGCCAAATTCCTAAAAACTACAAACTTTTACAATTACAAAATATTTTCATGTGGTACATAACACAAACAACATACATAGATGTTACAAGTTTTAGTCCAGTATATGCAAACTGAGAACTTGTGTAAAATTTGTCTGCACGAATGGCGCAATGGTTAACGTGGTCGCCTCGCCGTTACACCGCGCCGAGTATTGTGGGTTGGATTTCCGCAACGAACAAAAACTTTGGTGATCCATAAATAATTGTCCCGGGTCTTGGTGTTCTTTGTGTCCGTTGTATGTCATTCCTAGTGCGGGAGTTGTCTTTTTTAAGAAAAAAAAAAGAAGAGAATTAAAAAATAAAGCAATGTAATGTCAAATTGCAAATAACTAAACCTTCGGCTAATATCTGTTATTATTATTGCAAGCGTCCATAGGCTACGGTAATCGCTTACCATCAGGCTTGTTATATGCTCGTTTGCCACCGACGTGGTGGAAACAGGAATGCTGAGATAGAAAAAGGATGTGGGTTAAAAGACGATGTAGTAAAAGAAGCCTCCCTCCTACATTCATCAGACCAACCTTCCATACACACTCACCTGCTACGGTTGAAGGGTCTAGCCCTTCTTCAGTATACGTCGTCTTTCGTGGTCTACCCGTAATTACTCGCCTACTATACTACTATAGTCCTACTAATATTATAAACGTGAAAGTTTGTGACGATGTATGTATGTATGGATGTTTGTTACTTTTTCACGCCAAAATTACTGAACCGATTGCGATGAA
Organism: Callimorpha dominula; assembly: GCA_949752705.1. Taxonomy (NCBI): domain Eukaryota; kingdom Metazoa; phylum Arthropoda; class Insecta; order Lepidoptera; family Erebidae; genus Callimorpha; species Callimorpha dominula. The sequence goes on along the minus strand of OX457001.1, from coordinate 5,174,435 downwards.
ACTTGTTATGTAGATAGCTCAAGACCTGGGTTAACATATAGGCTACTTTTGATCCCGATATTCCTACGGGATCGGGACTTACGTGGGAGAAACCGCGGAGCGCTGCTTGTCAGCATTAAAAAAAAATTAAAAAAAAAAACAATGTCATATCCGTTCGACCGTCCGTCGATATAATATATAAATCTACCTATTCCATTATCGCGACTAAACCATAATGTACAATGGTACAGTGGAGCAGGCGATAATCACAGATTACGTTATCAACCGATAACAGCTGGTCAAATCTGTTTGTACTTTGCATTAGTCATTTTTCATATTATCATTGGCATTTCCTGGTGACCTATCAAATCAGGCCTAGGATTTTTAACTGACTTCAAAATAAAACGAACAGGATCTTTATTCCTTGGAATGGATAAGTAGAAATGTTTCTACACTCAATTGTAAAAAATTACATACCGAGTAAAGGAATATTTAGGTACATTAGACTGAGCTGGGTGCGAGCCTCCGACCTCAAGGCTCGGCTGTATACGAATACCTACGGACTTACGGACCTACGGACTTCGGAATAACCTACGGACGAGCGACACACGAGTTGCCCTCGTGGGCAACAAAACACGTTTTAATGGCGAACCGAACTAAAAAATTAAAAAGGGTTCCACTATCCACCTCCTGGCTTCATCATCAGACCTTCGTTACGAAGCCCAATCTATTGGATTTGCCAAAACTAATCATATGAGCCCAAACTACAGGGATTTACTCGTATCCGTTGAATAGTTCCACTATCCACCTCCTGACTCCATCATCAGATCAGCTCCAAGATGCGAAATTATATTATTGGCCTCCAAACTACCTTTACATACAAAGTTTAAAGTTAAGTGGTAACCGAGTAGGTTAGCACATTACAAAGTTAAGTAATACAAGTCAGGTCAGTCTAGGATGAGTGACCATTCTTAACAAATTGAGACCCCTCCGTGCCTCGGAGAGCACGTTAAACCGTTAAACCGTCGGTCCCGAGTGCCATACAAACATGTGTGGTATTGGTTACGGGTAGTTGTAGCCCTAAAAAGTCCGACAACCTGGTCTAACTACAGAACTTCGATATCATCTAGTATTTGGGTTGTGGAAGTCTGATGGCAGTCGCTTCATGTAAAATATCAAAGCTCGGCCAATAGTTATACTGAAAGCCGACCCCAAGTTAGTTGGGAAAAGGCACGGAGGATGATGAATTAGTAGTAGGTTATACATTTACTTATAAAGACTTGTTTACATAGTTACAATTAAAGCCAGTAAAGGCGTGTTAATAAGAAATAAAAACATTACAGTGCTCAATCGTAATTGAAAAAAGGAGAAAGGTGAAAATAGGACACAGCAGCTGTCTAGTATCTTTATTATTATCGATTTTGTCCACCCAAAGCCTGGCTGTAAGAGATCGCTCTAAGTGACAACGCCACCCATTGTACCTATCCACTTCATGTATTTATTTTAAGCAATATTTCGTTGGTGTACAATAAAGATTATTCTATTCTATCTTACAGAAGATTGCGGTTAGACAGCACTATTAACTATATTGGATTTGTAAATCGTAAAAAAATGTAAATTTCATATAGAGAGATGATTTAGACATTCTCCTACAATATGGCTGGGTGCCATATTGTAGGAGAATGTCTAAATCATCTCAGTTTTGGCAATGATATGGTGCTGCTTAGCTCTTCGATCAATGGCCTGAAAAAGTGTATCGATATTTGTGAAAAATATGTATTTCAACACCACCTTACCTACAATGTCAAGAAAAGATAAGTTTTGGTATTTAAACATGATAACGCTAGATAGAGTACTGCCGATTAAGCTGTATGACACGGATCTGAAAATTGTAGAACCTTTTAATATATCGGCAACAATCTAAATGAAAATCTGAAAGACGATGATAATTTAGAAAGACAATCACGTAGTCTCGCTGGTAAGCTTACCATGAGTTGTTCTACACAAGCCAACTTTGGTATAAGTACACAAAGAGTGAGCATAACACTCTTTGCGTAGAATAGAATATAATAGAAATTTAAGAACAATATTAGACATGTTATGTCTCGTGTATAATTGTATATTTGTAATATTTTTAGTATAAATTCATTTTTATTCTAACTTCTCACAATGTTTCATTGTTTTTATACAGATAAACTACACAGTCCTATGTGATCATGCTGTGTACACATAGTTAGGAACCTAGTTTAAAACATAACTGTTTATTTTATCCATTTCAACCTTATTGTACTAAATTCTGTTTTGTGTACCTAAACTAAATAAATAAATAAATATAATAACGCATTCCGTGTCATGCTCAACTTGCTCTGGCGGTGTAGTGCGGTGCTACTGACATGTTCTATACTAAAAACAAATTTTCTGACTTCTCTGCACACTTCAGAAGCATATCAGTCTTTACTTTACTTTAGTTAACTGGACTATACAAATAAATAGTGGTATTTACCCATGCCACAATTTGAACAAAACGAAGGGTCTGTTATAAAATAATATAACCAGTGTTATTTATCCTTATGTTCTAGATTAAATTGAGGAAAATTCATGCTTCATAATCATTAGAGCGACAAGTTACAAAGTCAAAATATCCTTGATCAACGCCCTCTACTCATACCAAGGTCAAATAACATATAGAAACAATTCCGAATGCGGTTATAATTTATCATATTGCGTTAAATGTAGTGGTTAGTTCACAATTAGGTAAGGAACTTACTAAAACTACTCTCTTGTGAGTAAGGCGTGATTTATATATTTATTATAACAATTAGAAGTTCGCCACTTTAAGTACCTAGGTTGTTTCGAAAATTGTTAGCTACAGAATAAATACAATTTTTTTTTCTAGAAACTATTTTGAATTGACGGCTAACTTTAATACAAATCTCTTTACTGAAAATCATTGCCCACCTATGTGTAGGTCTTTTTTCAATATTTTTTACAGTAATATAATCGGTAATTATGCTTTGAGCCGTTTGGGATCGAGACGATAGGGTCATCGGGTCCGCGTGCTCGTTCCGTTTATAAGAAACTATCTAAGCGACGGATCGACACTTTACATGACTACAAGGCGGGCTTTTTAATTTTTTTTGAATTAGCATTACTACCAGCCTTTTGCGAACGCTACCAGCAGGCGACGATATGGCAGAATTTTATGACGTATGCATGTATATAGTATGTATTTTTTTTACTTTAGTCAAAGTGTAGGTCTGTAAATATTTTCATAATAATATGTTGTATTTGCAATATAAATAATTATGTTTTGCACGATATTGATTACAATGATAGCATATTTTTCATTAAACGAAACCTTCGTGAATTGTGTTCGTACAGTTTAAAAGTTCGTTTCTTATTAATTACATTCAAGATTTAAATATTAACCGCTACAATGAGTTGTAAAATATCTCCGACCTTAGTACAATAATAGATAATAATCATCACTCATAATAATCATTTACGAACTAAATTATGACTTGAATAAATTATGCTACTGTCCGTCATTTACATAGTAGAAAGTCTAGAAACCCGCAGAGGGGTCCGACCTTCGTGCGAGTTCCTACATTGCAGTGCCAGTATCTGCAATGAAATGTCAGTAGGTATTGGTAGGTACTTTGAAAATTCAAATTCAAATTAAAACAGAGTGATTCATGAGAAGTGTTAGAAACAGTCTCAAAACCACTGATATAAACTATGAAAATCACTAACTAACAGCAACTGCCAAGTTGTTCGTACCTCTGTTTGCACTCAAGTCAATCGTTCTAAACATATTCCTACCCTTTTATAATCCCACAATTTGTTAATATTTATCCATCGACCAATAGTATTGCGTTACCGGTATAACCAGTCAAAATAATATCTATTAACTTATTTTTGTTAAATAGTGAACTGTGTTATCATCTATTATAGTTTGTAGTATGTAATTTGATTATTTTTATTACATGACTATTTTTAATAAAATAAATAAGAGTTTTTAATGTGGCGACAACAGAAGGAAGTTTTAGGTGTATAATTCATAAAGGTTTTGTATTAAATGGCTGAAATGTGTTAATTATTGTTAAAGATGTCAGAAAATAAACATTTATGCTCTGAATTGCTAGTTATATCTAAAAATGATTGATAAACGATTAAAAACTATCGTCTTTCATATCTATTTTGTGGATCAGGCTTCTGAAATTTTGGATTTACGTTACTGATTTGTGGATCGGGGAGGGGTCCCCGATCCACAAATCAGTAACGAAAACGAAACTCTTGCTAAAAAAAACATTTAACTGACCAGCGCCTGATCGGCAAAAAAAAGCACCTGGATACGACTTTAAAATATATTTTAACAACCATTTGACATATTGCCCGCTCCACACTTCGTAACAATTCTCTACACATGTAAGTAGATGTAACTTCGTCTACTAAACAGCAAACCGTAATAGGAACAATAGTTTTACAGTTGCATCCGTCCAATAGGACAGTAGCGAACTGTTTTTGTTAACCTATCCGTTCTAGGGAAAGCCACCACTGTTAGTAAATTCATATGACGTAAATCAGATAGTAGGTGATAAACAAACATATGTATAATTAGGATGGCTGACGTCATTATGATTCACAACAACTCCTACACAAAAGTTAAGCAAATGAAGTTTATCTACTTACATATATATTAGTCGTACATACAAAAGCCCTCATAATACTATAATTTAATCAACAAAATAATTTAATACTTTGCACGACTAAATATCTGTATTCTAATCTATCTAATAGCTAGTATTCGTCACGAATATTAATGAATATGTTCACTATCGCTAATTGAAGGATACTATTTTCGCGATAAAATGTGTCCACGTAGACGGAGCCATGGTCAAAGCAATCTTTAAAATTATTATTTTTTAGTAATTAAACTATCAAAGAATATACTTACGTATTGACTTCTCGTTTCAATACTTTTAGAGTGGAGACCGTAAATCGGTAAACGTAAGATAAGACGAATCTGCGTCATGAAAGTAGATGGGATAGACTGGAAGCGGAAGGCGGAAGTCCTAGTGCTATGCCGCACATTGGGAGAGGCCTATGCCCAACAGTGGACTACAATGGGCTAATTGATTAAATTATTTAAATACTGGTATTCCTATTTCATACAGTAGTAGGTTATTATAAATAAAATAAAAATATCATTTATTTAAATTAATTTAAGAATGCTGATTGAAAACGTAATATCAATTCTGTTTGACATAACTAAAATTGGTTAAGTTATAAAACCTAGTCCATAATAGTTGTTTCCTGTAGAAGTGTAAAACTGTAATTAAAGTTAATAAACAACACACTTAACACAGACTCAATTAAGAATAGTAATCTCAAAATCACTTTTACTGCATAATAAAGTCTAAAAACTCAATGCCACAACAGAATAACAAATATTATCTAAAATCTCTTGACTACATTGTTTCAAACATTATTTCGTGACCTACGTTATACTGATATATTAAGTTTTATACTATAAACATGCGTCATTGACATTTAATCCCTGGATTGCTTTAAATAGATATTACACTTTCATATGGACGTCGCCATTATTTTGCGTTATGCACTTGTGTTTTTCTTTCGAAATCTGGAATTGTTACTGTATACTGTACACACCTATTTGTAACACAAATGAAATTTGCCTTACATAAAAAAGACAACTTTTTTTTTTGAAAATGGAACTCTGCCTCTAGAAAAGTTTTTTTTATTTTTTAAGAAAATTTCAAAGCGAAGGTTTTAAATTGGGCTGTTTTTTTTCTTACTGTAACGAGCATAGGGACCGCATTTTTTTATTTTTTTATTATGGAATGCATTATGGAAAGGGTTTAAACGCGCTTCCACTTTATCGATAGCCTTTACGCTACATAAGCCGCACCGAAAAATGTGATGTTATTTCCTATAAAACATGCTGGGTTGTAGAGACGATGCAATTATTCAAATTACATACCACAAGTTAATGATCGACAGAAAACAGTAAAAATTATTTTATTTACACAATGACAACAATGTTATAACTATTATCTTATCTAATTTTACTACCATTAGTGTTGTATTACAATGCAGGTTTGTGTTTGTTGTGTTTACTTAGTTACTTTAACGTTTTCTTTTTGTATGTAATTTTATAATGATTTAAGACTTCTCTATCCTATGGTGTGATTTAGAAGAATAACTTTAAATCACAGAGAAATTTTCTAAATTCGGATAATAAAGTCATTAAAAAATCCACTACTAAACATGGGAGAGCCCAAAACTACCATGAAAAGCGGTTTTACACTACTTCCACATCTATACTACAATGACCGGTTTACAACAGACGGACTCTATACCTATAACTTTAGGATTTAGAACCATTTTTGTAAAGTGAGGTGGTACCAGTTTAATTTTGTTTCAAGGACAAAATTCAGACTCGCGCCCTCTCAACTTCATGTATCGAAACTATGATCTTCGCCGCAATATATACTTAACTTTTTATTAATATTTATTGTATTATCTGTGAGAGTTTCTATATATATAATCTATGATTAATTACTCCACGTCATCTCTATTGCTCACTGTCAATTTGCAGTTTCAGTATAGCATTTTTAGTATAGTTGTGTTTACTCAACGAATTAATTCACTTATTCAGTATAATTTATTCAACGAATGATTTAATAAATTTAACATAAATCCACAGCTTACTGTCCGCCGATAAAAGCATTGCCAATATCATAAAAGAACGTTTGCGTGCATTAAATACAGCAGAGCTTTATTAATGAACTTAATAAATACTTACACTTTTAGGGTCCATTTTTTTCCTAATTTTATCGCGAAAGGAATATACTCAGAACTCTGTATAATTTCAAAAATCTCACGAATAACGTCTAGTGAAGCGAATTTTTTGCATAGATAAAAAAAAAAGATCCTTTTTTTTTATTCAAGAGGTTACTAACGCTATAGCAAGACGAGTTACATATTACTAGTATTCTTGTCAATCCCTCCACTAAAGATAAATGCTTGTTAGGTTATTTCAAACACTCAGGCACGCTAATTTCGCTGTTTAGCTCAGTCGCGCTCGCCATTCCAGAACTGAAACTCAAAATCTTCTTCATAATAACACTCAAACTTACGATTCGGTTCAAGAATGACGATCGTGGTAACGATCCTATAAGAATTTTAGCATTGCATTGATTTGGCATTCCATGTATGTAAATATTTAGTTGATTTAATGTAAATTGTATATTTATTTATAGCATCGAAGCAATGGTTTACATACGCAGCTCCGGTCGGGGTCGTTCTGTTCGCTATGATTCATAGTTTACTATTTCATCTCTGTTTAATTAACTACTTAAAATACATATTTTACTAACAGATACTGTAAATATGCTTAAAGAAAGCGTTTTATAAGAATAAAACTTTAGGATACTTTTTTTTTATGGTATAAGTGCCAAACGAACAGACGGGTCACCTGATGGTAAATGACTACCGGCTCCCATGGGCACCTGCAACTCAAAAGTCACTAGTGCGTTGCCGGCCTTTAAGGTAGGAGTAGGGGAAAGGTGGTAGATGAGGAGAGGGGGAAGGAGAGGGGTGGAGGGAATGGTTAGGGCCTCCGGTAACCTCACTCACTCGGCGAAAAGCAATTGAAGCATTGCTTCACTGCCGGTTTTCTGTGAGGCACTCCGGTCGAGCCGGCCCATACGTGCCGAAGCATGGCTCTCCCACGATATGCCTCTTTATTGCCTTATTGCCTCAACACCAAAGCGAAACTATGTTAAAATCCATTGGCGTTGTGAAATTATAGAGTGCTTTATTAGAGGGATACTATAAATGTATGTGCATTTATTCAAAAAACTTTAAACATATACTACATGATCGAGTATGATTATCTTTTTTCTTTTGCCCACAAATCGCATAGCTATCAAACGAATGAAGCGTTCTAGCAGACGGACTCTTTTATTGTTTTTTTTTTGGTAGTGTAAATTCTCACGATAACATCTTGTCGTTGCAAGCGCGTCTAGGTATATAAATTATAGAACCTTTCTTTGTCTAATGGAAATTTTGCCATAAATAGACGTTTTCTACTTTTCCTTCCCCCTGATGTAATGCAACACACCACACCAGTTTTGCAATACATTTTAATGTTTGGAGACACAAAGAACAATGAGAATAACTATTAAATTGTCCACAAAACTACAAATATTCGGAAAAAATAAAATTCAAAACAGTTCAAATTAGCCGGCACATTGTATATAATATAATATATATAACAGATGAAAAGAGACAGGTCTATATGAGTAGGCAGGATAGAAAAAGCCGCCATATTTTTTTTATGCGCCCGTTCTATACATTTGTTTTTAGTATGGGAGTTGAACAAGGTTGGTTGGTATGTATCTTCGCGGTTTGACCGACTAAATATTAATCTAGGTAGGTATGTACATTGCACATACATAGTATTTTTCATATCGCTTAGGGTATCTTTGTCATTATGACTGGCCTGTTGGTTTAGTGGATAGTGATTCTGACTGCTGAACAAATAACTCTGTGATGAGCACGATCATTATTTTGTTCTGTGTCTGGGTGTAATTTAACTATAATATGTAATTAGAAATATATAAGTATGTTTATCAGTAGTCTGGTTATCATTGTACAGGTTCTGCCTAGTTTGCGATCAGACGGCCGTGTGTGAGATATATAAATTATTATTATTATAAAAAAAACCATGAATATCCAATTTTTTTTTATACGACTTTGACTTGTGAGGTAGAAACTTGACATTAATCTACTGTTATACGTGTAATAAAAAAAAAAGATAAGCAATCGTGAGTGTCGTGACAGACTGATAAAAAAACTATATTTAATAAAAACAGATTTAAAAATAGAACATGAATGACATTTGAACACATAATGGTATACACGTGGCAGTCTAATGCCGCGTTCCTATAATCAAGGAACGATTCGTTTCGCTTACGGACGGTAAAATTTTCGTTGAAAATTCAACGAAATTTTACCGAGTGTAAGCAAAACGAATCGTTTCTTGAGCGGCATTAGTGAATTTATTCAAATAGGATGTTTTTTAATTAAAATGCAAAACTATATGTAAATGTTTTATATCAAGGTAACATAAAGAATTGATAAAATATTATTATTCTTCCTCTCTCTCTCTTTCTTAAGCTTAGTAGTTTATTAAAAAGCAATTCTTCTTAAACTCTACAGTGGACATTGTGCTAATTTAGATACCTACTGCCGGTCCTATCAGTCACTGCATTATGTTATAAAGTCTTTAACTATCCTCAATAGCCGTGAAGAATGTTTCAAATCGGATTTATAGTTACTGAAATAACCGCGTTCAAGCAATACGCAAGTTTTACAGTGTCATAATTTTATTATATTCACGATTGAACATTTGTACATCTTCGAACGGGTAAACACGTTGACAACTATAGATTTAGATCCATGTAAAATACCACAGAATACATAATGCGGGCGTTCAATAAGTGCGTTCACTGCGCGACTGATGTCATCTACTGGCCACGTTAAAAATATTCCGTGAAACCGAAGTGGATTCAAGCTCATCACACACTATACCGTCACGGCTCCACCCCAGCAATTAAGTTGTCATTCAAATCTGAGCATTAAAACGTGGTCGTTTAATATATTTCATAATGTCAATATGAAAAAGCGGAGGGCGGGCATTATGCGCATATTGACATTATGAAATGTATTATATAACCACGTTTTAAAGCTCAGATTTGAATGACAACTTAATTGCTGAATTGGAGCCGTACCGTTACCGTATGTGATGACCTTTATCCACTTTGGAAATCGAACTCCTCACGTTTACTCACTAAATGTATTGAAAATTATTATAGAATTACTATCCCCACTTCCCCATTAAACACGGCATTCCAGAAGAGATTACTTCACCCTGTGGGAATCGGGTATCTACCAAATCGTCGATATCAATGATTATGTTCTAGTTGATCTCATGAAGATCACACAACGCCTCTGACATCAGACCTTTAGAGAGAGGCAGTTTGGCCGCGAGTAGTTCCTAGCCACCATTTAAAGAAAATTTACCTACCTACCGGTAAGTAAATTTTCTTTTTTTTTTTTATTCTATAAAGGGCATACGAGCAAACGGGTCACCTGATGGTAAATGACTTCCGCCGCCCATGGGCACCTGCAACTCAAGTGTCACAAGTGCGTTTTTCGGCCTTTAAGGTGGGAGTAGGGGAAGGTTGGAAGAGGGGGAGGAGGGAGGGAAGGGTTAGAGCCTTACGGTAACTTCACTCGCTCGGCGAAAAGCAATGAAATTATTGCTTTACTGCCGGTTTTCTGTGAAGCTGTGGTATCACTCCGGTCGAGCCGGCCCATACGTATGTTTCAATGTTTTTTTTCTAATGTTTATTTATAATAATGTTACTTAATTAGAATTTTATAACCTTTTATAACCTCAGTGGTTAGTGAAAGTGTTATTGCATTAGCTTAGCGACGTAAACACTTTTTAATTTTCCCTTGACGCTGACTTACTTTAACTATTTTTATAATTAGTAGAAGTGTTGCGTGACAGATAATTGTATTTCTGAAAATATGTCAAAAACAATATAGTTTCGTGTCACTTTTATTTTTGGAAAATACTGGGAGCGGGTAAATTGCTCCCGTCGTTTATAGTTTGAGTTCTTTTTCATACAATTGTATGAAGTATTTATGGCAACAATGATAAATCGCGGTATCTATTATTTATATTTTTTCATTGCATCTTCTTTGAAATAGCACTTCTTTACTGGCAACACCAAAAGATTTTTATTCACTGCATTTGTCATATCGTGCTATTTCATGTGAGACCATATCGTTCAACTTTACCCTTTAGTTTATAAGTTATAAAATAAAACCAAATTACCGGAAATTATACCCAAGCGTTAAATAAATTATATATTCTTTAATAATACCTATTATAAATAATAGACTTCAGCATTACATATCTAACATTATAATTATTTAATTACTAACGAACTGTACATTGTCAGAAAAATAAATATTTATAATTTGTTTCTAAAAATGTTTGTCTATTACATCACTAAGTGCGAAAACAAACGCGATATTCTGGTTAATGGAGGTGCTTCCTAAGTTGTTTGGCTTCAATTTGAACGCCAATCTGCCTATCAAACTCGTTGTTGCCTTCACCAAAAAACATTCGCAGAAGCAGACATATGACAAAATATTTGTAATGTTCTTTTAAAGAAACCCGTAATGTCTACTTGGGAAAACAGTGGCAGGGATGTCATAGTACCGGCATCATCGTAAACAACTACAACTACCAGTCAGTTTGTATTTATTAAACGTATAAACGTTGTGACTTAACCTTTATACTGTCAAACCATTTACTTTTAATATTTGTTTTTACAAAAAAAACAAACCTAAAAATAAAAAGACTTAACTAGAGATTAAACAAAAAATTGGTTGTCTGTAAAGTCGGTTTACGGACGATAATTTTACGTGATAACGTTATAAGAAAACAGTGGAAGAGAGATAGATACGTCACAATCCGAACGCTTAGGCCGATCGTGCCTCTCTATCGCTTGATCCGCACCCTTGCTTGCAGGCTCGGCTTAGGCGGAACGTGACAATGAGTCATGCTTTTTCGTGCGTGCAGCCGGCCTTCATCGATTTGTAAGACGTTATCACGTCAAAACACTAAATATTTTTTTTAACAGTAGACACCTTATTACTCTGAACACATACCGTTATACAAGGATACAACAAGCATGAGGAGTTAAAATCTCTCCTAAAGGCTTAAAAACCTTTACTTAGTATCCAGACACTCCTGCACAAAGACGTATGCGGCTCGGCAGAGTAGAATTGTTACTAAAGTCTTTTGCGGTTGTTAGATAACAGCTTTCCTTAATGTTCTAAGATGTTTAGACCTTACCCACTGAAACTCACATGACTTCTCAATGCAATAAATTACACTACAGTAACCTACTTGAGATCGCGTATAACGTCTCGTACGTAAAAGTCTGATACCGTGGTTATTTCTTAATCATTTAGCTCCTGTTATTCGCAGTTGGCTTTAAGATCTTTATTTCTATTCAAAACTACAATTCACTAGTGATGAGATAGAAATTTACAATTCAGATATTTCTGAATTGTAAATTTCTAGCAGAACAATTGTATTCAATTGTTCTGCTTCTATCTTATAAAACATACTCGAGCACGTACCCTTCGAGTTTTTGTATGTAAAAAAAGAGTCGAGAGAGTTTATATATATATGTTACTGGAAATGTATGTAATCCGTCAATATATAAAACCCAGGAAATGTATGAAATAAATTTTATCATACACATTTCTTAGGAATTCTATACATATCATACACAGCATTCGGGAATGTGCTAAATTTGTGACGTCGATAATTAAACGTTGGTGTGGGAAGCCTCTTACTAGAGATCATCGTCCAAAGTGAGAGTGCGTGGGATTCGGCCGCCGGAACGGGAGAGGACAAGCACTCTCCCGTCCCGCAGAAGATGTATCAGGCAGAGCACATAATGAATTCCGACCTCCATAAGCGCTGGTCTGGGGGTAGCGGGTCGAGCTGACCGTGTACAATTCCTAGGTTTTCGAAGAGTACGCGTACATTTTCATCACATTATTTTAGAGGTTTTATGTTTTCGTTTTACGTTTTACGCTTTGTACAATGGGTGTTTCATGCACATATTGTACCAAGGTGATCATTTCTATTCTATTCAATCTCATGAATATTACCGCAATAAAGTCTCAATTTATAGCTATCTATGTTCCTTCTCAAGTTTTACATAAATCTAAGGATACCGGATTAGACAGAATATTAAATTCAGGCGTAGAATGTACACACGCCTTTACGAAATAACGTCCTACATTTTAGAAGGCAGAAAGGTCACGCGCGATTCTGGTTGTAAATCACAATAATAATAAAATAAACAATACGAATATTTCTTACGTAGTAACTGGTATGAACATGTGTGACTTTGTGGGTGTAGCAATATTATTGCCCACACAAATTTCCCACAGACACGGTTAACAGTCACGTAAATATTTAGTTAAATGGACAAGTTATTCTCTCTGTTATGTCTCTGTTATAAATAATATAAAATAAAAAAATATATATTGAGGTGCATAATTACCTCAATTTCCCGATCGTGATCGCGGGTAGTTTGGATCAACTTGCACCGATCGTGATCACGGGAAGACCCGAACCGATCGTTTTTGTCTACAAACCATTTTATATTTAAGAAGAAAGTCTGCGATTTCCTCCACAACGAGTTGGCACATATTGTGCCAACTCGTTGTATTTTGTTGCTTATTAGCTGAACGCTGGAGTACTCCTATATATAATCTAAGACCCCAGTACTGCGGTATTCATAGTTTAAATATATGTATATTATATACGTATGTATGTAATGTTACGTATGGATGTGTTTTTATATTATCTTTTATTATCTCCCGTGTTTTATGTATATTATCTTGTCATGATTAATTTAACTTCTATGTATAAATAACTTCAAATAGATTAATCAAAAGTTCAAGATATATTTGCACCTACCGTATAGCATTGCTACATCACCCCAAGGTTGACTGGTAGAGAATACCCTGGGTATTAAGTCCGCCGTTGTATAAATGTGCATAAAGTTTTCCATAAACCACATGGTTTTCCGTCACGGGTTCCTATTGCCGGGTCCCAGGTATACCTAGCAAGGAAATTGTTCCTTTGCACACCTTTTTTTATGGGATAAGAATCATATGAGCAGACGGGTCCCCTGATGGTAAGTGAAAACTTTCACCCATGGACTCCCGTCAACTCAAGTGTCACAGGTGCATTGCCGGCATTTTAGGTGGAAGTATTGGAAGGGTGGTAATAGAGGGAGGAGGGGAAGGGTGGGGGTTGGGCCTCTGGTAACCTTACTCGCTTGGCGAAACACAACGGAATCGTTGCTTCACTCCGGTTTTATGTGAGTCCGGTATATCAGTCCGGTCGTGCCGGCCCATATAGCACCGGTGTCAATTACCCAAGATCTTTTTCGGTTCGGCTGATTAAGGCCTCATTTTCAAACCCTTAGAGTTCGTTTCTCTATGTGACTAAACACTACTTGTTCTGATTAAACCATGTGTGAAATGCCCAACTACCTTTCTTAATTGGCGGTATTGCTAATGGTAACAAATTGATTAAATAATGTCATTTCTGCCTGTGTGGACCAACAACTGTCCATTTCCATGTCTCTCACATTCATGTTGGTAAAACATTATATTTTATCGTCTATGTTAAAATTAATTAGATACTCTCGTTTCATGTGTGTTGTCTCTGAACCTGGCTTTTTTTCATCGACGCTTTCAATCAGCATTCGATATTCAATTTCGCAGACTGTTGACCATCAATCGGTTTTTTTTTAGAACAATGCTAGCTGCCAGTATCACCTTAACAGATTATATTATTGGAACGAGCGACGTTTTAAAAGAAAACTTTGTTGAAATCGACATTCTGTACTTTTTCCAAAAGAATTAAAATTATAAACACTAAATTTTGGACAATGCTAGTTTATATTTTACTAGCTTTTATCCGCTTTCTTTCACGTTGATGTAAATTTTAAACCCCCTACGCAAAAAGAGGGGTGTTATAAGTTTGACGTGTCTGTGCATCTGTGTGTCTTTCTGTGGCATCGTAGCTCCCAAACGAATGGACCGATTTAAGTGGGATTTTTTTTTTTAAAAGTTACTTGATCGAAAGTGTTTTTAGATCCTCGAAGACCATCAGCTCTTTTCTAATTGTTGAAGAGATTTTCCAGTCGTATTTTAAATTTATGATTTATGTTTTAATTCAGTTCGCCACTTGAGCGTGGATTTACTAACCTATAATTATTGTAGTGTAGGGTCTATCTCAAGGATGCATGAACTAGGTACGAATGAAGGAACTACGTCTAACTTGTTAATTGGAGTTTACTCCTTAAGAATCGATTTGCATATAAGGCGCCCGGTATGAAAAAAATATGAAGAGTAACATTTTGTGATCGGAGGGCAGCGTAACGCTTTATTGTGCTTTTTATGCTTTATTGGAGTTTACTCCTTATTCTCGACGCATGTAAGTAGATATGTGTAGACCTTTATGTTATATATATGTGTAAATATATACAGAATATATACGGAGGGAGGGAGGGAGGGGGCAGGGAAGTAGGAAGGGGGTGAGAGGGGCAGGGAGAGGGAGGGAGTGGGGGAGGGAGGGAGGGGGTGGAGAGGATAGGGAGTGGGGGAGGGAGGAGGGGTGGTGGGGAGGGAGAGGGAGTGGGGAGGGAGGGGGAAGGGAGAGAGGGGGAAGGGAGAGAGAGAGAGAGACTCCAGTAAATTGTAAACTCCAGTCGTGCGTCGGAGCTGACACACACATTTATTTAATTATTTAGATATTGACATGCTCTAGGGCAGGTCCTATAGTTGTTTTCCACTTTGCATATAAACTAACATGTGAGCACTTAATAAACTGAATAAAAAAACACAAGGTAGTAAAGCTGATGTCTCCAAGCTGCCCCAGAAACTATGAGCAAAAACATTTGAAGTTAACGAATTATTAATTATCTATTTAAATAAAAATCAATGTTTGTATGTTTGTCCTATATGAGTTCCGAAACCATTGAAACAAAAAATGTAGAATAAAATAAATAAATCATGAAATTCCCGGCAGAAAATTCAAGTGATTTTCGACTCAGAATGATGGTCGAAATACACTATTTCAGGATTCGGTGCGGTGTCTCTTACACCTTGTATATACGTACGAAATTTCTTTTCATAAAAGTTAATTTGTAAGATTTGTTTAACATAGTCAGTTCCTTACAAGTGAAGCTAAAAAATGCGTGTTTATAAGATAACTCAAGATTATATATATTGCGATCATCTATTCTCATAGATCTTGATTATAATATTTGGTATTTGCGCATTCAGGCTATGTTATGTTACATTTAATATATATAAATATTTATATTTATTACCTATTATTTTAATAGTGTCACATGAATGTAGTCTTTTCAATCAAGGTTGAAATCGATTATTTTTCACTTTTCAGTGCTCTTATACTTTTTACAGTTGGTTAAATTTTTTTTTAAAGTGTTTATTTATATTTTTTAATTTGTTATAAAAAATACCGACAAACATAAAAGAAAAACCTTACTAGTAAGAAAATATTATCCTGTGTACGTTCGAAGCTTCGTTCTCGGGGACTTGTGACGGACCACCGTGTGGTTATAGTCGGTTTGATTCCGACATACCACTTCACCGATAGCCATGGTGAGGTGATGACCGGTGGGGGTTTCCACACGAAAAAAAAACGTTAAATCAAGAAATCGTTTGAGAAATTATTGAGTGATTGAGGGATTAAAAAAATCCTTGTCAATACAAGTAAATTAAATTAAATTAAAGTACATTAAAGTGTATGTTTGTAATGTCAAAATAATAGTTTTTTAAAGCTCCTACAGTTATTTTCACGATACCTATGCCTAAACATGTTTGTTTGTTCCAGCTCATCTCCGGAACAGGTGGACCGATTTCCACGGAACTTTTACTTGCAGATAGCTGGTGTTATAAGAAGTAACTTAGGCTACTTTTATTTTGGAAAATAATTAGGGTTCCGTTTAAAACATATAAATATGTACATGCTAAGCCGCGCGGGAACTGCTAGTATTAAATAATTGATTTTGGTATTTCGATGATAAAATTTTAAACTCTCGTGTTTCATGATAATATAATTATGTTGACGGAATTAACACGATCACCAACATATTTATCGCATTAATTTCTGTCAATATAATTACATAGCTTAGATTATTGCTTTTAATAGCATTTAGCGACTTTCGTAGCTGAGTGTACAGCAGAGTAATAGAGAGAGAGAGTGGACGCCATCACTATCACGTTAATTTTGTACATGGTTCTTTAGTAAAATTTAAGGTTCGGAATTGTACTAAAACAGGTAAATAATAAAGTAATAATTATGTGAAATTATGGACTGAAAATATTGAGTTTAATATCCCTACATTAAACTCAATATTTACAGTCCATAGTTTTACATCTAGTTCTCTCCAGTCCCGATGAAGACGCACCAGGCGCCGGAGAGAGCGAGACGATCTCCGGCCTCCATGAGCGCTTGCCTGAGGGTGATGAGATGGGTTAGCCGTCGCCCTAGCAGAAGCAGGCCCGAGACGGCGCGGCGGCGCGACGTGTTCCATGCGCACCTCTCTAAATCGGAGGGGGAAAGGCCCCCCGCACGAAATTGTGAGGTCGCCTGTTGTCGAGCAGGCGGCCAAGTCTGTCGGGGCTCACAGGGACTTCCTTTCCACCTGAGTCCCTGGCAATAGGACCCCGTGCCGGAACACCGTTCAGTTTTAGTCGGTTCGAGTCCGACATACCACCTTACCGTTAACCCCGGTGAGGTGATGACCGGTGGGGGTTTCCACACGTAAAAAAAAAAAAGTCCATAGTTTTACATACGTTAAAGTATTGACTGGCTTGTTGGCCTAGTGGTTAGTGACCCTGACTGCTATGCTACAGGTCGTGGGTTCGGTTCCCACCTGAGTTTGGGTGTTCTTTGTGTCCGTTTTTTGTATGTTTGCAAAGTCCTAATGCAGGAGTTGTCATTTGCTTAAAAAAAAAAAATATACTTCGTCCGCGTCCCTATGTTAAAGCATCTCGCTTAATTTTTTATATTTTTTTTATATTTGTGGATCACACAAATTTTTGTCCTGTGTGGGATTTGAGCCCACAACACTCGGCGCGGCGTAGTGGCGAGGTGACCACTTAAACCATTGCACCATCCGTGCAGTCGTTCCTCTTTAAATTAATTCACGTGCAATTGAATTAATTTAAACAGGAACTGAATTACATTTTTGTGATATGGGTTGATTGAAGATTTATCTTTGTTAAAAAAAAATGTGATCCGTATTAGTGTGATAAACAGATTATTAATAATTACCGAGAATTAATCCAACACAAGAGTTTAAGTGATAATATTACCCAATGATTAAAAATTAAAAAATTAAGCAGGCGGTGGGCTGTTGGTTGTCTCTGCCTACCCTGAAGGGAGAAAGAAAGACAAATATTTTATTCTATAAAATTATAGTAGAAAAAAATACAAGTAATTATAATAATAATAACAAATGAAAGAAAAAAAACTTACAATTTTTAATAACAAGTAACATTTTCTCTCTCTTACTTTTTTACTCTTTGTCCTTGTGTTATGACATGACACTGACATGACAAGTCAATGCCCCGTATCGGACATTCTGACCACGTTTCTGTGAATGTTAATTATAAGTATAATAAACTACCGGGTGTACCGGCAAGCGTTGTAATGCCATTTTTTACTTTTTTGACGTGACAACGTCTTATAATTCGATAGTACCGGCTGCACGCACGAAAAAAAAAACATGACTCATGCGGCGTTACCTCGCTCTGACGCGTTCCTATGACGTTGTCACGTTCAACTATCGTCAGTAAACCGACTTTACAGACAACCGATTTTTTTATAGATTTTTGGGCCAGGAACCTGGAATTTTTTGTAGTCAAATCAGCACCCTGAAAAGATTGCCATAGTCAAATCTATTATCTATCCTACTAATATTATAAACGTGAAAGTTTGTGAGGATTTATGGATGTATAGATGTGTGGATGTATGGATGTATGGATGTTTGTTACTCTTTCACGCAAAAACTACTGAACTGGAGATCTGGATTAACACATAGGCTACTTTTATTCCGATATTCCCACGACATCGGGATTTACACGGGTGAAACCGCGGGGCACAGCTAGTATATAATATTATAAACGTGAAAGTTTGTGAGTATGGATGTTTGTTACTCTTTCACGCCAAAACTACTGAACTGATTGCGATGAAACTTTGTATGTAGATAGCTGGAGACCTGGATTAACACATAGGCTACTTTTTATCCCGATATTTCAACGGGATCGGGACTTACGCGGGTGAAACCGCGGGGCGCTGCTAGTCTATTATAATTCAAAAACATAATATGATAGTAATTAATCGAAACGATCTAATCAAAAAGGTTCTAATTAAGAAACACTTTAACAAGCTTGACGACAGCATTTTTTAAATTAAGGAACGACGATTTTTACACCCTTTATTTTTTTCTTCTTCAGTTTCAGCTGGACATAAACTTAATATACTTACTAAGTTTATGGACCTGTATCTTTCAATCTATTTAACAAAATCTTCAAAGTAGGTTTCACCAACTTGAAGACATCCGAGAAACTTGAAAGGGGAATGCCCACCGACCATAGACACTTCGGCCATGGGCGCACACATATGGAAATTATAATATACAATTTTAAGATTGAAATGGAATTAAGGAATTGGTTAAAAAACAAGTCCAGATTTTTTAGATATAAAATGGTTTTTATTTTCAAAAATAGGTACATTTTTTTAACAATATGTTCACTGTAATACATGCATACATTATCAAGTTTTGATTAGATCTGTAAGGTATTTTATGATCTTATATCTTATGGGCAATCACATTCCTTATGAGTTCCGCACGTGGAGAATCAGTCCCTAGTGTGTGATCTTATTCTTAAAAGAGACCTGCCACAGCTTATTGCTGGATGTCGTATTTGATTCCAGGCTGCAGTCCAACACGAGTGGTACACTACACAGTTACTCGAAACTTGTACCTAATAATAAAGATGCCATAATTATTAGATATTGATATCTAATAATTATGGCATTTTTGCCGAACCCATTGTTATATAAGATTTCGAAATTCTGAAATTTCCAACAAATGTCTTCGTATTTTAGTGATATTTAAACCACAATTGACACAGCGTAAATGTCCTCTTCAATGACTTACTGAGGGCTATGAAGAACTCTGAAGATGATTAGATTAGATACAGATTAGACTTATTATAAAAATAAAGCACACCAGGCTTTTTGTTTGCTTTTAAAGCGTGTTCTTTTTTTTTAAACTATAATATATTTTACTATATCTTTTCTGTTCGTAACCACGTCATGATATTAGACAGAGGAATGAAACGTCATAATATATGTTTGTCTCTTAATTAGTTGAACTTTGAACCGTAAAGAAAATACCTTAACAAATAAATGGTTGAGCAGACACAACAGGTAATTGAAAAACTTTCAACTAATGAGATCGATTGCTCTTCTGACATTCACGCGTTCCTGAAAACGAGCCAATCCTTAGATTTACTCTTTTGTACTTTTTTCTATTACAAGTTGGCCGTTTGTTTTAATGTTTTGTTGTACACAGTTTGATAGATTTTGTTGTAGTCCATCTAAGTTCTGTGATTAGGTTTAGTTTCTTTAAGACATCAGCCAAAAGCTTAGGTACAACATTATATAAATGGGCTCTATTTAATAGATATTAATATTTCTTACAACACAAAAGAAACTAAAGAAAATTAGCAACTTGCTACACTTCATTGAATAAGTTATAAAAACACAGGCGAGCGTAAAATCTCCTTTTTTTTATAAGTCGGTTAATAACAATAACGTTCGTTACTTTAAAATCAATGTTGTTTAATTTAAAAAAATCAACAAACACTCTTCATCTGTCCCATATTTCTGAGGGTCTCCTTCGTTTCCCCTTAGATAACATCATCAGATCAGGACTTGGTGACGATGGGACCGTCTGGGGAGTATATTCTTTACAATAAAAATTAAACAAAATAGGCAGTCATGGGACTGCTGACAGAAGTGAAAACTTAAACGAAACGACCTATATAAGTATTATTAGCGTGACGGCCACGAGTTCAGTTCGGTGAATCGGTGAACATACAACTGAATATAGAACCTCTATATAGAACCTTTTTTTGAAGTCGGTTAAAAATCTTTAGACATGTTAAGTTGTTTGTATTGTTAACTATACTATTTCTAATTTATAGTCCAATGACATTGTTGCACGTTTCAATTGTAATAACCCTAAAGTTATTATAATTGATGCGTGTATTACTAGAAACCAACCTTACAGCCAAGAGTTACTACTGAATACTGTGTCCCATCCTTCCTCATTCCAAACAAAAACAAATAGAGTATTTAGGATAAAAAGTGCGTAGCTTTTATTTCATTACAGGGAAAGCAAACAATACCACAAAACGAGTAACGGGCGACCCAAATACCACCAGGGTGCCCTAACATCCCCAAGTCATCGTCTAGTCATGTCATATCGTACATAATCTCATTTGTCCGTTCCATATTCTGATTGTATTCAATTGCTGACGTATTTATTTGCCCATAATTCCTTGACAGTTAGTTTTGCTAACAAGGAATCAATACGATTCAGTCCTACACTAATGAATGAGAACTTAGGTTCAAGGAAAATACATGTAAAAGACCGGTCAGATGGATGATCAGAGAGATCAGAAAGTAACGCTAATGAACGTCAAAATTAACTGCTACTCTACTACTCTGCATGTAAATCACAATGCAATTGTGATAAAAAAAATACAGTTTTATAAAAATCACCAGCCCCCTTCCCCTTCAATCACCAGGAAATACAAAGAATTTTAAAAATCATATCTAATATATAGCTGGTTAATTTAAAAACTAATTCACCAGTCGCAAGGAAACACTAGTTTAACTATTAATTACACTTTTGAGACAATTTGAACCCCGCCCGGAGGTTCAAATTGTCCTTTCATGCGTCTTATATCCGGGAGTATAAATTTAAGATCATGGAAAGAGGTGATTGTTTTATGAAGATACTAGTCCGGTTTTGCGACTACACAAGCGATAAAAGGTATCAGGCCCTAACCATTCCCTCTCCCCTATTCTCGTCCTTCCCCTCTCTCCCCTCTCCTTCCCTCTAATCCCTCTCTTCCGTCTTCCCGCTCTTCCCCCCTCTCCCCTATTCCCACCTTAAAGGGCGGCAACGCGCTTGTGATTCTTGAGTTACGGATGCCCATGGGCAGCGGTAGTCATTTACCATCAGGTGACCCGTCTGCTCGTTTGCCCTCTATAACATAAAAAACAAATCGGCTAAGATATCACCAAGTTTAGGAAGGAGTAATAATGAATATAATTAATTATTGTGTTGTCTGTGTAAATTAATGGAACCGTAAATCGTAAAAATTGTCTTAAGTGTTTTCGTATCAGATTACGAGTATAAAGTTATCACTTTCGTCACATGACTTAAAAGGCTCTAACTTTTAATGTTTTGTTGTTACTTACTATTTTAAATTTGAAAGATTAGCTAATGGTGGCTACCTAAAAAGTTTAAAAAAAACTGGACGACAATTTTTACAGTGTTTTAAGTTATATATAGGCATGTACCCAATTCTATTGCACATATGTATAATAGCAGATGCGATGGAGCATACATTTATGTAGAAGACTGCGATAAAAGTAATCGTTCAGACACACGTAAAGTTATTAACATACAAACAGTATATCCTCGCCTCTATGTCGTACGTAGCTATTACTAGTTACATATTAATTAAAGGTCAGATAAAATCTAGACTGACGGATGTTCGTTGGTGGTTGATGAAATAATATCGACATTAAAATCTCAACATGCAACCGTCAATCACTGCGTTAGACGATAGGTTATTCATTAATCACCGTTTTGATTGTGGCAAAACTGACAGCAAATTCTACCGTGTACTAGGCGCCTAACAATTTAATTATGTGATTTATAGATCTTGTCGTTGCTTTGCTGTCAATCTGTCAATATTTGTAAATGGAATGCAGTCTCTATGCAAAACATTTGATTATTTTTTTCTTTATAATAAACGAGATTTGCCTGCAACTCTCCCCCCCCCCCGAAACAACTACGATGACTAAAATAAATTTTATATAAAAGTTATTCAGTTATTTTTCTATCTCACGGGAACAGTACTTTTTTCCGGATTTGAAAATTGTATAATGATCGGTTTAGTAGCTAAGGCGTGTAAGTGTGACCTACAAGCAAACTGACATTTACATTTATAATATGAAAAAACGAGTGTGCTTTAGACCACACGACTGAAGTTTAAGTTGACCTTCAAACCTTCAAGAAAAGAGCGTACTCCTTCCTCAAAGGCCGGCAACGCACTTGTGACTCTTGAGTTGCAGGTGTCCATGGGCGAAATTTATCTATAATAAAATATATGTATTATTACCAGCAGTCTGATTACCATAGTACAGGCTTTGCCTAGTTTAGAATCAGATAGCCGTGTGTGAGATGTGTTAAATTATTATTAATATTAGTCCTCTTTATTCAACTTATAAATTATAGTCCTATTAATAAAATTTTAATAAAATAAAATAAACGTTAATTTCAGTGTTAGTTACATCGATCTATATTAATAATTCGGTCAAGGGGTACGGTAGACTCGATTGAAACCTTACCTGAATAATAAAACATAAAAAAAATAATGATTTCGAGTCGACAACATAATATATTTTATTTATCATCGAGTATTTTGTTAAATTCTAATGAATGCCATAATGAGTTCGTTAAGGCCGATTAACACGTATATCTACCTACATTTTGTAAACGATTGTGTATTATTATAAGTCACATTTCACCCGAGCGAAGCCGGGTTTTCATCTAGTATATTAAAAACTATGTATATGTATAGGGTGTATCAATAAGAGTGCACGATTTAAATTTCGCGCCAATTTTTTTCTTTGGAGGTTGCAGCTCTGATATTCGACAGCTGGCATCAACGATTGTTCCGTTTATTAAAATATGAGCGCTATACAACTGAACAACGCGTTATCATTGTGAAAACCCATTACAAAAATGCAGTGACTGTGAATGGCATTCGTTACAGGAACATGCTAACGGAGTTCTTGTGGCCTCAATTGGTTGGTATGGATCTGAACGACATGTGGTTTCAGCAGGATGGCGGCACCTGCCACACCGCGCATGACAATCGATTTATCGAAGCAACTGTTTCCAGACCGAATCATCTCCCAAAATTCCGATGTCAATTAGCCACCAAAATCGTGCGATTTAACGCCGTGCGATTTCTTTCTTTGGGGTTTTTTGAAATCTCAGGTCTACGTGAATAAACCACAAACAATTCCTGAGCTCAAAGCCGAAATCCAACGCGTCATCGGTGAGATAGAGTCACATCTTTGTCAAAATCTCGTCTAAAATTTCATGAAAAGAGCAAGAGCCTGTGTTCATAGCCGAGGGGGCCATATGCTATATATTTCATTCCATACATAATCGGAACAAGTCTTCTTTACAATCCAATAAAAATATCATCACTCGCTCAAAAAAACATGCGTTTTATTTTTAAATTAAATCGTGCACTCTTATTGGGTCACCCTTTACAACCCCCTCCGGCTTCAAAAGGGTAGTAGAGACATCTTCAACAACCTCTCATATTTCAACCAATTTCCAAAAAAATTTAACAAATTATATACCTAAACCTTCCTCATGAATCACTCTGTCTATTAGTGAAAACCGCATGAAAATCCGTTCAGTAGTTTTTCAGACAGACAGACAGACGCGGCAGGGGACTTTGTTTTATATAATATGTAGTGATTATAAACACAGTAAAGTATGCAACAGTAATCTTACCCCATTTAACCCCTCTTCGCAAGGACAAACCTTTTACGATCTTTCCCCTCTGTCACGACTTGTGATCTAACGTTCTATTAGTCTTAAAAAAACTAGATTGTAATCGATTTAAGCATAAACTGCGTCGATCAAGGCCAAACAGAATCGTTGGCTTTGTATGAAGTACCCAAAGCACTCCGCAATGAAATAACTTTATGTGCAATAAAATATCAAATACATCAACTATACAAATGATGTCTTGTTTCATAACATAAGTTTATTCTCGAACAATACGTAATGTTATGGTTAAATATTATAGAGACACTTGCGATCTATTTATCGACTTTTCGTTAGTAGATTGTTTTTGGAAGTGGCTTATAAAAAAAGTTTTACAAGTATTGCGCAGTGCCTCTGTGTACAAGTAAGACAATAATGACACCCAAAAACTGTTTGGAAACGTGCCAAAACTTATAGAAATATGAAGACATTCGCATCGGCAGGGCAGCCACAACGTTCTGAAAGCTAGGAATAATAAACATCTTACACTCAGGACCAAGAGGACTGTCTATCAAATTTGTGTCTTAAGCATACTCTTGTACGGAGCCGAAACTTGGATGTCGTATGCTAAGCACGAACGGCGCCTTAGCGTATTTCATATGCGCTGTCTTCGGAGCATTCTTAACATAATATGGAAGGACAGGGTAACAAACAAGAGAGTGCTGGAGATTGCACAGCTGCCCAGCATCACCGCTCTCTTCAAACAGAGACGCTTGCGGTGGCTTGGGCATGTGTACCGGATGAGCAGCGCTCGTTTGCAAAGACAGACTATGTTAAGTCGAGTGGCATATGCAAAGGGTAATATTGGGCGGCCCATACTGCGCTTCAAAGACTGCGCAAAGCGTGACATGGTTGCATTTAATATCAAATGCAATTCATGGGAGGTCCTTGCTTCCGACCTTGATGACTGGAAGAGAACTTTATCGGAAGGATGTATCACTCATGACAGTGCCCGGTTTAAAACCTTAGCCGAAAAACGAGCAAAAAGGCATAGGCACAGGGATGGGTGTCCTACTTCGGCGGCTGCCCCTCAACACACTTTCCAAAAGTGCGGACGAACGAGCCGTTCGCGCATCGGGCTTTTTAGCCACGCACAGCGTTGCCTCAAATACAGACGCTGCTTAAAAACATCTCTGCTAAGATGTCAGAGGCCTTGATGATGGTTTTGACTTGCAATTAGACAGAAATAAAATCGAAATATGTGTACTTTTAAAAAGGTTTTTATGTAAGTAATAATTTATTGCAGGTTTAAAATATTTTTGTGTCGTATTAATTTCTCCAGCAGTTTGTTTGTTCCAATGTACAAAACATTCAAAAACCATTTTAAATTCATAGTTAAATGGGTAAACAAATAGTTTTAACTGGGAACTGAACTGGACCTTTTTTATAATTTGTAAATGTTGTAGTTGTACTAGTTAATAAATGAAATAAAATGAAATATAAATCCATTTACTAATTTAGCTGTCCATTATCTCCAATTGACTGAACAGTTGGAATATTATTTGGAATACTATCGAACTACTAGTTAAAGTGTCTCAAACATGCAGGAGACCTGGTTGTCTGGGAAATAAACATCATTGTGATCCTAACAGGTGAATTGGAAGTTCTGATATAAATCGACTTGCTTATTAATAAAAATGAAATCACTTACATTAAATAACTGTTTGAATACTTCAACTGGGTTGATAAAATTTTTATATATGATATTGATTGTCTGTAATCGAAATAGTTTACTTACAGTAATGTTTTACTATTCCTAAACTTGCAAGCACCGAAGTTGCTATTTGTTGCAAAGTAATTACCACAGAACTAATATTCTCATTTCTGTGGTAATTACCATTATTATGTCAAAATGTATTGGCAAATGGGAAAGATTGCCTTTACTTACCTACATCCAGGTTCCATTTTTTGGTAAAATATTGCATACAATTGCTTAAAATCCTATAGAAATTACAGTAAACAAATTACTTATTTATTTGGCAAACTCAATGGCAACCACAATCTCAGATGTTTAGAGAGCTGTCACGTCACAGAGCTGTGATGTGTTCGAGGTCAGGTGATAACAAGTAAAAAATATTTTGTTTATTTAATAAGTAAAAATAAATCTTACACCTATGTAATAAATAAATATTATGTACGGTATAATAATTTTTATTTTCAGATTTTGTATGCATGGGCTTTAATTTCTTATTTTCTTCAACTGCTACATTTATTGGACTTTTAAATCTAGAAATATATACATTTGAAGGTATGTATAATATGCATGTATTTTTATGTATGTTTATGTATATAGCGTATATGAATGTATAAAATGTAAGTGAACACATTTATTTCTCCGTATTATGTACTATTATGTATTCTGTGGAATTATCTAATTATATTATACTAGCAGCGCCCCGCGGTATCACCCGCGTAAGCCCCGATCTCGTGGGAATATCGGAATAAAAACAAGCCTATATTTATGTTAATCCAGGTCTCCAGCTATCTACATACTAAGTTTCATCGCAATCGGTTCAGTAGTTTTGGCGTGAAAGAGTAATAAACATTCATCCATCCATCCATCCATCCAAACTAACTCCTAACACAAGCATTTTAGCTTAGCTGGAGGGGTTAACAAGAATACTAGTAATGTGTGACCCACGTTGCTAGTATTCTAGCTTAGTATTCTTATTAAAAAAAAAAAAACTTTCACATTTGTAATATTAGTGGGATGTATGTATATGTTTATAGGTATAATGTACCGAGTTTTTAAGCTTGACATTTTGATTCCTCTCAACTGTAATGCGTTTTTCCACAAAAGCTACGTATTAGTTTCCTTTGTCTTATCATTTCTGTCCATCCTAAGGTTGCCTGAAAGAAATTGGATTTAGCGATGTCATAGTCTGCCTTATGTACATATCTGTTTTGTATACTCACTGTAATCTATATTGTATTGGTGTACAATAAAGTCTATTCTCTTCTTAGCTGCAATTACGAATCTATCGGTGTCTACATCCCTATTAACACTACGGCTACTATTTTTAGACACCGGTAACATTTTGTACAGCCTACAGGATCAGACGGCCGCTGTGTGAGATGTGTCAAGTTATTGTTTATTTATTTATTTACCTTAATAGCAATTGGCAATGGTGTTCTATCGATAACACATATAAAAATAACATTTCTTTCTTATTAAAAGTATACATATTGTTCATATTGAGCCATTTGAGTGAACATAATAACGTATGCTTCGCTTTAATAGTTTATTCTAGAACGTGACGTACTTATTTCAGAGAGTTATATGAACAACAACTATTAATATAAAAATGGTCAAATGGGCGTACCGAGGGGCGGGCAGGGAAGGGCTCCCCCTGGTTTTTGCAAGATTACGTAGCACCAAAATAATTTTGAGTCTTTTTATTTTGCCCGGAAAAAAACATTTGCTTCAGGTGGGCTAAAAGTTGGGTACGCTCATGAATATAATCGTGGCAAAATCATTACTTTTTATAGAACTGTTTATACTCCAGCTTGCTGGTAGCGAGAAGCCTGCTACTTGTTGGCAGCGAGTTGCAAGTAAAGATTTAGAAGTTGCAATAAAAATATGTTACATATTTTGATTACGTTAACTTAGCACCTTCTTTTTCATGCTCCTAAGATGTTCCATTTTTATCGTTTGATGAAATTTTTGCGTTTCGAAAAGGGGGTGAAAATACGACAATACGATTGAAAAAGGATCATGTACTAAAATATTATTATGCAAAACTATTTGCATTGCATAATACGTGCATAATAACATATATATTTACTGAAGAATCGCGTGACACAATGCTAACTATCCAGGTCTACAATTACGTAAGTTATCATTACATTTATTTAACACCTACCGACCCGCGCAACTTCGTCCGCGTTTGTGCATTTTCTTCGGTTTTGCAACATTTTTCATTGATGCTCCACTCCAATTGGTTCTAGCGTAATGTTATATAGCCTATAGCCTTCCTCGGTAAGTGGGCTATCCAACACTAAAATATTTTTTCAATTCGAACCAGTAGTTTCTGAGATTGCTCTAATCTTCAACCAAACAAACAAACTCTTCATCTTTATAATATTAGTATGTATAGATATAGTTACTACCAAGATTAGACCACGTTAATACTTTTACTTTTATAAATATTGTTTGATAATAATTGCTATCAGTAGAACCAGAAATAGATTCATTATAATCAAACCCAAAGCAATAAATTTTATAGATTGTGTATTGTTTTCTTTCACTTGGTCGTGAGCGAAAACATGTTCGAAGTTTATCTTTATGCATACATACAGCGTTTTTCAGTCCACTCGAATTATCATAATCACAATATTTAGCACTCTATACCGGACATTATACTCACTTTACGTAATCCCAATATCGGATTCATTTCCAATCATTTACTCATATAGTATAACTAGCAACCCACTACGGCTTCGCACGGGTAGCAGAGACATCTTCAATAATCATCAACATATTTCAATCAATTTACACAAAATCTTAACAAATTATACACCTAAAC
Organism: Callimorpha dominula; assembly: GCA_949752705.1. NCBI lineage: Eukaryota > Metazoa > Arthropoda > Insecta > Lepidoptera > Erebidae > Callimorpha > Callimorpha dominula. The sequence goes on along the minus strand of OX457001.1, from coordinate 5,145,310 downwards.
CCTCCATGAATCACTCTGTCTATTAGTGAAAACTGCATGAAAATCCGTTCAGTAATTCTTCAGTTTATCGCGAACAGACAGACAGACGCGGCGGGGGACTTTGTTTTATAATATGTAGTGATTATCCGTGTAGCATTTGGTAAAAAGTATCGGTTAAACAGTAATGCAAAAACATACAAAAACAAAGATCTGGATAGATGCAGAGTTTTGAAAGTCACACATTGATTTAAGTTTGTTTTTAATACAGAGCGTCCGAGAAGTCTTAAACGAATATGGTTGTATTATTTGAAGTTCTTCTTAGTCATCAGTCAGTCATCAAATACAGCTCATTCACAAGAAGTAAAAAAAGGCAAACGTGTCTTAAAGTAAATATTTTATAGCAAAATGAAATCTTGGAACGTAAATATTAACAACAGTTATTGATGGAGGATACGGAGATATTGTTTTGACTGCGGGGATGATGGTTTTGGTGCTCACCTTACCAACTGTTACCGCTTTGAGTGTTTTTCGTTCGTTAACATAAAAAACGTACGGAAACGTATGAATGTAAACTAATGGACGAAATTAAAGACTTCTAAGTCTAGGTTTTTGTCCATAGGTTCATCTAACAGTTAATTGTCCATTTGAAAAGTCCTAGCGGCACTTGTAACATTTCTCCACTACGAGTGAATCTTCCAAAAAAAAATAGACAGTCATGGGACTGCCGACAGAAGTGAATACTTAAACTAAACTACGAACTAGCACTAGCAGGTTGGTGACATTAATTAATAAGGAGCTGACAGAACTCAATGTTTAGATTAGCGCCCTCTAGTGGATCTATATATGTACTATTAACGTGACGGTCAAGAATTCAGTACCTTTTCCCCTTAGTAAAAGTGCACAAACGTGCCTAAAGAAGTTTTCACTTCAAAAAGCATTTACTTTTTGAAATAATTAATAAATCTGTAGTTTTACACTGCTATGATTCCCTTAGGAATTATAGGTAGGTGCTTTAAATTCTTCAAATAGAAGTAGGTAACCCTACTCCTCAGAATGACTAAAAAAAAACTGACCACTGACATTGACTCATTATAGGATACTAAAGTCTGTTTGTGTGTCATCAACTTTACAAGACAATGGGCTGTGTTTAATATTCCCACCTCGAACTGTTTTATATACAAATAAGTTATTTTGCACTAAACTTATTGTCTCGCGGCTTGAGTTGCGTGCATTCGTGGCGTCTTAAATTTGATCCTAATCCGGTAAATTATATATGTATATATGTAATTTAAATATATGGGTATATATATGTATATACAGTCACGCCTGTCTACCCGACAGGGTAAGCAGAGGCGTAATTAAATTTTAAACACTTACGCACACACCCAACCACACACACAAGCACAAGCAGACGCACACAAACACACACACACACACAGTTGTGCTCACTGCACATGCACGCACATACACACAGGTTCAGTGGTTTCGGAGTGTAAAAAAAGTAGAATGAGAAATAAAAAGTAAAATCAACACATTCAACACAAATAATTTACTAATGTTAATAAATTTTATTTTAGATAATTTGATTCGTAATGTATATAATACTAGCTGCGCCCTGCGGTTTCACCCGAGTAAGACCCGATGCCGTGGGAATATCGGGATAAAAAGTAGCCCATGTGTTAATTCAGGTGTCCAGCTATCTACATACTAAGTTTTATGGCAATCGGTTCAGCAGTTTTTGCGTGAAAGAGCAACACACATCCAAACATCCCTATGGATGTTTGGATGTTTTTTGCTCTTTTCACGTTTATAATATTAGTAGGATAATAAGACTTTCCAGATATATACCTACATATTTATAGATTAGAGGAGTTCATTGTTTCAATGTTCGCTAATACTTAATAAGGTTACGCTGAAGGTTGAATAATTACAATGTATTAATTATTAAATTGGTAATCTTATATATAGAATGTGCCGTTATTGCATTGTCAAACCGTCATCATTATCATTTCGTAATCTTAAACAGATTGATTGATCAAGTTTGAAACCCATTATTATTTATTGTTCGAAATTCGATAGTAATTCTTCATAAAATTATTTATTGAAAACAATAAAGCTCCGTCGGAAACTGTTTCCAATTATATTCTTAAAAATAAATATTTCGAAATGGTTACAACTTAATTACGATGAAACTGAATATCTTTTCAAAACTATAACATAAATATTTATTGGTACCAGCAAGAATTAACACTCACACACAATCCATTGCACACAAACACACACACATACATACACACAAACGCACATGCACGCGCACAAGCAGACTCACACGCATACGCACACACAGGTTCAATGGTGTCGGAGTGAAACAAGCAGGCACAGTTAGTTTCATGTTTTAATATTATATCTAGGCATACCTTTATTAAAATACAAAACACTAACGTACATAATATATCATCGGTCTATTAAGTTTAAATAGTATTATTTATTCAAAGTTTTGAAAATGACTGCACTTAGACATTCAGGTTGACACAGAAACGCATACTTTGTCATACATATTGCGGAGTGCACTCTGAGTAACTTTACAAATAACCATTTCCAGCAACTCGTAAAGCCATACAACCTTTTTCTTTCACTTCAAGATTAAAATTACAACGTCGATTTAAAAGAAGCCTTAAGTCTTCGTAACGAGGGTGTATTATAAGAAATGGTGAAACTCTAATATCCATACTAATATAATAAATGTGGAAAGTTTGTTTTTTTGTTTCTGGAACTGCAGGAAATGAAAACAACATATTTCAGCATAGCCCAATTCTAGAGTTAAGCTAAGTAACATATACATAAACGAGGGGGAAATTGCGGCAAAGTATATGTACCGCCATTTGAACCAGAATATGAAAAAATCAATAACTCAGAAGACTTCCTCTTACCTTTCTAAAAAAATTGAGTGCATTTAAGGGGTTATCAGTATAATTAAATTGTAACATACCTAAATTTCATTATAATATGGCAAAGTGTTTTAATGACCATCACTGGTCTTTCCAACGTCAATTTATTTGTTCTGGCAAATCTGTATAATGTTCCTAATTAGTACCTGAAATAAATTCTCAGTCTGTTCTTGGAACTTATATTCAATATATTGATGATTATAATAGGTTTCAAATTTCGTAAAACTCATGTACTTTGAAGCGGAAGGAACGGTTACAAGATTATGTACATATATAGTGGTGATTAACTATTTAATAACATGTACTGGAATAGGCGTTTGTCTTCTAACTCACCTGAGGAAAGTGATGATGAAGACGATGATGGTACACGCCTATCCAATAGAAACCTATTCACTCTACTCTTGAACTTCCGAGAATTATAATGGTCTGGAAAAATAGACGCAGGCAGTTTATTCCAGACTGGCAACTCGAACCAAAAAGGAGCTGTCAAAACATCGATCGACTTTTTGGTGTTTCGTCAATAAAAGGATGGAACCTCTGTCTACGTCTAGTCGTTCGATAAAAGAATGGTGAAGGTCCAATTAGTTCGAAGATAGCTTTATTTATTTGTGATATTATATTTCTGCCAATGTGTGTAAACTTAAAACGAAATACCCTTAACGTTGAACTTTGATTTTCTTTGTTTGACCCTTATCTCTGATCCCCATAAGAACATGGTAACAAGTAACAATGCCTAGGTTACAGGTTCTCTCAGTTAGAAGTAAAATGAAATGAAATTCATTGTTTATAGTTATTGGCGCATGAAGTTTTACAGCGCGATACAATATCACTTGTTAAACATAGTCCAGTTAGCCGGCTGAAATATGGTCCCGACTTCCAACTTTAAAATGCATTATAATTGTGTATTTAAACGGGAATTACCGCGATCACGAAAAGGTATACATACCTCTGAATTGCCCGACAGCCTGTGACCACGGCCAGTGCAACCTGGTCGAAAGTGTCGAAACGTCAGGCAATTCAGAGGTATGTATATTGTCGCCACATTAAAAACTCTTATTTATTTTATTAAAAATAGGGACAAACTATAATAGATGATAACACAGTTCACTGTTTAATAAAAACAAGTTAATAGACATTATTTTGACTGGTTATGCCGGTAACGCAATACTATTGGTCGATTGATAAATATTAACGAATAGAGGGTTTATAAAAGGAGAAATAAGATGAGAACTTGACTTGAGTGCAAACAGAGGTACGAACAACTTGGCAGTTGCTGTTAGTTAGTGATTTTCATAGTCTATATCAGTGGTATTGAGACTGTTTCTAACATGTAATACCTTTTCGTGATCGCGTTAATTCTCGTTGAAATACATAATTACATCATGCAACGCGAAAGTTTAAAAGTTTCAAATGCATTGACGTCAATTGACAGAAGGCACGTCAAGTGGAGGTAGGTTAAAAATACCAAAATAATATGTATTAATCAGAAATTCTTGTCGTTCAGCTAGTCGTACTTTTGATGGATAACCATATCTAAGTATATATTAATACATGTAGAGAATTCTTTGTATCCCTTTACGGAAATTTGGAATATACTTTGAAACACACGTCCAGTGTATATGACCTGTCACAGTATATAAGTCTATAAAAAAAAAATGAATTATGGTCGACCACCAAGCAATCTCTAATAAATGTGTATAGACAAAACAGTTAAAAACATTTTCTCCGATGTTTGTCAACGGATTTTCGTGTTCTTTTTTGTTTTGTAGCTTTGGACGAGCATTACTGTTATCAATAAAAAACTGTTTTTATATAGATAGGTAAAGACAATACAGTTCAGTAACGTTTTCTCTCCTATTTATCAACGGAGTTTCTTCGTTTACCCTAAGATTGGAGCTATTGACGACCCAGGAGTTGGCGGACCTCCGCGCGGCCTGTACCGAGCAAAAGTAGGAGTACCGAGAGGCGCGGAAAACTCTGAAGCTAGCCGTTAAAGAGGGAAGAGAAGGAAGATGCTGGAGGGTTTCGATCGTGAAAAGTTTCCCCCCTTCTCTCCAGCAAGAAGTGGTTGAGGGCCTTTTCCCGCAACGGGCGGAACACACAAAGGGGAGGTTGAAAATGAGGACGTCACGGAGGTGGAGGTAGAGCCGGCTGTTCTATGGATCCGTACCAAAAACACCACCCTCAGGGCAGACGGGATTCCTGCCTCGACCTCATGTCGGACCGCCTCAGGGAAGTGTTCGACGCTAGCCTGGCGTCCGGATGCTTCCGTGACTGCTGGACGAGCTGGCAGCTGGTGCTTTTAACGAAGCCGGGACGGCCTACCGACTCGGTCATGGCCTACAGGCCTATCGTGTTGCTAGACGAGGCGGGTAAATTGTTTAGAGGGTCCTCTTTGCCCGCATCGTTCGGCACCTTGGAGAGGTCGGCCCCGATTTGTCGGACGCCCAATTCTGTTTTTGAGCAGGGCGTTCGACGGTCGGTGCTGTCTGGCTTGCCATAACCTCTACCACCACATGTCAATACCTGTCTCATTATCAAATAATATTATAATTATTATAATACCTGCACGCACTATGCTGCCTGGAATTGACTGACCATGTAGCACTTAAGGGTACTTTACATAACAAGTACTAACACCGACCTTGTCTTTCCCAGAATCCGGATCCACCTTGTGTCTACTTAACTGAGCTGAGAGTCAATCAACTTACAGGCCTGACCGACGCAACCAGAGCTATTAAAATGATGGAAGGAGTCAGCCAGGATCTCAAGCTTTTGCTATCTCACGACGATCGTTACTACCGCCGCCCATGAACACCTGCAACTCAAGAGTCACAAAAGCGGGTGGTAGGGCGACTTCGGCTTCCGTTAACCTCACTCGGAATACAATGCAAGCATTGCTTCACGCTGGTTTTCTGTAAGGCTGTAGTATCACTTCGGTCGAGCCGGCCCGTAAGTGCCAAAGCATGGCTCTCCCACGTGTTCCCAACTTATTGTCAACGGTGTGAACTCTTTTATTTCTCTCTCTCATGAAAACTCCTGTTTAAGACACATAGAGTTCTATGCTTAATTGTTTCCATGAATTAAAATCAACTTCACAGGCAGTTTATGGTCAATCTACGACAAACAATTGAAAGTCATTAGCGTTCGATTTGACTAATGCGGTCTAAGTGAGCTCACTCACCCACTCTCTGTGAGTTTGGAGAATTCTTCGCGCGATCTTAGTATAATGAGGAATTATTAAAAGATTGAAATATTTTACTATTCCATTAAGTTCCGTGTACAGAGCCAACCCTCGTCACATCAATCAGAATCCGAATTTTATTTATGTAAACTTAAGATCTGTCCCGATTATTGCATAATTTACTTACTTCTTTGGGTAAGAATGCAAAGTCAGGACCTTTTGGCCAAAGTTGCTGACAGTTCTTTAACTTTCGAGGCCAACTCTTTAACCCTATACCCGGAGTATCGTCTTAAAAAGGTAAAAAGTTTCGTATTACTTTTAATTTACTTTTAGACCGCAATAGAAAACTAAGACTAGTAAGTGTTTAGAAATTACAATAGGCGTGTGTTTTTATAGTTAAATCTTGAAAAGAAAACATTAAAATACCATGGCGAAGCCACATATAGGTCATTAGAGTCCATTACGGAATGAAGTAATTTTCATTAATGGTTTACCATGTACTGGACAGCGGACTTGGTCAGCTCTGTGCCAAGACACACTGAATCACCATCCTTTATAGAAGGCCTTAGTGGCTCACCAAACGTTTGTGGATGGCACGATCGTGCCATTCACAAACGTTGAATGGTTGTCTTACGTCTCCCGTGTAACAATAATGTTAAGTTCGATTACAGGTTCGCTCCACTGTACACAGAAGGTCACTCTCAGACCCGATTCGTTATAGAGTCTTCTGTTGCGACCAGAAGATATGTCCTTCGACGCTCGACGCTCGTTGTTTGATTCGTAAAACATACGATCGTCCCTGAGTAATATTAATTGACATCCTATATTTTAAAAATGTCCAATTTTAATTATTATTAGTTGTTGCTCGTTCTAAGACAGTAACTTTCTCTCGTACTGGCCGAGTGTCTGTCATGTAGGATGTTGTTTCTACTTTTGTAATAAGCACAAATATTGTATGTTTGTTAACGGCCAATATCAATAATATTTTAGTCCAAAATCTTTGATTAAAGACAAATATTCCTTATAAATTTTTTTGATTTGAATTTCGACTGTCATCAAAATACTTGACAAACACAAGTAGCAATGCATTTCAAGCGTCAAAATTAACGACCGATATTCATATTTTAAATGCGAAATCTTTAGATTAAAGAAAAAATATGTTCCCTATAAAATCATCTTTTGATTTGAATTTCGAATGTTATCAAGACACTTGACAACGCAAGTACCAATGCATTTCAAGCGTCAGAATTAACGGCCGATATTCAAATTTTAAATCCAAAATCTTTAGATGTATCATGTTCGTTTTGGATGTCATGCTTTTAATTTGAATTCCGAACGCCATCAAAACATTTGACATCCATACAAGTAGGAATGCATTTTACACCAAACTTTTGTTTTTCGTTTGAAGCATCAGTCGACATCTTGATAGACACGGACGTAAAGTGGAAGTAAGAAATGAAAACGAACAGCACTTACTACTCTTCTACTTAAGAGAGCATTAGTGGCTATTTCAATTATTAAGGATAAAGTCGAACATAAATAAATCAAGGTCGTATGTCCTTTCAAATGCTTTAGGTTTGCCTTCATTATATTTTATGAGCTAGATACTTCCGTATGTGTAGTTTATTTATTTTAAAAGTGATTACGGAGTATATGAATTCGTATATCAAATAAAATCTATAATGTATATGTATTTTGTAACGTAGACGCTAAATCAGGTGCATAAACACTAGAGTTGGTTTAAGTGCAACCCGTAAAAATATTATTGAAAAGAACAGCCCTTAAAACAAGCAAATCAAAAAGGTTTGCACGAAGACTATGCACCTCATCCATCAAAACTTTTATTGAGGAAGTTTATAAAATACTAGCTGACCCGATAGACGTTGTCCTGTCTTAACTTTTTTTATTAATGTTCGAATTCGAATCGGTATAATTTGCATCGCACATTCTGTTAATCACGCCAACTATCAAACGACTTACAGTTATGTCAAAAGCGCTAAAGTTACATTAGAAAAGTTGGAAAATTTAAGAAAACTTAACGACTGTAGTTAAGTTTCCTTAAATTTTTTATTTTTTTTGTTTTTATCTTTATATTATTATCTTTAGGTACACTGTATTGTAACATTAGCATTATGCATTAGCATCTTAAGTTAAGTCCGTATGTTTTTTTTTTTTTTGAGAAAGCTGTGTTTGCCAGTTGATACTGTACGCTTTTAATATGTCAAAGAGCATGTTAGTTGTAAGAAAAAGTGTAATAGTTGTGGCCGAACCAATAAATAAATAAATAAATAACCTATTACCTTCTTCAATAAATACTCTATCTAATACAAACATAAATATTCAAATCTGACTGATAGTTTCAGAGATTAGCGTATTAAAAACAAGAAACAATCAAACAAAAAAATCTCTTCAGCTTTATTATATAAAATATTATAGATTAAAATATTAAGATCCTTATCTTTAAGTAACCGACTGGACCGGCGGCACATCTCATTCAGAACAAACCCATGAATAGTAAAGGGAATTAGTATCTCTATCCTTAAAAATATAGCGGCGACTTTGACTACAAATACACCTTGCCTAAAGTTGATATTGAACTCATAGCTCAAAGATACTTTTTTTATTACGACCAAGGTTTGCAGAAATGAGTAATATTAAATAATATTTTGATAAGGCGACCTTCTCACTCAAATACATTACTACGCGGAAGTCCGTCTCGGCATTGTTCCAGAGATTACGGTGGCAGATGCTTTACGACATAACAGCTGTACGTTTTTATCTTTTGGCGAATATTTATGAAGAGATTCAGTAAGTAATTGAAATTTTACAAAATTATTTACAGCTCACTTCGTCATAGAAATAGCTCTTTTATACCAAAGAGATGGCAAAGAAATATAGCTTCCGAATGATGGGGAGGGCGTATTGAATTTGCAACACTGACGATAAAACTTGCGAGTTACCAACCCTGGCATATTATTATATATTATGACAGAGTTGGCAGCTAGAGAATGCTGCATTTTAGAAGGAAATAATCCTGTTAAAACCACTTGTATACACAATAACTAAATGCATTTATCAATATCGTACTGTAATATAGTGTTTTCGTTACGTACCTATATTTTTTATGTATATTTGCCTAATTCTTGGTGGTGCATATAGCAATCTGAATTGTATAAACTGTATATAAACTGGTTTTAACTTAAATATTGAGGTGCTAAAATGTTCATGCTTTTTTCGGATTTACTATAACATACTCGTACTATTTTAAAGGAAACCGGGCAAACTATTTGAATATTCAAATCAAAATTGATCCCCATTAATGTCAGTATCAAAGTTCTCAAAGCTGTGGCTACTTCTATCTCTGCTGTGACTGGTTTGTTGTTGATATCCAAGCTAAATTCATTATTGTGGTTATGCAGTTTTCCAGTATTGCTATTAAGAATTGTCCAAGTGGTCTTAACCTTATTATCGCTACTTTTAATCTTTGAACCCAGTAACCGAGACTTAGCTAATTTACAAAGTTTCCTAAATAGTTTAGAGTATTCTGTGACTTTGATATAATTATGTGGAATTGTTCAATATTATTGTAATTTCTTTGACATTCTCAAAGTAACAGGAGTGCGCAAAGACTCATTGTCAAACACTGCTTGCAAGTTGCTGTTTGAAAATCTTTTCTTAGCAAAAGTTTTTTACTGTTTGGTGTCGCCTTAGCTTGTTTTTATTACTTTGTTTATGTCTGGAACGTTTGACCCTATTGACTGTTACTGATTGGACAACAGTTGACATAATAGTAATTATTAGAACCGGGATGTGTAGGTATTCGTTATTTTTAGATAAAAATCTTACTAAAAACGAAAGTTTGTTAGGATTTTCTCGATTTTCTTCTACGCAAAAACGGCTGAACAGATCCGGATAATATTTGGCACGGAGATAGACGACAACAGCTAGTAGAATATAAGGGAACTTTGTTATATACCAATTAAAAATTACTCATAACGAATACATCAAATGGATATGTAGGCACTTTAAGATGACCGTACCCCTAACAATTTTTACCTTAAGCGTCCTTTATATGGACAAAATATTACAATAAACAGCAGAAATCGTTTTCATCACAGTTTAAGTGTAAAGAAGCTGTTATAAACAAGTAATTTTTCCATACGAATACACACTCTCAAGGACAAAGTACGAGTAAGTATGAAAACTGCTTTAAAAACCTATTCGTCTTAAGTCCCTTACTTACAGTGTTTAAAATTTAAATCCTATTGCCTTAATCTCGAAAGCTTCGAATTCAATAGAGTCTATTCCGAATTGTTGTCTGTTTCTGAACAAACTTTTTCTCCTTAATGGGCAAAATTATAAATTTCACAGCCTTCACCAAATAGATATATTTCACTGTGCTCATAATACTAGAACACAATTCGATATTGGTTTGAGAGTACGACTTTTAGATTGAGTTCGAATTGAAATCGAGTTCGAATCAGAAACCAACATTATTAAATCAGTGCAATATTAACTGAACATTAGTTCACGTTAATTGTAATCTTTTGTAGCGTAAATGGATGTAATACTTCCATACCAGACTTCGATACTTTCCGCTGCTGCTAATTATTTACGTAAACTACGATATGTCTGAAGTAATTTGTATTTTCACATTCAAGAAAATGTCAAGAACGAATTCGCTTTAACATTTCAGTCTCGCTTATCCACTTCACACGAAAAAATATCGTCGACATTTACAAATGTACGACTATTGCACTAAAATGATGTGTTACGCAAGTGGTTTTAGCATCTAGAACGTAATTTTAAAAAGACTGTAATGTCACCAAAATAAAAGATGTTTATATTAAGCCTGTTACACACATACGGTGTAACTAATATATATAATACTAGCAGCGCCCCGCGGTTTCACCCGCGTAAGTCCCGATCCCGTGGGAATATTGGGATAAAAAGTAGCCTATATGTTAATCCAGGTCGCCAGCTATCTACATACCAAGTTTAATACTGTATGTTTAATAAAACTGATTCCCAATATCACTTCCCCAATGAGGTAGGACGTTCTTTCCTATATGAAATCATCATAAATATTTTGTGGTTGCGAGTTTTAATCGCCTTTACTAAGCGTATACTGTACAACGTGCGTTTATCGTAAGTAGTTCGACTTACATGCGTAATACGCATACTTACCATTCGCCTGGCTCGAAACTAGTCATATTTCCTGAAAACGTGTAGTCAGTCACACACACCGACTCACATGAGTTTGTGTGTTTTGAATTGGAATTCCAAAACGAGTAGTCACAAGTTTTATAAGTTTACTTCATAACAATTAGTTATAATCTTCATAAATTGTAATTATTGTAGTGCATTTGCATTTTTCAGGCAAATCGATTAGTTTTGAGTTCGTAGCAAGTATTGTATACATAGAAACTTTTTTTTTACGCGAAGGAATCACAATTTTATACAGTCGGTCCATGCCATGCCAATGCCTTTTTCTGAGTTAATAACAAATTTTTTTTAACAGTCACCAAACCAAAAAAAAAATAAACTTAAAATAGCATACTTCACGAGAGCAGGATTTTGCTCCTGTTAGAGGCGGGCGGGTATTTCCGCATCTTTTCAACACTGCTCCTGCTTACCCTGGTTTATGATATTATGTTGAAGACATCGTTTAGTTTTACTAGGTTTGACCCCAAAGCGACGTAATCACTTAGTCGTGTCCTCGTCTTTATAGTTTGTACTCAGATGCTTTAACAATATAAACAATGAACGTCGACTATAACAGCCAGCTTTTTTTTATGTGTGGCAATATTTTCCAACACATCCTGACATTTTGTCACATAACAGTTTGTAAAAAAATTAAATGAGATGAATTACTCAAAAATTAAAAAAAACAGGTTTATTTAATTGTGTCATTGATTTCATAGGTAAAATAAATTTATAAAATTGGAGAGTAGAAAAGTAAAAACTGGCGTCTTAGCATTCCTCAATCTGTCTACCTGGCCACACAAAAAAAAAATATTTTGATTTCTTAAAGTTTTGAATTAGGAACGCTCACGAAGTTTCAAACTGCAAGCTGTATTTATTATAATTTGAAAATTTTTAAAGTTTGATGACGTCGAGAAACATTATATCATAAACATTACATAAGTGGTAGTTCACTTCTTGCCATATTTTGCAAGTTTAGCAATATCACAGTTAATCTAATGTTTCTTCCGCAAACCGGTGAGTAGGTTCGAAAGACCGCGTTGAGCGATGGGTTTCTAGTGATAACACTAATAATGTTTATAAAGGCATGACGTGTGTGTTTGACCAGGTCAACGACACCTGACCCTCAAGAAAACGGGATACGGTCAAAGATCAAAAATATGCTTCCTCGTGATTTAGAGAAGATCGTCTTTTTCTTGCCCTAGTCCAAATTTTATTTGGGGTCAGGTCGTAATTTATTTATCTGTTTTCTTCTTCCATTCTCCTGTATCATTTGGCATCCCTTCCCAGCCATATCCTCTTTCACGCACTTAATCCATCTTTTCTTTGGTCGTCCTTTAGTAATTTTGTTTGTTTTTCAATTTCGTACATAAAACTCTGTTCACCACTTTTTGCTCATCCCTCCGCATCACATGTTTAGAGCATGGAACTATAGGAATCATCAAAACGATATAAAGTTATTTCTATAGACGTGCAATAGGCATTAGAGGCCTCTAATGTAGCAAGCGACGGCTGTTTTTCATTGGATGAGCGGTTGGCCACGTTAGTGTTCCGGATGTCTTAATAAAAGCTATTCCCGGATCCCTCCTGTTTAAGGTGCCGTACGGCACACCGTGTGGTTTTTGTGGGTTCTATTCCGACAAACCGCCCCACCGAAAACCCCGGTGGAAGACCTTCCACAAACCCTTCCACACGCACAAAAAAACAAAGGATTTCTACATTGTTAAGTTCTAGAGATTAGTAGTGTTTATTATATTCTCAGGGAACGGCTTACCATCAAATGCTTTGCAATTGATTCAGTGCAAACGTTATCTAATTCAAAGTTATTATGTCTTCCACTATTAAGTCTATTTTTTGGTTTGATATTTTACTTCTAAAAGATACAAAGAATGATGATACCAAAATTCAAATATTTTCATCATAAGTCTCATAAATCATGTTTCCCATACGAGATAAACATCTAAAACCAGCCAAGTCAAATTACTTACCGTGACTTGCAACTCTATACGTAACGCGATAGTAAACCTGTTGAGACGTAATTAAACCTATGACCGACTTTATGTGTGTGTATTATGACAGAAGAGTAAATACACTGTTTACTTTTGTATATAGTGACATTAAAAAACAAAATATACGAAGGCTTGTTTACTAGTAATAATAATTATCTTTTAAAATAAAGTATCACCGACTTCAATGTGCTTTTTAGTGGAAAGTAGATGTTTAAATATAATATGGGTAGGCCAACTAAACGCACTGCTCCAATGAGACGGCGATGTTTCGGAGCAAACGAAAACATCACACACACTTACTTAAAACACTGAAAGGGTAGAGTCATGCCCTTGCAGTAGCCCTTGAGTACATGCAATTACAAATATAATTTAAAAAAAAACCATTCGTGTACAAGTTATGACCGTTTCAATTTCCAGGTATGTTTATCTCCGTTTATCATAAAATCAGGTGGAAAGTGTAAAGTTAAAGATTTTAAATAGTAAATTTTTTTTATTATAGATTTTTTCATTCCGTTGCTAATAAAAAACAATAAAACCAACTTCGAAAACTTTTTAAGTTAGTTTTTTATGGATCTGTATTTTTAAAATACTGCGAAAGTTGTTAACTTAAACAGACTACATTAAATTTCTTTTAATGACGCATAATGATGATGTGATATAATTATTTAGTTAACCGCCACACACAGTTATTTCCATAGGGCGGAAGTTGTCTTTCTCTATTACAGTAACAAAACAAACAATGTCCAGTTAAGAAAATTTTAACTAATTCCGTTATCACCATAAGTATACTTACTTAAATATAAATAAGATAAGCCGAGGAAATGACATGTTACAGTAATTATTACGTTATCATCTGCTAAGAACATTTAAGTATATTCACACTACGTCGTCAGCTGTTTTTCTGTAAAGTCTGTGTAGAAAACGATAAAGCTGACCACTATATCCAACAGAATCAGTTTAATTCCGTTAGGTTTGCAAATTCTTGTACTTTGCAATTACAAATTACCCGAATAGAGTTAGGGTATTCACCTGATGCTTACGATGATCACAGATATAATGGTTTGTATATTCATATACGCTTAAATTTCTTATAAATTATTCGTTATTGCCAGCACCTGCAGCATTCTTTACCAGAAAAATGTCCTCCTGGGTTTGGTAAGATCGACACATCGCGACCAAAATGTATAACTTTATCAACTGTAATTGTAATTTACGTACGAAATTCGAGGCACGATTCTCGGGCTACAGGCAGGGTCGATATGTAAGGAACAGATAAATTAATCACAAGACTAATGGAATAGTAAAATAAGGAGTAAATACATATAATTCTACACATTTTAATCCCCGGTGCAAAAGGTGTTATAAGTTTAAATCCTTGTGTCTGTGTATTTGTGTGCCTGCCTGTGTGCAATTTTGATTTGTTATTGTTTAGTTAGAAAGGTGTCTTGATTTTTTGTCGAAGGTTTTTGCAACATTTTTCATGGATGCTCCGCTCCTATTAGTCGTAGCGTGATGTTATATAGCCCATAGCCTTCCTCGATAAATGGGTTATCCAACCACGTAGAATATCTCTCATTTATAATATCGTCCCCTATTTTACCACCTTCAAATTTAACTTTCGCCACAAAATGTAACCTAGTACCTTCTCCAAAGTCCCCTCTATCTTTAGCCAAAATTCATTTAAAATGGCTGAGCGGTTTTGGGCATGAAAACAGACAGACAGATTAACAGACACCCAGAGTTACTGTAGAGGTATAAATTATGTACTTCAACAATACTTTTAAACCAATAACAACGTTTACTAAAAATGAATAAAATATTGAACCCACGCCAATCGCTATTACGAGTTAAATATACCGGGAGGTTTAAAAACGCAATTTAACGTGTGCCTAATCCCGAAGGGCGAGAATGCTTTTTACAGCGAATGCCATCGATGGGAAGTTATTACGACGATGCTATGAAATATTATTTATCCACTTTCTGGGTAATAGCGGCATTCTTTACTTTCAGTGAGCCAGGCTTTGTATTATACATAAACTAAATACTCAACAAAATCCCAATGTCTGAAAAAAAGCCTAAGAAACAAATTTAAAAGTTTAAAACATCCTGGTCGCAACGATTTTATACAACATTTTTAACATCAAGAGCATGGCCGCCTCGTCCTTGCACTAGCCTTATACCAAGAGCAATGTCAGACAGGAATAGACACCATACCGCCATTCAAAAACCGTTGAAATTGTGCCAAGCATTCGCCGGAGACAGCCGGATAAAAATAAAAATACACGAACAATGTCATCCAACTCGAATAACAGAAAAAACTGCTCAATTCTCTTATGTAAAGCTTCGCAGTGTTTTGAGTGGCCGGTGGAGTGACGACACGATAATTCTCAAGCAGCGCAAGTTAAGCAACGTGTCGATCAAGGTCACCACCATAGATGGGTGACAATATCTTGTAATCTTTGGTAACAGATTGGCCTTGTAATTGACTAATGGAATGTCTAATCACTTAGATTAATAGCATACATATGTAGATTAATTTTAAAGTTGTTACTTCTATTATCGGAGGAATCTAAACAGCATACATTATTATGATTAAGGCGAATGTAAAAAGCTTTCAGTGCTTTTAACTATTTTTAAATTAAATATTAAACCTTAAAAGTAATTCATACAATTTGAAAAAAAATATATATGTAGTCAGATGAAGAGTAGAATATTTCCTAATCTTTGAGACCTGTTTTGAATTCGTTTTCTTGAGGAAGCGCCGCGGCCGGCGGCGCGGCGACGACGGCAGCGCGGTGGCGGCTTATCCACGGGTTATATTGTTAGAGCAAACGAGATAGCAATAGTCCCGAATTCCCTATTGCTCGCGTAGGTAGATACATTTAATTTAAGTGAAGTGTCAATAGTTCTAGTGTAGATTTTAACTCGACTAGCCGGTGTCATATATTTTGATCCACATTCAACGTAGATTTCCCGTCAAGTGCCGTGTATAATTGTGTTGTGAAATCGTAAGTAAAACTCTGTTATTAATAAGTGTTTCCCTACCTATTTAATCAATTATTTTTGGTAATTTAAAAAAGGATGGGTAATTTAAGTAGGTACTGTAATTGTTTTTAGGTGCTGTGTTATTCCTAGCCAGGATTAGAACGCAACATGGACAAGCCAGGACCTAGTAAAAAAACGTAAGGTTAAAGATGAAAATCGGCAGTTTCCAGAAATTTGGACTGAGAAATACTTTTTTGTATGGTCGCATAACAAAGTCGTTTGTTTAATTTGCAAGAATTCTGTTGCGAGTGCAAAGGAATATAATGTAAAAAGGCACTATGAAACGCAGCATCCTACTTTTACCAAGTTTACAGGCGAATTAAGAAAGCAAAAAAAAAAGTTGTCTTTAAAACGGGAGCTTATTGGTCAGCAAGCTATGTTCACAAAACCCATTCAAGATTCAGAAACAGCTACAGAAGTTAGTTATGAAATTTCTCGAATGATAGCAAAGCGAAGTCGCCCCTTCAATGATGGGGATTTTGTAAAAGAATGCATAGAAATCGCCGCTAAGAAAATGTGTCCAGAAGCAGCAAAAAAGTTTGAGAAAATTCAACTGAATCGTATGACTATCCAGAGACGAATTATGTCTTTGTCAGGTAATATTGCGAAACAATTAAATGAAAAAACTAAGATCATTGAATTTTTTTCATTAGCACTCGACGAATCCACTGATATTAGTTCCACAGCTCAACTTCTCATATTCATACGAGGTGTTACTCAAGATTTTGAAGTCTTAGAAGAGTTATTAGGAATGTGTTCATTGAAAGGTCAAACCAGAGCAGTTGATATACTCAATGTACTTTTGGATGAGTGCTCAAAAACTGATTTGGACTTATCAAAATTATCGGGAGTTGCGACTGACGGTGCTCCTTCGATGATTGGTGTCAATTCTGGGCTAGTTACTTTGCTGAAAAATTATCTGCAAGAAAAAAACATAAACGCTGAAGATCTCATGCAGTTTCACTGCATTATACACTAAGAAGCCCCCTGTTCTAAAAAAATTGAATTTCAAAATGTCATGAAAGTGGTAGTTTCGACTGTAAATTTTATAAAATCACGAGGACTCAATCACAGGCAATTCAAACAATTCCTTGATGACATCGAAAGCGAATATGGAGATTTACTGTATTATACAAAAGTAAGGTGGCTAAGTCGTGGATTGACACTGGAACGATTTCTAAATTTAATAGAAGAAATTGGAATATTTCTGGCGGAAAAGCAAAGGGATGTCCCGGAACTTAAAAATCCTGATTGGTTGTGTGATTTGGCTTTTTTAGTTGACATTACAAATCATTTGAATGTCTTGAACACACGGCTTCAAGGCAAAAATCAACTGATATCCCAGCTCTACGCTCATGTATTATCCTTTCAATGCAAGCTGACACTTTTCAGATCGCAATTGAATTCTGGAAATTACAATCATTTTTCGAATTATAAGAAAATGGCTGAAAAATTCAACAAAACTGCGATTAATTTCAGTTATGTAGAAAAGCTAGATTCAATCTTTTCAAGACAGATTTTCGGAGTATAAAAAGTGAAACCTCTGTTGGACATATTCAGCAATCCTTTCACGATTTCAGTTGAAAATGCGCCAGAGTCAATGCAGTTAGAAATTATCGACATTCAAAACGACCAAGATTTACGCAACAAATTCAACGAAGGAGACTTGCTGAACTTTTACCGCTGCATTGATAAAAATACGTACAAAGAGTTGCGCATAAACGCTCTGAAATGTGCCAGCTCATTTGGTTCTACCTAATATATGAGAACAAACCTTTTCAATACTAAATAATAATAAAACAGAAAATCGAAACCGCCTTGCAAATGAAAGTTTGGAAGCAGTTTAACGTGTTGCTACAAGTAAATTTGAGCCAAATATAAAAAAGATTGTAAGCACTATGCAGTGCCACGTTTCAAATTAATAAATTCTTGTTCAATTTTAATACATTATTATCAATTCTTTATTGTCTTTAATTACTTATACTTCTGGCGGCCCGCCATCAGTTCATAATTTGCCTGAGTGGCCCCTAGTCTTAATAAGTCTGTGCATCCCTGCACTAGACCAATAGGCCAGTCAAGTTTCAGAAAGTGAAGAGTTTAGTATAAACTAAATCTTACGTGGGAGAGCCATGCTTTGGCACGTATGGGCTGGCTCGACTCCGCTCGATACCACGGCCTCACAGAAAACCGGCAGTGAAACAATGCCTGCATTGCTTTTCTCCGCGTGAGTGAGGTTGCCAGAGGCCCCTCTCCTCCCCTCTAATCCCCCTCTCCCATCTTCCCGCTCTTCCCCCCTCCCTTCTCTGCCCCTATTCCCACCTTAAAAGGCGGCAACGCACTTGTGACTCTTGAGTTATAGGTGCCCATGGGCGGCAGTAGTCATTTACCATCAGGTGACCCGTCTGCTCGTTGGCCCCCTATCCCATAAAAAAAAAGGTCTTATTTCAAATTGAAACAAGTAGGTAACATATGTCGCTATCGAAATAAGCAATTTATTTGTCGACTAAAGTCTGATACGCTTAAATAAACTTTAATGCCACGTAGCGAAAGCCGCTATCCGTTGAATGCCATCTCTTTTGCTCTGTGTTTTTAGTAAGCGTCTTCGTAGGTGTAGATCAAAAACACGTCATCCTTGTTCGTTTTGAACAAGTTTTTATACGGTAATTATACAGCATTTGAATAAATGGAGACTCTCGCTGCGTGGAAATAAAGTTGAGTATACGTTGACAGGTTTTAGTAAAATTTAACGGCGCTGAGAAATAGATGCTAGTAACAAATAGACCTTATTACGAAGAACACTAGGTTGATTTCTTATGAAGAAATTAAGTCAGGTTTTAGTTTAGTCGAGTGTACAATAGAATCGGCACCAATATGTCTACAACTTTAAAAATTACGTGAAAGCGGCGTAATGAAATTACACGCGTCCAGTGTATGCGTTGACCTGTCATGGTAAGTAAGTCTGTACAATGACAGCTCAAGTTATACTGGCCATTGAAAAAACCATGGTCGAAATTTGACCGTCAGGCGATCTTTAATATTTATAAATTAGTTATTTGAGTCAAGAGACGAATTCATGAGTGGTCTATCTTGAGTTTACATAATGTATGAAATTTTAGAAAAAATAACCAAAAGTACACTTAATAATAATACAATAATAATAAT
Source organism: Callimorpha dominula (assembly GCA_949752705.1). Lineage (NCBI taxonomy): Eukaryota > Metazoa > Arthropoda > Insecta > Lepidoptera > Erebidae > Callimorpha > Callimorpha dominula. Next base: position 5,125,778 of record OX457001.1, on the reverse strand, counting down.
TGTGAGAACGTGACGCACAATAAAAAGTTTGGCTTTAATTATATAATTAGTAATTATGTTCTCAGATAATGTTTTCATCATTATACTTATTCCATCATTATGAACAATCATTGTACACAAAACTTTTTATAAACAAGTAACTTATTAAAAAAAAAAAATAACAAGACAACTGCAACAGATTTCTTTTCACATTTCAAAATGGCGTCATAAAGGCCGTTTTTTTTTTTACATAGACAGTTGTCACTCAGAATGGTGTAAGGATATTAGCAAAGAAGTCATGGTGAAATACAGCAATTCACATAGATCAAAAAGTAACACTCCTTTTTTGGGCCTTCGCGTCGTATTAAAAAAATATAAATACAAGAGCTATGAAATCTACAAAACGCCTTAAGACGAGATGTTCCGGTCTCTGTATTAAGTATCGACAGAAAAATGCGTATTTTGTGTCATTTTTTTGTTACTAAACAAGGTCAGGCTATCTATGAGCCTGACCTTATCTCAAGGGGCCTAATTCAAAAGAACGCACAAAAATGAAAAGAAATTTGACTATAAACCATTTTCTGTTACGTAAAATATTCATGTTATTACCCGACTACGGAAGGGTAATGATTTTAGCAGTTTATGTATGTTTTTATTTACGTGTGTTCCACCGTAGCGCCTAAATTACTGAACCGATTTTGATGAATGAAGTATCGATAGTTTTGTAATAATGGTCCGGATAACACAGACTATATAAATTCTAACTAAATTTCATATGGTGGACTTAACATGTAAATATCTGACCCAAAAAAAATTGGGATAATCATTACATGCTTTTTATCAAAAGTAAGGTCTTGACGAGTACGTTTCAGAATATGTATAATTATTTTACAATTTATTATTAACCATGTAATGTTTTTCTTAGTAGTTCAGTATAAAATAAGATATTATACCGTCTACAGTCGTACAGCCTTATAATGATTAGTAGCATGGTTAATTTGTAGTTGGTCATTATGGCAACTTTTTTCTCTCTCTGCAAAATTCAATGTGCCAATGCACATTTGCATTGCATTTATTAACAAACAAGCAAAGGTAAGACTGCAAATAAGACTTTTTTTCAGTCAAACGTCTGCAGTCGGTTGAAAATGATCTTCAAAAGGATATAAACTTGTTTTCCTTGCGGCGTACCTAGGTTTTGGCCCAGGGGAGAGAAACATTTTTTCTGTCGGTCCAGGGTAGAGCAAATCTAAAATTGTACTTAAATAGTAATTTAATAAACTAAATACTACGTAAGCATATAAAAGCCAGGGAGACGCCTGCCCTTCCCTGCCTCCCACTGACAATAATGATCAATGCAGTCAGCACGTTGACGTAATAATATATTAATTGTCCATGTTACGATACGATTTACTCGTACCCCAGTGAAGCTTTAGTGTGCATATTAACGTTGATAAATATGATCCATTCTTCTGTAATGAAACAATATTTATGACACTTAAAGGATTGCCACATCATAAACCAATTTTTCGGTTTTGTTCAAAATCTTTTGAACTATTTAAACCCTCCAACTCTTATTTATTAATATACATATCAATCATTCAAATCACATTTCTAGTAGGTATGCTAGGTTTGGAATCCATTATATACAAATATAGTGACCAATAACTAGAATTAGTAAAAGATATATTTCAAAAGTTAAGGGTAAACGGAAGGTAGGCCCCTTGCCAAATAGACTGACGATTTGAGGAAGGTGGCTGGGACAGAATGGATGCGGAATGCGAAGGACCGTGTGTTATGGTGCACCTTATGAGAGGCCTCTGTCCACCAGTAGACGGCAATAGGTAATCAGCCTTAATCGAAAAGTAAAATTTCAAAGGATAAACTTGATTAGATAAACTACCGATTTTTTTAACTAAACCTACAAAACTCAATCTCGGTATACCTTTACTGTATAAATTTGGTTAAAATAATTTTGATTGTAAAGAATCAAGTATGTATTCGCATACCTAATAGGTCTTTAAGAATACGAAATACTTAAATAAATAATCATATTTCTTTTACTCCACTTATTACCATCAAAATTGAAAATACTATTTTGGTAGAAAAAATTACGAAACCTAACTGTCATCTGCAAATTCTTATTTTTTAATCTTAACATTATATAATTAATGTTTTCTCTCTATCTCGTAATTAATGTTGTGTTGTATTTCACAGTGTATAATCATATTTCTTTGCTAAAATTACTTGCAGATAGTTACGATATTATTTAAGAACACATTTAAAAAAAGAAAGGAATTGGCTCTGTTATCTATTATTACGTAATGTCTGCTGTCTAGAATCGAATTGAATGCAATGGTGATACGCTGATATCGGTAAATAAATCGATTGGTATCGACTGGTCATTCGGATCATTATCTTATTTCAGATACTACGTACTTGTATATTGCTGAACCCTTGTTCTGGAAGTAAACTTGCATTTTTATATACTTTCACAACGAACAATGATTTGTAATTTTGCTAGAAAGTGCCTTTTTAACTCCCGACGCAAAAAGAGGGGTGTTATAAGTGTCTGAGTATCTGTATGTCTGTCTGTGGCATCATAGCTCCCAAACGGATGAACCGATTTGAGTGCGGTTTTTTTGTTTGAAAGGTGACTTGATCGAGAGTGTTCTTAGATATAATTCAAGCAAAATCTGTTCAGCCTTTCGAAGATCATCAGCTCTTTTGTAATCGTTGAAGGGATTTTCGAGTTGGGGGTATTTTAAATTTATAATTATTATATAACGAAGTTCCCAAACATGCAACATACAACATGCAACGTGGAAAACCAGATGGTAAGTGATTACCGAAGCCTAAAATCAGTCTTAACACCAGTATTGCCACTCGCTGTAGCAAATCCTATAACCCCTTGGAACTCTGGCTGCCAACTGACATCCATCCATAGCTTCGTCTCGGAGAACTATCGATGGATGGCAATAAAAAAAAAACTCTCGCTCATTGTGATAAGACACATATTGGATTACGTGTGCAACATTTTATACATTTGCTATGGGAGTTGCCAGTTATTGAAGTCTTCTTATTGTAAGCCATCTGTTCTTATTATTATTAATCTGTGGTCGTGCTGGTTACGTGAGAAAATGTGGTTTTTTCTCCTAACTCTGTAAGGAGTATTGCACAGCAGAAATTAAATTATTTACTATAAGACTACGTAACATCTTCTTCAAGAACTGAATAAAGATAGCTAATGATTCCAATATACCTGTAAAAGTTATTAACTAGTATTGAAAGTAAATCATTCGTAACGATTCAATATTGCCATATAAAAAATAAAAATAACTTTGTTATATCTACTTTGTCGTAATAAAACTTTCAGCACTGTTGATAACATTAATTACTACGTTTAAACTATTTGATGATTAGAAAATATACAGTTCGTTTAAATCAACGCCTCCTACGCACTCTGAGTTACCATGTTACAATGTTACACCTACTACCACGGATCATGAAAACAAATGTCACTATATTTTACTATTAATTTATTTTTCCTAAAGTTTTGTTAAACAATCTTAAAGAAAACATAATAATTTATTATAAATGAGTATAATTTTTTTTTACGCATAAAATACAGAAACGGTGTTAGAGAGCTTGGAATGTTACATGGCTCGGAGTTCCCGGCAACAACCAGTTGGAGTTAGAGGTTTGCAACACTGACCTGTTCGAGCTATTGCTTACACTTCCCAATTTTCCTTTTATTTAAAATGTTTCCCTACCTTTTACTTGTTTGTGGCGATACGAACAGTGAGCCATAAGAGAGAGAGAAAAAAAAAACACTTCCCAATTCCATGCAACATTCCTTTCCTTCAATTGCCTCCCCTCTTACCTGCCTATCCCTTAAAATATACTCTCAATTTTTCTATCTATAATTACCAAAGTGTCCAGTAGACGACTATTGCCCCTATTACGAGAGTTGAACCATAATACCCGTACCCTTTCGGAGATACAGGCGTGAGTGATGTAACGAATATTCGCATTCGCGAATATTTGCATCATTTTGGACATTCGCATTCGCAAGAATCGATGCGAATGTTTGATGAATATGGCAAACGAAATATAAATTATTTATGGATATGGAATGGTAAATACGATAAGATAGAGATAATTTACATATATTTGAATAAGAAAATGATAAAAGAACAGTAATTAAAATACTTGCAAAATAACTAAAGTCGAAAATAAAATACAATAGCAAATAATGCTACACTAGATTTATATTTTACGAGAAAAGAATTTGCAAGGTCTAATGAAATGACGAATGTATGTCTAATAATAGTTGGTTTGTAGCAGACTAGAACTACTATTTTTAAATTAAGTTTATTTGACAAAAATAGAATGGAATAGAAATAAACTTTATTGTACACCAATAAAAAACAATTATTTTTTACAAAAAAAAACACTGGTAAACAGTCACAAATTTTACCAAAATTTTATTCAATCGATAAGTAGCATTAAAGTGCATTTCAATTTTACATTAAAAATTTCCGCACGTAAAGTGACGAAAAGACGCTATGTGAAACGCCACGCTAAAAGCATGCATTATTGCAATTTTGGCGAATTTAAAATAAGTTACTATCCTTATACAATATAGAATACTACATTCTGGATCGATTTTTAAACATTCCGTACTTTGGCAGAACAAAAATCAAGATTTATGAAAAAAAAACTATTATAAAAGAGCTTATTTTGGGTAGATTTGTACTTTGTGCCTTTACAAAAACCGTTGTCTATGGTAATATTGAAGTAAAATTCACGGGTGGAATAATAAATTCAAAAATATAAAACAAAATTTACAAATTACCTACTTAGTTTTTTACTGACGTGATGAATGACTGCCATGACATTACTCATGGCAGCTTGCGTTTCGCATATTGGAGAACAGATAAAAAACTGAAAACTTTGAAATTAATTATAAAATATTATTTCTAAACTTATGAACTGAAACTAACATTTTCCGATTACGTAATGCCTAAACTACTTTATGTTTTTTGATCATTAGATTCTTATTACACAATATTCTATTAAGGTAATAAAATATAAATTCAATATACAAAATGAGGTGTGTAGAGAAGTCCAGCTTTACTAAAAACTCTTTCTGGAAACTGGAAACACTTGTAGGTGGAATCTTCAAGTATTTTCAGGCTACACAGAAAAAAATAACATATTCATTGCTATTTACCTTCCGTCACAGACGCGGGTGTTCCTAGTTTTGCATACGTTTATCCAATACACATATTTATTATTATTTTTATTTAATGAAAACTTTAACAGGATATGGACTTTTAGTTTCTTATTCGCCTTCGCTTTCCATAGAATCCATAATAATTTTCATAGTGCTCTTAATAATACAGATTTGTCTAAAAGACTGACACTGGAGCCAAGGGTTTCCTTACTCTAATCATATCATTCAAATCATATTGTTCAAATCCAAAGCGTTCTAAAATGTTAGTAATTTTAGAACGCTTTGGATTTGAACAAAAAACTAGCTTAAGTCGTCATTCCCAATTAAATCCAAAATATTTTTATGATCTTATCTTTTTATTTCTAAAATTTTATTTTGTCACTCGGATCAATAAAAACAGACGGGAAATGTGAAACCGTTCAATTGTAACTGATGGTAACTCACATCAGAAAAGTTGCGTTACAAACTTTTTCTGTACATATAAGTAAATTACTTAAATAGGTAACTATATTCGTACGAAAAAAGAGCTATTCGAAAACTACACTTGTGCAAGTGTAAGACAATAAGTTCTAATATACATAAAATATTAAAGACCTCAAAAATTGCTTTTGGTAAAATATTTGACAGAAGACCTCCAATGCGACTATCGCAAAAATTAATAAAAAAACTTGAGCTTTTAGATTTCGAATTTCGTTTTTTTTTAAGAAATTATACAAGTTGAAGTGTCTGGTATTGTTTGTTACTATTATACCTTGCTAAAAAAAGTTGTGCTTTTTTTGCATTTCGAATTGACTTTTTATATGTATTTACATTCAGGACTGTAAATACAGAATTAGTACACACAAAACAGAGACATTGGTGACGCGTATGTGCGCGTTATAAAATATTTTTATAGTTTACACGTATAGATCTAAATCGTCGTTTCTCTCGAAACCTTATGATAGTTTTAGATACTGTTTACTCTGTTGGCAAATATAGAATAGACAACATTTATCGTAGAAAGTCACACTAAGGCTACAATTCTTGTTTTATATGTACATATAAATGTCACTTCAATCAATATTCTGATTTTAACCTTCAACTTCTGCAGTTGACTGTATATGTTTACGTATGTATCACCAGTTCATGAATTAGCAACGCTTTTAGTACATACGTCACACTCGATGTTTACATCACACGACGGCAAATTATTCAAGCGTGTGCTAATTCTGTATTTTGAGCATAGTATCCCGAATATTTATAACGGGATCTGTTGTTCTATGATGCGGACCCGTTTATAAATATCTACCGAGTGACGTCAATACATTATTATGGAGGGTAGTGGGCACGAAGGGAGGACCGTCACATATAGAGGTTTTTATAAGATTATGTGTTAAAAAAAAATGTAGTCATCATCCTCCGCGCTTTTTCCAAACTAAATTGGGGTCGGCTTTCAGTCTAACTACGATACGGCCGAACTTGGATATTTTACGTGAAGCAACTGCCATCAGACCTCCACAACCCAAGTGCTAGGCTATATCGAAGTTCTGTAGTTGGACCAGGTTGTCGGACTTTTTAGGGTTCTCCGAGGCACGGAGGGGTCTCAATGTGTTAGGAATGGTCACCCATCCTAGACTGACCTGGCTAATGTTTCTTAACTTTGTAATGTGCTAACCTACTCAGTTACCACGAGTATAAAACTGCCTAAATTCAACTAGAAAGCCGTTAAGCCCAACAAGTTGTTTGAAGAATTACGGCAGAAAACAAATTAGGTTCCTGCCGTTTGTCAATCTATACGCTTATATGTTTTAAACTACGCAACGGCCGTCTGTCCCTCTATACGCTTATATCTTTTAAACTACGCAACGGATTTTAATGCGGTTTTCACCAATAGACGAAGTGATTCATGAGGAAGTTTGGGTATATAATGTTATTAAAGTTTTGTGTAAAATAGTTAAAATATGACGATGATTGTTGAAGATGACCGAAAAAAATCAGTATATGCTCTGCTACCCGTGAGAAACCGAGGCGGATTGCTAGTAATTCAATAATAATTAATATGAACAATGACAAAACAAAAAATGTACCTTCCCTAGATTAGTTAATCTACTGCATTGTTACAGTGTAGCCACGGGCAAAAGGGTACAGGTGTACAAACTTGACAGGAAAACTCCTAAACCATATTGAGTACTCTGTAATTGCTTTTTCTTTTACCGTTGCCGCTTCGGATATTAAAAGATTTTTTTGGGTGTGAATCAGTAATATAAAGTGTATAGTTATTTGGATTAACAGACCTGCTTCTGTAAATAAATATTCACGTAACCTACCTTCGTTCAATTAATTCCTCCTCGCTAACAAATATCGAATCCGACCTTAACGTACCTAAAGCAGGCACTGCCATTTTCAAGACGATCGATATCTTAGACGCTTTTATAAAAATGTCTTTTGTCTTTGCCCTTTACCTTTCATGTACATAATTTATGTATCCATGACTTTAGATACGAGATAAACTACTGTGAGTTGAGGAAGTCTAGCATAGAAAATCAAATGCGTCCATTATCCCAGGGATTTTCTTTCTAGTTTAAACAGGAGACCCGGCAATAGATTCACCCGTTATTTCGTGAAAAACAGTCGCCTCTAAAAAGCGAGTAAACATAAGACTGACGTCGTAAGATGCTATTTGTTATTTATCATCTGCATTCCAACAGAATAATTACTTTTACGTCACTACAAAAACACTCCTGCTTTTTCCGATTCGTAGCGCTGAAATGACGTCATATTCTCAGTTCAGTATGTTTATCACGGCCTAGATACAATAATACAGGTTCTATCTAGTTTGGAATCAGACGGCCGTGTATGAGGTGTCTCAAGTTATTATTACGTTAGACGTCATACGTTAATCACTGATTATAATATTCACCTCTTGTTTGTTGTTCCTAATCCTTACTAATATTATAAATGCGAAAGTGACTCTGTCTGTCTGTATGTCTGTCGCCCTTTCAAGCCAAAACTACGGAACTGATTTAAATGAAATTTTGTACACAGATAATCTAGAGCCTGAGAACGGACATAGGCTACTTTTTAATGCGAAAAAAGGGGTGTAAGGGGTTGGAAAGATGGGGATGAAAAGTTGTATGGAAGTATCGTCGATAAAATAAACCTAAATAATTAAAAATTCTACCCAAAGACACTATTCCAAGCGGACGAAGTCGCGGGCACAGCTAGTCTGTCTATATAATAATAATTCTGTCTTGTTCCTAACATTTGCCGGCATTTCTTAAACCATTTCGGACTTACACCGTCGATATTGGTGATTGTCAATAATCACCGGTGAATCTAAACGTCCATCAAAGGCCACCAACAAAGCAGAAAAGATTGTTATTAACTCAGTTAGAATTTGAGAGTTTGAGCACCATAGTATAAAGATAGGTATTTTTAACAACTTATAACTGTTGAGAACTTTAATTATGTATACGGGAATTAACGCGATCACGTGATAGGTATTACATACCTTTGAATTGCGTTTCGACCACATTGCACTGGCCGTGGTCACAGAATGACTCGTTAATTCCCCCGATAATTATATATCATGAACTATGTCGTGGAACTACTATAACTATAATAACTCCACACATCTCACACACGGCCATCTGATCCCAAACTAGGCAGAGCCTGTACTATGGTAACCAGACTGCTGATAAACGTACTTAAATATTTCAAAATACTTACATGTTATAGATAAATTACACCCAGACACAGAATAAATTATCGTGCTCATCACACAATTATTTGTCCTGGAAGCCAAAGGTCGTGGGTTCGATTCCATCCAAGACAAATATTTGTGTGGAGAACACGATCATTTGTTCTGTGTCTGGTTGTAATATATCTATAATATGTATGTATTTAGAAATATATAAGTACGTTTATCAGTAGTCTGGTTACCATAGTACAGGCTCTGCCTAGTTTGGGATCAGACGGCCGTGTGTGAGATGTGTGGAGTTATTATGAATATCGTGCAGAGATTAAGTGATAGATTTTAAGCTCTTTTCGAGTACCTCGGCCGAGTAACCAGTAATCCAGGTCATAATCTAATGTCGTCCAAAACCGTTTAGCCGTTTTTACTTGAAAGAGTAACGGACATCCATCCATCCATCCTCACAAACATTTGCGTTTATAATATTACTACTATGATATAGTAAGGTTATGAGAATTAGTATAAGTTACACTTTTCTAGTTAAATTTAATTATGGGAGCCCGTGAAATGTTGTGTTCTTACATGAGGGTATGGGGGTAAATAAATGGCCTCTAAAACTCCTTCTCAGCATTAGAACAATTTATAAACAGCTCTGACCTCATCATCATTTAGCCATTATCATAACAATGATATCACCAACAGGATACTTATTTAATTAATTTAATTTGTATCTAAACATACCGCCTACTTTATCACTCTTTTATCAACAAACAAAATTCCTCAAAAACTGCTATAATAAAGAGTTATAGTTATTAGTTACATATTGTATTATATATTTGGTGTACAATAAAGATAATTACTATTATTATTATTGCTTGTTTCTTTGCAGATCCTGAAAAAACGTAGAAACCGGTGTTCGAAGAATGCTCGTTTTATATTAACATATTTAAGGTGGATACTTATCCCTGTATATGCGGTTTTCACGCATACGGCTATGATTTTAGGGACTATTATAGGCTGGTTTTATTTTCACTTTATCTTAAAATAATCTCAGCGGTGCTGTTAGACGGCTCGAGTAAAAAACAATTATTTCCATTGTTCATTGACGAATGACATAAACAAAAAATTAATATATTTCTTCTGTTAGTAAAGACAATAGGTATATGATGGTGTTAATAAAGGATAATGAAAAAAAAAACTAAAACCAAATCATAGTTATATAAACAAGAATGCATGCCTTTAATGCAGTCAATCCAATGTCAGTCATTTGATTAAGACTTTTACTTATTTGTAACTGTATAGCCACAAAACCTAAGCTTAGACTTGAGATAGGTAACGGAGCCAGTAACTCGCCGTAGCCGTTCACTAAAACTAGTTACTAGTAGTTAGTTTCAAGTAACTAGCTACGTTATGTTTCATGAAATTCACGTAACTATCCCACACATAATGGCGACCTTTTTCACTTCTGTCGCTGTAAGGCAAATTACTAAAGAAAATAAGAGCTTCAGAGTGAAATATGGTGATACCCTTTTCTTTTCAATCAATCAATGTAACGATCATTATGTACTACCCATGTTTATGCAAATAAATGACCGACATGAAAAAAAAATAGTGTTTGTACTAGCTCTGTGGTTGATGTGGTGGTATGCGACTGCAAGGTGGGTTTCTATTGCTGCTCCATTCAGTGATTTTTCCTAAACCAAAAAACTATTTAGGTTTAAATTTTCTTACTTATTCGCTGAAAATACTACACGTCAATCCTTTTTAAATTAAACTAAAACCTTATAGGTACCTTGAACTCATTTCCTTAATGCCTATCATGAAAATCGACATTATTCAGACCTGTTGATGTAGTTTTTCTTAAAGTATTTTTATAGCTTCAATTTATTAAATTCCACTTGTGAATTTAATGCATCATAAAAATCAATTCACAAAAATATACTGATACAGGTATTCAACACTATGACCACATGGTAAGTTTTATTACATTTCCAACTTATTTCACATGATCGTTTAGATGTTTACTGATTTATTGATGGGTTGGCAACAGTGGTACGAAAAGAAAACAGCTTCACCGCTATTTATGACAACCAACGTTAGATTTTCGTTCTTTTTGCTGACGTCAGTTGCTCACGCCACTCACCACGCCCCATTGCAATTGATGGAAATGGCAGGCTGGCCAGCTCCATCAATTGCAATTGTTAGAGTTAAACTATTTCTCATTGAGTGTGGGTAGTGTGGGAAGACATAGAGCGTAAATAGCAAATACCCAAAAAAATATTACCTAAACTAGATAAAGGAGCGTACACACACTACACTAGGTCACTACTCATAGCAGAACACAGTAACTTTTTACGTGGGAGAGCCATGCTTCGGCACGTATGGGCCGGCTAGACTCCGCTCGATACCACAGCCTCACAGAAAACCTGCAGTGAAACAATGCTTGCATTGCTTTTCGCCGTGTGAGTGAACTTACCGGAGGCCCTAACCCTTCCCTCTCCCATATTCCCGTCCTTCCCCTCTACCCCCTCTCATCCCCTTCTACCGTCTTTCTGCTCTTCCCTCCTCTCCCCCTCTTCCTCTATTCCCACCTTAAAGGGCTGCAACGCACTTGTGACTCTTGAGTTACAGGTGCCCATGGGCGGCGGTAGTCATTTACCATCAGGTGACCCGTCTCCTCGTTTGCCCCCTATACCATAAAAAAGACTTTTATTATATTATATACTATTTTTTAACTGACGAAAAACGGAGGAGGTCCTGAAGTCAAAAAGTATATATTCATTTTTTTTTTATATATGTCCAATATGTCCATGCTCTTTACAGGGCAGTCCGATATTGATAAACAACCATTTTGTTGTAACTTAGCACACACATGTAGTTCTAATGACACTACAAAATGACGGAGAGAGCTGTACTTGATTCGATGATGGATGCAGAATCCAGTCGAGGAAACTCCTCAACACTTTACAGCATGTATTTCGTGTTTGTTCTTATTAATTAATTTTACTTAAAACTTTAAACCTTATAAAAGGTTGTTGCATATCTGTTGTTGAAATATTTAACAAATAAAGTAGGTAGTTGTACTATTTATACGTTAATAAGTAAGTATGAATTTTAAATAAGTACCAGTGTCCTATCTATTAATTATATATTAGCCACAAGAAATAAAAACTTTTTAACAAAAAATTTAACCGACGAAACAAAAACGCAACTGAAAAGAAAAAAATAAACTGTTTAGCCTAACTAAAGTCCTACACTAATGTAAAAACCGAAAACAGCTACTCGTAATTATTTAGGAATTTAAATTAGTGTAGCACTTTAGTTAGACTAAGAAGTTAATTTTTCGCTTTTCAGTTCCTTTTTTCTTTCGTCGGTAAAATGTTTTGTTAAAAAGTTTTTAATACTTTGAATGACGTAATACTCACTTACACTGTGCATTTTTTGAGGTGGTCAAGTTGCCATGACGTCTTTTTCTTTCATGTCTCAAGTTCACCTGGACTAGCAGGAAATGTCGGATTCAAACCAATTAAAAACTACATAGTGTTTAAATCAGTGGCGTAACTGTACCATCAGAGGCCCGAGGCAAATTCATTGGTCTGACTCGCACTTGGCCGTTTTATCTTACGGATGTGTTAAAATCTTGATAATTTTATTTATATGGTTATTTACTCGTGTATTTTATTAGGTTTATTAAATTACATAACTTATATTGATTAACTACAAAATTAATATTTTTTAAATACATATTGTAAGTATGGGCACAGAATACATAATAGTACCAGTGGTATGGGAGTGTAGTGTATTAAGTAGTTATTTGTAGTGCCTCCTGTATTCAGGGCCTATGGGGCCCGGGGGCATTTTACCCGCTATGCCACCCTTATTGTTACGCCACTGGTTTAAATGAAAACCAGTATATTCATCTAGCCCCCAATTTAAATCTTACTGTTTGTTATTATAATAGTATAACCGTAAAAATTGTATAAGGTGAGTGATTTTACCAGAAACAATCGGGTGAATTGGAAGACAAACGTCTATTCAATTGCACAATAAAAGAAAGCATCAATGACTCGTAATAGCCAGATTTCTCCTATGTGTGTTGCTTGTCCTATATGAATAGTATTAATGCAACAAAAAAAAACAGTGAGATTTCATCATCAAAAATGTAAAGGCATCAACCTATCTGATTGCGTACAGCCGATATTCTTGGCACATGGGCGACATCTGTCAATGACCTCGGTCATTACGAAATATGCTTTGGTGTGAGCCATATCTATACCTTTTCATAGCCTGTGAATAATAACAATACATATACACCTTTGAACTTAATCCTTTAAACAGAATAGCCATTCGTTATGGTTTTTTGCTGAATTAAAAACGTGAAACTTGAAGGTAATTTAGTTGCAATATTTTATAATTTATCATTTAATTTTTAGGGTCCCTTACCTCAAAAGAAAAAAAGGAACCCTTAGTTGTCCGTCTGTCTGTCGGTGAAGACCTTTTTTCCCAAGAACCCGTGGACGCTTCAAGTTGAAATTAATACCAAATACACAATCTTGAATCTGTAAAAAAATCAAGGTTCTAAGTCAACGCAATCAAAATATATGGCCACTTAAGCATTAGATGTGACCAAATTTGAACATTTCGCAGGTAAATCAAAATGTATAGGGTACTTCCCATTGAACTAGAATCATGAAATTTGGTAAGAAGCACAAGTAAAGGAAAAAATCCGAAAGTCATTAATTTGTTGTTATATCACATAAAAAAATAGTTTTTGTGATTACAAACTTATGTTTTGCGGTTGGAAAGTTGACTTTGACGGCTAAAAATCTTCGAGAATTAATTCCCGAGATGGACGTACTAACTACACACAAGTTTGTTTGCTTACGGAACCCTCGGTGCGCGAGTCAGACTCGCACTTGACCGGTTTTTTCCTTCATAAGATCAAGGTTGAAGTGAGTGATTTGACGTTTCATAGCAAACACGTGCAAACATTTTCGTACTCGCGTATACATATACTTTCGCCGGGGAAGTAGCTGGGTGAAAAAAACAATAATTATGCCGATTTGCTCGGTAATGATGTGTCGGAAAAGAAGTTAAGGCTGCAATGCGTCCGAAGTAATTACAAAAAGAAAAGTCGACGGTGAGTCCAAAAACTTTTGTCTTTAAGTAACATTGACAAAAATTCACAAAGTATTATTTAATTTAAGAGAAAAAACCGTTATGATCTAATCTACTAAAAACAGTTATACATTGCGTATCTTATTTGAGTACTAACTATATTAGGACTACGAGAGCACGCAATGAACTACATTGCTTACTGGAATATTACATTACATTTTGCACGACAATTTTAGGTAAATGTTAACGCATGTAGACGCATACTCGTTAGCTCTCTTTTAACGAACCGCTGTCTCGGATGTAACTAAAAATAGCAGTTGTAAATAATATTCTCAGTTCCGTGTTCTCATACAACAACTGCACACTGCATTCGGACCATTCTTTCAGTACGTAAGAGAGTGCGATGTTGTAAAAGCATGCGATTGCCGATCGATTTTTCTATACATGTTTTAAAAATACCACTATTCTAATTTCTAGACCATATTATTTTTATGTGAAAAAAAAAAACACTTCTTAAAGGTTTTGTATAATAGCTAAGCTTAGCATTTCAAACAGTCAAATAAAGCTCCAAAAAATCTACTCGTATCTATCAAGTATTTTAAACCTTTGCTTTAAAAATGTAAAAATGAGGACTATAAATGTTTTCCGCTCGTTTCTTTAAACCTAAAGGGTGCTGAAGGGTGTCCACACCCAAACCACAAAAAGTCGGGCAAGGTGTGCCGCGGTAACCAGGCAGTTCTTTCCTACATTACACCCGAATCTACGGCAATAGCCAACCAACCCAACCCATCTATGAAATAAGTAAATTTATAATAAAATGGGGAACCAGCGATATCTAAAGTCAAAAGAAAAATTGTCAAAAAGTAAAAGGCCGGAAAAAGATGTATGTGGCAAAACCGCTTTTGAGCCCTAAAATTTAAATTGGAAAAAAGTTCGATTCTGCTGAATGATGCTATTTATTCGTTGAAAATAATTTCGTGCTTGATCGCCCTTCCCTTCCCACTCCAAATAATCATAAAATGATTTTGTATGTATCTTATCAACATTGGAAACAAAAGAATGTAATTTCCAAAGAGCTTAACTGTCGGTATGACGCAATCTTCGGTAGAATAAAAATCAATCAAAATTTGAGTTGAGACTCAATTATATGAAGAAATAACGTAGAAAATGTAGGTATCCCTATAATACTACAGATAATTAATAGACAGTTTTTTTTTAATTGTGTTTAGTTAACGATTTCCTTTTACGTTAATTTGTTTTTCACCGTTCGCCACCTGCAAAGGCATGGCAATAATCCAATCCAGTACCAAATCATTTATTCAGTATTCAGATATCATTTTCTCAAATTGTTCATAACAAGTCCAGTCTATTAGCACCAACGAAAATACATAAATGATCACAACAACAATAGTCTTCAATATAATTTTCACTATCAAAACCAACAACGGATTCGGTTGTTGATGTCAAAACGTTTTGAAACTCCGTTTACTACTTTGACAGATGACAATTGCCACAAGGATTCAACTTTAGAACAAGAGTTTTTTGCAGGAACTAAAATTGTGGCATGACCATCAGAGTCATGGCTTTCCCCACTAAAAATATGCTCCTTCAGAGTATAAATAGATTTTTACAGAGTCGGCAACGCGTGACTGACAATACTGGTGTTAAAATGATAAAATATGGTAATAGCTTAACATCAGGTGGACTGTATATTAGTTTGCTACTTTAGTAGGGTAATAAGAGAAGTAATTGCACCCGTTGTATGGCGTGTGCGCAGTGCGCTATATGGATACTCGGTTACGAATCTAACAGTACAACGGTGCCAGGGCTGTCAAAATTCAAAAGCAAGTTGTAAATACAAATTATTATAATAAGATATCTGTCTTTATAGTAGGTTTTTTGTTGCTATTTATCTATATATATTACGAAATAAAGAGATTTTTTTTGTGCACATTAATTAAGCAAACGCGCAAGCATGAATGTGATATTTTGAATACTTATCTAAAGATTATATGTAGAATAAAATGACTCTGAAACAAATTTTAGCTTTCTGCACAAAGGTAAAAAGCGCAGGAGCTGAAAGTAAATAACCATAGAGCAGTTGGAAACTGACCTGACTGAAAAATCATCCTCAGTGATGAGGCCCATTTCAGTACGTCAACAAACAAAACTGTCGAATTTGGGACAAAACCAATCCACATGAGATACGAGAGCGTCCAATGCATCCTGAAAAAGTCACTCTATGGTGTGGATTTTGGGCTGACGGCGTCATCGGTCCATATTTCTTTAAGGACGACGTTGGCCTGGCCATCACCGTCAACGGCGAGCTCTATAGGTCTACGATTATCAACTTTCCATACATAATGGCATCGATAGGCCTTTCAAACTAATAAAAACATTCGATGATATCTCACACGCACTTTGTTTTATTTAAAGATAGGAAGCGCTAATGAAAGACCCTTTAATTGATTAAAAAAAATTGCTTTCTACACTTCTTCTACATACAAACTTTAAGTGTTAAAAACTTCACATTTCTAACAAATATAAAAATATGTATACACCTACAACAGGTTTGTCCCGGAATTACAACCGCCTTCTTTCTCGCAAAACATATCAGCTTATTGGTTACAACAGTACTGTTGTACTGACTCGTATCTAGTCCTCGTCCAGCTCGTTATTGCATTGTCTTTTAATATAATCTTTCTCAATACGTCGACTTCTAAAAGTAAAATATATTTTTTTTAAAGTAAAATAGAAATAGTTCAAAGATTTTCAAAGTTTCAGGAGTTGACAACCCTATATCCCAAGTGAGGAAGGCCGTCACATTTTGTAATCGATTATATCTCAAAACAATATTTCATTAACGCTGATCGTTCTATCCACGCGTTCGGCACAACGTCCGTCAAAACTATCGATTGTGTAATGTTAAAAACAGGCCTCACTACAACATAACACATACACGCATAACTTATATTATAATTATAATGAAAATAAACGGAGTCGCGACCTCGGTAACTACTCACCCGAACATTCAACCCTTATCATTTAAGATAAGATACTGTTCTTTAGATAAAAAGCCGAAAGATAAAACCTAGTTTTGAGCCTTATCTGACGTTTTCGTACGTTCAACTTAATTCTTTAAAAAATTACATATTGGCAAGGACAAGGTTCGTATCGTTCGAACATTTATCGTTGATCGTAATAAATATGTAAAATAATTTGGAATTAGTACTGCGTATATTTCGTATATCTTATATATTTACGATTAAAGTACAAAACATTATCATTATGGAATTAAAACCTTTTGTAATCAAACAAATCTTGTCCCTATCTTGTTTTTAGATATGTTTTACAAACAAATATCTTTAAACAAATACATTAATATCTTTTTATAAGATATCATTATTCATTACCAGTCAGTACTAACGAGCTATAACTTCTTATATATATATATATATATTAATAACAATACAATACAATATGGCAAATTGAATAGCATATTTCTATGAGCCGATTTTTCAACAACAGGTAAATCCGTTTCGGAGAGTGTTTCCCACGTGTAACTACTAAAGACTAGCAATCGAGGATATGGAACTTCGAATTGCAGTCATTGAACTACGAATGTAACGTAAACCCACTGTGGTAATGCCACACTAATTTAGTTAAGACTAGCAACCGGCTCCGGCTTCGGACGGGTAGCAGGGACATCTTCAACAATCGTCATCATATTTCAACCAATTTACACAAAACCTTAACAAATTATATACCTAAACCTTTCCTTGGAATCGCTCCATCTATTGGTGAAAATCGCATGAAAATCCGTTCAGTAGTTTTTGAGGGACTTTGTTTTATAATATGTAGTAATATAGTTTTAACAAGAATATTAATATAAAGTCACGCACCAGCCTTGAGCACGAAAAAACGATACTCAATTTCAAATGAGCAGTGTTTGAGTTTTCTGTCACACCCAACAGCAGTTGTAATACGTCAGCGTCCTAAGACGCAATAACTAAAGCACTCTTTGTTATTATAAAGAAAAAGATAAGGTTACCATAATTATAAAAAAGATCAACAGATACATCACAACTAACAATATTTTACAACGATTCAAAAGCCTACGAGTATGTGCCACCCGGACATTTGTTTAGCGAATCTTGTGGTGAATTAAAACAGAAAAGAACCAAAGATTTCTCTTGGTGGTCTTCTTTAAACTTAGTTTTCTCCGCTTCACCATAATTAAAAGATAGGTACCTACCTACCTACGTCCCTAGGAATTACACTGAATGATCTTTTTCAGAAATCTAAGATACTAACCTCTCTATCTCATCAACAGTTTTGATTTTTGGAAAGATTGCTGAGCTCTCTTGACATAGCTGAAGATTTTCCTGTTTTATTTAATTCACCAAGTTCAATAAATTGTCACTTGATTTGACAGTGTGCCATTGTCATATACTAAGCCCTGTATATGACAATGGAAAACTTACTTAAATCACTCAGAGACGGTAAAAATGCCTGGAAATTCAAATGGTCATAACTTATAAGCGTGTAGTTTTTTTTTTGCAAAAAATATTGTTGTAACTGCATGCTAATCATACCATTTCAACGATTTAAGTGTTTCATTTTCAGATACAGCCTATATAGTAACTCATAATGTCTGCATATAGATAAGAACTAAACACAAGCTTCAGGTATTCTTTATTGAAGTAATTAAACAGGTAAAGGAGTACTTGGCTACAAAATCACCCTGAGCAACAGAAAGGGCAAGACTTATTTTCTTATATACATAAACTTACGGCAATCTCCCTTTAGAGCAAGCAGAGGCAACAGCCAGCAATTTGCTATTCTTACAGACCTCACGAGCTTCATCTACTGTCATGGAACCTTTCACACAAGCCTGCCGGTTTCAGAGACTGCTGACCTACCGTCTCCGTTTTGCGTTGTCGACCGACACTGTCCATTTTCTTACCGTGTATTGTATAGTGGAGAATCATTCGACATCTGTTGAATTCAACGACGTAGACACGATCTAGCACAGACCTTCGTTCCGCCTAAATAGTAACCTTGATCACCAATTTAAATTCGGGGTTTCGAAGAAGGTAAACTTCACCCAAATGACCTAGTAGTGTCGGGAAGAACAGGCTGCCACCCGATTACCCATTATCACTTCTATATTTTTAACCGATTTAAAAAAAGGAGGAAGTTCCATGTTCCACTGTGTAAATTTTTTTTGTGTGTATTTTCACCGATTACTCAAAGACGCCGGTACCGATAAAATTCTTCTTTTGTTTGAAAGGGTATATTTCCTAGGTGGTCCCATGGTCATCAGGTCAGGATCTAATGATGAGATGAAATCCAGTGAACACTTAAAATTTTATAGGCATACTTGAAGCGATTTGGGTAGGTATATTGAGACGCATTGAAATCAGTGATACTTTTTTTACAAGATAATTATGATTATGCAAATTATGGTATAGCATTATTATTTTAACATTATTTTATTGACCTACAAAGGGCGTGAAGAAGCGATTATGTCGGAACCAAATCCACAAGAGAGCCTATACATCGGCAGATTCATTAATGCCCATCAGGTCGTTGCTACTATTTCTGACCACCCCATCATACGACGAGGAGAGCATACCGTGACAGGAATCCGTAATCTTGAAAATCGCTGATGAATTTTACTGTACAAGTCACATGTGGGTTTTAGTGTCTTCATCAGTTACTTCAATACCCACTGTTGATCATAAAAACAACAATATCTTCGGTATAATCTGTGTATCTTATCTAATGTATTGTATTTTAAGTATACTGTAATGTTTCACTTAATTAAATTAATATCATAATAATGTATTTACGTCAGCCAACTTATTATCTTCCAGTAGGTGTATCAAATCATTATTCTAGTATCACATATTATTAATTCAACTCAGGGGCATTTATGAATATGTCCCTAATTAAAATAATTGTATAACTATTCTAAATACCGAGGGTCAATTATTTATTTATGTAATCTTCGTAACTGTTTTCAATGTTTAATTCGGTACGCTAAAATAACTTTCACGTATTGCTTATTAGTATTATAAAACATCTAATTAGTTTCCTTTTATTGAAATTAAATTTTATTGTTGTTATTCAATTACTTTAGGACAAAGAGAACACTAAAAAGAAATAAAGTTATTTTATAATGAAATAGGAAGCAATTAACCAAAATTATCAGTTGCAGCAAGTCTGGAGCGTGGTAAACGACTTGGGCTAACGAAAATTGCCTGTTATTACCACTGTCTAATGGTATTTATATTCATGAAAGTGTAGCTTCTGCCGGCGGCTTCACTTACGTTTATATAAATGTGGCAATCAAGTGAGGTACATATTTTTTTAAATTATGAAACCTATGTCCTTTTCTGTACCTACTCCTGACAACGTGTATGTAAAACTTCATGAAGATCGGTTAAGAAGTTAAGGCGTGAAAGCGTAACAAACAAACAAACTCACATTTTCATTTTTTTTTTGTCGTTCGAAGATCTATAACTAGCAACCTACCCCGGTTGCTAGTTATAGATAAATTACACCCAGACACAGAACAAATGATCATGCTCATCACACAATTATTTTTCCTGGGTGGGAATCGAACCCACGACCTTTGGCTCAGCAGTCAAGGTCACTAACCAGCTTTAGCGAGGGGTGATGCGACCTACCGCGCCGGTGTGAGACTCCACACCACCTAGTCCTTCGAGCCATACAGGTGCGAGTATAAAAAATAAACACCAAAAGAGCCCCAATTAACTGAAGGTTCACGCGGAACTTTTGTATTATTCAAGTCAAGGTCGGTAACGACACTATTTTAGAAGTATTGGTATTGGTTGAGGGCACTGTTTTCGCTTTTAGACTCAAAAACGGTCCATTATGCGTTCAGATATGGCTGGCTAGTTGAGCCAGCCTAGCTCCTTTCAGAAGCACAGAAGCCTTAGAAGTGGGTAAAAGATATAAAAATCTAGATCTATCTATGGCTTGCAATAGATGTTAGACGTTCATTAGGGATCGATTTTATTGTCATTTTCACAATCATTGCCAAGTTGCTGTCTTAATAGTTTGATTGATGGCTAATCTAAATTTCGATTTCATATGTACCGTCCTGTTATGAATTGCATATGTATGAGCTTCTAATGGCCCCCTTAGTCCATATAAAATGACTATTAGTTCACAGATATGGTCTGCAACAAAAGTCGCTTAACATATAATTAGCGGAAACGGAAGCCTTGGTGTGTTATAGCGGGGCTGATGGCTGCGGAGGGGCTTACGAAGGTGATGGAAGCGTGAGAAGCTCCTCTCGTCCATTTTGACTACGACCTCCTGATTGTCGAAATCGGAAGGACGTTGATTATAGTTGCTAATCGCTGTTCAAAAAATTCAGATTTTATTTTGTGATTAATTTAAATATCAAATAGTGGTAATAACACTTTCGTTTGCTGTTTTTTTTAATAAAAACCAGTCAGTTAACTAAATATATACTAATTTGCAGAGATCTGCAACACTAAAATGTTCCAATTTGTCTAGTAATCATTTTACTGTTTAGAAATTAATTTTTCCACTGAATATATAAAGAACATACATTTTTAAACATTAAATATATACTTACTAATTCATTTTAGTGCTTTAGTAAGTTGCTTTGTTAATACATATGATTTTCATTGTACAGTTTTGAATAGATTGTTGTAGGTAAATATCTATTTAAAACTGTAAACTCAAACACATACGACTTGACAAATGTTGAGGGCTAAATTACTTTATGGTTTAAGCCACTGATTGATGATTGACATCGTTTATTTGTGCCTATCTAGTATGTAATAACGCATGCATATTAATAAGGCTCAGACGCTTACGAGCTCTGGAAAAGTCTATGCTTTTCATTTCTTCTTTGAAACCTGTAAAAACGTATCAAATTGTTTTTTGGTTAATCGAAACAACTTTACGTCATCATTATCATCTACCACCATTACCTTTCATCGTCCACTGGTAGACATAGGCCACTCCTAACGAACGCCACTGAGCTTCATCGTCAGCTCTCCTCATCCAATTTTTCTCCGCCGTTTTGAGCAGATCGTCACTCCATCTGGCCGCAGGGTGTCTTACACTACGTTTCCCTTAACGCAGTCTCCGCCTTGAACCTATTGATTTATAATAAAGCTAAATTTGTGACCAATTACTTCCAACTTCCCCTTCCTAAGCGAAGACAAGTCGAAGCAATAAACCATCTAATGTGTAGCAACCAATCTCCGCGACTCTAATTCAGTAATCTCATGACGCGTTAGCGTTAATTTGGTATCTAATATTTTGTTACACACTTTGCTAATATAATCTTTTGGTTGATCAAATGCAGAATTACGTGATGTCAGACACTGTTTATATTACGAAGAAGACGTCTCAGTATACCCGCTGGAAAATACAAAAATTACTTCTGTTTAAACTTTTATAATGTATTAAATAGTTACATCTGAAATACTTGCAGTAAACCTGAATAAGTTCACCGCTTTTAAACCTTCTCTCTCACTCCTTTATGTCCAAATACGTGCCCACATGACACACTTTCAGTGCAATATGAATGCGGACAGCGTTTTTAAAAGAGTTTCTTTCTGGCATTGCTGTTGCAAGAGACAACACTTCGAGGTTCTTCACTTTTTTTTAGCAACGCTCGAGCGTCACCAAGCGTATGTATGTTTTTCTGGCATAAAAAGGATAATACAAAAAAGGATCCCATTAACTCGATATCAGCAGGTAGGATATCCCGAGATTAGCCAAAACAGTACAGAACCCTTCAGTCACTCAAGACTGAAGAGTACCTACCTCCAGTCTACAGAAAACCGCAACTAAATTGAACCTTTTCAGAAGGGAATAGGATGACCAATGTGCGAGCTGAAAGTATGGTTAGGCCCAGGTATCTGCTTAAGAAATCTGCACTAAGAAAACCCGACTGTAAATCCATAAGGTATTTCAGGACCACACTTCTTACCATATCTAAACAATTGAGATCCTTGTTTTTGAGGTGGAGGAAGTGACGTCAAGCACTGTTATAGTTTAGAAGATCTCCGAATGAAATAGGCTAATAGACATTTATATGACTTACTTTAGCGTTGGAGCCACGCCATTGGTCCGTATAAATTGTTTCACATGGCAATCTATTGTGGTCAGCCGAGAAAAGAATAACATACTGTTCAAGTTCAAGGTTAATAATTGTGTTATACTCTTGTATATTTAGTAATTTATATTAAACGCATAATAGTCGTGAGTTCGGTATTTTACACTATGACTAGTAAAATTCTGTCCGTTAATTACTTAAATGTATGAATGGAAATTAAATGGGTTAATTACCTAAGTTTTTTTTAAATTAAAAAAGTACACCAGATACCAAATATGTTAAGAATTATCTTATATATTATTTGGAATTTTGTATATCCGCCGTAGTTACGCATATTTTATGATAATTAGTATTGTATTTATACAATAAAAATACAACGCTGGTAGTGACGTTTACCCGTGGTTTTCCAAATGGACTGGATTGAATTAAATTAGGTTTTTGTTTTTTTATTATTTTTACAGTTTATGTGATTGTCGTCGTAGAAAAACAGTTTAAAGGACAGGACAGCACTTTAAAGTTTTCAAATGATGTTTCACGTAATATTTTGAAAACGGCTGTTTCTATTAATTAAATCTGAAAATGTTACTGTGTTGAAAGTTTTTTGTTTTATGATAAACTATAATGTTTTCAGTAGGCTTAGGTATGTCAAAAACAAAAATCGGAAAAAGAAACCAAATCCACCGTTTTTCTACGACTGTGGCGATGTATTCTGCACTACATCATTTAGTCAAGCCTGTGGGGCTTCGTTCTAAAGACATGGGCCTGTGACAAATCCATACGGAACACTAAAACAGCTAGGACATACACATCCGCAATGTCTACAGATAACCAACTTTTAAAGGTGTTTCAACATTAAAAGAACTTGAATATAAAGAGAACGCTGACACAAAACGATCTCGGTCTCGTTTCCTATAAACCTTGAACGAGTCTGCTGACCTTACCGTTATAAAACGACCGCTTTGTGACTACACTCCGCTTTACGACTTTGAATATTATGGAAATATATTACAAGAAAGCCAATTTTCCAACAGACTTCTTCTAGATGTCGTTAACATCATTAAATTCGGAAGCCCTTTAACAGCTCACGCAACAAAGGTTAACTGTCCCCTAAAATTGCTGTAGATTTTATTTAATATACACTTTCATAGCTGCCACGAATGCTATGCGAAGTTATAACTTTGTGAATAAATTACCACTTGTAACATTGTTGTTGCCTAGTTAATTTTCTAAAAATAGATTTTTAAAATATACGAGATGGATGTCATTAAAGGCTAAATGAACTTGAAGTGTTCATCGAAATATAATATTAATCAAGAACATAAGTGGTGGAAAATACCATTCGCACATGACATTTATTGGCTGTCGTGCGATGAATGAGATCAAACTAGAACGCCTCTGAACCTTGGATGATATTGCTGTTATTGAATGTGAAAATTAACATGTGTTATTTCTATGACGTGAAACAAACCGACGAGTGGAAAATGGACATATGGTGAACAATACGCACTAACGGAATGGAAACTTAGTTCGAAAATACAAACAAGTAACGATAATTAAAAAACCTCGATATCTGTAAATAGGAGGCAATTACGCAGATACGGCAATGAATCGGTCAATTGCCTATCAGACGTCCTTGATTAGAAAATAAGGAACAAGATTGCTGTTACTAGTGTACTATAAATCAAACCTAACCGCATAATAGCTTGGGTCCAATAAAGACCTTTATCGTGCCATATTGCATGGCAAAGATTGGAAATCTAAATAATAAACGAGACTTTTACGTAAATAAGTAACACATCCTTCAGTAAAGAATTTAAAAAGGATGTTGTAATCGCAAGTGATGGTTATTCATTAGCAACGTTAAGATTATTCGGCAATGTGGCACATATATGTGTCGGCGTATATACGTAACCTATGCTTTCTCAGGCGCCAAGGTTGAGTGTTGCGCGAACCAACAAGCCTTTATAGGCAACACACCTACTTCGTTCGCAAGCGGTATATGAGCACCGATAGTCTAATATGTATGTCCCAGTTAAGAACCTATCAATATTAATTGACGCATTAAAGTTGATTTAGCAACATTTTTTGCGTCTACCTCCAATTTATAGTCAAGTATTCAAGAATTTTTACAACCATCTTTAGTATAACCATAACTGTAGTACTGCTGTTGCAGTTAATGGCTATAAGTGAATCCAACAGTTTTCAGAGTTGCTCTAGACACAATGATCATTTTATGAACGCTAACCCCAGAAAATATTAATTCATAAGGACACATTCACATATTTTGCCCACTAAACTAATAGAATATTGTTTTTAAACATAACACAATTAAAATTTTACGTATTTTGTAGGCATGTATAGTATATACAACTCAATTTGGCAGATTTGGCAGAAAAAGGGGCAAAAAGAAATGTGTTAGAGCAATTTGTGGGGTGGCTTCTTGGATATCTTGCAGGCTTTTGTTTAAAAAGTTAAAATAGATCTTGGTAACTTAACAGATTTGTCGATTTTATTTTCAATGGCGTTATTTTTTCTTAACAGTTATTAAATTTACGAAGAAACCAACATTATGAACCCTTAACAATTATTTACGTACAATACGTGCATTTTAATACGAAAATTTCTAAACAAAAAATACAATCTACTTTGTCATTCACCAAGGTGAAACACAACGTAGTACTCGCCGAGCGAGTTTCTTAGTTTTACCTAAAACTAGAACAAATTATGATAAAAAAATGCTGACATGACAACTATATAATAAACTACCATCGCACATTAAAAATGTACTCATTTAATGTATTCAAAACTTGACTAGCTCAATGTACGTAAGCGTACATCATTCAGATAACTTGTGCTCGGGCAAATGAATAGGTACATCAGATTAGTACTACCTACAATTACGAGTATATATTTATTGAGTGAAATGACGAACCTGTAACTTTAGGTTATTATTGTTCTCTAATAAATAAGTGACTTTGTTTTTATTGAGAATAAAGATTATTTAACCATAAACAGCTCTTAAGTTATCATTATAAATAAAATGATTGAGCTCTGATACAGTAACTATGTGCGGTTAATAGGTGAATTAATCTTTGTTTTTAGTTTATTTTAGGCATGGAAAAGTAACGAACGACCGTCGATAAACAATCTTGACTAATAACTTTGGACTTTATAAATAACGTAATCGGAAATAGTATGTCAATTAGGCGCGACAAATGCTGGCAATGTCTCATGCCTTACTGGATATCATTTTATTTGTCCCTGATGAAAAGTCAATGTTATTTATTTCTCCGATTCTGCGGCGATCTTACATAAAATTTGGAGGTTATTTCTAGGGTTTGTCTAAAGATCACCGTATTTTATAAACAACTAGCGGTTCCCCGCAGTTTCATTTCTGCTCAGAGTCGCAGCGGCACGTTACATAGCCTACGACCTTCCTCAATGAATAATATAATACAAAAAGAATTTTAGCGCGTTTAAACAAATAATAAAAAAAAACTTTTTTGATTGTGATTTTTACATAAGATTAGAATTGATTCTTAAGTTGAATGTAATTTGGGCTCAACGAGGCTTAGACTGCTTATTATTTGATTTAGTAGTATCGAATTAGATAATGTCGCATTTAGCAAAATTGTGTTTACCCCCATTCAAATAGGTGGTCATGAGCCTGAGATCTAGTCCAAAAATTGAATATTTTTTGTCCTACAAACCTAAAACAACTTAATCCCGCCGAATCTTTTTTTTGTGCCAGTGGAACATCTTCGGACCGTCGTCCCACCGAGGTATTTAGATGGACGGTGTGTCGGAATCGAACCGACTAAAACCATACTGTGAATTTTAGGCGCAGTACGACACAGTCCGGGATAAAAGCTTATTAAGGCATCCGGATTTTTCCTAGCGCCTGCCCACAAAAGCACCACCTTCTGGTACCTGATCTTACCCAGCGTATTGGGCAATGCGGCAACTCAGTGTACTATAACGATTACGTATTTCGATTCCATTCAAAATATATAGACCACATGACATCACATGGCGTGCCAAGGGTAAATTAACGTGAAACGCCAAAGATAATGTTAAGCCAAAGGACTGAACTTTTATGAAAACAGAATTAGGCATGATTCACGGTACTTAGCAGTATTGCCAATCGTACGATTTAAATCGTATTTATACGATCTTTTTGAATCCGATACGATGTATCTATTACGATTATTTGAAAACCTACAGAAAAAAATACAGCCTTTCTAAATATTTCAATCTTTATAACAAAATAGGAATGTTTTCCGCATTCAGCGAATTAAGACTAGACTTTACCGGTTGACAAATTTTGAAGTGTACATATGCAAATGCCACTTTGTGCATTCCCCATTCTGATGCACAATGTGAACGAGTATTCAGTCACTTAATCGGACCAAAGCCGGGCCTTACCTCGGAAGGTACACGCTAAAGCACATACACTATACTTTTGATAAAAACTAATGTATGCGTATGCGTGGAGTCCGTACAAAGGCACGGGGGACGTAGAAGGTGGTTATACGGTCTCTGTTCCCATCCTACACGAACTTAAGAAGCTCGGTATTCGAGGCGTATCCTATGAAATTATTAAAGACTACCTCGCAGACAGAAAACTATGTGTGCGGGTACATACTAGTGATGATGGATCTGTGTGTGGCGTCCCACAGGGTAGTATTTTAGGCCCCACTCTTTTCCAAATATATGTAAATGAATTATGTACAATGCAACTACCCAACACAGTATATTCACTTATGCAGACGACACAACATTCCTTGTTTGGGGACCTAACTGGCAAACAGTTAAAGAAAGAGCCGAATATTCACTGTCCAAAGTCATGAGTTGCTTAACTACAAACCTACTAAGTTCTAACATTAAACCTAACCAAAAGCCAAGGTAAGAAACCTTAGACTTCAAACTCGCGAAAAAACGCAAAATTATGAAATAAATAACAATTGTTATTGTCAAAATCGATGGGCTTGACAACTGAACGCAGGGAAAAAATACACCGAAGCAGCCCGGTGTAAAAAATACACGACACGGCGCGAATACCTGTATCATTCCTTAATCGTTTCTTGCGAGAGGTTGCTTGGCGCGTGTTAGCAAGCAAATGTTTCCAACACATCCATTGTGTCGGGGTATAATGATCTTCTTTTACACAAGACGATCGCGTTTCAACACAAACAAACTCGTACACGTATTTGAACTTACAGTTCTACGGATACGCTGTGATATTGGCAAAAAGATTGCCATATTCAAAACTTCTAGCAGGTTTGTCGGATATAAATAAAGACGTTGGAACATAAAGGGCATAAAAGGTATTCAAATAAAGGGTCATTTACGCCCTTTGCAGTTCAAATTGTTTAAAATTTTTAACGGAATAGAAACTTAGAAAGTACTATTATCCTACTAATCCTACTAATATTATAAACGTGAAAGTTTGTGAGGATGTATGGATGTTTGTTACTGTTTCACGCCAAAACTACTGAAAAGATTGCGATGAAACTCAGTATGTAGATAGCTGGAGACCTGGATTAACATATAGGCTACTTTTTATCCCGATATTCCCACGGGATCGGGACTTACGCGAGTGAAACCGGGGCGCTGCTAGTATACATATAATACACCATAGCACGAGTTGAGGAAAAAGAAATACTTTTACGAAGAAACTGTAAAATGGTACAGTTAGGTATGTTCCTATGAAACAATACATTTTAATGAAGGTTTTTCACATTGTAATTTATTGCCAGTGCCAGTAGAAAGTAGTTCCCGTAAATGCCGGTTCTGAATGCCACTAGTTCCAGTGAGACAGAACTAAAATTTATGTCCTACTGAGCTAAACTTGAATATAATATTGGGTCGGTCACTGGGCGGTGTCTGGCTGATGTGTAGTCGGAAGAGAAGCGTTCAAAGTGTAAGTGTAGGGTATTCAAGCTGGAGCGGGCGCTGCAGGCAGGGTATCCCTGATGTATCATGAGTTCATGACTGACGAGCCGAGGTTTTTCAATGCTTGATGATGGATGGGAAGTTACTAAGTAGTTCTACTTGTCTTGGTCCAAAAGTAATATACCAAATTTCTCGTTTTCTCGTAAATAATGAATACATCTCACCACCAAATGACAAAGTGCGGGGGTAGCGGTGTAATAGCAAGTATTATTTTTACGCCAACCAGTCAGAACGTCTTAGTAGCGTGCGCACTCTTAGGCAAGTAAATATTTAAATATCTAAAGAATCAAATAATTTAAAATAGTTAAGTACATACGTCACGCCTAGCGTGGCGGCGTGGCATTCACAGTAGGATACCGGAAAATCGTAAAATATTAATTTTTAGCACATTTATTTAGACTCGTTAACGAGCTGTGCCGAAATCAACAATCATCAGAATACAAAATTCGTTCCTGTCAAACGAATTTTTGTTACATTTAAAATAAACGTGTCATACGCTCCGTTTAACGTCTTTACGAAAACAAAATATATTTGACAGAGGTATCCTTAAAAAAACGCCGATATCAGCTTTAAAAGGTTACTGATACAGATCCGGTAAATGTAGATTCTATCATAAGATTGAATATGTACACATTCCAACAATCATCATCATCATCATCATCGCGTTGAATCCCGGTTGCAACCGAAGCTTCCGCTTCGGTGCCCGGGGTCCGCTTTCCTACTTTTTCTTCTCCACTTCGCACGATCTTCGGCATCCCTGGTAGTAAGTCCATTGGCACGCATATCACCCGTTACGACGTCAAGCCAGCACTTTTTTGGTCTACCCCTCCTGCCGGGGCCCGGCGGAGGCGGCATGGCTCGACACGTAAGTATCCGGTTGCGGCAAAACGTGGCCATACCAGCGAAGGCGACACTCCTGCAATTTATCCGCAATGTCACGGACATGAAGGCTGCCGCGAATGCGGGAGTTCCTAACGCGGTCCTTCCGCGTTACTCCACACATCCACCGCAGCATATTCATCTCCGTGACACGCAGTTTCTGCTTGTGTCGCTCCAGCACCGGCCACGTTTCACAGCCGTATAAAAGGACAGGTCTAATGATGGTTTTATAGACCTGTTTCTTCAACTTAACCGGTATCTTGGGGTCACAAATGACGCCAGTCACCTCACGCCATTTGGCCCACGCGGCAGCAATGCGTGCCTTAACGTCGCAATCGATGTCACCAGACGCGTGAAAAACAGATCCCAGGTATTTCACCTGATCGCCACGTTAAGCTTCCTTCCACGCCTTCGCGCGTCGCACCAACCTACCCTTGTTCGCATCCGCCAGCGCGATATCGCCAGCATACATGAGCAGCCATGGAGGCCGCTCATGTGTATCTCTGATGCTGTTTGACAGGATGTCTAATATCACGCTGAACAGAAACGGACTAAGGACGGATCCCTGATGTACCCCGACGGTGATGGGGAAGGGTTTCGTGTCACCAACAGCGGTCCGAACTATGGAATCAGAATCGCGGTACACATTCCAACAATGATATTGCAATATTAAGTGGTACATATATTAAATGAGTAAATCTTTATTAAACGTCAAAACAATAGGTTCAGTTACATCTTGTCTAAAAAGTGTTTGTGACGGTAATAAACATTTTTTAGACAAGATTGAAGTGTGTAACAACACTGCTATTACCAAATCAATTACTTTTAATGCGTTTAAAAAAACGTTAAAAAAAACAAGTTAAAAAAAAAAAACAAAGGAAACCAATTTTTCAGTCTTATATATTACTTATTTTGCTGTAATGCGACTCTTTAAATAAACATAATAAATTGGTGAAAGAAATAACTGAATCAAGATACGCTAATCAAATTAAAGCTTGTTTCATTGAACATTGTGTAAAGCAAGAATCGTGAATATTGAATCGGGAAAAAGGTGCCTAACAACTACAAAAGTATACGACTACTGTATAAGACTGAAAAATTAGTGTCCTAAGTTTTATTCACTTGTTTTTTTTTTTATTGTAAATTCTACCTATTGCTTTTGTACCAGTTGTCGAGTTTTCCAAAAAATTCATCACAGGTTTAGATAAGATCCCTAGATTTCCCAAAACAACAGCCAGTTAAAAATCTATATATATATATATGTGTATGTACCTCAATTTTACCGGCACGATAGAGGTCACAATTATGCACCGATTGCTTTCAAACAAATCAACAGGGCAAAAATGAAGGTTAAATTCGTAAATGGGGCAAATTTTCAAAAAATAAAAAACACGAAATCTACCTCTTGTCAAAGCTAGAAGGCGTTACGTAACGCTCGACTTCAATGTTTATTTATGAAAATATTCCCAGTTGTTTCTTTTTAGACACCTAACATAAATCTTTGTATTTAACTAAGACAAATATGCAATTGCCTAATTACCGAGAATAACGACGTCAAAAATTTCAAATTTCTATCGTGTTATGTAGTGTTAGTTTCTTCTAGTAGTTTCTAGTTAGTTGTAGTTCTATAGTGTTAGTTTATTTTATTTTTTGTGCAATGTGATAATTCATGTTTAACGTTTTAACCTCGTGATAGTGTTTTTCCTTAAATTACATGTCTGACTAACAATAACCTTTTAAAGCAGTCTTCTGCTTCTTTTGTAATGGCCTTAAATAACTAATTAGAATACCTATCGGCAAGTATTATTGTACTGCAAACATTGTTAAGAAGGAAATAATAGTTGCCATAACTGTAAATTATAGCGTCTAGTAAATAGGAGTTATAACACAAAATCTTTGTCTGTCTGGCTGGCAATGATGTGTACGGCCGGCGGAGCATTTCGCTTTATTAGGAAGCCACGTATTAAACCGGCTCGCTCGCCCCACGTGCAGCTGCCGTGCTCTTCCAAACGTGCGAACAACGTCAAACAATACAATATAGGTACGTTAGATACCTCGGCGAAAAATATTATATCTTCGTACCAAGCCGAGCGTTTACGTCCAATCACGGTTCTGCCAAATGTCGAATATTACGTACATGTCTGTGGTATAGAATAAAAGTAGGCAATCTTACTTTACCTCCTCCATGACTGACATTAGACGAGTGAAAATCAAACCAATTGACTCTGTTACATCGATATTTTTAATTTCATCGTAATTTTATGGAAGATCAATACATGGTGACGAATAATTACTGAAATTAACTGACTTTTTACACTTGAACTTTCAATGCTATAGGCACTCGATATAATAGATCTAGATGTGAACATTTGAATATTAATATGCACAGATATAAAAAGACGACTGTTCGCAAATACACATACTGTCACACTTATGTTTTAATATCCAAAATGGCTTATTACATAATGTTCACATTAGAATATTCATATGTGTCAATGAGCAAGTTGTGAAGCTAAATGGAATGAAAGACTGCAGATATCTAAGCTGTTACCGAATCTCCTAATTAGTGGGGATACGGTCACTCTACAGTTATATACAATGACTGTTACGCAGGGTACACATTAGATAATCTAGTCAATACGATTATAAAAATTAAACACTGTGTTGACACTATTAACATGGGTCATCACACTATGTGATCTATTGGACCAAATCTGCAAGTACCTTCATATTACATAGTCTACAGATTGGGAGCCAAGATGTCAGGTACTGTAATAACTACTGCAGGAGACAATGTGAATTTTTTGGAGATACAATTAGAATATTTAAACAATGTCTAGTTGGTGACTGTCGCTTCAAGTGTTACTCAAAAGGTAAACTACCCAGACAATGGAAACTAGATAACAAAGTCTCAATAAAAACTAACTAAGAACAATGTCTTGAAAGTAATCTGAGAATTGTTAATTAATAGTTCGCCTTCAACTCAATGAAGCCAGAGCAAAATGTAGCAATATTTTTCACATTGACTTGGTTCTTTCTATTCTCACTTCACATTATGGAATAAACTAATCTTAAACGTCTACTACCTTATTCTTAATAAAATCTAAGTGTTTCAACACCAAGCTTTCAACATTGCCAATTGCCAATAGGAAACATAATATTCAATTTAAAACATTAACAAATTTAAAGGGACTAGCTACTTAAGTATTGTTCCATTTTATTCACTGTTTTATGCTCAAATTACTTTAGCATATACTTCAAACTGGTGCAAAGTAATACTGACATGATAAATTATTATTTGATTCCTATTTTAGCATCAATATAACATGTAAAAGTAGGCAATGATTTAAAATATAAAGCGAATTAAAACTTTAACAATATCATCTAAATATTTACACAGCAGGACCATTTTCAAAATGTAATATGGCACCATATTAAATAATAAGTAATGATTTAACACCTAAATTATATCCCAAGAAAAACCATAGCATTCAAGTTTGCCAAAAGACATCCCACCAAAAGACATTGCTTTGAATTTTAGTGCTTTTATAAAAAAAAATAAGAATAAGCAATATGAATATAAAGACATCATTGACCATTATAAAATACAGTTATGCATTTACAATATACATTGAATCCAAATGATTAATTTAGTGTAAAATTTGATATGATTTTACTAATAGTCCTTGCAAGAACTAGGACAGAACTAACTCAGAGATGACAATTGCATGCGTCAGATGTAGCACAGAAAGTTTATCAGTTACATTTACAATAAATATGAATGTGCATTTACTGGTTAAGTAACCTTCCCATGATCAACCTAATTACTATTACCACAGACGCTCACAATGTCCACAATGTAAAATGCACTACGAATTACTAAATATTTATTTGTACAGCCTGAATTCAAAGTCCTACATCTAATAGCTAACAAACTTTATAGTAAACATTGCCAATTAATCTGTATCACACACTCTAAAGAATGGTGGGCCAAAATAATAGTTGAACCAGCTCATAATGATATCTAAACCTGTTTATTGATAACATCAGTCTCAATGACAAGATATCACCACAAAGGTGCATTATGTTCTTACACTAAGTACATTTTAAACATATTCCTTTTATACACATATGAAAACAATATTTCCATATTATAAAAATTCTCTCATTCATTATTTTGTGCTGAATACCAAGTTGTAATCTATAAAACTATAAACATTTAACATGATAAAAATATTGCTTTTTGTGTACATGGGAATATGTTAAAATGAACATTAATTTATTGCTATTACACAACTGATGCTAGCAATAAGACCCAGTTCTCTTGTGTAAGCTTCACGGCTGACTTCAGATGTATTCATGCATATTTTGTATTTGATTTACAATTAAAGTAACTTCACTTAAACCTACAACATAAGGAACTAATACAAATTACATTTAAACCCAAATGAACCTCACATCAGATCACAAACACAGGTCAAATTGCACATGTGAACACAACTACAATATACTACACATATACAATAAATTAATCTCTTCAATATATTGATGTAGCAATAATTCCTTAGTTAAAAATATCAAAAGATACAACAATATTAACACTATAAATAAACCAATAATGAAATGTCAATTAATTGAATCCTATGTGTAATTAATATTAACATTCCATCAAGATAAGTAATACATAGTTTTTAGGAAATTCAATTCAGTAATCTACTAAAAATATTAGTGATGGTAGCTGTGATTGCTCTAGTTTGATGGGTAAGTGAAGTCATTAGCTAAAAATTCAAATTGAGTTGGATTATGAATCTCAAAAGCAAGAAGAAAAGTTTGATCATAAATACATATTACAAAATTGTATTCCTGATTTCATACAAATAATAAAAATGTGATATAATAAAGCTCACCACCTCCAAATGGTAGCAATAGTAAACTACCAGTACACAGGAATGACCAGGTACCAAGACATTGAGTGCTCAGAGTATCAGCGTGGGTACTTGGTACTAAGTGTCAGTGGTAACACTCGGAGGATATCACTAGAACAAGGATCACTTTTGCTTTTCTACCTGCTCTATGTTATGTCAACTCGAAAGGGCACTAAGCAAATGAACGCCACCGAAATATCGGAAATCAGTTCAACTATCATCTCGCCTACACTCCAATTTGATCCACATGGGGTGCCAGCCAGGGGCCGCCTCAGCGTCTATAATCACCCAAAGCTGTTGGCAAGGAGATGCACTGGTCACCGTTCCACGACACCAATGTCACGGAAGATTCACTAAAAACACCTACTCACGGCAGTGTCCGCTTGCAGGCACTGGTTACGCGCTCAGAACTCAGCAAATTCCTTCGCACACTTCTCGGTCGATGAGATACGTAATGCTTCCTCCTCGTAGTCGTCAAAGTTGCTCGTGTCCCCGGGGCCCTTGCAGCGTGGTATGAACGGGGCCTCAATCCTCTTTTGGAAGACGGCGATCCAGTCAGTGCTAGCGAACCATTTGTGGCCTTTTATGTCGTTAACACCAGCCTTTAGGTTACCGTAACGCTTAGTCAGATCGACTTGGAGTAGATTGCGGAGCAGATCTTTTAGATCTGAACCGAAATGCGAGGGGAAACGGACCTTACCCGAAACGATTTTTTCGTAAATTTGGATAGGCTGGTCTGCGAAGAACGGAGGGTAACCGGCCGCCATTTCATATACTAGAACGCCGAGTGCCCACCAGTCCACAGCCTTGTTGTAGCCTTTAGAGAGAATGATCTCCGGCGCCAAGTATTCGGGTGTGCCGCACAATGTCCACGTACGGCCTTTGACGCGCTTTGCGAAACCGAAGTCTGTTACTTTGAGGTAGCCCTGAGAATCGATCAGGAGGTTCTCGGGTTTCAAATCCCGATAGATGAGGTCCAAGTAGTGAAGATATTCAAACGCGAGCACAATCTGTGCCGCGTAAAAGCGTGAATGCGGCTCTGAAAAGCGTCCCACCTTACGCAAATGGGAGAACATCTCTCCACCAGGAACGTACTCCAAGACCATGTATAGATTAGAGTTATCTTTGAAGTGGAACTTGAGGCTCACCAAGAACGGGAAATTAATAGCTTGAAGGATTCGTTTTTCATTTAATGTATGTTCGACTTGCTTCAATTTCACCACTTTCTGTTTATCTAATATTTTCATAGCATAATATTCTTTAGTCGGTTTATGTTGAACTATCATGACTCGGCCAAATGAGCCAGTACCTAAAGTTTTTATCCGCTCGAAATCATTCAATCCGGCGGTGTTGGTAGGATTTTTCTTCCATTTCTCCTCGAAATCCTCTTTGGCCTGGTCGAGGAACTCCTTGACGCTTTCGGCGGCGTCCACCTTCTTATTTGCGGTGGCAGCATTGTTGCCCATGGCTCACACCACAAACTGGTCCTACACCCTTGATTCGCCGTTATTAGAGGCCGCTTTGCTGCACTAATCGATGCCTGATGTGCGACCGCGTAAGAAACGGGGCAGGTCAACACAAACCAATTTGAAACACGTACATTCTCAATTTTGAAAGCACATTCACACGTCACAAAATACACTCGGTGTAGGTACACATTGACACGTCTAGTTTATGTACGAAATATCACAAAAAATACTTTCTCACATTCACAAGAATAAAATGGCTTCCACACCGGACTCGATCGACAGAGCGAGATCGAGCGAACGATTCGCTCACGGGTGGCGGTCAATTAAAAAAATGTTGCCAGCACGTAGTCCAAAATCTTCTAAAATAATGAAGAAACTACTATTAAGTAAATCTACTAACTGTTCACTTTCTTAATATTTCTACCAAAGTAAATAAATATATAAAGCTTCATGTCCAGCAGATACAATACAGAAAGTAATCTTAGTTAGTCTGCAAGTCTACAAGTAGATTATATGCACGAGATTGTGAATGTGACAATAACTAGACAATAAAATTTGTCTTAACTGTTAAAGGAGACTAACTTTACTAGTTGAAGGAGAGCCACAGAACTCACAGAAGGCATTAGTTGCAAAGGGTAATTATGAGGAGACTTACTCTTTTTCGTGGTAAATGACCTAATCGCCACCCTCAACGGCAGCCAAGTGGTGGTGGGTTAAGAGCACAATCTTGCCATCCTTATAAAGGGGAAATTCGCGAATACAGTATGTGAAGGGACAGTCACAAATGCAGCATTGAAATTCGTGGAAAATCATACAAAAACAGAACTGGGTACGTTTAAAAACAAAATAGTTTTTGGTTACTACAAACTGCCCAATCTGTTTAATACTGAACTCCAATAGCTAGCGAGGTAAAAGTATTAGAGGGTCACAATAGACAGCAAGTTGAATTGGAGCGCAACCCTTCCAAAGACTAGCCTGCATGGTAATCACAGGATGACACCTGCAACAGCCTTAGAAACAACATTAAATATTCCAGCACGACACCTCTTTTTCAAACAAGAGGCAGCTTCTACAGCAGTACTAAATAAGGTGATTAAAAAGGAACCAATATTGTTGGTAGTAAGTAATAGGTTTCCAAAGCATTTCGTATTCGACATTAAGTAAAAATACAACTCCACGAATACTCTAAAAAAGGTCTAAGTGCAAAAATATAAGGATATTCACTAATGCCTCAAAAACGGGGTCTTGAACAGCGTCCGATGTATTCTTGGAAGACGTGACTATAAACATAGCCACATCTTTAGGTGCTTATAACACTGTCATCATCACAGTGGCTACAGTGACTTCGGGAAGAAAGGTAAAGAACTACTCCATCCAAATCCTTTCGGAGAGCAAGTCAGTACTACAAGGCTTACAAAACTGTTGTTTTGTAGGTGATATGTTTCTCACCACAAAGATTTATTGCGACTGTCACCAATTTCTGACGGAGGTATGTAACAACAACAACTACCACGTAACTCTACAATGGGTCAACGTAGCGAGAGCCGCTATCCGTTGAATGCCGTCTCTTTTGCTCTGTGTTTTTAGTAAGCGTCTTCGTAGGTGACGATTAAAATAAAGTCATCTTGAACAGGTTTTGGTGAAATTCAGTGGCGCTGAGAAATAGATGCCAGTAACAAATAGACCTTATTACGAAAAATACAAGGTTGATTTTATATGAAGAAGTTAAGTCAGGTTTTAGTTTAGTCGAGTGTACAATAGAATCGGCACCATTATCCTTTTAACAAACATCTAATTAATGTAGGTGTAACCGACAATTTCCTTTGCAGAGCCTGCATTGGGGCAGAAGAGATTGCCGCACACATCCTACTGAGTCATCGGTAACATTAGAGGTTTGATAAATTCATATCAAGAGTTGTGATATCAATAGTAGTATCCACCCGAGATCATAAAAGGCGTCAAGTTGCGAAAAACAGTGAATAAATACAATACCATACTATACCACAGAATATATAATAGTACTAGTACAGAAGGACCTCTTCGCAATACCATTTAAATAAATAGCGACTCTTGCTCCGACACAATAAGGTGCAATTCAGATCGCACACCGCTAATTCCAAATGGGCTATTTTAACCTAAAACTTGCCTCTCTTTCTATCGCATAACTCTTATCTGTTCTGATGTCGTT
The DNA here is from genome assembly GCA_949752705.1 of Callimorpha dominula. Lineage (NCBI taxonomy): Eukaryota > Metazoa > Arthropoda > Insecta > Lepidoptera > Erebidae > Callimorpha > Callimorpha dominula. The sequence goes on along the minus strand of OX457001.1, from coordinate 5,087,223 downwards.
AAAGTTGTCTTCTGTAAGAAGAATTAATCTAAATATTTAATAACCAGTTATGTGCCTATTACTTTACTTCTGTAAACAAATGCAGTTTTAAATAAACCTAGGCTAGGTATTTACTTAAAACTATTTTATTTCACAACCTCTGCATGGATACTTTAATCTCTAAGAACATAGGCATTTGCCATACGTTAGTGTGTACCATGGAATGAAACTATCTCCTTTAGGTGTTTAGCTAGGTAGGTATATGCAAATCAAATCGCGGAACCCTACTCCTTATAACACCAGCTATTTGCCAGTGAAAGTCACCCGTTGCGGAGATTAGCCGAACAAACTTGTTGTAGTCCTAAACTTATCAAAGCTAAACTTGACTAAGTTACTCCTTATAACACCAGCTATCTGTCAGTGAAAGTCCCGAGGGAATCGGTCCATCCGTTCCATTGATTAGCCGGAACAAGCAGACAGACAGACAAAACGTGAAAATACGTGAAAATTTTTTTTTTTGTTATAAGTACCGTGTATACATTCAGATGCATTTAGTAAAAAAACTGTCATTATGACATTACAAACGGACACTTCAAATTTATTTATTTACTAGCAGTTCCCGCGCGGCTTCGCTCGCGTGTACATATTACTTTTAACATCAGCCATCTGCCAGTGAAAGTTCCGTGGAAATCGGTCCACCACTAGACAAAAATTGTAAAACATGTTGTTTTGGTATATGTACCGTATACACATCCAAATGCACTTAGTAAAGAGCGGTTATTTTAATATTACAAACAGACACTCCAATTTTATGTATTTCTATAGAGTATAGATGTATAAATAGAAGTTGTGTATCAGTTGTTGTGGTCCTAATAAATAAATATACTTATCATAGCTAAACTTGACTTTGTAAATATCTAACTATACTGATTATAACTAATAATATAATCTAACTACGTAAATACGGGAAACGTAATTCGTAAGCGACGAACGGACGAAGCGACGTAGCGCGTGAGTGAGTATCGAAGTAACGTGCTACCTGGCCGGCGCGTACCAGCCCACTGACTTTCGTCCAACTCATCGCCGCTGCTAGGTACCTGCAGCTTCATACCTACTGACCGGAGTGGGCCTAGCCTGACTATACCAAGACAATCTCGCTCTACCCTAATCATGGGCTAGGGCTGATGCTGACTGGTGGTTGTCAGTTTGATGCTCGGAATGTGCTTTTTTCATGCTTAGCTTAAAGGACCCATGGTTTTAGGTCGAAGAAAATAGTTGTGAACGGTTAGAAGTTCGAATTGTAATTGTTTGTTGGTGTTGTAGTTTAGGTTTACACCTTAGCCCGTCTTGTTCTGGAATAGAAAGGAGAGGACGGAAACACATGTGCAACGGATACGTAATCCTCAAACTTAATGTGCTTATTCGAGATTTCACGATTGCAAATCCCGGCACTAAGCTGATTAAAAAATAAGTTTTTATTTTATACCCATAACCTTAACCACCCACAACTTAAAACCCAAAACCAAAGAAAGTTGTCTTAGGTCTGTAAGCGGCCCTAAAATAGATGTTACTTATTTATTGCAGGGTTGCTCATACTAAATATGCATAACAAATTTATCTATTATGTGACTATAGACCTAACTGTATTTAAAAAAAAAACAGTAAATAATGCCCCCAGTGACTGTTTACAGTTTCAGTCATTGAGTATCGTCGATTTCTCGATACATAAAATAATGTTTGAGGACATTCTTCAGCAGGTTCCATTATTTTTGAAGTGAAAACTTCTTTAGCGGCGTTGTGACACGTTATGACGTGACCCTGATCGAAAATGTGTCCGACTGTATATTTAAAAAAATATTTTTACGCCATCTATGGATTCTGCGCGATACTATTGTAATTTTATATATACTAATTATCCACATATTAGTTAAGGCTATTTCACAGGTGGCGCAATTTATTTTCGACTTTTTACAATATTTACTATAAGTATTAATTTTCACTTCTGTTGGCAATCCCATGACTGCCTATTTTTATTTTTTTTCTACCAAGCGTTTATATAATTATTTGAATTGATAACACTGAATACGTTGTCTGCTGATACTCCAAGATGGCAGCACTTTCTTAAAAATTCAGCACCTACTATGTATTCTATGCGTACACATAGTAGTATTTTAAGATCGTGCTGCCAATGACTTCACGAACTTCCACAGTGGCATATTGCATAAACCAATTTTGAATCGATATCTTATTCTCTTCGGTTTTTCGTGTAATAATATTTAACACATCGCAAAGAGATTAAATATATGAAAAAGTTCGTCATAATTACTACTCATATTACCAAAAAACTACCAAGTTCAAAGTACTCTCTTTTCAGATAGGTAGATAAAATATTAATTATTAATTTAATCTAAGAGGCTATTGCAATTTATGTATTCCATATTTATAAATTAGGATACCTATCTTACATACTTAGAAATAACAATCATTTATTTACTATGAAAACACATCTGTAACATAATAAATTAATAACTAAAAGCTATACAAGTTATGTAGCAAGTATGAAACTGAAAAATGGTTTTCGTAATACTACCTACCTAGGTAGGTTTTATACATTTTCTCTGAGATTGTGTTAAGTTTAAAGTCCAAAAACCACCAGAACACAAACAGTGCTTACACATTAACATATTGCTATACATAAGTACACCAGAGTATACCTATTCTATTTCTAATGATTAGGAATATTATATTTGGTTGTTTATTTTCCTTGAAATCCACTCATAACAAACTGTGCACAAGTCCGTTGCAAAATTAATATTATTATGTATGTAGCTGTAACCACGAGAGCAGACAACCTTGACGAAGCGGCGTAGCAACCAGAATACTCATTAAATATTACAATTACATATTTTACCTGCTTCAAAACGTTAATAACCGCAGTTTGTAACAAAAAATCTTCAAAAATACGTATTTCGTCCTAAAACGAGAAGAATAACTAATTTGATTTTGTCTGTGTATTGTTTAATACTAACTGAGGACCAACTAATGTAGGTAAGATTGTTTTGAAATAATGTCTAATGTTCTTCACCCCACTTTTGTACTCAGAGGAATTCATTTAGTCTTGGTTTTTAAATGGTTATAGTGTTATGAAGTTCATAAGCGGATAAACAGTGTAATTTCCCAACCAAATGAGTCTCGCTAACATCCATTTTAAAAAGTTGTACATAAGCTTACGTGACCATGGTTTACCATAGACAAGTTCATTAATATCGTACAGATTAGGGCTGCCAGATATGTCTACTTGGATACAAAATTCGTATACTTTGGATATCTTAGGTATACTGTTGGTATAGTAGATTGCATTGTGTAATTGGATACAATGTCATTACTGAAGTTATAGTGTAATAAGATCGTACATACGAGTACATAGAGATACTTAAAACAAATCATGTCTGTGGTAACTGGTACACTGTCAAGCCCTTACACGTTATAGCGCGTTCATACGCTCGCGTTTAAACCGACATTCAACGAGCACAAGCACGGGCACAAGCATGGGAATAGGCTGTTTGTGCATGCTTGCGTAAATGTGCTCACGTGTGCGTAAGTGCGTGGCTGCGTGCCGGGCTGCTTGCCAGGCTGCGCGACGTGCGTGTAAGCGCACCATTAAAGTTAAAACACCTTTTATTGAAATGCCCAAATAGTGACGTACTATAGTCGTACAACACTGATTTTGTATATTATTACGTAATTTTGCATAGGCTCTAAGACTCGGCCGTATAAAATAAGTTGTTCTTACTGGCAGCCCTGGTACAGACAGTAGCAAGACATGAGCAAGACAAGACAGAACCATAATAGGTACGTCATTATTTCGTAACACAGAATGAAAAATAACAGTCAGAAGTTTCTAACTGCCAACTGGCTATTGACTGGAGTTACCACATAACTAAACATCTTTTTTTATCTTCATTAATCTGTGTCGTTTGTGTATTATTGCAAATTTACACATTGCATATCTTACGCCTTATTCCCGTCCGGGGTATGCAGAGTAGGGCATGCAATCCGGCATCATTTTCAATCCGGCCGGATCCGACCGGATTCCCATCAATCCGGCCGGATCCGGCCAGATTGATTAAATCAGGATAATTTTCATTTTACGGCTCAAAATGAACTGTTCGTGAGTTAATCGAGTGTAATTGTACTTATTATGGGTAGTTTATTAAAAACATATATATAAAAGCAACTTTTGATGAATTTGTCTAATGAATGGCACAATTATACCGATCTTTATTGTATTATAAGTAAAGCTTTTTAATTTAATCAACTTATGATAAATAATTATTTTAAGTAATTATTATTTTAGAAAAATCAGTTTTGATAAAAGGATCTTAGAAAACAAATATTGTTAATTGTGTCATCTCCTAGTCGACTTCTAATGGTACAAATATAACCTGAGGCCGAAAAAGCTCTTACAGCTTCTACACTTGTCGGCTTTATTGTCACCAAATAATCATGAATAGTAGATAAGTATTCTCCTCGAACTCCTTCACTTTCAAACGCAGTCATTTCCTTTTATCAAAATCTTTCTCCTTTTTATTGGATTTGTAATTGTAACTCTTCCTGCAATTTCAAATCTTTCTTTAGTAATAGTGAATTTACGTTCTCCTCTACTATTTCTTCCACGTTTTCTTTAGACATCATCTTGAATAACATATATTTCCTTACATGTTGACGAAGCAACGAGAAAACAAAACACACATTTATAGTCGCGAACGAGGCGAATAATACTGAACTGATCAGGTGTTGCGGGGTGGGGAGGGGGCTGCGCGGGGTAGTGGCGCGGAGCGACTTGATGAATTATTTTTGGTATAATGATTTTAAATTGTAACAAACAAATGTTACTCGTATCGTTTGCCAATCGACTTTTTAAACAGTTACAAGCATAGCCAGCGATTAAAAATACCCTTTTAGCTTCTATTCTTGTCGGTTGTGGACTTTGCAATCCAATGTGGAGTAAGGTTGGGCTGACTATACAAGTAACAATGCGCGTTAAATCCTTCCAAACGTTGGAATCGTTCGTTTTCCCGGATCCGGTAAAGTGGTACCGGAGCCGGTTGACTTCAAATGATGCCGAATACGCCGGATTTCCGGATCCGGTTTTCCGGATTGCAATCTCTAATGCAGAGATTATATAGCGCCATTTACCACGGACCTGACATGGGTACACACGTTACTCAAATTGTAGGTAGTACATGCTTCGTGATAAAAAGGAGACTAACATTAATTTAGTATTTTATTTTTGTTCTTTGAAATCTTATTTCAGGTTATTTGCTATATCTTGAGCAGCCATACTCTTCCGTTCTCTATAAGTAGATATATAATTCGATTAGCAGCGCCCCGCGGTTTCACCCGCGTAAACCCCGATGCCGTGGGAATATCGGAATAAAAAGTAGCCTATGTGTTAATCCAGATCTCCAGCTATCTACATACCAAGTTTCATCGCAATCGGTTCTGTAGTTTTGGCGTGAAAGAGTAACAAACATCCATACATCCATACATCCATACATCCATACATCCATACATCCATACATCCACACATCCATACATCCACACATCCATACATCCTCACAAACTTTCACGTTTATAATATTAGTAGTATAATAATATTATTCGTAATTTTGAAATATGGTAGGTTCGACATACGAATGTGGTTGAAATAATAGAACATCATTTCAACAACATACATTCGTACCAAAATGGAAAGTATGCGCACTTGTTGCTGATTTGACTTAAATATACCTATATTTACAGTTTATTTTTGTGTAGTTAGAATTTAAAAGGTCCTACAGGTACAGATATTTGAAGAAAAAAGAATAATCTATTTTATGGATATAAAGACTTCCTCTATATTTCTAATCTTTGTATTTGTGTAGTGATGTAACAAACATTCGCACTCGTGAATATTCGCATAATTTTTTATTTCACTTCGACGCTTTTGAATATCTATCAGTTAAATTTAACATTTACAATAATATGTAACTAAATATAAATTCAAACAAATCTTATCGAATGACCTTTAAGTGACTAATTTCGTACATTCAATGTGTATGGGATCGGAAATGATCGATTTAAACAGGGCCGACACGAAATGACAAACCTTTATTAGAAAAGTCAACATTCGCTATCGCATTCGCGAAAACTGGAGATCAAAATTCGTAGTCACATTCGCGAATACCTGTGTCAATAGTAGAGCACTCTCTCTGGATTTTAATCAACTCCAGACTTATACAAATTGAGAACGATTTCTACCCCTATTTTAGACGTAATAAAAAAATATTAAACCTCAAACATGTTTGCACTTAATTCTTTATGGTCAAATGAGAACCCGTATTAATTAAAGGCATTGTGACGGCAGCAATAGGACATATTAGTAATTTTATGTAAAGAAATTCTAAGGGTTTCAGAGTTTCGAGTAAATAAGTTTGTTACTATCGTAACAAACTTATTTACTCGAAACTCTATTATTAATTCGATTCGATATTTAAGTAATTTGCAAAAATATTTTCATCTAGTGAAAGACGCTCATTCAAATATAACTTCACTTAGTTGTACTGCACACTTTGAATTTATTTACAATTATTTATCAAAATTGACGTAATAAATGCTTGTAAATATATGGCAAGCAACATGATTAAAACTATCAAAAAAAGTCAGATTAAATATATCCACTTGCGAACGTAGTTAAAGAAAAAAATGCTGGCGAAACTCAAAGATGCCATGCAATACTCGATGGTTCAGTTACTACACCAGCTTTAAATGTATTAAAAACACAAAGGTTGCCTTGCAGACATTAGCTGTACATGAAAAAACAACACTTTTTCTGACATTTTCAGCAATGCAAACTTATTATGGAGTCAAACATTAACATTTTAAGTTATTATTTCTGACGCAATATTTCAATTTGAAGATAATGAAACGAATATTCACAAAGTATGTTTAATAACATAAAAAAGTATGTAATCTAAATTACTGTTTAGTTTACTAGATATCACAATAACAGGAACTGATTAGAAAGATGAGATTTTTATTAATCTTGTCGAGAGAATCAGAATGTGCTTGAAACCGATTTACTTTGCAGCATATCTGTTAAACCCTATGCTAAACATAAACCAGAATGGTGACGCCATGAAGTTCATCAATGAAGATTGACAAATTATGGGTTTAAATGACATGGCAAATTTGGCTTCTTATTCTTATTGAGCTAAATATGGTTTTTGGAGCCAAACATTTCTGTGGGCAAATATTAAGGATGTGAGTCCAGGAACATGGTGAAAGGAGATATGTGGGTCTACTGCACTGAGCGATGTTGCTGTCCGAATTCTCACAGTACCTAACACTGTTATTGCCTTAGAGCGATTCTTCAGTGCCTAAAATAGTATTCAATTGAAATTTATTACACAATTATGTTGATGATATACGTGATGACAGGTTATACAACCTGTCATCACATACATCATCTACATACACCTGGTTCACCACCAATACACATGGAATCCCGAAGCCATATAGAAATCACATCCCTACGTAGTACCAGCCCTGAATCATCTATGTCTGGCCTTAACCATTTTGTTTTTGTGACAGTATTTCCGATATTGACGATGATATTTAAACTGCGTAGTATATTATTTATTGATTTCTGTTTTTACTACCTTGTACCACAGAATACATAATAGTACCAGTACTTGTACTCCTAATAGTAAACACATGGTCACCCTCCACTATTAAATATTTTAAAATAAACATTTTTACCCAGTAAAATACCCATTTTACTGGGTGAAAATGGGTGATAACGGGTTAAAACCCGAATCATCCGGTTTTAACCCAAATGAATAGGTGTTTACCCATTACCCATCTCTAGTTACATCACTAATATATGTAGGTAGGTATACCTGAGTTATGTGAATCTATACATCTATACAACTTACGTTATTGTTATGTGCTTTTGTTATTTAAAAATAGACAAAAAAATATATTTTACGCGGAATCTGTCTCTTTCTCTTATGTATTTTCACATGCCGTTCGTATTTTAAATTCACTCTAAAGAACATAAACTTAGTCCGTCCGTGTAAGTTATTGCACTTAAACTAAATATTAAATTGTTATAACCAATTATTCATTTATATAATCCTACTAATATTATAAACGTGAAAGTTTGTGAGGATGTATGGATGTATGGATGTTTGTTACTCTTTCACGCCAAAACTACTGAATCGATTGCGACGAAACTTGGTATGTAGATACCTGGAGACCTGGTTCAACATATAGGCTACTTTTTATCCCAATATTCCCACGGGATCGGGACTTACGCGGGCGCTGCTAGTAATAAATAAATTTCATGAATCATGCATTGCAATGCATTTTCTAACAAGAATCGAGTGACGAGCGCTGTAGTTCAAACTCATTCACTATATTCATAAGAATGCTGAGTCTACAGATTAAACCGACTTCTACACACAACCACAGATTCCTAAAACATTGACAAGGTGACAAGGCCCTTTACAAGAGTGAGCAATAAATCTACAAGCGAATATAAACTGTATCAGTCAAGGAACAGGGTTGAATTTATCAAAAGGCACTATAGTATAATGGGGCTACAAAGACTACAAACATTGAAATGTTAAGCGTAATAGATAAGGTATGTTAGGTATAGGGTTGCCACCCGTACTTTATTATAAAGTATTGTACGTTATTTCGAGTAATTGTACTCTATACTTTATGACAACAATAAAGTACGCAAATATACTTTATTTTGTGTGATTTGATTTATCTACAATTTATTTGACAATAAGCGTAAAAAAAAGATGGGTCGTAAGACGGATTCAAAATTAGATTTTTATTAAAATAGTAATGAATCTGTTGATATTGCATGTTTACAGAAATTCAAAAGTCAGCAATATAAATTATATTCTTATGAAGGATTTGGACGAAGTGCTGACAATAAATAATATGCTTATTTGGGAGTCAACCATTTTTTATTTACGAATATAAAACATTTGGTGCAAGATTTGATTAAGGAAATGTACACATTGTGTCATGCCAATTTCCATTCTATGATCATGTCAGTCTATGATAAAAAGGACATGCCATATCCATCACGTAGAAAACGTGATTTTGAATTTGAACATTTATGCTCATTTATTGTATTCTGCTGTAAGAAGAGAACAGTAAAAAAGATTTATAGAATCGATAGATGGAGACTTTCATGATGCAAAACAATATGTGGAAACAAGATGGCTCTTTTCTTTACCCTGCATGGATAAATTATTTTTAAATTGGTCATCTATTTGTCAGTTATTTTGTAAGCTCAGATAACTGTCAATAGATTTTAAAAATATATTGATGCTCAACAGCACTGACAATGGCTTTGGCTTTTAAACAGTTCCCAAAAAAAATAAATGTCTCTACCTGAATTGATTAGCCAAATATACACATTTCTAATATTATTTACTGATAAACCCTTAGATAGGTACCTAAAAAATATTTTATTTTTAATGACACAAACTGGTTATTTACACTTTATCAAATATAAATTTAAAATACCAGGTCGAATTTGATCATTTTGGATTTAAATCTGCAAAAACCTAATGTAATTTTGCATGATTTTTATAAAGAAACTTCTATATTAAACAAACTATATAATCAGATATATACCTCTTATATACTTCTGAAGATATTGCGAAATTATCTTCTGTATAAAAATGGCAACAAATATTTAATAAGACCGATAATGACTTTTCAAATTTGTTAAAAAAAGTATTTCATTTTTATTATATATTCCCGCAACTTCAGCATTCACAGAGAGAGAGAGAGAGAGAGAGAGAGAAATGAATGAAATAAAGCGTTACTGAAACTGATAAAAATTGATTACTCATTTATTTAAACTTAAATATGTTAAGATAGTGTGCAGAGTTTTAGCAGGAATAATTATTCTTTGTTAAAAGTTGCTAAAAGTGACGAAAATATATTTATAATAATAAAGTAAAATAAATAGTACTTTATTTCGACACAATGTACTTATTGTTTCTACATTTAATGACCAAACTTTATTTGGTCAAAAAAAAGGTGGCAACCCTAAGGTAGGAAGATACACCATGAAGTAAGTGATGTACAACATTTTATTTACATTAATGTAATTATAAAACTGGAAAATTTAATTGGAAGTTAATATATTCAAGTGGATATATATTTTAAGTACATTAGTTTACCCTTGTTTTTGTTATAGTACCTACTAAAATATATAACGCGCGTACTATAAGTTTCGGGTTCAAACAAGTACTAGGCCCAAACACTGGCAGCGCTTGCCTAGGCACAGATTACAGAGTAGCACGTAAGCCTAGGTATACCTATAAAGGCTTGTAACTAAAATAAATTCACTAATGCTTTGCCAACTCTACGATCTTCCTCTTAAAACCCGGGACACTAATAGATAGTCAGGTACCCTCATCTGAAGAAACACAACACTCAGCTAAGTTGTAGCAATGGTTAGGCAATTATGTGAAAGATCGTCCTCAGATCACATAAACCATAGATACAACATCTACCAAAATTCAAATTATAATCACATTCGATAGTTCCACATATAAAGAATAGGAATGACTTAGCCCCATATTGTGTTGTCTTATCTATCAATTCGAAGACATTAGGTAGGGTTAGTAAATACTGATACTATTATGTATTCTGTGGTAAAACAGATATTCTTGAAATAATCTAGGTATTTATTTACAAACAAAATGAAAATTTGGATTTTTTCTATTTAAATTAGGTACCTATGTTAAAACGACTACAAAAATCTAAAGTGGTCCAGTATATATGGTGACATATCATGTTCGGAAAGTTTATAAAATTACTGTTAAAGTTATACTGGCCAAAAAAATAAATTAAAAACATTCAAAACTTAATAAATTATGGCCGAATATCAACCAATAGGCGATCTCTAGTTTTTTTTAAAACTATGAAATCAATAGATAAGGAAAAAGGAAAGTAAAAAAAATGTTAATGTTACGCAAATTAATTTTGTGTGCAAACCGTACTTTCCAAGTGACAGTTGAAAGATTAGACAGATTAAGGTCATTGACGGTGCTATTCTATGCCTATTTTATTTATGTACAAGTACATTTTAAATTCAGTACTTTTTCACCAAAAAGTCTAGAAAATTTTAATAGACAATGACCATAGAGTGCAGGAAAGAAGAGGTGAAGAATGAAGGCCGGCAGGGTTATTTTGTCCAGCCAGACTTGGGTAACAAACAAATAAAGCATAAAACTGCGATATATAATGAGAGAGAGAAAATTATCCCATACTCTTTAATAGATAGATAGGCTTTGATTTTATACGTTTGGTCTTGCAATATCAAAAAGTAATCTAGGAATGTACTCTACTTTAAACCGGTTATGCAGACAATACAACAACATTGTTAAAACACACAAAAATATAGATATTTTCTCAAACAAATTTAACACCTACCGCCGCAATATTTTGTCAGCCCTTACATCCCTAAACAACCATTGAGCCCTGTCAGTCCCCCTCGTTAAAAATTTGTAAAACAATTCGCTGGCTTGCCAGCACTTGTATTTATTGTACATGTGTGTATTTTTCTCTATCTACCACACAAAATGCATGCTGTGGCGACCTGTAATTAAGTCAACACTTAACCCTTTAATTACAAATTAAGATAGTATTAAGCATGTATCAGTGTATGGCTTGTTGGTTGTCCTAATAAATAAATAAAAAAAAAAATATATACTTGCGAAACAAGTATAAAATCAAAGTCTATCTTATATATAAAAAAACTACGGAAGGAATTTGCTTGTGGGAGAACCATGCATGGGCATTTGACATGTATGGGCTGGTTAGACCGGAGTGATACCACGGCCTCATAGAAAGAAATGTTTCGTTGTATTTCGCCGAGTGAGTGAGATTACCGGAGGCCCTAACCCTTCCCTCTCTCCCTCTTCTCTCCGTTTTTTTTTTAAAGAATACTAGCAACGTGGGTCACACATTGCTAATTTTCTTGTTAACTCCTAGAGCTAAGCTAAATGCCTGTGTTAGGAGTGGGTTCACGACACCGACAGTAGAGTACTGGGTTTAAATCCGCTAGCACTTGATCGCAAGTCCGACGCCTCAGCCATTACGCTACCGCCCGTCGCTTCTTCTCTTTAATTATCTGATTTGTAGCATTATGTTTGTCCATTCGTTTATTTCCTTTTTGGCAATTGCTTGAGAACGATGGCAGAGTTCGTTAAATTAATCTTTAAAACGAGTAGTTTACAAAAATAGATATATTACCTTCCTATTTTCATTTAATAATACAATTTATTTCTAAACATTATGATACTGAACATGTAGTTTTTTCCAAAATACATGGTAAGTAATTGTTTTATGCAATAAAAACAGTTACGTTCTAATGTACGTAGTGATGGGAACAAATGTTTCTCCTGCATATTTATCGATATTAATTAATCGAAATCGATATTAATTATTTCTAAATCGGAATAAAAAGGCATTTGTCTATAATTTTTCTTAGGTTTATTAACAATAAATGACATCAAATTTAATGTTAAAGTTTAATGTTGTTGTCTTGACAAACACAAAAGATATACTTTCATTTATAATAATTAAAATTACGTTTATCACAAGATACGCATAAAATTTCATTTACTACGTTTTTTCTCCTTATAACTTTTAGTTAATGAAGTGTTCTAATAGAAGGAATTAATTTTATAAGCATAATAGTGCAGAGGTATATAATATATCACTACATATTACAAAACAAAGTTCCGCTGCGTCTGTTTGTCTCTTCGCGATAAACTTCAAAAGTACTGAACGGATTTTATGTGCAAAACTTTATGTGTATTAGGTTTTGTATAAATTTATGGAAATATGACGACGATTGTTTAAGATGTCGGAAAAAATCATGCTGACTGGGAGCTTTAATGGCGTGCGCCGCGTAACCCAATTTGAAAATAATGTATTACGGAATTATTCCTCTGAAAACTATCTATAAACTATGCCAGGAATAAATGTACGCATATATGCTCTGCTACCCGTGCGAAACCGGGGTGGGTTGCTAGTTATAAAATAAAAACAGAAATGACGAGGCCTCTGTCAAAGCTACAGAACATTCTAAAATTGGTCACCCTATATGGAACAAAAGTTTAAAACCACGTATCTTCAATTCTTCAATTAGTGTTTTCTGATTAATGATAAAAATATTTTATTAAATCATGTAAGTACAAAGTTTTCTTTTACATAACTACTCCAATTTTTGACAAAACATTAAACATAATAATGTATTATCCATTAGGGACTTATAAGAATAATTTATTTTATTTCGATAAAAAATAGCGTGAAGAATTATTGCCGTATTACTCGTATTTAAGTAGGTAGTTAATAATCTGTGGTTAGTACAGTGCAATCATACCGTACAAATTCATATCACAGCGAGCAATCAGACACAGTTGGTAACTCTTTTAGTTAGTTGTTAGTTTTTCACAGTAACATTAATAAGTTTCAGTAGAATAAGTTACATTGTAAAATAATTGTAGAGGGAAGTAAACGCAACGCGCACAAGAAATGCATTTTTAATTTGAGTTTCGAATAAATTTTTGCCTATAGCTAATCTAGTAGGCCCAAAAGTACATTACTTCAGTGTCTAGGTATATGTGGCCACATAGATTCAAAATTATATTCACACATACTTTACTATAAACTTATAGACTTTATTCTTATATGATAAATAAAATTTGCTTGTATGCTTTTAGATCAATAATAACTTTAATACCAAAAGATTGTAATCGGCATAGTACCTAATGCAACTGAATATATATTCTACTAGCAGCGCCCTGCGGTTTTACCCGCTTAAGTAACGGTACCGTTGGAATATCGGTATAAAAAGTAGCCTTTGTGTTAAGCTAGGTCTCCAGCTATCTACATACCAAGTTTCATCGAATCGGATCAGTAGTTTTTACGTGAAAGAGTAACAAACATCCACACATCCATACATCCACACATCCATACAATCACTCATCCAACTCACCCAACTGAACCCACTCCTAACACAAGCACTTAGCTTAGCTGGAGGGGTTTACAAGAATACTAGTAATATGCGACCCACTACTAGTAGTATTCTTTATTAAAAAAAAAATACTAAGTCATCATCGTCATATTATTACATCATCATTTGTAATTTAAATAAAAAAAAAATTAAAATTGATATTTGATTACTGTAAACGATTGAAAACAATGTACCAGACTGGAAGAAAAATACCCACCTACAACCACTAAACATAACACAATTTGACTAGATTTCCAATCAAATTGTGTCGTGAGGGCCTAAATTGCCTAATTCATGGTCACAAATGTCTTTTCTTTCAAATGTCCATCCAGCACATAGAATAATGTGATGGGTATAGTATATAGTTGCCTGAGAGTCCGTATAATTACAAGTGCTCACTGGTGAGGATGGTATGCAATTGACGTTCAAGCTTTATAGTAGTTAAACCGTTAACTGATCTAGTTTACCATAAAACATTATCTCACAAATCTTTTTTTCTCCAATACGCCTTAGTTATTTTGTCATTTGAGGATAAAACTTGTTGTGTGAATGCAGAAGTTTTAATTGTTTACTTTGAAGCTCTGTTAAATATGGGTTTTTGATTTTTTCATTATATTTGTTTTTAAGATTCCTCAAAGAGAAGAAGAACCATTATTATTTATAAAACAGTTGGAAATAATGTGGAACTTTCATCACTGTGTTGGTATTATGGATGGGAAACATTACGGGTCTCTGTATTATATTTATGAGGCTAATGGTAACTATGAGCCTCTACGCTAGCTAAGCTTAAGGCTCTAGCTTTCACGGTTTCATTCATGCCAGTATGAATATATAAAAATATATCCATACGAATCCATTTTACTAGGAACAAATTTATTAGCTTCATATGTATTTGTCACCGTAAGATAGTGAACAGGGAAGGTTATTAAAAATCTAACGATATTATAAACTGACGAAATATTATAAACCATTTATAATTTAACGTAATATTTCTGGATAGTTTATAATCTATCAATGTGCAATTGTCAAAATGGTAATTGATTTATAAATGTCAACAGTAGCAGCGCCATCTTTCAATCTATAAAGAATAATATTGATACATTGTATTATAGTAAAGACTATGCATTGGCTATATATGTTTTTTTTTCTAGGATAAAAAAGTTAAGAAATGTAAATCAACATTTATTTTGTATAACATAACCTCAAAGTTTGTTTTAATTCTATTTGTGCATTCGTTACTGAAATATATGTATATTTAACAGTGTAATAAGTTTAATGAAGTGATTTAAACCGCTATGATTTTAATTTTAATAATGAAATGAACGATATTTGGATCAATAAATAAATAATTACATTTAAACATACCTTTTTCCATTCCCGCAAGAATATATAATTTTTTATGTAATATTTCAATGTCGTTATGTCGTGCTTGTTTATTTCTGTATTATTGGTTAGAGGTATCCCAAAGACATGGTAAGTTTTTATACACAAAATTAATATTAAAAAAATTATCGCTCATTTCTGATTTCAATGTTGTTATCAGTTTTTTCCTAATACATCTTATTATAAGATAGGTATGCCGCCAAACTAATAAAACGCGTTAATAACACACCATTGAACAAAAATAACTCGGAACACATCTGTTCCGCTGGCTAGTAGACTAAATTACGAAATTGGCCAATTAGTGTCCACACGAACCGATTTCCCCCGAACGAACAGATTTCGCGTCCACACGTTACAACTAAATTGGCAATTTTCATTTCAATTTATTTTCTGTGCCAGACGGAAAATGTAAGAAAACATCCGCTCAGTATGTTGAGCAGATGTTTTCTGATTTTTTTTAAAGAATGTGTTTATTTACGCATTATTAAGGAGTTTTTTTGTCAGTTCTGTGGTTCTATTTATGAGATTATTTATATTATTAGATCAACACAGGTAGCATGTCTTCAAAAACATAAAATATTACGTATGTAGTAACCTTTCTTACATACGTCCGTCTGGCACAGAATATAAATTGAAATGAAAATTGGCGATTTAGTTGTTACGTATGGACACGAAATCGGTTCGTAAGCCAATTCAATCACAAATCTGATCAGGTAGCAAAATCGTATTATATGTATGCCGTTTTTTTGGTGATCAGGACCGCCGATTTTTTTAAAAAATGTGTGTAAGTAGAATTTTTCAAAGACAAAAAATATTACGTTTACTTTTCTGGTAGATGATAAGATCAATACCTACAGGTATCATTTCTTCCAAAAGTGCGCAATCTTGTCAATCTTGTTGTCGATTTCCATGTTTATTTATCACTGATGACGTCAGAGGCAAATATGAAGCACGATGACTGTTCAATTTGAGTACTGAGTACTAAAACTACTATTTAATTTATACCTAGGTAGTTACCGTGTAGCAGTAAGTTACTTAAACTATTCATTCAAATATATTTATCTATTTAAATAGAGTAAGAGAAACATCTAGTTTCCTGTGGTTAAAATAAATTATTTAACAATGCTAAAGGAATGTAGAGTTCATTTCCAATCAAATGACCCTGTATGACCCATACTAAAATGTCAACCGTTTTCTAGGAATTTCAAATTGTATGTTTTCGAAAATATCGTGCTAGGTATACATAATAAAATGTAATAATATAAAAGTTCCGTAATTCCGTTCAAGATCCGGCAAAAAGTAACGGATACGGATACAGAGTCTTTTTCTTCCTTGGATATCCGGCACATCACTAGTGAAGATACACGGCTTATGCATGTGCATATAACCTCAAGTTACGAATTACGTACGCAAGTATTTAAAAGCCATGTTTGGCACTAAGCCTACTATGTAGCGATTGTAGAACGTTTGTAACCTTTATCAAATCCGATGTTCTTAGTATTGGCACAGATTACGTACGTAGGTATTGGGTAGGTAGTATACTTCGTATTTAGTCAGTATTAATGAGTATAAGACTATAAGTTATGTGTATTACTTGTGTAGCCTATGGACTACAATTCTATTTATTAAGTAACTAACACGTCTATGAACTTCTGAAGTAGTTATGTAAGGCAGGTATATGTATATACCTATTTTATGTACTTAGGGTAGTAGGTATCTGGTTTATTTATCCGAACAGGATATTGAATATTACTTTGTAGGCACGTGGATACATCGGATCACGAACTGTTCTGCTTGACGAATTCATATTCTGACGAAATCATCAAATAGTGCCAAGATTTCTTTTAAAAGCCATCGACCTGTCACGGTACAAAGTTTTAATTTACGATTTTGTATTTTTAAAACACCCTTGCGTAGAGGTGATAAAGTGTAAAATGGCCTGGCAGAAACACTTTTGAATTGTTGGCCAACGGCGCTATGAGTCGTTGAGACTTGGACTTACGCTTTTCTGGCACAGGTGAACTGAACTGTGGCTGGCGGGAAATAAATGCGTTCTAATTTCAAAGTGGTGGATATGTATATACCAGCTTAATTAATTAATGTTTTATCTAAAAGGGCTGTAAAGTAGAAATGTAGTTTTGAACAATACTTTACATTGTCCTCACATTTAACTTGCGCGTATAAGCAATGTAACCAGAGATTTGTAAAAAACATGTTAAAAAAGAGTGTCCTTGGAGTTTCTTGCCTGTTCTTCTCCACTGGATCTACGAATTGGAACAGGCAACTAGCTTCACGACTGACTTAGTCTGACTGACTACTACTCCTGACAATTCAAATATACGTGTAGTGGTTTAATTGAAATAAATGATTTTGATTTTGATTTTGAATGTATAATATATCCTAGGTTAGTGGTTTCCAATTAGTTTTTCCTGCGTACCACTTCAAGAAAGACCTGAACCTCGTGTACCCCTTATTAAATAAAAAAATCTGTTTGTTTTTAATATTTCTTCTCCATCTTCAAATTTAAGAGCAATTTTTTGTCCCCTCAATAAAAATGTTTAAAATCAAAGGTGACTCGCACATTGATCTATTAAAAATATATTTTTACAATTGCTGTTTGCCTAATTTTTTACTGATTTTCTTAGTCAAGTGATTGCTCCGCGTACCCCTTGATGCAATCTCGCGTACCCCTGGGGGTACGCGTACCACTTATCGCGAAACACTGTCCTAGGCGGATAAAATATAGGTATATTATTTTTATACCAATTAATATACAATAGGCGAGGTTGAACAAGACAATAGGCCAATGAACTCTTTAAAAACGCACGCTTACTTAACGTGTGCCTAAATAGAATTTCATGGACACCTAATTAACAGTAACGCCTTTACTTATTTAATTTGTCGTCATGTGCTACATACACATGCATATAAAGCATCTATTTAAAAAAAAAATCATACAGGGAAGAATTTTGGCAGGCTACGCTTACCTTCTAGACCAGACTCACGATTAGTAGCTACATTATTTACCTATTTAACGTTTACATACGTTACCTGCCTACTACCAACTTAGTGTGCCGTACCCTTCTTTGCAACCTTAGTCATGTAGAAAGTATTTCATTTTTAGTAATAGCACAGAATACATAATAGTACCAGTAATAGCTAAAGGCAAAATAAAATAACATACAATATACATGTTTGTGGTCGCTTTTCCCTGACTCTTCATTCTTCATATTCATATTCTTCATAGTCAAATTTACACATGTAGGTATCTAGGTAAATCCTACTAATATTATAAACGTGAAAGTTTGTGAGGATGTATGGATGTATGGATGTGTGGATGTGTGGATGTATAGATGGATGGATGTGTGGATGTTTGTTACTCTTTCACGCAAAAACTACGGATCCGATTGCGATGAAACTTCGTATGTAGATAGCTGGAGACCTAGATTAACACATAGGCTACTTTTTATACCGATATTCCCACGGTACCGGGACTTAAGCGGGTAAAACCGCGGGGCGCTGCTAGTACTTAATAAATTAAATCAACCTTTTTTTTAGGTATCAAGTATCTGGGTATGAATTGTGTTTATGCGTGTAGTGTCAGTAGTAATGAAATGATGCAGCAATTTTTTTACGACGTAACAAATTCCTATAGTATTCCCACAGTATTCCAATGGAAAACCATTTTCCGAGAAAGAGATAGGTACGATCCTATACATATAGCTAATCCTAATTACAATTCAAAAGATACTAACTAAACTATATAGAATTATGCCGTTTAACTAAGAAAAATTGTTTAAAAAAATTGGAATACATAGATTGCATTGCCTAAATTATGTGTTGTATTATCTAATTTATTGCTTTTTTTAGTAAATTATCCATTCATTAATTCGCCGGTTTGTTGGACTTGGAACATTGTAACGATTGTATTTTTCAAACAAGTCAGACAGAGAGAGATATAGTATTGCTGCTGTATTGTTGGAGTAGATTTCAAGGTTGTCTGTAGATGAATGTGAGTTTAATATCTATCTCTTTTTAACAAAAGGTAATATGGCCTATGGCTATCTCAGTTCCATGATGTACGTGCACAAGCTTCAGGTTGAGTTCACCTCCCCGCGCGAGGCGTCGCGCATTATATTTTTTCCTTCTTCCTCCTTCATTTGGACGTCGGTGTTTGTGCGGTGAACATCATTGTACGTTGTGCGTAACACGTGCTTAAAACTATTTCTTTATAATTTCCAAGTACACTCTAAAACTAAAATAATCATTATGGCAGACGCAGCCGTCGAAAAGAAGTAAGTCTTTACTTTAAACTCATTCAATAATCAAAAGTTTCGCGGTTTATTATTTTTGGCGGCTTTAGGACATGATCAAAATGGCTTCCTATTTATGTGTGAAATTGTGTTTTCAGTGTAAATAAAGTGGATTTACAGTGATTTAGTACTTCAGTTACATGATAAGTTATTCGATGTTCTAATAACTTGGTTTTGGTATTTAATTTATAGTTTTGGTTATGCTTATTTTGTTTAACGCCGACGTGATAACACGCGGGAATTTTATTTCCACTGCTGATAAACTAAATTTAGAGTACACTTTTAGTCGCCATAGATGTTTTAGCTATTACTTAACTGAAGGAGATGTGACGCGTCAATTTTTGTAATGGTTTTTCCTGTTCCAACGTAATATACTAAAGTGGTTAAGTTAAAACACGCCGGGCAGTAGCGGCGGTAGCTGTTTTATCTAAGATGGCGCTGCGTGCGCGGCGTGCCGGCGCGTAGCGTCATTGGGGACAAGCGCGCGCTCTTTTGAATTCGCCGAGACCTCGAGTTTTGCAACTCTGGTCGTTAGTAGGTAGGTTAGCGCGAGCGAGCATGTTGTCATTGGTTATTTTTAACGCTTTACGACTCATCGTAGAGTGGACTACTGGAGCGAGTAACGTATTCATTCAATAAAGGTGATCACGGTTACGTTTCGTTTCCTATGTTGCAACTTTCCCACATGCGGCCTTGCGCAACAGCCACTTGTTTTTTGTTCCGGTAGACTTTTCCTTTTAAGCCGCCCCACTTAACCACTGAGCATTCGCCGCGTATGGAACTGTTGCATTGTTATGTTCCGTTACAGACTCGCGTACTTTGCATTAGCTACGGTGTGTAGGTATTTAGATTGAAGAATTTACGACACTCAAAGCCGTTAAAACAACTCACTATTTATTAGTTTGTGTAAACTATCGTTCCGTTCCAATCTTACGACATTATGTATTTGTCACTTAAATATGTATAAAATGATGAATGAATGATGAAATCTATGATACAGTAATAACATTTTTGTATTTGTATAGCATAACTGTAATCTAGGCCACACATAACATAAAATATTTTCGTTTCCAGGGACGCCGCACCCGAAGAGGTCACTTCCACTGAAGCGAAAGAGTCACCAGTTAAGAAATCTCCCCCCAAAAAGGCGGCTGAAGTACCGGAGAGCAACGGTAACGGAAAGGAAGAGAATGGTAGTAGCGAAGCACCTGAAGCCGAAGAGGACGACGGTCCTGCTGAGAACGGAGACGCCGAAGAAAGCAATGATGCCACTGAAAATGGGGATGCTACAGGTTGATATCATTTTATTGATTGACATATCTAACAACGCGCTGAACGCGCTAATCGTATAGAGAAAATAATCACAATATTTTTTTCTTACAGAAAAGAAAGAGACTGCCGTGAAGAGGAAATCTGTGTCTGCAGATAATGGTGACGCAGAGAAGACCACGCCAGAAAAGAAAGCCAAAGTAGCAGATGAGGCGCCCCCTGCCGAAGAGGAGGCGACCGCCTAAAAGTTCATACCTCAATACCTTGCTTGGTTTACTGCAATGCAACCATGTTCATTAGGGCTCAACTCACTCATACATATCTTGTCTTTATAACAGTAGCTTAACTACTTAGACCTCCTAATATGCCAAATTTTACAGATAATAATATAACCAAACACATTTTTCAATAAACCACAGAACTTGCAATTTTTCTTTTGTGTACTTACAAACTTTCAGGTCAACCAACTCTTAGGAAGTCTTGGTAGTTCTCTTTTACAATTTATATGCAGCATGTATTACAAGAGTTGAGCTCTTTTGTTACCGCACTTAAGTTTAGGTTTATAATACATTGTGTATTAAATCTTACCTGTGAAGTACCTGTAAATTGTAAATTTAATGTTACTGTCAGTTGCGACAGAAATGTGCATCGCAGTGAACTGAACATATTATGTACGAGTTGGATTAGATGTTGTATGCTGTTTTTGCGTATTGGTGTCTTTCAACAGACTAGTAGCGATGGATTTTTGAATTGATGGAGTAACATGTATCGGTAACCATAATTCGCCAGTAGTATACTGCCAAAGTAATTCACCTAGTGTGAAATCAATTCACAATCCGTTCTGTGAACGACGCGTTTTATAAAACAGCTTTTGAAAAACAAGGATTTTAGATAAAAAATAAGATAATTAAAACTAGATAATTAATTCAGTTGTAAATTTAAGTTAGCAGATAATAACGCACATTTTTGTAATTCATAGGCATTATTACTTAACCATTGAACATTCCTTTGACATTTTGGTTACGGCTTGCAATGTGAACGTCTTTGTGTATTCATTGTGTATTTCAACATTGTAAACTTTGTAACACAAGGAAGTCATTGAAAATAATTGTTCACATTGTACCACTAATTTTAAGATTTGGAATATAATTGAAGTTCAAAGTTGACAAATAAGGTGATAGTTCATATTGACATAACTAATGTTTGCGTGCTATTTTTGTTTGTTTGTAATTATATGGACAACTTTATTTTTCTTATATCCTGTTTTTCTAATTTATTTTCTTATATTGTGATAATAACAGACCTCTAATGTAAGGATAACCTTTGTGGAAACGAATCTTCATTTTTAGTACTGGGTAATTTTTGACTGTTCCTTGCAAATATATAATGGTATTTAAGATGTGACTAACTTTTTCAGATTGTATTTTAACAATTTAAAGTTTAAATTTATAAAGTTTTTGATTAAAAGTACATTTAGTATTAGATTTAAAGTAGTGTGTACAGTTTACACTACTTCCCCGTGGATCGAGGAGTTAGTGTTTGTAAAACATTTCTGGCAATAAATAATAGTCCAAACCTGCAAATGTTTTTGTTTTTACAATGCACGATAAAACTCACTTAACATACGACTTACTAGCTGATGTGAGAGTTGTCTTGTTTCTATGAATTTAAAACAAGGTATACCTCGTGAAACAACAGCCACTAAACAGTAGGTAAAATAATAGCTATTTTCAAAAAACGTTTTCTCATTGTTTGGTAGTTGTGTTACACGAATAACACGAAAGATGACTAATGCTGTACCGTGGATTGCTTGCACACCATTTGAGAAGGCGTGTATGAGTAGAGTTTCTTTTTCTACCTATCTGATCATTTTACTAGATAAACACGTGATTGAATTGGCTAAAACGGCGTTAACACGGAACGATTTCACGCACAATTTCACTAAATTTTCAATCGAATCGTGCCGTGTGAACGCAAATCTTCCACTTCAAATACATTGGGTGGTCAGGACCAGGTGACTTGATCGTGCGTGTCACATCAAATTAGATCGTGTCACATCAAATTGGATCGTGTAACACATCAAATTGGATCGTATCACATCAAATTGGATCGTGTCACATCAAATTGGAGCGTGTCACATCAAATTGGTTTGTGTGGACGCTGATCGGCTAACTTTATTATTTAGGATGCCTGCGTAGCAGAGGAGAGTTACTGAGCGGATATGTTCTGACTTATTTTTAAGGAGGTGTGTATTAAAGCGTTATTAAGGCGTTTTTTTTAATTCAGTGGTTATTTTTGAAGTGAAAACTTCTTTAGGCACGTTTGTGCACTTTTGCTATGGGGAAAAAGCACTTGAACCACGAGTTAAGTCACGCTAATAATACATAGATCCACTAGACGGGGCTAGTTTAAACATTGAATTCTGTCAGCTCCTTATTAATTAATGTCGTCAACCTGCTAATGTGAAGTTTTAAGTTCGTCGTTTCGTTTAAGTTTTAACTTCTGTCGGCAGTCCCATGCCTGCCTATTTTTTTTATTATGATTTCTATTATAAGGTCAATGCAGGTCGCATTTCTTCAAAAATAAGAGCTGATTTTTCTGTTTTTTTTTAAGGATGTGTGTATTTACGTATTTTAAGGATTTTTTTTAGTTCGGTGGTTATATTTATGGGATGATTAATATTATTAGATCAATACAGGTAGCATTTTTTTTAAAACAAATAATATTACGTATGCAGTAGCTACATCCGTCCGTGTAGCACAGAATATAAAATCAAATGAAAATTGGCGATTTAGTTGTTACGTGTGTAGGTACGCTAAATCTGTTCGTAAGCCAATTTAATCACAAATCTGAACGGTAGTAAATCGTATCGTGTCACGTGTGTATGCCGTTTAAGCTAATTCAATCACAAATTTGATCAAGTAGTACAATTGTATAGTGTGTATGCCGTTTTACGAACAGATTTGGCGTCCACACGTACACGCAACTAAACCACCAATTTTCATTCGATTTTATTTTCTGTGCTGGATGTTATTTAGTATTTACATTGTATATCATATGTTAATTATTTATTTTCATTTGCTATATTCCCCTAATAGGTATATATTTTTTAAACTAATGATATTGCAAGTCTTGAGGTAGGCAAGTAAATTAGATATAGAAAGAAGAAGAAAGAAAGAAAATACATTTATTAGCCACTCACAATAAATAATCATGGAAGAAAAATAAAGTTGTACTAAACTAAAGAAAAGAGTTACTTCCAAAACAACAACATAAAATAAAATGTGTGACTAAAAGGCCACAGCTCAGTCTATGCTATGGCCCCTAAAAGTTAAAACAGCGCTGATTTTCAGCTGAAGCCCAAAGACACCTCACAGACGTGTGCACAGTTGTAATTCTATAAACATACATGTGATAATTACATACATACGTTAGTTACATAACATATAGCCTGTACATAAAATGATAACATCAAATAAAATATACAATATGTAGGAACGACTAGTATCAAATTGCCAATTTAACAAATAGGAAGAGAGAACATATTCAATTTAATAAATAATAATAATTTAAGATTAACATAGATTAAGAGGTGTAATTTAATATTTAATAAAAAATGCTAGATTTATGCATGGTTAAAAACAACATCTTTACTTTTAATTTAATAGTGATACAACTATATAGGTACTATCTCATCATTAATGCGGTGAAGGGTGTACAAAGATGAGATAGATAGATAGTACTCTTTATTGTACACCAAACACATGATATATATACATATTAAAACACAACTTAAACATAAAATGCACAATGGGCGGCCTTATCACAACAAGCAATATCTTCCAGGGAACCTTTGGATGGACTGGACTGTAATGATTTAGTGTGGGCGGTTATGGTGTAAAATATATAATACGTACCAAATTGAACCAATATGTACCTACTACTAGTATAGGTATGATCACATACATATTTACACAAACATATACATACAACTACATACGTATACACAAATACATACATATACACATACACAAATACATATATATATATATACACATACACCTAAATACATACATTATAATTGTGCATAGTATTAGATTATATATAGATTATCTTAGACATAATTTTGCAGATAGTATTCTTTTAACATTTTTTTGAAAGATCCTAACGATGGTGCTTGCTTGATAGAAAGTGGTAGGGCATTCCAGAGACGCGCTGCTTCAACTGTGAAAGATTTATCAGCAAACTTTGTTGTATGCACTGGTATTTGAAGTTGTAAGTTTTCTGATGATCTCAACAATCTTGAATGTGTGTCACGTAGGAACCTAAAACGTTCTTTGAGATAAGAGGGAGTAAGCGGATTGAACAATATGTTATAAAATAGAGAGAGGATATGAGTATTCCGACGAAGGCGAATCGGGAGCCACTTGAGCAATTTGCGGTATTCAGATACGTGGTCATATTTGCGTAGGCCAAATATAAACCTAATACAAAAATTTTGAAGGCGCTCAAGTTTATCGAGTTGCTCCTCTGTGAGATCAAGATAACTCAAGTATTGGCAGTAGAAGTGACTGTGCAAGCGAAATCTTAGTAGCGGTCGGTAGAAAATTCCGCAGTCTTCGTAAGGACCCCGCTGAAGCAAACAATTTGCGACTTACCTCTTGCAGTTGTGGGCCCCATGACAGAGTTCTATCTATGTATATTCCCAAATTTTTGACGCTATTACTGATTAGTAGCGGTAAACCATTAAACGTTATTTGTGGCAGCTGTGTCCATTCAATGCGGGAAATCATCCTGGGACTGCCCACCATAATTACTTGTATTTTTGAGGGGTTCACCTGTAGACCATAGTTGATACTCCAGTCACAAATGCGTTCCAAATCATGGTTCATTATTAGAAAAGCTTCGTGAATTGTATTTGGTGGAGCTTGAGTGTAGATCTGAAGATCATCTGCATAAAGGTGGTAGGATGGAACTAATTCTTTGGATATGGTATTAATAAATATTGCGAAAAGTAAAGGGGATAAAACGCCACCCTGTGGCACACCAAGTGTGATATCACACCAAGAGGAAACTGACTCCTCAATGCGGATACGTTGTTGGCGACTCAATATTTCGGCGATTTCAATATTAACCTCGAATCAATAAAAGTTGCTGTAACCAATTATTCAGTCGTTTTCCAATGGAGGTAATCTGGGGCCCTTTTTTGTTTTAAAGCGAGATTCGCAATGCCTTCGCCAGATTCAAGTTCATCAATTGCCAAAAGTCTGGGTGGCCAGTTACGGAATCACAAAGGATATGAAAATTGGCACCATTGAGTCGTTTTAATTCTTCAAAAGGTTTATGCAATTAATTTATACGCAGATCGCAGTACTCCATTCTTGTGTAGTGTAATTTTATTGTTAGTGGACTCATCGTAACACTTTAAAGCCCTTCCTTAAGAACAAGTTGAATATGGTGAGTTAACAGTCAATGTTTTTAAAGCTTTTCAGAGAAATACCTTTTTTCATGACAGTGCCACCCTAACAATACATAATATCTTTTGGATATTAACCATTCTGACACTATATAGCTATACAGTTATATTTTCTCCTGTATGTTGGCCATCACAAATGACTTCTATCTTCTTTCCAAGATCAGTTAAATAGTCAATATTCGCATTCGAATCTGCGAATAGATAAACATTCGCATTGCTAGTGGCTATTACGAGTGTTAATATGCAACAGGCGGGATGAACGAATGTTTATGAACGTTTTTAAGAAACTGAGTGTATGCCTACCTAACTGTAATTCGAGGATTTGGGAACAAAATAATTCGTTTTTGTATAGTTAAATACTTGAAGTTGTGTCCAAAATCTTAATTTTTTTACAAAACGTGGCCAATGTTATAAATAAACCCCCTTTATTTAAGGAGTACCTACACAATCGTTAAATATGTTACATTTTTATTGTTTTCGATTATTAAGCACATGTGCTAGTTTCAAGTAAAGTGATCCTTGATGTAGGTAGATTAAGAATCACTTTAGACCTCAGAACCGCTGAGGATCGTTATTTCTTAGCTACTTAAACATTCATTGGAATAAAATCAGAAATAGCATGAAAGATATGTAAATTGACTATACTCCTCTATATATTGGCAATTTTATAAAATAGAATACTTAGGTAATATTATAGCATTTAACTAAGTATATTATACAAAACATAAAACGCACACTTGATAAATATAGTGTATGTTAGAGCCAGAGGCTGTAATTCGGTAATTTGTAACAATTGCGTTGAAGTAGGTATCTAGATCTCAATGTCCACTTAATTAAGGGCATGCCTACACACGTGTACCTACTATAAACCGACTATGACGTAACTACTTTAAAATACTGTTGGAAGATAACGCACAGTCTAGAAAAATATAGTTTAAACCGTTTATCTAGGCCTTAAATGCGTGTTTGTTTGGTGTGTTGTTATACGAGCGTTTATAATCGATGACCAATACATTGATAGGGTTTTTACAAGGTCGTTGTATCTCCGTGGAAACTAGACTGTACACATGATGAGCTTTACTAGCAGTTAGTAAAGCACCCTCAGTTAGTCATCTATAGACCGAGCGGTCAGTACGAGTTAAATTTAGGTGCAAAAGTTACAATGAGTCAACTGTGACGGCCAAAATCATGTTTTCACTAACAATTTTCGTTTCCTTTTCTCTGTTGAGTGCTACTTTTGCACAAACGACTCAAAATATAAATGTTTGTAAGTTTATGTAAATACTTGGATTAGAGTTGGCTTTCAATAGATTTCGTTGTGCAGTTTCATCTGTTCCGTGGATTCTCCAACATGTGTAACATGCATGACTCATGGAAATTCAAACAAATTCGGTCAGAAATGTATTTTAGCGCATAACGAGCATTCTTAATTTGAATAACTTAAAAAAGAAACAAATGGCTTTATGAACAGATTTTAATTCGAATTTACACTCGGGTTTTTTACAGTACTTATTAATGAAGAAAGCAATGCATTAGCTGAAAAGGCATTTGAAATAGCTAAGGAGTACGTGAGGCGCAACCCCAGCTTGGGTCTTGCGGTAGATCCGGTAATAGTCGTTGGTAACCGAACAGACGCCAAAGCCTTTTTGGAGAACGGTAAGGTTGTGACCGTAATAGTGTTACAATCACTGATATGTCAAATTAAGTAAGAGATTTTTAGTTTGCAGAAAATATAATGACATGATTTCGGCGAAGAAGACTCCTCACGTGGTGCTCGACTTCACGATGACTGGCGTGGGCTCTGAAACTATAAAATCATTTACAGCAGCTTTAGGCTTACCTACGATATCTGGTTCTTTTGGTCAAGTCGGTGATTTAAGACAATGGAGATCTCTTAACACTAATCAGACGAAGTTTCTTCTACAAATCATGCCCCCGGCTGACATTCTACCAGAAGCCATTAGAGCTATTGTGACCAAACAAGATATAACGAACGCAGCGATTATTTTCGATGAATACTTTGGTAGGTGTAACAAAAAGAAGTTTGTAGTTTTATCGCATCAATTAATAATGACATGTTTTCCACGTCAAGCGTGAAATTCGCGGGAATATAGTCAATGTTTTCGATTCTCCAATTTGCAAGCGTTTAGATAGCGCCCGCATTTTTGTTGTTTTTTTTTTACATTTTGTTAGACGCTAAGTAACATAAACGGGTTAGATTAATAAAATTTGTTTATTTTCAGTTATGGATCATAAATACAAATCTCTGTTACAAAATATACCAACCAGACATGTAATTACACCGGTAAAGAGTTTTGAGATCAACGAAATTAAAACGCAACTGGAAAGTCTCCGAAATCTAGATATAGTTAACTTTTTCATCATCGGTAGTTTGAGAACGATAAAGAACGTTCTAGATGCGGCAGATAAGAACCTGTATTTTGGAAGAAAAACTGCCTGGTTCGCCATATCATTGGAGAAAGGCGACATAAGCTGTGGTTGTAAAAATGCAACTATAGTTCACATGCGACCAACGCCGGATGCAAACAGTAGAGACCGTCTGGGAAAGATCAAAACCACATACAGTATGAACGGTGAACCAGAAATTACATCTGCCTTTTACTTCGACCTGTCTTTGAGAACGTTTTTAGCTATCAAGTAATGACCTTTACTATTCTCGTTCTAGTGTACCAGTTTCTAGTTTAGTACACAACGTGTGTAATGTGGTTTGTCTAAATATATCCTGGGCATTTTCCATGAGAGTTCACGCTTATGAATTTCCAGATCACTACTGGATTCTGGCAAGTGGCCAAACGACATGAAATATATTACATGCGACGATTACGACGGTCAGAATACACCAAATAGGACCTTGGATCTTAAAACGGCGTTTCAAGAGGTGCGTTGATACATTTAGATAGACATGTTTTAGATTTAAGTCACCTGCAGTCGTTCTACAGACTCACTTGTTGATCTAATTTCAGATAAAAGAGGCCACCACATACGCGCCATTTTTTATTCCCCAAGACGATCCTATGAATGGTAGGAGCTACATGGAGTTCAGCACCGAGCTGCTTGCAATCACGGTCAAAGATGGCGCCTCTATTAGTAGTCACTCATTGGGTTCCTGGAGGGCAGGCCTCTCCTCGAACGTAACCTTGACTGACCCCAATAACATGAGTAATTACTCCGCGCAGTTAGTTTATAGAATCGTCACAGTGGAGGTAGGTAAATGAACTATGCTATTGTTTTAAAATTCTGTTGTCAACTTGATAAAATTTCGTCGGTTTACTTAACAACAAACTGTTCAAACAACGATGTCAGTCTCGACTTTCGTTCGTCTGGAATTTTGATAAGATTTTGAAGTGAGATTTTTTTCTTCTAGCAAAAACCATTCATAATACGAGACGATAATGAACCGAAAGGATTCAAAGGTTATTGTATCGATCTCATAGAAGAGATTCGTCAAATTGTTAAATTTGATTACGAAATAACATTAGCACCGGACGGTAACTTTGGCCGAATGGACGAAAATGGAAATTGGAATGGAATTATTAAGGAGCTTATAGATAAAAAAGCAGATATAGGTCTGGCTTCAATGTCGGTCATGGCTGAGCGAGAAAATGTTGTGGACTTCACAGTGCCGTACTACGATTTGGTTGGAATAACGATAATGATGAAACTACCAAGAACACCGACATCCTTGTTTAAATTCCTAACTGTTCTAGAGAACGACGTGTGGCTATCGATACTGGCTGCATATTTCTTCACCAGGTAATGACATCATACCCGTAGCTTTGTGCAAAAACCTGTTTAGTAACGAGCACAACGGTGCTCCACAAGGTTTTACAATTTCCGAATTCTTTATGGGTGACCTTAATATATTTATTATTTTTATCCTTTTCCTTTTGGCAAGAAAGAGTGAGATGATTTTGTTTAAAACCTGTATTCCAAATTGTTGTTTGTGATCAATGTCATAGTAGACATTAAACAGTAGGTAAGTTAACTTTATACAAACGTAACAAATATTATATAATATGCACTATAACATACTACCGAGGTGAAAAATTTGCTTACGGGTTGACTATTATTGAGAGGCCCTTAATCATTCTCCATTTCTTTAGGGACATCATATATACATGGTGTACGCTTCGCCCAGGTACATACAAGTTACGTTTATATCGTTGTATGAACTTAAATTACTGTTCCATATTTACTGTTGTACTGCGGACAATATACTTACCAGGCGAGCGATCATCCATGACATTTTGACATTTATTACGATACACAACGCGATCGATGAGCCGATGCCCACCTGCTTCCATTATTTCTTATCTGATTTTGTAGAACGAGGTCAAACGATGAACCCCACACAACATACATTACGGCGATATAACACGGAACGGCAGACGGCCAAAGCAGATGCCGCCTGTAATACTGTGTAAAGGATGTCCAGTTATATTATGGGTTGTTTGATAAACATAGATATAGCTAAAGTGTAATATATTTTATAAGCTACGTTAGATTGTGGTTTGAGGCCGTATCCTTAACTTGACTATGACTGGCTTGTTGGTCTAGTGGTTAATGACCCTGACTGCTACGCCATAGGTCTTGGGTTCGATTTCCACCCGAGTCTGGGTGTTCTTTGTGTCCGTTGTTGGTATGTTTGTAAAGTCCCCTGGGACACAGGAGTCATTCCTAATGCGGGAGTTGTCTTTTAAAAAAAAAAAAACCAAAAAAAAAGCGTAATTTTAACCCATACATCAATCGGCTTTCATCGTTACCTTTAAGTAATTCTAACAATAAGTAAGTAGGTACGAACGATAAGTGAGATATAAATTATTCTTAGGCCTGTTTTATTGCAAGAAGTTAGGTAGGTAAGTTAGTCTATAACCTGCCTATAACAAAATAAAAACTGTCAGTCGTAGGACTCCACGTCAGAAGTGAAAACACACACACATCTATATATGACCTGAGCGTGACGGTCACACGAGTTCAGTGCTTTCCCTTACCAAAAGTGCCCAACGTGCCTAAATAAGTTTTTACTTCAAAAATGTATTTAAAAAGGTTTATGTTATTGTATACTAAAACTTTCCTAAACAAATGTGGAATACGTTGGTGAAACCATTATGAACACTGGTTCATTAAAATAAGAAAATCGCGGACAAACTAACTTACAACGGATCGAATACAGAACCTGTTTTTCTGAAGTTGGTTAAATGTGGGTTTGTGGAATTAGACCCAATACTATAATCATAACATTACAATAGATATTTATTTATTTTTGTTATTTTTAAAACCGACACTAACCTGTCTAATGAATAAATAACGAATTTATTTTATTACAATAAAAGGTGTTTATTATCTGCTATGGGTATTACTGTCTTTGAATATAACTAGAATTAAATCTTAATTTCTAAGGACTTACTATTTATTAACTGACTTCTTATAAGGATCCGTATGTATGTATGTATGGATTACTATGGAGGTAATTTTGTATGTTCTCGATTGTCTTAAAAAGTAATGGATCAATTTTCATGATTGTTTCACTAACGTA
This sequence comes from Callimorpha dominula, assembly GCA_949752705.1. Taxonomy (NCBI): domain Eukaryota; kingdom Metazoa; phylum Arthropoda; class Insecta; order Lepidoptera; family Erebidae; genus Callimorpha; species Callimorpha dominula. The sequence goes on along the minus strand of OX457001.1, from coordinate 5,055,139 downwards.
TCCTTCATAGTTTCAGGAAGTTTTTGGTTTATAATATACATTAGGAAGTAGCCTATAGGTTTTGATTTACTTGCGAAATGTTGAAATTTGGTTAAATGACCGTAGTTTTTGATTGCGTTGACTTAGAAGCTCGATTCTTTTACAGTTTCTAGGAACCGCAGACATACTTTAGTAGTAGCAGACATTAGTGAAATTAATGAAACGATGATTTAATGATAAGAATAATTCTATTCTAACAGTTAGTTCATCATTTAAATGATGAAAAATCATCAATCCGATCATTTCAATTTACGTTACTTGTACGAGTATGTTGTGTGACTTGTAATATAATTTATGTTACGAATATCTATAAATACAGGTAAGCGAGAACGTAGACAACACAATTTCTATTATGTATTTTGTTATAGTATTTTAGTAATGTGATCTCTCTTGAACTGTTTTACTGTAGCTTTAGGCAGAGCTTTCAAACATTTTATTTTAAAGTGAGCACATACTTTTATAGTATGTAGGAAATTAAGATTTTAACTAAAGCATGTTTTTGGCACGTAACATTATCTTTGATATTTTATGTCATAAGCTACGGTTCTATCGAATTAAATTTATGGCGATTTTTTCATTTAAAATACGTTGTTGCTTTCTGAAGATTTAAAAAGGCACAAAGAAGCCACACAGCAACTATACACAAAGCAAAAATATACAAAGGTCAAAGCACTCAAATGTTACATTACATGTTATGACCTTATTGTTGAATAATGTTTGTTAAAATGTCGGTTTTGTGTTTATTTTCCGCTTGACTCCCCTGGGTTTTGCACAAGAATTAAATGTTTTTTTTTTCAATGCGACCTAACTTCGACTATGCTAAGGGTTGCCACCTTTCTCTGTTAGAAAAAAATAATATAAATAGTATTTTTTTTTCAAAAACTTGCAAAAGTATGTAGGATTCCCTAGCGTTATTGTACATTTTGTAAAGCAAGTCATCTAGAAGTTTTTTTCAATCCCTCCAGAACAGTTTTTTTTTTAAACATTGGGTAAGTTCTTTATTGTACCATTGACACGTGTACTACATCATGAAAACTGACACATGTATTTATTATTTATGAGGATTAAGCACCGTGAATGCGTTTCATTTAGATTTTTTCGGTTCGAGTGCGTTCCAATAACAGTTAAAAGAGCGACAGTTGAATTAGCTATTTACATTATATTTTATTAGCTGTTGCCCGCAACAATTTTGGTGAAGTCTATCCCACGGTAATCGTAAATTATGGGATATAATAAGTAGCCACTGTACTATTCCAGACTATAATCTATCTCTGTGCCAAATTTCATCCAGATCCGTTCAGCCGTTTGCGTGAAAGAGTAACAAGCATCCATCCATCCACCCTCAAAAACTTACGTATCTATAATTTTAGTAATGTAGTATAATTGATTAAAATATTTTACGATACAATATATACAATATAATATATATAGTACGGGTGACAACACTGACAACCCTACCTATGCTACACCAGTAATGTAATAAATAATATATATATTTTTTTTAATTTTTTTTTTTTTTTTGGGTATGGCTCACGGTTCGTATCGCCACAAACATGTAATAATATATTGTAACATAACAAAATTACCAGGATGTTTTCTACAAGGTTTTGTTTTATACCAGAATCTCATCATTCACATGAGAAATGGGACTCATTTTTAACACATCTTTTAAACCATCCTATTTTTTTTTTAATGAATACCTATGTATCATATTCATAGTTAGACGCAACAAGCATAAAATACATAAGACACTTATACTGATACCTACAGACCATAAATGTTTTTTTTTAAATTAATGTGCAAACAAAACCAACTTTAAGAAAAAAAAACCGGGTAAGTGCGAGTCTGATTCGCATATTGAGGGTTCCATACAAACTTGTGTGTAGATAGTTTGTCGATCTCGAGAATTGATTCTCGAAGATATTTGCTAAAGACAAACTTAATTTTGCAATTCCAAAAATACTCTCCCAAACATCGATGTACATCACAGTCCATTTTTCAACTGCTAAATATAAGTTTGTAATCGCAATAAAATCATTTTTTATGTGATATTAAAAAAGAAAACGGATTTTTATCTTTACTTGTGCTGTAAGACCTTGCTTACCACCAAATTTTATGATTTTAAGAAGTACCGTATAGGTTTGGATTTACCTGCGAAATGTTAAAATATACGCCTCAAATAGCCGTATCTTTTGATTGCATTCACTTAGAAGCTTGATTTTTTCACAGGTTCAGGAGACCGTCAATATAAGTACTTGGTGTGAATTTCATTTTGATACCTCGTCGCGTTCTTGAGAAAACGGGTCTTGACAGACAGACAGATGAACAACGAAGTGATCTTATAAGGGTTCTTTTTTTCCTTTTGTGAACGGAACTCTAAAAACCGTAAAAATAAGTCGAATTTTCGAAGCGCAACGGTTTTTTATGATACGTTCAATATCAGCTAAAGAATTAGTCACAGTTTCACCAGAAATACAAGGTTTATGGCACACATAGCAACAAGTAATTTTGTTCATGTGTGACTACAATTATGAACCTTGTGTTTCATGTGTTTAGATTTAAAATTGTGCGTAGTATTGTAACGGATAGTTTGTAAACGATTGCATATCACTAAAACATTTGGTAGCTAATTATGGATAATGAGACAAGTTACAGTGTTAAATAGAATTTTAAAAAAATCAACAAAAGACAAGCTGATGTAATAACATAATTTAAAAAATGAAATCACAAAATGAGCACGCATATGACCGTGTGACTATGTGACGCAAGTGATGTAAGGATACACTTTTGTTGGTCAAAGGAGCACCCGGGTCACCTGATGGTAAGTGACCTGCAACTTTAGAGTCGCAAGTGCGTTACCGGCTTTTAAGGTGGGAGTAGGGGAAAGAGGATGAGTGCGGGTAGGGGGAGAAGAGGGGGAGAGGGAAGGGTTAGGGCCTCCGTTAACCTCACTCACTCGGCGAAATACAATGCAAGCATTGCTTTACTACCGGTTTTCTGTGAGGCCGTGTCATCACTCCGATACGTCCGATCCGTCGAGCCGATACGTCCCGAAGCATGGCTCCCCACAGTTGTCATCTCCCACTATCAATCTATGTAGGTAACTATATTCAGATGATGCTGCAGACGTGACCACATTATAATATGTAACTATGTCTTTTCTTATTTAGGTAAATAAAAAAAATTCGCGGAACAAAGTCCCAAATCTTTGACTTACTTCGTGTAATTACTGAAAGCGCGTAGAGGAAAAATTTGAAAATAGACTATTGGTTAAAATTTAATAGCAAACTTACAGCCCCCACTATCAGAATGGGTTACATTACCGGGAAATAGGTGACATAAATAAATAATAATAACACCTTGGTTTTTTAAGTTGGTAAAGAAATTTGTGTAAGTACCCATAGTCGGCTATAGTAAAGTACCTGCCATAAATATCTAAAAGCAATTTGTTTGCCATACAGGCTGCATTAGTAAATTTCCAAGTTTTCAAGGTTATCTACGTAACTTAAGAAAATTTTATCACGACGTATAATTTAAGCGTAGGTATCTTGTAATATACAGTTAAATTTATTGTGAAATATGTTAGAGGGCTCCAACTCTCGGATAGGTAATTTTTTTTTTACTAGTAACGTGGGTCACACATTACTAGTATTCTTGAGAACCCCTCCAGCTAAGCTTATCGCTGGTGTTAGCAGTGGGGGTTCACGTCGGTAGTGCACTGGGTGGGGTTTGAACCCGCAACCACTTGAACGCAAGTCCGACGCCTTAAGGTCATCACACACTATAACGACACTGCAACGGCACAGCTGCAGTACGGCGCCGCCTGAAATTGAGGCTATAGCTAGCCGCCTGTGTGCAACTAAATTGCTGTCACCGCGAACACGCATATAAGACTGAATGCGCTTAGAATAGTAACCGCGATTTCGTTGGTACTTCGATCATTACTCACTCAAGTCACCGTAGTATAAAACCTACAATGATCGATTAGCATTTTGTTACCCCACCATGGCTCGCAATTTTTCAGGTGACCCAATAGCGTAGCACCACAGGAATAACTAATCGTAATAATGTATATTAACCGGTTGTTAGTAAATAATGAACTGTTTTGTTTTACCATCTATTATAGTATTCCTCTATTTTTTATAAAATAAATATGAGATTTTGAGTTGGCGACAATAGTTCTCAAAGTGTGGGTGTTTATACACCTCTGCTACTCATTCGTGCAAGGTGTGAGTGTATGTATGTCCAATGTACTCAAGAAATGGGGCAACTGCACTAGTACCTATAAAGTTTCATGAAATTACTATTGCACATATTTTTTTTTAGCTTTCTCATGTGGGTTTTCGACAAATGGAGCCCTTATAGTTATCAAAATAACCGAGAGAAATACAAAGACGACGAAGAGAAAAGAGAGTTTACACTGAAGGAGTGTTTATGGTTTTGTATGACGTCGCTAACACCTCAAGGAGGAGGCGAGGCGCCGAAGAATCTCTCTGGAAGACTGCTGGCTGCTACTTGGTGGTTGTTTGGGTAACATCTGAAAACGATATTAATATAACGTCGTCGTCGTAGAAAAATGACAGATTTGTTTTTTAGGAACTTTACAGGAGAGCACTTTAAAGTTTGCAAATGATATTGTACCTACTTAATATTTTAAAAACGGCGGTTTCTGTTAATAAAATCTGAAAATGTTATTGTGTGTATGAGCTTTGAAAAATGTTTTGTTTTATGATAAAGTATCACGTTTCCAGTATGCTTATGTCAACAAAAATCGTCAAAAAATCAAATCCACCGTTTTACTACGACTGTGACGATAAGAGGGTTCCAACCGGTAGGAGATGATCGAGATAGAAGAGTAAACAGAAACTCACTAACAGGAAAAAACAACATTACTACTTAGCTTTGTCTACATGGTATACTGTATTGTATACATGGTTTCTATCCCTCGGGAACAAAACTTACTTCAAAACGTATGAGTGTGAGGTACCCCCTATATTTTTCTGTACCCCTGATAAAGTGTATGAAATTTTTTATGAAGATCGGTTGAATAGTTGAGGTGTGAAAGTGTAAAAAACATTTGCATTTATAATAATAACTATTGCCCGCGACTTCGTTCGCGTGGAAATCTGTTCCACGGGAAACGTAAATTTTTCCGGAATTTTAAGTAGCTTCGTAGGTTAGTAGATAAGAATATCCTATCCACTATTCCAGACTTTAATCTATCTCTAAAACAACTAAACAAACATCCGTCCATCCTTCCTCACTAACTTTTGTCTTTATAATATTTATATAATATTTTTCGGAACTAGAGTCGCTATTTATTTAAATGATTTGGCGAAGTGAGATTTCTGTACCTGCACTATTGTGTATTCTGTATATAATAAAAAAAATATTACTCTAATCTAGCAGCTGTTCGAAATCTAATGGAGGTGTACTCTACCTCCAACAATTTTAACATTAAGATTTAAAACAAACTTCAGATAAAGTGTGAGAACTTACTTTAAGTCTGTTTTTCGTCTATATATGTCTCAAATTGTCATCTGTTCCACAGTTTTATCATCATTGCTTCATACACAGCGAATTTAGCCGCTTTCTTGACGGTTTCCCGGCTGGACACTCCCATAGAGTCGCTGGACGATCTGTCGAAGCAATACAAAATTCAGTACGCGCCTCGCAATGGTTCTTCAACTATGACCTACTTTCGAAGAATGGCCGATATCGAAGAAAGGTTTTACGAGTGAGTAGACTTTAGATCCTTTAATGACTTTTATTGTTCTGGCAGCAACATTTAAGTTATAGTTAAAGCAAGGCTAAAAACAGCGAGTGTTTTATGATCTTTTATGGATGTATAATTTTAGCTTTAAGATACTCCCTCACCGGGAGCATTCGCCTATAATGTAACATTTATGATTCCAGTTTGAGCATTACATTACTACCTCCCTGATAGACTAAGCGGTTGTTGTGCTGAGTGCGGCAATATTAATTCGAAATTGTTATTTACGTAAAAAAAACAGAAGAAACGACATTGGTGTCATTAACTAGTTCAAACCAGATTAAACACAGGCGATTTTACGAGTTGAATCAAAATATTACAGATTGTATCATTACAAGATCACTGATGCAATGCTCAAATCTGTAACTTTACATTACAGGCGATAGCTCCCAGTGAGGGAGCACCTTTATAGAAGATTGAAATAAGTTATTAAATATGCCTCTACTGATATCGAGGTTGCGGAAAAATTGTCCATCTTCATGTGAGTGAACTTACTTAGACTACATCAGTCGCTTTTAGAAAACTTTACGAGACACAGGCCAGTCTTTATGAGGTTTATAGAAGATTTCAAAAAAAAATTCAAACAATTAGGTATATCATTACTACTTAAATTTCACAACCAACTCATATTTTAACAACACAGGGTGCATCTTACAAATTAAAATCCTTGGTTTTTTTTTATAAGGAACTTAATAATTACGTCACTATCTTTACTCCGAGTTCGCAGTATAGCGTCACAGCTATTTTCTACTGTCAATAAACGTACTTCAGTGTAAATAGGTGAAGGCACTTGAAGGTCGCATTAACGTTTAGGTACTACCATAATGTATAATAGGTGTTACATTAGATTGCCACAATAGGACAATGGCAAACGTGTTTGCTTAGATAGTTAGTTTAAAATGCTTACATAGTTTAAATAATGTAATGTGAAATATATAAATGTAGTTAGCTAGCTTCAATCTACGTTCATACACATGATTTGACTGTTCACGTTTCCTTGCAAAATAAGGTACCTGAATTCTCCTTTTTTTCATTTCTTGTATAATATCTTCAGCTTCATAAGGCGTCATCTTAACTCCAAAATGGAAACAAAAAGTTAACATTGATTGTTTACAGATTAGGCGTTGCGTGTTACGCACCAGTGTAATATATTTTACTTTTTACGCGCCTAATTAAATTGGTATTGTTGTCAAGGTAATGTAGGTAATTGAATACTGTTCAAAAAATTTGTCACATTTTTTCCATTACGTCACCATTATAAAAAAGTTTATGAGTGGCACTTCATAAACGACGTAATTTAAAGATTAAAAATTAAATATGAATTTAAGTAACAGTCACAAAGTAAGGAATGATTTATTAGTGAGTCGTATAGAAGTCCTTGCGATGCGCGTGGCGTCCACCTTTTAAAATAGCTATACAATAGAGCTTACTTACTACACTAAAGGTATACAGCTCTGTAAGTACAAGTAAGTATCAAGTTGCGTCTCGCTTCTTGCTACCATAAAAGCTCGGAGCTTTAAGCGTCGCCGCGTCGCGTTGCTCTCGGTGTGAACTGACCCTAAGCTTTTCTATAATATATAGTGACCTGTTTTAGCATTCAGTGAGCTGAATTGTATTAATTTTCCTTTGTTGCAGTTTCACACTTTCATTGTTCTTGCTGTAGATAGGTAATTTGCAATGCTCTTTTCATAATATTAAACTATAATTCTATTTCTTATAATTACAAATGATTTAATAGTTATTAATGCGAAAAGTTACGCATGATGTTAATAGGTCCTTCGAACTTTACGCGTAAGAAATCTCGGGCGTCCGCTAATACAGTGTGAGTCTTCATCAAGTGCACATACAAAACTGGGTGACAATAGAAGTCATTTTATCGACAAAAAAAAATAAAAAAAATCAGAGATATTTTTTTTGGAAGTCATGCACATCAACGTTTTTTATTGACAACTTTTGACCTTTTGTACAGTAAACGTTATAACTTTTGAACTAAGTTGTTCATCATGTTCAAACCAAAACAGAAATGATTGTTAGTAGCATAGTACGCTGATAAAAACAATTCGGTCACAAAGAAGATGATGATCGTATAATAAGGACAAATTTACATTGAAATTGAGTTTTTTAAGGTGTTTTTTTCAATTATTGTTAAAAATCTCAAAATAATGTACGCATTACCTTTAGTTTTTATTATTTAAAGTAAATCTGTATCGTATAAGCTTTTAAAAAACATAAATACAGCATTTATATCCCAAATGAATAATTTTTTATGAGGGGTGAAACAATGGTCTCTTTTATACCACGTGCACTATTGTTCAAACATTGCATTGTGCATAATTTCCAAAAAAAAAATTGTGATTTTTTTATTATTTTTTCTATTGATAAAATGACTTCTATTATCACCCAAATTTGTATGTGCACTTGATGAAGACTAAGACTGTATAATACAACAGTTGGTAAGCACATAACTCGTGAACGGCTAAAACGATTTGTCTAATTATTTCTTTTATATCTTAATATTTTGTAGTCCAAATACAGTTTTTAGGGAAAGAAAAAGTGTAAAGTGTTGAAGGAAAAAGAGGACATTCGGAGAAAACGTGAAATTCTTTTATTGCATAACATTATAACTAATTTATTAAAAAAAAAATCCAGGACAACATTAAGTCAGTTAGTACTTACATTATATATTTCTGACAATGATTCAGATTCGAGCGTTTTATAAAAACTTAAGACAGGATTACTCTCCAACCGTTATTTCTACACGTTATCAATTCTTATCGGTCAAATGGTTTCATTGTAGCAGCATTGTGTGAACTTTTTGATAAGATACATCTTTTATCATTTATATTTGGGCCTGACTCTATAAAAACAAGATTCGTGTCGTTCAACTCAGCTAAATTTTGATTATGTCCCGCCTTTGATTATATACTTGATAATCAAAGTGTCCCGCCAACTTTGACACTAGAAATTCAAATTAAACTTACAAATTAATATTTATGGCGCTCCAGTCGGCTCCAGTAAGTAGTTCAATTTGACGAGTTGTCATTTTGTTCTAGGTACCTATTTATATTTAATAATTTATATAATAATTTTGAAATATAATTACACAACCAAAAGGGAACGATGATTGATGACGAGTGAAATTCACTAAAAAGATCAATAAAGATCCAAAAAAGTTAAAATAATAATCCTCAATTGTGGCGTTACTCTAAAACGTCTACTTTTGATGTGTGTAGATAAATGTACCTACCACGTAATAGCAGGCCTATGCCACTCGACGTACTTACGTGCGCTAAACAACTACCGGCCGTTGTCGTTGGTCTTCACTACGCCCCGTACAGGGCGTGTGGAGGCTGGGTCGGGGCGATGGCCCCCTGCCAGCGGTATCTACCGCTACCCCTGAAGAGGGGTAGGTCCTGGTGTTGTTTTTAAACACTTGGTCTTCATTGGTTGGTTGAGGGGGCCGCTTCAGTCTTCACGCCGCCTAGGCGGTCAGCCCGAGCCAGATGAGACCCCAGGCGATACCTGGGGAGGTCCAGCTCCGGGCGACCAGCGACACAGGCGTCGACTTACGCGCGACCCCCTGGTGTCATATCCGGTGGCCTCCACACCGCTGGGTCGGTCTGTGGAGGTATTTTTGGTTTTTGTTGCGGCGGTCGTCCGCGCCCGCTCACGATGCGCCTACTTGGGCCAAGTAGGTGCAATTGCTCGCAGGCGGAGGGGGGCCGCAGCAACAAGAACTGCGAACATAAAGGGTTTAGAAAAGAGACGCTCCGCGACGCCGCTCGGGCCGCCTGTTAAGGCTACCTCTGCGGTGAAGCGGAGCCTATAGAGGCTATTTGGCGTGTAGGACTGCAGTACCCGGGGGACCGCCTTCCTTCCTGGGTTGTAAGGTCGCGCGGGAGCTTCTTCGCGTCTGGAGGGCGGGCGTGCCACGGCGCCAAGTCCCGGATGTGTCCCCAGGCCGAGGCGTCGGCACGCTCGAACATCGTGGACGCGAGGCGGCGGATGTGCTCGTCCAGGCTCTCAATCTTGAGGTCCCTCTGGATGACGTCGTTTCTCACATAGCGGGGAGCCTGCACGACGTCGCGCAGCGTAAGGGACTGCTGCGCACGCAGTCGTCGGCGGCTCGACTCGCTTGTGAGAGCGAACCACGAAGGGGCGGCATAGGTGAGTTGGGTGCGTATATAAAGTTTATACACACCCAGCTTGGCTTTCAGAGGGAGGCGGGATGAGAACACTGGACGTAGCATGGCGCGCGTTGCCCTGACTCGCGCGATAATGTTTCGAACATGTGGCAGCATAGTGAGGTTGCGGTCGATGGTAATCCCCAGGTACTTTGCAGTCCTCTTCCACGGCACGTCTTGGCCGTGTAGTTTGAGTGGTGGTGGCAAGCGTCTGGTGGAGGAGATGGGTATCGCCTGTGTCTTACCCACGTTGACCGACAGTAGCCACTGCGACAGCCAGCGGAGCAGGAGGTCCAATGAGCGCTGTATTTTCAACGCGGCGTAATTGAGGTTCATGCTTGACGATATGTACGCCGCGTCGTCGGCGTACCGCGAGTATAACACAGGCGATAAGCAGCTATCTTGAGGGACTCCAGCGGCCACGGTGCGAGTGGTTGAGAGCTCTCCCTCCACCACCACTCTAAAGGTCCGGTTGTTTAGAAAGGAGGAGACCACCTCCACTACACGCCGGGGCATTGGTGATGTTGTCATCTTATAGAGCAGACCGGTGTGCCAAACACCGTCGAACGCCTTCTCCATGTCGAGGAATACTGCAACGGCGTGTTCGCGCTTGTTTTGCGCCGCCGTGATCCCGTGCAGTACCCTCGATAGTTGCAGGGTGGTGCTGTGTTCAGACCGAAATCCGAACTGCTCAGGTCTGGGCGTTATAAAAGGCGTCAAGTGTCGCAGCAGGAGTTCTTTAAACACCTTCGAGGTGGTGGGCAGCAGTGTGATCGGCCGATAGCTCTCCGGTTTCAGCACATTCTTCCCCGGCTTTGGAAGCATGATGACACGTCCCTCCTTCCAAGTGCTAGGGAAGGCACCCGTGCGTAGGATCCCACTGTACAGGCGCGCCAGCGCTGCCACCATTTTATGCGGCAGGTTGCGCAGCGCTGTGTTCGTGATCCCGTCTGCACCTGGGGGCTTTCTTGGCTTAGTTCAGCGTATGATGGTTTTCACCATGGTCGGGGAGAAAAATATGGGGTCTTCCTCGGGAGCTATCGGCGTGGCGAAGTACTCTCGAAGGTGTTGCTCGACTGCTGCGGTGTGTTCCTCTTCAGCAGATTGGTTCGGTCTGAACTGGCGTTCGAGGTGTTCGGCGAATATCTCGGCGCGGTCTGCTGCTCTGTATCTCGGTGCCCCGTCTGCGTGTAGTAGTGGACGCACCGGAGCTGGGGTGTTTGTTAGGCGGCGACTGAGACGGTGTATCGAAGGCCAGTCATCGGTTATATCCTCGATAAAACTTGCCCAGCTCTCGGTGGTGTGAGCGCTCAACTCGGCTTTCACTCTCTCCGCGAGCCGGTTCAGTTGGGACTTCGTCGTGGGGCAGCGCGAGCTCTGCCACTGTCGTCGGAGGCGCCGCTTGTCGGCTATGTGGGTGTGTGGAGTGTTCTTCTTAGCCGAGTCAAGGGCGCCTCTGATGCTATCCGTGAGCTCGGCTGCCAGCCTCTCTACATCGGCTGCGGAGCTGACTGGCCGAGTTGGTGTGGTGGTCTCCAACGTTTCTGTGAACATTTTCCAGTCTATAAGTTGACGTGGGGAGGGACGGTCCGCGTTGGCAGCTGTGAGAGGACGACGAGTACGGGTTGGTGATCCGATAGGAGCTCGTCGTCTAATACTTCCTGCTATATCTGGCAGCGTACTTGGTCGGTGTGGACGATGATGTCCAGCACATCAGGGGCATACGCGCGTTGGTCCGGGTAATGTGTTGGTGCCTCCGGTCCCGCAACCGTGTACACCCGGTCTTCAGCATCTCTGTGAAGCCGTACACCTGCGGTGTTAGCGCTGTTCGCGTTCCACGCTGGGTGCTTCGCGTTTAGATCTCCGGCGACGACGACTGGGGATATCAGTGAAGTCAGCTCGGGTATTTGGTGGTCTGTAGGTGGCATACAGCTGTAGTTGGGTGCCCTCTAGGTGCAGTTCCACACCCAGCGTGTACACCGTGTTAAAGCGGCTCTTCGGTATCGGCTGGTGTACGACTCTTCTTTTGATAAGTACTGCCAGACCTCGGTAGCTGCAGAGGTGCTCGGATGTCTCGTCCCTCCGATAAACGAGGTATCCCGGGAATTTGATTTTATCTGCAGGTCCCAGGAGCGTCTCGCTTATCAGCGCTACGTCAATGTCCAGTTCCTGCAGTAGGGGGCGGAGGAGCGCGACCTTGCGGGCCAGGCCGCGGGCATTCCAGTGAATGATCCTTAGGGGCCGTCTATCCATTAAAGAGGGTACCTAATTTCACGAGGCCCTTCAGGGTAATCTGGGTGACATTTTGGATGCTATCGCCCGGGCTATGCCCTTCGCTGGCAGCTGCCATAATTTCTTGTAAGATGCTCATGACAGTCTGGAGAATAGCAGCTTGCGGGTTCGGTGTGCTTTTTACCACTGCCAGCTTAGCCGTCTTCTTACTGTTAACTGTGGTAATAGTTTTATCAGCTTCAGCTTCTAGGGCCTTCACCTTCTTCCCCCGGGAAGTGGAATCGGTGACGGGGGCGGCGACCGGCTGGCTAGCAGTCGGCTTCTCTGCAAGGTCCGTTTTGGAGGCTGCTTCCTCTTTTGGGGCTGAGTCTGGCTTCTTACCTCTCTTACCCCTTTTCCTCCGCCCTCTTTATGAGGAGGTGGTAGTTCCGCATTGGGAGGGGGCGTTTGCTTCCGCCATGAGCGACGCCCCCTGTGTCTCACCCGTGGGCTGTGACTTGACCGGTGCCGGTCCTTGACGCGGCTCGTCGGTGATGGCGACCGTGCCCGCCTTCCGGTTCCTAAGCTCCTTCTGGAAGACAGGGCAGTGCGTGTTGTTTGCGGGGTGCTCCCCCCCGCAGTTTGCGCAGGTTGCAGGCTCCTCTAGAGGGCGCGGGCAGCTTGCAGCAGGGTGCTCACCGCTGCATCTAACGCAGGCCATCTTGCGGTGGCAGTTGTGGCTGCTGTGTCGAAACAGCTGGCAGCGGTGGCACTGTGCGGGCCTCTTCTTCCCGCGCCAGGCTTCCGAGCTTTACCCCGGGGATTCCGAGCATCTCGTCGATGTCGTATATCCCCGGTGTTATGTTAGGCGTCCTCTTCAAGATTGCTAGGAGTATGCACCCCGGTCGGTCGCCGCGACCCCGGATATTACGCACATATTCGGGGTCGTAGCCCATCTCCCTGAGTTCTTCTGTCACCTCCTCTGGTGTGGCGTTACTCGGCAGCCCACTAATGGCCACCTTGAGGTTCCGTTCCTCAGGTAGGGAGTACGTGAACCAGGAGATACCCTCGGACTTCTCCAAAGCCGTCAAGTAGCCTTGAACGAGTCGGTACTCCCGGTCCTCCTTTGGTGTGAACCGCAGGCCCTTCGAGAACGGGCGGGCGTTTGCTGCTCTGCCGAGTCTCTCTTTGATCACCTTCATGTGCACCAACCAATTTGGGAGGTGCTCAACGATCAGCGGCGGATAGCAGCGCTTCTTGTCCGCTTGTGGCGGCGCCCCCGTGGCGGCGGCGGCGCTGTTTGGAGCGGCGGTTGTTGTCGTCCCGTCCTTTGACACCGGGGTTGGAGCGGGTGCGCTAGTGGTGGCGGCATTGCAGCTAGTGGGAGGGGGGGATTTGACGGCGCGTGCGTATGCGTCACGAATGGTGCGCGCTGGGGGCGCACTGGTGGACTCGGTGTCCGGAGGGACACCGGTGCGTGCTGGTGTTTATTAGGCATGACGGGCGGCAACCCACTGCGCGAGAGTCTCGCGCAGTGGGTTGCTGACAGCTGTACCGAGCGCTCACGCTTTTATTTTTGAATTTTTACGTAATTCGAAATCGTATTTTCATACCTTTATATACTTTAAATACAGACAAATTGACATGGTTTCTGGTAGTTTATGTGCTGTACATGGACGTAGATCCAGTAAGAGAAAAATTAAAAAAAAATTGTAATTGTTTTTGTTTTCAATTATATTTTGTTCTTTTTTGATGTTTTGGCTTCTGTTACAAATAAATAAGAGTTAATACGGTTTTCACTGTCACATAGAGTTGTTTTTTAGATAAGGATTTTTATGCAATTTCTTTAATATACAAATACCTACTTAATTCGAATGGTAAACCATTCGAATTATACAATTTATTTAATTAATCAAGTGTTTGTTTCGAATACAAATAGTTAATTCTGTAATAAAAGTAATTAATAATGGTTTACCATTCTTATTAAATATTTATAATAGTAAAGAAAATACGTAATTTTGAAATGGTTTTAAGATTCTATTTATGTTAAAATATATACTTAGGTAAGTGCTAAATACCTTATCTTTATAATTTTAAAGTAAATGATACTTTATTAGTTTATATATAAGAATGCTATAACTACAAGAAATAAAATCTTTAGTACCTAGGTACCTTATTTTTTTATCCAAAAGCAAAACGCCACCGCGCTCTGTGCGTCCAGCCGACCAAAACTTCGTTTTTAGATTTTGTCGGCACTATTGTCGTCAATGACAACGACGCATCTACTCGTGTAGTGAATTACACGCGTATGATTGGGAAAAGATTTGGATGTAGGTACTCAACTTTAATTAATCAACAATATGCATAGGCAACATTGTTCTTAAGATTTATCACTACATCACATCTATACTAATATTATAAAGCTGAAGGGTTCGTTCGTTTGGTTGAAGCGCTAACATTGGCGTATTTAGGAATTTTGTCCAGGGGGGGCCTGGCCCCTAACCTGAGATACCTACGACGAATTCAGTCGGTTAGCACGATTAGCATCATAATTCATAAATAGCATTACATTTCTTATGAACTTTGTCGCTATAACGTAACATATATTATATTTCGCATGTTTGAATAGCTATATTAATTTAAAAACGATACAGTCTCAAAGTATTCAGGGTGTATCTGACAATGGATCACTTAGTTAAATTACTAAAAGGGTGACTCTAGCATGCAGTCATTAAATAATTTTTGAAAAAAACTCCCCGTTTACAAGTTATGACCGTTTGAATTTCCAGGTACCTCCGTTTCTCATTAAAGCAGAAGGAATTTATAAAGTTAAAGATTTTAAATCGTACTCTACTTTTTACTCGTATTTTTTTTTTTCGAAATATTTACTTAGTTATTGAGAAAATCCATAAAAACTAACTTAAAAAGTTTTTGAAATTAGTTTTTAACGATTATCTTAGTAACGGAATAAAAAATTAAAAAAAAAAAAAATAGATGTACGATTTAAAATCTTGTACTTTACACATTCCACCTGCTTTTTGAGAAACGGAGGTAAATATAGAATATAAATTCAAACGGTCATAACTTGTAAACGGATAGTTTTTTTAATTTTCTTTTTATAACTGCTTGTTAGAGTCTTGCCCTTTTAGTGATTTAAGTAAGTGTTCCATTTTCAGATACACCCTGTATACTTTGAGACTGTATATACAGACTGTATAGTATAAGACGTCAAACGAACGCATTAAAGTAATTTTACTTGACTTCTATGCATCATTGATTAAAAGCAGCGTAATATAAGCTATGGTTTTATTTTAATTTTTTTTATATTAAAATTTTATAATTTACGTTTCTTCTCAGTAAAAATATTAAAAACTTTTTCTGGTGTGACGTTTTCCTTGACGTACTTATTTTCTATGTGAAGAAGGGTAGTACTTGAGAACCCCTCTTCTCCCTTAGTAGACCTGAGCCACGTCTTAATTCTTATTTCTTCATTGTTGAAAAGCTCCACTCGCATCCTGCTGAGCTGACTGGAATGACTATTGCAGCTTGGATCAATTTAAAGAGATTTGGACACAATTATTGTTTTAGGTTCTACAATACTTCTAATGTAATCTCCTTTTCTTTTAGCACGTTTTTCATTATTAAACATTCTGCTCTTAAAAGAGTCTCATTAATTTGGAGAATATCCTTATAATTATCGACAAAAAGCTTTCTACCTTGAGATTCAAAATCACATCGATCGATTGGGCTAAAGATATACTTTCAAACCTGTTATTCATATTAACTATTAAATGATCAATTTCCAATATTCACTGGCCATCAATCCAATTTTCTTTACCAAGTGTAGATTAAATATAAAAGTCTCTATCTCAGCTTCCTCCACCGGCTCGATTATGTAATAATCTCTAATCCGTAATACGGTATAAACAAACAATGAATTGTGGTTTTGAGATCGAAGTTAATAAACCTATGGCTTCCGCGACGTGTTTGTCTTTATTTTGACTCATTTCTTCTTCGAGTGCCGTTTAAGTGCATCATAATTATGTATTACAACGCTACAATTTTCATACCGACAGTTCCATCTCGTGGTGCTTAAACTGCCCATTTCACGACCAGTCTTTATATTAAGAGAATCTTCATTTTGTAAAGTACAGCGTGACAGCCAGGCTTTGTAAAATGGATATACAGTCAATCAATCAATCAATTATTCTAGTATACTGCTGGACATAGGCCTCTCCCAATGTGCGCCATAGTACCCGGTCCTCCGCCTTCCGCATCTAGTCCCTTTCAGCTACCTTCCTCAGGTCGTAGTCGGTCCATCTGGCTGCATTGCGTCCTACCTTCCCTTTACCGATTCGCGGTCTCCACTCTAAGATCCGCTTGCTCCAACGGCCATCGGTCCTTCGGCATACGTGACCAGCCCATTGCCATTTAAGCGTGCTTATTCTGCGAGCTATGTCGGTAACTTTAGTTCTTTGTCGGATGACCTCATTTCGAATTTTATGCTGCAAAGAGACTCCAATCATTGCTCGCTGCATGGCCCGCTGCACGACTTTTAGTTTGTGGACTAGCCTCAGCGTTAGTGTCCACGTCTCGGCACCATAGGTCATTACAGGTAGGACGCACTGAAAGACCTTGGTTTTGAGGTTTAGTTTGCCAAATGTTGCCAAACCTAACTCTGGGCTCTTTTGGAGACTTCTTTCTCGAAGTTGTTTCTACCGAGCTGGATAACCTAAGCCCTAGGTTGTTCCCTGTTCTTGAACAACTTCGAGCGTCGACCCTTCGACGTCAATCGTTCTAGGTGTGACGTGTTCATTGAACATAACTTTGGTTTTGTCCAAGTTCACACCAAGACCGACGCGTCGAGATGCTTCATTTAGGCTGTGCAGCATCTCACCCAGCTGCTCCAGCGACTCTGCTACTAAGATGATGTCATCGGCAAACCGAAGGTGCGAGATATGCTCCCCGTTTACATTAATTCCCCGTCCAGTCCAATTCAGTGTCTTGAAAACGTCCTCAAGCGCGTTGGTGAATAGTTTGGGGGATATTACATCCCCCTGTCCTAACACCTCGCTGCAAACTTATGGGATTGGTCCTCTGGTCTTGGAGCTGTACGGTCATCGTGGCAGAGTTGTATAAGCTTCTCAGCACCACGATATATCGCCAGTCAACACGACATCGTTGCAGAGCATTCAGAACTGCCCAGGTCTCAATAGAGTCGAAGGCTTTCTCGTAGTTTACAAAAGCCATACACAGCTGCTGATTGTACTCCTCAGTCTTTTGCACAATCTGCTGAACAGTATGAATGTGGTCTACGGTGCTGTAGACTTTTCCAAACCCAGTGTTCTGTTCTGGTGGCTGGAATTCGTCAAGCTTTCTTGCGAGACGGTTTGTGACGACTCTCGAGAACAACTTGTAGATATCATCTAGTATTTATATCATATTATTATATTATATTATAATAAAATGTAATACTAAGTATTAATTAACTACGCCTCAAGGCTGTTCCAAATTGGATCTAGTTCATTATTATACTAGTTTCAAGCGTCTGCTTATTTGTTATTGATTTATTTAACTCTGACGTACTGTAAGTTAAGTAAACGTGTCTGTAATACAAAGTTGAATATGATGTCTTATCGTAATAAAATTTAATCTATACTAATATTAAAACGACGTAAAGTTTGTGAGTTTGGATGTTGGGGATAATCTCCGGTACTACTGATCCGATTTTGAAAATTCTTTTAGTGTTTGATAGCCCATTTATCGAGGAGGGCTATAGGCTATATAACATCACGCTATGACCAATAGCAGTGGAGAATCAATAAAAATGTTACAAAAACAGGAAAAATTTACAAACGCAGACGAAGTTGCGCGGGTCAGCTAGTTATTAATATGGGCATGTTCATCAAACTTCTAACCCAAAAAGTAATGAGTAGCAATCGCCTGGTGGTCGAACTTCAAATATTGAAAAAAATATTAAATTGTATAATAAATAAATTGTATAATATGGCTCGGGAGTGAGATGGCTCTGTAGTTCTTCAACAAGGTCTTGTCGCCTTTTTTGAAGAACAATATCGCCGCACTCTCGCTCCATGCCCTAGGTGTTAAACCCTAGTCGATGATAGAATTAAAGAGAGTTGCTAACTCTTTCAGGATCGGGGTCCCTGCTTTTAGGAGCTCAGTAGTAATTCTGTCATGTCCTGGAGCTCTGTTGTTCTTCAGCTGTTTGAGAGCCGCCTCTATCTCGTATTGCTCAATCTCGGGTATCTTTTCAGTGTAATGGCGCATTAATGGGGCTCTGTGGTCATCGTCCCTGAGTCTCGTAGGTTCTGACGGATTCTATCGATCGAATTCTGGAATCTTATCTGAGCGATAGAATTTTTCAAGTAAATGAGGCTGAATATACATTACGGTTCTGCGACATACTTGATGGGGTACCACAAGACTCAGAACTTTGCCGAGTTTTGTACACCATATTTACAGGAGATTTACCGCAAACACCTGGGGTTACTATTGAAACCTACGCAGATGATCCTGGGGCTATATTGGCTTTTAGGAGGAAATTCAAAACTGTCCACCGACAACAAACTGCTGCTTTTTAAGTCTGTCATAAAACCAGTCTGGACCTATGGCATTAGATTGTGGGGAGCCTGTGTGATTCCAATATAAATAAAATACAAAGAGCCCAGAATTATTTTCTAAAACAAATCAGCAACGAGCCTTGGTCCATAAGAAACTCGGCAGTTCATGCTCATCTAAATATGGCCCATGTAAAGGAAGAAATAAAAGCCTCTCTTAAAAAAAAAAATCTAGACTGGAAAATCATCCAAACCAACTAGCTGTCCAGTTCACACTACCCAACTGCATAACTTGCTTGAAAGGCGTAGGATCATAGAAGCGTAATAAATAAGCCGTTTTATGCATATAGAAGATGTTTCTAATGAGAAACTTCCCCACCCGGAAAATATCAAACACCACATCTGCTCATAGTCGGAAGGACTGATCGCATGATAAAACTAAGAAAAAAAAGTTTTGGGCCTTAAATGGCCGCAGTTTTTCTCTGAATTTTGTACGGAGTAAATCAATTCTGGGCTGACATGGTCCAGTCTGAAGCGTACCTAAGTCACTTATGAGCTTTGAATGCAAAACTTATTTATTCAAACTTGAGTTAAAATACGTACTCGGTACTAGGACTGGGGCTGCTGGTCCCTCAGGATTATCCAGAGATTGCTGATCGGTATGTGGTGTTTTATTGAAGAAAGCTCGGAGGTCCCTAATTTTCTTAATTTCATTATATCAAATCTCAATTATATTTACCAAGAAAAAAAGTGTAATTCAAATCTAATTTGCCGATTTTATAAATAATAAAGGTAGGTATCCTTTTTTTTTTTTAAACCTAATTGTCATAAATGATATATGTATATATATTTAAAAGGTACCTTTGATTCGCATGACGTTTTGACCAGCTTGCACTGGTCGAGGTCACAGGCTGACTACTGTTGCAAGTCACGGTGATTCTCGTCAACATAGTTTTATTATCTTCAAAGGTATCATTAGTACTATCATCTGTCTTCGATTTCGGGAGCGTCTCTCTAACACCCGGTATGTATCCAGTCTATAATTTCAAATTAGTCCCCAAACATCCTGGGGTGGGCATCAGACCATTCTGGGGTGGGCACGGATAACATAGCCTTTTTGTTATAAAAATATAGATATTTAATATTCCATAAAAAGAGGTAACCCTAAACTCACTTACGGCAACGCTATTGTGAGGCAATAATAATCGTGTTTTAAGTACATTAAAGATCATTTTCGCATGCAGGGGTCGGCGCTCGGAAAGAGTAGGTAATTAGAACGGTAGGTATGGACGTTTTTGTAGGGAGTGATTTATCTGTTACGTAGTAACTACCTAGTAATCTGTGGTAATAGTATCTTTATCTAGTACAAGGACAGTAAGAAGTACTAAGACTTAATTCCTTAGTTGAATAATTTAATTAAAAATATTACATTACAAACATCTCTTTAATTTTCATAGTATTAGTGTTTCTAGTCCATAAAAACTTAACCACAGACTATCAGAAATTTAACAAAGTTTAAGAAAAAACTGAAATTCTATCTTATAAAAAGAAAACGTAAAATAATATACTAAAAACCTAGTTCACAGTCTCCACAGATTATATAAATAACTAACATTAATAAAACAGATGACTCAATAAGTGACCTACTTACCTAATCTTGTTACGAGTGAACAGGCGTGGAAAGATAAGCAATTTTTATGTGTATTTAGTTAGATCTACTATAGATAAAATTTATGTATATGTTTTAAGAGGGGTACGCCAGTATAAGGCCTATTATCAGTTTTTAACTAAATGTAGAACTAACGACCCGAACTGATTTACCCAGAAAAGTCGGTACATATCTATTTCTTTTTCCTATTTATTACCAAACTACCAACAATTTGGTATATTATGTACCCTAAGTTTGTCGGACAAATGGTCATAATGAAAACCGTACTTGAACTCGTTATGTACAAATGTAATTGTAATTCTAATTCTGTTTATACATATTTATAACAAGTGGACAAATTGACATCAAGCCCAACTTTGGACTTATGACATCAAATAATTAGTTATATGATCCAATGTTTGTATGCAAATTGTTTGGTTCCTCGTAATTTCAAGGCGCTAGAATAAAAAAAAACAATACTTACGATGTGCGGTCACTTAAAATCATGCATTTTACGTCAGATGCCCCTGATTTTGGATTATAATGGTTCTGTAACGGTGAATGCTGCAATAGTAGAGTCTCCCTCAGGGTTGGTCATTGATTTGAATATTTATTTATTTAGGGTTCAATTAAAATACACTTTATTTGACTACCACATTCATAAATTTTCGACTTGTTGGTTAAACAACTTACAGTTACAAAGATTATAGGGAAATATTTGTTCATTTAAAAAAAAAAAATTGCTAGTTGTTGAAAATAAAGCAATTTTTTTTTAATAATAAAAGGAATGTTTTTTTATTTAAAAGAAAGTAATATAACATATTTTTTTGTAATATTTACAAAGAGCTGTCTCACTAACACCTATCACTGCATTGTGTAGCACTCAAATGCTAAGAATAGGAGTAGAAATCCTTAAAACCATTCTTGTCTCCACGTGATTTAGAGAACAGCCGAATTCTAAATGTCTTCAGGGCTTTTTTATTGTATTTAAAAATAATAATAACCGGTAAACACTGAAAAAGTATATTAACAACAAGGCAACAAGCATTATGTTTATTGTTTAACCTAGTTACGTGGACCTTCTTAGTAGTGTGTACCTACTCTACATTACTATCATATAATATACCTATCATAATGTATAAATCTATCATATGCATATTTATTGCATGAGGCGCTGGCCTCTGGGTAAGTTAGTACCTCCTCTATAAACACTCAACACTTATGCATTCATTACCTACCTGTGCGTTACCAATACCATCTGGAGTCTCCGCTGAACGTGATGAAGGTGAAGTACGTCGGATTCTTGCTGAGTTACCTTCTTCTTCCAGTGTTATCTACAACGAGATCGCTTAAAAATATCTGAGGCGTGTCTTTGTAAAAACTATTTTATAAAATGTATTAAATCGTTTTTTGAAAGACACGCCTCAGATATTGATGACGTAGGTAGTTTACCTTCAGATCGTCACGATGTTATTAGCTTGTTTTTGTTTTTCTTTGTGTTTGATTTTTATAAACATATTTTGAAGAGTTTATAAAAGGCAATTATTTTAAAGACAGACGATATTTCTGTATACATCTAGGATATGGAATAATATGTCAATTACGCTATTATCTAGCATGGTGTAAGATTTAACCTTTAAGGCATTTTTTTTCCTCCGCGCCATTTCCGTACTAAATTGGGGTCGGCTTTCAGTCTAACTACGGAACGGCCGAACTTGGATATTTTACGTGAAGCGCCTGCCATCAGACCTCCACAACTCAAGTACTAGGCGATATCGAAGTTCTGTAGTTAGACCAGGTTGTCGTACTTTTTTTAGGGCTCCAACTACCCGTAACAAATGCCACAGATGTTCGTATGGCAATCGGGACCGACGGCTTAACGTGCTATCCGAGGCACAGAGGGGTGTCAATGTGTTAAGAATTGTCACCCACCCTAAGACGACGTGACGTAACTGGCAACCGAGTAGGTTAGCACATTGCAAGGTTAAGTACCTTGCAATGTGCTAACCTACTCGGTTGCCAGTTAGCCACGAGTAATACATGTGTATAATCCGTCGAGTACGAAGGGAAAAACTAATATGTCATCATAATTATAATTAGTGAGAAGTAATATATGAAGTCCCAATACCACTTGTCAGCTGTCGGTTTTTTTAGCTGGTAACAAATTTTAGTTACCTAACTAACAAATAATTTTATATCAGGAATCTGGGCCATTATTTTAAGATAATAAGAATCAGACATACTTTATTTAAAATGCTATTATTAGTGCTTTCTAAGGGTGTGCACCATAGAAATCTAATGGTGTGCACTGCACATAATGTCTTTTTTCATCATCAATATTTGTTTTAATTTTAGAATATGGAAGGAAATGAGTCTAAATGACAGCCTCAGTGAAGTCGAACGTGCAAAACTAGCCGTGTGGGATTACCCAGTCAGCGACAAATATAGCAAGATGTGGCAGGCTATGGAGGAGGCTGGTCTGCCAAATACCATAGAGGAGGCAATCCAAAGAGTTCGAGATTCAAAGAGCTCCAGTGAAGGGTTTGCGTGGCTTGGCGACGCCACCGACGTGAAGTATAATGTGATGACGAGTTGTGACCTTCAGTCAGTTGGCGACGAGTTCTCGAGGAAGCCGTATGCAATTGCTGTGCAGCAAGGATCCCCCTTGAAGGACCAGTTCAATAATGCGTGAGTAAAATATTGTACGAATTGTCATATCTATCCGATTCGATTTGGCCAGTAAATAAGATGGTTAAGAAGATATTACCATTTTATCATTTCAATACAAGCATTTTAGAAAATTTATATATATTTTTAGGAAGTCCGTCCGTTCCTCAAAAGAAAAAATAACTCTTATAGGATCACTTTGTTGTCCGTCTGTATGTCTGTCAAGACCCTTTTTCTCAGAAACCCGTGGACGCTTCAAGTTGAAATCATTACCAGATGCTTATGTCTGCGGACTAGAAGCTGTAAAAAAATCAAGAAATCAATCAATTCTAAGTCAACGCAATCAAAAGATACGGCCATTTAAGCCTTAGGTTTGACCAAATTTGAACATTTTGCAGGTAAATAAAAACCTATACCCAATGGTATAGGTTTTTATTTACCTAGAATCATGAAATTTGGTAAGAAGCAGGGTCTCACAGCACAAGTAAAGGCAAAAGTCTGCAAGTCGTTAGTTTGTTGCTATAGCACATTAAAAAATGTATTTGTGATTACAAACTTATATACTTAATGCCGTTGGAAAGTTGTCTTTGTTGTGTTTGAGTATTTTTAGAACTTTAGTTTATTTATCGGAAAAGACGGGCAAAAATCGTACGATGTACTATCTACACACAAGTTTGTTTGCTCACGGAACCCTCGGTGCGCGAGTCAGACTCGCACTCGTCCGGTTTTATTTGTAAAGGTACACCGGCGACCCGATCTACGGGTTTATCCAGATGGATAAATTTATACTTATTTTTACATTATTACATATTAGTGGGACTAGATAGTCCCACTAATATTATAAATGTGAAAGCTTGGATGGATGGAATGGATGTCTGTTACCAAAACCACTGAACCGATTGCGATGAAACTTCGTATGTAGATAGCTGGAGACCTGGATTAACGCATAGGTTACTTTTAATATCGATATTCCCACAAGATCGGGACTTACGCGGGTGAAACCGCGGGGCGCTGCTAGTTCTATATAAAACTTAATCAATTATGGTGGAAACTCCACCACCAGGCGATCTCTGGTATTTTTTTTATTACGTATAATTTTTTATTCTCTTTTTGTCGCAGTAACCGTGTCCGTCATAGTCGTAGAACGGTTGAACTGTCTGGATATTTTTTGTTCATTCTGTTCTATCGCGGTGACCAGTAGAACTGTCTAGATTTTTTTTGTTCATTTTGTTCACTCAAATCAAATCAAAATCATTTATCTCAATTAAACCATTATAGGTATTTTTGAATTGTCAGGAGTAGTAGTCAGTCAGACCAAGTCAGTCGTGAAGCTAAATGCCTGTTCCAATACATAGATCCTTTGGAGAAGACCTCCAAACTCCAACAACACTCTTTTTCAATCGTATCGTAGAACTTATCATAGAACTAGATAGATAAACCCTGACCTACTGCTATTTTGAGGCTTTTATATGGCCTATAGTTAGAAGACATGTCTCAGCAAGATAAGTCAAAATTGGCTACATAATTAATTAAATAAATGTAAAGTGCGCTGCACGGTGGACTGCACGGATGGCGCAATGGTTTTAGTGGT
This sequence comes from Callimorpha dominula, assembly GCA_949752705.1. NCBI lineage: Eukaryota > Metazoa > Arthropoda > Insecta > Lepidoptera > Erebidae > Callimorpha > Callimorpha dominula. Next base: position 5,030,448 of record OX457001.1, on the reverse strand, counting down.
CACTTCGCCATTACCGCGCCGAGGGTTGTAGGTTCAAAGCGGCGGTAGCGTAATGGCTAAGGCGTCGGACTTGCGATCAAGTGGTTGCGGGTTCGAACCCCACCCAGTACACTGCCGTCGTGAACCCACTCCTAACACAAGCGTTAAGCTTAGCTTAAGGGGTTAACAAAAATACTAGTAATATGTAACCCACGTTACTAGTAATCTTCTAAAAAAAAAAAAAAAACCCACATGGGAAAAAAAATTGTGTGATCCACAAATAGTTGTCCTGAGTCTGGGTGTTCTTTGTGTCGATTGTTTGAATTTTTGTGAAGCCCCCGCGACCTAGGAATATTCCTAATGAGGGAGTTATCTTAAAAAAAAAAATAATAAGTCTTTAAGCATTGGGGAATAGAGGACGAGGAGATACCGCAGAAATTTCTGGAACGCTGCCCATCAGACTTGTATTCCTCGCCTTCGGCTGACCACTTTCTATCTACCAGATTCTCCTAGCCTGACGTATTCGTCGACAACATCAAATGTTGTAACCCTAACAGCACACCACTTGTTTGGAGTAAGTCCACATGTCTTTAAACATTGCTGCCAAGAATCTTCAGTAATTATGCTAATATTAGTTGCAAATTTCACAAAAAAAGAACGTGACTTGACTGCCTACTACTGCCTTATAATACGGTTACTTATTCTATACTTTATGGCCATAACTGTGCAAAAGACCGATTTCCTAATACACGAAATTATTTTTAACAAAGGCTGTTATTCTTTCGCTTTGTAAGTATCCTTTTCCAATTTAATTTAAATGCATTCTATTGTCACGTTCTATTGAACGCTCGACGATAATTTACATAATATATGTTTGCCAAACGACAATAACGACTATACTGAAAAATAAACTTTTTAAATAATATACATATATATGACGCGTGCATCTGTTTGGAGGTTATGCAGACTCATTTTTGTCTCATTAAAAACATTCACGTGGGTTCGATTTATAGATTGCCATGTCACTTTAATGGTAGACAAAAATGGAAAATATATTGTAAAAGTCTATATTATACGTTATTATAATGCATACAAAAGAGTATTAAAGTAAATATTACAGTCACCAAAATTAGGTGAACAGTCGTGTACATAAAACACACCTAATTTCTTTCACTAGAAACATACAATGCACTACAATGCCCACAACCGACTAAATAAACATTCAGTACTTATCTATTTAAAACGTCTATCGTTTTAAAATACATATTTACGTAGTTTAAACATAATTATTGCAGGTTGATGAACTTTTTGGTTTACGATTCATAAACGTTGATTTTGAACGAATATTTATCATAGACTAAAGACAATATTTACGGAAACTATTTTGGAATATCCTTACGATCTTCAGATTTATGATAGGCATGAATAGTTTTATTTACTTACGTATGATAGCAATTGAATCTATTAAATACTTAGTCAGTTAGATTTTTCCTAGCAACTCCGAACAGTCTATTTTATTGCCCACGATGGGTAAAGTTTCCTAAATTTTTTGGTTTAATAGTTTATAGTTTAACAGCTTTTACAGGTGCCGAGGTTGTTTCAGACCTTTCGAAAACATGGCTGGTGTCTTTACACTATCGCCTTCGTACCGCCTGTACTTCTTCGTTTGTCAGTCAGCTTAGGCCTAATCATAACCGGTGATTAAAAAGTTCCTAACAATAAATTTTTAATTGTATGTTTGCATATTAAAATTTTGAATCGTAGCAGGTTTAGTAGATACTGCGAGTAAGTTTCTGCGAGCTTATCATATCAAATGGTGACCTTATTTTTATCTGTGACCTAGTGAAATTTCTTTGGCTTCACCGAGCAATTCATAGATTATGCGTTCGATAATACAGTGTATTCAATTGTATTGTAGCTTATGTACCAAAAATGTCTATATGGTTGATTTAGAGAGACAGAATGAATACGGTTTCTGTGACATTGCGTATTCTCACGCTGCCCAGAGAAATGACTTTTTAAAACATTAATTGTAGAACCCTCAAAGATCTTTGATATGCACACTTGAAGCGATTTGGGTATTTGCGCATTGAAATCGGTGATTTTTTTTTAAAAGATAATTTTCATTTCGATTGCTAAAGGCGTTGACAGCAAAATGTAATGACAAGTCACTAGCATAGGTCACGAGATTTTGTCAATCAATTATCAGGTATCTCTCGGGGGTAGTACCTTTTCGGAATATAAGGTACCCTATGTCATTTTCTGTACCCCTGACAATGTGTATGGTATAGTTAATACGTGAAAGTGTAACAAACTCACTGCATTTATAATATTATTACTTAGGATTTAAATTACTTCCTCAGCTACTTCTAAGCTATACGATGATCCACTGCATCCATTCACATTCAAAATCAGTCTCAAAACTTATCGACCCACACTAGTCTATAAGTAATCGAATATAATTGCATAAACAAAGTACAAAGCCATAAACAAGTAACGTCACTTTCTAATCAATCAATTGCGTTCCATAATTCAAACGTAACCGTTGTAATGACGCGGACGTAACGACTTAGTGTGTGCATTTACTACTCTTCTATAGTTTATGCTGTTTGAGGTACTGCCATTACCTTTGCATTAAAAAACAGTTTATAGACAATCATGTAGATAAGTAAGGCATGTCTTGAGGTTTTTCAAGTTCGAATCGACAACTAGTTATTTTGTGTCAATATATAATTTCTATGTCAAGGAAAACTACCTCTAAACGGTAGCACAGTTAAAAATCAGGTTAAAAAGGCACATTAAACATTTTGATGGCTTTAAGGCGACAATGTACTGACAGAGACTTTTGTTCATTCATATTACTGTGAGGTTTCTGAGTTGCAAACGCATAGGGTTAGTGAATCCTTTATGAATAGAATTGTATAATCCAATTTGTTCGTTGCATCTAAAGAGATGCCCTTGTGAATAAGATGAATATATAATAACATACTTCATATTATACTGACGAGTGGTATTTGTAAATAAGGCGTATACAACTATATATTGAGAAGATGTTAAAATATATAGGCGGGGTTCAGTACATTTCTGTTAGAATCAAAATCTCACTTCAAAATTAAGCGGGAGAGGCGACGAAATCGCTGGCGCTTCGGGTCTCTACACAGATTAAACGGTTGAATGGATTTGGGTCATAAGTATTATATTTTATTAGGCATACGCTCCAAGGAACAAAGCACAACACTATCTATACTTAATCATAATTGTATGATCCTCAACTACATGTTAAAAAACCGGAGAAGTGCTAGTCTGACTCCCGCACTGAAGGTTCTGTAAGCAAGCAAACTTGTATGTTAATAGTACGTCATTTTGGGAATCAATTCTCGAAGACTGTTGCCCGTCTTTTTCAAAAGACAAACTTAAATTTGCGGTTGCGATGTATGACAATCCAACCGCAAAATATAAGTTTGTAATCACAAAAGCATTTTTTTTTGTGATATATAAAAACAAATTAAAGACTTTCGGATTTTTTCCTTTACTTGTGCTGAGACCTTGCTTCTTACCACATTTCATGATTCTAGGTCAATGGGAAATACCCTATAGGTTTTGATTTACCTGCGAAATGTTCAAATTTAGTCAAATATAAAGCTTAAGTGGCCATATCTTATGACTACGTTGACTTAGAAGCTTGATTTATTTACAGCTTCAAAGGACCGCAGGTTTATATATTTGGTATTAATTTAAATTTGATGCGTCCACGGATTCCTGGAAAAAAGGGTTTTGACAGACAGACAGATCTACAGCAAAGTGATCCTATAAGATTTACTATTTTTCCTTTTGAGGAACGGAACCCTAAAAATGGTATTGTTGTATGTTTATTATTAATTTTAAGATTTTATATTCATAAACTGTTTTTTTTTTTATGTCCACAGCGACAATGCGAGACTTATTAATAATGTCAAATATACTTAGTATCTTTTAAACGGGTGTGTAACGTTTCAAATAATAACAAAAGTTCTAATGATCATATTATTATTATATGACCTAATTTCATTTAATATACTTTTTTTTTATAACTTATATTATATTTAATTTAATTACTTTTAATATAACGATCAGGTGATGTAATGAATTATTGATATAATTTCATTTTACCTAATTCTACATGGCTTAATGAACATTTTCTATAATGCACATTTGAATTAATATTCAGTTACTATAATATTCAAAATCTTTGGGTAACATTTAATATAATTTAGAAGCGCCAGATCCCCTGTATTGTTGGTGAATCATTTGGCTTAGATGAGGTTAAACCAGGATGATGTTTGATGATATTTACTTATTCATTACAAAATTTTGGCTGAAAATGAGTAAATATCAAAATTAGTTGAAATTAGATCAAATGAACGTTATATAAAAAAAAACATTATACGAATTAAAAATTATATGGAATGAACGTTATACTAAATGTTATTAGAGCAAATGAAGGTTATATAAAATATAACATTACATCACAACATGAAATTAGGTTATTTGTTTTTATAGCATATGAAAATTATATCATGTGAACGTTATTTCAAGTGATATTATACTTTCTGTTATTTTGTCATATATTACACACCTCTTTCAAACAACTTGCCCTTCGGATACCCCAATGTATAACAAATGTGTGCACCACTTTACAGTATCCTGCAACTACTAAACAAGCGTAAGCTGGAGAAACTAAAAGAGAATTGGTGGAACAATAACGAACAGATGCAGAAATGCGAGAAGCAAGACGACCAGTCCGACGGCATCTCCATACAGAACATTGGAGGAGTATTTATCGTGATTTTTATGGGCATTGGACTGGCGTGCATCACGCTAGGAGTCGAATACTGGTGGTACAAGTGGAGGAAGAGGTCTCTTGTGGGGGGTGTTACCCAGGTAATATCTATTTTTTACACATCGGTAGACAAAGACAACATACTTGAAAACCACCAAACGAAACACCCAGACCAAAGCAAACACACTTTCATGCCTACTTTATGCAATGAGCGAAAATAAAATTAAAAGATTTTTGAATTATAGACACTGGCAGTCTTTCTATAACTTGAAAATTACTTTTTTTTTCATTCCCGCTGAAACAGATGAGTATTTTTTTGTGATATAATATAATCATTTTCTCTTAATCATAAGTACCTATAAGTATAAACCATTTAAAGAACGATAAATACCTAAAAACAAGTAAATATTATTTAGTAAAACCGTAAATAAACCTTGCGTTACTTTACAGGTAGAGCCAGCAAAATCAACCAGGAATAACGTCGATACTCACAAATTGGGGGACAACTTTAAATTCAGAGCACGGAATTTGGGCATTGGTTTGAAAACTAAGTTTTAAAACGTCATGTACTTTCTTGACTTCTTAACTGACACACAAAGACCTACTTCAAATAAAGAAATCCGTATTAACATACAAAAATCATGAAAGCAGTTGAAGGATCTTGTTTGTATGAAAATACTCTAATAATGAAGAATGTAATGAATGTATGCCTACTCTTGGATACGCGAAATATTCTTCAGCCACATAATATAGATAATTTTCATGTAAGTTACGGAGTCGACAACACCAATGCACTGAAATATATTTCTTTTATTCGGCATGAGTATAAAATCTACTTAGGTATTTTTCATGAGCTAAGTGACTTATTATTGTTAAGTATCGTATGTAGGTTCTGCCCTAATGTATGCAAGTGTGTTTGCAATAAATGTGTGGCACAAACACTTAATGTTTTATTTGATGCCGAACAGAACAGTGCATGTAATATGTATTTATAATTATAACATATTTATGAAAAAATTATTTGAAATGCCCTTTTATATTTAATTTAATTACTTTGTATCTAAAATCTCGTTATATATAAACTGATGACTGTTATCTATGTCAACGGATAACGCGCTAGAAATATTGATTAATAGTTGTCTTCTTTGGAGTTCTCTGCTGTGAAGTTTTTATTAGGACGGCTCAAATTTGAACAGAACACTGTTGTAACAACTCTCACGACTCAACGATCACTTAAATAAAATTAAGGTTGCAAAAATTATTCAGTTTGGGAAATTTTAGTTTTAGCACAGAATACATAATAAATAGTAGATACAAGTGGTTTTAGCACTTCCAACAATTATTTTTAAAGTATAAATACTTTAGATAAACATTGATTTTGTTTTTAGTACCTATCTGAGGTACTTTATTTACTAAGCTCTATTCATTACTGAACATTAACAATCTCTATGTGACATTATAAATTCGTGGTTTAGTCTGACGATTCCTCTAAGGCAGAACATATTATTGAAGTTTTTTTCAATACCTTTCACCATTGTCAAACACTTCTTATAGCATTATATTCTTGGTTGCGGTTTTTTGTACTGGTATTAGATTCAGGTACAATCAAGGTCTAACCAGACTCTTCTTGAAATGAGTTTTGAGATTGAGTATACGAATTATTAGTCAAAATGGTACTTTCTAAGCCACTTACGAACTTACTACTTAAGAAGTTTGAGGCTACATCAATAGATGCCGCCACAGGTCTTAAAAATAATGAAATAGGAAAACTAGTTACAGTTCCTGATTTGAAACTAATGTCATGTAGTAAAATTAGTTTGCATTACTTATTTACATTATAAAGAACAATCACAGACTCTTGGAATATTAGTTATTTCATTATAATAATATTTTCGACGTATAAGACTGTGCTGCCATCTTTTGTTATTAGTTTGCACCTAATTTAAGTATACGTTGGAGCCGCAAGTCACTTGCGAAATGGTGAGATTTCTAAAAAGAAATAGAAATAAATACTTTGGAATTATTCTGCACTCCATCATATCATAAATAATAATAATAATAACTTCACACATCTCACACACGGCCGTCTGATCCCAAACTAGGTAGAGCCTGTACTATGGGTAACCAGACTGCTGATAAAAATACTTATATATTTCTAAATACATATTATAGATAAATTACACCCAGACACAGAACAAATTATCGTGCTCATCACACAATTATTTGTCCTGGGTGGGAATCGAACCCACGACCTCTGGCTTAGCAGTCAGGGTCACTAACCACTAGACCAACAGGCCAGTGTTTTTAATAAAGTATATTTAATACAAGCGGCTGATGATGGTAGCCCACTTTTTGTAATTTCTATTTCTTGTTCGAACTGTCTTGTTATTTTGTTCTATTTCTGTGTCATTCATACGCGAGAGCTTATTGTAAAATTGTTTACTCGCCGCAAGCTTGGTCATATCATCGAAGCAGGAAAATTGTATTACGCTCTCTCTCACTCGTATGGCGTATGGCCCGTAGGGAGGAGAATTACTATATTATATACAAATAGTTGATAAATACTATATATATATATGTTTTTTAAAGAATACTACTTATCTATATAGATTATAAATTTTGTGTAACAGTGAAATAAAGAAGGGAAATAAAAAATCCATATGTACGATGAAACCGTACACTATTGCCAAACTAGCGTTGTTACCTTACTGCATAAATTATTAGGGATTTTCCAATAATCACGTAAGTCTCGAAAGGGGGCGGGGAGGGGTTATAAAAGATACGCGATAGAAAGAGAGGCAACTTCTTAGTGAATATAACTGTAGATTATTAGCGCTGTGCAAGCTGAATGGCAACTTTATTGTATTTAAATTATTTGGCAGAGTGCGACTTTGAGCTTTGTACGCTATTGAGCGGTGTAGAGCCTTGTTCCGGTAACTGGAATAATTAGGATCGGGGTAGGGGTGAGGGGGGTTCATGGGATCTTTTGACTCCAGCATAACGTTCGTAAGAGGTACCCCTCTGACACTGGACATGCAATGTGTGAGAAAAACAATTTGATATGTGACAGTATTTTTTTATTATAACTAAATAACTTAGAAGTATACGTTACAAAATTACGACAATAAGTACATCTAGTACAATGTACAATCAGATGTGAACCAGTTGTTAGTATTTTATTCAGGATTCTATAATCAATGGTAAGTATTCTAAGGGACCATTTCTTTTACAGTTGATTGTAAAAGACAATTTCTTTGATTATTGAGATCAGAAAAAAGTCATAAGTCCTGACGATTTAACCAATGTGATAATAGATGAGTTATTGCTACTACGTGCTAAGATTGCTCAGAGCAGTTTTTAATCCTTAAATCGTAGCAACAACTGCTACAATCTAATCTTTAGATTCCAGATATAGTGTTGTACTAACCATATCTTAAGAACTTAGATTGTCCATTAAATTGATACTTTATATGTACAACTGGTTCGACATATCGTTTTGTCAGTTGAGTATTATGTCAGATAATCCATAAAACTTTGATAAACTCAACTATATTAATTGTCATATAGAGGCAAGAAGTCGTTACAGTTTACTCATTTCAAACTACCGTCTGCCACTTTATAAATACATCTTCCATCTATCTTTGTGACATCATTATGACTTCTAAATTCTATGCTGTTGGTATCATCAAACGAAGTGAACTTGCAAAAAATAAAACATATTTTGAAGTACAAGTCAATTAGAATTAGATACTTCTCATAAGTGCCCAAATACACAATATCGTACACTTAGACCTAAAGGGAGCTAACTCCAAAATTGAAAGTTGCACAACATCGAACTCCTTATCTCAATACGTACCGACAAAAAACGGATTTAAAAATATCACCAACACTCGAAGCTAGAATCTAAATTCACCAACACGGGCTCGACTCAAAACTAATATAACAAATATACATACATTGTTCAGCAATAGGAAATAACTACAAAAATTCAGTTTTCAGCCCTAAAACATGATTGAAACACAAGATTCCTACAATATCTTTCTTCTAACTGCATAGGGATTGTCCATTAATCACGAGAAGCTCGAAGGGGGGAGGGGAGGGGAAGGAATTCGGGAAAAATCACGAAATAGCACAATTGGAGGGGGTTGTAGTGAGTTCTCACGTGTATTTATTTTATCTGTATTTAACGATAATATTCTGAATTTTTTAAATATATTTGTAAACAAATAAAAAACACGATATTTTGGATTGGATTTTGGGTGGGGTTAGTCTAAAACCTCACCACATGTCACCAGGCGGGAGGGGGGGTCAAAAAGTTGCTAAAAAACATCACGTGATTAATGGACGGTCCCATACAAAAAGTATAAGTCTATACAGAACAGTAGCTAGTTTTTCGCTTATTCTGAAAAGTTTTTTTAGTTAATACCTGTTTAGATCTAGGTGTGCGATATAGGAACAAAGCTGATACCCACTTCAACCTGCCAGATTATTTCTTTAATATCCAGCTTTGCCAGTACATCATTTCTTTAATTTAAAAGTGAGCCACAATTATTTTTAACAAGTACAAAGTCACACAGTTACAAGTTATTCAGAATATTAATATCAATCAATATATTGCTGAGAATTTATTGGTGATTGCAATAGTTAATATTTATTTATTGTATTAGTTAATCTACTAAAATAACTGTGTAAAATGTAGGTACTAAAAAGAGACACGAATGAACTACACTGGTAAGTTAAAAGTAAGGTGTTGAACGAATGTACTACAAAACTGACTGGCCTGTTGATCTAGTGGTTAGTGAACCTGACTGCTGAGCCAGAGGTCGTGGGTTCGATTCCCACGCAGGACAAATAATTGTGTGATGAGTACGATCATTTGTTCTGTGTCTGGGTGTAATTTATCTATAATATGTATGTGTTTAGTAATATATAAATATGTTTATCAACAGTCTAGTTACCATAGTGCAGGCTTTGCCGAGTTTGGGATCAAACGGCTGTGTGTTCTTACACACATCTTTGTCTCAAAAAGACAGTTCCACCAGTGATTATCCCCAACGGCATAGTTCTAGAAGCCTCTAAAATAAGTATTTCTATGAAGCCATCTCTTAAACTTTATATTTACAATAAAATAGCCTTTAAATATAAATATTAAATTATATAATTTGGTTATCTATAGCTCGATAGCTTTGCCGTGTTTGTTTAAGTTCTTCATGTTCTTGTTGCACAATTCCAATTCTAACCTCAGCCCGTCCACTTCTGCCTCCAGAGTGCGAGATCTCTTGAACATCTGTACGTAATTCAATTGTAACTGCTTTTGGTATCTCAGTACTTTATCCTTCTCCTCCGACCACTTTCTTCTTTCAGTGTTAAATTGAGTTTCTTTAGCTTCCAATTCACATTTAAGTCTATCAACCATCGCGGTGGCTGGACAATGGTCTCCACAAGCATCTGGCAGTTCTCCATTCAGTCTTTGAACTTCAGCGTCTTCTAGAGCACTGTCATTTGAATTCCAATGGTATTCATTAGTCTTGCAAACATCGTAGATTCCTCTCATGGTCCTCCCGCACTCAATACCCTCGTACCCACTTAGAGAGATGTCTGAAAGTTCTTGTCTAAGTTCTTTGAGTTCAGTTTTTAGTCTTTCAATTTCATTTTTGCTGGTTTCTTTCGTCTTGGTGAGGTCGGATACGCTTGCCATTAGGTCGGTAGTTATTCGGTCTACGTCTGTTTGAAGTTTTTTGATAGATTTCTCTTTCTCTTCCGTTTCTGCTCGGAGCCTCATCATTTCTTTCTCCTTTTTGTCCAGGACTTCGCGAAGTTGGCGGCAGTCAGCCTTTAGCGTTAGGTACTCGTGGCCTTTTGCGGTTTGTTCATTCTGGAATAAAAAAAAACTTTTTAAAAACAAAAAATAGTAGTAACGATGGTAATTATAATGTTTTTGTTTATAGAACTGGAACTAATTCAATGAATATTATGACATAATTATATAATATGAACATAAAGATAATATTGGTAATCTATCTCTAATATATAAAATTCTCGTGTCACGGTGTTTGTAGTTAAACTGCTCCGAAACGGCTTGACCGATTCTCATGAAATTTTGTGTGCATATTGGGTAGGTCCGAGAATCGGGCATCTATTTTTCATCCCCCTAAATGTTAAGGGTAGTCCACCCCTAATTTTTTTTTTAATTTTTAGATAATTTATTTTTTATTTTTTTATGATACAGCATTAAAAATAAATACAACCCGGAGAGGGGGGAAGATAGAGAGAGGGAAGGGTTAGGGCCACCGGTAACCTCACTCGCTTGGCGAAGTACAACGAAGCATTGCTTCACTGCCGGTTTTCTGTGAGGCCATGATATCACTCCTTTCGAGCCGGCCCATACGTGCCGAAGCATGGCTTTCCCACTGTTAATCTTTAAATATGTCAGTTAAGTTAATGAAGTACTTTGAATTAAGAAAATGAATGGTTGGTGTTTTGTTATTTTTATAGGCCGTCAATAGACCACAGCGCTCCATTCTTCTTTCAGTCATAGACCCCATCCCCACAATAAGTTAGTTATTTTTTATTTGACTACCAAAATATTCATTAGAAATAATTAATATGGCAAAACAACGTGTGCCGGGTCAGCTAGTATTTATATAATAAAGCTAAGAGTTTTTTGTTTGATTGTTTGTTGGTTTGTTTAAACGCGATAATGTATGGATCTATCAGTTAGATTTGAATAGTTATTTTTGTATTTGATAGAGTATTCACCGAGGAACGTTTAAGGCATGGAACATCGCGCTACGACCCTCTTAGGACCGCAGCAAAAATTCAATGAAATTGCAATGAACGGCTAGTAATAACATTAATAAAAAGAAAACAAAAAATGAATTGCGACTTTGATGAGTTGATTTAAAAAAGGGTAGAATAGTCCTTGGATAAATAAGTTGAAGTCAGGGTCTTGTTTAAATATTTATTCATATCTTTGTTTCTTTGCCTTTTTTCGGATTGATTTATTGGCCAAAGCTTATGATGATCTATTTGATAGTTCCATGATTTTCGAAAGTACGATAAAGTAGTTATGTCGAAGTGGTTCGACTAAAACCGGCCTGGTCGCCCTTTCAGACCGTCAGGGTAGAAAGAAGGAGGGAACTCTTCGCCGTCAGTACAAGCGTGAGCGAGATTCGGGCGGCTTAACCGACTAATCGGACAACATCACATTGCATGACATATTTATGGATGTCTTTAGTACCTACCTAACAAAAATCTATTGAATGTCAGTGTGGTACATTAACCAGTAAAGCTATCAATTCATATATACCTGCGCGTCCTTGAGCTGCGTCTTGAGCAGTGCGATTTCCCCCGCGCGCTGGCAGAGACTCCACTCGGTGTCCTCGAGGCGCTGTCGCAGCAGCGCGCGGTCGCGGCGCAGGCGCGCCAGCTCCGCGTCGTGGCGCTCGTCGCGCCGCTCGTCGCGCCGCGCCAGCGCCAGCGCGCCGGGCGCCACGAGCCCGCGCGCCGCTCGCACGCGCACTTCGTGGCTGCGCAGACGCTCTGTCGTACTGTAACACCCACTAGTAAATGTTAGCTATGGTGGAAAATAAGGATTTATAGGTTTTGAGGTTTGTATCGTATTCATTACTATTCAAATAATTAATGTACTGTTGTGATAAATAAAAAATGATGCTCGAGTGACATGATCAGATTAATTGGGAAACATTATTAATTTTACAGAGTTACGTGTAGTAACTACTTAGTAATCTGTGGTTACGTGTGTACGCCAACTGAGCTGAATAGGAAGAGAGTTAATGCGGGACGGCTCTTACAGATTGACATTTATTATTTAAAAAAATGCGTCGCATTATATCATCCCCATTCAAAAGAAAAGACCCCTCAATATACCAATGATATATCTGTAAATTATATCAGTATTCTATTTAACATTGTAGATTTTCCATGCAGTACATGTCTATTTTACGAATACATAACTTCAGAACATGGCGACAATTTATTGGAGTTAGCCTCTATTTAAGTGACCAAGCTCAAAGCGTTAGGCTGGTATACGCACTAAAGCTGCAAGCATAGCACAAGTTTCTATCGTGTTCATTTCAAGGCATCAAGTTAATCATCCCTATATTTTAGTAATAACGTTTTTGTTGACATGATGTCATAGATGATATAAATGTCATTAACAGCAAGCTTGCATACTTCCTTTAGATTTTGAAGAAGCTACAACACTGGGTGGGAGTTTATTCCAAGGTGAAAACCTTAGAAATACTGAATAATAAGTTGTAGAGCACTTAGTCAGTAAACTAAACATTTCCACTGATTGTTTCCGATATGCTCACTTAAATATGGTTGTACGCACAAAATTACGAGATCTGCGTCTAAGATTACGTAGTCTGTTTACGAAGTAGGACATACGTAGTACGGTCCTTTATTACCATAATTACTTGTTTTGTGAAATATTGTTCTACATGCACACATTATAATCTAGTACGAGAAGGCCGTGGGGATTTATTCGTATAAAATATTTGTTTATACAAAATGAATTTTATTTAAAGCCTTCACACCTAGGAACCAGCTATATAAACTATTTAATCATAAATGAATATAAATACTGACCGATGTTTAAAAAAAAAATGGGTTTCATGCGTCTGAAACATGCTACACCACTATACTTTTTTTACAATTTTTTTTTAATACTTAAAACGCGAATTAGCTATTTTGCGACCCTTGGAATATCTATGTCTTATAGATCCACACTGTGGATATTTATGTCCTAGCCAATAAAAAAATAATATATCTTTCAAAAATTGGCGAAGAAATTTCATAAAAATATACTCGAATCTGAATCCCATTCTTTTTTTATTAAAACTTTGTACATATGAATTTTTTTAAAGAACATTAGAATGAAATAATATTTCGTCGGGACTTCCTTCCTAGGGTATACCCGAGTCCCTTGCAATAGACCCATTTGTGTCAGTACACTGTGGTTTAAGTCGATTCGATTCCGACATACCACTTCACCGTTAGCTGCGGTGAGGTGATGACCCGTGGGGGATCCCACACGATAAAAAAAAAGTACAATGAAATAATATCCCTATAACTTATATAATTATTATAGTCTACCTAAAGTTAAACATAGATAGCGTTAGATCCTTTCTAGATTATACCTCAGCCTCCGGCCACATCCGTGACGGCACACCGTGCGTTGAAACACACGTAAAAAAAAGGTGCACACTATCTATACATATTTAAAGAAAGATAATACGAGTTCATAATAATTAGTTGCTTGCTTTTATAATCAAATATGCTTACCTATAATCATGATGATCCCTCTCCAGCTCAGCTACTCCAGAGTCAGCAGGGGAGGGTGCCGGCACCGGTTCCTTCTCACCCAGACCGGAGCTCGATTTAGTACTGCAAACAATACATTATTGATACATAAATAAACAGTCAAGAGACGTATAAAACTGAAACATCGGAAGAGGATGACAGAGCTTAATTTAATTTAGCATTCAGAACTTTCAGAAGACTGGTCACGTATTGAAACGAAACTGAGGTGGAATACAACCATCTAATGGTAAGGAGGCCTATGAAACACACCTGCATCTTTTGCGTGTTGCCGAACCATAAAAATTATTCTACAATATTATTGAAGCACAAGAAAATGAATTGATAAGATGTCCTCAATGATGAAAGCCGTCGTCGTTGTAGAAAGACGACGGATTTGATTTTTAGTACCTACTTTTACAGGGGAGCACTTTAAAGTGTTCAAATGATGTTTAACGTAATATTTTGAAAACGGCAGTTTCTGATAATGAAATCTGAAAATGTTAGTGTGTGTATGAGCTTTGAAAAATGTTTTGTTTTATGATAAACTATAATGTTTTCAGTAGGCTTTTTTTACGACTAGTTGGTTAGTCATTTTTCTACGACGAAATATTAACTGCTAGTGCCTCGCGAGTCACTAAAGCCTTTGCTTTCAGTCTTTCTTTTTGCACTGGAAACTATTTTTCACCTGTTTACAATTTTTTAACTGAAATCTAGTGAACGTGAGATTATAAAATGCAAATAAATAAAAAAATATAACTATTTATTTGATTTAAAACTCGGTCACGGGCGTTTCAAAGCAATAGCTCAGTCAGTCACACGCTTTGAAGAATTAACACAAACTAAAATTCACCTTTTATAAGTGGCATTTGTTAGTTAAATATCCTTTGAAAAATACTTAAACACAGTAATGCCCTTGAGAAACTAGCAGGGCAGTTATAACGGCAGTTTTATTTTTTTATGTTTTCTTTGGGTCAGCGTCCATAGACTTGTTTGCGACCTTATTCATAATAATACAAAACATATTAGTTACTATGTGCGTGTTAAAATATTATTGTTTATGTAGGTAATTTATATCGGTCATCTGGTGGACTTCATTATAAATTCTTACAACGAAAAGTTATTACAACCATTTCACTTGAATGTGTTTACGTTGAACTGTATATATACGGTGTCTGTAACTGTTGACATTGGCTAATTGAAATTCAACTCAACATATTTTACTGACATTTTAGGTTACTGTTAGTAGGTACTCGACCTAGACAGCCATTCTGTCTTATTATAAATCGTAGAAATAACTAGTTTTAAAAATACTATTTTCGTAAATCCAAGATTGTAAGGAGGCAAGTGGTCCAAGTCACACTGCTAATCATCATGAGCAAATTTGGTAAAACTTTTAACAGTAGATTTCAGGTTTCCAAGACTCCATCATTGTGATACAGGTTAATTCCTGTCTTAATGAGTCTAGGTCTAGGGGTAGAAGTAGCAGGAGTATGAGTTCGTGACTTGCCTTATAAAGAGAATGTTAAGTGGATAAAAATAAAACACAGACAAAGGCTACATAGTAGAGCCATACATAATACCAATGGAGTGTTTACTGCTGTGTTCTGTAATTGTATTCGAATAAAACCGCATCAAGACGTTTATAGAATTTATTGCTTTGTTTACAGCTGTCTTCTGGCAGTCTGTCATCTGTTCAGTGAAGGCGGCATCTAGGTATATAAGTATAAACGAATGATTTATACTAAAGTTATAAAGAAAAAGAGTGCTAATTTTAAAAGTTCGTTTGTATGTGGAGGATAATCTGGGGAACTGCTGCACATATTTGAAAAACTCCTTTACCGCTTGGATGGTACATTATTCCAGATGGACAAAGGCATGTTGTAGAATAGGCGGAACGGGCTATATCCGAAATAATTTGCATTATACGGACCAAACAATAGGGATATTGACCAAGTTTCGATACTTATACATTATGCATAAGTTCGAACTTATGCATTAAGCAAAAAATAATATTGTATAGAAAAAAAAAATAAAAAAAAAAATAAAAAAAAACTAAGTTACTTTTACAATTTCCCGCTATAACACTCGCTTATATAATCGATTAACTGTTCTCCTTAGAGTAGTATAGTTTCCATATGTCAACATTTTGTTAAAATTATGATATTAACTGACAGCTATGAGCTTGTTCATCAGTTAATGACGTATTGGATCTGGTTGGCGTTTGTAGTCCCGTCCTAACAGTTACTATTTTAGCCTTTTTCAATATAAGCTTAAATAAAGCTTTTTACATTTAAAACATCACCATTAATCATTTAGTTACAACGTAGCATAAATTTGTGATAAGTGTCAACATCCATTCTAGATGGTGATTGACTAAATGAAGATGCGCGAATTGAATGTGTGCATTGGCCATCGCACCGTTTTTTTTTTGATCGCATGTGTAATGGTTCGATCATTGGTAATATAATAATTTATTCTACTGTTCTAAGATGACGTGAGTGTAAAATAGAAAGAACACGCTCATTGTTACGACCTGGTGTAACATATGTAATATGTAACGTGTAAGATACTGTATGACTTCTTTAAATAATCTGTATAATCTGCTTAAAGCGAGTTTTAGGAGTAGGCAATGTTGCCTTGCAAATAATGATTTTTCTATCCTAAATAGTACCACACGACGTCAATGTGAACCCTATGAGTTGCTTCAAGTAGAACGATGACATCAGATCTCATTTGCCACCATAAAAATTTAATATAAAGTTCCAAATGTAAAAAAAATGTTTTGGGCGCATTGTAGTTGCACTATTTCTAAACACTTCACTGTGTTTTCCTGAGTTCATTATTTGTAATTTATTAGGACTACACGCTCCGATGAAACAGCTTGAATAAGATTGCAGCCGGCACCTTTGAATCCTTGGTTGTATAATAAATTCATAGTGCAATGTCGGACGCCTGCATTTATTGTGTATTTAGAGGCGCACAACAATAATAATTGTTTTAATTATATCCTCAAGTGATTGACAAAATGTTTGCAAACGTTAGATTATATAAGTTTATTTTTAGTTTCCGTTCATGTGGTATTACTGTTTAAATTTTGATATAAATCAAATATTAATCAAATGTTGATGGAATATCCAAAAACTTTGCAGGCATGTCTGTAAAATAAAATAAATAACAAAATCGATAACACTTTGTTGAGAAATGTGCATCTGCACGAGAACAAGCATTTTCCGAAGATTAATTTCCCAAATACAGATTTTTTCAGACTGACTCGACTATTTATCGGCTATACATAATAATGCCAGAATATGATTACAACATTCTATAATTTTCTGTGAAAAGCGTGTTTTATTATATAAATAACTTGGTGGGTATGACACCAGGTTGAGCATCACTTGCGGCAACTCCCTATCTGGAGTCCAAACCGCTTTTGGCGTCAGGTCTTATCATTTATTAAAAGTTAAGTGTAGATTAAACCGGCTTGAAAGAGACTAACAGTTCATAGAACAAGTGCATTAATGAATCAAAGTAACATGAACGGCGGCGCCGGCGTCGCGGTCGGCAGCGCGGGCGCAGGCGTCTTGCTTCGTCGGCGAAGCGTTACCGTGCTATCTGTATAGTTTGTGAATATAATATCTTTGTGTGCAATTATTTCTTTGCCTATTTCGTCAATGTCACGAATGATGTTAGAGGTTATAAACTTATTGGATCTACATTAATAATTATGTGTGCTGTTTGCATACATAGTGAGCACTAAGGGTGACAGCTTACCAGTGCCTATAAAGACAGTAGTGATGTCATGATTCCGCTGCCAATCTTATCAGAAGCAAGCAACCCAGCACCAGAAAATACCACTAATGCTAATGCAGCGTTCCTATAGGTATTTATTATAGGTATATAAGAACGCATCAGTCCGTTTTGTTGGTTAATCTTGACCCTTTTATGGGGTGGAAGTTCATCATCAATCAGAAGTCCTCCAATTCCAGCAGAGTTTTATATTCTGGTTGGCAATAGAGAAAAAGAATTCGCTCCAATGAAACCTTTTGTCATAGGACTGGAACTTATACATATTATTGGGACGAAGTTCTCTATCGCACGTTACACTTTAGACGCTCGGCGGATCGGGGATAGACGGAAAGAAGTGTTAGCGCAAACAAAAATGCTGACCGCGAGTTGATTTACTTTATTTACGCCATCTGTTGATTTTGCGCAATACTACTGTACTTTGATTTCGGTTGTATACTAATTGCCCTTCGGGCAACTTTCACAGATGGCGCAATTTTAATTTCGAAGTTTTACAATATTTACTTTGATACAATTTATTCAATCCATTAAACATATTTATAATATATGTATAATGAAAAGAACGGAAGGTAATTATGCAGTAATTAACTATTTTCAAATTAACAAAAAATGTTTTTCACTGTTCCATTACTAACTAATTATAATTGGTGAAGGCTGATCATCATACCCGTGCCTATACTTAAACGGCGAAGCGTATCTACACATACATAAATGCATATTCATATAGTGAAACGTGTTGTTCTGTTTTCCTGTTAATAGTAATAGGTTCATATAAAATACCTCGAGTAGACAACGGCATAGTTTGTGAAAGTCTATAAAATATTATTTATGAGAAAAAATAGGTAGTTAATGCTGGAAATTGCGACGATAACTACCAGATGCCAATTTATAGTACATCTAATACCTATTATGGCCACATAATATAGAAAAGCGTAACATATGAAACCAACCACATGAGGATTTCATATAATCAACACAAACGAAGACGACGAAGAGACGTGGCATCTTTACCGATTGCGACTAAATCCGTCTTGTCCTGCGGGCACACTGAGGAGTCAGAGCACAAGGTCCGCCAGCGTGTCCTTGCAATGATGGCAGGTACTTGTGAGTTGCTGTTCCTGAGAAGTGTAGGGTAGTCAAACCAGGCTATTCGATCGATATCGAGTACTAACAAAAAAGCCGATTATGCTGAGAACCGAGCAATAAACGAGGACTCGGCGCATACGAGACTTAAGAAGGCACAGAGACGGAGAGAAGACAACAGATTCCTTCTGAAATTAGAACCGCCACTAAAATTGTCTAAGCTACAGAAAACCGCAGATAGACCGTTTTTGTGTTTTTTTTTGTGAACCCAATCCTTTGGCTTTCTTCACTTCACCTATCCTTGCCTCACATTCTGCAATGACCGTCGTAACAGATAACACTCCATGAAAGTCTACAACGCTACAACTAACAAGTTCCCATATTTCTAGAAATCGATTAGGACTAGTGATCTTAGGTCAATCTAATCAAAAAGCGAAATTTACTCTTATTTCATAACAGTCGCCCCATAAGTTTGCTTGTGTGCCTTAGTTGTATAAATTTGAGCAAACAACTTGTTATTTAAAGATTCTCCATAAGTACCGAATGAAGTACCTACCAACGCGATGTCTATGTATAAACAAAAGTGAACTCTTCCAGTGTGATGCTTTTCGAGAATTACGAGCAGGTAACCTCGCTATAAAATTTCTCCAATATACTTTCACCACGTGTTAAACTCTAAGAATAAACCTTACGATTTCCCTTTAGGTTAGTTTTAACACTCACTTAATCGTTAATGTATTACAAAAGTACCACATTGCTAAAAAGCACTTTTATCTCTTCACAGTTTTCGAGAGCTCATACAAATAATGTACTCGTAGTTTATTGCTAAATAATGTTTCTCTATTTGTCTTCCTCATGAATATTACATGTAAAATACAAAGGATAGAAAACGATTCCTCCCTCTGCTATTGCGATTTTTGTTTTAATAACTTGAAAATTCCAAACTAGGTTTAAAGGATACATTCTCGATTTTACCTAATTACATAGTATCGTTTTCCGTTCGTGGTAGCGGTGTGGCTGTTTTGGCAGCATCGCCGGTTGCGTTTAAAATTTTGCACTCTGCACCTTTACGGCGACGGCGTATACCCCATCTAAGGCCGCTGATACTACTGACTACGGGGATAGTCTCATGGCATAAGCCGCAAATGATGCGGTTGTCTCATATATGCGGGGCGATTCGTGGCATGTAGCACCTTTAGCTGCATTAGGACACGACTAAAACACAGTGTGGCCGTGGCTTGTAACACCCTGTGGCCTATGTGTTTTCCGGGTGGCCACCTACAAGCGGCATTCCTTAACCGCTGTACTAGTGGACTCGACTTAAAAATCTCGTGTCTCAATCTGGAGTCTCAGCCTCTCCAGCCATTCATGACGCAACCCTTAGAATTTGGTCACAATAATGTGAACAACCAACATAGTTTTTAATAAATATGATGCTGTTAGCGTAACTTGGAAGTCTTAGCTCATGCAACTGTTAGATGAGCTGTAATACTGGCAATTTTTTTTATAAATAATAATAATAATAACTTTATTTACCAAATAAGGAGATTGCAGTACAAAGGTTTGTCTTATTCTCTAGTTAGTATACTAATTAATCTACAATCTAGTGAGTGAAGTGTACTGTTCTCCTAGCTAGATTATTAAATAATCTGTATTAAGGAGTAACAGTCCCTTTCCCTCCTATATTAAAGGTGAGTTCTCTAGTATACATTATCTTTAAGATTAAATTAAAATTAAAATTAATTAAGTTATCCAGACATTCAGATATCTTAAATCTGAACAACTTGCGCGTATATTTGTGTGTGTGTGTGTGTGTGGGTGTGTGTGAGAAGTTGTTTGTGTGTGTGTGAAGGTGTTTGTGTGTTGCGATTCTCACCTGTTTTCGATCATTACGAGATTCCGAGATCGTTCTTGAAAATTGCTAACCGTATTTTGCGGTAGGTACTGGAAAAGTGTTGGCGTATACGTATTGCAGAATCTATTTACATAATTATTATTATAGACGTGAAAGTGAGACCGTTTCTCAATTTTCGTAAGTTATATTATAGTTTTTTCGTAAGCGACTCACATTGCAAGGAAGTACAAGACATGGAGGAGTCCCCATGGAGTCTTACTGTTTCTACAAACACACTAAAATGCAGTCGAACCTCGTTGGTCAGAAATCGACTGATTATCTTCGTTCAGTTTCTCTAGAGATTTTAAAAGGTGATGTTTCTCACTATATATAATATAGAATAGGTATATAAATTAAGAACACGCCTTCGTCTTGTGCGCTTTTGCGTCACTCGCATTCTATAAACGGATTGAAGATAACTTTTATGTCATCACGAGAACTTACCAATCAACGTCAGTAACTGTAAAAAAAAACGTTCTAACCCATAGTAATTAGGCAGAGCAGGATGAGATATATGTAAGTAAGGACTTACATATATCTCATTCTGCTCTATTTGCGTGTTATTAAAATGTATCTTTCTGGATTTGTAGAGATTGTTTCTATCTATTTAAACGTCTTGTTAAAGTAAGCCCCTATGCTATTCATTAATCTGTGTCTGTGGTGGAACAAATTTCGTTAAAATAAAATATATTTAACGTAATCTAGACAAGCCATTAAAAGCAAATTGTAGGATAGGGATGCAATAATCTTTTATTCGATCAAGACTCAAAACTGTTTTGAGTAGCTATATCTAACAAACTCAAAGCCTTTATAGTTTTTATTTTGTGGGTCGTTATAAAAATTCAAGCCTTTGTAAGAGTATTCGATTGAATGAGGAAATTTTCATTTTATGACTGGTGCTTATAATAAATAAAAAAATAACCTCTTCAGAAAATTGATAATTGATAGATGGCATGCTATTCGGCGGGTATTCTTTGGTTCGATGACAAACAGTTTTTTTAATGTTTCATGTTATTCTTTGACCTCTGTAGCTACTGGACCAATGAACATTCAAGATGAAACATCTTTTGACATTGACCTGAATTGAAAACATTTTTTATTGAGACATTGTAGCCTTCGGTCAATTGGACGTTACGTATACATTTATTAACTACGTACAGCTCTAATAACGAAACACAATACTTAAATCTTGTTTCATAATTTCCAAAACAAATAGATAGAGCCTTCAACAATGGAGATTGCAGAGACGTTCAGGAACCACGGTCCGGCGCACGCGTGGCCATCTCGTTTACACACACAAATGTAATTTTTAATGTGCGCGATTTTAGCACAAGAGTTTCTATAAACAACGAAAATTGCGTGAGGAACATCCACCCACTGTACCTACTTACTTCCTAGCTAGAATACTTAATGAAGAAGTAGGAATTCCTCGATCATTGTATTATTCGGTTAGGAGTTTCTGTAATAAATGTTATTATCCGTGACGATGTCATCGAAGAATGATTACAATAATAGTAAAACAACAATAATAAGTAGTGTTATTTGATCCATATTTTGTATTATGTATGCTCTTGACCAGTCGGGTAACTAAACCAAGCAGGAATAGAAGAAAAATAAAATAAATTTTAAATTTTAATAGAGTCACTCGTGCCGTCTATTATTTATTATTGTTTAAAAAAAATCTAGTGACCTAGGTCGTTATATTTAGTTATTGTGTTCATATTTAGTTTTTTTTTGTAAATATTTATGATAAGGATTTTTGGACGTTTTTATAGGTAAGTAATTGTTCTGGAATACGTACAGATAATGTATAACGGAAATAGCAATTATTACAAACAGATAAAATGGCATTTGTCAACAAATGAGTAATAGCATTCCATTTTCATAATATAATTATTTATGTTTATTGTTGGAACTTGATTCTTATTGATTCCTTTTAAATGATATCACCAGGAGATTGATAACTGAAGCTATTTTTATTCATTAAAAAACTAATTTCATCTATTTTTATCTGACTCAAAGAAGGACAAGGTTATTAATTCATTGCGATAATTTTATTGCGATTTACACTGATTACTGCATCATTTCTACTCCTACATAAGTTTTTATTTGAATGTGCATACTAATGAGGTTTATTAACCTGCACTTCACCATAGTCAAGTGCGCACTTGACTATGGTGATGAACTGATGATGAAAGCCATCATAGTAAATAACGGTAATAAGGAGGAGGTAGACGCTCACCTTTAAATTGCGTTTAGCAATATTTACTTCGAATATTCTAGATTATTTGTTTATTTCTTATTTTATAGTACGATGGTTTAGGAAATTTAGATACCATTTTTTAAGATTTTTATGTAGGTAATACATAATTAATAAAAATTATTATACTATTTATAAATTAAAATAATAAAATTACTTTTTTTTTTAAAAGTGCAAACCCTAAAAATGGGTGTAGTAATTAATATGAACTCTGACATAGATAAATAACACTTGATTTGTACACAATAATACCTAAAGTAACCGTGACAATATTTGCTACCTATAATTTGTCGTACAAACAGTTACACTGTTCTAGTTCAAGATGAATACATTAAATAAGTTATGTTATTAAATTAAATAACATTTCTCCACTCATACCACCTAGCGTTGTCTAAAATTGCTTTATATTGAAGCATTGCTTTTGTTGCGCTGATTTTGGGAAGAACTCTGTAAGGCAACAGTCACGTCTCAAAGTCCTCTACGATTGAAAAGTGCGTCAAAAAACCGCATGTTACACATATTACACAGATGCACATATACTTATGTTTGAGCTAGGTAGATACTTAGTCCGTTGAGAGAAAGAGATGACGTGTATATGAGAGTTTTCTCATACACAAATCTTTAAAAAGTATAGTTTGAAACCATCATGACCGCTCCTAATGAAATACAAAGCCCTTTACTAAATATATACATAGTGTTATATAAACGTGGATTGAATAATAAATAAACAACAGCTGGTACAGAGGGCCCATTCATGACTAGTGCAATAACCTAGCCTTCGCGATAAAATAGAGATAGCGATAAAGTAGACGTTGTAGTCACTTTACAACAATGTTTACCTTCAAAGTAAGTATAAGAGGAATAGACTTTGCACACAGGTAAGTCGTATTCAGCTCGAATCTTAAAAGGCTTCGATGTGTCCACCATGAAGAGATGACAAGTCTCAACGACATTGTCAACAACGACCCCTGGGTCACCCGAAGCAACTAATTACTTTACCTACCGCGGTAAGTATTTAATATTATATTGGGAAGCTACCATGACAGAAACAAGCTTTCAATGGGACAAAACATAGAGGGTGTAAGAGAAACCGTTTTTTTTGCTTAAAAGTGATGTCACAATGAGTAAACAGAATATTTCACCGAAAATTGTAATAAATGCCGCATACGGCCAAAACTGCAATGTAATCAATCAAACAACATTTAAACATTTTATGTAATCAGTTGGTCTTGACGGCGCTCAACGTTTAAGGTCATTCACCGTATCGCACAAAAAGAATGGGTACCTACGAATGTTGGATGTACATTGCGTAACGTCAAATGAAACTAATGGCTATAAATCCTTAATCTCGCATTTTTGGATGACTTTTGTATTGTGTTAAGTATAAACAGAAAGAGGTTATTGTAAGTTTTTCGCGTAGCTCAAACTTACACGCTGTATTACACAGCTTTATCTTGGCCAAAACTAAGCAGATTAAGGATTACGGTTCTAGATTACAGATAAGATACCTATTCTTTTATAAATATATGTATACATACAATACATAGAAACACCCAGACTAATGCAAATAGACACATTTATTTATGTACGCAAATATTTGCACTAAGCATTGTTTATTTTATATTGTGGCAACAGTAACCGACAGATAATAATTATAATTTAAAACTACTAGGTATAATTTTTTGAATAAAGTCGCGGCGGCCAGACGAAAAAAAGTGTTAGCGCATCGAAAAATTTGATATATTTTATTTACGCCATCTTTGGATTCTGCGAGATACTACGGTAATTTGATATTGGTTGTATACTAATTTTTCGAGCTTCTTTCACAGATGGCGCAATTTTATTCAATCCATTAAATATATTTATACCTATATAGCGAGATAAACTTCGTTCTAACCGGGTGTCACAAAAACACGTCACGCTTTTTTTTTTTTTTATTTTGCTACAGATGTTGTTACGTAACTGAACGTAAGGCCTACTAATAACGTGACTAATATCTGAGACTAATAACGAGGTAGGTACTTGTTTTCTATTACTAGGGTATAGTGGTGCTCTTTTTTTCAGCCTAACAACACACGAGTGATACAACGAGGGTTGTGTGTATTTATTCTTGTTGATTATGTTCTGTTTGTTAACTTAGTGATATAAAAATAAACACATGTAGACTCTAATGTGTGTTGACTCTTAGTTATGTTACAAAAATAAAAGCTCATTAATTTTATGCCCCTACCCATTTTCCCAGGACAGTAATTAATGAAGCGTGTGCTAGGCGTGTGGTAATTTAAATAACCCCTAGAAGCTTTTTGTTTACACATTTAAGAAGTTACACACAGACATGCCGTTTGTTTTAGGTGAATTGTTATTAAATGCACTAATAACCGACATGACATAACTGACAATTTAATAATGAACCGAAATGAAAATGGGGTTAATGGTTCTAAGAAAGTGTAACGAACGATTTTACTTTCAGAAAGAACTTAGACAATTACGGGTAGTTCTTTTAGCGTAAAGCGTCTAAAAAAATAAAGTATTTTTTTAGTTCCATAAAATTCCTGTGCTAAATTCTTTTTGTTTTGTTTGAATCACGTTCCAAAAATTCTTATTTCGACTCACTTCAATCTTTATTCCGTTTATTGCCCGTGGTCCACCTGTCTTATTTCGACCCACTTCAATCTTTATTCTTGTTTCGCTAAATCTTCTAAAAGTACATGTATCTAGTCTAGCAGTAATAGTAGTAGAAATAAAATTAAATAAAGTTTTCTCTAACTGATTTGTTGAACGATATTTTATAATATTTATACTGTTTTTGGTAGATAATAATGGTTGATGGCGGGGTATAGGTTGTCTGGAAGAAATCACCGTGAGTTATCAGGTTATCACTCACCGTGATTTCTTAAATAGACCGCTCTTTCTTCAATAGACCGCCTATTGTCATGCCTGTATAAATATAACATGTCAGTATTACATTTTCCTCGAACACCATTCGAAGACCTTACCTTATTCGAATACAATAAAGAGATATAAATTAATAAATAAACAAAAGGAAATAGTAGACGAAAACGAATAATCAAATGAGTCGAAAGCGAAATTGATGTAAAACTATGTCAAAATTGTTTTTTTGAGTGAATAAATAATGAAATAAAACCGGATTTTTTACGTAGGACGAAATCTAAAACGTCCTGATGAATATGGAATTTATAAAAAAAAACTGCTAAAAGCCTAAACATCTTGAGCACACTTATTGATGGTCCTTTTAATAGACATGTTTGGGTATATATTTTTGTCTGTAGTTCTTCACACACATTACTGCAATTTAATGTTGATATGTTTACATTCAATTTACCAATTCAATGTTTTAGGATGTACGAGAAAGACAACGAGTCATTTGCACCATTATATAGTATTCCATAAATAATTACATATTTGATAAAAATACATAGGTAGATTACACATTATTTGTACATATAAGGGTTTTACAGAGAATATGTTATAATATAACAGAAGATGTTTCGTATCAATAATGTAGGTACAAAGAGCGGTTATAGCTAGGACTGACATTCGTCCGGGTTTCCTCGGATTTGTCGTAGTTTAGAGGGCGTCCGGGGAGCGTGCGGTCGGGGTTTTCAAAAAGTGTCCAAGTAAAAGCCGGATACTCTGTGCCAGAGACAAATTATAATTATTAGATGAACAAGCTTAAAAAAATTCATTTTAAAAAAAATAGATTAGGACTTTTTTTTACGGTGTTCGGCAAAGAATCTCGAGTTCACACAATTGTGTCCGGGATTTTTTAAGAGCTTGTCCGGCGTCGGTAATTTAAGTGATGGCAGGCCTACTTATAGCTCAAAGTAATCTATTAAAGGCAACCTTAAGATGGACTGAAGTTATTTTACTAAAGTGTTGTTACCAACATTTTAACGCTGACGATGACTCGTCAGCGTTAAAGTATGACTTGTTCTGTACACTTTGTAACGTGCGCAAAATTTCACGGTCATCGGTACAGTAATTAATGCGAGAAAGCGAAACAAACAAATTCACTTTTATATTTATAATGTTAGGCCGTAGGATGCATGACGTATTTAGATTCTAACTTGTAAAGTTAAGATAACACATAGCTAAACAATAAAACAATAGGTTTCCTTCCTATAGAAGATATTTCTTAGAATGTATTTAATAATATCACAAATTGCATGTTCATCTAATACTAGCAATCCGCCCCGGCTTTGCACGTGTAACGAAGCATAGGTATATTGATTTTTTCCGACATCTCTTTTTTTATGGTATAGGGCAAACGAGCAGATGGTAAATGACCACCGCCGCCTATGGACACCTGCAACTCGAGAGTCACAAGTGCGTTGCCGACCTTTAAGGTGGAGTAGGGGGATGGGTGGGGGAGTCCGGATGTCTTAATAAAAGCTGTTCCCGGATCAATCCTAATTTAGGCCAGTACGGCACACCGTGTGATTTTAGTCGGTTCACACCGCCCCACCGAAAACCCCGGTGGGGTGACGGCCCGAGGGGGTTTCCACACGCACAAAAAAAAAAGGGGGATGGGTGGGGGAATGGGTGTAGGGAAGGGTGGAAGAGGGGGAGGCGGGAGGGAAGGGGGAAGAGGGGGCTGGAATGGTTAGCCTCACTCACTCAGCGAAAAGCAATGCAACATTGCTTCACTGCCGGTTTTCAGTGAGGTCGTGGTATCACTCCGGTCGAGCCGACCCATACGTGTGTTCAATTACCACTAAGTTATTTGCCTATTACTCTATCTTTGAAAACAAATAAAATAATAAATAAACAAAGATACGAAGGGATAACGCGACAGAGCGCGCGTGAGTTAGCATCGAAGTAACGTGGCCAGCGCGCGGCAGCCTATTGAATTTTGCCACAATTAGTCACTCCGCCGTGTACTTGTATTTTTAAACCTACATTGCGGAGTGGACCTGGCCTGCTACGAATCCATTTTTTATATTTTTTACTTCAAATTCAAATTCAAAATCATTTATTCAATTAAGACACTAAGTGACATTTATGAACGTTAAATTGAAGCTAGAGTTAAAATCATAGATCGGCACAAACAGACGCCACAGCATGTACTAGATTGTCAAGGTAAATTAGGTGAAAAACACCAAAATCTACTGCCTGTTTGTGTCGATCTATAACTTCCAGTTTCCAAAATGCGTAGCCTTATGAGAAGAATACTGGCAAAGAAACTCATGGCCACTCTTTTTAAAAGTCAGATCTTCAGGTACAATAGTGTTAGTGTTACACGAGAGGTAAACAGGATGCAAGCTGATGCCACCTGAATTTCATTTTATTGAAATGCTCCAAAAGCTAACGTACTAAAAATAAAAATCACTCAGTGATACCGTTGAAGGTTTGAACCTATTAAACATAGAAATCATTCAAGGTGCACATCTACCTTCATTCAGTTGCAAAATCTACTGTTAAAAATAATTCGTGACTGGATTAAGAGGCTAGAGTTGCAGTTGATCGAACCAAAATAATAGTATAGGCTAAAGCATCGCTGACTAGGCCGACCAGTCACCCCAGGCAGCACCCGTTCACGAGTATGACGCATGGACCAGCCATCATCTCCTTCGCCATATCATATCGAGAGAAAGAAATGACCCGCCCCATGACAACGCCGCAAGCAATGACATTTTAGTGGCAAATAAGGACACAGCCTGTCTGATCGTCAACCATCACATATGTCATTCGCTTATCTAATTCCTCTTCAAAAACTTTCTTATGGCCACTTGCATAAATAAATATAAATGCATGTTGATGTGCTAAGTGTAAACAATATATGGCCTAGTTATATATTGTTTATATGCAAATTTGAGTATGATGCAGGGGAGTTACTTTCCCACCGCCTCCAAATTTGTAAAGACACATCGTAATAACAAGTTGTATTAACAATTTTAAATAAACCACTAAGCCATATTTGCAAAGTCAATGCAGTTTAATACGATAGGTACTAAAAGTAAATCTATATAACCTATCATGATCTCACGAAGTATTTAACAGATAGATTTACATTCACCCAAGGTTACAACAAAAACAAATGTTATTTTTTTTTTATAAAACAGTACTATATCGTCGAAAATCTTACCTATAAATTGGCATTATATTTGACAATCCATGCACTTTTATGCACTTCACATTTTATTCACTGTTTAATATATAAACTCGTTTGATAAATGCATGTATACGGGCACGCGCGAGGCTACTCTGTAATGTCTGACGAACGAACGGACGGCGGCGTACGCGCAGCGCCGATAAAGTGCCGCTCGATAATTGCCCAGTAATCGGTTTTATTAGGATCTTCACATAATTTTTTCTGATGGGTGCATAAGTCGTGCATATAAAAATGAGAAAGTTCTAGGAAATGTATACATATAAAGGCCTTCATAGCTCTTTATTATTTGTATTGTTTATTATACAAGTACAAGTTATATAAATATTTATTTTGTTAGGTATTTTATTGTTAACGTTTGTATGACATAAAATTAAAATATACCTTTGTTTTCTGAAAGATTACGACCTGTGTATTTGTTTCTCTATTTTTAAATGCTTGTATTGATGCATCTCATCTAATGATGGTAAATACCGTGTAATGATATCTGCAATATCAATAATACTTTAACTGGCCGGTGCAAAAAATAATCTCTTAAACTAATCATACACATAAGGGAAACATCAGGCAATGTAAAAAATTAAATGAAATTAAGAAATAAATAAATAGGTAAAGTAAATAATTACCTATACCGCGTTCCTATAATAAAGAAACGATTCGTTTTGCTTACGGACGGTAAAATTTCGTTGAATTTACAACAGGAACTCTACCGTCCGTAAGCAAAACGAATCGTTTCTTTATTATAGGAACGCGGCATTATACGACTTCCATATACGTCTAACTGTTTTCCTCAATACCTACTGATTAAACAATCGAACAAAAAGTCTTCCGCTTCATTATATTAGTAAAGATGAAAGGACTAACCTTTATTTCCATACCTTCCATATCCAAAATCTAGCAGTAATGATGTACATTTAAAAAATTATGATTTAGCCCTTTCAATCATCCGTCAAAAAGTACCTAAAACTAAGCCACTTCCAACAAGTTACCAACCGCAACAAATCGATTTGAAAAACTCTCTTCGTAATGTTTTAACACTTCCTTATTTGAGTTTGGCAAAAATATCTATACGATTTCTAAATAATAACCACAAATTGTCTTGTACAGTACAGATACAAAATAATTACACATGTTTCTTGGGTTCCTCACAATACACCGTAAATTAAGTAAACGACGTAAAGTCCTACTTTATAAAAACAAATAAATAGTGATTTGATCTACCGTGTGTGCCGCTTAATCAAGTTATAATTTAATTATATGAAAAGTTAGCAAAAACATGTTTAAGAAGGAGCCGGTTATATAAAAATATCTCAGTGTTACACTCGTAGTAACGTTAATTCGGAATGTCCGAATTAACGTTTCTGTAACGTTTGTACGAGTCGAATTGGGGATTATTTATATGTTAGTGAAGGTTTTTTTACGACACGCTAAACTATCAGCGGGGAAATGAAGTTTTTAAGGTTTTCAAATATGGATGGCATGGATGCCATGGTTTGGTGTTGGAAGTGTCTATACATTGCAAAAGGAAAAGGGATAGATTTGGGGCCTCCTATTACTTTATATAACCAACCACTGTAAACCTTCAAAATTAATTAACCGTGATATACCCAGATCATATTGAACGGTTGCGACGTGTCATTAATATACGGAACCTACAGTAAGTGAAAATAATTTGGTTGGTTTTTGTATCTTTATTATAAATGTACTGTACTTTCGAAAAACTCACTGCAATGTATATTTATTTACTGTTTCATAAATTATACGTTACGTCTTTCTGGTGAATGAACACGAGCGTAGTATAGCAGCATTTTACGGCTCCGAAGTCATTCAGTAGTTAAGGCGTGTGCTCACTGCTCATGCGATAGCAATGTTAACATTTTTAATTACATTGTTTAATGAACAGATGCATCGTGTTGATGACATCATGGTAAATGTAGAAAGTTTGAGATCTAAGTATTGAGGAAATTATTAATAACGTTAGGGGTGAATAATCTTTAAGGCACTTATGACAATCAATCAAGTTCCTGAACCTTGTAATGTCCTAAGCTACTCGGTTACCACTTACCCACGAGCCCCTATACACATAACTTAATAAATTAGGTACTTACGGTATTTTTTCTTGCAAGGAATTTACAACAGTTACTACGACAATGGAATTAAAAAAAAAGGCCAAGTGCGAGTCGGACTCGCGCATGAAGGGATGCACCATCGTAAAAGATTTAATACTTTTAATAAAAAGAAAAACGTCTCTAGTAGGGGAGCCCTCTTTAATTTTTAATTTATTTTTATTTTTGTTATTTGTTGTTATAGCGGCAATATAAGTTAAAGCGGTTGTTATGGCGACATTCTGTGAAATTTTCAACTGTGTACCTATTACGGATCATGAGATACAGCCTGGTGGCAGACGGACGCACAGCGGAGTCTTAGTAATAGGGTCTCGTTTTACCTTTAGGGTACGGAACCCTAAAAAGAATGAATTTAGAGGTAATCAATTTTTCCAAATTATTCTGAACATCATACATCGGCAAACTTTACACTTCGGTGTAAAGTGTGCATAGGGCGATTTTGCTCTTCTTACTGCTTCGCTCGCGCGTACATAATTATTTATGTATTTTGTGCTGCATCCTAATTGTTTTCCAAAATAAAAGTAGTCTGAGTTACTGCAACAACAGCTAATGCAGAATGACAGTCCAGTGGAAATCGGTCCACCCCTTCCGGAGATTTAAGCCGGACACACAACCAAAAAATTTTAAAATTGATTTTTTGGTAAAAGTACCGTGTAACATACAGATGCATTTAGTAAAAAACTGTATGATATAACAAACAGTCTTTAAATGCGAAGTTTAACATTATATCAGCTACCTTTAATTCTTATAGCATATACAGCACAGAATTGCATAATCGTTAGATATGACAACTGCGGAATGTTCGAGGTACAAATTAAGCTATATAATATTAGTTTACTCCGATATTTGTATTCTGCAGAATATCATTTACAAAATTGGTTAACAAATATCTAACCATACAATATTAACAAGACCTAACCAGACTGTTAATTGGTAATTCACGCAATAAGGCAATTGTACGACTGTTAGCGAATTACTAGTTTCTCTATTCGAGCTACGAGTAGCTTAACATTCTTGTTTATTGAAGAATTTATAGCTTTTTAAAACACGAAGTAGGTTTATTTGACAAAATTAAATGTTGATGATGAAAACGTGACATATTAATATCACTTGAAATTGAAGCAGACCAAGGTTATGAACTTATGACAATTACCTATGCCTTATTTATCAACGTGCGGAAAATCGTACTAATATTATTTCACACTAATCGTAGTAGTAGTAGCTCGTGGCTAAGTGGTAACCGAGTCGGTTAGCACGTTACAAAGTTAAGTAAAACTAGCCAGGTCAGTCCAGGATGGATGACCATTCTTAACACTTTGAGACCACTCCGTGCCTCGGATAGCACGTTAAACCGTCGGTCTAACTACAGAACTTTCGCCTAGTACTTGGGTTGTGGAGGTCTGATGGCACTCGCTTCACGTAAAATATCAAAGTTCGGCCGTATCGTAGTTAGACTGAAAGCCGACCCCAACTTAGTTGGGAAAAGGCGCGGAGGAAGACTCCATTAGTCATCATCCACGCATGTGTTGAATATAAGTAGATATTGAGCAATTTAATTGTACAGCATAAAAATGTAACTCACACAATAGCGGAGTGGTGCCTCTGGTGAAATGGAACGGAGGGCGTAGAGGGTGGCAGAGCGGATAGCGACGCGGGCTGCGGCGAGCCACACCAGCGGCCTTCCCGTACATCAGAGGAGCCTGAAAAAATCAATTAATCTGTAAGAACGTAATTTAAATTAATACATAGATAGCACTTTATTTATCCACCAGCCAGCCTTATTAATTAATGCTGGACGCATGCAATCAAGCATGGCAACCTTACAATAATTCAATATAGTTCGAAAAGACATGGGTACTTCTGTTCTGTTCTTAGACCTGGAGCCAATTACGCTACGCGTATAGACTGGCATAATGATAAGCTGCTAATGTCACCTCTAGCTATGCACTTATAATACTATGTAGAATAGCAATCAGTTTAGGCAAGCGGGGGAAAATTCCAGTGCTTTATTTTTACTTGTGTATCATAAATCATAACCCGATCGGTTAACTACCACATTTTATCTTTTTTAAACCACTAAGGTGGTGAACAATCGTACGATAAGCCTGATGAGGCTGAAAAGCGGTGGCGATAGACTATAGACGTGTGTGCCACCAAAGGGTTCCCATCACTTTAAAAACTTTTTTTACTAGATACTTTTTGTTTCTGGCAGTGCTGCAGTGTAAGCGTGTGAAAACTGGCAGGGAGTGGCGAGCACTACCACAGTGAAAAGTAGCGCGGTACTTTATCCTTAAATGATTCTTAAGAACACAATATAATAAAATCATTTGATGACGCATATATCTATCTTTCCGACCTTAAGATATGGCTCCGACTCTGTCAGAGACAGTTTGAGCACTTATATGGCCAGAATATAGATAGCATTATTACAAAAGTACTTACTGCCGTAAAGCGTCATATGTGAGGGTGGTCTGCTGGCCAGGACAGGTGTAGAGCCATAGCGCTCACCGCCTGCAGATAAACGCCCACCCAGCGGCTTGAACGCAATCGGACGGATCACTGATTTGCCCTGAAACAAACATAAGGCGCTGATTACATAATGTTGAGAATAACTTTATTAGCATCTCAATTCGACTGTATATTTTTTATGTTGCCCGATGTTTCGTCAATTGTAAACAGATTTTAATGATTCTTTTTTTATTAGAAAGCTCATTATATGTCTATTACTTGGCAATAAAATTGGTTCCTAGTGTCACTATTGAAAGGTTTGGTGCTTCGTTTTATCGCGATTCCTTTGTGTCTGTACCTTTCTTCTAGCTTGTTTCGTTATAAAATCTGACTTTCTTATAGACTACCTAAATCATTGACAAAATTATTATATCAATGACTTTTCAAACAGTAAAAAAATATTTTGGTTGACACGAATTCCATTTTTAAACGCATTAGTCCTCGTGTGCGGTTATCTCATTCGGCACGGATTTGACATTATGTACGCAACGACGCAGCGATTCCTGCGCAACTAAATGTCACTATAATAAAGGTCAATACTGGTTTACGTTTCGGTACATCAATGTGTTACCGTTACCATAATATATTATATGGTGAAAAATATATGGAGTCGTGACGACATTAATCAGAGAATTGACGTGGAATTAGGTCGAGCTGTTATTGGAGTGGTGTCGTTTAGTGTAATGGCTTTCGTAATGTAAGGTGTTTGTTTTAAACTTATTTTATCTTGATATACCTACATGTAAATGTGCTGATAATCCTAACTTATGTAATAAATGATGATACGAATGTGAATTTCGTTGTTTGTTTGTTGGTTCCGTTGTCGCGCCTTATTTCTCAACCAGTCATTTGTTTTGGTAAAAACCTTTCATTCCGAAAGCAATACTATGTTAATGCGAGCGAAGCCACATGTAAAAATTTGTTTGTAATCAATAAACATACAGAACTTTGAACTTGTCAAGTTTCTGTTTTTCATTATGTTGCCGATCGATAATCGAGTATCTATCGATAAGATCGGATGTTACGCACTTAAAGCAATAGGTACAATCCGAGATTTTAAGATTTGTGTCCATGCTATATGTATAGATATTTTTCATCGACTTCGGTCTCTTGGAAATCTCTGGACTCTTTTCTCAAGTAGATCATACTTCTTCTACTTAGATCTTACTAGAGTAAAGATTCGAGAGATTTTTATTAATAATGTTAAGCAGGATTACCAATCATTAGCTTTATGTTTTGTAACGAAATTAGAGAAGATTTAATACATAAGATTTAAATCATGTGTCCAAACTTCAGTAGAAAACCATGAATGAAGCGCTTCGTTCATGGATAGATCTATACTGAATTAGATTTGTACTTTAATATCTAGTAGATTAAAATGACTATATTAAAGCCGGATGGAATGCCCGCCTTATAAACAGACATCCTCGACATAGTATACAGTTGCAGGAAGCATATTCAATTTTTCCCAAAGACTCTTTTAGAGCTACACCATCAGATTATTTTTTTTAGTCCGGTGAGGTTTTTATATCTACTACTGCGTGTACCTACACTCTGTGCGTTATATGATCTGTAGCAAAAAAAGTAAATGTTACGAGGGCATTATACCATGATGATGAATTAAAAACATATCCGCTTCACTTTTCTACAGAGTACTGCAATCAATCTTAGTGTACATAATTAAATAGTCTCAATCTATCTATTGCTATTCTGGTATTTTGTATCTGTTTTGCAAACAATACGTTCATGTTGAAATCGGCAATTGTATGCGATTTGTATCTATTGAATTAATTAATTACATATTGCATATTAATTTAAGAAAACTTACGTAATATAAATACAATCTAAAGTTTCTTTTAAGTTTTCTTATCGTACTATCCGGTAAAAACCTCCCTCTTCACAATGTCCTATCTTATGTGGGTTCTTTTCGGTAGACGTTACCTCAATAGACCGATGTATAAAACCCCAAGAATTTTACAACGTTTTATGTATGTTTTTTTTTTTAAATCTAACATTGATAACAAAACTAATCGCAGATCCATTAAAAGATTGTTTGGTGTACGTATGCTGTTTGCTGATGACATGGTGGCCGTCGGTGATGTTGGGATTGAAGTCTAGATAAGGCTAGACAAATAGTAGGCAACAAAAAAATTGTGGAGAATTTGCCCGAACGAAGATCATAAGGTTTACATCGGTAGGAAAGGTTCTGCATGCCGTCCATTCATTTATACACTAAGCCGCCAGATGTTGATCAATTGTTGGTGAGCCAAATAAATAAAATAAAAAAAATTGACGTACCTTTGCAAAGAGAAGGTGAGTTAGATCGTACAATAAAACATAGAGATAAAGCTGGGTCGATGGAATTGCGACACGTCTATTTCTGACCTTCAATATTTAATCTTCAAGATCTTGGTTAGAAATTGGAAAGTTTGAATTGAAAAGCGACGTTCGAAAAAGGTTTTCATTTAGAATCAATGTATGAGAAGAAGTTTAAAAGGCACTTTAATGGAAAACTGAGAAGCGACCGTTTGTGATAGCATTGACATTATTTAAATCACTGAAAGCGCATGACTCTAGCGTGCAGTTACAAAAAGAAATTTTGGGAAAAAAGCTATCCGTTTACAAGACGATCCATAAAAACGAACTACGAAAAATGTTCAAGTTAGTTTTTATGGATTTTCTCAATAACTAAGTGAATAATTCCAAAATAAAAAAATATGAACGATCGATAAAACCTTTAACTTTACAGATTCCACCTGCTTTTATGAAAAACGGAGGTAAATATACCTCGAAATTGAAACCGTCATAACTTGTAAACGGATAGTTTTTTTTTTTTTAAATTCCTATTGTGACTGCATGTTAGAGTCATGCCTTTTAGTGATTTAAATAAGTGTTCCTTTTTCAAATGTATTTGAATTGTATTTGTATATGTATACAGGTTTTACCCTGTATACATACATATATGAGTACATGGTCATGACCATTGGCCATGGCATGACAGAAGTGAGCAGTGTAAATAAAGTGTAAGTTTGTGTGTTTAGAGTGAAAGGATTGCGCTATTGGTCAGAATTGTTATAATATACAAGAGTTATTTCGACTTTTCTGCGTGTGCGATGACATAGGTTTGTAATAAAATAATAGAGGTTATCTTTAATCTGTAACTATCGCTATCCCTTGGCATTTACTTATATAATATTTGTATATGTTCAAGCGATTCTAAAATCACTAGCCTGCAATAGCACCCCCTTCGGGTATTATAACCATGATGCCACTTGCCACTTTATCGTCGATAATTTTACAGTTAATTTCCGTTGATGGGAAGTACTGTATGTAGCAGCTAATTAGCTGACTAGAAA
Source organism: Callimorpha dominula (assembly GCA_949752705.1). Lineage (NCBI taxonomy): Eukaryota > Metazoa > Arthropoda > Insecta > Lepidoptera > Erebidae > Callimorpha > Callimorpha dominula. Next base: position 4,993,162 of record OX457001.1, on the reverse strand, counting down.
TTAATAATCTCACAATTATTACTCCTTCTTTATCTCACATATATATATATGTAATATTAGTAGTTTTTACAAGCTTTTGAGAGGCTACTACCACTTTCCGCTATGACAAAATTATTTTAATCACTACACGCTATATCATCAATGCGTACATAACCAAGTTTTAAGTATCAAAAATATTATTATGTACAAAGGAAATCAATAATCATCGTTATTAAGTAATTAAAAAATCTGCATAACAAGTGCCAACAGATCAATCAAGCGGAATGATGACTGCCGTTGACAAAAAAACAAAATGTCTGCCCAGCGACGTCGATTGGACCAGAGTAGCGGATAAGGAATGTTTGCAGTGACAAAAACTGGAACACTTTGAATCATTGCATGCGAATAAAGAAAGACTTCTGTTTATTTTGCATTACCTTTAGACAACATTATGTTGTAAAACAGAGAGAATATCGTCTCACAATTTGTTTTGGTACCTAATACAATTAATGATAGTTGGTGTCCACAGTCCACATATGCGATAAATCCCTTGCAGGTTAAATGCCTTGCTTTGCGAGGGTCTTTACAAACGGACCTACAATTTACAAACACAGTTTAACTTGAACGGCGCCTCCATCAGGTTAACAAACTTAGTAGACCTCAAGAATCCTTTCTACATACAAATATACCGTTAATGCAAATCATAAAAAACAAAGAAAACTAATATTGGTCTAAAGAACAACACAAGGCACTGAAGCGACCGGGCGGCTGAACGACTCAAAGGAATATGCAACATAAACATTTCTATTTATTCAACAAGCTTCGTGTTTGTATCATGACAAGCGAAGCGTGGACGAGGAAAATCAAGTGAAGTTAAATGTATAGAAATGAGGATATTACTGTGTCATGAGAATCATAAAGTTTAAGGAATACGGCAGTTTAACTGTTACTGTAAGTTTGTTAATGTATAAATCGTGACACGCTAATACATTATTCAAAACAAACCTTATTTACTTACTTTCCTTGCAGACGTCATTTTACTATGATAGAATTATAATAGTTAAATGACGTCGATATATTTCTTTATTTTATTTAGGTAAAGATAATAAGATAATATACCTACTAACTTTTAAACTTTCGCGTTCCATGATATAATTATGTATTTGTACAGGAATTGACGGGATGACTTAAAAGTCGGCCTGGTCGAAACGCGAATAAGTCCCGAGTTACACGTCTAATAGGTAATAAGTTATTTGCTGAATTGTCGACTTCTATCTTGAATAGAATCTGGGCGGGTAATAAGGGATGAAAAAGAGTGACAGGGGAATACCCCTGTGTCTTTGCTTCTCTGTAATACAGAGAATACAAAGAGTGTATTAGTGTTAAAATGATTTCAGTAACTGCCTACTTCGAAATCGTTTGCGTCCCTCTCTTTCTTCCTACTGTCCATCGTGTATAAGATTTGAAAAATGTTTGCTTTTCTGACCCTCTATCATAGACAGGTTATTTTATTAGCAGTTTGGTTCGTTCATCCACATACCAATAATATCGATAAAACGGAGGCCCTTACCCACATTTGTCCCACAAAAATACCTGTTTTATGTAAGTCGTAATATGACAGTTGTCCAGAACCGTCTGGTGTTTCTAGGTTAACTGTGACAAGGCCTTGCGAGGCAGACGACTAGCCGACGCGCGGACGTGTTTGACGGCATAAATCAGAGGAGATAGCGGCCCACGTCGTAAAACAGTAGCGCATTTAAATTTTACATAGGCGATGGCGGACTCCGTATTATAAATTAAGTGGGAGTAGTGTTAGTGGTTAACGGGTTAGCTGTAAAGTCTCTACATTCATACCGATTCCTCCAGGATCAAAAGGCGAATAGCACAAGGCATTATACTAATATGTGCTATATGCTTTTAGGTCCTAGGGATGTCGATATGTCGTGTGGTAAATCAAAAGTCATAGTAGTTATTTGTTATCGAAGGAGGTGTTGTTTGGTAAAATTAATTTATCTTCTTCTAAATGAAATAGTGTCTGTTGGAAACATCACTTGAAAATGGCTGGATGGATTTCCCTAAAATTTGAATTTAAAATAACAATAATAGTACGAACTAGGTTATTAGATAAAGAAAAATGGGAAAGGTTTAACGAAAAATTGGCAAATTTGTGAACATTTGAAAGTACTTATTTCTATGGAATGAACACGAAAGACAGCAACGCGACAGGACGTCTCTCGGGTCAGCTAGTTAGAAAGAAAGACTTATTTTTAATAAGGTTGAAAACGACGTCCCGTTAACCTTGATGTAATCAAATGTCATTCTGTTTTCCATTGATGAATGTTTCGGGGCTACTAGCCCTTAGGTACTAATTCGTCATGGGCTATCCGTGGCTGAACACGTGTTCTTCTGGGTGATCACACTATTCACTTTCACTTTTTAAACCTTTAAATTCTAAGTTATTACCTTGTATTACGTGCTAATTGTTAATGCCATTACTACACGGAACTTACAACAACATTTATATTGACATTCTATAATAAGACCGGACATGTTATATATTCGACACATCGAATTCGATTACAAACCTCTCGATTATACACCTCTCTAGATGAAGAGATATCGATTTTAGTATCGTGGGTTTTATTATCTTTTTTGAGACTAGTATGTTTTATTGTTTGACACAGTTATTTATACACGTTATAATTTCTAGACTAACATTCCAGGTTAGATCCGTGTAAGCCGTGTACCAATACAAAGAAAACTGCTTCTTTACACTGGACTTCAAACAGCCTAGGTACCTAGTGCCTTTATAATGGTAACTATCATATTAAAAGTGTCACATGTATTGTAGTATTTTCAATTAAGGTTGAAATCCGTTATTTATCACTTTTCATGGTCCTTTCTCAGTTCTTTTTGAAGACGTTGAAACTTTTTAAAAGTGTGCTATTACTTACTGTAATGTAAGTTACCGAACTGCAGTATGTTAGATTATTTTAACTTATTTACTTTATTTAGACAAATTGATAAAAAAAATTGTTTGTCAAGAAACTTGGTGCGTTTGATTGAATAAGTTATGAAAAAAAAGATATACACGGCCGAACGCAGTACCTCCACTTTTTTTAAAGTCGGTTAATAATAATAAGTCAATTGCTTAATTTCTAAAAAAATCAACAAACCTTATATCTGTCTAATTTCTGAGGGTTTATCTCGTTTTACCTCAGATATCATCATCAGATCCGCACTTGGTGACAATGGGTCCACCTTTGGACTTTGAGAGCATACCCTTTCAAACAAAAAATATTTTTTGAAATCGATCCATAAATGACGGAAATATCAGAGAACGTCCTCGGTTTTTGAAGTCGGATAAATAGAAAAGAAACTAAACAAACAAAACAGCAACACTTATTATTGTTACAACAAATTATTTTCGCAGGAAGTATGTGAATCCTTTTTTAACCCTCGACGCAAAAAGAGGGGTGTTATAAGTTTGACATGTCTCTGTGTCTGTGTATTCGTGCGTCTGTGTGTCTGTCTGTGGCATCGTAGCTCCCAAACGAATGGACTGATTTAAGTGCGTTTTTTTTTGTATGAAAGGTGACTCGATCGGAAGTGTTCTTAGATATAATTCAGAAAATCTGTTCAGCTGTTCGAAAATCATCAGCTCTGATCTAATCGTTATGGGATTTTCGGGTCGTGGGTATTTTAAATTGTAAATTTATTATTATTGGTCTTGTTTTAATAATAAACTAGCAACCCACCCGCCCCGGCTTCGCACGGGTAGCAGAGACATCTTTAACGATCATCATCATATTTCAATCAATTCACACATAACAACAAACAACAACACCTAACAAATTATACACCTAAACCTTCCTCATGAATCACTCTGTCTATTAGTGAAAACTGCATGAAAATCAGTTCAGTAGTTTTTCAGTTTATCGCGAACAGACAAACAGCCGCGGCGGGGGACTTGGTTTTATAATATGTAGTGATAATGTAAATAAGAGGATGCACGCACTACCACTATTTAAAACAAATACATCTAAACTCTAGACAGAATTTAGAACAGATGCGATGCGATGAATGGATTGGTGAGGAGAAGTATCGAATTACTATTAGTTACTTTCTGGTAAAAGGTAAAAGGTACATAACATATCATTTTCAGAGTGAATCGTTCCAGTACACTAAATGCAAGAGTATGAAGTTATTACACTATTTCCAAAGTTTACATCCTACTAAAGATCCAAGGATTGGGGCAATAACGTTATGTAAAGTTGCAATAACCTGAGGATTTTGTAATAACCACTTACCTAGAACTGATCAAAGATTACGTATAAAATAAAACGTTCAATTTCCTTTGCTGTTAGATAAAGTATTTCCAATTACAGGTGAAGTATATACCCGAAGTGGAAAAGACTGTCAATATAATTTAAATTAATACCTATTGATTTTTAAGAAAATCTTTTTCAAAACAATCATTCGTTTCTCGTAACCCACTTTATTGTTTATTGATTACAAAAATGGTTTTATACTACCCTGTAACCTTATTACCCTAAGGCTAACGGCCCAAGCCTTCCACCCAACACGTCTAAATCTCAAAACCTATGACTAACATAAAGTTCATAATTATAGAGCTTTGAATAATCGTCTCTCACACACCACGCTTACGCATTGAGTTTCCACATTATAACTGTAATTGCTAATGAAGTAATAAATAGTTGCTTATTCTGAGACAGCAGGAAATCGTGCGCTAACGCAGTCTAACTTACTTCAATAAGCCAGCCAACATGTAGGACATTTCACAAACAAGTATAAATTAAAAAAAAAACCGACTGCGTTAAAAATACTAACTTGTATATATTTTTATAATCATCTTTTAAAACCCTTCATTTGATACCCCATTTGATAGGTTTGGGAGTATTTTTTCAAACATATTTTGGCGTGAAAAATCCGCCATTTGAGTTTTTATAACTTTAATACATGACACTCGCGCAAAAAAGGCGCTCAGCTGTTTAGTAGTTACGAGATACGAGGGTAGGGACGGATATACATACATACAAGTTAAACTTTAATAACCATTTTTCGCGCAGTTGGGTAACAAGTTGACTTGTTGCCGGTAGCTTGGTAGTATATATAGTGGAGAAAGCTGCTTGTGGTTCCTGAATAATCTTGTACTTCTATTATTTATGATGTAACGCACATCGTCTTCGTATAGGTATTTAGAGCATATCACGATTTTAGCAACGTTTTAACAAGTTTTCCTTATTTAAATTATTTTTATAAGAAGGGCCACATGAAAAAAGAGAAATATTGTAAGTTTGTTGCCTATAACTCTCCGTGTGTATGTGTCTATGCGGGAGTTTGTCAGTAGCATAGAAGCTCTAAAAATGTTTATTGCTATTTTGGCAAATACACAAGATAAGCAAATTATTAACACGAGCGAACCCGTAGGCAGCGCGGATAGTCCACATTTTTTTTAGATTTAGACTTCAGTCAATAAAAATATACATATTATATTATATTTTTAAAAGTTATATTGATTTATTAGTCGTAAGATGGAGAAGTAGATTTATTTAATTAAATTTTAATGATTTATTTAAACATTTTAATACCTAACCAGGATCTGACGACACAAGAGAAGAATTTATCTTTTATTATGCGTAAAGACAGTAGTAATACTTACAAATCAACATGTTTATGCTATTAATGAAAAAGGCTTAAGCGGTAAACTGTCTGTTACCCTATTACCTACATATGTTAAGTAGCTTATGTCCTATTAACAACGTCAGTCTCCGCTTCGCTGTTTAATAACTTAGTAGACATGAACAAATTGATGTTATAATTAATCGTTGCTGCGATTTCTCCAATATAAATAACGGTTAATACTGATTATAGTTAACAAATAACTTCAATACCAACTCATAACTATATCACCCTTTCTAGTGATCATCGTAAATGCGTATTTATAATGCTTATAAACAGCAGTTCAGGTTTATGGCAAAAAATATTAATCCAAGTTCAACAGGCCTAAATAATAATATCACTACAAACTTTTATCATGTGTAGAAACTGTACAATGTGTTGCTGTAAGGCGCCCATTACACGGTAGGTTTTGGAGTCAGTTTTGCCACAATCAAAACGGTGAGTGACGAATAATCTATCGTCTAATGCAGTGATTGACGGTTGCATGATGAGATTTTAATGTCGATATTATTTCATCAATCACCAACGAACATCCGTCAATCATGACTTTTGGTAATGATTGACGTTTGCATGAGCGTCTCATGGACGCCTAAGGTAAGGTGTGATCCTATTTTAGGGTCGCATAGTGGACCTGAATGCGAATTCGGATGTTAGTTAAAATAAAATATATGTATATCTACTAACCCTAAAAAGCGTGAAAATCTCTACTATTTCATCCTCATCATTAACACTATGTTAGCCACGAGACTTCTAATTTTTTTCCTAAAATATACCACTAACTGAAATAAAGCGGAATTTAATAATTGACTAATATTGATGACGAAAATGTTTGTTTGTTTATATCTTCAATGCAGAAATTATGAATTTTTACAATTTTTATATAACCCATATCTGGGACGATTTTTCATAAAAACATAAAAAATTATTTGCCGATAAAAAAACATTTATCTATATGAACCTGAATACATATAAACCATTTATTAATATAGTAAAATTCAAGCAAAATTATAGCTATTTCGATTTAGTCAAACACCAGGAGAGTCAAAAAAATTATAAGAAAAAAAAATTAAATGGTTTTGTTTTGAAGTTTCAGTTCGCCTACGATACCATAAACCAGCTACTTATTGAATATTAAACTACATCATATCTATAAACTTTATAGTTTTAGGATACTCTTGCGAATTCCATCTGAATGGGCCAAATTAATACCTACAAATACATATAAGATCATTATTATGTAGGCATGTGTTCGTTATAAAATTTACATAAACATTCAAATGAAATCATTTCGTATCAAAAGAATATGTAAGTCGTATATCACGCCTACTACTAATCAGTTGTGCAAAATTTAAATTTGCATGACACTAAACAATATCGTACGAGCAATTTGTTAACATATATGGCAAGACCGGTACCATTGTGATATATTCGGAATAATTCGCGATGGTTTCGAATAAAGACGTTACGAAGATGTAATATATTATGGTCATAAACTTATCATAATACATAAAAAACGCTTTATTTATATCGACGTGGTCATTCAATATTTTACGAAAAGTGGATCACCGTTCAAATGCACGCCTACCTTATTTTTTGAGGTTAATTCCATAATTATAGGCTATAAGCCTATAGTTTAGGCTTGTACTGTTCTTTGTATTTAAATACTAGGAACAGTACACGTGCATACGGTTTCTTGACAAGATTAGGCTAAGGCTCTATTGGCCACCTTAGATTGGTGACGTACCTACCATGAGATTGTAACGGAATTTCCCTTAAATATAAATAAAGCGTATAATAAAAAAAGGTGCTTCTATCACAAACGCTTTCGATCAGGCTAGCCCTAAATGCTTGTTAGAACAGTGGAATAAAAATCATAATCAATCAAATCAAAAGACTAAATGTAGTCATGTACAAATAGATGTCTTGTTTTGATTAATATTTCAAATAAAGCTAGCTATTTTGACAAACATAAAAATTCATGATTCTCAGACGTCTTGTCTTAATTAATTAGTACCGTTACTTGTCGTCTATTTTGCCTGACGTCTGAATATAAATGAGTACTTAGTAAACCTTTCTTTGAAATTTTACAACGAAATGTAGCAATAGTTTGATAACTTCGTATCAAAGGACAACTGGGAACAAATACCTGAAAGTCGTTTGGTTCCAAAAGATAATCAAAAGAACTATCGCAACATCGAAAGAAATTAAAGATAAACTGCACAGATTTTTTTAACAAAATATGTTTTTTTTTTTTCAATATGGCGATTGAGTGATTGGGTTAGAGACGAACTGGGAATTTATAAAGTATGTAATCTGATATAGAGATATTTTAATTTTAAAGTTAGAAATGTATTGCTGGTTTTATTTGACAAATGTTTTGATGACGTTCAGCATATAAATTAAAACATAAAATCTATAAGGAACTCGTTTTCTTTTATGTAAAGATTTTGGATTTAAAATATTATTGACATTGGTAGTCAACCACACAGCGCGGCGCCGGGCGGCGGTCAGACACTCCACTGTCTTCTTCGATCTACTTCGACCTACTGTGATCCTGAAATTCACATTCCACATTTTTTGGGCGAATGGAGTTACATCTCGTTTTTTTAACTTTTGAAATAAGGAATTTAAAAAGATAACCCATCAAAAACTACCCTAATCCATTTACTGTCCCAAATTGTAGTAGCAACAATATAATCAGCTTCCAAAAACATAATTCCATAGTATTTTCGAGACGAGTTATTTGAGTATTCATAAAATGTTCGCAACACCCCAGGCGCTCTCCCACGCTGGGCCACGCGAGTTAGATCCACGTGTCTTGTTCAGGTCTTTTATTCCGTTCTAACACTCTAATGAGTAAAGGAGACAGGAACTGCCCCCAGCTAAATCCCAGGCTGTCTACCAACACCCGGCTTCAGGAACATTTTTGTTGTGATACAAATCGTTACGTTTTGCCTTCGAGGGATTGGGCATTTAGTTGTATAATTTTAGGTCCAATTTTGGTCTTAAAATGATTTTGAGTCATGTTCTTCAACATTTTAAAATACACCTTTTTAAAGTACTTTTGATTTGTCTTAATTTTGCTTACACGAGATTTAGCAACGAATGTTAAAAATGATTAAAATGTTTTATTTTTGTGAGATTTTTTACTTTTAGGCTTTTTCACTTTTACTTTTTTACTTTTAACCAATTAACTGAAATCGTTATTTATTATTTTTACTGTTCATTCCTGACCAAATGTTTTTATTTGAGATAAAATAAATTTACTCATTAAATTCTCACTTACTTCCTGGGGCAACTTGTACACTATCGTTTCGTCGCAGAAACACACTAAGTTTTGAAGACGGCTTATGTAATCGTAAAGGATTGGAGGACACAACATTGGAACGTCGGCGTTTGATTGTAATATTAAACATGAACGTAAATTAGGTGATTGCGATCTCTACAGAATACATTATAAGGACACATAGTCATTGCATCTACATGCATACGCCTCTTTTCAGACATAGGAAGAAATGGTCTGTACCATTAAAAGGTTAATTGCGAAAATAGTAATACTCTGTAATGACATTGTAACATTGTACAACTTCATAACTGATATCGCTAATGGCAGGATGCCATAACCGTGGCGTAATTTACTGTAATAAATATTAATTTTGAATTAATGTTAATTTTAATAGGTGTACATTAAAACTCTATGGCGAGCACACCTTTTGTTTTAAGGCAATTTCCTTCTTATTACATACCTGGATACCCCAGTCATACTCTATGGCATCATAAAATTACTTGAAGATCGATGATGACCCGCAAGAGTAAATGAATAAAGAAGAGGCTTATAACCTTAGCAGTGTGTAAAGTGTATTAGGTAGGCGTTTTTTTTTGTTTTTTTTTTTATCTATACCGAGCAACGAAATATAATATCCCCAATCGAATAGTTGCCATTAGGCTTCGTTAGATACAATTTCCATTGTAATTTCACTCCCTACTATCATAAAGTAGCTTTCATTGTGTTTTTGTTACAAAACTGTCAATCATAAAAGAAATTTGATACATTCGTATAATAACAAAAGATATATATTATAGAATTAATTAAGTTCTGGAATGGAGAACTTAATTGCTATAATGTATTGTAAAATAGTTCGATGTTATTTTTTAATTATTCAAAGCTTGATACCCTAATTTCCTAGAATAAGGTTGTTGCATATCTGGTATTTAACGACTAATACCCAAATAATCAAATTTGAATACACCTGCGACTCCAAAATCCCATCAACAAATAGAAGACAGCTGATGATCTTCGAACGGCTGAATAGATTTTCTTGAATTATAGCTAAGGACATTCTCGATCAAGTCAAACAAGAAAAAACTAATCATAATCGGTTCATTTGTTTATGAGCTCTGATGCCACAGACAGACACACAAATACACAGATGTGTATCTACATATGTTAAACTTATAGCCTTAGTATTTGCTCCGTGCTTGTAACACTCTCGTTTTGACGTCGGGGGTTAAAAATCAAATCGAAATATACGAATTTTTCCGGGAACGCTTTATTATATTATTTTAAAATTAATAAACGTACAATGATTAATCACTACCCTTTTTTTAATCAAACTACATATTTGTCATGACTATTCTCATTTACATGCACTAAATGTATTTCATTTTTGTGCATAATCTTATTTTGCTATAAAAATCATTGTTGCTTACACAAAAACATTTCCAGACGTGCCAAGCAGATGTCAGGGATCAGGGATCGAATGCATCTACCGTTCACCCTCTATACTTTATGGCAGTTCAATTAGTTCAACAGATTTGAAAAGAAGGGGATTGGTATCCAAGGGTGTGGCAGAATTACTATGTATAATAGGTGTTACATACATTATTATTACCTATTCATACTTTACCTATGACTGTACAATATTAGTAATCCTGTCCTCTCAATATTAGAGTGGACATACTAACTATTCAACTTTCGCGTAATGGGTAGGTAACCCCTGAATTGCCTGAGGTTTCGACCAGATTGCAGCCTGTGACACAGCCTGGAACCACGACCACTTACGTGATAGCGCTAATTCCCGTAAACATAATTATTATTAATATTAGATAGCTCAGGCATGCAGGCTTTTTCTCTAATATGGCCATAATTTTCGAAAAGACAAATATACTTGCAGTGGCACGGCGTAACTATACCGTCTGAGGCCCTTGGCTAAATTCATCGGATGTGTGTGAATCTGACTCGCACTTGGTCGTTATTTTCTAACTCGTGTATTTTGATTAAGTTTATTAAATTAGATAACTTATATTGATTAAATATAAAAATTAATATTTTTTAATACATTTTGTAATTAGTGCCTCCTGTGTTTAGGTCCTTTGGTGCCCGAGGGCTCCCTCAGCCGGGGGCCAGTGGCATTTTGCCCGTTCTGCCACCCTATTCTTACGCCACTGGATACTAGACGACTTGAGACAGTAATGCATTAATGATTATGGCATTCGGCATTTCAGCTGTTATTGTAACCACTGTAATATGTAAATGCATTGAATCACGACATTGTGAACGCTCCGGTTTTGAAATGAGCTCCCAGCCAAGGATTGCCCGGGGGGAAAGGGGTCCTACAAGAAAGGAGTGTATAGGTTTTTAAAGGGTCAGCAACGCGCTTGCGAGTCCTTTGTAATTGCAAGCATCCATAGGCTACGGTTACCGCTTATCATCAGGCGCGCCGTATTATTGACTGGCAAGGACGTGGTATAAAAAAATTAAAGTACAAAACCACCGGTAGCCTGGGAGTAACTCAAAAAGGACTAATAACTGACCTATTTAAACAGAATTCACAATGACTTGAAAGGTAACAGCAGACTGTAGGAGGTATATACGAGTATACCGCCATTTTATTGCACGTTCTCCCATGTGAAGTATGTTTTGATGAGGGGTGCGATTACTACAAAGAAATTATTGCAGCTGGCGTTCAATAGACATTTTTATCACAATTATAACTTTATAGTCTAAAGATAAGTGTAAAAGTACCTAATGTTATATTGTTGACGTTACTTTAAGGGAGTGAGAATTTCCTCTTTTAATTTTACTAATATCTTAGTTTGGGTCTAGGTAGCGATCAAGAGGTTGCGGGTTTGAACCCCACCTAGTGCACTACCGACGTAAACCCACTCCTGACACAAGTATTTTAGCTGGAGGGGTTAGTTAGTTCTTTAGGGTTCCGTTCCCAAATTATATAAAAAAAATTATAGGATCACTTTGTTGTCCGTCTGTCTGTCAAGACCCTGTGTCTCAGGAACGCGTGGACGCATTAGGTTGAAATCAATACCAAATACTCTGTTATATATATATATATAACAGATAGATATATATATATATATATATATATATATATATATATATATATATATATATATATATATATATATATATATATATATGCCAATACTATGTCTGCGGTCCCTTGAAGCTGTAAAAAATAAATCAAGTTTCTAAGTCAACGCAATCATGTTTGCTTCCGGAACCCTCGGTGCGCCAGACAGACTCGCATTTGTCCGGTTTTTTTTAATGTTCAAGATGATTGCGTACCTAGATCCATATGAGCTTTATTCGACCTTTCTAAAATCCCGACACTATCGGGATCGACACGGGTTTGAGTCTCGTTCTGAGTGTGAAGCCTTTTATATTTTTTCTCATTAAAATAATAGTAATGACATTTATGGAAATACCTCCACAACTGACCTGATAGCGTCATCTATTATGGTAAATGTAAATAGCGATTCTCATTCTTCCAGGCTGGTGGGGACTTGTTATGACTGAGAACATTACCACATCGAAATGGCGTTTGTGACGATAAACAATGATTACACCATTATATAGAAATTTGGCTGTTATAACGGATTTCACTTTTGAAGTAATTCCGATTTGATCACTTAGAACTGACTAACGGGGCTCATATCTAATACATAAAAATCTATGGAGGTTTGTTCGTATTTCATGCGTTGGAGTACCGTTCATCCAATCATCACGAAATTTTGCATACGCGTTTCCAGGAGTACAGAGAAGGAGATAAGAGTACCTTTCATTCAGAAAAAAATTACTGTTCCCGAAGGAATAATATCATTTGCACGAGCGAAGTCGCGGGCATAAGGTAGTTTTATTTTTGTTTCTATTGCAATCGGATCTACCGTGCACGTGTTAAAATTTTTTGAAGACATGAAAAATGTTTCCAGGTTTTGCTGTAAAGACTAAATTTTATATTGCCTATTAATGATATCCAGACATCTGATGTCTGAACACTTTTTGGATGCCATTCCTGGCTGATTGATGTTCCTCAGTCGGCTTTGATTTTTTAGTACTTTTGTGTTTATGATGCTATTGCTTATAAAGTTATAACCCGGACATCATTGATACGATGTTACGCTGTCAATTTCTTTCACTTTCTTATCGTATCTACATCGTCAATCTCCTCAAATGTCTCTTAATTCGAAATTTTCTGAACAAAAGAATTTCTCTTTTATGATTATGTATTCTTTTATCTTCGAACTTTTGTAATTCCTTTCTCTCATTGAATGAATGATTGATGTGAAGTGAACGTCGGCGTCGATCAACCAACCAGTCAAATATTTCGCGCTATTGAAGCTCCTTCTAACCCTTTCGATAGAACTGATAGGCAGTGAATATCCCGGTGAAAAACTTTTATAAACGTCTGTACTCATTTTTAACTACATTCAATTTTCAACTCTATAGTTTATAAAAGTCATTAATATTAGATGATGATATTACTAGAAAATATTATACACATCCGAATCAAAATTGATATTAATATCAAGAACAAATTTAATGTACAATTAATATTTGAACAACTTGTTATTAATTATAATCGAGTGGATCTCTCACCATGTTACAATTTCTCTATCGTATAATGGAATTTCAACCTAATATTGAATTTGATATGCTATGATATTCATTTTTTATTGTATTATGCATGTGTCTATCTGTGCTTAAACCAGCTTAAACCCTAATATGACAGAGAATGAAACAATACTACGTTTAGTTCTTGGCCGAATTAATATATCAGAAAAGAGGTAAAAAAAGAATGATTCTAAATCTACCTAAGTTATTTAAATTATTTTTAAAATCTAAATTCTTTAGAATTAAGATGTCATGGTTGTACCTAATAGCCAAATTGATGTCAAATTTTAGTTTATATTTTAAATTCGTTGGACCAATAAAGCTAGTCTAGTTAAAAGCTTTAGAGCCAGTGAATCTCAATAATAAGTGATTTTTTAATGGTATGAATATTTACAGGTATTGGTTTTTTATGCCAGTGAGGTAGCAAACAAGTACACAGCTTGATTCCATCAATCAGATAAATACCACCAATAAACTATTATTATAGTTTATAGACTATTTCAATACCAGGTTACCACTTACGCAATGTCTACGCCGTAAAAATGTGTGCTATCCATCATCTTACGGAAACAGTGACAGGCGACAGTCTAACTACAATTTAAGCACGTAATGTAGTACCTATGTAACACTGATTGTATCAACTGTCATGTAAAACGTGTATATTTTCACAATAACAATTAATAGATGGTCAGAACAGGTTGCACACTTGTGTATCAGCTTTTTTGTGGGCTGGAGAAAGCGAGTCGCCGAAATGAGCCACCGAGACGCCAATGTATCGAGAAGATTATCGATAAGATTTATACAAGTATCGGTATCGGAAAAGTCTCGCTTAAAATGGGTCGGCAGATAAGGCAAATGTCATGATTGTTAACTTGAGGTGGGATCGGAATGACAGAAATTTTGGGTTAAGATTTTTTGTGAACGAGTTGTTATTAATTTAAATCGATAGTCGATTTAGATTGTTTTAAACTGATTATCACATCTAAACCTAAAGCGGATTATCGAACAGATTTCATATTACAATAAATACAGTTTTATAAAACAATACTTAGGTAGCATTTAGAACACATGCTTTTTATAAAAAAAGTTAAAAATACAACATCCATTCACAACATCCGTAACGTCCATTAAATATGACGCTGTCAGCACAGCAGTTCTTTTTTATTCATTATCCTTGGCAATGTCTGTTAGCCATGTAATTTCTTAAAGATTGGAACAACTTTGATCATGTGCAAAACATAGATAGTTATTTTGTAGTGATGATGATTCTAGCTCTAGGTGAGCTATAGGACATTACAAGAAGACTTGTAGGAGTGGAGGGGCCGCGTCGTTGGACTAAACAGATACTTGTTACTACATATTACAAAACAAAGTCCCCTGCCGAGCCTGTCTGTCTGTTAGCGATAAACTCAATAACTACCGAACGGATTTTCATACAGTTTTCACCAACAGACGGAGTGATTCGTGAGGAAGGTTTAGGTGTATAATTCTTTAAAGTTTTGTATAAAATGGCTGAAATATGACTGAAGATGTAAAAATTACATTAGGTATATTATGTTGTCTAAGCAAGCGACAAAGTAAGCTTTTGAGTTATAATAATTAAGAAAAGTAATTTTTTGTTTTGCCAAAAAAATCTGCTAAATGCATAATTTAATTATATTTAGGCGTTCTCATTCAACCGCTTAGAGAAACGTGTACAGTATGTATGTATGTATGTTATTACGCCATGCTTATAGATCTACATTTAGTTCTAACTGCATTTAGACGCACTAAACTAAACATCTAACTAAACTTTACGATGTATTACGGATAGCATATTAGTAAAATATCTAAGACCTTGGCACGAATGTGGTGTGCTTGTGATCACTAGTGTCACGGTTAAGGGGAACGACCAACCTGAACGTAACACATGCGGCTGTAGAACAACTAAGTATTAACAGTATCATTAAAATACGCTAGCTACAGTGAGGTTAATTCCTAAACCGAAAAAAAACCTATAGCTGTTTCGTTTCGTTTGATCGTTTCGTTTTGGGAACAGCAGATTTCTCCTTGTATTAATACGCACTCCAAACTAAAGTGATTGCGATGTATAGGCAAATTATTATTATTACTATTGGCCAATTTGACCATCAAAAAACTATTGCAATCCTTGGAGTCCAAAACTTCTTCAGATCGCGCTGTATTGAGCTGTGAGCTGTAGATAAGTAATCATCGTTCAAACATGAATATTGCCTCTTTCGACCCGCAACAGTAAAAGTTTTTACGCCTAATTTCAAGTAAACCAATTTTGAAACAAGTGACAACTTGTTAAAAAACTTATAACAAAGGTGTCAAACAAGCCTACAATACGCTATAAATACGCCGTTACTGTAGAAGAGCGCCCATGGGCCATGTCAATACTATTTAAAAAATTTAAAAAAAAAACGAATCTAATTGCATTACCATATTAAAGCCTACTATCCAAAGTTTCAGGACTATATTACTTAAGTATCACTATCTAAAAGAACTTACAAGTTAACAACGTATAAAGGTTTCCAAACAGCAGCGAACGCTACGAAACCAGACGCGATAGTCAGTCGCAACCTTAATACAACTCACGATGTACATTTCATGTTTTACTACCGCCAAACCGTAGTGCACTAGAACGTTATGTTTCGAACACGGCCTAAATAGGCATTGTAT